>CM019074.1:102043948-103368948 GCA_009667805.1 Leptobrachium leishanense
AAATATATATAGGAGGAGCACCTAAGGCTAGGGACAGATGAGCGCATTTTCTGCGGCCACCGTCAAAATGTACGTCGATGCGTGCGCACGCATTTTTTCACGGAATACGCTTAAGTGGTCAGACGATGCGCAATTCTGGACGTATTTCATGACGATGGGGTGAAAAGAAGTCTAGGAAATCCGGCTGTTTGAACGTTATGTTGGCCGCACACTAGCAGCGTCTGACATCTCCTAATCACGCACACACGCTGCTATGCGGCCGCAGCGCACTCTGTACGTCAGTACCAGCGGTTTAACGTTCTCGAAAAAATGCGTTCATTTTCCACTTGCGTTGCGCGGCCGGACTTTTGTGCGACCGTACTTCGTATATTGGCTGTCATTGCCCGGCATCTGCTGCTAGTGCGGCCGTGATTATGTGCGCCAGAACGCGCGTTCGCACTGCCTCAGTCTGACCCTAGCCTTAAGACACCCACAAACCCGGAATAGATGGAGGAGCCCCTAAAAAGACATCCACACACCCTGAATATATGGAGGAGCCCCTAAAAAGACACCCTGAATATATGGAGGAGCCCCTAAAAACACACCCGCACACCCTGAATATATGGAGGAGCCCCTAAAAACACACCCGCACACCCTGAATATATGGAGGAGCCCCTAAAACGACACCCGCACACCCTGAATATATGGAGAAACCCCTAAAAAGACAACCACACACCCTGAATATATGGAGGAACCCCTAAAAAGACAACCACACACCCTGAATATATGGAGGAGCCCCTAAAAAGACACCCGCACACCCTGAATATATGGAGGAGCCCCTAAAAAGACACCCACACACCCTGAATATATGGAGGAGCCCCTAAAACGACAACCACACACCCTGAATATATGGAGGAGCCCCTAAAAAGACACCCGCACACCCTGAATATACAGAGGAGCCCCTAAAAAGACACCCGCACACCCTGAATATATGGAGGAACCCCTAAAAAGACACCTGCACACTCTGAATATATGGAAGAGCCCCTAAAAAGACACCCGCACACCCTGAATATACGGAGGAGCCCCTAAAAAGACACCCGCGCACCCTGAATATATGGAGGAACCCCTAAAAAGACACCCACACACCCGAATATATGGAGGAACCCCTAAAAAGACACCCACACCCTGAATATATGGAGGAACCCCTAAAAACACACCCTGAATATACAGAGGAGCCCCTAAAAGACACCCGCACACCCTGAATATATGGAGGAACCCCTAAAAAGACACCTGCACACTCTGAATATATGGAAGAGCCCCTAAAAAGACACCCGCACACCCTGAATATACGGAGGAGCCCCTAAAAAGACACCCGCACACCCTGAATATATGGAGGAACCCCTAAAAAGACACCCACACACCCTGAATATATGGAGGAACCCCTAAAAGACACCCACACCCTGAATATATGGAGGAACCCCTAAAAACACACCCTGAATATATGGAGGAGCCCCTAAAAAGACACACGCACACTCTGAATATACGGAGGAGCCCCTAAAAAGACACCGCACACACCCTGAATATATGGAGGAGCCCCTAAAAAGACACCCGCACACCCTGAATATATGGAGGAACCCCTAAAAAGACACCCACACACCCTGAATATATGGAGGAGCCCCTAAAAAGACACCCACACACTCAGAATATATGGAGGAACCCCTAAACAGACACCCGCACACCCTGAATATATGGAGGAGCCCCTAAAAAGACACCCGCACACCCTGAATATACGGAGGAGCCCCTAAAAAGACACCCGCGCACCCTGAATATATGGAGGAACCCCTAAAAAGACACCCACACACCCGGAATATATGGAGGAACCCCTAAAAAGACACCCACACCCTGAATATATGGAGGAACCCCTAAAAACACACCCTGAATATACAGAGGAGCCCCTAAAAAGACACCCGCACACCCTGAATATATGGAGGAACCCCTAAAAAGACACCTGCACACTCTGAATATATGGAAGAGCCCCTAAAAAGACACCCGCACACCCTGAATATACGGAGGAGCCCCTAAAAAGACACCCCGCACCCTGAATATATGGAGGAACCCCTAAAAAGACACCCACACACCCGGAATATATGGAGGAACCCCTAAAAGACACCCACACCCTGAATATATGGAGGAACCCCTAAAAACACACCCTGAATATATGGAGGAGCCCCTAAAAAGACACACGCACACTCTGAATATACGGAGGAGCCCCTAAAAAGACACCCGCACACCTGAATATATGGAGGAGCCCCTAAAAAGACACCCGCACACCCTGAATATATGGAGGAACCCCTAAAAAGACACCCACACACCCTGAATATATGGAGGAGCCCCTAAAAAGACACCCACACACTCAGAATATATGGAGGAACCCCTAAACAGACACCCGCACACCCTGAATATATGGAGGAGCCCCTAAAAAGACACCCGCACACCCTGAATATACGGAGGAGCCCCTAAAAAGACACCGCACACACCCTGAATATAAGGAGGAACCCCTAAAAAGACACCCGCACACCCTGAATATATGGAGGAGCCCCAAAAGATACCCGCACACCCTGAATAGATGGAGGAACCCCTAAAATGACACCCGCACACCCTGAATATATGGAGGAGCCCCTAAAAAACACCCGCACACCCTGAATATATGGAGGGCCCCTAAAAATACACCCACACACCCTGAATATATGGAGGAGCCCCAAAAAGACACCCGCACACCCTGAATATACAGAGGAGCCCCTAAAAAGACACCCGCACACCCTGAATATATGGAAGAGCCCCTAAAAAGACACCCGCACACCCTGAATATACGGAGGAGCCCCTAAAAAGACACCCGCGCACCCTGAATATATGGAGGAACCCCTAAAAAGACACCCACACACCCGGAATAGATGAAGGAGTCCCTAAAAAGACACCCGCACACCCTGAATATATGGAGGAGCCCCTAAAAAGACACCCGCACACCCTGAATATACGGAGGAGCCCCTAAAAAGACACCCGCACACCCAGAATATATGGAGGAACCCCTAAAAGACACCCACACCCTGAATATATGGAGGAACCCCTAAAAACACACCCTGAATATATGGAGGAGCCCCTAAAAAGACACCCGCACACTCTGAATATACGGAGGAGCCCCTAAAAAGACACCCGCACACCCTGAATATATGGAGGAGCCCCTAAAAAGACACCCGCACACCCTGAATATATGGAGGAACCCCTAAAAAGACACCCACACACCCTGAATATATGGAGGAGCCCCTAAAAAGACACCCGCACACCCTGAATATATGGAGGAGCCCCTAAAAAGACACCCGCACACCCTGAATATACGGAGGAGCCCCTAAAAAGACACCCGCACACCCTGAATATAAGGAGGAACCCCTAAAAAGACACCCGCACACCCTGAATATATGGAGGAGCCCCTAAAAAGATACCCGCACACCCTGAATAGATGGAGGAACCCCTAAAATGACACCCGCACACCCTGAATATATGGAGGAGCCCCTAAAAATACACCCACACACCCTGAATATATGGAGGAGCCCCTAAAAAGACACCCGCACACCCTGAATATATGGAGGAGCCACTAAAATGACACCCGCACACCCTAAATATATGGAGGCAACAAATATATTGGAGCTCTAAAAGAAAAGCTTAGGAAAAAAATGAAGGAATAATATAATATATTTGGGGTAATGATTGAGACTGCCCCTAGTGGTGGGAGTTAAGGCTGCACTTGTAATGGGTTTAAATTGGGATGTTTGCAGGCTAGGTGTTATGAAACTGGATGAATGAATACATACGGGGAAGGATGTATGTGTCTGTAGAGGCCTCGATGCTTTATTCACATATAAATTGCACATTTGTTTACATCCATCTCAAAAAATTCTGCACCCCCCCCCATTCTGCTGCCCAGGTCTATTTAACCCCTCTTATTCCTCCTGCAAAGTTAATCTGCGGCCATTGTCACGAATTTTAGAAAATTCCAAATCCATCGCCCATCTTCCACTTTTTCTGGGATACCATTAATAAGCCGGGACGGTGGGCTCCTCTGCGGCACCCAGACCGGTTTCTTCTTTAATGGGCTTCTTGTCTCTCCTGGCACAGCGCAGCGAGCGCCGCAGCAAAGCAAATACCCGGGGAATTAAGCAAAACACGCATTTTATATTTTTTACGTTCGAGCTCCGTGACGGATCAGATGGATTGTCCCAAGGCTGGATCAGTAAGGGGCACAGAGCTCCACTTCGACTCAGACGCCAGCAAGGTGGAGGTGAGGTGCTGGTATTATTAAAGATGGGTACGGGAGACAAAGCAATGGGGAACATTCATTTGTAGAGTGTAGTTGGACCTTTTCGGGTTGAAGGTGGACACAAAATCAACTCCCAAACCTTCCTCCAGGTTTTAAAAGACACTTTCTTCAAGCAGTGATACAGGAAAAAGTCTATTAAAGACCATGATGTATCTGCAGGACAATGCTCCATCGCATGCATGGAAGTATCCGCTGCACGGCGAACCAGTAAAGGCCTTAAAAGATGAAAGAATAATGACACGGCCCCTTCCTCACCTGACCTAAACCCTATTGAGAACTTGTGGCCCTTCTCAAACGGGAGGTTTACGGTGACGGGAAAGAGTAACCTCTGATCAGAGGCTGCGGTTGCTGCTGCACAAAAGGTTCATGGTCACCATATGAAGAAACAGACTCCATGGATGGACGGCTTGTGACGGCTACTGAATGAAGGGCGGCTTTATTGGCCACTGATTTTGATTTGAGAATGTCAGAAATGTTTATTTGTAAATTTTGAGTTGTTTGTTTATTCTCACTTTAACGGATGAAAATAAACACGTCAGACGGAACATTTCCATTTTGTTGCATAATAATTCTGCGCACGCACAGATATTCTCCCAAATTCTTAAAACCTCACTTTAAATTTCTTAAATATTCAGGTTTGAGGTTTAATAACGTTTTGGATTGAGCGAGAGCGCTGTAACTGTTCAATAAAGTAAACTAATCCTCAAAAAATGCAACCTGCCGAAGAATTGTGCACACAGTGTAAGTCTTGTACCTCTGGGGTGACAACATATCACTCCGTCCTCTATCAGAAGGCAGTGCGTACACGGCATGGGAAGTGGTTACGTGCTGACCACTCATGGTGTTTATTCACTAAACAATGATCTGTTGTGATGCGTATAAACCCAGGACCCAACACCGGCCCAGCCATTATGTTTCCGACTCCAGACCATTCTGCAAGCTTTGCATGTACCAGTAGCGTACCAAGGGGCAACGGCCTCAAGCGGCACGGCAGTGGGTGATTCATACACAGCACATACGCATTGACATTGCCACAAGTGACGCGGGGTGAAAGCATGGTGACATGGCCACAAGTGACACGGTGCGCATGGACTGTAACAGTCCATCATTTCCAGTGGCATATTATAGGTGACATATTGGCCTTTTCGCCCCTGGCTTGCAGCTCATTACTGTACAGTACTGGCTCCTATACTTTGTACAAGCTCAGCAAGAGAACATCCCAACGTTGCGCTCTGTTCTCGTCTCAGGATGGTTTTCTGCAGAGGATCCCGACTCTAAGACCCCGGTGTTACACGATTCTACTTCTGAAAACTGATATCAATCCTCTTCCCCTGCATAGAACAGCAGAGACTCTCTCCCCTCTGTAATGAGTAGGGATGAGCCGAACGCCACCGTTTTCGGTTCAACTTCGAACAATTTCAAAAGTTCGAGTTCGAACACGATCCGAACTCAAAGTAAGTCAATGGGACCCGAACGTTAGATTTTTAGAGTGCCCTCCAAGAGGGCATATATGCAAGATATTTGCCATAAAAGGTGTATGGAAGTCCGGGTAGTGCCCTGGGGGACAGGAAACAAAGACAACATTTTTTTTAAAAAAACCTTTTTAAAGGAACAGTGATTTTTCCATGAAATAAAGGTTAAGAATAAAACCGAAAAATTCCTTCAAATATTGTGCCTAGGAGGTCCCCATAACCTGCCCGTGAAGTGGCGGATTTGTAGGATGTATAGAAACATTCAAAAACAAAAAAATGACATTTCAAATGACGGTAAATGGTTTTCCTTTAATCTATTCATAAACAACTGCTTGGGGCGGCAGTCTGTATGAAAAGAGGAGACGTTTTACGACACGCAGAACAAGTTTAGTGATTTTTTTTGGCTAAATTATGGTGAAACTTATGCAGGCTTTGGATGAAAGTAACTAGGTGCTTTAAAATTGGGCCTTTAGTGTCGGCAACAGTGCCGTCACACCGTAACCCCTCTGTGGTATTGTGGAAGAGTGCAGTGGGGGACCCTGCGGTCCAATATTAAAATGATATGAATCTGGTATAGGCGTCAGTGGCAGTGCACCCAAATATTGTGCCTTTGGTGGCAGCAAGTGCCTTCACACCGTAAGTAACCCCTCTGTGGTATTGTGGAAGAGTGCAGGGTTGGACCCTGCCAAGACAGATTCTAATTTGCTGAACTGTGGTATAACTCACTGATACACACTGATAACAGGCTGTGCCAAGACAGATTCTAATTCCCAGAAATCTCCTACAACGTCACTGATACACCCTGACAGAACAATCTCCTCTCCTCTCTGATTCACTCCTGCAAACACACACGCTGGGGCTGCAAGCAGGGAAGCCGTATATAGTGTGCTGCAGGACTTAGCTCTGTGAGCCCATGATTGGGCAAATTTTGCCCAATCAGGACTTTGAGTCGTGATTGGCATAGTCTTGCACCTGACCTGTGGTCAGGGGCAAGGCTGTAGCCAATTACAAGCTTCAGGCCAGTGGAAAAGTGCATTGTGGACCATTGTGGGCGAACATGCGGCAAACACGCGGAAATGTTCGGAGTTCGCCGAACGGGCGATGTTCGAATCGAACTCCGAACAGATCCGAACCGAACGCTCATCCCTAGTAATGAGCAGGTAACATAAGGATGATAGAGCGGGTCTGCTCTGTGCTGGAGGGGGATAAATAAATCCCATTAACTCCTTGTAGTTGGAAAATAGATCCAACTGCTACAATGATTCTTTTACCAGATGGGATTTTAAAGAAGACCCTTTAGCAGAGTCTTACAGCCCAGCACTTCAAGGGTTACAGGAAAAATGGATTTATGGAGTGGGAGTATTATTACTTTTTCCCTAAATGTGCAGCTCTGCAGACGTCATTCTGTCGCTCGTGCTTTATCCTTCACATCCCGTCAAATATTATTCATTTCTGAAATGAAATCAGTGCTGAAGAACCTCCGCGAGGAGGAGGCACAGATACCCAAGAAAACTGGCCACCAAGCTATGGAGTGCAACGTGAAACAACAACCCCACCACCAAGGATCCCCTGTATACACACCGTGGAGGAGACGGCGATGGGCGCCAGATTAAGGCTGTGAATGAAAACATTCAGCAGTGCGCAGCGATACATACACACTGCTTCTTCCTGCGTTGACACGGAAGCCCCTGCGGGTAACGTCGCCCCTGCGGGTAACGTCGCCCCGTTTTCAAACATTAAGAAAAACTGGAGGAAAAAAGTGTGAAACACAGAAAGAAAACCCAGAAATATCCGCGGATATAAAGCGAGGATCCATGGGCTACAGGAACGCACGCCTCCATGATCCCGGGACATTGTGCAAAGACACACTATTATAGCGAGGTGTTATTGTGCCGACATGTGAGCGACGCGCACTATATTCCCCTTTATAAATCGAAATAAAGCAAGAGCGCTGTGCTGGGTTCACACATCTCCAAGATGCAGGTCCAGCAATCAGCACAGAACGGCAATAATTATTCATTCTTAATCCTTATCAATGAGCTCTCTCTAGATAGAACACCTCCGGCATGCTCCACCCCCGAAGAGCATGACATAAACCCACCAATGAGCACAGGAAGGCCATAACTAATAATTCCTCCTGCACAGGGCCTTCACATGGTAAAATAATCCATATCAATGAGGTCCCTTTATCACAAATCCCATGCTCAGCCCCTGAAGAGCACAACACAAGCCCACCAATGAGCACAGGAGGACCATAAGTATCAATTGCTCCTGCACAGGACCTCCTTGTTGTAACTAATTCCATATAAATGATCTGTCAGAGATTCTCATGCTCCACCCCCAAGGAGTGGGACACAGTCCTACCAATGAGCACAGGAGGGCCATAATTATCAATTCACCGCAGACATGGCCTCCTTGTTGTAACCGAATACTTGGCAGTGAGCTCCCTGTGCCACATTGGTCAGGGATTCCCTTGCCCCACCCCTGAGGAGTGGGACGTAAGCACACCAACGGGCACAGGAGAACCCTGCACAGGGTCTCAATTATGTATTTACCTCCATGAAAATGAGCTACCTGTGGTCTCATGCTCCACCCCTGAGGAGCGTGACGCTGGCCACCAATTAGCATAGACGGGGCCATAATTATCAATTCACCGTGAATGGCCTCCTTCTTGTTGTAACCAAATCTCTATCTGTGAGCTCCCTTTCCCACAGTGCTCAGAACTACTTGCTCCGCCCACGAGGAGCACAGCACAGCCACCTACAGGCCCAGGATGAGCCGCTTAATTCATTTCTCCTGCACAGGGCCTCCTTATTGTAACTGAATCCCTGTGAATGAGCTCCTTTTGTCAGAGATTCCCATGCTCCACCCCCGAGGAGCGGGACACAGGCCCACCAATGGGCACAGGAGGTCTATCATTGTGGATTTGGCTTCATTGTTTCATCAATGGGCACAGGTAGCTACAAATCATGATTGCATCACCTGCACGGCCTCCCTGTTGTAACTGAAATCTCAGGGCGTGTCTTGTGCCACATATCCCTTGCTCCACCCCCGAGGAGCGTGACGCAGATCCACCAATGGGCCTGGGAAGTCCACAGTTATTCATTATCTCGTCATACTGTACATTAATCACCCTTTTTCAGCGACCATACTCCGCCCTGACACGTAATCAGCCTCCCTGCAGCCTCAGTGACGCCTGTAACCACCACTTTCGGTTCCTAACTTCCTGCAGGCTGAGGGAAGTCACCCCCCCCCCGACTACAGCCAGGCCGGACGTGACGTCACGCTGTGGGCGAGCCCGCGCAAACTGCCTACTCGGACCGGAAGTGACGCGGGCGCATGAGCAGGAATCCTCTCAGGGCCACTTTTTGGAGACTTGAAGGCGTGTCGGTCAGTATACTCGTCTCTGTGACCCCATGGACTCTATCATTCCACTCATAAACACCGACAGCCCGATAGAGCTTCCATGGGGGCGGCCTGTATATGTTTTACCTCAGTGAAGGAACCCGTGAGGGCTTTTACCTCAGTGAAGGAACCCGTGAGGGCTTTTACCTCAGTGAAGGAACCCGTGAGGGCTTTTACCTCAGTGGAAGGAACCTGTGAGGGCTTTTACCTCAGTGAAGGAACCCGTGAGGACTTTTACCTCAGTGAAGGAACCCGTGAGGGCTTTTACCTCAGTGGAAGGAACCTGTGAGGGCTTTTACCTCAGTGAAGGAACCCGTGAGGGCTTTTACCTCAGTGGAAGGAACCTGTGAGGGCTTTTACCTCAGGCTCTCTCAAACATGGCGCCGGTCAGCGCTGTTACTGCTATTCTCGGACTTTTCTCGAACTTTAGCCTTTATTCACACATTTCTTGTTTGTGGCTATGTATGTTGAATATTTCACTTTCTATGCATTTTGAGGATTAAAGCAAACTTCCCTTAAATCCATTCTTCATGTTGAGGGAGGGGGGGGAGTATTTTTCCTTATTTCCATCATTTCCAGTCTTCGAAGCAGGGGTATCTTGGCCTTACAGTAGGGCCACCAGATTCTTCATGTTTTCCTGACATGTTTTCATGCTGATGGGCAGGAAGAATGCCGCCTGCAGCATGTATAATCCATACACTGCAGGTAAAAAATCCCAGGTGCCTTTAGTTCCTTCATGCAGCATATCAATTATACTTGTTGCAGGGCAGCACTTTTCCCTGTGCTCCCCTCTGCATGAAATAGTAATATCTGTCCAGGAAAGCGGGGCTCAAACACAATACAACCTTTTGTGGCTTATCTTAACATCCCCTCCTCCACCTCACTGTTAAATACTGTATAAGGTAAAACTCCCCATTAGATTTTGGTAAATGACGCATCATTGGAAAAATCCACAAATTGCATATGTGGCCCTGTGTGTGCTGTGTTTTGAGAAGGGTTGCCATATCGGATTTGTTTTCCTGGACACATACTACTGTTTCATACAGACGGGAGTACAGCGCTGCAACATGTATAATTCATATGATGCAGGGAGGAAATCGAGGCAGGTCACCTGGGATTCTGTTTTGATTTCTTACCTGCAGCATATGGAATATACATGTTGCAGGGTGGTAATTTTCCTGCACTGCCCATCAGCATGTTATTTGTGTCCAGGGATAGATGGCTGACTTGCTAGGTCCGTGCTGCATGACATCCATAATATTTTATGGAGTGAAAGCTGGGAAATTTAAAGCTACGGCTCTCTGATTTACAGTCTTAGTTGTGCAGCTCTAATTTAGGACAATGAATCAAATTGAGGAATTTTTCTATTTCCATGACGGAAAGTTCTAATTTTAATAAGGACTCGGAGGCGAGTATTTTGCCATCTCTTTCTTTACTTTATTCATAGCAGCAAAGGTTTAACAGTATGAAAAAACAAAAACTTCCCCAACAACAGGGTAAACACGCCCACACCCTCTCCCAGTCTGTCAATTTAGTCCCGCCCAGAGATAGGCTCCTCCTCTTTCTTTGCAGGTCAGAAGTCAGAATCTCCAGGATGAAACGGAGCTACCCGACGGGGAGACGAAGAAGCCAAACACGGCCGGGCGTGGGGAAACCATGAAACACGCCGCCAAGGCAGGTCGATCAGCGCGAGGCTGGAAGAGAAGAAGAAGAAACACGGGGCAGAGGTTAAAATCGAGCCATCAGTAACTTGCAACGCAAGGCGCAGTCAAAGAATACAAATTCAGTCCCAGTAAATCATTTATTCACGAACACGCGCGCAGAAGTGGCGTAAATTGTAACGCAAGCGCAGGTGCGTGCAGTAAATAAGACACGGACAACCAGAGGAAGCTTTAATGAAGGAACAGACGATAGGGAACCCAAAGGGGGGGGGGAATACTCGCCTCCGAGTCCTTATTAAAATTAGAACTTTCCGTCATGGAAATAGGAAAATTCCTCAATTTTATCCCAGGACTCGGAGGCTCCTATTTTGCCAATTCAAAGCTGGGCAACAACCGTCTCCGTCCAGAGTCTCAGAGGACGTACATAGAAAAGACGAGCAGTAGATTCCCTTGACCAGTCCGCGGACCGCATGACGTCCTCCAGGCGACAGCCAGCCGCCACCACCGAGGAAACCATGGCGGCCCGGACCGAGTGGGCCCCATAGGAGGCGGTATCGACCCCCGTCAGTTTCAGCAACCAGCGCACCCATCGAGCCAAGGTCGCCGAGGCCACTGGGCGATGCGGGGCACGGAAGGACAGGAACAGGGGGGAAATGGACTCAGTCCGAAAGCCCACAAGGCGACTCTCCTAAAGCCGGAGACATCTAACCGGGCACAACAAAGGACGGTCCGGGTAGGACGGAAAAAACACAGACGAAATAGAGGTCTTAGTACGCCTAGATACATCAAAGTGACACCGTCCGGGCCAAAGGAACGCGAAGGGTAATCCAGGGCCCGAACATCACCCACACGCTTACAGGAAAGTAAACAGAAAAGCATCACCAGCTTCGCCGACAACTGCCGGAGGGACAGATCCCCGTTATCCGCCCAGGTCTCCAGGAAACGCAACACCCGGGAAACATCCCACGTGGAGGAATACCGAGGGAGGGGGGGTCGTTCGAAGCGAGCTCCCTGCAACAGACGGCAGACCAGAGGGTGTTGTCCTAGAGCCACTCCGTCGAATCCAACATGACCCGCGGACATGGCTGATCGGTATACGTTCAGGGTGGGAAAAGCCAGTCCAGAGTCGAACAGGGACGTCAGAAAGTCTAATGCCGAATTCAGAGATGCAGAAACGGGATCTTGATGCCGTCCCATACACCAGTCAGCCCATCTGCCCCAGGCAGATCCGTACGCACTCCGGGGGCCCATGCTTGTAACAGAAGTTCCCCAGTCCGGATTGAAATCTCGTGGCTTTGCCAGGCAAACCGGAAACCAGCCATGCCAGAAGAACCAGAGTGCCGTCCGCCATCAGAGGGTGGGGTGCGTCCGCTGTGTCTCGAAGGAGATCCGGTCGGGGGGGTAGCAACCTGGGGACATCGATTGCGAGTTCCAGGAGGGTCGGGAACCAGGGTTGAGTCGTCCAAAAGGGAGTAATCAGGACCAGTGTTGCTCCTTGAGTCCTGAGTTGACCCAGCATCTGAGCAATCAGGGCGAAAGGGGGAAAGGCATAATGACGGGACTCGGACCAATCCTGCAGGAAGGCATCCACCGCCAGAGCGTCCGGATCCGGTCTCCAGCTGAAGAACTCCTGCAGCTGGGCGTTCAATCTCGAGGCAAACAGATCCCCGCGGAGAGGTCCCCATAGTGAGTGAAGTCGATCGAACACCGAAGACGGTATCTGCCAGTCACCCGAATCCGACAGGTGACGAGAATTCCAGTCGGCGATTTGTTTGGAGAGGCCCGGGATGAACTGGGCTTGAACCCAGAGGTCGTGTCGAAGGCAGTACCCCCAGAAGTCGGAAGCCATGAGCGACAGATTCCGATCTGGGGCCTTCCATGGCGTTGATATAACGCACTGCCGGAAAGTTGTCCAGACGAAGGAGGATCGAGCGATGTGGGGAGTTCCGTGCGAAACAGCGTATGGCGAAGAATCCCGCCAGTAGCTCCAGGACATTGATGTGTCGGGTCTGTTCCGATGGAGACCATCGTCCCCCTGTCTCCGCACCATCGCAGTGGGCACCCCATCCGAGGCCGCTGGCATCGGAGTCTATGGTGAGAGTCGGGGGAGGAGGAAACAGGTGTTTGCCATTCCAAGACGTCATCTGGGAGTGCCACCACATCAGATCCGATCGGGCGTCTTCCGTCAGGGACACCACATCTGAGTAATCCGAACCCGCTCAGAGGGAACGGGCCTTCAGGCGTTGGAGGGCCCGATAGTGTAGGGGAGCTGGTACGATTGCCAGTCGAGCCGCCGTCAGAAGACCAACTACCCTGGCCAAAATCCTCAGAGTAGGCGCTGAGTGTCGGAGGAGAGAGGAAGTTTCCTTGCGGATGTTCCGAATCTGGGAGGGAGGCAGGAATAATAATAGATCGTGGGAGTCCAGGAGAAAACCCAAGAATTCGATGCGGTGTGTTGGAGACAGTAGGGATTTCCCTGCATTGATCAAGAAACCCAGTTCTTGCAGGAGGGAGATCGTCCATTGAAGGTGCGTCAGAAGTGTGTCCCTGGACTCGGACATCAGAAGGATGTCGTCCAGGTATATAATCAGACGGACCCCTCTGGTTCGCAGGGAAGCTACCACCGGCTTCAGTAGCTTCGTGAAGCACCATGGAGCTGATGAGAGGCTGAACAGGAGGCACGTGAACCGCCACACCCGATCTTGCCAGAGGAACCTGAGGAAGTCCCTGTGGGCCAAGCAGACCGGCACCGTCAGGTAGGCATCCTTCAGGTCCAGTTTGACCAACCAATCGTCCTTCTGGAGGACGTGGCGCAACTTGTGAATACCTTCCATCTTGAAATGGCGGTAAACGACCGCGAGGTTCAACTGTTTCAAGTTGATGACTCGGCGGAAACCTCCGCCTTTTTTGGCGACCACAAACAAAGTGCTGAGAAAACCGTCCGTCAACGAGTGGGCGGGTTCGATCGCCCCTTTTGACAACAGGTTCCGAATCTCCGCCTGCAACAGTAAATCCTGCGCGTGCGCGTCTGTGTAGGTGTGTCCACAAAGTCTATAGAGAAACCCTCTATCGTGGCCAGGACCCACGCATCGGTAGTGAGGCGCGAGCGCAAAGTCGGTCAGTCGACCCCCAACCCTTACCCCTGATGAAGGGATAATCTGAAAGGTGCTCACCTGAGGATCTGCCTCCTCTGTAGGCGTTTCCGCGCCATGGTCTGGCTCTGGATGGAAAGAATCGTGAGCCGGAACTGGGGTAGTCGGCAGCATAGCGGGTGGAGTTGAAGGCGGGGCCAGAGGTACGGGAGTAACCCGCTCAGCCGGTAGAGCGACCCTTGCCTCTGCCGGCCCTGTGGGAGACCCGTCCTGGGAATACACGTTTCATCGTGGCCTCGGTCTTGTCCAGCATAGAGAAAGACCCCACATATGTGTTGAGCTTCTTAGCAAATGGGTCGCCAAAGAGTTGGCCTTCCGCTTTGGCGCCCAAGTCGGTATTGGCCATGTGGGTCAGGTTTGTATCCATATTTAATAGGATAGTCTTTCTGCGCTCTGATGCCAATGCAGCGTTCGCGTTGCCTAGCAGACAAAGGGAGCGCTGCAGCCATTCCTCAATTTCAGAGGGATCTAGTTGGAGGTCCGTTAATTTAGCGTGGTTTACGATGTCCAAGGCTTTAACTAAAGGGCCAGCCGTGTCGAGCAATTTGTCTTGGCATGTCTTTATGGCAAAATCTATGCCTTTCTTAGCCGACCAACATTTGTTGGCGACGAACTGCTGGAAGGCTTCATCCACCTCAGGGGTGATACATGTTTTACCAGCAGTGGTGGGCCGAGGGCATTCAGCCCGCAGGTTCAGTCTAGTTCCCTTGTTAAGAGGGCAGCGCATAACGCTGTCGACCCAATGTTCGATATGGGGTTGGGGGGTCCAAGCGGTAGAGCTTGGATGGGAAATCTCACGGGGATTAAACATGGGATTTCCCGCCGGGTCGTAGATCGTATCCCCAACCTGCATAGGGGGTGGCTCCACCATAAGGTCCTCATCATGGACCGGGGCGTATAGTGTAATGGAGTCATCTCCGTCATCGCCCTCAGGATCGCCGTCCCCTGAACTTGTCCCTCTTGGGACGAGACTCCAGGATGATGCCTTGGGTCTCTTGTTCTCTGCCGCATTGGGTGCCCCGCGATCAGGGGCTCTCGAGAGAATCAGACTCGCTAATCAATAAAGGCATTGTTGCGGGGTTGCCAGCCCCTCCATAAGCACCAGATGGACGTGGGTCAATATGCCCGAAGGCTGGGGGGTCTAAGACCCTTTGAGGGGAGGCGTCCTGTAATTGTTCCCGGGGTTGATTATGAGGTTCTGGGGCTTGGGACACATTCCCTTGCAGGAAAGCGGAGCAGGAGGCTATTTGGGGGGGCGCTTGCAGAGCAGTTACTGCTTCCTCCATGGAGCGTCTGAAGGTGCAGTGCATGTCTGCAACAGCCGCAGACATGGACTCGGTAATGGAGGAGCGGGGGGAGGCCTCGAGGGCCGCAAATTTCACTGAGGAACTAGAGCGTTTGTGCTTTAATAGGTAAAGGAGGGGTATTCCCCTCAGGGGCAGCAGCTCTGTGTATGGAGCTACTCTCCGATCCCGAGCCCCGGGAGGGAGAGTGAGACGCGCTGCGGTGGGAGTCAGACATCGCTGTACCTTGTTGAGTTGATTTTTCTTCGCTCAGTAAATGGTGGTCAGCGCGAGGGAAGTGGGCGTGGTGTAACGCCGTTGCTGAAGGAAGCGCGCCTCGCGCGGGAAGCCCTCGAAACTGAGGTAGATGCACGCAGCTGTTTTTTGAGTCAGGGAAAATGTCCAGAACGAACGTAAATACGTCTGAGCGGGGTGAAACACAGTGCGCGAGTGCCGGGTCAGACGCAGGGACCTAGTTGGTCTCCTGGTAAGACTCGGTGGGGAGCGCCGACCCCCACGGCTAACACCGGAGGGTAGCGGCTTCCCCAGATACAACAATGTGATAATCTAAAACCACTAAGTGTAAAAATCAAGAAATAAGCATGAAATTACAGAGAGAGATATAGAAAACAACTTATCTGTCCGAAGAGCAGCAAAGAAAGAGGAGGAGCCTATCTCTGGGCGGGACTAAATTGACAGACTGGGAGAGGGTGTGGGCGTGTTTACCCTGTTGTTGGGGAAGTTTTTGTTTTTTCATACTGTTAAACCTTTGCTGCTATGAATAAAGTAAAGAAAGAGATGGCAAAATAGGAGCCTCCGAGTCCTGGGATAAAATTTTATGACGGCAGGGACACCTCATCACTGTCTGTAACCAATGGAAGTAAGCTGATGTTTGTAGTTCCCACAGTGTCCATTCAAAGGGGTCCTCTAAACTAGAAATGGGGGGCTGGGCAGGTTACATAATACCCTCTCGACCTCTCCCCACTTCATGTATTTGGTTTAAAGCAGTGTTTCCTAAACCTGTCCTCGGGACCCTCAACCAGGCCAGATTTTGCAGATCACCTTGGGGAAATGCAGACTGAATCCTGCAATCAATGAGCAGCAAATCATATCACCTGTGCTGTGCTTCAGCCATCTGTCAAACCAGGTGTGTCCGCGGGTCCTGAGGACAGGTTTGGGAAATACTGATTTAAAGGATAGTTTTAACAAGCTCCCCTCTTTTCTGGCATTGGGGTCTCCCCTGTACTTTGATAGGCTTACTGCAGCAGGCGCTGTGAGTGCTCAGCCAATCAGATGATACACAGAGCCATTGTCTGTGTACTGCTATCTATAACCGTGTCAAGTGCAAAGTGATTGAAAGCATCTTAGGTGGAGGAAACCTGGTTGGGGGTCTGATGGACAGATGAACGGACACTTAGCTCAAAGTGACTGTTTCAGTTGTGGTGGTTAGAGTGTCCCTTTAATGTCTTCTTCCCCAGGTATAAATACTGAATAAAAAAGCCTCCTTTGCTTCATGAGTCAGCTTGGACGTCTGGCTCCTGACTTCCACAAATATTTGCCAAGCCCGGCTGCATGGGAAGGGAGGCGGATTTGTGAATGAGCGTGCCAGAAACATGTGAAGCCACATGGGAAAGCTATAAGGCTATCTGCGGGGAAAACCGTCAGCTTGCTTAGTAATTTGTTGGCACCATTCTAACGCATAAAACGGCTCAGTATCAAAAGCCGGAGATGCGTTTTCATCTGTTTTGATGTCCCGTGTTCATAATGTATTAACAGTGTCTTACAGGACAATCTGGCATCAATATTTTTTAATTCAATCCTGGTGCCTTCAAGGCGCTGTTCTTATTCATGGGACTGGGGGGAAGGGAGGGCTCTCGCAATTAAGATTATTATTAATAAATTTAGACAATAAAGGCTCTGTGAGAATATTTCAGGGGGTTTCTAATCTGAAGGATTTGGTGGAGCGAGCCCAGTTGCCGGACTGTAATGCCACTGAGCTTGATATTGCAAGATATGCATTTTCATCCCTTTTGATGGGCATTCACTGACGACCGCGACACTCTGCAAGACGATTGCTTTTTTGGCTCGAGGAAAGGTAGTTCTATGGATATTATAGAGATTTTTTTTATTGAACTTCCCAGAATCTTTTTCATTACATTTAAACAATATTTTCACTTATTTACACGTGTTTTCTTGTTCCTACCGTTTAGCCAGGGTAAAAGAAGAGTCCGTTCTTCTCCCTCCCTATGTGAGTCGTATAGCAGCGGTCGCAAGAATCAGGAGTCTGCTCATGGTTATCTTGGGTATAAAGTGGACCGATGCTTAGGTCAGGAGGGAGACGTCCCTGGAGTTTCCTTTTAAATAGGAATAACAGGCTAAAAGGCAGGATATTATTTATTATTATTAATATAACGTTGGCAGTTTCCACAGAGCTTTACAAAAAGAATTGGGGGATCGGTGAACATAATTTTAAACAAACTTTGTTACTGGAGAAAAAATATCATTTGGAAATGAGCAAGATGCTTGTTTTAACATATGTTTTGAGGATAAAAAATAATAAATAATGCTGTAACGTTGTTGATGGCATCACATTTGCTATTAATGATATGCTTGCACCATGCGAGTGCTGGTTTGTTCACTCTTTATGTTTTAGCATGAGGATCTGCTTCAGGTAAAGGTCCATTTTAATGATGAGTAGAGCATCTAAAATGACCTAACAGGGTTATTCAGAGAGAGGTGAAAAGCTGGAGAATGGAAAATTCAAGGTCAAAATAGTCAAACCAGAAAAATTCTCCCATTTATTTCACTTTCCAAATCGGCTATTTTGACCTCAAATTTTCCATTCTCCAGTCATTCTCCTGCTTTTCACCTCTCTCTGAATAACCCTGCATGTGTTTAGAAAATACATGAAAAGGGCTCAGGACGTGCACAATGCATAGGTTTTCAAGGAATAAAGCCTATATACAGAGCAAAATATGGGGGGGGGGGATTTGATCTTGCCATAAAAGTTTATATGTTTGTGTGTATTGATTCCTTTTTTTTTGTGTTTATTCCTACAGATCATCGGCGGCCTGGTGAAATTGCATGCAGCCCGTATTACGAAGAAACGCTCTGTGGGTTTATGGAGATTTTTTCGACTTGGTTTGAGGTTCCGTATGAAAAGTATTTGCAATCCTAGGTGTCACTGTGACTGCCCACCTCGCCCACCTCGCCTTGTCCCTATGATACGTGAAATAAACAGTAACAAATAGCTTGGTATGAATCGGATATCATGTTGGCAAACAATGCCTCCTACACAAGTGTTGAGTCATGTATTTCAGATTCGAGAATGTATAGGATAGGCTAGCTCAGTGTTGGCACTCCTTTGCACCCCAAATCCAAGGTACATGCACAGTGATGGTTAAACCGTTTGAATGCTTGTTTGGCATCATGAATTATGCGGTTCTGAAAGATCTGTTTGGCGATCTCTGATTTAGTGGGCCACTGGGTGACACTTATCTATTTCCTACCTGTAGAGATACAATATGAATACTTGTGTGATACAGTTAGTCCTGTCTATTAATGCATTCCATGTATTTGTTTACATCTCAGGTAGCCGGAGCAGGCCTTGATGCCTGATTGGTTGTGCAAGATGCTATCTGAGCTGCTGTTATTTCTCTGGTGTGGTCCCCTTGGAATGCAGGAGGTGTTACTCGAAACCAAATGAAGCGAGGCCGGACTGACAGCTTCCTCGCCCCACCCAGATACAGACCTCAGGATCACCTGGTGTACCTGTATGAGCTAAGCAGTGAGGCCCTTGCACTCTGCCTGACTTCACTTGTAAGTGGAAAGGCATCTGGTAGGGTCAGAATGAGAGAACGTGATAAAAAATAAGAGATTGTGCTTTGAAGCTGATGATGCGTCAAGTAAACTAGGGGTTAAAAGGATTGTTGATTCACAGTGAGGCTTGCAGGGAGTGATGGCATTACCTACAAAGCATAAAAAACAGGCTAGGTATTAATAATTACTTTTTAGGAATTTTCTTGATGATCGTAAGGCCCAGGTTTTTAGGAGCCCCTTATGGTAGAATAATCATGGCCTGGTTCTTGATAGTGGCTGTATCAGCTCCTCAAAACATCACCACTATGGCACCACTCCCAATATTTTATATTCTGGTTTTTGGGACTGTCGCTGGAGGCGGAGCCAGAAACGAGGCTATGGCACCTGACCTGACAGATCGGGTTGTTTTATGTGAATAAAAAGTGCAATTTAAAACGAGAGTAAAGTATCGACAGCGATTTCTACCAACATTTATTACAGTTTACAAACTCATAGCTGGTAGTTTTATGTATGGAGCTCTGTGCACCACAAAAATATTAGGGAACTCCTAAAAAGATGCACGCTATGACTAACGAGGGCTGTAGGACCGATATGGGGATTATACCTCATACATATACTCTGTTGGGCTAATACGTATGGGCACTAAACAGGAAATAGATGGGTCTCTGTAAAGCCTATAGTTTGCAGCCTGGGAAGTTTATCCCTAAAAATAACCCAGGGCACTGATTCACATGGGGTTTGGATGTTAATCATAGGCAGGATAAGGGCAGGCTGGGTGGGCCAGGCATTTTTTGTATCTGCTGTCACATCTGTGTTGCTCTGATGATCAGAACAGCCTCTGCAACAGGAGATGCACTGCGGTGGAATGTCATAACCGCAGCCAAGAGATTCTCCGAGCTGCCATTCCTTAATTAATCTGCAAGTTTATACAGTGTCGGGTCTTTGCACAGGGCGACTGGAAATCTCAGCCTTTTGTCCCCAAAATCGCAAAACACACAGAAGCCGTGAGATCGGCCCTGGATCTGCTTGCGGATGCATGTCTGCTCCTACAAAACATCGAGGAGAAACCGTACAGAAAAACTAGAAGCACCCTATAGCTTGTAAAACTCAAGACATAACCATTTGAAACCTTAGTATCCAACAGTATCCTTGGGTTCCACGACGATTGCACCAATTTTTACATCTTTGCTTAACTTTCCTGGGGTGTTCGTTTTTTTTTTTTTTTTTTTATTCCCTCGTCTCTTCGCGATTCATATTAGCTAGCATTTGATAAAAAATTTGGAATAAGTTAAAAAAAGCAAAATAAATAATTTCCTTTGCATTTTCCCCCTATCTTTTATCGCTCTCTTTCAATAATTGCATTTATTCTTTTTTTATTCAGCTCTTTCGATTTTTAGAATATCTCATGGTTAACTTTCATTTTAATGGGGAAAAAACAGCAAAAGTCATTTAAATATATTAAATTTTTTTATAAAATACTTAAAACATTCTGGAGTCTGCATCATTAAAGGATGTATAACACTAACATACTTTTTTGTATCCCTTAAAGGAAATTCTATATTTATATGTAGTGTAGGTAGTGGTTTAAATTTTACTTTTTCTTGTTGTTGTACATGAGCGCTGAGAAGCTTCATACCCCGTTAGTTTCCCAGCCCCCCTCCCTTTAAGCTTGTCTTCTTTTTCCTGTGATTAGCATAGCTCTGCATAAATGCCTGCCCGGGCTTATTATTATGCAAATGAGCAAAATGACAGCATTGCATCCTGGACAACACTGGGGCGGCGTGCGGAGATTTCTCACGCTGGCTCAGCCAATGCAAGAAGCCGGCTGGGCGAAAGCACAGCGCTTGGCTTGACCTCATTGTAGAGCGGTGCAGAGCTTGGGACACGCTCTCTGGCATGGGGGCTATTCTCGCTTGGCTTACATCATCTACCAACGCCAAACACCCCATAACTCGCCCTCTTGGCGGCTTTGTGTTTTCTGTATCAGAAAACCCCAAAGCTCAGAATAAAAGCTGGCGTGCCGGAGGAGTATAGGAATGTCAGTCTGATGGGTGCTTCCCAGATATTTCTAGAGAAGCCCCCATCCTATCCGCCTTGAGTGCGTGTTGGTAAACAGTGTCAATCACCAGGAGAATGTGTACATTTATTGAACACATGTATAAGATCCTTGGTTGCACATTGATCGGCAACATGTGATTCCTTCAACGTTTTAGCTGAATGGATACATGTACTGACAGGGGGGGGTCTGTAAGGGTGTCGTGTTCACCTTGCACACATGTAAACACTCGATTCTCACCGTATTTCCATATGATTAATAGGGAGCAGGCTCGTCTTCGTGCCGGTCATATGAGCGAGTTTTTATTTACTTGCAATCTATTGTGTGCAGTTGCTGCTTTTTCTTTGATCTGTGTGGCTTCACACTATGGGTCTATTTTCCATTCAGCACCTCTCCGTTCCCTGTGACCCGTTCCCACATCCTTTTCCCTTTCTTTCCTTTCCTTGCAGCCTTCAATCACTGACACTTGCCATGCATTCGATGCTGCGGCATCCTTTTCCTACAACGTTTGCCTTCAGTATGTTTTCTCTCGTTCTTTTTATCCTTTCGAGATATTTTTATACCTTTTATTATTCTTTCTTTCTATTTTTATCTAATTCTTTCTATTGTTTTTGCATATTTTATTTTCATACATTTTATTCTAAGTCCATATTTTGTTCACTCCTTCACTATATTCTTTATGTATATTTTCTCTTGTTCTTTCTATTTGCATATTTATTCTCTTGTGCATATCTTTTTGCTATATTTTTCTCATATTTATTCTGCCTTTTTTTCCTTTATTTTTGCAGTTTTTTCTCATATTTTTCCATATTTTGCTCTCTAGTTTATTCTATTCTTTTGCCATATTTTTTATTCTTTTTGCCTTATTTTGTCTCATTGTTTCTACTATTTTTCTCTCATTTTCTCTCATTCATTCTATTCTTTATATATTTTTCTCATACATCCTATTCTTTATATACAATTTCCATTGTTCTGTTTTTTATATATTTTCTCCATTCTTTTCTTGATGCAGCTTTTGTTCTCTTCTTCGTACTGTACTTTATACATATTTTGTTCTCTCCTTCATACTATTCTTTATTCATATTTTATTTTCTTAAATCTGTTCTTTCTCTCCTTCAGTCTATTTTCTCTACATTTTGTTTCTCTCGGTCTTTATATTTTTTATACATATTTTCATCTCATTCTTTTTATTCTTTTATATTTTTCTCATGTTCTTTTTAATCTTTTTGTTTTTTGTCTCATTTTATTATTGATGGATCTTCTCCTTCCAGCACACTATTCTCATTTTTCTTTCATTTTCATTCTATTTTTAATCCATATTTTTGCCTCATTCTTTCTCTCCTCCCCATGTATCTTCTCCACTTTCCTCCTTATAATACACTGTATTCTCTCATTCTCCATGAAGTGATTTCCTGAAGCACAGCAAAGGTCAGAGGACAATGATTGTTCCTTCTGTGACTGTCAGATTTATCCCTGATATGTTTATAAATGGTAAACTTATAAACAAATAGCATAATTTTACACTGGGTACCTCACCGCTAATATAAATCTCATTTCGCTTTTGTATCAAGTGGTGATGTTGTCCAGGGTCACGGTACACTTTCCATTGGATTATCTGTGCTCAGTATGACTTGCTTGGCTGCTCGCCATCATCCAACCTCTAGAGGACGCTGCACAGAGCTCCCATCAGTCATCCTATTGTGGGGCAATAAAAGTGACCATGGAGGGCTATAGACATTTCTCTCAAGCACAGTGAAGTGTGGCACACATCTATACACGAAACAGATAGACCTGTCTAGGCAGGATGCCACTCCCTCATCGTTTGCTACCCTAGGGCAGCATTCACATAAATATGTACCCTGCCATGAATTTATAGCATCGGATGGTATGACAGACCTGTCCCAAGGCACCTAATTAGAAACATTTTGTTGTCTATCCAGTAAATTGTCCGTCCTTCAGAGATGATTTAAATGTAAATTTATATATGTTCCTGCTGATCGTTTGGTTTTCACGTCTTTTTCGTATCTCAGGATCTGTCGCCCGCTGCCATCTGACTGTCCTAGTTGTTAACGCATAGCTCCAGCTATCTCAGAATTTCGTTTAGTGTCAGGGAAAAGGCAGAGAAGACCCCGTTCCTGTGATGCGGAAAACATTTTGCTCAGATAAAGCTCGTAACCCCTTTTACTAATCAGCAGGCCTGGCCTGCCCGGGCAAATCCGTGCTCATATATTGTGTTGGTGAGGTCACTCGTACATAATTGGCAGAGGAAGACAAACGGAAGGAGTTATCTCTGCAATCTTTGTTCAGTCAATGTGTGTTTGGGAAATTGAAGATTACTGATTAGTCTAAAGGGTTACATGCGGCCGGCAAGAAGGGAAAAAATAAATATGTGTCCATGATAACATGTAAACGACTTCATGGATCACCATGGAGCAACAAATGCGCTCAGAAATAATTAAAAAAAAAAAAATTATTATTTTTTGGGGTGGGCTGAAGCACTTATGAGCTTTATATGTGTCTTTTTTTTCCCCCCTCAGATTCCTCACAGCTTCGTCACAGCTACAGTAAATCTTCTCAAAGGATCAAGATCTCGGATTGTGTTTCACCAAGACCGAGATGTCTTCGCTAAAGTTTTTGTGTTTAACCTTACCTGTATCTGAGACGTCCAGAGCGTTCCTTTCGAGGCTGCTGTCCTAGATTCCGGCCCACGTCACAGGTCTGTCTACTATCTGGTCAAAACCGAAGTCTTTCTCACCAAGTCTTATTCTCTACACTGACATCCACCACACTAAAGCCTAATCCAGTGACGGCTAACCTCAGCACCCCTGATGCTTCATAAACTACAAGTCATATCCTCATTCAGCCTTTATGTTAACAGCATCTTGTAACCTGTGATTCCGAGACATCTGGGCTGGAGAGTTGAGTCAACAATGGACTAGTCTGATGGTCTTTTCCAGGTTGTGGAAGACACAGAGCCTTTGCAATGGTCAGTGGAGGTGCTGGTGGTCTCACAGGATACCTTAGACCAGAGATCTCAAACTCTGCTTCCCCACCAGTTATTGATTGCTTACAATTCCCAGAAATCGTTGCATGCAGTAGATGGCCAGGGGAACATAGGAGTTGTAGTTTAGTGCACCTGGGAGTGGGGGGGGGGATCAACGCTGGCTTTCCATATATATTGGAACTGCATCGCCCTTCATATTCAGCCTGTCATTAGGTCGACAGAGCCCAGTGGGAAACGTAGTTCCAAAACATCTGAAGGAAAAGGCCGTGCAGCCCTGCCATAGAGCAAAACAGTTTCTGCAGCTCCTGGTGAGCCCATTTGTCGAGTTGAAAGGATAAAGATTGCAGTCCATATGAGGGAAGACGTCAGATCAGGATCTCTCCCTTTCTTTTAATACCCAAGACCCCACCATGATTTGTCACATGGAGGGCTCTGTGCAAACCATGCAAGGCTACGGGACATTTGTGTGTCACTTCAACTCATGACAGGTGCGCGTTGGCATGATGCATACCTCAGACTTTAAAACTTGATGCAGGAGCGTAACAAAATATTAAAGGGTTAAATTAGTGAAAGCATATAAACGCACCCCATGACAATAAACTCATTTTGAATCGAATGCCAGAGTCAGCTTTCCTTTTCACCCCTGCAAAACAGTCACTTAGATCAGCCCATAGCCAATCAGTGCGTGAGACTGTCGTATTCTGCTGCCTTCACACAACGGACTCACTTTTTGATTGGCTGTGTCTCAGTGTGAGGTTGTTTATTATGGAGGTGTTGACTATGTATTGTTTGCAGCACGTATAAATGTGCCACAGACGTCTCTGCACCGGTGCCTTTAGAATCTCCTCTGCTCATTCCATGCAGTGGTTTTCCATGTTATTTTGTTTTTTTCTGGAGCTGATGGGAGAAATTCCTCTTCTTGATTTCCTGATAAATAGCCCCATGAAAACAATCCCCGGGGAGCGCAAACTGACCGAAGAAAACCTCCCTCTTTGTGAAGCTCAAGTGAGCTGTCATATTGTGCTTTTATTTTGCCACAGCTCCATCCATGATTTCACTTACCCCATAGACGAGACCTGTCGTAATTGTGACAAAATCAGTGGTTGAAGTGTGGGGAATCAAATTGTCCCTCTCCACTTGTAGCTGGATTGCAAAGTCTTCCTGTTTACGGTGTTTTACTGATGGTCCGGTTCGGTTCGCTGAGGTAACGCTGGAGGCAAATTGGGTGGTTTTACGTTTGGAATAAAATGAGGAAAATCTGCATTGTGAGTTAATATCACTCTGAGCTTGATTTGTTTATTTCTAATTTCATAGGACACTGCATCGTATACATGTCAATTAGGTGACCTTCCTTTAGCCAGGAAAGTCAAGGCCTGGGGAGGTGATTATTCATGTAGCCTGTATTCAGCTCCACTCTTTACTATCATTCATACAGCCGCCCCGGCATAGAGGGGGGTCAGAGCAGAGGACTTCACAATTTTGCACAGTACCACAAGCTTAGCATATATATATATTTTATTTTTTTATTTTTATGATGCAAAAAGTCAAAAACACATAAAGTAGATTTTCAGACATATTCACCGCAAACATCAGATAAACATCTGATAAACATCACCGCAAACTTATAGCAGGTAACAGGCATTGGGGCGTCCACAAAATTATAATGGTAACAAAATTCAGCAGAGCATCCACAAGGGTAATAATACGGCACTGCATGGTACATACGATAACACCAAAGAGGTGAAAATATAAGTATAAATATCAAACGTGACTGGAAGAGAAAGGAAATTATTGGGGAGGAACAGTGCCCAAGCATGTGTCCAAAGACAGACAGGACGTTACTCTTCCACTGGTACGATTCAATTCATTTCATTTCTTTCCACCCAGCTAAGTCATATAATTGTTTTGTTTTTATAAAATCAGTTTGTTGTTTGTTGCACAGGTTTCAGTAATCTATCGCTGAAAGACAATCGCCTGGTAGGATGTCCTATATGTGTTTTAAGTTTAGTTACCCAGAAGCCCCTCTGAAGCGCACAGTCTGGGGAAATGTCAGCGTTATTTTGTACATGGCCTCATAATGTACTGGAAGAGTAAGAATGCTGACTTCATCATCTTCTCTCTTATTTAACAGACGGGGTTGTGTTTTCTGTCTCTGATGAGGCTGCGTTTTGGCTGCTGGGACATTTTGAAGGTAAGTGAATGGTCGCTGTGTTTGGCCACAGGGCTCCGACCCGGTGTTTACATCTATTAGACTGACACGGTAGACTGGGACTAAAGTGATCGTGGCACCCTTATGTGTTCCTGGCTTCAGGCAACTTCCACCTTTTGCCCCCTCCTTAAGAGCAGCTTAAAATCAGGTTATGCACACCCTTGTCAAGAGGCTTAACCTGGCAGCGTAATTAGGGGAGGCATTTCATACCTGTCATGCGGTCCCCTGTGGCTGTATTGTAGAATTTGTACAGCCGCGTATTGCTGTCAGCAGACGTTTCAGGCTGACTTTCTCATGTATACATGTATACGGAAAGCCATCAGAATGTCTGCATCACTCCAGGGGGAATGTACACATGTGCTGCTGTGACAGTAGCTTAATCCATCCCTGGTAACATGCTGAATGGCAGGGGAGGGGAATCGGGCATTCACAATGACTGTGATGGACAATGATACCTGCAGGTTGTACCTGGGCCATTATAGCAGCTTTTGCCGTTAATCCCCTCTGCATGTAAAATGCACTTGCATAGCACTTTATACTGATACCATGAATCCAGCCTCATACAGCAATGCATACCAAGCATTAACATGGTGTCAACCTTATGCAGAGATCTCCTCCAGATGTACAAAGCACTCCAGGGCTTTAGCAGCCGTTGAAATCACAGCGTGAATCCACCTTTTTGTAAATTTCATCCCTTACAATGGGTCGCGCATCTGATAAGAAACATGGAGGCAGCTATGACTTAAAATATCAGTTGTTTGTGGCTAGTGTTATGTAGCGATCCACATGGTCTTCTCCAGCCGGTCCAAGAGATAATGGGACTCATGAAGTCCCTGTGTGGCGTTTGCGGGGTCAGACAGACTGTGGTGGATCTGGTTCAGATCGTCCGTCGACCGACTGATCCACCGTGAAAGCCAATCAGTGCTCATGTGAATCGCGCCTGAGACCTGAGAAGCCGCCTTATGCATAGGATAAATTTAAAGCACCTGTAAAAGCTCAAGGATTCGCACACCGGCAGGTTGACGGGCGCTGGGCTGCTTTAAATCTCCTCTTCCACTTGCTTCCTTTCTTCACGGATGTACAACATACAATCTGGATCTGGAAAGCTGCCGTTAGGTTTTTTTTTTAGTTACTGTTGAGGAATTTCCAACTTGACAGTTTTTAAAGCAATCGTCAGATTAAAAAGTTTACTTTACCGAGCGTTTATTAGGGTTTGCCTCGGTGTTAAGCCGCAATTTAATGTATGTCGCAACAATAGCCGAGGGCACAATATCCGATGAGGTCAATGTGGAGCGTTACGGAGGCTTCAACCGACTCCTTACGCTTCCTGCTAATAAACCATCTACATGGGATTTCCCAGCACATTAATTTTACGCATTCTGACTCCGCCATATTCCCTGAAGCTCCGCTATACCGAGGGCGGTAAGATCATACACATTTATATCTCTCTAATTCGGCTGAGAGACCCTTGATGCCGGGTCCCAGACTTAAAAGACATAATATCTCCTCGCAGCCTGTCAGGCATCCCTTCCTGTTAGGGTCTTACATCAAATATGCCTCTTTAGTCCAAAACTTTTTTCTCTGCTGTGTGATTTATATTGCTTTTCAGTACGTTACAGTCATTTATGTAGCGCCAGCCTGTTCGATAGCGCTTTAAGATGGAGTAGCACAAAAATGAGACGCAATAATGATAAATTAGGAAGAGATGATCCTGCTCATCATTAACAGTCATCGCTTACTCCCCTCTCCAGTTTTAATCCTGCCTTATAATATATTTTCTTTTCGCGCCACAGCCCATACAGCACATTGTGCCAACCACGGCGCCCTGAGACTCACAGATACTAAAGGAACACGACCGCTTACATCTTTCTTCCACAGCCCGGCCACACACACTCACATCACCCTCTGCCGCCGCGCGTGCTCCTGGACTCTGCTGTCCCACCCACCCAGTGCTGGTCAGAAATTTGTAGCTTACTTTCCAGCTGCTTCCACTTTGCAAATCACCCTAATTAACCCAAGGTTCTAGCCCCTCCCATGATATGTTAATCTGTATATTTGTGTTTTGTTTTTAATAGTTTGCATTTTATTACTTTGTATTTCTGTAACAACTGTAACCACTCAATGTTCTCGAACCCAGGACATACTTGAAAACGAGAGAAATCTCAATGTATCCTCCCTGGCAAAATCCTTTTCAAATAAATAAATAAATAACCTGTAACTAGATTACTTGTGCATTACAAATAAAAAACACTTTATAAAACACATGTTGCTGCTGTTGTTTTTTTCTTTGTTTTAAGTAATTGCATGTAAAAAGGTAAAACAAAGTAAGGTTTTGAGCTCTTGTTTCCATTTTTCCAATTTTTCCCATTATGCAACATTTACTAAAAGCTTTGCTTTGTGGCTCTTGTTTATGTAATCTACAGTATTTAACAGTTATGAGGTGGGTGAGGGAAGGTTTAGATAAGGCAGCAGGGGGTGTATTGTGTTCTCCAGGCTACTCCAGATAAGAGCTGGCAGCTGAATGAGATAAAACAGTTAGCTTAAAAGGCGTCTAATCTACGCCCTGGTGATGTCCTTTGAATACATCCCACACAATACAATGAGGTGAGTCGGTGAGTGACCCATTCACTCCATTCTATGACCAAAGCCACACAATAGGGAGCAAAGGTACAACACAAAATATCACACAATGGATGCACCCAGTGACACATATAGAGGAAAATATCACACATTGGATGCACCCAGTGACACATAGGGAGGAAAATATCACACAATAGATGCACCCAGTGACACATAGGGAGGAAAATATCACACAATGGATGCACCCAGTGACACATAGGGAGGAAAATATCACACAATAGATGCACCCAGTGACACATAGGGAGGAAAATATCACACAATGGATGCATCCAGTGACACATATAGAGGAAAATATCACACAATGGATGCACCCAGTGACACAGAGAGGGAAATATCACGCAATGGATGCACCCAGCCAGTGACCCATATAGAGGAAAATATCACACAATAGATGCGCCCAGTGACACATATAGAGGAAAATATCACACAATAGATGCGCCCAGTGACACATATAGAGGAAAATATTATTTTAACTAAACGTAGAAGAGAAAAACACGTGTAAGATATCCGCAACATGAAATAAACACAATAAGGACATTGCATTTTTGGTTGTCGTGGCCCTTTAAATACTACAACACAGAAAACTTTTTTTTCCAGGTCCTTCCTTTAATCTGCTGGAAATGGAGGATGTATCCTGATGACATGATAATATTCACACGGGGTAAAATATTAACCATTTAATAAGCCCTTAGACTCCACTTTACTGACATTCCCTCCCGATTCCTCTCTTTACAGCGGATGCTTGTCTGCGTTTGCACATTTTTACTCCTAGTATAACATAGATTTGTATGTTTTTTGTTTTATGCTTTTAGGGACTCGTCCATATATTCAGGGTGTGCTGGTGTCTTTTTGGAGTCTCCTCCATATATTCAGGGTGTTAGGTTGTATAACAGAGCTGCACAGCAATAAACCTCCCAGCAATGAGTCTGTAAACTAATAATAAATACTGTCAGAAATCCCTCGCTGTAAATACGATACTTTGCTCTTGTACCAAATGTTATTTCATTTCCCCAATACGTGACGAATATTTGTCTGAATTCCATTTCCATGTTTGATGCTGTTTGGGGGGGGGGATGTGCATATTTTGGGGTGGTTGGAGCTGCTCCGAGACTAATTTCACCGCTGATCTCTGGCAGAGCACTGGCATAAAATGAGATACAGTTGCCAGGCTGTGCCACAGGCCAGACCCTGTGCCACCTCTGTACCGGTAAGGCTCTTGCTTGTTTCCCCCCCAGTCATAAAGCGCTGCAGAATATGCAGGTGCTATATATACAGTAACTACGCAGCAGTACTAATCTATGTTCCATCTTGAGAAACTCCCTGTCAAGTTTTTTGCCCTTTTTTCCTAACTCCCGAGCAGCGTTTGTATCTCGTCATTACGTGACATAAACCCTTCTGCCATCAGTCACAGCAATGCCACCCTGCTCCTGCGCCCCAGACACGTAACTGGAGCTGCAGCAGGAGCAGAGATTCTGCGTTCACTCCAGCAGAGCTTGTCATCTTCACCCCCTCCCCACTTTGCCATCATCCTGATTAACGCCCCCACCCAACGCTCAGCCATGCAGGCCCACGCTGGCCGCAATACAGGAAGTTTTGATCACTGTGGCCACTGGAGGCCAGAGGAGGTCACAGTCTGTTTGTGATTGCTGCTTGCCCTCTTTGTTTGCTTTGCCTGACCCGCACGACCCCTGTGACAGGACACCAGGACAGCAGAAGTAGCTGGGGGGGCTGCCTCCTCCAGTGACCCCTGACCACTGAGCATCCCCAGCTCCTGATTGCAACCTTCTGCAGGCAGTAGCACAGTCCCGAGAGGCTCTGGCGCTCTCTGTGAGGCCTGCAGATGTTTCCAAACATTTCATTTCGTGTTTTTTTTTTTCTCTCTCGTGTTGATGGTTTGCATCCAGACAGCAAAAGTACGGCTAGGCCTCCATGCGAGGAACGGCGGCATTTACCGGCTACGCTGCCCTGTCACATCGCATAGTGTTGTGATTAGGCATACTCTCCGGTCACTTTCTGTTAACCTTTGACCACTAGAATTATATGTTCCCCCTGGAATGAGTCTTTTTTTTTTTTTTTATCGTTCCAAAACACATGGCATATGCTTGGAGTAAATGAGATTCCTCACCCGCCTGGCCTGCGAGTGGAATAAGCCTTGGATAACCCTCTCAATCACCCTTCATTATTTCACTGCTTTTTCCCTGATATGTATCCCTTTTATATTTGGCTTTTTATTTTTTTTCCTCTTTGTGCAGTTTTTTTAAATCCGGCCCCGGGGACTGTATGAATAACACTGACATTTAAAGAGCAAAAGAGGCGCTCTGCATAACACAATAAATGACTTTATGTCGCTGTACGTTGGCTCTTAGTGGCCAAAACTCTTCCAATGTTTCACATTTATATCAAGGAAAGGAATCCAGAGGTTCCAAAATGCAACATGTGGCTAGTTTTTCTCAGAAGATGGCAACATTTCGGCTTGAAAGGCTGTGTGACAGATGTAATGTCACTATTTAACAGATGAGGGTTCCATCTATTGCCGGTCAGGGCGCCTGATCCCTTCTTTCATATAACTGGTACATAGGAATAATACAGAGCATTAACACAATGCATCCCCCATAACGAGCTTAACCCCAAGGATATTTTGCATGTGTGCAACAACCCTGCACTGACCCAAGCGATTCCTCCTCTGTCTGATACCCCTCAGCCAGAGGCGTGTTCAATACCTCAGCCGCTGCAAGTGCTAAGTTAGCAACTTGTCATTGAACGCCGTTCAGCCGCTCAGCGCACAGCACTTGCAGCGACTCGAGGAGATGCTGCGAGTAGCTGAGTGTGACGTAGTAAAGATGGCCGCCGCCATGAAGCAAGTAAAATTCCGTACGGCAATGTTAATTTTGAGGTTTGTGTTCACCAAAGCACAAAATATTTATTTATTATTTACCCCTGCACATAGACTTATATTACGGTTCAATTATATATTTTTTTCAGAAGTAACCATTACGTTTATTCAATAAAACCTATAATTTGTGGTGTGTGCGTACAAAACGGAATTGTGCTGACTGTTTTTAGTTATTTCAAAGCTGGCCTCAGTCTCCGTTTCTGCCAATAAAACTGCGGATATTGGCAGAAACTAAAGAAATCGCCATTTTGTTTCGCAATTCGCATCCAAAGCGTTCAGAGTCACTGCTGCAGCAAACTGAATTTTTTTTTTTTTTGAGAAAGGATTTTACCAGGAAGGATACATTGAGATTTCTCTCGTTTTCAATTATGTCCTGGGTGGCAAGTATGTACCGTTAGGTGTCTTGCCAAGGACACTTACTGGAGAGGTTGCTCGCTGGGATCGAACCCATGACTCCACAGGCTCTCTCCATGCAGAGCAGTGACAATACCTCTACTCCACCCAGCCGGTATTGCGCTGCATCAATTCAGCAGCTGCTGAGGTATTGAACGGGCCTCATGTTAATCAATGTTCACTCATGCCTACAGCTCCCATAATTCTTTGAATGCAATGGATGGCCAGAGAATCCTGGGAGGTGTAGTTCAGAAACAACAGGAGTTGGTTGTTTTTTTCAGCATTTGAGATCCCCTGCCCTAGGGGATTGAACCTATAAACCAGGGGTCAGAAGCCTTGGCCCTCCAGATGTTTTGGCACTAGATTTTGCATGAGGCTCAGTCGGCCAATGAGTTTCTGGGCATCATGGGAGATGTAGTTTCAAAACATCTGAAGCCTCAGGAAAACTTAGAAACCTCTCCCCCCATAAGTTTGTGACATTTGCAATTCCAGTATAAAAAGATTGTGTGTGTATATATATATATATATATAAGGGTTGTGGTGGAGGACTATTTTAGGGTTCTGTGTAATAACAGACCCAGGATGCATAAAAGGGAGACAGATGTCATTTGCATATCCTACCCAGAATTCCTTGCTGCATATGGGGAATGTGGCACAGGAGCTCTGGGATGCAATTCTTTGACTTGCTATGATGTGCAAGTGGCTTCTGCAATAATAAATATACTGTGTGTGTGTATATATATATATATATATATATATATTATTTAACTTTATTTTTTTTTAATATCCCCCAATGTTTATGGATTTGTTTTAATGCCGCCTCCGGATTTCAGATACATAGTTTGGATAGTGACACATACCTGCTCCATGTTTGTGGAGCCCAGTAATCTTGCTCATTATACAAGTAGCAAGCAAGACAATATGGTATCCATCATATAATGTATAAGCAGAGGATCAGGCGTGTGGGGTCTCCCTGCGGCTTGTAAAAGGGGTCGTTTGGCAAGCTGAGAGTTTCTTGCCTCAATCCACGCATGTTAAAGACCTACAATTCCAAGAATTCTTTGAACGCAAGAAATAGAGAATCATGGGTATTGTAGTTTCAGAAACTGTAGCAGGACCAGAGTTTGATATCACTGTTGACTGGATCCTTGTGTAATTTATCAGCTGGTTCCTGTGCCCGGATTAAAACCAATTGATACTACCAGTATGTGTGTGTGTATAAATATGTATGTGTGTGTATATACACGCACTCCAGGATATCCCGCAGAAAGCTATAGACAAAAGCTGAAGCGTTGATTATGATTGCAAACATTTAATAAATAGCAAAAAGGATAACCCCGGTTTTCCGGTTATATTTGAATATCTGGATATTCTGCTGAGCTGAGGACTGCGTAAGAGTCCTCAAGTGCAGGATTTTTCCGGGCTGTTTGTGTGTGTTTGAGATATATATATATATATATATATATACACATATACATTTCTTCACTGCATGAAGAGGTTAAACACAAAGAAATAAGATTGCTGCAATTAGACTGCCGGCACGTTTCCCGCCCAAGAAATCTTAACCTGATTCTACGTTTTATCCGAGGTTCAAGGCTCTGCAAAGCAAACACTGATGAAAGAACGCTTGAGATCAAACCGCGATATGCCGATCTTATAGGGCTGTAAAAAGAAAAAAAAGATGTGTGCCGCCGCAGTGAGAGTTCACTCTGTCCGCTAAGGTACAGCAGATAGGAGCAGCTGTGGAAGTGGCAGACGTCATTCCCAGCTTGCATAACATTCTGCAGGATTCCTCATGGAAGGCAGAGGGACTCCCGCTGCTGATCTGCTTAACATGCCCACAGGTGGATGTCACAGGTTGAAAGTCACCGCTCTCCTGTGCCGTTTTATTATTTTACTACGTGGCTGGACTGGGCAAAGAAAAAAAAAATCATGGAGAACTGGACCGTATGAAGCCAGAATCACAGGAACATGTGTTTGCTTATATCAAATAAAAAATAAAATCTATATATTTGCATAAAATGAGAGGATATGGTCTTTGCTTGTCCTGCCCAGAATTCCCTGTTTCATTGGGAGAGTGCGGAAAAGGAGCTCTGTGCAAAACAAGGGCCCTCATTCAACTGAGCTGTTGGGTTAATAAGTGGCTTCACAGTTCCATGTCTTGGCTTTTGCGGCTGCTCACTGTCCATTAATGGTTTGTATACTTTGTATAGGAAGCGTAAAGTAACAAGCTGGTCGTTGTATCTCGTTAGTCTGTGCTAAGAAATAAATCTTGTCTCAAATACCTGTTAGGTGGTTTGCAAAGTCACTTAAGACTCGATAATAACATATATATTATGAATCTAATTCTCGTCCGCTCTGATTCTCTCAGATATGGAAAATGCTTTCCGTAATGACGTATATTCTCTAATGACAGACGAAAGCAGTCAGAGCGCACTCTGTGTGCGTGCACAATGGACGGACGTATTGACAGAAGATACTGTAGACACCACACAATCCTTTTTTGTTGACAGACGTAAAAAAAAAAGGGAATTATAGGAAACAAAATTAATATGAAAAGGATGAAAATCCACTCTGCGCGTCCGTGGTAGCGGTTTTACGTTCTTGCCTAACTTGCTTCCGTTTGCCACGTGCGTTGTGAGTGTTCAGTTCGGTGCAGACGTTCTTCGTGTGTGGGTCCCTATTGCTCATGATTCTATGCTACGACGGACGTTAAACTGTGCGGCAACACGGACGTGATCACTGCGTTCGTCTGACATGGGCCTTAAGGTTTGCAAAGTGGAGGATTTGATACACGCCTTTTTGTTCTCCTTATGAAAAATGATTTCTGTATCTTAACCCTGTAACCAGCGATCAATTCTCTTCCTGCATAGAACAGCAGAACCTCAATCCCTATAAAGTGAACCAGGAGTTAAAGATCAGAGTCTGCAGTATGCCGAAGGTGACGGAATAAACAGGATTAACTCTTTAGGAAGGAAAGTAAATAGTTTCAGTTTCTAAAAAGCTCTTTTACCAGACTTCATTTATTACGGGTTACATCAAGCTCCCTGTTAGCCTTGCAGCCCATACTCTCTCACCAGAACCCCATGACCTGTGGTATTTTTGTTTTATTTATTGTATATATTCGTCCCTTGCCATAATTCCCTCTGGATATGGGATAGGGCCTGAATGTTTGCCTCCTGTGTGATCCGGTATCTAGACGGCTGCTCGTGTGGCGGTAGGTGAACCAGGACAAACGTGCGTCACAAATAATTCACCCGGATTTTACTATAATCTATCCTTTTTCTGAACACGTTAATAATCCCGACACCGTCCTCCGATGCATCCCGGATCCCTGCCTACTGATCATTTAAATGCCTGGGCTGGATTCCCCAGCTGATCATCTCCCCCCGCCCTCCGCGTCTCGGGAGCGAACTCGCAGGGAGGGCGCCCCATGCAGCTGCGCAGCATCTCTGGCAGGTGGCGGCGTGAATCACTCTGCAGGGATTTAGGCCTGGGATGTTCATGCCTGATTCTCGCACACTCCTTAGTGTGGGATTCCCCTTAATTTGTCATAAAATATCTGTCTACGTCTTGGTGTGCTCCCCCTCCTTTTCTCATCCTGGTGATGCCTTAAAAAGGTTGTGCACTGTAACCCGCACCATCCTCGGCTGTCCTGCCGTTGTTCAATATTGGGCTGAAACAAGGACATGCGTCGCGTGAATTGGCTTATTCTTTTGGCTTCGGCGCTCCTTATAGGAATGTATGGGATATCTGTCAGCACAGCCGGTGCTCCGATCCCAAGAGGGAGGGTGGACGATTCGCAGCAGCACGGCGTGTTACATGACCTAGACCTATCTGCCAAAACAACGCTTTTCCTTGAATGCCTTGCTGAATAAACTTGTCTTGGACATGTGGTCGCGTTGCCCGTTTTGTAACGAGCTTGTCTACTTTTAAATCCCGGCAGAGACGCTACTGAGATCCAAACGCTCACAGAACCCGCTGAGATTGGGTCTTCTGCCGATCGGGGCTTTGGCGATGTCCAAATGACATACCCTTATACAGCAAGTTCTAACGTTGAGGGTATCGGTTTGTAAATTGCGTGTATTGTATATTAGAGGGTTATTTGTTTGGGTGCCGAATCTGCAACCAAGCTCCCACCCTTTCTTTTTAGTATAATGGAACACGGTCACGGCGAGGCTCGTGGTTTTTGCCTTGGCCCGCAGCCCTCATCTTTTGTTTATCGGCTGATGATGCCCAATAATCCAGGGGATGAGGATGCAGCTCCTCGAGTGTCTGGATGTTGGCATGTATGTTGTAGGGCAGATAAACTCGATCCTTTTCTCCCGGGTGGTACGGTGGGGATTTGGCGCAGCTGCTGCAGCTGATATTGTGGCTCAAGTACTTGGGTCTCTTGCCAAGAAATAAGCGAACAACAAGGTTTCCTCTGGTTTTCATTGGGCACCTACTAAACCAGGATGGCGGCACGCTTCTGGAAGAGCATGTCAAGCCGAGCCATGGTGGAACTCATACCTTGCACGATACCACGTCCAGGGCTCAGATTTGAATCTTTTATACCAGACGGGTGATGGGAGCCTTAACCAGCAAAATCTCAAAGCCGATAGATATGAGTTTGTCCAAACAGACAGATTATTTGACGGAGAAAGAAAAGCTAATTTACCCTCAGATCATAAACTGATAAATCTGATTTAGTTGCATGTTTTTTCTTTTATAATAATGAGATCTTAGGGACCCAAGTCTAAACAGGAAATCCATTAATGTTTCACATACACACAGCCAGAAGGCCATTTTACACAATTATTTTAATCATTTTGTTCCCGTCACATGATGTCCAAAAAGTACAGCAAAAAGTACCAGCACTCATGAGCTCTGTTGAAGTGTCTCTTTATTGGGTGCCTTACACACTAAGGTGCCATCAATGTTAAAGCCTGCTGACTTTTATCACGTCAGTGACTGAAATGAAGTCAGGGTTGAGGTTTTCCACCTGTGGCACCAAGCTAGGTCTCAGAAGATTTTTGGAAAATTTTGAAATATCGCCCAGGTGAACATTTTTATGTGGTGTCAGTTTTCTGGGAACTGCATCATTATGATGCACTTTCGATCCAAATGCCACCAACCCTTCCCCGATAAATGCCATTTGAGCTTTACCTTTGCTGCTCTTACATTTCTCTGGATCTGGAAGCTTATCTTATCAGGGAAGGAAATTTCAAGCTCGCCTCTGTCCATGAGGATCAGCATCACTCTATAAGGATCAGGCTCAGCTTGTGAAGATCAGTCTTGGTCTGTGAAGATCGGCCCCAGTCCGCGAGGATCAGTCTTGGTCCACAAAGATTAGACTCAGTCCATGAAGATCAGCCTTGGTCCATGAAGATCAGCCTCGGTCCATGAAGATCAGCCTCGATTTATGGTTATCAGTCTCGCTCCACGAAGATCGGACTCTTTCCATGAAGATTAGACTTGGTCCACGAAGATTAGACTTGGTCCATGAAGTTTAGAATCGGTCCAAAAAGATTAGACTCGTTCCACGAAGATTAGATTACTCGATCCACGAAGATTAGATTACTCAATCCACGAAGATTAGATTACTCGATCCACGAAGATTAGACTCGGTGCACGAAGATTAGACTCGGTGCACGAAGATTAGACTCGGTGCACGAAGATTAGACTCGGTGCACGGAGATTAGACTCGGTCCACGGAGATTAGACTCGGTCCACGGAGATTAGTGTCAGGATCGCCCCTTGCTGTCGTCTGACCGTCGCTAAAACCGTTCATGATGCCATCTACACCATCACTACAACCTGCTAACAGCCGGCGTTGTCGCCGCGGTTTGCTCCCCAACGCCTCGTTGCTAGGCAACAGCCGGCACACGCAGGCGCGTTACATCGAAGAAGACTATGGGAAAAGGTGAGGTGTCTGCGGCGCCGAGAGATGACGTCAGACGCCAGATACTGAGACAAGGCGGGGACCTGCTTAAAAGAAACCGCGGGACTGTGAGTGTCGCCCAATTATTGAGTTTGCTACCCGAACTGTATACACTCTGCCTTGTGTATAGCTATCTCTCCCTAAGCATACCGCAGCGTTCTCAGTCTCTTCGCCAGCTCTTGGGCCTCAGTATATCGCAGCATCTACAGTCTCCTCATCGGCTCCAAAGACCTCAGCATACCGCAGCATCTACAGTCTCCTCGCCTGCTCCAAAGACCTCAGTATATCGCAGCATCTACAGTCTCCTCATCGGCTCCAAAGACCTCAGCATACCGCAGCATCTACAGTCTCCTCGCCTGCTCCAAAGACCTCAGCATATCGCGGCACATACAGTATTCACATCTGCTTCAAAGGCCTCAGCGTACCGCGGCATCTACAGCCTCCTCACCCACTCCAAGACCTCAGCGTATCGCAGCATCTACAGTCTCCTCACCTGCTCCAAGACCTCAGCATATCGCGGCACATACAGTATCCACATCTGCTTCAAAGGCCTCAGCATACCGCGGCATCTACAGCCTCCTCACCTGCTCCAAGACCTCAGCATATCGCGGCGCATACGGTATCCTCACCTGTTCCAGACCTCAGCGTACTGCAATATCTACAGTCTCCTCACCTGCTCCAAAGACCTCAGCTTACCACAGCATATACCGTCTCCTCATCTGCTCCAGAGACCTCAATTACCAATACGCCTACAGTCTCCTCGTCTGTTCCAGAACCACAACCTACCACGAGTGCCAACTTACTGTGAGTACTACGAACCCATATGCAATTTTCCTTACATATCAGTATTCTATGTTTACCTACTGATCGCCGTGTCAAGCCTCTGCTAGCTGCGCCTCCACGTCTATCCTACTCACTCCCGACGTCTCGGTTACTATCACGAATAAGGTTGTTCAAATCATTCCACCCTTCGTGTAGTGGCTCATACGATCTGGCATACTCCGCTCTCTGGGTTCCCATCACTCTGAAGACATAGTATTCCGTGGTCAACCGTGACCGAACGTGACAATTAGACTCGGTCCACGGAGATTAGACTCGGTCCACGGAGATTAGACTCGGTCCACGGAGATTAGACTCGGTCCACGGAGATTAGACTCGGTCCACAGAGATTAGACTCGGTCCACAGAGATTAGTTTAGACTCGGTCCACGGAGATTAGTTTAGACTCGTTCCCTGAAGGTTAGACTCGACCCGCGAGGGTTAGACTCGACCCGCGAGGGTTAGACTCGACCCGCGAGGGTTAGACTCGACCCGCGAGGGTTAGACTCGACCCGCGAGGGTTAGACTCGACCCGCGAGGGTTAGACTCGACCCGCGAGGGTTAGACTCGACCCGCGAAGGTTAGACTCGACCCGCGAAGGTTAGACTCGACCCGCGAAGGTTAGACTCGACCCGCGAAGGTTAGACTCGACCCGCGAAGGTTAGACTCGACCCGCGAAGGTTAGACTCGACCCGCGAAGGTTAGACTCGACCCGCGAAGGTTAGACTCGACCCGCGAAGGTTAGACTCGACCCGCGAAGGTTAGACTCGACCCGCGAAGGTTAGACTCGACCCGCGAAGGTTAGACTCGACCCGCGAAGGTTAGACTCGACCCGCGAAGGTTAGACTCGACCCGCGAAGGTTAGACTCGACCCGCGAAGGTTAGACTCGACCCGCGAAGGTTAGTTTTGCTAAGGTTAAATTTGTTCCACAAAGGTTAGACTTGGTCAGTTCAGATGAATCTTTTGTCCAGGGAATCAGCCTCGATCTATGGGGATGAGTCTTGGTCCATGAAGATTAAACTCATTGCACAAAGATTAGACTCGGTCCGCGAAGGTTGGATTCGGTCAACTCTGATCAATCTTTTGTCCATGAAGATCAGCCTCGGTCCATGGGGGATCAGCTGCGACCTATGGGGATGAGTCTTGGTCCACGAACATTACTCTCTGTCCATGAAGATCAGACGCTTATCATGGTTGTTTGGATCCACGTCTGAGATTCTTGCAATTCCTTTAAAGACCATTATAAGAGCCAAAAGCTGCAAACCGCTAACGAAGACAGGCGCCTCAACGGGATTACTTCTTTACTTACAAGCTGGTAACGAAAGCGTGCATTCAGGTGAGGAGGGAGAAGTCCGTGGACGCTCAAATGAAACAGGAATAACGGGCTAAAGGCAGGAAATAAATAATGGCGGAAAATGCATGGATTTAAGAAAAAAATCTATGATCACAGAAGGTGCTTTTTTCTGTTACATTTCCTTTTCTTTGGGCTGTTTTTATTTTGTATTTGTCTCTTTAGTATCCTCGCTTACGTTTGTTTTTTTTTAAATGAAAATCAGGATTTTGAACGGAAGATTTGGGGATCTCTTGGTGATTCACTTGATGTTCACTCAGGCCCCTGACGCTCCAATCGCTGCTCTACGAGTAAATGGAACACCCATTAGCCCAACACCCCAAGCTCGCTGACTTGGTGTCACTTTTGACTCTGACCTAACATTCTCTTCCCACATCCAGACAGTGACCAAATCCTGTTATTTTCAACTCAAAAACATTGCCCGTGTCCGCCCCTTTCTGACACAAGATACCGCAAAAGTGCTGGTTCATGCTCTTGTCATTTCACGACTTGACTACTGCAACTCGCTCCTTATTGGCCCCAACTCCCGTACCGTCCCTTTGCAATCTGTAATTAATGCAGGGGCCAGGCTTATTAGTCTCAATAAACGCACCTCGCGTACCTCCCCCCTCTGCCGGTCCCTCCATTGGCTTCCTGTATCTCCCCCCTCTGCCGGTCCCTCCATTGGCTTCCTGTATCTCCCCCCTCTGCCGGTCCCTGCATTGGCTTCCTGTACGTTTCAGGATACAGTTTAAAATACTGATGCTCACGTTCAAATCACTCAATAACTCGACCCCTCCCTACATGTCTTCGTTACTCCGCAAGCACGTCCCATCCAGACAACTCCGTTCAGCAGGTGATCTCCACCTGTCATCAGTCTACACACGCACGGCCAACTCTCACCTCCAGGACTTCTCAAGGGCAGCTCCGGTCCTGTGGAATGACTTGCCTCGCCCTATCAAACTCTCCCCTGAGCTTCAGGCCTTCAAGAAATCCCTCAAAACCCATCTCTTCAGATTAGCGTACCACATCACTGATGCAACTCATCCCTCTGCTCACCTACTCACACTTGATTGAAGCCGCTCTTATGGCCCCACCATTCCCAAACCACTGGCACTAATGATCCTGCTATATAGTAAAATTCCTCTTGTCTTCCTCAATCCCAATCCCTCTAGAGCAGGGGTCAGCAACCTTGGCTCTCTGATGTTTTGGGAACTACATTTCCCATGTGGATCAGTCAGCCTAATGGGTGACTGAGCATCTTGGGAGATGTAGTTCCCAAAACATCAGGGAGCCAAGGTTGCTGACCCCTGTTCTAGACTGTAAGCTCCTATGAGCAGGGCCCTCTACACCTCTTGTTTCCATCATATGTCAGTTTATATGTATTTCATTCTCTTTGGTTATTGTAAAACGCTATGGAAGCTGTTGGCGCTATATAAATGATGATAATAATAATAAAGGCTGTTTGAAAGACAAAGCAGCTTCACGCGAGCGCGGGAATTTCACCCTCATCCTTAAATTGATACAGTAGTATATAATGTGTAACCCTCTGAATGCCAATAAGATTTGCAGCCTGTAGCATCCATGGCAGTGAGGGGGTTAATCGCTCTGCGCGCTCAGAGGATGCCCTGGGCACAGGGCGTTGCAGGCTTTACATCCCCTGAAGAAGTGTCACGTTTTAGAATGAGTTGTGTGATGTCTGTCACTCAGACTAGCGTTAATCCCGCTGTGAGACACACCCAGCCCATTACCGCGCAGCTCTGCGCCGTTTCAGGAGGGGAAGCACTCAGACCGGCTGGAGCTGAAGATCTCTCTCATTGTATTTTTATGTTTATTAATCATTATAATAGCGTAAATCATTTATTAATACAGGCCGCAGATACATAGAAACCAAACAGGCGTTTTGACAGCTCTGACCTCTTCGAACATGTCAAGGAGAGGACGGAGGAGCCAAAATCTTACCTGGGTTTATAACAGGATTGATCTCAGATGATCTGCTGCCTTTTAGGGCTGGATAAAACTACGCAGAGAGATAAACAGTCAGCGCATCCTCCACACACACACACCACGATTGTCCCAAACATATATTCAGGGTGTGTGAGTGTCTTCTTAGATGCTCATCTGTATATTCAGGGTGTGCGGTTGTGTGTGTTTTTTTCTTTCTTTCTTTTTAGTGGCTCCTACGTATATTTGTTGTGTACGGGTGTATAACAGAGCTGCACAGTAACAAACCTCCCAGCAATGAGTCTGTAAACCATAATAATGGCCGTTGGAAATCACTCGCTGTAAATAAGATACTTTGCTCTTGCTCTAAATTACGGTGTATTAAGATAAATGGCCACGATAGGTCGTCAGATAATTGATCCTGTTGGGAGTTGCATAGTTACATAGGCTGAAAAAAGACAGGCGTCCATCAGGTTCAGCCTCTCACACATCACCTACTGCTGTTGATCCAAAAGAAGGCAAAAAACCCAGTCTGAAGCGCTCGCCAATATGCAACACACTGGGAAAAAATTCCTTCTTGCCCCCAGATGGCGTCAGATTCTCCTTGGATCAAGAAGCTTTTACCCACATATTAAATATTACGACCCTTAATATTCTGTGTCTGCAGGAAGTCATCCAGTCGTTTTTTTAGAAGTCTGTACAGTCTCTGATCCAATCACCTCAACAGGCAGAGAATTCCACAACTTTATTGTTCTCACCGTAAAATAACCCTTCCTATGCTTTAGGCTGAATTTCCTTTCGTCAAGTCTAAATGGGTGACCTCGTGTCCTGTGTATAGTCCTGTTAATGAATAGGTTTCCAGACAATGGTTTATAATGGCCCCGTATATATTTATATAAAGTGATCAGACCCCTCTGAGGTGCAGTTTCTCTAAACTAAACAGGTTTAAGCTTGTTAGTCTTTCCTCCTAACTTAACCCTTCCATTCCCCTTATTAATTTAGTCACCCGTCTCTGCACTTTTTCTAGCGATATAATATCTTTTCTTAAGACAGGTGTCAGAAACACACAGCATATTCAAAGTGCGTCTGACCCTGATTTATAAAGAGGCAAAATTATGTTTTCATCCTGAGAGTGAATTCCCCTTTTAATGCTGATACCTTGCTGGCCTTGGCGGCTGCTGTTTGACATTGCACATTGTGTTACTTAGTTTGAAGTTTATGATTATTCCCAAATCCTTCTCCTGCTTGGATTTCCCTAACTCCGTACCATTTAGGGTATAAATTGCTTGTGTGTTCTTCACTCCAAAGTGCATAACTTTGCATTTATCTACATTAAATCTCATCTGTCATTTAAGTGCCCAGTCCCCCAATCTATCTAAATCCCTCTGCAGCGAAGTAACATCCTGCTCACATTGTATTACTTTTCCTAGTTTTGTGTCATCTGCAAACACTGATACATGACTTTCAATGCCTATCTCAAAGTCATTTATAAATAAATTGAATAGAATCGGTCCTATAACAGACCCCTGAGGGACTTCACTTACCACTGATACATGACTTTCAATGCCTATCAAGGTTTGTTCTGCTGTTATGCGTAACAGTGAAGTTTCTTGCTGTATAGAGCATAATTCTTACCGTGATCAGTATTAGCTCAGTCACTCACTTCCTGCCGTAACATCGTGCAGAGGTCGATCATACTGTGGACGCCTATTGCCATTTAATTAATAATATGCAGGAAAATATATTTAGCTGTATCCCCAGCCAGGTCATTATTGCTGCTGCCTCTTTCCGTGTTTTTCTTTTTAATCCAAAAGTGGAATGGTTCCTGGTGAGGGTATACATGTAAACCCGCCAGCCTCTCTCTCATGACTGAGAAGCATCACGAAGATATGTGGTTGCTTAGAAAGCAGCTCTTTGTTTCATTAGGTAGGACTCACCTGACCCAGAGGTGCCGTGACGGGGCAGGTGAGCTGACACTTTAATGGCCATTCAAGTAAACCAAAACCTCTGTGTTTTGTTTCTCATGGCGCTACAGCGGTGAGAGCAAATAACAATCTTTTTTTGTTATGTTTAATGAATAATCTTTATTTGGAGAAGGAGCGTGGCCCTCAAGCCCCATTCGGCAGCTGGTTTCAGCCCAATCTTTTCCTGTTTGTGTTAATTTGGGCAAACTAATAATTTGCCTTTTAAACAAGTTAATTTCATGAGTATTTTTCCATCCGTGGCGCTCCTGAACGGAGAGATGCAAAGGATGAAATAATGTCTGAGGTTGCAGAGTTTCTAGGGAAAGGGCAGACTGGGTTGGGCCCCGCTGCCCGTATCTGATTTCACACTGTATATTCCTAATATGTTAAAGAGCTTTTACAGTCACATTAAAACGCCAGCCCGTCGCACAAAGGCAATGCACAGGGGATTACGGGGCCCATGCACTCCGCCGAGAGCTGATAGGCCCCTGTCGAGTGTCATTGTAGTAATGTGAAGTGGCTCGCGAGATGTGATATTGATACCATATTCAAATATTTATATAATGGGGCAAAGCTGGAAGCCATAACTCCACAAAGGGAGAGGCGGCTCCTTCAATGCATCTCATTCTCAAACAAGCCCCAAAACTGACCCGCAGGAATTGGGAAATAAGTAAATAGAAATCACGGCGTCTATTTTCCTCTGCGATACTATGCTTTGAGCACATCGTTTTGTTCTGCGGAGTATCGCGGTCCAGATCGCATAGCAGCCATTCCTCGACCGAGAATTCTCACCCATCGCGGGCACCTTGAAAACTGTAGGGGGCTATTTACTCAATCCCGTTATTTGCCATAATTACAACAGTGGCAAATGTCAGCGTTTCAAGGAAAGAAATACAAATGACAATGGGAGAAGCTTCGTCAGTGAGCAGGGTTGACGTTCCTGGAGGGATCAGCCAAATGACAAATGATTTAGGTAAACTAAAAAAATGGTCGGAGCTGTGGCAATTGAGTTTTAATGTGGATAAGTGCAAGATAATGCACCTGGGACGTAAAAACCCAAGGGCTGAATATAGAATATTTCATACAGTCCTAACCTCAACATCTGAGGGTTGGGATTTAGGGGTTATTATTTCAGAGGATCTAAGGGTAAGTCAATGTAATAGAGCAGCAGGAAATGCTGGCAGAATGCTTGGAAATACTGGCAGAATGCTTGGTTGTGTAGAGAGAGGTATTAGCAGTAGTAAAAGGGAAGTGCTCATGCCACTGTACAGAGCACTGGTGAGACCTCACTTGGAGTACTGTGTGCAGTACTGGAGACCGTATCTCCAGAAGGATATAGACATCTTAGGGAAAGTTCAGAGAAGGGCTACTAAAATGGTGTACGGCTTGAAGGAGAAAAGTTACCAGGAAAGGCTTAATGATCTTAACATGTACAGCTTGGAAAAAAGACGAGACAGAGGAGATATGATAGAAACATTTAAATACGTAAAGTAGAAGTGGTAGAGGCCAAAACAGTGATTGAATTTAAGCAGGCATGGGATAGGCATAAGGCTATCCTAAACAAAAGATAAATCCAGGTAAAGTATCCATGTAATTGGGCAGACTAGATGGGCCGAAAGGTTCTTATCTGCCGAAATTTTTCTATGTTTCTATGTTTCTCCTGCTGCTGCTGCTGCTTGAATTTACCTTTTGGGAAATGCCTCTTAGGGTTGTTTTTTTGGGTTTGTGCAGTGCCAGCTTACATTGTGGCTCTCCTTATATAATGAGAGTAGGTAGAGATCTAGGGGAAATCTAGGTTTGACGATCTGCAGCGAGCTACAACATCAACAAAGTTAGAGCAGGCAGCGCACTCCACCGCCTTTTTGTGATTTATAGCTAGAAGTAGAGGTATTGACCCAAGCAGTCGGTGGTGGAGGTCACTAGATGCACGTTGTCTCCCTCTGTCTATGTCGGGGGCTGTGATACCCCAATCTGATGAGGTTTGGAGCTGATTGAATCTGTTTGCTTTAATTAGCTGTAATTGTCCTGTCTCATTCACAATGTAGGTTTGGTGATTGGAACAGCGTGTCTACCCGGGAGCTTTGGAGACCCCCCACCCGCCACTGCCATATTGAGACACAGCGGAGAGCAGCTTCTCCTTCAGAGGAGGCTTAATTTTTGCAAGGATGCACTGTTAGGGGCCTCATCTGATTGGTGTGGGGTCCATAGGGTTAAGTGTGTTTGGGAACAGTCCTAGGTTTAGGATTTTGTTTCAGTCTCCCCACTTAAGGGGATATTCCCTGAGCACCATCACAGTACTAAGGTTCACTATGGTTTCCGAAAGTGGTAAAATTCACCCTTGTGGCGCCCATGGTGAACTTCGACATGCTGCATGAAGCTCCGCCTTCCCTGGCAGGAGTATACAGAAGAAACAAACCAATACCGGGTCTCTGTTAACTCACGTCTTCTGTAATTTATAGCATTTGTCCCAAATCTGTTTTTTACGCCAAATATATACAAAAAAAATATCTGGATTCACCGTGACTTGTATGAGTTGGAGGACGATGCCACGGAGGATACAGTCACTTGGTTGGGCCTGGCTGTCACTCCATTGTCACAATCACCAATAACACAAGATTATGCCGAATCCACAACACAGATCTGGAAGCCGAAGAGTTAAATCTGTCTGCCCCTGGCTCCTCTGTATAATCATATTCATAATTAGGAAACATCTTTCAATTACGGTCGTAACACAAAGCAGTGGTCCCCGGGGACCGCCTAATTGGATAATTGTGATTTATTTTTTTCCGCTTCTCTTTCCTAGAGGAAAGCGCGTAGTGTAAACTGTGTTTTATGAAGGACACCAGGCGCCCTATCTCTGCTCACGTACCAACGTGTGTATGCTCCTTCATACAGAAACGTATTTATTTGGCATCAGTGTTATTGGTGGGAGAAACACAAACACAATCCTGACTAGAAAAGTTACGTTCACACTTGAGAAAGGAAAAAAGCCACATTAAAACCGTGTGCATCTTTATTTACATATATATATATAATATATATACAAAATATGTACATACACACACAAAAATATATCCCAACCTGAGGACGTGTAAATAAACACCGTTTAATAAAAGTCCATATAACAGAAACGCCAAAGTCATACATTGATGAAGGTCCTCATGGGGCTGAAATGTCTATCCTAATCTAAACTTTGTTAATAAAAGTTACACTCTGTGTTTCAAAACATAAAATATATCTTCTCTGCCTTTTTATATGTGCTCCGACACCAGGATTTATAACATTGAGGTATATTGCATATATACACTCACCAGCCACTTTATTAGGTACAACTTGCTAGTTCCGAGTTGGAAGAAGAGGAGAATGGGCAGACTGGTTCGAGATGATAGAAAGGCAACAGTAACTCAAATAACTACTCGTTACAACCAAGGTCTGCAGATATACCATCTCTGAACGCACAACACGACCAACCTTGAAGCAGATGGGCTACAGCAGCAGCAGCAGACCACATCGGGTGCCTCACCTGTCAGCTAAGAACAGGAAACTGAGACTACAATTCACACAGGCACCAAAACTGGACGATAGAAGATTGGAACAACATTGCCTGGTCTGATGAGTCTCTATTTCCGCTGCGACATTCAGAAGGGTCAGAATTTGGAGTAAACAAATTGAAAGCATGGATCCATCCTGACTTGTATAAATGGGTCAGGCTGGTGATGGTGGTGTAATGGTGTGGGGGATATTTTCTCGGCACACTTTGGGCCCCTTAGTACCAATTGAGCATCTTTTGAATGCCACAGCCTACTTGAGTATTGTTGCCGGAAATGCCCATCCCTTTATGAGCACAGTGTCCCCTGTATCTTCTGATGGTTCCTTCCAGCAGGACAACGCACCGTGTCCATCCCTTTATGAGCACTGTGTCCCCTGTATCTTCTGATGGTTCCTTCCAGCAGGACAACGCACCGTGTCCATCCCTTTATGAGCACTGTGTCCCCTGTATCTTCTGATGGTTCCTTCCAGCAGGACAACGCACCGTGTCCATCCCTTTATGAGCACTGTGTCCCCTGTATCTTCTGATGGTTCCTTCCAGCAGGACAACGCACCATGTCCATCCCTTTATGAGCACTGTGTCCCCTGTATCTTCTGATGGTTCCTTCCAGCAGGACAACGCACCGTGTCCATCCCTTTATGAGCACTGTGTCCCCTGTATCTTCTGATGGTTCCTTCCAGCAGGACAATGCACCGTGTCCATCCCTTTATGAGCACAGTGTCCCCTGTATCTTCTGATGGTTCCTATCAGCAGGACAATGCACCGTGTCCATCCCTTTATGAGCACAGTGTCCCCTGTATCTTCTGATTCCTCCTTCCAGCAGGATAATGCACCATGTCCATCCCTTTATGAGCACAGTGTCCCCTGTATCTTCTGATTCCTCCTTCCAGCAGGATAATGCATCATGTCCATCCCTTTATGAGCACTGTGTCCCCTGTATCTTCTGATGGTTCCTTCCAGCAGGACAATGCATCATGTCTATCCCTTTATGAGCACAGTGTCCCCTGTATCTTCTGATGGTTCCTTCCAGCAGGATAATGCACCATGTCTATCCCTTTATGAGCACAGTGTCCCCTGTATCTTCTGATGGTTCCTTCCAGCAGGATAATGCACCATGTCACAAAGCTCAAACCATCTCTGGTTTCTTGAATGTGACAATGAGGTCACTGTGCTCCAATGGCCTCCACGGTCCCCTGATCTCAATCCAATAGCGCAACTTTGGGATCTGGTGGAACGGGAGATTCAAATCATGGATCTGCAACTGGAACTGCGCAACGCCATCATGTCAATATGAAACAAAACCTCTGAGGAATGTTTCCAACACCTTGTTCAGTCTATGCCACGAATAATTAAGACCGTTCTTAAGTTTAGAAGGGAAAAGGGGGTCCAATCCGGTACTAGCAAGGTGTACCTAATAAAGCGGCCAGTGAATACACACACATAACCTAAGTATTCATGCGAGTCGGGTTTGTGCATCTTTCCATGTATAAACATGGTTTTCTTTCTATTTCCTTTATGTTGTCTTTGTTCTGTACGCGCCCTGCTCATGCTGCAATACACTGGGTGCGGGGGTACACCGCCATGCCTCTATTCTTGGCAGATTAAGATGTGGCCATGATGTGACGTATTGATTATCAGAGAAATGGTGATTACGTTGTAGCTGTTCCTGCGGATGGATTTGGAGCTGCTCCTCCTGCCAGGCTTCACCTCTTCTGCGCTGATCACTGTGGTGTTGCCGTCAGGCGGTTACCCTCGGTTATTTTGCTTATTAATATTATGAACATTACCGGAGGAGCGTCCCTCGTCCCCTCTGCTTTCCACATCAAAGCGTTGAATATTTTTTTGTATTTTCTTTTTCTTCCCCTCTCGGGCTTTTTGGATGCGGCCCAGCTTAATGCAGGAGAAGGGATAGCACCATCTTGCAACAATCATCTCCTCATAGACATTAATTGTATCCTGCTGTCCCAGACATCTTGAAATCTGGGCCTGACCGTATGTCAAACACATTCACCCCCACGGCTCCCTCACCGCCCCCACCACACACGCAGACCCTGCCACCTTTCAGGACTCCTCCAGGAAATGTAACCCTTTGAGAATGGAGCAAAGTGAAGGGTCGCCACGGCCTGGACGGGCCAATCCTCCGAACGAATAAACTTTCTTTCTGGCCTCCGCTAAACACTTGATTACGCTTTTAGAATGTTCACACGTTTTTGTTTTTTTTAACTCTGTTTAATATGTTCAGTAACCTTACTTTAACTTCACATCCAATTCCTATAGTCTATGTCCCGGAATTGCTTGACCTGCCTGCGTCGGCATCTCTGCCCTGTCCTGTTTCCTGGGGACATAACTTTATTTTTAAATGCAAGAATTTTGACGAATAGGTGACGGGTCCTGTCATTCGACCCAAAGAGTTAATAAAGCGCATTCAATGGTTTTATAACGCGTTTTTAAGAACTGCAACCCACAGGGATGTTTTGATACTTGTGCAGCTTCCTTATTTATGCCCATTTATCTGCCGGGGCCTTTTAATGTTCCATTTTTGCTGTGAACATGGATCGGCTGGGAGGACCATAGGATGTGACGTTTGTACTTTTAACGCACATTACAACGGACGTACATTTTACCTCCACGTTGAAGCACTACGACGAACGTCAGACGAGTCTACAAACTGCAAGCTTCCCTTGGAGGTTAGCTCTATGTAGAGCTGTGCGCCCCACGAGGAGGCCACACAGGTGCCCGTGTGGAAAGAATGTCACCGACATATTTTCACACTAATGTTCATCCTTGTGGTCCCAGCATTAGGTCGACAAAAGCATTAACACGTGGCTTCTGTGTGTAGGTCTATATCCAGCTTCTAACGTCGGTTGGCATTGATACATAGATGAAGGTTCTCCTTAGAGCACTCAACATTGCTATTATTATCATCATTAATATAGCGCCAACAGTTTCCGCAGCGCTTTACAGTGACCAAAGGGAACGAAATACAAATAAACGGACGTAAGATGGAAACGAGGTGTAGAGGGCCCTGCTCATAGGAGCTTACAGGTTAGAGGGATTGGGGGTTGAGGAAGACGAGAGGAATTTCATTAGATAGCAGGATCATTAGTGCCAGTGGTTTGGGAATGGTGGAGCCATAAGAGCGGCTTCAATCAAGTGTGAGTAGGTGAGCAGAGGGATGAGTTGCATCAGTGATGTGGTGCGCTAATCTGAAGAGATGGGTTTTGAGGGATTTCTTGAAGGCCTGAAGATTAGGGGAGAGTTTGATAGGGCGAGGCAAGTCATTCCAGAGGACTGGTGCCGCCCTTGAGAAGTCCTGGAGGCGAGAGTTGGCTGTGCGTGTGTAGACCGATGACGGGTTGAGATCACCTGCTGAACGGAGTTGTCTACATGGGACGTGCTTGCGGAGTAACGAAGACATGTAGGGAGGGGTCGAGTTATTGAGTGATTTGAACGTGAGCATCAGTATTTTAAACTGTATCCTGGAACGTACAGGAAGCCAATGGAGGGACCGGCAGAGGGGGGAGATACAGGAAGCCAATGGAGTGACCGGCAGAGTGGGGAAGTACTCGAGGTGCATTTATTGAGACTAATAAGCCTGACCCCTGCATTTATTACAGATTGCAAAGGGGGGATACGGGAGTTGGGGCCAATAAGGAGCGAGTTGCAGTAGTCAAGTCGTGAAATGACAAGAGCATGAACCAGCACTTTTGTGGTATCTTGTGTCAGAAAGGGGCGGACACGGGCGATGTTTTTGAGTTGAAAATAACAGGATTTGGTCACTGTCTGGATGTGGGAAGAGAATGTTAGGTCAGAGTCAAAAGTGACACCAAGGCAGCGAGCTTGGGGTGTTGGGCTAATGGGTGTTCCATTTACTCGTAGATAGATGGGTGGTATTGGGTTCTCCTTGGAGGGAGGAATGACGAGAATTTCAGTTTTGGCAAGATTGAGTTTAAGGAAGCGGGAAGACCTCCAAATTGAGACCGCGGAGAGACAGTCAGTGACTCGATCCAGGAGACCTGAAGAGAGGTCAGGGGAGGAGAGGTAAATTTGGGTGTCCTCAACGTATAGGTGGTGCTGGAATCCAAAGGAGCTGATCAGTTTGCCTAGAGATGCTGTGTAGACTGAGAAAAGTAGAGGGCCCAGTACTGAACCTTGGGGCACCCCAACAGAGACAGGCTGCCGGGAGTAGGTACTTCCAGCAAATGAGACACTAAACGATCGTTGGGACAGAAAACCATGAAAGAACAGCACCTTGAAGGCGTAGATCACTAAGAGTTTGAAGGAGGATTGAGTGGTCAACTGTATGAAAGGCGGCAGAGAGGTGAAGAAGGATCAGCAGTGAGTAGCACCCATTGGATTTAGCCGTTGCAAGTTCATTGGTCAGTTTCACAAGAGCTGTTTCTGTTGAGTGCAGTGAGTGAAAGCCAGATTGCAGAGGGTCAAGGAGAGAGTGGGTGTTGAGGTAGTCAATCAGACGGGCGTACACAAGCTTTTCGAGGAGTTTGGAGGCGATAGGGAGCAGGGAAACGGGGCGGTAGTTAGAGGGAGCAGTCGGATCCAGAGATTTTTTTTTTAGGGTTGGAACTACTGTGGCATGCTTGAGGGGAGCAGGAAAGACCCCAGATGTTAAAGACAGATTCACTGAGCCGGCAGATGCATTATATGATGGCCTTGTTGTTAACCGACCAGAGAACATGTAGTGCCATGGATGTTGTCCAGGTTGAAAGAAGATCATGTAAATTCATGTTTCTGGACGTTTTCTTTTAACAGGATGACTTGGTGATGTTTAATTAGAAGTTGATGAGCTGAGCCCACAACCATATCTGGTAACAGTGTTTAATGACGTATGACCCTCTCTCAGATGTGGTCTGCAAGATAAAACCACCTGACGTATATAGAAGGATAATCCTCGCCTCTTCAACTTGTGACACGACTTTGCAAGGAGCGCAGACATTTAGCGTTTATTTGGCCATTATCACTCAGTAAGTCCTTGAAGGACAGTTTCACGACAAAAAGGGCCGTACATTGTTGAGCACCACGGACCAGTGGTCATTATTTATGGTTTTTTAACATTCTCCATGAGCGTAATCTTTCACAGTTCCTATATTTCACGTCTGTTAGTGGTCTGGTTGCTTATAAACCAGATCATAGAAGCACAGAATTAGATCGGTTTGCAAATTAACTCTTTCAGTCTATCTCATCTGGGACCAGCCTGGACCTGTCCACCTTGAGCTTAAGGGCTCAACCTTAGTGAGACCACGGTGTAAGTTACTGGTTTTACTCTACATTTAATTTTTCACTCAGAACATAATCTGTTAAATTAACTTTCTGTAAGACTCCTTGAACAGTAGAGAGGTCCAGAACGGCATCCGGAGAGGCAGCGCTCTATTTTCTTGTCTAGTTTTGTTTTCTACACACATGATAGCACCCCCCAAGCTCGTTGGCTCCAGACATCCTCTTGCTTTTTGGCCAAACCATTTGGTGGATGAACACTGATCAGCAAATATAATTCCCAGGCGTGAGGCTGGAGTCCTGACTTCTGTACGCTCCCATCCGAAGCGGAGACACATCGCCCCTTCGTCGTCTTTTTAACTCAGTGCATCATCTCCAAGATGTAATTATGGCTCTTTCCTCCTTGGGTTACAAGACGTTTCTAATGCAAGTCTTGGCTAATCATCTCGTGCGATTCCAAGCCGTCCTGACGACGCTTTTCCAGGGGATCTACCTTGTGTGAGATTAAATGACATTAGCGGGAATGAAATCATCTCTTGAAGAGCAGGTCTCCATGGCGGCTCTAGAACGAAGTCATTCCTGCTGATCAGTCTCTAACTGGAGGAAACCCCTGGACTTCTGTGTATGGTAGACGTCGAAACGTGTCTTTTCTGAAACTCTTGGGACCGGAAGTGTTTTGAACATTTTGGGATATTTGCATGTAATAATGAGATATCTTGATGATGGGTCTCAGGTCTAGACGCTAAATCCATTTATGTTTCACACAGACCTTCTCCGCACAGCCTGGAGGGTTTATATAATATTTTAATCATTTTGTCCCCATTACATGAGGTCATGGGTGGGATTTTCCACTTTTGCTGTCATGACTGCGCTCAAAACGTTTTTGGATTAGGGCTACTCGGCTTGTATTGCTTTTCCCTGGTGTTGGGGTTTCGGAGTCCATTGCTTTGTGAAGATGCAGTATTTCTTCACTTCGAGATGTACTGACACGTTACAGATCGTAGGGTTGCCAGACGGGTTAATGTATCCTCAGCAGAAGTGTACCGCACAGGGCTCCCTGGGCTCCTATTGTATGTTACAAATGAACTCCGTCTCTATCATAGTTAAGCTTTTCTGGCAGCGCGCGCTTGCCAAGGAAAGCTGGCGACATGCAACTAAACGCACCGAGCAGAAAATGTAATAACATCCAAGTCTCTCCCGGTCTGTAATGCGTGCGTCGTCATGAGCGAGGAGGAGAAGCCCAAACTGTAACCCTATCCTGTTTGAAGACGCGTCCAGCTGGTGATGCAACCCTCCGCCGAAACTTCTCCGCTCGCCCCTGCGCCACCTCTGCTTTGTTTTATCCTCGAAATATTCCTTTATTACCACCGTTATAATAAAAGCATGTTTTCCTTCAGCAAATCGATCCTCGTGCCAGAGCTGTTACAGACTTACCGGGAACACTGGTTTATTGGCTAGTTTGTTCCATGCCACATCGTGACGACTTGTAAAGACATGGAGTTGGTTCCATGTTACATTGTGGGACGTTTTTATGTGGTGTTTTCTTAGACCAATATTTTTTTTGTCCCGTAAACAATTTATGTAGAGACAGGAACACTTCAGATTTAAAATGACAACATTAGGCATCTGCAGCAGAGCGGCGAGGTCCTCCCTGTGTACGTCTGCCTGTTTCTGGCTACCTTTCTGCAGCCTGCTTATGTTGGTGCTGTCTGTTGGTTGGAAGTTGCTTCAAACAGCGGTGAACACCGATACCCCCATTATCCGTCTGTAAAATGAGTAACCTGCACCTATTCTCCATTCTGCAGTGTTGTGTCGTCGCTTGCAACAACAATTAATGTTCTTTGATGGTGTTAAAGTGGCAATCTGCATTGACCTCTGATAGGAACAACGCTGCAAACAAAGGTAAAATCAACACCGGACAACGTCAGGCATAACACCGGTGGGACTGTGGTGAAATCGACACCGCAGAAATTATAGTGGAAACCGCATAAAGAAAACGACACAGAGAAAGAATGGTGACAACTACGGCAAACTATGAAGCCCGCTCCCTAAATAGTGAATTCACCACACTCAGTCCACCGACATTATTTCAGTGAACACAATGTCGCCAGATAATAATAACACTTTAAGGCTGGGTCCACACCTCAGCGTTTTTCATATGCGCGTAATACGTGCGTTTTTGGGAATCGGGAACGGGAAAAATGCTCAAACGTGCTTTGCAGTGCGTTCACGCTGCAGTCTATGGCCGTGAACGTGCTGCAATACGCCCCAAAGAAGCTCCTGTACTTCTTTGGGCGTATTGGCGTTTTACAGCGCCTTCCTACGCGCTGTAAAACGCCCAGGTGTGAATGGGCCCCATAGGAAGTAATGGGATTTCCGTGTTTGGGCGTTTTACAGCGTGCAGGGACGCACTGTAAAACGCCCAGGTGTGAACGGGGCCTAAGTGTTTATTCTGGGGGATAAGATGGGTTTTAGGTGTCTGGCCAGTTTTTTATCTTTCTGATGCTTCCTGCTTGATGCTTTTTTTTATTATTAGCTTTTATTACACGTAATCGTTACAATAACGAAAAAAAATATTAATTTGTATTCGGATTTTGCTTTAAGCATTTTATTTATTCTTACATTTTTCTGTTCTATTTCAGTGCTATTAACCCTTTTGTGGTGTTTATTAAGTCCATTTTTTCTTGTAAGTTACATTTCTTATTCCCCTCTATTATTTGCTTCTTCCACTTTTATGTTAAATTGTTTATTGATACTATTATATTCTTCTTCCGTCTTTCTGTTGTTACACGTTTCTTATGACTTTCTATTATGTTTTCTCCTTATTAGTTTCTATTCAGTTCCTTCTGTTTCTTTATACTTTCTATTAAGTTCTTCTGTTTGATACAGTCTTCTTGCTGTATTATGTGTTGCTTCTTTATTTTGCATTGTTTGCTATTTTATTATACATTCCTTCTTCAATTTGTACTTTTTATACTTACTACACCTATGTTATACATTTCTTCTTTGTGTTTGTCTGCTTACCCCTTTCTGTTGTTCTTTTCTGTTTTTTAATCTTCCTTTCTCTGCTTTCCATTACATTCTATATCTGTCCTGTGGATTGGATGTACCGTGGGATGGGGGATGGGATAAATCAGACTTCCCCAGCCATTGCTGATCGACCTATAAAGTCTTCAGTGACAATAATAACAGTGATCATTCTGTAATATTTCTATAAGGTTTGCCCAATGATTCAATCAATAAGGAATGCAGCGGCAGGATAGGGACCCCAATCTGACAGCCTGACTTTTATAGTGAGCCTCCGTGCCTGTGAACTACATTTCCCATGAAGCTCAGGCACCTTTTGAGGCTCATAGGGCATTATAGTAAATGTAGTTTCCAGTTGCAGCCAATGTTCTGTATCACTTTGGCAAGATGCACCCCACATCAGTATTCGTTTAACCCTTTCAACCACCCTGGCGTTTTCCACAAGCAGATTTAGATCTGGGCCAGCCTGGTCCTTGTTTGGGATGGATTGAAGACAATGTAACTTCCAGAGGATTACGCTGGAACACGGCGTTCGGCCTCCCCGTTCCGTAGAACATGTGTCAGAGTATCACAGAGGTCCTAGGAGTTCTCCTTCGCGTCTGCTGTCTGCTTCTTTCTGGGAAAAAAGTTGTACTCTCTGGTCACTGACGCATGGCGCCTTTGGGAAGGAAAGTCTCTGTCTGTCGGCAGTGTCGCCGCGTGCTGCCGTTATTGACACTTGTTATGGTTCTGAACAGAAAGACGGCTGCGGTAAACAGGGAGCTGTGCCCGCCTTTATATAAAAGCAGAGGCCATGGATAATAGTGAGTCCCACATTAACCGATGAATTCCTAATGTCACATTGTTACAGCCCTCGCAACGTATGCCATATAGTTACGTATATTCTTAGCAGAGGCGCACCAGGTACATGTCTGTGGATACAGTGTAGGTGATGTCTCCCAGGTAATTTGGGGTATATATATGTTTATTATGTCCGCAGACGTAAATAGAACACCAGGTAATTAATAATGGTTTTAAATGTGGAAAATAATTATTTTAACAAGTAGAACTGATTTCACTAAAGTCACAGAGCTCCTAGAATGTCCATTAAATCCATCAACCGTCTTGTGGGGGATTATTTCATAAAAGACTGATGTCACCCCCCCCCCCATCATTCTCTGCCCCTGGTTAGGTGGAGAGCAAAGCACACGGTGTCAGGGTTAAGCGGCGCACGCGGCGAGCTTTGACATTCCTTATTAGTGGCTGCTCTACAGATTCCCTCACCCTGCTGACGACTGAAGACATTTCAAGGCAGACATAGGGATCTAATTAAAATATTCAGCCCCCCCACAGACCTAATGCCTCAACCACCGGAGGGACCAGCCGGTTTAAACACAATATGGAAGCCTTAGTGGCTGAACCGTGCACAATAATCAACTGATTTTTTAAAGGAGCCTGCCCGGCATGAGTAACCCCTGCTCTGTTACTGCCTTCATTATCTGAGACATGAAAAAAAATCTGCAATGTTTGACTGTATTTATTGTCATTCGCTTAGCTAAACTACAATGAGCCTGGATGCCGGCAAGGCGTTAGCGTGATCCTGCTGTCTATATCTTTACCCAATGGGGGGGCCTCTGAGAAGTGGCCCCTAATTTGAACCTGCATGCTCTACTTTATCGAAGAGGAGTGCAGTGAGAGGACTCGATACTCTGAGAAATGTCTCCTGATCTACACTGCGTGACCTGCCTTATCCCTCAGGGGAGTGCAGCAAGAGGACTCGATACTGAGAAACAGCCTTTATCCCTCAGGGGAGTGCAGCGAGAGGGCTCGATACTGTGAAATGGCCCCTATGTCTCAGGGGAGTGCAGCGAGAGGGCTCGATACTGAGAAATGGCCCCTATGTCTCAGGGGAGTGCAGCGAGAGGGCTCGATACTGTGAAATGGCCCCTATCTCTCAGGGGAGGGCAGCGAGAGGGCTCGATACTTTGAAATGGCCCCTATCGCTCAGGAGAGTGCAGCGAGAGGGCTCGATACTGAGAAATGGCCCCTATGTCTCAGGGGAGTGCAGTGAGAGGGCTCGATACTCTGTGAAATGGCTCCTGATCTACACTTTGTGTCCTGCCTTATCCCTCAGGGGAGTGCAACGAGAGGACTCGATACTGTGAAATGGCCCCTATCTCTCAGGGGAGTGCAGCGAGAGGGCTCGATACTCTTGACAAGTGACCCATTCTCGCCCCTTTATTCTGATGAGGGAGCTATGGAAGTCCATTGAAATGGGGAGGGAACTCGGGTATCTGTTCCCCAACTGTTAAGATTTAAACATTTACCCTGTAACTCCTCAGTGCGGCAGCCAAGGGGTTACTGTGCAGCGCACCCCACCAGGGCAGCCGCCTTCCGAGAAATGCTTTTTCCTGACGGATTTACAGAAGAATGCGAGATTACTGTAATCCCAGGACGGGATACAGCGCTCGCGGGACCGGCGGCTAGTTTAACATTTTTCACCTTATTATAACGTTCGGCCTCTGGGGGAGGCGAGGCTTTGATGACGGCGACATCCAGCATTTTTTTTATTAATATTTAATGTTTTTATTGTTGTGGTTTATAAAACATTCAGGTGGGACGGGACACTTGGTTTATGTTTACTAAACCGATGCGACACCGGATTACATTGTCATATATTGTTTGTTATGGACAGGGGGCCGTGCGCCCCATTTTCTGTTATTCACAGATACTTTGTGTCATTCCCTGACACAGATAAAGCCAATGTCGGGTTCGTATTGTCATTGATGTACATGAGTTAAAATAATCTTGAAACTATGTCCAAGCTTTGTTCCCCGATCATTTGTAACTCTCTCGCCTTAATGTTTTTTTTTTAATAAGTTTATTTTGTTTATAGGTCACCTCATTGATATCTACAGACGTTTACATTTCCCATGAGACTCAGCCAAGCTAAATAGTGGTGGAGCATCATGGGATATGTAGTTCCAAAACATCTGGAGGGCCAAGGTTGCTGATCACTGTCTTAGAAGTGTGGTTTGAGTGGAGCGCTTAGGGTTAATAGAGTATTGGGGTTACGTGTTTCTGTGTTTAATGCACTGTACATACATCGCTTATGATCAGAGCCTTTCAGTAGCGAACGTGTCTGATCTACAACAATAAGGTCAGTTAAACGTTATTTCCTCTACAAGTAAAACGCTAACCAATGTGTAGATTGATATAAATATATGCGCCATATCTTTTAACAAAGACCAACCCTCGTTTTTTAACCCCTTCGCTGTTTAGCTATTTAAAGTCATGTTTTATTGTAGAACCCAGACACGTTTTATATAATTTTTTTCACTGGACTTGGCAGATTCAAAATATATTATCCTGACTATGGGCTCTATTACATTCTTCTCGAAAAATTTTTGCATGTGCGCAAAAACACTTTAAAGGGATACACTAGGCAACATGACCACCTAAGCTTTTTTAGGTGGTCATGATGCCCTGAGTATGCCCTCGCCTTTCCCCCCTCCCTCCACTCAGCCGATCGGCTGATAACGCTGAAAACAGCTGAGAGAAGCAGAGAACTTTACTCCGCCCTCCCAGCTGTCAGTCAGCAGAGCGGGATTCATATATTCCCCGCTTCTGCCGACTATTGCCGAGTAGGAGACGTCATCGCGCTTTCAGCGTGGTGACGTCTCCCAACTCGCCGCAGTAGCTGGCGGCAGCGAGCTGCCAGCATAGTCTGCGGCTGGGATTAGTGTTGCGCGCATCCTCTGCGCTTAACACTAATCCAATTAGAAGAGGAATCCTGCTGATTGGCTGGCTTACGTGAGAGGCGCGCATGCGCACTTCTCACGTAAATCATTAGCCAAGTTACAGAGTTAGAAGGACGTGAGCGGAAGAGGAGGGAGGTGAGTGTATATATATATATATATAAATAAAAAAAAAAACGCCGTTGGAAAGAAGTGTTTTTTAGGGTAACTATTACATTTAAAATATATATATATACACAATAACTAGGTAGGGAATAGGTATATTTTAATGTAAGAAAAAAGGGGGGGATTTTTAGCCTAGAGTGTTCCTTTAACGCGAGGGGAAAAACCCTTTGCGCTGAACGTTGTATTACGACGTTCGCACTAAAAAACGTCTAACGCGAGTGACCCTGCGCGAGTGAAAGTTCGTGAGCGCATCCCATACTTAACATTGTGAGCGCAAATGCATTCGTGCGCTGGTACGCGGATGGTACTACAATCGATGCGCAAATTTTAACGAACAACGTTTACACACATAATTTTAACGTCTTTGGAAAGCTGGTGGTAACGGCAAATCTGAATGTCCTGGCCGAAACCAAATACACCAGCCTGAGAAAAAAAAAAACAGCACAGTATAGTTACACATTCTACACATACCCAAACAATAAAATTGAGAGGTTGTGCGTGTTTTTATTATTGCAGCAGCATATATACTCAGATTGATTTTGACAGGCGCAAAAACTGAATGGGAGACAATTCTTTTTAAACACAATTTTTTATTGTTTTTCAATAATACAGCAACACTGCGCTCATGGGAGCCCATAGAGCGATACATAATCTCAGGGAGGCAGCAACAGAAGTAAGCAGATAATATAAAGAGACTGAGCCTGCTGTCGTTCCCTGAGACATGATTATGCCGCAGGAGGACATGCGAATCAATTGTACAAAACTTACAACATTAACTACATAAATAATATACAGAGAGAAGAACTAAAAAAAAAAAAGGAATAATATATTTCCCAAGTTTACAGATCAAGGTCTCTAGGTCCGACAGTTCCGTAACCAATTACGGGATGGTCTGCGTCGAGAGCCAAGGTTCCCAGATCTTCGTGCAGTGCTGAAGCGTATCATGCAGTTGAGCAGTTAAACGTTCCATTTTATATATATACCACACCTTCGCCTCTATCTCCGATATGGAGGGGAGGTCTCGTTTCCAGGAGCGGGCAATACATATGCGAGTAGACGTACATATACGATGGACTAGGCAAAGGAGGAGCGAGGCAGGCCATGACGTCGGGACGGGCTATTAAGCAGGGCCAAAGCGGGGTCAGGGGGTACTGGCAGGTCCAGTGCTCTGGAGATCATAGCGAAAACTGAGGACCACAATACTATTACCAGCCCACACTCCCACCACATATGATAAAACGTTCCACGTTGGCCACAACATGGGAGACAATTCTTAATTCAGATTGGCTGAATCGCGTGAAAAAAAAAAAACAGTCTGCCCACCGATTTAATACGCGCGAGCTTTCGCGTGTATTTTTTACGCGCGATAATTTCGGACGGATGAAAAATGCGCTCTGACCCTAATACCAGCGTTAATTTATGCGAGTTAACGTTTAACGCTGCGCGCAAAAAAAATTGCACTGCGCAAGCTTTTTTGCGCAAGGAATGTAATAAAGCCCTATGTGTATACATCAGGTGACGTCTGAATGCTCGATCAAGAATGTCAAAGTGTAAATTTCCTTTCAGTTCTCAATCATTCGCAGCTTGTAAATGTATTTTTTCCATATTTTATCGTCTTCAAACCTTTGCGGTTATATATTCTAAAGGGGTTTTTCAGAGGGAGCCAATCTGGCCCCGAAATGTCACTGAACAGTGAATTTGCCCGTACGGTGACATTTCAGGGCCATTCGGCTATTGAGAGAGCAGGCAGTTCGCCAAATTTTGGCGAATTGCCTGCATGTACGGTGCCTGTTCGAGGGCAGTGAGAACCAATGGTTAATCTATTCACCGACACCGAACAGCCGAGAAATGTCAGTGAAATGCCCTGATGTTCGGTGGTTTCATTCGTCAAGTTTATTCAGGCGAATCCCATAGGCTTCAATGTTAAAAATATTCCCATTTTAATACAATATCTATTAAACCATTTATTATCTTATTCTGCAGCAAAAAATCTCTTCATTTATAGATTTTTCTTTTGGATCTTTTGGGCATTTTTCAAGATTTTTTTAGGCAAACTTTTTTCTGTTTGTTTTCTTTTTTTTCTCTTTTACTCCATAGCGGATTCTCTTTTTTTCTGTAACATCCCTCTTTAATATCATTCATAGGATCTTTATATGTTAATTCCAGGCATTTTCATTCAGTAGTTTCTTTGCAAACAGCGTTTCCATTTTGAAACTTTCAATCGTATTGTTTTCTTTTCTTTTTACCTGTCCGGCAGCTTCTCTGTTATGTTTGGCAGCCCTCCGGCGGGTTTGCGGCCAATGTTCAGCGGGTTGGCAGGCGATGGGTTTGCGGTGGCATACGTCGGCCGATTCCCTGCACTTCAGAGACCCTGTGGTGAATGCCGAATTCACCACAGGGTGGGGAATTTTGATTCCCCAGGTTGGGGGAAACGAGAGAGCACCGAAATGTTGACAAGATTTCGGTGCACTCTGAATAAACCCCTATGTGTTACTCTTAAAAAATAATCAGAAATGGAATCATGTTACTGCTTTTTTTTCCCAAAGGAAACAAGTCATTTTAATCAAAATTAAGAAGAAAAAAATACAAATAATGTTTTTGAAAAGGTGAGGTGATTTTTTTTTTTGTTAGCTATTTCTTTTTACAAAAATGGGTTTTGTGCCCCATGAGCATTAAAACGCCAGAGAAAAGGGGCTCCAAATGAACTGTTGCTTCGCTTCAGAGTAAAATTCTGCATTGCTTACCCTGTAGGAGACGCCATGCGTAATTATGCAGATCATCCTCACTGCTACACTCGCTCCCGGCGCGAGAAACGAGAAGGGGATTTATCGCAGCAGCATTGTTCGCTTAATGATGAAAAGTGGACGATGACACTGCCTTAAAGAAAAATAAAGAATTATCTTACATGGTCAGACTGTGACTTCTCCAGTGATACCTCATATAGGGGGATAGTCCGCACCAATGAGGAGATTGAGGGGTCCAAACTACACCCCCTACCCTCTAAGGACAATTTGCCAGTAGTGCCGGCTGCCCTTGTTTATGGAGAGCCCCAAAAACACGCAGTATTAGCATTTATGTCTATATATATTTATGCATTTTCTGTGTTTCGTTTTGACAAATAATTTGTAAACAAACTCAAACAAACTCTTGACCCGTTCGTCATTCCAGTCCATTTGTACCTGTGCGCGCCTCTCTTCTCACCACCAGCAGCACCTGGGCACAGCAGGACGATGCACAACAGAAAGACGAGTGGTTTGTTTTCTTTTTTAAAATATTTTTTGTTAACTGGCAGCTTCCCTCCCGAGGTGACTGATAACCCAGGCAGCGAGTGCGGGGAACGGGGGTGAGCAGATGTCCCATTAGGGGTGAGCTGGGACAAGTTTCCGTTGGTAGGAGGAATTCCCACACACCCTGGTGCCATCTGCCCATTAGGTCTGTGCATCCTCTAAGCGGGCCATGTGGCAGCGCTGGATACGGTGCCAGACTAGGACAGCTGCCATTATCTGTGAAAGCCGATTGTTTGTGTGTGTGCCAGCGCGCACCGTCCAGCCTTTTATTGTTACCCGTTAGCAGCGCAAAGGCATCTGCGAAGAAGGAAGAGGTAGCGGCTCTGATCTCACCATCTCCTTTAACCCCTCATGCTCCAGAGGAGTGCGTGAAGTAGCCCGCCATCAGAGAGCAAGACCTATGCATTGGGAAGTGAGCGGCTCCGTCTCGTCCTCAGCACAGTCTGCACCACCATCCTATGCAATGGCATAGCCGGGCCACTGGCAAACACATACATGGTTATTCAGAGAAAGGTGAAAAACAGGAGGACGACTGGAGAATGGAAAATTCTAGGTCAAAATAGCCGATTTGGAAAGTGAGATGAAAGGGAGAATTTTTCTGGTTTGGCTATTTTGACCTAGAATTTTCCATTCTCCAGCCATTCTCCTGCTTTTCACCTCTCTCTGAATAGCCCTGCTAGATTTATGTCTGGATTTTGTATTCCGAGTGTTTCCTTTTTGTACACACCCCATCTACCCACTGCTAGCTAAACCCAGAATGCTTTGCTTCTGCATATCACAGGTTAGTAATATGGGTACCTTCCTTGTCGCTGATTAGCTTTTATGTACCAGGAGACTTTGCCTTTTCTAATTACTCTGTCTCTGCAAGGGTTACTGTCACCCATAAACAAGGTTTTATCGTCTAGGTGCCAGCCTGGCAGCTGCACCCGTGGTGAATAATCTGGCACATGCCATGCCGTGGGGTCAATTAGTGCACGCGTCACAGGGGACAGGGAGGCGATGCCTATGTCTACATTTCCCACAGCTTTCCTTTCCCTCACTCCCACCTGGATCTGGGAATAATCATAGCGCGAGCGCACCGACCTGCAGTGCCGGCAGCGGCTGCAAAAGCCAGTCATGAGTGGGGGGAAAAAAGGGGATAATTCATGGGAAGAAAATATACCTTTACGTCTTAACCGTTTCTTGTCCTTTCCTTGTGTGTCTTTTTTTGTGAATGAGGATCTATAGTCTCTGGCTGATATATTGGTTTGTTATGAGCAGATTCTTCTTTATCATTTTTTACACAATATTTATACACTTAAGACAAAATCATTAAATGTATAAATATTGTGTTGTTTGTTTTGTTGTTCACCTTGATAAAGGCTCAGCAGGAGCCGGAATGTTGGTTTAATATGGAAACGCTTCAATAAAGATTTTTATATTTCTGTGAGTCCTGAAGTGCTTCCTACGTTGTGAACCTGTAGATATTTTTTTTTTTTTTGCCCCAGGCAAGGACTGTTGTTCTGGTGAGTGCTGTACCCAGTGGATTGGTGTGTGTGTGTGTATATATATATATATATATATATATATATTAGTATAGCAGTCTGTAGTGGTACCTTTTTTATTTGACTAACCCTTACATTTAAAGTACAAGCTTTCGAGAGGATTCCTCCCTTCATCAGGTATAGAAGCTTACTGATCAGAATAGTAGAATTAAACATTGAGACATTCATAGGACTCACAGTTGGGGGTGTTAGATGTTGTACATCGCCAAATGGCATGGTCAGAGGGGGAAAATAAAGGAAACATTTAATTGTCTCTGGCAAGATGCAATCATGTCCACTTCAAAGGGAATGTGAAAGGACAGAACGAAAGAAAGAAAACAAAAACACACAAAACAGTGAGTATGGGGAAGACACAGAAAAATTGGAATTATGAATATTATGTGACGTTATTATAGTGGGTTAGAAAACCCGAATCTACATTAAGTCCTTGTTTTATACTGTTGAAATATGTGATCATTTTCATTTCATATGTTTTGCGTTCCCGGTGATCTTTAAAATGTCCTTTGAGGATTTTAATTCTGAGGTTTTGGATGGAGTGGCCTGCTAGATTAAAGTGATGTCCCACTGGGGTACAATATATGTTTTCCTGGTGGTTCCTGATGGAGTGTCTGTGCTGGTTCATCCTGAGATTTAGTTTAAGGCTGGTTTCACCAATATAGCAGCCCTTATCACACGCCGTGCACTGGATCATATATACCACATTTGCTGACGTGCACAGGTATGATCCCTTGATGTTGTGAGTGGCGTTGTTGTGCCGCTCAGTGCTGCTGTCACATATATGTTGGCACAGTTTTCAGCGGTGTTTGTTACAGCGTTTGGTCCCATTCTGTATGTCATCCTGTTCCTGAGCGAGTTTGCTGCGGACCAGTTTTTGCCTCAGGTTTGAGGGTTGCTTGAATGCCAGTAAGGGGGGCTGTGGGAATATTTCTTTGAGCGCAGGGTGACCAGTGGCTGCAGATCTTTGATGATTTTGCGAATTCCCTCTAGAGTTGGGTTGTAGGAAACAACTAGAGGGATCCGTGTGGTGTTTTTCTTTTCTTTGTAGCGCAACAGCTGTTCGCGCAGTGTTTTCAGGGCAGATTTGATTTTTTCAGAGATTGTCCTTTCCTTGTAGCCCTTCCGCTGGAATGATGCAGACAGTTTGCTCAGGTGTTTATCCCTGTCCCCAGTGTCCGTGTATATATATATAGTTTGCAGTTCAGTTTTGGACACCAGTTCAGCGAAGATATTCTGGAGTTGTGAACGTTCAGGAGCAGTTTTAAAGCTAACGAAGGGACCATGAGATCTAAATTTACGAAGAGAAGAAAAGGTATTGTCTTAACCAGGGATTTGATTGAATCGCTCCATGGTGACCTGTTCAGTAACAGGACTATCCAAATTAAATGCCTATCCACGGAGACTGGAGGAAAAGGGATTTCATCGCAAAAAGAGCTCAAACACAAAAAGAAAAGGTTTATTTTAGGGATGCACCGATACCACTTTTTTAAGACAGAGTACGAGTACCGATACTTTTGTTCAAGTACTCACCGATACCAATTACCGATACTTTTTCTTAAAGGGACAGGACACATTTTTTCTAAAGCAATACGAAATAATGACATTTTTTTCCATTGCTGAATAGTGATTAATAATAAATCACTATTCTTCTATTCACTATTCAGCAAAGGGAAAAAAATGTAATTTTGTTTATTCATGCTGTATTCACAGCATGGTCAAAGATGAATATTAATTTGCTATAATCACTGTTTATAATAACTGTCCCAGCACTCTGTTTTTCCCCCTATCAATTTATTTTCTTTAAGGGGTGGGAGGAGAGGGGACAGACAGACTGAATATAAACTTCAGAGTCCTGCTGTCCCAGCACTCCGTTTTTTCCCCTATCAATTTATTTTCCTTCGTTGGGAGAAGGGGCAGATAAACAATAAACTTTGCAGGCCTGATGCAGCGGTTCGGAGGCCTGTCCCGACACTCCGATAAATAAGTTGCTGGGCAAAATAAATTATCGGAGTGCCGGGACAGGCCTGCAAAGTTTATTGTAGGTCTGTCCCTTCCCCCTGCAAACTAACAAAAACAAGTTGCTGGGCAAAATAAATATTTTTTTTCATTTGGGGGGGGGGGGGAGAGACAGCCAGAACATACGCACCTGCTTCTAGTGAGACGTGCCACTCCTTTTATGACTAGCAGCCAGTCCCACGTGATCTGTCAGTCTCTCGCTGCGCTGACTCGTGTGACGAACACGCACAGAGTGAGCGCCGTAGGCAGAGTTTGAAGCCACGGATGCCGCGATTCAAGCCCGGATGCCGCGATTGAAGCGCCGGAGGCCGAGTTTGCTGTCCCGCTGGAGCGGAAGTATCGGTAAAAGTATCGGGCAATTTTTGACGAGTACGAGTACTTGTCAAAACGGTAGTATCGGCACCGATACCGTTACTGGTATCGGTATCGGTGCATCCCTAGTTTATTTATAGTAAAAACACCAACACTATGGCGTTTTCTGGTAAAAGCATGATGGATGTAAACTGAGAAAAATACTTGAAAACAAGAGAAATCTCAGTGTATCCTTCCTGGTAAAATCCTTTATAAATAAATATGTATGCACGCTGGCTGTCGATCCGAGGAGACATGTTATTGCCCTTATACAATGAAGACAATTTATTTTTGCCTTTTTGGTCACAAATTGAAAGTTTTTCTAGGGTTTTAGGTGTTTTTTTTGTCTGCCGTTTGGATCATCAGCGGTGACCTGGGTATGGGGAAGGTTCACCTTGACGTGTAAGTCTAATTTTTCAACCTGTGTTGCCACGTGGTTCCTTTACTGTGAAGTGCAGGATTCTAGTTGCAGGACAGATTGTGCCGTCGTCACCCCATGGTGTCTTCTTTTAATACCGCTGTATGGATTAGATACGACATCTGATGTTATGCAGGAACAGGACTGTCACTAATTTTTATTGGTTATTGTGTTCCATGAGGGGCGGTTGAGCTGGTCACATTGAATTCTTTCAGGAAAAGTGTAACAACCTATTTAAGGACCACATGTCTGTGTGTGCAGTCACATGAGGTGCAGAGCTTTAACACCCAGCGACAGCATTGACCGCCATGCACTGAAATGCCCATTCGGAGCTTCCCCCATTCGGAGGAAATTTGCGGTTTTCACTCGTGGACTGATCACCAATAGCAAACCACGATGTTACTGGGAGGTTGATCGTCATGGCAACCTATCAAATATGTGAATTTTCAGCATTTAAACCGTAATACATCTCTAGTGATGTAGGAAATATGTTCTGTTCCCAGAACGGTTGGATATTCCCAGTATTGGGTGGTCAGTTTCCATAGCCGTCATTCTGTATGTTCTTGTGTTGACCAACTTGTCTGTCCCAAGGTCCCTGCTGCCTGTCTGCCTCCAGATCGGACAGTCTCTCTGTCCCATAATGTGTCCCTGTCGGTTTTTCTGTCTCCGCATCGCCTGGTCGCAGCACTTGACAGTAAATAATGGCCAAGTGACTCTGCAAAAAAATGCTGAATGAATTTCCCAAATCTTTGTAATGGCTCCTGCACGGGTGAGTTTACACTCCAGAGTAGGGCTGTGCAATATTGACAAAATAATCATATTGCGATTTCTTGAATGAATATTGCGATTGCGATTTTATTTGCGATTTAGCCAATTGTTTTTGCTTTTTCAAACATGCTACATACATTCTAAATGTATTCAGTATTCAGCACATGCATACTGCCCCAGCACATGGAAATACTGCCCCAGCACATGGATGTACTGCCCCAGCACATGGATGTACTGCCCCAGCACATGGATGTACTGCCCCAGCACATGGATGTACTGCCCCAGCACATGGATGTACTGCCCCAGCACATGGATGTACTGCCCCAGCACATGGATATACTGCCCCAGCTCATGGATATACTGCCCCAGCTCATGGATATACTGCCCCAGCTCACCTCTGTGCGCCACGTGTTCGGCTCCCTGTTAACTTCCGGCGGCATGGAGCTTGGGCGCTCGCCTGGGGGAACCATGTGACGAGCCGCGAGAACGCGGCTCGTCACGTGGTTCCCCCTGCGAGCGCCCAATGCACAATGCCGCCGGAAGTTAACAGGGAGCAGAAAATTGCAGCCTTATGCGATTTAGAAATTGCAGAGTCAGAAATCGCGATTCGATTGCGATTGAAATTAATTGCACAGCCCTACTCCAGAGCCGTTTGGGCTGAGAACAGGAGAAGTCTAAGAGTTCTGGCCTTTCGGAACTTGCGTTCTTGGTTTCGGTCCTTTGTCAGGAACCCAAGAGGCTCTGGCCAGGTGTTCCTATAAACCTGTCCAAATTTGAAACATAGAAAATGGAAAAATAAAAAATTGGCTAATTAAGGAAGCCGACTGCAAGACCGTTTTGTGTACCTGAACACAAACCGTGCACTTGTGTGACTGCGAGTGCTCTTGTGGCATCAACCATTCGTTTTCCCGGCAGCCGTCTGGAGACCGGCAGATTAAGTCACCACTTTGGTTCTTGGGCTCTCCCCCGAGACAGTTTCCACTTTCCCCGCAGTGGGGATCCTCAGCCTATTAGGCCGACCCCCATTGCTCAGCTAGCCTTCCCCTGACACAGCCGAGCGCACACACACAAGGCAGAACAAAACGGGGACAATTGGTGACAAATGGACGGCAGAGCATCCCATGTCAACGTTGCCACGGAGACACCATCCAGGCGCAGAGTGAAGAGATCAGGATGTGGCAGGAGAAAGGGAGTCTGTACAATGCATGCGATAACCCCCTCTCTTCCTACAACACCCCACACCTCTCTGCAGGTATCCTGATAAACCAAGATGGGCCCGAGAACACAAACGGCAACTCTCTCCTTGTGGACACAAACAACGCCAACTCTCTCCATGTGGACCCAACGCCAACTCTCTCCATGTGGACCCAACGCCAACTCTCTCCATGTGGACCCAACGCCAACTCTCTCCATGTGGACCCAACGCCAACTCTCTCCATGTGGACCCAACGCCAACTCTCTCCATGTGGACCCAACGCCAACTCTCTCCATGTGGACCCAACGCCAACTCTCTCCATGTGGACCCAACGCCAACTCTCTCCATGTGGACCCAACGCCAACTCTCTCCATGTGGACCCAACGCCAACTCTCTCCATGTGGACCCAACGCCAACTCTCTCCATGTGGGCACAAACAATGCCAACTCTCTCTATGTGGGCACAAACAATGCCAACTCTCTCCATGTGGGCACAAACGATGCCAATTCTCTCCATGTGGGCACAAACAATGCCAACTCTCTCCATGTGGACGCAACGCCAACTCTCTCCATGTGGACGCAACGCCAGCTTTCCCCATGTGGACACAACACGGCACAATCACTTCCTATTTAAGATTCCAAAGAATAAGCAAAAAATGTAATTGGTTATTCACTAACTCAAAATTGGTCCCGAATTGCACCGAACGGTGAATTTCACTGCTTGGTACATTTTCAGGTCAATTTGTCTATTCACTAAGCTGTCAATTTGCCAAATACAGGCGAATTGACAGCGAAATTGTCCCATAGAAGACTATCACGTTTTCTATTCACAGAACGCCGAATTGCACTGAAATTGCAGTGAAATGCCCTGATTTTCGGTGTTTCAATTCGACAGGTTTAAACAGGGAAATCTCATAGGTTTCAATGTAAAAAAAAAACACCTTTTTTATTTCTTTCTTATAGACCGTTCATTCTTTTTATTTTTTGCAAAAATCCTTTTTATTTTTTAAAGACCTTTTTGTATTTTTTTAGATGACCTTTTTATTTATTTTAAATATATTTTGTTTTTTGTAACAGACCTTTTTATTATGAAGGACCTCTTTTATCGTTCTATTATTTTGGTCAGTAAAGCCTCCAAACCTGAAGCGGAGACGTATACTCTTGAAAGTTTGTCCTTTAAATGTAACGTCCAATAAAAAGTGCTGCTATACTCTGCTGATTTATGTGTGTGTATATATATATACATACAGTATATTGTGTGTGCGTGTACACAAATATATCTTTATACATTTACGTAGATATTTTTCTGTAAAATGTATTCACCGAATCCTCTCGGCCTATTATTTCCTAAACACAACAACTGACCGTGATCTCTTTCAGAGCCCTGATCCTTAAATCCTTTCAGCCCATTTCCCCCTGGGAGTTATTGGACTAAAGTACCCGTTATTCTCTCTCCACCTCGTGTGTGTGTCAGAATCCCGAGGAACGTAGTCCATCGTCTGAAGGACCGTGGCTTGGTCACTGCAAAGTTTCAATAGGGCCGGCGTTTGTGTTTTGGAAACCCTCGCCTGCTAGACGTTATCGTTTTTCATTTTCAATTTTTTGCACTTAATGGTGTTAAATAATAACTATAAATCTATTTTATTTCTTTGGACCGGATATCCTGTGCTTTATCAGTCTCTCTTTACCTTGAAAGTTCATTAATCTTATAGCTATGTTCATGGTCTTCCTTTGGGGGGAAAAAAACATACCTTTTTCTTCCCAAAAGTCACATTCTGACTATTTATCTTTCATGGTTTAAAACCGCGACGTTCTGTGAGTTTTTGAATGCATCTAGATGCTGTGACGAGGGATACGGAATGCGTGAGAGAGCAATAAACACATATGTAGGGACCGATGCACAGCGTTACTTTCTGAAAAGGTTCGTCAATGCTTCTTAACGGCCCAATCTCTGGAGTTCGAGCACATTCCGTCTTCCCGCTACGTCACCCGGTAAGTATCCCCATTTGTAATCATTGAGAAAATAATGCACTTTAGAAACAGTGGGAGCTATTTTGGCAAACACTCGCCTCTGCTTTCCCGAGTCACGGCCAAAAGTATTAATCCTGCTCCACTTGGCCAACTATGGCCATTGCTCTTGCAGGGGGTGCCTGGCTTGACTCGAAAAGTTACACCTCCTTTTTCATGTATGGGGGAGGACTTTCACCCCTCGGGAGCATAATAAATAAGGCTATGCGGTGGCGGTGGGGGAATATATAGATTAAAAAAAATATCCAAGCAGTGGCGGATCAGCTGTAATCGGGGGCTGCTCCTCTCTCTCAGGGGGTGCTGGATGGGGGTGCTATTTGGGCTGTGTGGGAAAAGCACAGCCTCTGCTTCTCACACATTGTTCTCCTCCTCTTCAGCCGCTCTCCCCCTCCTCTTCCCCTCCTCAGAGCCGTTGAAGCCACAAAAGATATGCTGGACCATTGTGTGGCTTTGGGGACAGCTGAGAGGATTGAGTTCTGCCATTTCATATCTGGCTCCCTTCACTAGAGAAGGAACAAGTCGGAGGGGGTCGGAGAAGAAGAGTAATGGGATAATTGTCGCTGAGTCCCCCCTCGTTTGGCACACAATGGCTTTGGATCCACTTAGACTTCTTTCTCCCTAATCTGCATCCCTGGGGGGTTAAATATGGTTACATTTTCATTAGGTAATAATAGCAGAAGGTCTTCTAATGGTAGCGTGGACTTTCACTATTGTCATGTAGATGAGGCTCAGGGCTGGCTCCATCAGCATTACATGGGGAGAGGGTGTCACTGCGCCGTCCTCATTGGAATGCCATTCCAGAGACCATTAACCCTCACGTGGGTCCTAAATGATGGTCCTTCAGGGGCCGATCTTCTTAAATCAAGAGTTTGACGGAATATGTAGACATATCCAGTCTATCTGGACGGGGATATGTTGGGAGGAATATCCTTAATCTCCAAAAGGACCCTTCTCGAAGTCCATGATATGCCACAGTATCACTTTGTGCCTTAATTTTTTTTGTATTATTGATATTGATCTATCATCACCACCACCAAGTTCTTTTGTCTGTAGAAAGTGGTGGAGGTCCTACCTGGTCGTGTTCGACGGCAACAACTCCTGAGAAATTGTTTTGTCGATTCATAAATTAGACATTCAATGAAAGCCAGCCACTGACGAGTCCCTATACTTTGGACCTGTGGCTGAGATGGTCTATTGTCTTCTCCAGCTGAAGCCATCCCAGTTGGTTCCTGCTAATTAGCAGAGGGATTTGTCTTTGTGGCATTAGCGGCCTTAAGGAATCCGCGTCTCCTCACGCTTACAAGCACAAACTATTTACATCAAAATGGGATTTGTTGCTTGAAATCCTCAGACGTCTCACGGTAGACATCTCTGACCCCATGCTCGCCAGTAAACAAGCGTGACCCTGGGGGTTTTAATCCATCTCCTTATACCTCCAATGCTTTGTTTTTGTTAATCACGAGCAAACATTCCAATTTTTTACTCCAGATCGAACAACATAAATACACATCGTCACTAATTGGAGCTCTTAATTGTAACGTGGAACTTTTCTATTGCGCAGGCAAGCCTCTCTGTATACACGTCCACCTTCTGGCATTCGAGGTCAAAGGGCAGGGGAAGTTCAACGTCCTTGTAAGTGTTGGGTCAAAGGTCAGCAATTAGCATGGCGCTGTCCATTCTGCTCCATTCAGAGGGAAATGGCAAATGAAAACGTAATGTCTTTCTGTCCATGTAGCAATCACATATTTGCTGTCAGTGATGTCTGTGGGTTTTCTTTTTGTGCACCTGTCATCACTTTGTAAAAGTCGTTTTTTTAACGAGAAAAACAGGAATTTCACGATATATAGGATGCTGAAACTGTCTGCTTTGAAAATCTGCCGTTCAATGGGCTGTAGCTGCCGCTGATGTTTTGTTGGACTCGATGTCAGGATTTAGGCCAAGTTACTTAGGATTCTAAATGAAAACGCACAGGGTCTCCTTGGAATCCTTCACCATTAATGAGATTTTAGGTGAAAGTTAAGGTACTTATCTAAAAGGCAAATCTAAATATATATAATATGAGACCGGGGTGGCCTAATCCATTCCTTTTCACGGATGAAGATCTACAAATTCCATGTTATTACTCCATCTACTATAGACCATCATGCTATGTTTTCCGTGCAGAGCACTGATTCATTACTTTCCGGCTCCATCTACAGTTTGTCTAACCGATCATCAAGAGAACTGTAGTTTAGACCAGCTGGAGCACCCAAGGTTAGCGTCTATTGATCTGGAATAACTGGAAGAATCAGTTATTGCTGGTCATCAATATAAAATGTGGTTTATTGCTGATCCAGAATAGCTGGAACACCCAATGTCGGCTGTGATCAGGTTTCTAGAATATCTGGAACACCCAATGTCGGCTGTGATGACTTATCTGGAACACCCAATGTCGGCTGTGATGATAGTTTACATAGTTATATAGGCTGAAAAAAGACATGCGTCCATCGGGTTCAGCCTCTCCCACATAACCTACTGCTGTTGATCCAAAAGAAGACAAAAAACCCAGTCTGAAATGCTTGCCAATATGCAACATACATTCCTTCTTGACCCCAGAATGGCAGTCAGATTTCTCCTTGGATCAAGAAGCTTTTACCCACATATTAAATATTATAACCCTTAATATTCTGTGTCTGCAGGAAGTCATCCAGTCGTTTTTTAAAAGTCTGTACAGACTCTGACCCAACCACCTCAACAGGCAGAGAATTCCACAGCTTTATTGTTCTCACCGTAAAATAACCCTTCCTATGCTTTAAGCTACATTTTCTTTCTTCCAGTCTAAATGGATGACCCCGTGTCCTGTGTATAGACCTGTTAATGAATAGGTTATCAGACAATGGTTGATAATGGCCCCGTATATATTTATATAAGGTTATCAGATCCCCTCTAAGGCGCCGTTTCTCTAAACTAAACAGGTTTAAGCTTGTTAGTCTTTCCTCATAACTTAACCCTTCCATTCCCCATTAACCCTTCCATCTTCCATGATGTATCTAGAATATCTGGAACACCCAATGTCGGCTGTGATGACTTATCTGGAACACCCAATGCCGGCTGTGATGACTTATCTGGAACACCCAATGTCGGCTGTGGTGACGTATCTAGAATATCTGGAACACCCAATGTCAACTGTGATGACTTATCTGGAACACCGAATGTCGGCTGTGGTGACGTATCTAGAATATCTGGAACACCCAATGTCAGCTGTGATGACTTCTCTAGAATAGCCGGAACACCCAATGTCAGCTGTGATGGCTGATGTACAATAGCCGGAAGACCCAAGGTTAGCTTTAATAGCTGATCTAGAATAACGCGAACACCCACTATTTGCTGCAATGACTTCTCTAGTTTAACCAGAGAACCCAAGGTTATCTACAGCAACTGATGTAGATTAAATGGGGCACCCAATAACAGCTGCAGCGACTGATCTAGAATAGCTGGAAGACCCAATGTTAGCTGCAGCAGCTGATCTAGAATAGCTGCAATATCTAGCATCTGCACTAGAATAACTAAAACACCCAATTTTGTGTATCTCAAGCCAAGACCGTAGCAAACCATGTGTGTTTTTGGTAGGCTCCAACTGCTGGAACATCAAAGTCTAGATGTCATTGATCTGGAACCAATGTTTTACAGTAGTCCATGACAGCTGGAATGCCATGAAGTAGCTATCTCTGATTTAATGTGAACACTACCACGAATCACCTTCATATTCCATGACAACAGGCCCAAGAAAATGTTCACTATCACTGATCTAGAACTTAGGACAACATTGACGTTTTTGGTACAACGTCTTAAGAACTAAAGGAATTTACATTCTCAGTGGTCCTCACAGCTGGAACAACACATGCAACTATCACCCATCTGTTACTAAAGATGATGTGGAAAGTTTTGATACTCCATGACAGCTAGAACACCAAATGCTAATGGTTCACTGATCTAGAACTTGAAATTATAGGCACTCAGGGCTATTCAGAGAGCGGTGAAAAGCAGGAGAATGACTGGAGAATGAAAAATTCTAGGTCAAAATAGCCAAACCAGAAAAATTCTCCCATTCATCTCACTTTCCAAATCGGCTATTTTGACCTAGAATTTTCCATTCTCCAGACATTCTCCTGCTTTTCACCGTTCTTTGAATAACCCTGACTGTACCGCACTTTATTCTCCACAATGTTGCATCTTTTTGGTAGTCTGTGATAGCTGTGCGATAACTAAGAGCACAGCCGTTCGTGGCAGCATCTTCAAAATCAATAAAGCCATGGCGTTCTACTGTAAGTACGTTCAAAACGAGTATTCATGCATGGCTTTTGACAAAAATATATATATAATTTTTGTGTTCATTGATCTTATGTGAGTTTCAGTGTGGTAGTGTTGACTGTCATGTGGCATTTGCTTCTTTTTGTTGGACTACCGTTTTCATCGCCTGCAGTCAACTAGAGAGCAGCAGGTTTTGCTTCCTTGCTTAACCTCAGTCACTCATATTTGTTGTTATAATAGTCGGGTCATAATGTCCCCAAGCTGTCTAAGCACAAGAAGGGTTACACAGAGTTAACTCTTTGTTTGTGTGGGCAACAGGTTTTGTTAGAACAAGAGAATGGACGCAACACCCTGTTCAACCAGCTAGTGATGTCCTGATCACTGTCTATTTCACTGGTGGTGTTTATCCACCTGTCAGGATTTTTTTTCTTCACCTCTCGATGATGGTACGATAATGGTCCAGAGGCAGGAACTCTGTATGGGTTGTAACTTCTACAAGAATAACTTAAGGGGTTATTTCTGAAGCACCAGTGTTTCACTGAAGTTCTCCATTGTTGAAACTAAGGTGAACTTCGGTTATAAGCAAGATTCAACACTGGCAGGTGCTACTAACAACCATAAACAACTATACCACCATTATTCTTCCAAAGGAATCAGCTGTCTCTATTTTCCACTCAACGTTTGTGTAACATCGTATATACATTGGTGACTTTAAAATGACTAATCTTTATTAAATCCGAGGAAGACCACACTGGTCAACTTCGACTGAACCACCATGGTGAGATCTATGCTGATCAACTTCAACGGCAACAATGATGAAAACTATGCTGAACTATGGTGGAACGGCAAGAAACCGTGAACCCACCATAATTTCACTTATGTTCTCCTGAGGTAATTCCACCAACATTGTATTGAAATTACAGTACGTAGTAAATAATCCATCTATTTTATCTTGAGGGAAAGCTGTTGAGCTTGATAGCAATTCTCCATTTGAAGGACCGCTTTCCTATAGCTTAAACCTACTGTTTCAAGGGACGGTTTTGGGAGTTACCCTGACAAGATACAACATGAGAAAAACATTGGAGCATTTTCAGGTGCTCACCTTCAGGACCTCTGCTCATTCCAGTCACAGTCTGTTTGTTTTTCCCATCCTTGGCCTCTTACGGAAGCCCGACGTATTGCATGTTCAGCTTCGGGGAACAGATGTGTCATCGATGTCAAATCAAAGCGTTATGGCTTCACTGCTTATAACATGTGAAGAAGTGGCTCCGAGGAACAATATGGACGTTATAACACAGGGAGGATGAACACAAAGAGACACCGTAACAACTGTCAACAGAGACAAATTGTCACTGGACATGGTATATTTTATCAATACCTAATCATAGCCGAGTACAGTGATGTCTACCCTATGTATCCTGCATTTTGCTGAACTACTAACCTACCCCGGCATCATGGGATGTGTAGTTCTGAAACATTTAATGTGCCAATCTTTCGTCATCACCAACTTAGCTTCCAATTGTTGAGCGGTCCAGCTTGGCTTCCGGTTGGAGAGCGGTCCAGCTTGGCTTCCGGTTGGAGAGCGGTCCAGCTTGGCTTCCGGTTGGAGAGCGGTGAAGCTTGGCTTCCGGTTGGAGAGCTGTCCAGCTTGGCTTCCGGTTGGAGAGCGGTCCAGCTTGGCTTCCGGTTGGAGAGCGGTCCAGCTTGGCTTCCGGTTGGAGAGCGGTCCAGCTTGACTTCCGGTTGGAGAGCGGTCCAGCTTGACTTCCGGTTGGAGAGCGGTCCAGCTTGGCTTCCGGTTGGAGAGCGGTCCAGCTTGGCTTCCGGTTGGAGAGCGGTCCAGCTTGGCTTCCGGTTGGAGAGCGGTCCAGCTTGGCTTCCGGTTGGAGAGCGGTCCAGCTTGGCTTCCGGTTGGAGAGCGGTCCAGCTTGGATTCCGGTTGGAGAGCGTTCCAGCTTGGCTTCCGGTTGGAGAGCGTTCCAGCTTGGCTTCCGGTTGGAGAGCGTTCCAGCTTGGCTTCCGGTTGGAGAGCGTTCCAGCTTGGCTTCCGGTTGGAGAGCGTTCCAGCTTGGCTTCTGGCTGGAGAGCTTTCCAGCTTGGATTCCGGTTGGAGAGCGGTCCAGCTTGGATTTCGGTTGGAGAGCGGTCCAGCTTGGATTCCGGTTGGAGAGCGGTCCAGCTTGGATTCCGGTTGGAGAGCGGTCCAGCTTGGATTCCGGTTGTAGAGCGGTCCAGCTTGGCTTCCGGTTGGAGAGCGGTCCAGCTTGGCTTCCGGTTGGAGAGCGGTCCAGCTTGGCTTCTGGTTGGAGAGCGGTCCAGCTTGGCTTCCGGTTGGAGAACGGTCCAGTTTGGCTTCCGGTTGGAGAGCGGTCCAGCTTGGCTTCCGGGTGGAGAGCGGTCCAGCTTGGCTTCCGGGTGGAGAGCGGTCCAGCTTGGCTTCCGGGTGGAGAGCGGTCCAGCTTGGCTTCCGGTTGGAGAGCGGTCCAGCTTGGCTTCCGGTTGGAGAGCGGTCCAGCTTGGCTTCCGTTTGGAGAGCGGTCCAGCTTGGCTTCCGGTTGGAGAGCTGTCCAGCTTGGCTTCCGGTTGGAGAGCGGTCCAGCTTGGCTTCCGGTTGGAGAGCGGTCCAGCTTGACTTCCGCTAGGTGAGTGGTCCAGCTTGGCTTCCGCTAGGTGAGCGGTCCAGCTTGGCTTCCGCTAGGTGAGCGGTCCAGCTTGGCTTCCGCTCGGTGAGCGGTCCAGCTTGGCTTCCGCTAGGTGAGCGGTCCAGCTTGGCTTCCGCTCGGTGAGCGGTCCAGCTTAGAATACTATCAGCTCTTCTAAATTGTAGTATCCACTTTGAAATCACTCAAGAAATGATCCCAGTAGGAGTTTTTTGGTTAAAAAAAATTTCGCAGCGTTTCGACTCCAACTGGAGCCTTTTTCAACTGCCACAGCATGAAGTTTATTCATATCAAATCCCTTTTCCAGTATGATGCAAAGTCCAGGTGTTAGAGGTGGGCTGAAGGTCGTAAAATGTGGTGATTTGTTTATTTGACACTGAGTTACACTATTAATAGGACAGACACATGAATAATGATGGTAAAACATGTGCCGTTTCCTGGTTTAATGTCCAAGGACGTGCATCTGCTGACACCCAGGATGATTGATTAACACCTGAAGCCCGCGTAACTCTTGACAGGAAGTACATAATCTGTAGTAAATCAATTTTTTTGTTGTTGTGTTGGTATTTAGTCTACGGGGTGAGCTGGATCCGCTTGAAATAGGTGTAGTGGTCTATATTTTTCCTTTGAGATGACATTTCCACATGCACTCGTTCTCATGACTGATCGAGATGACGGGTCGCACAGCCACCTGTTCCACGAGACACCTTGCTGTCTCTGATGTGCAGATTCCCTGATTGGTACAGCAGATTTAGTGATCTCTATAACCAGTGAGATCTCGGGAAACTTTGTTACGATAAGCTGAGGTTTCAGATGTTTTCTTTGGAACTGGAGAAGACGACAAGAAGAAAACCACATCTAGAGGAGCAGCAGAAAAATCTTGCAAAGTGACTGTTACGTAGTTTCGAGGTTATATTGTTTCTCGTAGAATTTGTGGTGATTTTCTGTTGATGTTGCGTGTAAAGGTTAACATTTATGTGAATAGGTCTGGACACAGAGGGTTTGGAAAGCAGATATCATATTGGCAGGAAAGCGAGGAGATGATCCCTGGCACATAGGTTTGGTGGCTTCATGAGCCGGTTGTTATATTGGTCTTACAATACTCTCAGCATTGTGATGATTACCAGCTTGGTCTCTACTTTTAGCCTTGTGGCACTTTGGGGACTACATGTGCTGATAGCTGTGCTTTTCGTTTCTCCTGGTCTCTTATCCGCAGGACCAATGTGCTTCCTTCACCTTCTAGACCTGAGATAGTTTTGGGATTTACAGAACCTGCAGGGGGGCAGCAGGATTTATCCAGGGGATAATCCAGTGAGCCCAGCTCAGTAAGGGAAGGAGCAGCTGAGGCTTTACCCCCGTGCCCTTTATCTCCATCTGAAAAAACGAACGGTCCGAGGCGGCCTTCGAGTTAGGATTAGTGCGGCATAATTAATTGTGGATATATGATCGTCTTACGAGAAGAGAAGTCCGATTCAAAATTCCTGCCACTGGATACGGAGCAAAGTGTGTGTAATAACACGGCATTAATGGGCAATTCAGGTTTCCTGTGTCCACTGCTATACATAAAGAAGAAACACTGCACGTATCAGCCTCTTAATCATCTAGTCAGATTGTACACAATTTTGATCCAAATATAAATATTTTTTTAATCCTTTGATCTCTGCTGCATATAATATGTGTGTGTGTATACAGAAAGAGATAAATAAATGAATGTGTAAATATAAAAAAAACAATGTATCTCCTTCCACATTAATTATAGCCAACAAACCATTGGACACCCCTGAAAGTCCCAAAGCAACCTTATAATAGTATTTTCTTCTGCTATATCTATGTGTACTCGGCCTGCGTTTTCTGCAGATCCTTGCAACCTCTGCAGGGAGTTAGCTGTACCCAGACCAGGAAATGATTCGGCCAATCAGAATGCCCCTATTCTTTTGGATGAAAACGGACCTGATCTTGTAATGTAAACCCTTCATCTCTCCTGCTTCGTCTGAGGGTAGTAAATGAATAGCGCTGACACGATGTTGAGATGCTTGATGGGACAGAGGAGAGAGAGCATTCCATAACGATGCTCTCTCCTCTTTCTCGGGGGGTGGGGGCAGGCTTATATCTCCAGAGGTATTTGCATTCATTAGAAACCTAGTGCTTTGGGACATGGACTGGTGTCCCTAAAAGTAGAATAAGAGGTTGTGGTGCTTGAAATGTTCCATTTTTAATAACCAGGGCTTCTGTAAGGGACTCTGTCGTAGTTTGGGATATAAGGAAAAACACAATGCTATAATATGGAATAAAAAAAGAGAGGTGTGTGAGGCCAACCAGCAGAAGAGGGTAGGAGGAGTAGAATGGAGATCAAGTAACTGAGCGCGGCCATAATGTGCTCGTTTTAGGCTTTTTGCGGCTTTTTGGCCATTTTTCTCCCTAGACCAACCAATGCCTCTCTTGGTTTTATGATTTAAAGGAAATCCACGATGGCCGGCCACTCATGTTCATTCAGGGTGGTCCAGGGCCCAGCATATCTAGGTGGCTTCCTGATGATTTCCCAGGTCTGCAGTTCTTTCCAAACCTCTGGACATTCCTGAACGTCAGACATCCTTGCACTTGTGCATAACCTTTTCTCTACAAAATCAGTAAGCCATTGAGGAGGTCAGTATTGCCCTTATGTTACCTACTCGCAGGGCGAGGACCTGCCACCTCATTGGAGGTAATACTGAATCAATGCCTGCTGAGCTCGGGAAGCCAGGTGATAAGAGGGGAGCAGGACCTTCTGCACGGAAGAGGGTTAATGCACATGGAGAGCCACTTCGGAAAAGATTTAACCCGACTTGAGATGCAAGAACGATCTTGACACAAGTGTTTTGTTGGAGGAGGGGATCGCTTTGACAGGACCTGCGGTATGCACTTGTTAACCCTCCCTTCATAGTGACAATGGCCGTCCCCCTGCCTTATTGATCAAGCCTATTCACGTACACCCGGGATCTCACTTCTGTTCTGAGTGTAATTCTCTAAAGTGGGCCAATTGACATTAAAAGTGCTGTCCCACCCAGAGAAACCATGCAGGGAGTGTCCTGCATGCTAAGCAAAGAATCCACACCACTCCAAGCTCCTTAACCCGTGCGGCACAGAGACGTTGCGATACGGAAAAGTTCTAACCTTTTTAATTTATTGGGGGTTTTTTTCCCCTTCAATTAAAAAATATATATAATTTGTGATACATGGAGCATTGCCAATTCTGGGGAGGTTTATAAAGAGGTGCCCCAGGCTGGACTCAAGCTTCTCCCTCTCTTTTTGATAATTTATGTTAAAATAAAAACCACACAAAACTCTATGTATTAGTTGCTTCTTTTAGCTGCCAATAAGCAGATTTTCCAGTGTCTGCAGTAAACTGTGTCTACATGGTGATATGTCCTCAGCCAATCGGTGTGCCCTAAGTGGGATACGTGACAAGGCGTTGCTCAGTAGACTATCAGAGTTCATCTCTCTGCAACAGCCCAGTCCATTCGATAAAATGAATGGACCTGGAGCCTAATCTGCTGGCAGCCGCATCCTGGCTGCTATCTGTGCAAAGACTGCACCAAGGAGAACTATGCGAGCTCTGTAGAACAGATATTTGGGTTTATAAGTAAAAAAAGTGAGGTGGACTGGGTGGGGTCCGTAAGAGTTAATATTTACCCCCCTCCTTTTTTTTTTTTATACCTTCGTTATTCCTTGGTCTTATGGATTTGTGTGGGTTTTGGTAGACTTTTTTTCACCTTTTGATGGATAAAATGACACAAATCCAAGGTTTACCATGAGCTGAGCGGAGTCTGTCCTTTCCTGCAGGTACTTTGTGTCCTTCATACGGTTCCTGACCTGCGAGGGCATATTAAAGGGAATTATTCATTTGGAATTTAGAAAAGAATTTCATTTGGTTTCCACAGCGATTACTGTATAATAGAACATCATGAGCTTGTCTTCCTTTCCTAAGCCCTAATTTACCCCATTTATATGTGGCATGTTGTCTCTCCAAGCAGTGTTTGTTAACGGACCAGGTCCCGCGACCAATTAGTTCTCAACTTTCATCCAAAAACACTGGCCGGTATTATAAGTCGAGGAGCCGCAAACTCCCCCAAATCCGAGCCTTTTATCTGCCGGACGAGACGCTTGTTAAAATTCAGGAGCTTCACACTGAGATGTTATCGAGAAGCAAAGTCTAATAGCATCTTCCCAAGAACTTAATACTTTTCAACTTTCATCTTGGATTTCCTCCTGTACGATGCAGCGTCTCCCTCCTGAACGCTTTAATAATGCATGAGCATAAACTATATTCCATGGCACACAGAGAGGATCCCCGTGGCTCGGTCAGATGAAGGATGAAATTGCCTGAATCTGGAAGGTTGGATAACATTTGCAATTTGTGTCCCCCAACACCACCACCACGATCTCTGCAGGTCCTAATCCAAGGACGGTGAATAAGAGGACCAGGCTGTACTTCACATTCCTTTTTATTAATGTGCCACTGATCTCATCAGCGATACACACATACAGTGGCAAGAAAAAGTATGTGAACCCTTTGGGATTACGTGGAGTTTTGCATGAATTGGTCATAAAATGTGCTCTGATCTTCATCGAAGTCACAACAATTTGAAAAACACAGTCTGCTTAAAATAATACAACACAAACATTATATGTTTTCATGTTTTTATTGAACATAACATGTAAACATTCACAGTGCAGGGTGGAAAAAGTATGTGAACCTTTGGACTTAATAACTGGTTGACCCTCCTTTGGCAGCAATAACCTCAACCAAACGTTTCCTGTAGTTGCAGATCAGACCTGCACAACGATCTGGAGTAATTTTTGACAACTCCTCTTCACAAAACTGTTTCAGCGTGGCAATATTCTTGGGATGTCTGGTGTGAATCGCTCTCTTAAGGTCATCCCACAGCATTTCAATCGGGTTGAGGTCAGGACTCTGACTGGGCCACTCCAGAAGGCATATTTTGTTTTGTTGAAGCCATTCTTTTGTTGAATTACTTGTATGCTTTGGGTCATTATCCTGTTGCATCACCCATCCTCTGCGGAGCTTCAGTTGGCGGACAGATGGTCTTACGTTTTCCTGCAAAATGTCTTGATAAACTCTGGAATTCATGTTTCCATCAATGACAACAATCCGTCCAGGCCCTGAGCAGCAAAGCAGCCCCAAACCATGATGCTCCCTCCGCCATATTTTACAGTGGGGATGAGGTTTTGATGTTGGTGTGCTGTGCTTTTTTTTCTCCACACCTAGTGTTGTGTGTTTTTTCCAAACAACTCAATTTTGGTTTCATCTGTCCACAGAATATTTTGCCAGTAGTGCTGTGGAACATCCAGGTGCTCTTTTGCATACTTCAAACGTGCTGCAATATTCTTTTTGGACAGCAATGGCTTCCTCCGTGGTGTCCTCCCATGTACTCCATTCTTGTTTAATGTTTTCCTTATTGTAGATGTGGCAACAAAAATGTTAGCATGTGCCAGAGATTTCTGTAAGTCTTTAGCTGACACTCTAGGATTCTTCTTTACCTTATTAAGCATTCTGCGCTGTGCTCTTGCAGTCATCTTTACAGGATGACCACGCCTAGGGAGAGTAGCAACAGTGCTGAACTTTCTCCATTTGTAGACAGTCTGTCTTACCGTGGACACATGAACATCAAGGCTTTTGGAGATACTTTTGTAACCCTTTCCAGCTTCATGCAAGTCAACAATTCTTGATCGTAGGTCTTCTGAGAGCTCTTTTCTGCGAGGCATGGTTCACATCAGGTAGTGCTTCTTGAAACCAGTAAACCCAAAACTGGTGTGTGTTTTTAAAGGGCAGGACAGCTTTCAGCAACACATCCAATAATATCACACTGATTGGACTCAAGGTTGGCTCACTCCTGGCTCCAATTAGCTCTTGGAGAAGTCATTAGGCTAGGGGTTCACATACTTTTTCCACCCTGCACTGTGAATGTTTACATGTTCTGTTCAATAAAAACATGAAAACAGATAATGTTTGTGTTGTATTATTTTAAGCAGACTGTGTTTTTCAAATTGTTGTGACTTAGATGAAGATCAGAGCACATTTTATGACCAATTCATGCAAAACTCCACGTAATCCCAAAGGGTTCACATACTTTTTCTTGCCACTGTATATATATCACTCATTTTTTTCCTAAAATGATTCCTCCCTTCACTTCTAAAAGCCAAAGGAGACACATGGATGTTATGTTTCATTTTACTAAGGTGTGCACCTTTGGATAGTATATGAGTGCACGTTCGATTTTTACTGTTTATCATTTTTTACTGGTGAAAATAAAATAATTTTACTATAAGACTCAGGCGAGTATTGCAGTCTCTTTTCTTGCTTTAATAAAAACAGCAGCAATTAAATATTGAAAACCTTAACAAAATGTGTGAAAACACAGCACATCAATTCTTCCAAACCCCCTTTCCCAAATGAGACAGTCCTCCTTCCTGTTCCATTCAATTAATATCCTTGCGCCCCAACACTCTTCCTCTTTCTTGCTGCTTCAGATAAGTAACCAGTCTATTAATTTCACTGTTGTGTTTGTTTTTTTTGTTTGCCCGCGTCGTTCAGAGGCTCTATCAGTGTATTTATAATTTATAAGAGCTTCCAAAGCACACGCAGAAGAGAAAATAGCTCAGTCAGTAAAAAAGGGGGACAAAACATTTTTTAGATACATAAACGAGAAAAGAAAAGTAAAACAAGGATTAGTTAAATTAAAAACGAAGGAAGGTATGTAGAAGAGGATAAAAGTCTCGCTGACTGCCTCAATGAATATTTTTGTTAAGTCTTTGCAGAAGAAAAGGAAGGAAAGGGACCTCAGTTAGGAGGAAACACTAACGAGACATTTACATATGAGTTTACAGAGGAGGAGGTTCTACAGCAGCTGTCTAAAGTAAAGACAAATAAGTCAATGGGGCCTGATGGGATCCACCCTAAATTATTAAAAGAGCTCAGTGGTGTAATAGCAAAACCGTTAAACATAGAAAAAACATAGAAAAATGTCAGCAGATAAGAACCTTCCGGCCCATCTAGTCTGCCCAATTACATGGATACTTTACCTGGATTTATCTTTTGTTTAGGATAGCCTTATGCCTATCCCATGCTTGCTTAAATTCAATTACTGTTATAGAAACATCCAGGTGCTCTTTTGCATACTTCAAACGTGCTGCAATATTCTTTTTGGACAGATTTATTTAGCCAATCCTTGTTAACGGGAGTCGTCCCAGAAGACTGGAAATTAGCAAATGTTGTGCCCATTAACAAGAAGGGTAGTAGGGAGGAATCGGGGAACTATAGGCCAGTTAGTGGGGAAATTAATGGAAACCATGTTAAAGGAAAGGATTGTTGAACATCTAAAAACACATAGATTACAGGATCAGAAACAACATGGGTTTACCTCAGGGAGATCATGCCAAACTAATCTTATTGATTTTTTTGATTGGGTAACAAAAATAATAGACACAGGTGGTGCAGTAGACATTGCTTATTTAGATTTCAGTAAGGCTTTTGATACTGTTCCGCATAGAAGGCTTATCAATAAATTGCAATCTTTGAGCTTAGATTCCAATATTGTTGAATGGATTAGGCAGTGGCTGAGTGACAGGCAACAGAGGGTTGTGGTAAATGGAGTTTATTCGGCGCAAGGTCTTGTTACCAGTGGGGTACCTCAGGGGTCAGTACTTGGACCCATTCTCTTTAATATTTTTATTAGTGATATTGCAGAAGGTATTAATGGAAAAGTATGTCTTTTTGCTGATGACACAAAGATTTGCAACAGGGTTGACGTTCCTGGAGGGATCAGCCAAATGACAAATGATTTAGGTAAACTAAAAAAATGGTGGGAGCTGTGGCAATTGCCTTTTAATGTGGATAAGTGCAAGATAATGCACCTGGGACGTAAAAACCCAAGGGCTGAATATAGAATATTTGATACAGTCCTTACCTCAACATCTGAGGGTTGGGATTTAGGGGTCATTATTTCAGAGGATCTAAGGGTAAGTAGTCAATGTAATAGAGCAGCAGGAAATGCTGGCAGAATGCTTGGTTGTGGAGGGAGAGGTATTAGCCTTAGGAAAAGGGAAGTGCTCATGCCACTGTACAGAGCACTGGTGAGACGTCACTTGGAGTACTGTGTGCAGTACTGGAGACCGTATCTCCAGAAGGATATAGACACCTTAGAGAGAGTTCAGAGAAGTGCTACTAAAATGGTGTACGGCTTGAAGGAGAAAAGTTACCAGGAAAGGCTTAATGATCTTAACATGTACAGCTTGGAAAAAAGACGAGACAGAGGAGATATGATAGAAACATTTAAATACGTAAAGGAAATCCACAAGGTAGAGGAAGGGAGTATATTTAAAAGGAAACAAAGTAGCAAAACAAGAGGACATAGTCTTAGATTAGAGGGGCAAAGGTTTAAAAGTAACATCAGTAAGAATTATTTTACTGAGAGGGTGGTGGATACATGGAACAGCCTTCCAGTTGAAGTGGTAGAGGCCAAAACAGTGATTGAATTTAAGCAGGCATGGGATAGGCATAAGGCTATCCTAAACAAAAGATAAATCCAGGGAAAGTATCCATGTAATTGGGCAGACTAGATGGGCCGAAAGGTTCTTATCTGCCGACATTTTTCTATGTTTCTATTTCGGTCCTCTGACCTTGGTGGGTGGTCCGCAATACCCGCGGTCAAGCTGACCGCACATTTCTCCTGTATGCTCCTAGTGTGGTTCGCAGCTTCGGCCTGCCTCTGGGGGGGGGGGGTGGTGCGCATGTGCATTACTTTTGAGGGCTTTGTCGGTGACGCCATTTTACATCACTCTCTACCTGTGTAATGCCACGTCCCAAACCACCACACGCCAGACCTCCAGGCTCTATTCCCTAGCTCTGGCTTCTGGCTCGGAGGACAGCTCTCTACACCTAGCTTCCATCTATGAGCAGGCTGGTCCCCCACCCGTTCCCATGGGTCCAAGCCTTCCCAGCCCTGACATGCCTCGGCCTCTTGCACCCCAGATTCAGGCCTCTATTGAATCTGCTGTCCGTCTCTTGAGTCCTTGTATTAAAATTAGGGTTATTAACTAGGCACTGTTGTGGCACCAATGTTAACCATAGATGCAAATAAACGTAAAAACCACCAGTCCATATGCTGGTAAAAAAAGTCGCTAAGGAAATATTGGCGCAAGCCCATAACCCTCAATGTCTCACTGTTACTGGCTCTATTAAACTAATCGTTACAAGCAGCGCTGTCGCTGGTATCGACTCCTGGAGTCCATAGAACTCCACTGAGGAAAGCACCACCCTAGACAAGCTCGCATATACAGCGTGGCACCGGCGCCATGGAAGGATGCTGGGAATTATTTCTTCCTGGTGTGCTTCAGTATACGTTCAGAGGAGGCGGCGGATTGTGCCACCATGTGCGCCACGTAAAAGCAAAGTTGCATAGCACCAGGGTTTCTGAGCTGGTATTCTTTGAGAATGCCAACTCAAGCCGAGAAGAACGCTCTACAGTGAAACAGCTTGTTCTTCTATTTACAAATTAACCACTCTTATACAAAGTATAGGAGCCATTGATTTAGCAACAGGCAGTTCCTACTGCTGAGCCGGAAGCAAAGTGTGCGGCAAGGATTGGATTACTGGTTCAAGCCATTAACGAGTGGAGTCGTTGGGTATAGCTGCCCCAGACATTGGTTGAATAGTTTGTTTGGAATAGGATCTATTGTTGCAACTATGGCAAACGTCCGCTATCCACAGAAAGTGAATTCAACGACTGCAGGCGAAAGTGATGCCAGCAACGGCGAACAGTTGTGAACTACGATACCACTTTTATTCTATGCCTATTCATTGTTCAATTTTCTTCCGCTGTTGTTTGTAACATCAAAGAATGTACTTGTGATTTTAAAGTGGTGATCTCCATTGAACTCCGATAGAAACAACAATGAAAACAACGCTGGACAACTTCGACTTAAACTACCATGAAAATCGCGTTGCAAATTACACGGAGAGCTTTGCTTTTTGCTTTCGTGAACCATAATGGACCAAATTTGGTGAAACTATGGTGAATTCACTCTTTAGGAAACCAAAACCGTAGTTTGCCTTTCCGCTGTGGTTACTGCCAAAGACATTTAGTGGCAATTTTAACACCGTTGTCAGTTGAGGTTACCATTGTTTTATGGAAGGCCTATGGAGATTGTCATTTTAAATTTGTCGACGTATATCCACCAGTCAAGCAAACGATGGAATACCGGAATGGAGAATAGCCGCAGGTCAATTGTTATTTTGAAGAATAGCCATGGTACTGTTGTTCAATGTTATTCGTCGTTATCTGCAACTAAACTTCTACCTTTGTTGAGATAGATAGCCAAAAGACACCGTTGTTGCAACAATGGCGATTTTTACAGTTGTTTTCAACACTGGTGACTAACGGCGGTTTGTGAGTCGCCCTTTAAGTGCATCGAGCCCATAGTTGTACATCCTCGGGTTTGGACAGTGTGAGTATTACGGTTTTGCAGATAGGCAGCTCACCGTAGATTTCACGTTTCTGTATCACTAGCCAGAAATGACACTTACTCAGGAAAGGTTATTCGCAGGTGAAGAATTTAACAGTTCACCCCTTCTGCACCGACCTGCTCTGCGCTCTGCTTCTTCCTCCCTAAAGCTTAAAGCACCTTAAGTAAGACAGACAGGTTCCCCGGACTGAATCCCGCACATGGCAGTTCAGCATTCAGTCAAGCCCAGCTGTCAAACGAATCATTAGCCGGCTGGTAAAGACTTGTTCTTCTAAGTTGGTTCCTTCCTTGCCTCCAGCGTCTACTTGTCATCTCTCAAGCCAAGAAACAACTTCCTACTAACTTTGTCCTGAGAAGAAGAAAAAAAATATGTTGACTCCGGTGTCACCGTGCCCTGCGGGCCTTTTATGTCTTCCCGAACTGCAACCAAACTCCCCTATGAACTTGCTGTGCTACATCTGATGGTTTGCAAGGGAGGGGCGGATAATTCCTTTTGTAGAGCTGTAATGTGCTGTGCTGACAGAACAAAATCAACTCGTTCTGGTGAAGCTATTTTGAAAACCAGTCGATCGTTTGTGATGTTAACCTTGTCTTTTTCATTTTTTTCCGAAGCGCGGTTATGGACAGCTGGTGGCTTGGCTCTCGAAGTCTGTCCTTGTAAATCCCACCTGTCCGTCATTGAGAGGGAAGTAAATCCCACCTATCTGTCAGTGAGAGGGAAGTAAATCCCACCTATCCGTCGGTAAGAGGGAAGTAAATCCCACCTATCTTTCGGGGAGAGGGAAGTAAATCTTGTCACGGGTAGACATACCCATCTCTCTGTGTCTAGCTATCGGTATATCTGCCGCAATATGTATTATATAGGCATATTTATATCTATGCCTATCTTTAGATACCAGGCCATTTGGCGCCGCTGGCCTAAGAAATCAATGGCTGCGTTTCCAGTCTGCTGGAGGAAACAATTAAGCAGGTTCGTGACAATTTTTTCTGGAGTCCTCAAAGGTGTGAATTAAAGATAACACCTCTTTGGGGTCTACCCAGCAGGCAGAAAGAGCAAATGCTCCTGGCAGGGAGAAGACACAGACAGAGCGGCACCCCAACCGCATATCAAAGAAGCAATCACATTCTCTGATCACAGAAGGTGGTCTTTGGGAGATGATTGATAGACCAGGGAATTAAGAGTAATGACAAGCATACTGAGCGTGCTCAGGAGAGGGGAACTCTGGGATATGTAGTGCAGGAGGCTGGGCCATTTGTGGGTGGGTTTTGGAAGGACCAGGAAGTGCATAAATTCTGAAACTGGCCATGTGCTATTGCTGATCACACGAGGTACATTCATATGATGATGATCGGTCCATGCTGTCCATGTTTCTATCTCCAGGCCCCAGGAGTTGCCGATGCTAGCTTACTGATTTAGCTTGTTGTAAGTAACGCTCTGTGCTTAATCCCTTTCTTTTATTTGCTGTGTAGTGTGTAATTAATTTGTTTTATTCTAGCTATAATTTTTCCTGTAACATTGCACTGTGATTTTTCGATATCATAAATAAATAAAAACTTATTTAAGTTCTGCTTCTGGCTGATGAGATCCACGCTAACTAAGAGATTGGAGTATTGCTGATTGTTTTAAGCTCAGGTAGATACGAAAGTGTGCGTTGCGGTCGCTGGGTACGGCAGGGATTGTGACAGTGCGGTTGCTTATCCATGCGTCTCTCGCTGCGACGCGCGTAGTATCCATGAGGACTGGTGGCAGCGTAACTAATAGAATAGGAAAGTGATCCCAGGGATTGTGGGAGACGTAGTCATTACCCGCTTCAAGAGAAGACTTGTACTGCGTTGCAATCCTGGGATCGTAACTAATAGAATAGGAAAGTGAGCCCAGGGATTGTGGGAGACATAGTCATTGCCCGCTTCAAGAGAAGACTTGTACTGCGTTGCAATCCTGGGATCGTCACTAATAGAATAGGAAAGTGAGCCCAGGGATTGTGGGAGACGTAGTCATTACCCACTTCAAGAGAAGACTTGTACTGCGCTGTAATCCTGGGATCATTGTATCGCGCTCTACGTACCTGTTACGCGAGAAAGTGTGCAAAGACAGATAGTGGGTTAACCTGGCGTCTTTCGCAGCAGCGCGCGTATTGGTCGTGACAAATCTCACCTATCTTTTGGTGAGCGGGAAGTAAATCCCACCTACCCTTCGGGGAGAGGGAAGTAAATCCCACCTACCCTTCGAGGAGAGGGGAGTAAATCCCACCTATCCTTCGGGGAGAGGAGTAAATCCCACCTATCCTTCGGGGAGAGGGGAGTAAATCCCACCTATCCTTTGGGGAGAGGGAAGTAAATCCCACCTACCCTTCGGGGAGAGGGAAGTAAATCCCACCTATCCTTCGGGGAGAGGGAAGTAAATCCCACCTATCCTTCAGGGAGAGGGAAGTAAATCCCACTTATCCTTCGGGGAGAGGGAAGTAAATCCCACCTATCCTTCGATGAGAGGGAAGTCAATCCCACCTATCCTTCGGGGAGAGGGAAGTAAATCACACCTATCCTTCGGTGAGAGGGAAGTAAATCACACCTATCCGTTGGTGAGAGGGAAGTAAATCCCACCTGTCCTTCGGTGGAGACCTACAATAAGTCTCTCAACAGTAAAGGCAAAAAAATATTGATTCAGTATAATCTCCAAAACACATGCAAACGATCATTATGCTGGCTCAGACGAAGCATAAGGCCGCGCATGTATCATGGGTATACGTTTCATCTGGGGCGGTCTCTCCTTCGCACCTGGACTAAAACTAAGCACGAAGTATGTGACAACAAGTTCAATTTAGCTGTAATTTCCGAGTTGTGCTTTTCAAAACCAGCTCAGGTAATTTTATACAGAATTGTTGAGTAACACTCGAGTAACGATTCCCCGATTGGCCGAGTTGATGCTCCTGAGTGCATCTCTACGATTAAAGTCAAGTTCTATGCATCAGTGCTTAATGGATAACACTTCTATGTTTTTTGTCTCTTAGCACACATCCACAATTTACACACTTCCTGAGATACATTGTTTTTGTTAGTAAGATCTGATACACTGTGCACTGACATACTGGCTGCAGGGTTTTGGGTCTCGGTCTCGCTCTAGAATTAGTGAAGGGAGTACATTTGAAGGGATTAAGCCAGTGGTTCCTAACTCTGGCAGGCCAGGTTTGCAGGATATGTGAAGCACAGCACAGGGAATATGATTTGCTGCTCATTGATTGCAGGATTCAGGCTCCGTTTCCCCAAGGGAATCTTTAAAACCCGGTCTGTTGGGGAGACCCGAGGACCAAGGGTGGGGAACCAACACATTAAACATTCAGGCATCACTTGGAGCATGTAATGGCCCTCTATTGGACATTGCACAGGGACTGATCTTTCAGGTTAGGACGGAGAAGTCTGCGGCCTCTTCTATTAAACAGACGTAACTGGCTAAAGGCAGGAAAAAAATAATCGAGGAAATGGAAATGATTGATTTAGGAAATGCTAAAAAAAATTGTAAACTAGAATGTCCCTTTAAATATACACAATAGTCGCACAAATTGGGTAAAGACCCTCTCAGGGACCCACTAAGAGAAACGTTTGTGCTAGTGAAGGCCCCAGAAGGAAAGAAGATTACATGGAGGGTTTCCAGGCAAGGAATTGGATAGACTGATCTGACTTTATCCACTGTATATATTGATTTATTAGAACCTGTGGATGAGTTGTGGCTCCATGGCAAGCGTTTAATTGGCACACGTGCAATCGCCAAGGCGCCCTTGTGACCTCGCTTTGCATTGACACGTTTTTTGTAAAACATTTCAGTAAAGACAAGTTCATTTTTACCGATTCCCCTCCCCCCAGCCTGCTGATTGGTGTTTGTTGTCAGGTATTTCAGACACAACTTAATCGAGAAACAGGATTAGGCAGGTTCAGAGGGTTTCACATTACTCACTTTTTACCTTTTGCAACTTCTTTTTTTTTTAAATATTATTATTCCCAGCACGTAGTCAGTCTTCGAAGTGGGGCCTCGGTGGTTTGCTCTTCACGCGTCGCTACGATGATGCCTCAGCAGATCACTAGGACACAAGTGCCACCCTTCAGAGTGCCATCTCTCTTCCTGGAGTTGAGGCTTATTTTTAATATTTTATATATGATTTTGCAAATGCATTTTGCCTGGTGTACGACCACGCATCCTCTTCTGATCATGAACACTTTGCTCCAATTAGCTTTGTGTTGCACCATGTAAGCTCCTATGAGCAGGACCCTCTACACCTCTTGTTTCCATCCTATGTCCATTTATCTGTATCTCGTTCCCTTTGATTATTGTAAAACGCTGCGGAAACTGTTGGCGCTATATGAATGATGATATTGATAATATCCAGCTACTCATAAACTGATTTTGGATAATATAATGTGGTGGGAGAGACTCATTGACCATTAAACTTTATTATAGTGAACTTGTCAAGTCCTGCACAAGTTCGATTACTTTTATCGGGGATAACTTTTTATGTGCTAACATTCCTCTTAATACATTGGATCCTTTGAGAAATTCCCTTTCAAACCCTGCCAGTCACTCGCTTGCAGTGGCATGCCGACGGAAAAAGTGACAGCGGTGTCCCGAAGAGTGGTCCTACAGGACAGCACTCCGTTCATCCCTTCACAGCCAATCAATGGGCGACATGTTGATGCAGTATGTTGACTCAGTACACCGGCGACACAAAGAGCCAATTAAGTATAGTGGGATTTCAATTGTGCCCTCACTCCACACAGTACAACTATTCGGATAGAAAAACAATGCGATGGGAGAACCGCAAAATATGACTGGGTAACACAATCCAGGAAATACTGAAACCCACGTAAATAGGTTGGCTCTCTTCGTTTGTTTAGCGTGGATCTATGGGAGCCAAAGCACAGATGACTGTATTTTACAGTATTATTTCATGCCATTGCTTTTCACAGGTTGCCATTAGTAGAAGTGTCCAGAAAACCATCTGGAATCTGATAATCCACATATCTACAAAAACCCATATTTGCCAGATTCACTCACACACTCACTCATTTTAACACCGAGACGTGGAACGATAACCTTTTAATACATGCGAGATGGATCGCGGCTCTGGAAGTGCCGGTAACGTGACCTGGGGGCTCCTGACGGTATGTAAGCAAGGATATTTAATTACCTGCTCGTGATTGATAGGTCTCTGGGTGGAGTTACTATATCCGTTCAAAGCCCTTTTTTAAGAAAATACTTTTGTAGCTTGTGACTGCAGGGCCGGGGTCATTGTGCTATAAACACTTTAATACGATGAAGCTGGTGTTGTGCTTAGAAGTTGTTATGATGCCTCGGGAATCTCTGTAAGCAGCCATGGATTTTCTTGGCTAGATCTTCTAGCGAGGTGGCCAGACAGGCGTTGAGTCGAAGGAAGTCCACTCTCACGGACGTTCCTTCCGCTCTCTAAAAATGCTCGTCTGACACTAGCCTTATCCGAGGCTCCTACATGGAGTTTTATCACAAGTGTAGTCTGACCATTGTGGGATGCGTTGATATCTCTTTGTTGTCAGGTGTTGCCACAGTTATGGTGTGTGGCAAATTTCAGAAGAGCCTACATTAAATTCTTTGCTCGTCGACAGCCCTTCACGGTCAGTATTTCAGCGCTGTGATGCTTGACTTGGTTTGCTGAGTGGTTTTACCAACAGCCACTGGACGGCCAAAGGTCACTTTCTCTGCTGTACCCGAGATTGTACATCTTGGGACACTCCAGCCATTACTGAAATTCATTTCCTCGGAAGCCCCTTTCTGGGTATTTTTTTATGGCAATTTGTCTAACCAAAGATCCCTGATTTAGTTTAGAGGATTGCGCCGGCTTACTTTAAATATTATACTGCCCTGGATAGACTTCTATGAATGACACATTGAGGCTGAACGAATTCTCCGCCACCAGCGGCCGACCATCAACCACCTCCTTATAAATTACGCAGGCGATCGTCAATGGCAAATCTTTTTTAAAATGTTTTTCCTCGAGGAACGTGAAGCTGCAAGCAACACCTGACCTGCAGGAGAATTGCAGTTCCGTTCTGAAGATCTTCTAGCCACCAAGACCTGAGGATGGCAGAGTGGTCCTCCTTAACAGAAACTCCACCACTGGGCTCTTTGAAACTTTTCAATGACGTACATTGTACTCCCTCCCACCCCTCTTTCTCAGGGTTGGTCTCTTGTAGCCGTGGTCCTCCAATGCTAAGATTCAATACTAGTTCTGGTCTGATAACTCCATTGATGGTTCATAAACCAGTTTTGACCTTGTGGATTAGATAATTTATAATGGTTCAAGAGTAAGCGGAGAATAGATGTTCCTCACACAAGCAAAGTTATCAAGCTGGTCCCGTAATACGTGTCTATGTGAAGGTCTGTCTTTGTTCATATAAAAGTTGAGTATCCCTTATCCGAAATGCTCCAAACTCTGAAAATGTTTTGATCACCAACATGGCGTCAAAGTGGGAAATCCCACTCATGACCTCATGTGACGGGGAGAAAATAATTATATTGTTTAAAATGCTCTTCAGGCTACGAGTATTAGGTGTATTTGAAACATAAATGGCCGTTGTGTTTGGACCTGGTTTCCCAGGAGTTCCCCGTGTTCGAGGGGGCTGCAAATGGTGATTCTCCATAGGAGGATGAAGCCTTGCAGCGCTGAGCACACTAACTGCGCTGAGCGAGGTGACCAGATGGGCGTCAGAGTGGAAGGAACGTCCACTCTCACAGACGTTCCTTCCGCTCTCAAAAACGCTCGTCTGACCCCGGCCTTAATTGACATCCCGGAAGGACCTGTAATAATTTCTATTTTTTTTTTCCTCCCGCGACGCAACGCCACCTAAAAGTTGCCATGGGGATGTGTACATAAAGCTGTCCTTGCTCTGAACCGGAGACATAATCTTAATAAGAAAACACCCTTATTGTGCCAGAGAATGGATAATTTGTACGTAAAAACAAGCCAGTCTGTATTGTTCAGATGAAAACCTGATATTGTTGTTGTAGAGCGCGTGGAGGAATAAAAAGCAATGAACTCGAGGAGCGAGTCTGGTGCCAAAAATACAAAGAGAGTGGGGGGGGGACACATGAAAAAGGAACCCTCCTCAGTCTGTAAGAGGGCTTACTATTAAGCAGAGAGGAATTCTAGCATCGTAAGGTTCGTGATACACATAAGAGAAAGTTTAGGGTCCGAGCCAAAGTGGGTGATCACCTACAGTTTGGATATGATGTAAATATGGCGCTCAAAAAAAATATTATCTGTAGTGATTGGAAAATTAAATATTACTAAAACTTCTAGTACCTCCCGTTCATGATGTAATTCTGCATCACCTCATGCCAGTGACTTTCTCGCGGTGCCACAAAATGAGGCCGTAGATGCAGGTTTTGGTGGACGAGGCCAAAATTACATTAATGATGGATTATTAATCTATTCTCGTTTCCTTTTGAAGATGATTGAGGTTTTTATCAGTGGAAATTGAGGACTTAAAAACAGGAACAACCTAAAACAGGGGTCTGCAACCTCGGCCCTCCAGATGCTTTGGAGATACATGAGGCTCAGCCAACTGTGCAGAAGTTTGGGCATCATGTGAGATATAGTTCCAAAAATTCTGGAGGGCCAAGGTTGCCGACCCCTGGTCTAAATATGGAGCTATACAGGATGTCAGGATTGAGAAGCGATAGCAGTGATTGACCTCATGATTTTAGAACAATGGCATAAGATCTTCAAATTGGCAAGAGTAGCACCTCTGTATGAGTTACATTGTATTCTCTCGTTCTATCACCTTTCCCTCAGGCTTCCACCTGGCGCAGCGAGCTCAGCGCGGCTTGTGCAACCTGGCACTTTGTTAATGGGTGTCCAGGGTGTGGAGGCCCAAGGCGGCGGTGAGGAAACTCACAATCTTGGGCTGTTGACTCTTCCCTGGTGCTTTGGCACCGTATGGGACAGAACACGAAGTGTGCATGGAAACCGAGGCATTGGGAAGCAATGTAAAGCTACAGACTCTCCTCTCTGTTTAGAAAATGGGCTTCCATCGTGTTTTGTGGGTACACAAAGGAAAAGAGAGAGTTTGTCAGATTCTTATCATCTCCCTTTGAAGGATTGCACCACATTATGCCTCACTTCCTCTGCCTTCAAAATAGACGATCTAATTTAGGACTTCTGGGTGCAAGCAGTGGGATCTCTGCCCCTGGTGTACTTGCACAACTACAGATAAGGGAACATTCTCTTGTTGTGAATATAGATGAGATGGGGGTTAATCCTGTCATGACTGGAGTTCCCAGATTATCTATTTATAAAGGATTTTACCAGGAAGGATACGTTGAGATTTCTATCGTTTCTGTATGTCCTGGGTTCAAGAACATTGAAATGTTACAGAAATACAAAGTAATAAAATGCAAAATATTAAAAACACAAATATACAGATTAACACAGAAAATAAATATGTAAGAAATATAGTCACTGTTACATGTTTACAGGCGCATTCTGTTTATAGTCACTGTGTTACATGTTTACAGGAGCATTCTGTATATAGTCACTGTGTTACATGTTTACAGGTGCATTCTGTATATAGTCACTATGTTACATGTTTACAGCTGCATTCTGTATATAGTCACTGTGTTACATGTTTACAGGTGCATTCTGTATATAGTCACTGTTACATGTTTACAGGCACATTCTGTATATAGTCACTGTTACATGTTTACAGGCACATTCTGTATATAGTCACTGTGTTACATGTTTACAGGCACATTCTGTATATAGTCACTGTGTTGCATGTTTACAGGCGCATTCTGTATATAGTCACTATGTTACATGTTTACAGGTGCATTCTGTATATAGTCACTGTGTTACAGTTGCATTCTGTATATAGTCACTGTGTTACATGTTTACAGGTGCATTCTGTATATAGTCACTATGTTACATGTTTACAGGTGCATTCCGTATATAGTCACTGTGTTACATGTTTACAGGTGCATTCTGTATATAGTCACTATGTTACAGGTTTACAGGCGCATTCTGTATATAGTCACTATGTTACATGTTTACAGGTGCATTCTGTATATAGTCACTGTGTTACATGTTTACAGGTGCATTCTGTATATAGTCACTGTGTTACATGTTTACAGGTGCATTCTGTATATAGTCACTGTGTTACATGTTTACAGGTGCATTCCGTATATAGTCACTGTGTTACATGTTTACAGGTACATTCTGTATATAGTCACTATGTTACATGTTTACAGGTGCATTCTGTATATAGTCACTGTGTTACATGTTTACAGGTGCATTCTGTATATAGTCACTATGTTACATGTTTACAGGTGCATTCTGTATATAGTCACTGTGTTACATGTTTACAGGTGCATTCTGTATATAGTCACTGTGTTACATGTTTACAGGCGCATTCTGTATATAGTCACTATGTTACATGTTTACAGGTGCATTCTGTATATAGTCACTGTGTTACATGTTTACAGGTGCATTCTGTATATAGTCACTGTGTTACATGTTTACAGGTGCATTCTGTATATAGTCACTGTGTTACATGTTTACAGGTGCATTCCGTATATAGTCACTGTGTTACATGTTTACAGGTACATTCTGTATATAGTCACTATGTTACAGGTTTACAGGCGCATTCTGTATATAGTCACTATGTTACATGTTTACAGGTGCATTCTGTATATAGTCACTATGTTACAGGTTTACAGGCGCATTCTGTATATAGTCATTATGTTACATGTTTACAGGTGCATTCCGTATTGAGGTATGTTAATAGGGAGCTCTTAAGTGATTTTAGACTGGGGGAAGATTTGATGGCGTCTGGGAGGTTATTCCATAATTGCAGTGCTCTGTAGGAAAATGAGGATGGAGCCACTTTCTTTTTGTATTGTGGTATTGTAAGTAAGGTGCAGGTCCTGGATCAGAGGTTATAGGATGAGGGAGCTGCTGGGGGAAGCAGTCTATTCAGGTTGGTAAGCCGCAGTGACTAGAGATCAGGGGTTCGTCCTTGTGACTAGAGATATGTGGTTTGTCCTTATGACTAGAGTTCAAGAGTTAATCCTTATCATGATTAGAGATCAGGGGTTGGTCCCTGCCATGACTAGAGGACAGGGTTGATCCTTACCATGGCTAGAGATCAATTGGTGGTCCCTGCCATGATTCGAGATCAGGGGTTGGTCCTTTCCATGGCTATAAATCAGGGATTGGTCCTTACCATGACTAGAGATCATGGGTTGGTGTTCATCCTCTAAATCATAGCTGTCAATCGTACATCCTGCAGGCCACGCACGGCCCATGGCTATTATGACTAGAGATCAGAGATTGGTATTCTATGGAGACTGGAAATGTTGTGTTGACATTGCGCCCTATTTTATTGCTTTATTACTTGATAATTTTGTTCTGAACAATTGGAGTGTCGTGTTGTTGTCCCAGCTCCTCCGTTCCTGTTTCAGCTGTGAATATTTAACGTAGTAATACGTAAATTAGTCTCACAGCGTTTGTCTTAGGGTCGGAACCATTTACTGCCACATTAATTCGTGGAGGTGCTTTTGGCACTGTTGTTGGGGCTCTTGGATTGTCATGTCCTGTTTGTTACCATCGATACAGTTTGTGGGGACGAGGGATGGTGGGGAGTGTTTAAAGTGTCACAATTTTAGTTATGCCTCCGGGTTGCTTCTTGTCCAACGCAATCTTCCATGAGCTCCTGTGACAAAATTTGACGTTCAGACATCCTAAATTTAAAAGGAGGCCAAGTGTCAAAATTGGTGGAACCGGTTAAAAAGAAAAGACAGAGGCGCCTGCGATTCTTATCTGCCCTCACAAGCTGTCCTCATCAGAACGCATGAATAATTACCTGCCTGATCTTTCGCTAATCTTCGCGCTTCTTTAAAGCTTATTTTTTTTCTTAAGAAAACAAGAAGTATATTTCAAATCTACATTTGTATAAAAAAATAATAATATTGTAAAATAAGGTTGTAAATGGACTGGAGTCTGGCTGGAGTGGACCTTCTAAAATTGAAACGCGTGAGAATTATGTGGTTTTAACTGCATTAAATAAAAAAAATCAAGCAAAGATCAAGTCAAGGATCCAAACAATCAAGCGGATTACAACCAAAAATCAAGCAGAAAGCAAACCAAAACTCCACAAAATTAAGCAGAATACAAACCAAAAATCCACAAAATCAAGCAGAATACAAACCACAAATCCACAAAATCAAGCAGAACACAAACCAAAAATCAAGCAGAATGCAAACAAAAATCCACAGTATCAAGCAGAATGTAAACCTAAAAATCCACAAAATCAAGCAGAATACAAACCAAAATCCACAAAATCAAGCAGAACACAAACCAAAAATCAAGCAGAATGCATACCAAAAATCCACAGTATCAAGCAGAATGTAAACCTAAAAATCCACAAAATCAAGCAGAATACAAACCAAAATCCACAAAATCAAGCACAATACAAACCAATCAAGCAGAATACATACTAAAAATCAAGCAGAATACAAACCAAAAATTGACAAAATCCAGCAGAATGCAAACCAAAAAACCACAAAATCAAGCCGAATGTAAACCTAAAAATCCACAATACCAAGCAAAATGCAAACATAAAAATCCACAAAATCAAGCAGAATACTTACTAAAAATTAGCAAAAATAAAACCAAAATCTACAAAATCAAGCAGATTACAAACCAATCAAGCGGAATACATACTAAAAATCAAGCAGAATACAAACCAAAATCCACAAAATCAAGCAAAATACAAACCAAAAATTGACAAAATCCAGCAGAATGCAAACAAAAAGCCACAAAATCAAGCAGAATGTAAACCTAAAAATCCACAAAATCAAGCATAATACATACTAAAAATCAAGCAGAATACATAGTAAAAACCAAGCAGAATGCAAACCAAAATCCACAAAATCAAGCAGAATACAAACCAAAAGCCACAAAATCAAGGAGAATACAAACCAAAATCCACAATCAAGCAGAATACAAACTAAAAATCAAGCAGATTAAAAGCAAAAACTGACAAAATCCAGCAAAATGCAAACCAAAAAGCCACAAAATCAAGCAGATTACAAACCAAAAATCCACAATCAACCAGAATACAAACTAAAAATCAAGCAGAATACAAACCAAAAATCCACAATCAACCAGAATACAAACTAAAAATCAAGCAGAATAAAAGCAAAAAGCCACAAAATCAGAGTACAAACTAAAAATCAACCAGAATACAAACCAAAAATTGTCAAAATCCAGCAGAATGCAAACCAAAAATCCAGCAGAATACAAACCGAAAATCCACAAAATCAAGCAGAATACAAACCAAATATCAAGCAGAATGCAAACCAAAAATCCACAAAATCAAGCAGAATACAAATCCTAAATCCAGAAATCAAGCAGAATACAAACCCAAAATCTATAGATCAAGCAGAATACAAATAAAAAAAAAATCTAACAGAATGCAAATATGCATTTTCACTACTAGTTTCTGTTTTTGCTACAAATCTTTCAGACGTTTTAAGAGTAAACTCCGGTTGATTGGTTCCGTTCACCCATAATGCACTTTGTCAGCAACTCAAAGGGACAGAATACCCCAAGAAGCTAGAAACTCCATAATTCACTAATATAATTTGAGCAACATGGCACACGTTACAATGTGTCAGTCTGGTATGATGGATGGTTAGCTAAGATGGAACAGTCAATTCTTTCGACAAAACAACTGCAGCGATTTTTTAAATATTTTGCGTTGTTTTGTTTTTTTTAGCCTCTTGCCCTACTTTCAGAGGAAGTGTAAATGTTATTTGCCTCGATCGGTCTTCCAGGTTGTCAAACTTGAAATAAATAAAAATAAATTATTTTTAAAATTATATTTAAATACTTCCCAATGTATCCGTCTGCAAGGGGGGAGCATGTATTTTGGGCCGGAGGCCTCTAAGAAGCATGTGATTTAATATGAGTATTATTTTTTATTTATAACTAACGGCTTGTATAAGGACAGAATTTTTTTATTTTAATTTAAAAACATTTCAATTATTTTTTATTTTATCTGGTGGCAGAAGAGGGAGGTGGGGAGTGCATTTCTCAAGAGTTGTGTGCCCTAGTAATGCACTCCCCAGCTGTGCCAGCACCAGTCTATGGATTCTATATCCGAATCTTTAACCCTTTTACTAGCAAGTGATTTTTCCATAAAGTTAATGTCCGGACCCAGTGGGTTTATGGCACATTATTTATGCAGTAGCCATACTGTGAAAATGTACATCTCAAAAGCACATTTTCATACCGCATGCATTTTGACAGGAAGGTGGTGCCACCTGCTGACTGAAAAGTGCTACTACATCTCTATAATATACCTAGGGCCCCTTGAAGAAAAAAACAGACTGCATGCTATTCAGGTTGTCCTCGGCTTTCATGCCCAATGTGCTGAACCGATTGGGGGCTCATTCCAGAGCGCATTTGCAATCTTGTTTTGTTTGCAATAAATTCAATTACTCTGCATTGGTCCATAATTAAATCACATCGAGGATACTTGATATCGGGGTGAATATACTCGATATACCACACAATGCAGAGCTTCCTGAAACTGCTGTGAGGCTGGGGACTTAGAAACTGCAGAAAAAGATTTTAGGCATTGGCGCGCTAACCAGAGTGTGGTGCGGCCCTTCGCGCTACTCTAGCTGCCCTCCTGCTGATGCTGAGGATGGAGGTGATGCCTTCCCCAGCGGTGGATTCCTTGAGCCAGGCCGCTTGTGGCTTCCTGGAAGAGGCCCTTCTCCCACCCCCTGGGATTCTGAGTGCCGCGCTGCTGCGGCTGGATAGCTACCTGCGCTCCCTGTCCTCCGATGATGACCGGCCACTTACCCGAGGAGACATACGTAATTTTCTAGACATTCTGCGGGGAGGACCGGACGGTGACCCGCAATCGGAGCCGCTTGCTGAGAGTGCAGCGGCGGCTGGACGGCCTCCTGCGGATACGGTGTTTGGAGTACCGGAGCCTCGGCCTAAATCTGCTGCTGATTTGCGGACGGCGACCATACCTGCGGAGGTGGAGATGCCGCTTCGGGTGCGGCCAGGACAGGTCCTGATTTCCCCGGTGGGGTGAGGGTCCGGGAGGCTGCGAGTGTGGACCCAGGAGGCGCACCTCTTTCGGCAGACCGCCGCTGGAGGGGCCGCCGGGCTTGGGCATATTGCATCTGCTGGATGGTCGGCAGTGGAAGGATGTGCCTATGGATGCAAAAGTTGCTGTGGCAGAGAGCATTTTTGTGTTTGGATGCAGAGTGTCTCTTCTGGGTGCTGTCGCTGAGGGGGCTGTATGCCTCGTTATCCTGCTGGACACTGTCTGACTCTCAGCGGAGACTTGTCCTTCTCACGTTACTGGCTACCGATCCTCGGCTATACGACGCTATTGTTCCTGAATTTTTGATGACACCCCACCATGCTGTTACCCCCCCCCAATGTCTGTCTACTACCTGATGTGATGAATATATGTTTGACCTGTCTTTTTCATGCCCTGCTTACACCCCCCCTCCCTTAGCACTTGAGACTCTTCCTGAGGACATTTTGTTTTAGGATTTTCTGCTGAGGTCTTTGATTTTACCACCCCCTTAATTATCTGTGTTGTCCGAGTGAACATGCAGACCTATTTGCTGACATTTGGGACTTGCTGATTGTCTGCTGGAGCATCGGGACTACCCCCCCTTTTTTTTTTTTTAAATGGGACATTGGGTAGTATCCTGGGCGAGCCGCTAGGGTGGCAACCTAGGCTCTCGCCGTCCTCTTGGCCCCAGGTCTCCCGGCCCTGTGGTCTCTTTCATGGCCCCGGCCACCTAAGGGGGTCGGGGCGAGCCAGGAATGCCACAATTTACTGGGCAGTCCTTTACCTTTTTCCCCTTTATATTTTATTTTTTTATTATTATTTATTTATTTTTTCCTTCCCTTTTACTTTTTCCTGATGCCCCACTGTTGGACTACAGTGCTTTTTTGTTTTTCTGACTTTACCCACCTGAGTTGTCCTGTTTCGCTCACTCGTTATTATTTGTATTCTTGTCTGATTTACTGCTGACCTATTTCAAAATAAAATTTTGAATTCCAAAAAAAGAAACTGCAGAAAAATTCCAATTTTTTAATAGTTTTTGGTAATGGGTGGAGTGTATCCATTACGATTCCGAGTCGGGTGAAACCGTAACCCAGAATAGCGCCCCTCTATAAAAATAAGGATGTTTCTGCAGTTTCTTGGTCAAGAAACCCAAACATAACCCAGAGATTTCCCTTAGTTTTGTGCCTCATATCAGCCGCTGTAACTTAGCTGATGTGGCGCCTACAGTGTGCCTGAACTGTGCATATCTGGCTTCTTTTTATCCCATAACGCGTGTGGTTGGTGCCCTAGCGTAACTGAATGAAAGCGGTTAGTATTCAGGCCGAGGCGCAGTCACAGGCTCTCCTGCCAATGAAAGGTACCCAGCTGCATTGCACACAGTCCTAAACTTGAGCTTGTGTTCCCAAAACTTCTCAAAGGAGCCTTTATCTGTTCAGAAAACAGAGCGTCAATGCTTCCTTTATGGAGCCGTCCAGCTGGGCCCTCCATCACCATAACAGTGGTGACATCTCTTGCTCCTCTTTAATTGTTGTGCGAGGAAGCCAGGAGTAAATAGCATTCGCTGGCGGCCTTGTGTGGCTTTCTGCCCTGTGTCATTGTAACTGGTGCTAAAATAGTGTTAATTAAGGTAGAAAAAATAAATAATCTCGTCACCCAGTGAGTTTGTGTCTACTCATTTAATCAAGGCCGATCCGGTCTAGTTTCCTAGTTTGGCTTTAGGGCTGATTGACCATGAAGTACTAGCAACAGGAAGGAAGTACAGTTTGGTATCCAATGTAAAACGATTTTTCAGTGTAACAAAGAAATCACTCAATAAACATTAGTCCTAACCCACGTCAATACAAAATTTTGCTATTAAAAAACAATGCTACTTTTGTGGCAAGAAATACAGCAAATTCCGTTGATTGGGTGTAGGGCTTTGGTTTGGGGATTAGGATTGGATTTATTACGTTTAGGGGTTAGGATTAGTGTTTAAATTATGTTTAGGGGTTAAGGTTATGTTTAAGGGTCATCTTAAGTTTTGGGGTTAGATTTAGGGTTCATGGTTAGGCTTAGAGATTAGGGTTAAGAATAGGTTGTGGGGATGGTTAGGATTAGAGTTAAGGTTATGTTTGGGGTTAAAGTTAGGTCTAAATTTAGGGGTTAGGTTTAGAGGTTAGGCTCAGGGTTAAGATTAGGATTTGGCCTTGGTTTGAGGGTTAGCTCTTGATTAAAGGGTCAAAGTTAGGTTTCTGGGTTAAGGATAGGGTTAGAGTCAAGTTAGAATTAGAATTAGGGGCTAAGGTTAGGATTAGGTGTTACGCCTTGGTTTAGGTGTTATGGTTGGGTTTAGAGGTTGGGGTTTGGCTTAGGGTTGTGACTATGTTTAGGTTTTTGTGTTATGGTTAAGTTTCGGGGTAGGGTTTGGTTTTTGGGTTAGGTTTAGGAGTTTAGATTTGGTTTAGGGTTGGGGTTAAACTGAGGTTTTTGTGTTCTGGTTAGGTTTAGGGGTAAAGATTAGGATTATGGCTTTGGTTAGGGGTTTGGTTTATGGGTTAACGATAGCTTTCGGGGTTCAGGTTAGATTTGCAGGTTCCAGTTAGGTTTAGGGGTTGGGGTTCAGATGAGGGGTTAGGGAGTGAGCATGTGCTGCACATTTTGTTGTGATGTGAGTGACCGTTGTGTAATTTGTCGTTGTATTTTTGCAGTATGTGTTTCCGTTGTTGGACGCTCACTGCATTTTTGTCAGTTCTATTTTTTGACTCTTACGTCTTTTTTCACAGACACTTTTCTGTGGGCGCCAAAATGTAGTATCGACATGGTCTAGGCGTCATTTTTTGACATGTGACATCTTATGAATGTGAAAGAAACCAGGCGTCGTTCCAGCAATAAACCCTGTGTATCTGTGGATTCGTTCTGTTCGTTGTATATTGGTTTAAATGAAAACAGAGCAAACCTTTACGAGTCCTATTTTATCGTCCGTCTTCCTACTCCAACTTATCATTTCAGGAATGTACCCGATTGTCTTGTCTTCATTATGGACACGGTGCGCATGCGCGGAGCCGGCTACACACGCATGTCCAGTCATACCCTTCTCATAGGGGATCTTTCTGGCGTCTCAGTCTGTGGTGCGGACATTTTATTAAAAAAATGGGCGAAAATAATGAGTTTCTTGTGATGTTGGTTGGTGTGACTCCTGTCCTTGGGCCAAACCTCCCTGTTGTTTAGTGTCCTGCGGTGGGTAAGCTTATCCATGGCAAATATTAGCCTCAAACACTCATGTTTTCCGATTTAATGAATAGAGCCAGCGTGTTAGATTGTAAGCTCCTCATCACTTCTTCGCTAATGTGGTGAAGCTTTTAGGGAAACGTCTGCACAGTATAACCGTTTAAAGGGACACCTTGCTTTAATGTTCACGTGTTGCGGATGCTGTTATAATTCCGTCCACGCACAGGAAGCGCATATGTGTTTTATGACAGAAGATTGCAAGCTCTTCAGGCTAGCACTGTATCTGTCGACTTTGTTAATAAGTCAAGGTAACAGTTCGGCGCTCTGGGAGTGTGGTTCAACGATCCCAGGACTGGTTTCACAGCCTGCCACTTTGTGCCACTGCACACACGTGCGTGTGCCCTCGCGGGAGGTGAACCTGTGACCTCACGAGCGGCAGACCTGACACTGTAATTTGCCACCGCTCAGCCGCCTGTCAGAATGATTAATTCCGCTGTCCCGGGGCCAGATCAGCATTGGTCGCTGGCCTGCTGTCTCTGTCATCTATCAGTCCCCGAGAAGACCCCGCTAGCCCAGGGTCTTGGGTTTCCTGAAACTGGATCTAAATATTTGCTTTGGCGTTCCTCCTGAAAGCGAGACGATGCAGAGTTTGGCCAAGGGAGAAGGTGGTGTGACAGAGGGAAGGGGGGACCCTTGGTTGATTTGGATCGCTCAACAGATTCTGACGTTCTCCAGGGACTGGCCCGTGCCGGCTTCTCTTTAATAATTTTAATAATGGTGTTTAATTTCCAATGAGCGAGGCCTAGATTTACTGGTTTTTTTTTGGGAAAGGATTTTACCAGGAAGGATACATTGCGATTTCTCTCGTTTTCAAGCATGTCCTGGGTGGCGAGTATATACCGTTAGGTGTCTTGCCCAAGGACACTTACTGGAGAGGTTGCTCGCTGGGATCGAACCCATGACTCCACATGCTCTCTACATGCAGAGCAGTGATGTTACCTCTACTCTGCATCAATGATCATCATCTTTGAGCAGCCATCCTCTGGACTGACCGAACATCATGGGAATTGTAGTGCTCATACAACTGGGCTCGCTGCATTGTATGTATTTCTATAAAAGTGTAATTTTAACCCAAATAGCCTATGGGGTTGTGCGTTAACTAGGAATGCACAGATATATTCTTTTTAAGACAGAGTACAAGTACTGATACTTTTATTTAAAGTCATGTCAATTTATGTTAATATTGAAATTATGGCCAGACACCCCATTTACACATGTAAACCCACAGACCTGACACGTATACCCACAGACCTGACACCTGTATACTCACAGACCTGACACATATCACAGACCTGACACATGTATACCCACAGACCCGACACATGTATACCCACAGACCCGACACATGTATAGTATACATGTGTCGGGTCTGTGGGTATACATGTGTCGGGTCTGTGGGTATACATGTGTCAGGTCTGTGGGTATACATGTGTTAGGTCAGAGTATAAGGGTCATGTCTGTGGGTATACATGTGTCGGGTCTGTGGGTATACATGTGTCAGGTCTGTGATATGTGTCAGGTCTGTGGGTATACATGTGTCGGGTCTATGGGTATACATTGTATACCCATAGACCCGACACATGTATACCCACAGACCTGACACATATCACAGACCTGACACATATATACCCACAGACCCGACACATGTATACCCACAGACCTGACCCTTATACTCTGACCTAACACATGTATACCCACAGACCTGACACATGTATACCCATAGACCCGACACATGTATACCCACAGACCTGACCCGTATACTCTCAGACCTGACCCTTATACTCTGACCTAACACATGTATACCCACAGACCTGACACATATCACAGACCTGACACATGTATACCCACAGACCTGACACATATCACAGACCTGACACATGTATACCCACAGACCCGACACATGTATACCCACAGACCCGACACATGTATACCCACAGACCCGATACATGTATACCCACAGACCTGACCCGTATACTCTCAGACCTGACACGTATACTCTGACCTGACACATGTATACCCACAAACCTGACATATGTATACCCACAGACCTGACATATGTATACCCACAGACCGCACACACGTATACCCACAGACCCAACACCTGTATACCACAGACCTGACACCTGTATACCCACAGACCTGACACATATATACCACAGACCCGACACATGTATACCCACAGACCTGACATGTATACTCTCAGACCTGACACATGTATACCCACAGACCTGACACATGTATACCCACAGACCTGACACATGTATACCCACAGACCTGACACATATCACAGACCTGACACATGTATACCCACAGACCCGACACATGTATTATTATTATTATTATTATTCTTATAAAGCGCCAGCATATTCCGCAGCGCTGTACAATAAGCACAGTATAGACAGGGTTACAATACATTGAACAACATTTGACAAACAGTACAGGAGGAGATGAGGGCCCTATTCCCGTAGGAACTCACAATCTGGGAGGGTTGGGGTTGGAAACAGGAGGAGAGGACTGTAAGGTGAGAGTGATTGATGGTTGCGTCAGTGAGTTGGGTGGTAGGCTTCCCTAAATAGGAATGTTTTCAGGGAGCGTTTGAAGGAAGAGAAGTTAGGGGAAAGTCTGACAGTACGAGGGAGAGCGTTCCAGAGAGTGGGGGCTGCGCGTGAGAAATCCTGCAGTCTATCATGGGAAGAGGTGATGCGGGGAGAAGCTAGGCGCAGGTCACTGTTTGACCTTAGGGAGCGGGCTGGGGTGTATTTGGTGATTAGTGAGGACAGGTAGTGGGGAGCTGAGTTAGTGAGGGTTTTGTAGGTAAGGATAAGGATTTTGAACTTAATTCTGCAGTGGATGGGGAGCCAGTGAAGGGACTCGCAGAGGGGAGCGGCAGAGACAGAGCGGCGGGTGAGGTGAATTAGCCTGGCGGAGGCGTTCAGGATGGATTGTAGGGGGGAGAGGTGGGACAGAGGGAGGCCAGATAAGAGATTATTGCAATAGTCGAGTCGGGAGATTACCAGGGCGTGTATGAGTTGTTTTGTGGCGACAGCGGTAAGAAATGGCCGAATTCTGTAAATATTACGCAGTTGATATCGGCAGGAGGAGGAAAGAGACTTGATGTGGGGGATGAAGGAAAGAGCAGAGTCAAGTGTAACTCCAAGACAGCGAACTTGGTTTGATGGGGAGATGGTGATACCCTCCACCGTGATAGAGAAGTCAGGAGGTGGGGAGGCATTAGAGGGAGGAATAAGTAGGAGCTCAGTCTTTGACATGTTGATCTTTAGGTGGTGGGAGGCCATCCAGGAGGAGATGCCAGATAAACAGTCACTGACTTTGGAAAGGACAGGGGGAGAGAGATCAGGGGTAGAGAGGTAGATCTGAGTGTCATCAGCGTAGAGGTGGTAATTAAAGCCAAAGCTGTTGATGATTTTGCCCAGGGAGGAGGTGTAGATGGAAAAGAGCAGAGGACCAAGGACAGAGCCTTGAGGTACACCAACAGATAGAGGCAATGAGGAGGAGGAGTTACCAGCAAAGGACACACAGAAGGACCTGTTGGATAAATAGGAGTCAATCCAAGCAAGTGCAGTGTCACCGAGACCCAGAGAGTTGAGGGTCTGTAGAAGGAGGGGGTGGTCAACAGTGTCAAAAGCAGCCGAGAGGTCAAGCAGGATGAGAATAGAATAGTGGCCGTGTTTTTTTAGCAGTTAGGAGGTCGTTGGTGACTTTGGTGAGGGCAGTTTCAGTTGAGTGTAGCGGACGGAAGCCAGATTGCAGGGGGTCAAGTAGTGAATTGGAGGACAGGAAGAGGGAGAGGCGGTTGAAGACTAGTTTTTCTAAGAGCTTAGAGGTAAAGGGAAGCAGGGATACAGGACGGTAGTTGGATGGAGAGTTGGGATCTAGGGATGGTTTCTTTAGTAAAGGGGTAACTAGCGCGTGTTTGAAGGCGGATGGAAAGGAGCCAGTGGAGAGAGATAGGTTGAAGATGTGTGTGAGAGCAGGGGTGAGGGAGGAGGAGAGGGGAGGAATTAGATGTGAGGGAATGGGGTCGAGCGGGCACGTGGTGAGATGTGAGGAGGACAATAAGGAATTGACTTCCTCCTCAGTGGTTGGGAGGAAGCGGCAGAGGGTGGCAGATGGGACCTGTGGGAGTGGAGGTGGCAGATAACTATCTTGTGTTGGGATGTTGCTTCTGATAGTTAAAGTTTTACTGAGGAAGTAGTCTGCCAGGTCTTGAGCGCTGAAGGCAGCTGAGGGGGGAGGTGCAGGTGGGTAGAGGAGGGTGTTGAAGGTGGACCAGAGCCGTTTAGGGTTGGAGGACAGCGTAGATATAAGAGATGAGAAGAAGGATTGTTTGGCCAAGTGGAGGGCAGAGGTGTATGACCGGAGAATAAACTTGAAGTGAACAAAATCAGCTTCAGAGCGGGATTTCCTCCAGGCACGCTCTGCGGTGCGGGAGCATCTTTGCAGGTAGCGAGTCTGGAGGGTGTGCCAGGGCTGAAGCTGGCGGCGTGGGGCCTTACAGAGTCGAAGAGGAGCAAGAGTGTCTAGAGCAGAGATAAGCGTAGTGTTGTAGTGATTAGTGGCAGCATCAGGGCAGGTAAAGGATGAGGTATGAGGGAGGTGGTGAAGTAGGTTGGAGAATTGATGGGGGTCCACAGCCTGTAGATTTCTGCGAGTGTGTGTGCGGGGTGGGGGAGCAGGGTGTTTAGGAAGTCCAGATAGGTTGAAAGAGAGAAGGTGGTGGTCAGAGATGGGGAAAGGGCGACAGTTGAACTCAGAAATGGAGCAGAGGTTGGAAAAGACAAGGTCAATAGCGTGACCATCGCGGTGGGTAGGGAGGAGGGAGGATTGTGTGAGTCCAAGGGAGGACGTGAGTGAAAGAAGTTTGGAGGCAGCAGGGGCGGAAGGATCGTCAATGGGAATGTTGAAGTCCCCGAGAACTAGGCATGGAAGATTAGAAGACAGAAAGTGAGAGAGCCAGGTAGCAAAGTGGTCAAAGAACTGGGAGGTTGGTCCCGGTGGGCGGTAGATGACTGCCACCCTGAGAGCCAGAGGAGAGAACAGGCGGATGCAGTGTGTCTCGAAGGAGGAGAAGGAGAGGGATGGGGGTGGAGGGAGATGCTGGTAGGTGCAGGTGGGAGAGAGCAGGATTCCGACCCCGCCACCATTTCTCTCACCCGGTCTGGGGGTATGACTCAAGTGTAGACCGCCATGTGAGAGAGCAGCAACGGAGGCCGTGTCAGAGGGAGTTAACCAGGTTTCAGTTAAAGCTAGGAGGTTGAAGGAGTTTGAAAGGAAGAGGTCATGGATTGCTGTGAGTTTGTTGCACACAGAGCGAGCGTTCCAGAGGGCGCAGGAGAAAGCGGACAGGCGCTGAGGGATTATGGGGATGAGGTTGCTGGGCTTGCAGGGAGGTGATTTATGTGCGATGGAGATAGGATGAGAGGGAAGTATTGGATGTGTTGTGGGGCCAGGGTTAGGGGATATGTCACCTGAGAGAGTAGCAGCAGGAGGGTGAGAAAGAGAAGGTGGGAATGGGATTTGTGGGAGTGATTGGCAGCGCGAGAGTTAGAGGGAGACCATGTTCTGAGGAAACAAAGGAGCTCATGCGAGGCCATCATGTGGGACGAGAGGAGGGAGGGAGAGATGCAGATAGTGTAGGGGTCGGTGGTAGAGGGGCAGGAGTTCCATTTAAGGAGAAAAGTAGAAGTAAAGAGTAGAAGCGTGAGAGAAAGCATGATATATACCCACAGACCCGACACATGTATACCCACAGACCCGACACATGTATACCCACAGACCCGACACATGTATACCCACAGACCCGACACATGTATACCCACAGACCCGACACATGTATACCCACAGACCCGACACATGTATACCCACAGACCTGACCCGTATACTCTCAGACCTGACACGTATACTCTGACCTGACAAGTATACTCTCAGACCTGACACGTATACGCTGACCTGACACATGCATACCCACAGAACCGACCTGAATACCCACAGACCTGACATGTATACTCTCAGACCTGACACATGTATACCCACAGACCTGACACGTATACTCTCAGACCTGACACATGTATACCCACAGACCCGACACGTATACCCACAGACCCAACACGTATACCCACAGACCTGACACGTATACTCTCAGACCTGACACATGTATACTCTCAGACCTGACATATGTATACCCACAGACCGGAAACACATACTCTCAGACCTGAAACGTATACTCTCAGACCTGACACATGTATACTCTCAGACCTGACCTATGTATACCCACAGACCTGAAACATATACTCTCAGACCTGAAACGTATACTCTCAGACCTGACACATATACTGTCAGACCTGACACGTATACTCTCAGACCTGACACGTATACTCTCAGACCTGACACGTATACTCTCAGACCTGACACGTATACTCTCAGACCTGACACGTATACTCTCAGACCTGACACGTATACTCTCAGACCTGACACGTATACTCTCAGACCTGACACGTATACTCTCAGACCTGACACGTATACTCTCAGACCTGACACGTATACTCTCAGACCTGACACGTATACTCTCAGACCTGACACGTATACTCTCAGACCTGATCCGTATAATCTGACCTGACACATGTATACCCACAGACCCGACACATGTATACCCACAGACCCGACACATGTATACCCACAGACCCGACACATGTATACCCACAGACCCGACACATATACTCTCAGACCTGACACATGTACATTGGCAAGAAAAAGTATGTGAACCCTTTGAGATTACGTAGAGTTTTGCATGAATTGGTCATAAAATGTGCTCTGATCGTCATCTAAGTCACAACAATTTGAAAAACACAGTCTGCTTAAAATAATACAACACAAACATTATATGTTTTCATGTTTTTATTGAACAGAACATGTAAACATTCACAGTGCAGGGTGGAAAAGTATCACCTCTTCCCATGATAGACTGCAGGATTTCTCACGCGCAGCCCCCACTCTCTGGAACGCTCTCCCTCGTACTGTCAGACTTTCCCCTAACTTCTCTTCCTTCAAACGCTCCCTTAAAACGTTCCTATTTAGGGAAGCCTACCACCCAACTCACTGACGCAACCATCAATCACGCTCACCTTACAGTCCTCTCATCCTGTTTCCAACCCCAACCCTCCCAGATTGTGAGTTCCTACGGGAATAGGGCCCTCATCTCCTCCTGTACTGTTTGTCAAATGTTGTTCAATGTATTGTAACCCTGTCTATACTGTGCTTATTGTACAGCGCTGCGGAATATGCTGGCGCTTTATAAATAAAGAATAATAATAATAATAATAATGTGAACCTTTGGACTTAATAACTGGTTGACCCTCCTTTGGCAGCAATAACCTCAACCAAACGTTTCCTGTAGTTGCAGATCAGACCTGCACAACGATCTGGAGTAATTTTGGACCACTCCTCTTCACAAAACTGTTTCAGTGTAGCAATATTCTTGGGATGTCTGGTGTGAATCGCTCTCTTAAGGTCATGCCACAGCATTTCAATCGGGTTGAGGTCAGGACTCTGGGCCACTCCAGAAGGCGTAGTTTGTTTTGTTGAAGCCATTCTTTTGTTGAATTACTTGTATGCTTTGGGTCATTGTCCTGTTGCATCACCCATCCTCTGCGGAGCTTCAGTTGGCGGACAGATGGTCTTACGTTTTCCTGCAAAATGTCTGGATAAACTCTGGAATTCATGTTTCCATCAATGACAACAATCCGTCCAGGCCCTGAGGCAGCAAAGCAGCCCCAAACCATGATGCTCCCTCCGCCATGTTTTACAGTGGCGATGAGGTTTTGATGTTGGTGTGCTGTGCCTTTTTTTCTCCACACATAGTGTTGTGTGTTTTTTCCAAACCTCTCAATTTTGGTTTCATCTGTCCAGTGTCCACAGAATATTTTGCCAGTAGTGCTGTGGAACATTCAGGTGCTCTTTTGCAAACTTCAAACGTGCTGCAATATTCTTTTTGGACAGCAATGGCTTCCTCCGTGGTGTCCTCCCATGTACTCCATTCTTGTTTAATGTTTTACTTATTGTAGATGTGTCAACAAAACTGTTAGCATGTGCCAGAGATTTCTGTAAGTCTTTAGCTGACACTCTAGGATTCTTCTTTACCTCATTAAGTATTCTGCGCTGTGCTCTTGCAGTCATCTTTACAGGACGACTATGCCTAGGGAGAGTAGCAACAGTGCTGAACTTTCTCCATTTGTAGACAGTCTGTCTTACCGTGGACACATGAACATCAAGGCTTTTGGAGATACTTTTGTAACCCTTTCCAGCTTCGTGCAAGTCAACAATTCTTGATCATAGGTCTTCTGAGAACTCTTTTCTGCGAGGCATGGTTCACATCAGGCAGTGCTTCTTGAAACCAGTAAACTCAAAACTGGTGTTTTTTTTTAAAGGGCAGGACAACTTTTAGCAACACATCCAATAATATCACACTGATTGGACTCAAGGTTGGCTCACTCCTGGCTCCAATTAGCTCTTGGAGACGTCATTAGGCTAGGGGTTCACATACTTTTTCCACCCTGCATTGTGAATGGTTTACATGTTCTGTTCAATAAACACATGAAAACATATAATGTTTGTGTTGTATTATTTTAAGCACACTGTGTTTTTCAAATTGTTGTGACTTAGATGAAGATCAGAGCACATTTTTTTTTTTTTATTGTAATAAAGTTTTATTAAGTTTTTTGAAACATACATTACATGACATTGAGTGCATTGCCACATATTTAAACAGTCGCGAGTTATTTGGGACGTAGGTATCAGATAATAAAGTTTGTATTTTCGATACGTCGTCTCATTGAACATCATACATGAACACATATATAATACAAATTTAAGTAAAAAAGGTAGGGATATAACCTGTGACAAGGGAATAAAAGAAAAAGGTGGGGGCTAGGGGGTTGGCCAGTCATATGTTATTCAATTGCGGTCAAGGGGGATCTACTGAGTTGCGAGGTGGGGAGCAGGCTGGTGTAGACCAATAAAACCAACGCCTCAAGTGTTTGGCGGAGGTGCTGGATGATTGGTGCAACAGATCCTCTATGTCCCTGATACGTTGGACTTCATCTAGCCATTCTCGAAAAGTGGGGGCTATCAGGGATTTCCAGTGCCTGGGTACCACCGCTTTGGCGGCGTTCAGTAGACGAATATCAAGAGAGTTTCTGTAGGTGTCCACAGGTAGCGGTGTGTGGTGGAGCAGCATGGCCGCTGGTGTATAGGAAGGTGGAGTGTCAGAGATTTTGCTAATGACATCGTGAATCAGTGTCCAGAAGGGTTGCAGCACTGGGCAGGACCACCATACATGCAAGAGGTCAGGGCGCTGTGATCCGCACCTCCAGCAGGAGGCATCTGCCGTGACCGAATATGTAGCAATAGTGGTGGGCGCCCTATACCATCGCGACAGCAGCTTGTAAGCCGTTTCTTGTGTACGAATAGCAATGGAACACCAGGTATTGAGCGCAAACCTTTGACTCCACTCTTCCTCTGTGAATGTTTGGTGGAGTTCCGTCTCCCATTTCGCCACGTATGGGGGTGTGGAGGGGGAGAGGTTTTGCAGGACACCGTACAGAGTCGATATGCCATGTTGGGGAAGAGTCTTACGGGTGATCACTTGTTCAAATGCGGTCAGTGGGCGAGTGTATTTTTCTAATGGAGCCAGGGAGCGGAGATAGGTTATGAGGCAGTGCATATGGAATGTCGTAAGAAAGGAGTCAGGGTGAGCCAACGGTACGTCCTTTGGGGCTTTAGGTCGGTCACCATCTAGGTAAAGGCCAGGTAGGGGGTTTCGTGGCAGAGCCGCGTCAGTGAGAGGTAGCAGTCGTGGCGAGAAGGCCGGTAAGTGACTGAGAGGGAGAAGCGGAGAGGACCAGGGGGCTAGCTGCGTGGACCTCTGTAGCCGACGCCAGATGGCCAGTGTGACCGAAACTGTCGGGTGTGCGGGGATGTCAGTAAGGGCAGTGGTGCCTAAAAGCCAAGGGAGGGAGGTTAGCGAGCGGCCTGCCAGTTCATGCGCCACCCATTGTTTATCAGAGGTACCCAAGCTCCACTCCACCAATCGCAGAAGATGAACAGCCTGGTAATAGCGCTGCAGATGTGGCAGAGCTAGACCTCCACGAGAGCGAGGGGCTGTCAGCAATGTCACGCTCAGTCTCGGTTTACTCCCGGCCCAGACATATCTAATGAAAAGAGATTGCAAGGAGCGGAAGAAGGCAGATGGGACATGTATCGGCAGGGTTTGCAATAAATAAAGGACTCTTGGAAGAACGTTCATTTTAAGGACATTTATGCGTCCAAACCACGTGATGTGCGGGATGGCCCATCGAGCAAGGTCTTTTTCCAGGACCCGAAGCAGGGGGACAAAATTTGTGGCATAGAGATTTGATACCGCTGGGGTGAGGTGGACTCCGAGATATTTAAGAGAGGAAGTACACCATCGAAAGGGGAATGTGGATTGAATGTGTGTGCTAAGGGGAGCAGGTATTGAAATATTCAGGATTTCCGATTTTGACATATTAATTTTGTAATTACTGAGCGAGCCATATTCACGTAGTAGTTCAATGAGTGAAGGTAGGGAAATCTGAGGCTGCTGTACAAAAAATAGCAGATCATCTGCATACGCCGCCACCTTATGTGTGTGTCGTCCAACACAGACACCATGGATAGAGGGGTTGGCCCTGACAGCTTGAAGGAGGGGTTCCAGAGATAATGCAAATAAAAGAGGGGAGAGAGGGCAACCCTGTCGAGTGCCGTTTTTAATGGTGAAGGGGGAGGACAAGGTGCCATTTAGATTAATGCGAGCGGTAGGTGAGTCATATAAGGCGGTTATCCAGCGCAGGGCATTGGGGCCAAATCCCATATGATGTAGAGTCTCAAATAAAAAAGGCCAGTGTACCCTATCAAACGCCTTCTCAGCGTCGGTGGAGAGGAGCAGGGTCGGACCGGTGCCAGGTCTCTGGACAGCATGAATCAAGTTAATGGCCAGCGTAGTATTATCTCGCCCCTCCCTCCCTGGGATAAATCCCGTCTGGTCAGGGTGGATCAGGTGTCTCATATGGTTTGCGATGCGCAGAGCAAGTACCTTAGAAAAAAGTTTTACGTCCTGATTCAGGAGGGAAATTAGTCTATAATTAGCACACAGGGCATGATCTTTATCAGGTTTAGGGATTAATGTGATGGTGGCAGAGAGTGTTTGTGGGGCAATTTGGGATGCAGGTTCAGTCAGTCCGTTAAAAGCAGCCAGCCAGGCGCGAGAGAGGAGCTTTTCGCACGTTTTATAGTATTTAAGTGTAAAACCATCAGGTCCCGGGGTCTTACCCACTGGCGTTCGCTTGATCGCTTCATGCAGTTCCTCCGCAGTGATTGGATCTTCAATAGAGGACCTCATGTGTGGCGTCAGTTTTGAGCGTAAGTGAGTACGAAGGAAGCGCTGGGTGGTGTCAGGGGCCGTTTGGTTGGGAGCCGGGGTGAGGCCATATAGCTTAGTAAAATAATCACGAAAGAGGCCGAGCATATCTTTCGGGAGGGTAACGGTGGTTCCCTGGGGGGGTGCGAAGATGGGTGACATATAGTGCCTGTCGGTGGGTTCGGAGGGCATTGGCTAGGAGTCTGCCGCATTTATTTCCGTGTTCATGGAAGGTTTTTCCGTACCGTCAGGAAGGCCTTCTGAGCCCTGTTATTAAAAAGTGAAAGGAGCTGTGACCTAAGGTCCAGCAATTCAGCGTATGTGTCGTCGTCAGAGTGCAGTTTATGGGATCGTTCCAGGGCCGCTATGCGCTGCAATAGGGATTCCTGCTGCTCGGTGCGTTCTCTCTTACGCCGCGCGCCCTGTTGTATAAGGTATCCCCTGATGACAGCCTTATGTGTTTCCCAAATAATCTGCGGGGAACAGTCGGGAGTGTAGTGCGTTGTGGAGGCCTTCTTTAACCTGGGGGTCGGTGAGAAGGGATTCATTGAGGCGCCAGAGTTTCTCCCTAGGGCGGACGAGGGGGGAGGAGACCGTGATCAGGACCGGGCAATGATCCGACCAGGTCAAGGGGCCAATGGTGGCAGATTCCAGGAGGTGCATACTACCAAAAGGGAGAAAGATGTAATCGAGGCGTGTGTAGAGCTGATGCGGAGCGCTATAATATGTGTAATCTCGTGTGGAGGGGAAGAGCGAGCGCCAGCAGTCCATCAATCTCAGGGATTGTAGCGCAAGTCGAGTGCGGCGGAGGACGGTGTGTGGGGTGCTAGTGAAACCTCTAGAGGTATCCAGGCGAGCGTCAAGCAGTAGGTTGAGGTCTCCCCCCACCACTAAGATACCCTCCTGGAAATCCTGCGGGCGACGAAGTATAGAACGAATGGCAGAGTGTTGCTGTCGATTCGGGAGGTATATGGAGACAAAAGTGTACCACTGCGCACCAATTTGGCCCTTCACAAACGTGTAACGACCAGCGGGATATAACAAGGAGGTCGAGTTGCTAAATGGGGTGGAGCGAGAAAACAACACCGCTGTTCCGCAAACTTTACCAGCAGTAGCATTACTGAAATAACCAGTAGAATATTTGTGGTTTTTGAAGGAGGCCGGGCATGTGGAAAATGGGTTTTCTGCACTAATACTACATCCGCGTGAAGTGATGTAAATTCCCTGAGGGCCGCATGGCGCTTTTCGGGTATGTTCAGGCCTTTCGCGTTAATGGAGAGAACTTTAAGAGTGCGGGGGACGGTGGCCATGGTATAATCGTGAGAGAGATAACAATATGAAAGGACTGAGAAGGGGATATGGGGGAGCGCCCAGTAGGGCAAACTAGGTACAGGGGAACAAAGACAGATAACCAATTACAATGGTACAAATATATACACAAGGAGCACGTGCCTAAAGAGACAGTTCACCACGTCACCGAGTGGGCGCGGGGAAGTCTCAGGTCACAGAGGGGGGTGCGTACACCACCAACACACTGTGTAGGCACTGACTCGTGGGGGGTACCCGGCGTGGGACGGTCAACAGTGAAAATCAAGTAGTATAACAATAAATTCAGAGTGCAATTTAGCAACAGATATTAAGAAAGCAGCGGAATAAAATAAGTAAAAATTTCAAAAAATTCAAAAAGAAAAATCAAAAAGCACACAGGAGGCGCTGAAAGCGCAGCCCCCAGATCGGATAAGTACACGGGTGTACTCAGGAAAAAGAAAGTAACGGTTTGCACAGGCCGCCCCTGAGGCGCATGGAGTCTTGCACTGTTTTAGGCCGTAAACGGTAAGGGCAGGCCGGTGGAGGTTCAAGGGTGAGTAGGAACCTCGCCTCCAGCCGTATTACACAAGTCAGCCGGGGAAGAGGCTTAGGTGACCAAGCGCACCTCAGGCCTGATAACACATTAAAAGGGGGCCTCTCAGGCCAAGGAGCATATAAAAAGGATACTGACGTTGTCAAGGTCTTCAAATCGGTTAGGCGCCGGTGTCAGCAAAGGGCGGCTTCCGCAACATAGGGAGAGGTCCAGAGGTCCCAGGACAACGTAGACGGAGCCGATGGCGGCCAGTTCAATTCACCGGTGCCTGCGAGGAGGAGGAACGGCGTCTGCGGCGGGATCTTCGCGGGCGTGTTGGAGCCTGTTATGGCGGCATGTATAGCAGTGCCAGGTGAGGCCAAGCCGGGAGTGTGTCCGGTGGAAGAGAGAGTTCCTCCAGAAACAGCGGGAGATCCAGCTCGCTGCGAAGGCTGAGAGGTCCCGATGGCGTGCGGACTTGGAGGCCAAATGGAAATAGCCACTTATATTGAAGTTTCATGTCCTGCAAGGCAGCCGTGAGCGGATGTAGCATTCGTCTGGACTGCAAGGTAGCGGGTGAGAGATCCTGAAATAGTGAGATCTTAGCCCCCGCAAAATCAATGATGCGAGAACCTTGGGTCGCTGCCAGTATGGAGTCTTTCAGCGGGTAGCGTAAAAGGCAGAAAATCACATCACGTGGGGGAGCGTCAGGTGGGCCCTTCGGTCTCAGTGCTCTGTGATAGCGTTCCATTTCGATAACCGTGGCAGGGTCCCTTTCCAAAACTTCGTTAAATAAAGCGATGAGGGTGCATTTTAATTCCTCCTGTGTGTTTTCTATCTCCGGGAGGCCTCGAACCCTGATGTTATTCTGGCGATTTCTGTTCTCTACATCTTCTAAATGGCGAGCCATCATTTGTAGGGCCGAGCGCTGTGTGGTTATTGCAGCGGAGTGGGCCACTATCGTGGCAGACTGTTGTTCCTGCGTCACCTCCACGTGCTGCAGCCTGGTTTGAATACCGCCAAGATCTGTGCACAGCGCGCGGATTTCTGAGAGGAGGGAAGCTCCCAGTTCAGTGGTGGCAATGGCTAAGTCCTCTTTACTGGGGAGATATTGTAAGAGCTGGCGGAGGTCATTTGGGGGGTCCCAAACACTCACCGAGTGCGTTGGAGAGCTGGAGGCCGAGGAGCATGCGGCGGCGGCCATCTTGGAATCCGGGTCAGCGTTGTCAGCGGTCGAAAGAGGGGCCAAAAACGGCCTGATGGACCCTGTCTGCTGATTCCCAGCAAGCTCTGGGGGGCTAGGAGTGTGTGGGGGCTTCCTGGCTTTACCCATGGGTGCGGATGTGCTGCGGAAAAGGGGTAGAAACGGCGCGCTCAGCGGAGCTCACCGATCAAGTGGCCATCTTCCTGGACGTCCCGGCCACGCCCCTCCAGAGCACATTTTATGACCAATTCATGCAAAACTCCACGTAATCCCAAAGGGTTCACATACTTTTTCTTGCCACTGTATACCCACAGACCTGACACATGTATACCCACAGACCTGACACATGTATACACACAGACCTGACACATGTATACCCACAGACCTGACACATGTATACCCACAAACCTGACACATGTATACCCACAAACCTGACACATGTATACACACAGACCCGACACATGTATACCCACAGACCCGACACATGTATACCCACAGACCCGACACATGTATACCCACAGACCCGACACATGTATACCCACAGACCCGACACATGTATACCCACAGACCCGACACATGTATACCCACAGACCCGACACATGTATACCTACAGAGCCGACACATGTATACCCACAGAGCCGACACATGTATACCCACAGACCCGACACATGTATACCCACAGACCCGACACATGTATACCCACAGACCCGACACATGTATACCCACAGAGCCGACACATGTATACCCACAGAGCCGACACATGTATACCCACAGACCCACACATGTATACCCACAGACCCGACACATGTATACCCACAGACCCGACACGTATACCCACAGACCCGACACGTATACCCACAGACCCGACACGTATACCCACAGACCCGACACGTATACCCACAGACCCGACACGTATACCCACAGACCCGACACGTATACCCACAGACCCGACACGTATACCCACAGACCCGACACACATACCCACAGACCTGACACATGTATACTCACAGACCTAACACATGTCTCCTGTGCATGAGATACAGCAACCCTCAGCCAAAGTTACGGCCTGCTTAAGCCTAGTCTCGAGGACATAGTTGATACCTCTGTAGAAACCTCAAGGACGGGGTCCCCGTATGGATGACTCTCTTCAACCACAGCAAAAAAATCAGGTCTACGAGAGCTGTGAGACAGACAACGGTGCTAGTGGCCAGCCTGTACGGGAGCCTCTGTACATACAGATACTCTGCTCGTGAGTTAGTGAAACTCCCAGAATGCCTTGCTCTGCTTGGACAAGTGCTAACTTGGATATAGTGAAATCTGATGTCCTATGACATCACGGAGAGAGTGGGAGGTCTTTACCCCAATGGTTATGGCAAAACAAAGTCTCATAACTGGACACCCCACACTGTTACCTTTGCAAGGGACATCAATGCTGTTTCTAGGACGTTTTGAAGGTTTATCCCTTTATCCCCCATCTTTCTCTTTCTTTTTATAAATTGCTGCCCCTTAAGATAAATACCTGAACGTATTCGTAGCTCGTGTTGATTTTCTTTCGTTATGACAACCGAGGTAAAAATACAACAGAAACTGTGTGTAAATACCCAGAAACAGTGTTTCTACACATACCAGAGCATTATGGAGTGCTCCTGGGCAATGTTTACGAATGCGGACTACACCCAGTGTACAGCATCATATTCTATTAAAGAGACACCCCAAACACCAGCACAGCCCGTACACATGGGACCATGTGGCCCCCTCTCCACAACCACCTGGCTAAAACTTCCTGTGAGACCTGGGCGGGGGCTCACCATGGGGCAGGACACTAGCACCGTCGCCATTTCTCCATGCACTCATAAACTTGTTTTTGTTTTCCACAGAGGAAGAGTGTAAATCAAACATGGACCCCTTGCTTGAGGTGCCTGGAGAGGTATCATCTGCTGATGAGGCCTAAGTAGGCCAAAACATTGGTTGGGGTTGTTGGTCCTCACGTGCAGAGAGGTTGTCTTGGCAGTTGTGGCCGTCCTTTTTGGGTGAAAGCGTCTGCTTTGCATATGGAATAGTTTTTTCTGTAATGGAGCCATTGAGTTAAAGCCTTATGAGAGGAGGAGGGACTCCCCACAGGGCAGGACACTGTTGTCTCTCATAGACCTGTTTTTGCTCTCCACAATCTCTGCTGACGTCCTCACAACCCACGTTCATGTTGAACTTGCTTTACAGCAGGGATCTTAACTCTGGCCATCCCAGATCTTTCCGAACTACACCTCCCATGATTTCTTGGCCACCTATTGCTTTCAAAGAATTCTGGGAATTGTAGGCATTCAACATCTGTGATCTGAATAGGCCATAACCTCCTGTGCTCCCGGTTATATCCCTTTCCTATGCAAGAACCTTTATGGACACCACCATTCATCTAAAACATGAATGGAGCTGCTCAGCCTCATTCAGAGGTATGGAGGGGGACAGGACATGCCCCACCCCTTGCCACATCATCATTCGTTTGCCATTGTCTGACCACTTCATGTAGGGTCCACCATTCTTCACGTGCTCGCACCGTAATCCTGAAGTCGTCATCCTTGACCCCCCCCCGGCGAATGTTTCGGGACTACATTCTCCATGAGGCTCAGTCAAGCTGATGTAAACCTGAGCATTATGGGAGATGTAGTTCCAAAACATCTGGAGGTCCAAGGTGGCAACCCCACTCTAAGGTGACTGGCAGGTTGGTTGCCACGCCCCTCTCAGGGCTGCCTGTGCTTATTGAACTCTGGAATCACCCTCTGCATGGGCAGGAGGTGCCCTAAGCTCATGACTTCTTGGTGATCGCTCCATTGCTTTCCCTTCCCCTCCAGGTTCAGTAATAATGTATACAGGTTTTCCGCATTCAGACCTGATATATGGGTGTGTGTGTGAGGGCAGGGGGGTGTCACAGCTCTCGATCTTCAGATCTGCAGCCACAAACCAAACAAATGACTGCACCTGATCGTATCATCGGCTTCTCGCCCTCTTCTGCCTATTTGAACAAGTAAACTAACATCCATATGTGTAAGATCCATCTCGGCATTGTCACCGCAGCGCCCGGGGCTAAACTCCCGGGGCTCTGTGCATGCTTCTGCTATGTCGCCCGTCTCGCTTCATTTATCAAAGTCTGGAAATAACAGATCTTGCCCTCGTCAGGCAGCCAGGAATCTCTGCAGGTTTGTTCACACTGTTTCCATGTCGTAGCCTGACGTCTGTCCATGGCTCTGGTGCTGGAAGTGACCGAGCCAATGCAGTGACGATCAGTTTCACAGAACTTTAAATCTCTGTGTCTTTCCCGATATAATGATACATAAATGCCGATGGCACACGTATGAAAAGTTTTGCCTTGCTTGTACGAATCCAGTAATTAGGGCTGGATCCTAAATGATCCGCCTCGATTAGGGATGCACCGAAAAGAAAATTTCCGGCCGATATGAAACCGAAAACTCGCGATCGGTTCCCGCCTAAAACCGATATCGAAACCGAAAATCAGACATGAGAACCTGGGCCTGGAGGCTGGGGGCTCGCCTGGGCCTGGAGGCCGGCCAAGCAGCTTGCTCGGCCGGGCCTCCAGGCCCAGGTTTGCATGGCTGATTGGTTGCACCATACTCACCTACATCCTCCTACTTCGGTCCTGAGCTCCAGCGGTGACAGTCTTCCGGCTGTCGCAGGCTGCTCGGCCGTCCTCCAGGCTCAGGCCGGCAGCCGAGCTGGGGGCTCACCTGAGCCTGGAGGACAGCCGAGCAGCCTGCGACAGCTGGAGGACGGTCACTGCTGGAGCTCAGGGCCGAAGCAGGAGGATGTTGCCTACAAATACTCACCTACATCGGCCCTGAGCTCCTCCAGCGATGGCAGTCCTGCATCCATTGCCCGCTCTCTGTGTCGGTCCCAGGTATGATGTCACGAAAGCCTATGACCCAGGGTCAAAGGCTTCCGTGACGTCATATCGTCGACCAACGGGGAGAGGACACTGGATGCAGGACTGCCATCGCTGGAGGAGCTCGGGGCCGATGTAGGGGAGTATGTGTGCAACCGGTGGAGGACTCGAGGCCGATGTAGGTGAGTATGTGCTTTCCACACCCCCTCAACACCCCCCCCCCCGCCTCCCCCCGCTTGCTCGGCCGGCATCCAGGCTCAGACGAGCCCCCGGCTTGGCCTGGGCCTAGAGGCCGACCCGGGGACTCGCCTGAGTCTGGAGAGGACGGCTGAGCAGGCAACTCTGCCGGCCTCCAAGCTCAGGCGAGCCCCAGGCTCGGCTGGGCCTCTAGGCCCAGGCCAAGCCAGGGGCTCACCTGAGCTTGGAAGACTGCCGAGCAGGCAGCTTGGCCGGCCTCCATGCTCAGGTGAGCCCCTGGCTCGGCTGGGCCTCTAGGCTTGCTTGGCCGGCCTCCAGGCTCAGACGAGCCCCCGACTCGGCTGGGAAATGGAAATTTTCAGCCGTTTTTTTTTCCATTTCGGCCGAAACTGAAAACACCATTTTCGGCCGATAATTTTCGGTGGCCGAAATTTCAGTGCATCCCCTAGCCTCGATGAATTGATTTCCCTCCTACAATGTCTATCAGGGTTATTCAAAGATAGGTGAAAATCAGGAGAACTGGCAGGTGAAGAGAACAATCTAGACCAAATAGCCGATTTGGAACGTGAGATAAATGGGAGAATCTTTCTGGTTTGGCTAATATGGCCTAGATTTTTCACTTCTCCAGTCTTTCTCCTGAGCTTCACCTTACTTTGAATAGACCTGTAAATGTTACAGGGCAGCTCCTTCCCTGTGCTCCCTCTCTGCATGCAGGAGGAACCTGTGCCCAGCCGGATCTGGCAGCCTGATAAATGGTGCACTATGTCAGTGTGACAAAGTACACTGTGTGCACAATTATTCGGCAAGTTGTATTTTTGAGGATTCATTTATTTATTTATTTATAAAGGATTTTAGCAGGAAGGATACATTGAGATTTCTCTCGTTTTCAAGTATGTCCTGGGTTCAAGAGCATTGAAATGTTACAGTCGTTACAGAAATACAAAGTAATAAATGCAAGATATTAAGAACAAAACACAAATATACAGATTAACAGGGAAAATAAATATGTAAGTAATATAGTTACTGTGTTACATGTTTACAAGTGCATTCTGTACTGAGGTATGCTAGTAAGGAGCTCTCGAGTGACTTAAGACTCGGGGAAGATTTGATGGTGTCTGGGAGGTTATTCCATAGCTGCGGTGCTCTGTAGGAAAATGCGGATCGAGCCACTTTCTTTTTGTATTGTGGTATTGCAAGTAAGGTGCTGGTCCTGGATCGGAGGTTATAGGATGAGGAAACTGCTAGGGGAAGCAGTCTATTCAGGTAGGGTGGCAGCTTCCCAGAGAAGCTCTTAAACACCAGGTTGGAAAGGTGAAGAGTGCGTCTAGATTCCAGCGATGGGCAGATTAGTTCTTTTAACATGTCACAATGGTGGGTCATGTAGTTACATTGTAGCACAAAGCGGCAGATTGAGTTATACAATGTAGTAAGTTCCTGAAGGTGTGTTTGCGGGGCGGCTGCATACACTACATCTCCATATTCAATAGCCGGCATAAGCATTTGCTGTACAATCTGCTTTCTTACCGCGTGGCTCAGGCAGGATTTGTTTCTGTACAGGGCACCTAGTTTGGGGTAAAGTTTAGATGAGAGTTTTTCTATGTGGGGACCAAAGGATATTTTTCCTTATTGAACAATTACAGCGCTCTCGCTCAATCCACAATGTTACTAAAGCTCAAACCTGAATATTTTTAAGAAAGTAAGAGTGAGGTTTTGTCGGGAGAATAAATTATTATGCAACAAAATGAAGATGTTCCGTCTGACGTGTTCATCTGTTAAAGTGAGAATAAACAAACAACTCAAAATTTACAAATAAACATTTCTGACATTTTCAAATCAAAATCAGTGGCCAATAAAGCCGCCCTTCATTCAGTAGCCGTCACAAGCCGTCCATCCATGGAGTCTGTTTCTTCATATGGTGACCATGAACTTTTTGTGCAGCAGCAACCGCAGCCTCGCAGACACTGATCAGAGGTTACTCTTTCCCGTCACCGTAAACCTCCCGTTTGAGAAGGGCCACAAGTTCTCAATAGGGTTTAGGTCAGGTGAGGAAGGGGCCGTGTCATTATTCTTTCATCTTTTAAGGCCTTTACTGGCTCGCTGCGCAGCGGGTACTTCCATGCATGCGATGGAGCATTGTCCTGCAGATACATCATGGTCTTTAATAGACTTTCCTGTATCACTGCTTGAAGAAAGTGTCTTTTAAAACCTGGAGGAAGGTTTGGGAGTTGATTTTGTGTCCACCTTCAACCCGAAAAGGTCCAACTAGCTCATCTTAAATAATACCAGCCCATACCAGCACCCCACCTCGCTGGAGCTCTGTGGAGTCAATGTGGAGCTCTGTGCCCGTTATTGATCCAGCCATGATCCCATCCATCTGGTCCATCAAGAGTCACTCTCTCATCTGATCAGTCCGTAAAACCTTTGGAAAATCTGTCTTCAGAAATCTCTTGTTCAGTGGAGGTCAGGTTTCGGCCTCTCTTACCTTGTCTCTGAGCACTGAACACCTTGTTCTTCTGGCCACTCCAGGTAGGTTGCGGCTCTGGAATATGGCAGCGCTGGAGGATAATGGGTTCCCGGAGCTTCATGTTTGATTCTTCTCAAATCCTTGGCCGTTAATTTGCGGCTTTTTTTCTCTGCACGTTTCATGCGACCCTGTTGACTATTTGCAACAAAACGATTGATGGTTCTGTGATAACGACTCAATATCTCAGCAATTTCCAGATTGCTGCACCCCCTGAAAGACCTTTTACAATTTGTGACTTTTCAGAGTCAGTTAAACCTCATTTTTGGCCCATTTTGTCTGAGGAAAAGAAGCTGCCTAATAATTTTGCACACCTTGATATAGGGTGTTGATCTCCTAAGGCACGGATGTCCAAACTCCAGCTGTTAATGCAACTGTTAATGCAGTCAGAGATTTCTGGAAGTTGTAGTTCAGGAATATCTGGGGGGCTGGAGTTTAAACATCCCTGTCCTAAGTCCACACCTTCCCTCAATGCACAAATACACATCACATGGTGTGATTAAAGCCAATCAGCATTCAACTTTATACAGCTTGGAGTTAGACAATATGCAGAAAAATTATGATTTGCTCAAAACACTCACTTGCCTCATAATTGAGCAGACGGTGTATGATGATGTGTCGTTGTGATGTCACTGCTTTGTGTCTGTGTCCTGTGAGCAGTGTGTGATTGGATGTGATGAGGAATGCTGGGAGGTATCTGGATCAGTCCGGTGATGGTGCAGTGGATGAAATGGAAGTTTTAAATCCCCTTTTTAAGGTATTTTTTAAATTAAAAAGCCTGGCTTTAATTTTTATGATATTATCTTTATTGCTTTGCTGAGCGGTGACAGGCCCTGAGGTCAGGATAACTGGGGCATGGCCAGCGATGGTCACAATGCAATATGCATCCCTCTGTGCATCCTCACCCCCCCCAAAAGGACGCATGTCATCTCAACGCGCATGGGCGCCATGCTGCCTGGCTGGACAGCCAATCAGGGCTGAGCATTATCACTCGTGTATGGGCTTAAAAAGCCCTGATTTTAACTATTTCAGCAACACCAGTGCCAATAAACAAGGTGACCGTGCTGTATTTTCCCATAGTCCTCCAGAAAACTGCGGCGGCCTAGGGCTGCTGGAGGGTGGGGAGGGCTTTGGAATAAACCTGGTAGCTCTGCCCCGTGCCCAGAATGTGCCATCAATCTCTCCGTGTCTAGGGGCACAAAGTAACCCGTCCAGAACGTCCAACTCATCGTATTGTTAAAGTATAAGTAATGGTCTGGTCACAAACACTGAGCAGACGGCGAGCTGCTATAGAGCGTCACCTCCTCCGCTGCGGGAAGGCGTTTTGAATACTGGGCAAATTCTGCCATTTTGCAAGGAGACACCAAGTTCATTCAGGGGAGTTTTGGGCTTTAAAAGGGCTGGGTGATGAGGGGGTTAATGTGATTTGGCTGGGGTTATCCTCTGTAATCTCTGCTCTTGTCCCGGGGATTGAGGCTGTGGGTGGCAGCGCTAGCTTGTGACTGTCTCTGAGGTCCCCTGGCCCACCGCCTGAGAGGGCTTTACTTAGCGGCCGTGACTCTTCCAGCCCTAAGGCTCCTAATCCTCCATGCTGCGTGCAGGGGTTAACGGAGGGCACCGCGGCTGCCCAGAACGGCAAACCACAGCTGTGTTCTGCTTTCACAAAGGCCAGCAGCCGCTGAAATGATCCCCTTCACTTTTTATTTCGTTATAATGTGTGTTCTGCCGAGTCCGCGGGACCGGGAAGCCACCGGCTTCTACAACTGTACCTCTGACTCCTAAATTTCTGAATTATTCTGCTGCCTAAAAGGAAAATGTTGCCCCGCTCCTCAAGCTGCGTATTCAGCTCCTTCACTTACCTGCCGGGTCCTGAAAATATCTAGAAATTCTCATTTAAAATCCACAAACAATATAAAATCTCACAAGCCCCTGCAGCAAGGAAAAACCGGGCGATAAAAACACACACCAAGCAACGCAGTGACCCCGCGTGATATATATTTTTTTTTAATTTGTAATTTTTATTTCTGAAAGAAAAGAGGTCACAAATTGACCGACAATAGTGGACTCGCAGGGCCACATCAATAGAGCTTCGCACTAGCAAATAGACAGAGTCCACTTTAAGCTGTACACTCATAAACTGTAAAAATCCGGAGGGGGGAAAAAGAGGAAGAAACATGGAAGGGGGGGTTGTGCCGAGCTTCTCTGTGGGGGGGGGGGGTAGATGGCTCCGTTAAAAAAAAAAAAAAAGGGGGGTGGACCACCTCCAACAACAAGGAGGAGAAGGAAGAAGTGACAAAGGCCATGTCCGTGACTCTCCTGGCGCACTCCCGGAGGAGGCCATGGAGGGGTACTGTCACGTGGCCCGGGTACACGAGGGCCAGGCAAGGCAAAAGTACCATGATGGCGCGCCCCGTGGTCACCCAGTTAAAATAAAAAAAAAAAGGGGGGGAGACGGGGAGGACATCAACGTCAATGGAACGCGTATCCTATAGAAAACACAAACAGGATAGAAGGGGAGAAAGGCAGAATGCCATAACGAGTCGGGATAGTGGCCACGTCATGATAACAAGTCCCAGTCTCAATCCGGGTTGCCCGGGGACGGTGTGGAGCCTGCAGGTGAGCGTGTGGCAGTCCGACACGAGGGAGCAGGAGGTAAACCGAGGGAGCGCAGGTGACCTTCAGCCTCGGCGGACGAAGTGGCCACGAGTACCCGTCCATCGCCCGTGGTGATGATGAGAGAACCAGAGGCACCCCATTTATAGCTGATATCGTGCATGCGTAGGAGGGTGGTAACAGGCCTAAATTGCCGGCGGGTGGCAAGTAACATAAAAGGCAGATCTCGGAATATAGCGATTGAGGCCCCCTCAAACAGGACCGCGGGCACATTCCGCACTGCACGAAAAACCAAGTGGTGCACGGCCATATCTCTGAGTGTGACGATCACGTCGCGCGTTGCTTTTGCTGGGGCCAGTGCTGCCTTCCGCACGCGGAGTGCCGTGAGGACAGAGTCCCGCAGGTGTTCCGTAGAGTGGAGAACCGACTCCAGAAATCGTGTGGTATAGGGTAATATGTCCGAGTCTGTTACCGTCTCCGGGACCCCCCGGAGCTTCAGGTTTCTGCGTCTGTGCCTCGTCTCTATCGCCATCACTGCTGATTGTAGGCCGCTGACCTGCTGCTGCAGGGCGTGTAGGGAGGAGGAAGAAACGGCCTGTGAGCTCTCTATCACTCTGGTGCGGTTCTGGAGATCCCCCACCTGCGTCTGGGTCTCCGCGGCCGCCGCACCGAGGGCTTGGAAATCCGCTTGCCAGGATTTCCAGCATCTTCCCCCCGTTTCGGCGTCGCCTCGTGGGGAGCAGGTGGAGCATCCTCGGTCTCCAAAACTGGTAGGTCCTCCACTTCAGGCAGAGCAGGGCGATGAAGTCGTCGCACCGGGCCACCCGTCAACGAGAGGCGGATATCAGGGGTACGGGTGCCCTCCGCCGCCTCGCCTGTCTTGGATTTCTTCCCCATCCAGGCTTAGGATATCTCCTCGCAGCGCGAGGGAAGGTGTCAGTCTCCTCAGGCCCCAAAATGGCCGCCACGAGACAGGGGATGCGGCAACACAGCAGCCCCCGACTCGAACGCCGGTCCGGAGGAGGGGAGTAAACGGGCTCTGGAGGTCCACCTACCGATAGCCGGCAGCAGTGTCACTTTGGAGGAGTTTTCCCGGCTCTAAACCTCGGTCGGGCCGCTGAATAGGTATGCCGGATCGGAGCTCCACTGCTTTGTGTCCGTCTCGGTCCGCTGCCGGCCATGCCCCTACCCCGCGTGATATAACGCACGCGCCCAGAAAGACCCCACGGTGGAGTTATATGAATATTGTGGCGTGCGGTTCGTGTAACCGTCCCTCCTTGATCTGTTTAATCAAATACACATATAATAAGTGGGGAAAAACCAACATCAAAGCGATTTCAGAGCTTCCCTACATCATTTCCTCTTACAAGAGGGTAACCGGGCGGTTTGCTAGGTGGGGGGGGGGGGTGAATCATTTGTCTCTAATGGGACTGTACGGGTCTTAACACGCAGCCCACCACCATGCAGGACTGACGTTCCACAGCAACTGCCTTCCCAACAAACCCACTGAAAACTGCAAAATGCTGTGTTTAGCACCAATTCCAATCTGTACCAGAGTAACATTGTGCGTGCGTGCGCGCGCGCGTTTGTTTTTCATTAATATACATTTTTTTCAGGTATATACATACATATAAAGTAAACATATTGTGTGTGTGTATATATATATATATAACACCCAGGATGTAGAAATTGCAAACCTCATTTGCATGTCTTACCCAGAGGTCCTTGCTGCATATGGGGAATATAGCACATGAGCTCTGTGAAGCAGTTCTCCGAATTGCTGGAATGTTTCAAAAGTCCTGCACTAATATACTTTATTATTTGTTGTGTAGAAGCTTTTAATCTCACTTTTTTCCCACCACCGCAACTTTAATTCACATATATGTAATTCATATTGTAGAAGACCACGCTTGTCACTTTTATCACTTGAAGTCTAATGTGTGTCTATAAACATATATATATACACATGTTTTTGTTTATGTGTGCATGTATGTAAAGATACAGGCACGTACATGTTTTTTTTAAGTGTGTAAAGTCATGTATATATACAGGTTAGGTATCAAAATCTGATTTTTTTTTGAGCACCGGCCCGATCACCGAATTCCGTGGCCGCAGTTTCCCTTTTTTTTGTTTGGTAGAGATGTATTTAAGGGTTAAATGGGATTTCGATTCCCGCTGTCAGTTTCAGCGCTCACGGATACGTCTGCTTTTCAATGGAAAACTCGTCTTCAGTGATTCAATACCAATTTACCATCAAGCCAAATTCCCAAGAAAATAATATCCAGGGCTGAAATGGACTTTCAAGCCGAGGACCAGAGGAAATCACTGTGAAATCACATTGAATGACCTCGCTGTTATTAGTATTAATCAATGTCGTTATAGAACCCTAACCCTGAAAAAGTACCCTAACCCTGAAAAAGTACCCTAACCCTGAAAAAGAACCCTAACCCTGAAAAAGTACCCTAACCCTAATCCTGAAAAGAACCCTAACCCTGAAAAAGAACCCTATCCCTGAAAAGAACCCTAACCCTGAAAAAGTACCCTAACCCTGAAAAAGTACCCTAACCCTGAAAAAGTGCCCTAACCCTGAAAAGAACCCTAACCCTAAAAAAACCTTAACCCTAAAAATGACCCTAACCCTAAAAAAACCGAACCCTAACCCTAAAAAGAACCCCAACCCTGAAAAAGAACCCTAACCCTGAAAAAGAACCCTAACCCTGAAAAAGTACCCTAACCCTGAAAAGAACCCTAACCCTGAAAAAGTACCCTAACCCTGAAAAGAACCCTAACCCTGAAAAAGTACCCTAACCCTGAAAAAAAGAACCCTAACCCTGAAAAGAACCCTAACCCTGAAAAAAACCCTAACCCTGAAAAAGTACCCTAACCCTGAAAAGAACCCTAGCCCTGAAAAAGTACCCTAGCCCTGAGAAAGTACCCTAACCCTGAAAAGAACCCTAACCCTAAAAAAGTACCCTAACCCTGAAAAGAACCCTAACCCTGAAAAGAACCCTAACCCTAAAAAAACCTTAACCCTAAAAATGACCCTAACCCTAAAAATGACCCTAACCCTGAAAAGAACCCTAACCCTAAAAAACCCCAACCCTAAAAAAAAACCCTAACCCTAAAAAAAGAACCCTAACCCTGAAAAGGACCCTAACCCTGAAAAGTACCCTAACCCTGAAAAGGACCCTAACCCTGAAAAGGACTTTAACCCTGAAAATCTGTAACAGCAGGGGTTACTTTATATTATTATGTGAAAATATTCCAAAATTCCAAAATCCTAAGCTTCCCCATGTATGTGTTTGTATATATATATCTCTCTATCTCCTACTCTCCATATATTTATATATTTCCACGTTTGTCAGTAATAAATGAATCTCTAAGCTGTTGAGGAGTGATTAGACATGGTGTGATCGGTGTCTCCAGATAATGCATTATGTCATTCATCTGATTTCTGGCCATTACATTTCCCGTTATTCCCATAGCAGGCAGAGCATCATGGGAATTGTACACTGTAAGCGTAGTGGCAGTGCAGAGCCAGTGAGTGCTACTCACATGTTCTATATTTCCCTGCCGGTCCCCCGTCCTCCCGGTTGATTTTGTGGTCGTTAATGTCAGGCTGTGTTCCCGGATATGTCTCTTTATTTAATATAAAATGAATTCCCTGTCCCAGCGATTCTGTTCCCCCCCGTCGTGCCAATTCCAAACCTAAAACAGATGCGACATACGTCTGCTCCGTGTCTCGTGCATCGATTTCCCTCGCACTGCACGAGTCCTGCTCTTTATTTCACTTCTCTCTCAGCGTTTAATTAACGCATTAAGGTTAATTACATGTTACTGCTGTGTGGATTCGTGTATTATCACCACTGATATACATTATAAAGCACCAGCAGAAAGTGCAGCGCTGTACAAGACAATACAAAACATAAATACATTGGACATCACATAATTTGATAATAATAGAGTAGAATTGGAGGAAACGGAACCCAAAGGAACGTATTATCTGTACAGGACGGTATGTTCTTTCCACTATTCCTCGGTCACCCCAATAACCAGAGCTGCACAGAGGGCATGGAGCTGGCAGCGCCCTGTGCCCTGCACTTATAATAACCTCTCGCTGCCAGGAGTATGTGCACATAAAGAGATCTTCATTTATTAATTCATGTAGGAAGTCCCGTAATATATATATATATACAGTTGTGTTCAAAATTATTCAACCCCCACTGAAATTGAGTGTTTTGGCCAGTTTGACATTGATTTTGATCATTCAGTCATCTTGCTTACAATTAAATCAAAGAGGCACGTGTAGGTCAGACAAATATAACATAACATTTATAATGAAATAACCACAAATGTCTTTTCTGTGCTCACATCATTATCAGTTTTATTCAACCCCCAAGTGACATTCAATCTTAGTACTTAGTACAACATCCTTTTACAGTTATAACAGCTTTTAAACGTGAAGCATAGCTTGACACAAGTGTCTTGCAGCCATCTACGGGTATCTTCGCCCATTCGTCATGGGCAAAAGCCTCCAGTTCAGTCACATTCTCAGGCTTGCGCACTGCAACTGCTTTCTTTAAGTCCCACCAGAGGTTCTCAATCGGATTTAAGTCAGGTGACTGCGATGGCCACTCCAAAATGTTCCAGCCTTTAATCTGCAACCATGCTCTAGTGGACTTGGAGGTATGCTTGGGATCATTGTCCTGTTGAAAGGTCCAACGTCTCCCAAGCCTCAGGTTTGTGATGGACTGCATCACATTGTCATCCAATATCTCCTGGTATTGAAGAGAATTCATGGTACCTTGCACACGCTGAAGCTTCCCTGTACCTGCAGAAGCAAAACAGCCCCAAAGCATGATTGACCCCCCGCCATGCTTCACAGTAGGCAAGGTGTTCTTTTCTTCATAGGCCTTGTTCTTCCTCCTCCAAACATAGTGTTGATCCATGGGCCCAAACAGTTCTAATTTTGTTTCATCAGTCCACAGAACACTATCCCAAAACTTCTGTGGTTTGTCCACATGACTTTTGGCATACTGCAGTCGACTCTTCTTATTCTTTGGAGACAGCAAGGGGTGCGCCTGGGAGTTCTGGCATGGAGGCCTTCATTACGCAGTGTGCGCCGTATTGTCTGAGCTGAAACTTCAGTACCCACATCTGACAAATCTTTTCTCAGTTCCTCAGCAGTCACACGGGGACTTTTCTCCACTCTACGCTTCAGGTAGCGCACAGCAGTCGAAGTCAGCATCTTCTTTCTGCCACGACCAGGTAGCGTTTCAACAGTGCCCTTTGCCTTGAATTTGCGAATGATGCTTCCTATGGTCTCTCTTGGTATGTTTAACATCTTTGCAATCTTCTTATAGCTTTTGCCCTTCCTGTGAAGAGTAATCACCTCTTCTCTTGTCTTCCTGGACCATTCTCTTGACTTCACCATGTTTGTAACCACACCAGTAAATGTCTAGAAGGAGCTGAGTATCACAGTCATTTTAAAGCTGCCTAATTGGTGCTTATTATGCTTTATTGCTGCTCCGTGACATCCACAGGTGTTTTCAATACCTGATTGAAAACACTTGAATGAACCTCTGTTCTTCAGAGTGGTAGTCTTTAAGGGGTTGAATAATTGTGTCAATGAAGAATTCACAAAAGAAACATTTACTACTGTATTACAAAACCAATTGATGTCATTTTAGTTGCATATGGTTCTTTAAAAAGTCCTTGTAGGATTTCATTCTGAATACAATTACAAATGTACACTAAATTCCCTAAAACCCTTTACAGCAGTGGGGGTTGAATAATTTTGAACACAACTGTATATATATCGCTCTCTGCTCCGTGCTGTACTCTGTGCCGGACTGTCTCTGCGCCTCACTCCTACATTTTGGATCCCAATAGCTGTATGGGGGGGGGGTGACTGTGTTCTCTGATTACCTCTCCTGCACGTTATCTCTAGCATCTGTCTTTGGCTCCTCTTCCAGCTCCCTCTAAGTGATTTCCATGACATAAGAAGCTCACGCTGCTGCGAGTGAACAGAGAGAGCACATTTGTCCTGCAAACTAAGTCGTCAGGCATTTGGGATCAGCGAGGGAAATGGGACAATCTGTAACGGAACAGCGGTGGCTCCTGCCTGGCCGACGCGCTCAGTTTACTGGCGTTATCATTACATATGGCCATCTCTGGATGCCGATCCCTTGGACCTCTGCGACACGCACAGCATGTTACTGTGCTGGGACAAAGTCCTTCCCCCTCAGTCATGGCGGCGATTTTCAGAGGCAGCGTTTGCCATTTACTGTCTGGTGGACTTGAGTCATTGGATCATACAATGCTCTAGACCTGGGGGTCTGCGTTCTTGGCCATCCAGATGTTCTGGAACTACCCCGTTGATGATGCACGGCCACTTGCTGTGTAGTCTGAGCCTCATGGGAGATGTAGTTCCAAAACATCTGGAGGGCCAAAGGTCGCTGACCCCTGCTCTGGGCAACTGAACATCCAATTTTGCTCCTCCTTGGTGGTATCTCCCATGATGCCCAAACAATCTCTATGCTAGCTGAGCATCAGTGGGATTGTAGCGCCAAAACCCACGGGGGCGATGCTGAGCTTGCTGCCTCGTCACCTGACCTGTGACTCTGAATGGACTGAGATCGCCATGGTATCTGTATCATTCACTGAATATAATCACTGTTAAAGGCTTCAACATGAGATTGCAAGCTCCGCAGGCGACATTGCAAATCCCACCTTGGACTTGGCTGTGTCCTACGTTTTAGGATCTCTCACGTTTTATCCAGACCACAGTCTCTAGATCCAATGCAGGAAAAGGCCGCCAGGACTCCTGACATGGGGCCCCGTGATTTAAGAGGGAATATACAAAAAATATGTCATATTGCGTTGTAATTTCCATGTGATGTCACAGGAAACATTGTACATGCGATATTATTTGGTAGTATATTTATATAGGGACGTTCTGGGGTTATAAGAGGGCAGGCAGAGGGGTTGCACATTAACTCCTGCTGAACCTCTCCTCCTTTTTAAACCTTTCGTTAAGTTTAAAACCCACCTTCTTTCCCGCGCTCGGCTCGATCTGCTCTCTTTGTTGCTGTTTCCTCTATCACATGACCTGGGACAGGCAGCCAATCCAGTGGCTCTCTATGTAGAGAGCATTGACAGCTATTGGATGGGGCTGGGTCCCGATGAGGAGGAATCTGGACTGAGGTCTCGCTGAGCTCAGGTTCTGGGAGGAGCTGAGCCCCTGCCATCTGGGGGCTGAATCAGCCCTGCAAGAGGGTGGAGAGGACTGAAGAAGCTCAGGGAACCCTGACCACTCAAATAACTTTTGACATATCGACCCCAAAGCGTCTGTTATCATTACTGTAAATCTCACACAGGCGGCACACAAATTCTGCTTTCCAATATGTCTGCCACATCCCAGTATTTACAGCATTTTTGACGCAAACCGCCATGTACCGCTGGCAAGGGAACCTATTTTTTATTTTTTTGTCTGACAGAGGCTGGAATATTTATGATTCGCCAGTAGCCGCCAAAATGGTTTAAAGTGCTTTAATTGGACAGATTTTCGTAAAGCCGGTTTAGATTGCATGAAGAGCACAGTGTTAGACCAGCAGCGGGGCCCATTATAAAGGGGGAGAGTCACGGTGCCTGCTAGCCCCACTACTGTGATTCTTTAATTCTGATTATTATGGGGCATTTGGCTTAGGTTTCTAATGATCAGGTTGGAGTTTAAATTACAACGCACCGAGCAATGTCACCGCTGAGAGACATTAAGAAGCCTCCAGATAACAATCGCTCAGAGCTTTACCCCCTTCTGCCCGGGATAATTTTCAGTCCGGGCTTCTTTTTTTTTTCAAGTAGAAACAAAGCTGACATTATTCTCGAGCCTCTAAAGATATGAGATGCTGAGCATTGAAGGTGACGTTACCTGGGAATATGTGCAAACCTCTCGCCCCACCACCCCTCACAATAACCGCTTCCAGCCTCTGGTGGACGTCTGGAGGGACAAGGGGTAATTCACCGCTTTCTTTCATCGTTAAATTCTAATAACTTTAGCTTCTGCGTCATGTGGTTCCACACGGATATTCTATGTTCCAGTCTCTGCTCCCCCCCGCCATTTACACTCACCAATTTCCCGTATTAAATATTCTTATTTTTGTATCAGTTTTCTGTACTCGCTGTGCTTGAATTTTTCCTTAAAATCCCCCCTTTTCTTTTGTAGCACAGTCCATTTACTTTGGATTATATAATAAGCCCTTACCTTTCCAATTATTATATTGTTTCTTTTTATACTTTTGTTGCTCTCTAGGGCTTTATACCACCAGGCTTATGAGGTCAAGCTGAGCGAACACACAAACAACCACCAAGTAGAAGCTTGGGCAGCCGTTATTTCATTAGGATGTGCTCCACGCTATAATCTCTGTATCGATTTTTAATGGTTTCCACTGAAAGAAGCGTGTTTCAGAAAGAATCCCGTCACTTGCGCCCGTCACCAGTTCTGATTAGCTCCTTATAAACCTTTTTATCACATTTTGTCTGGATTCTGAGAATTATAGGCATTTTGAGACCCCCTGATCTATACAGACCATGGGAGTGCTCGGCACTCGTTTCATTAGGGTGTGCACTAAAATATATATATAAAAATATATATTTATTACAATTATGATACAAGCTTAAAAAAGAAGGTGCAAAATACTAAATGTATAGTTAAGATTACAGAGATACAGTCAGTTTACATTAGGGATGGCCTGGTCCTACATGAAGGATCAGCAGCCGATCCAGGGATTTTTTGGAGATTGGTATTATAGTTAGTTACAAATTTTTTTTTTCTAAATAAAGCGCTAACAAGTTCAGTAGCGCTGTACAATGGGAGGTAGAACAACAAATATACATACAGGTTAAACACACAGTACAGTAGGCGAGAGGACCCTGCTCAAGAGCTTACACTCTAAAAGGATAGGGGTGACACACTAGGTGAGGGGTTAATAGAGAATATGAAGTACTGGGGCGTATGTGGGCTGGGTGAGAAGATGCAGTAGAAAATGAACAGAGGGGGATTATGGAGTGAGCTGATAGGCTTCTCTAAAGTAATGTGTTTTCAGAGACTTCTTGAAGGACTGGAGAGATGGGCAGAGTCTGATGTTGCGGGGGAGGGAGTTCCATAGAAAGGAGGCAGCTCGGCAGAAGTTGGGAGTTGGGGCTGAGGGGACGTGGAGCTGATAGCATCAGATCATTGGCCGAGTGAAGTGGTCGGGACGGGATGTACCTGTTAATAAGGGAGGAGATGTAGGCAGGGGCGCGGTTGTGGAGAGCTTTGTATGTGACCAATGTTGTGAATTGGATTCTAAAGGAAACCGGAAGCCAGTTTAGAGATTGACAAAGGGACGAGGTGCAGGAGGTGGATGAGCCTGGCACAGGCATTCATAATAAACTGCAGAGGGAGAATCTGGGATCTCTTAAGGCCAGAGAGGAGGAGGTTACAGTAATCAAGGCGGGAGATAATAAGTGCTTGGATGAGCCAATGTGAGGCCAGCGCCCATAGAGAAGCAGGAGAGCGGCACAGCATGGCCGCCTAGTTTGGGATGCAACAGGGCCAGGCTTTCCCATTGGAGAGTAGGCCGCGCCCTCTCCCACACAGCCCACACAGGATTGGATGCTGAGGAAGCAGGAGGGTCCTGTATCATATCGAGTATTTGTATCAGCCAATCCTGACTTTTTAAATACTAGGATCAAAGCCGTCCCTAGTTTTCATACTTGTTTTCTGTTTTGTGTTTGCATTCTGTGTGTTTTACTCTCTGCCATCCACTGACACAGGGGTCCTCACTCTGCCATCCACTGACACAGGGGTCCTCACTCTGCCATCCACTGACACAGGGGTCCTCACTCTGCCATCCACTGACACAGGGGTCCTCACTCTGCCATCCACTGACACAGGGATCCTCACTCTGCCATCCACTGACACAGGGGTCCTCACTCTGCCATCCACTGACACAGGGGTCCTCACTCTGCCATCCACTGACACAGGGGTCCTCACTCTGCCACACACTGACACAGGGGTCCTCACTCTGCCATCCACTGACACAGGGGTCCTCACTCTGCCATCCACTGACACAGGGGTCCTCACTCTGCCACACACTGACACAGGGGTCCTCACTCCGAATTTGCCCGGAATGGTTTCCTCTCGAGCTCCTCCACACTCTTTATAGACCAAAGTATTGAAGACTTAAATAAAAATAAAGAAAATGATAAAACAAAGAAAATATCACCAGACTAAACGTCCGCTGTCGTATTGAGTTACAGTTCTTTGAAGGAGGCAGCGCATAGAGACGTGTTACTTTGTCTTACATTGCGCCCTCTTCTATCCTTCACTCAATCGTTTTTTAGAAGCCATTCATTTTTTTATGTTGCTTCCTCTTTAAGGTCTGATGACTACTGTGTGTCAAGCGCTAAGCGGGAAGGAAGCCTGATGTCAGGTGTGCCTAAACTTTGACAGCGAGAGGACATGACATGCATGGACGAGGCAGGAATTCGATTCCGCACTTGCCAAGATCCTGCCGAGCATCATAGGTGGTCAAAATCTAGGATTACATATCTGTTCGGGGTCAGCCTGCATGTTTCCGACCCCTGCAGGTTATATCCTGGCCGTTCAAATATACTTTTTCTCCCATCGTTATTTTCTTTGAATCCCTGTGGATTGTGTCAAGGTCAAGGTGTAGCCGAGGTCTTGGACGTTCTGTTTCAGAGTACTGGTCTACCCAGTGGAGGAAAAAATAAAATGCGACTCGTCTACAGAATGATTTGTCACTTGATTAATGATCAGCCCCAAATCGTCCATCTGTATCGATATTCGAGAAAAAAAAGTAAAACATCTGGGTCTGAAAGTGAAAATGTGTTCAGAATCAGTGCAACGTCAGCAGACAAAACAAACTCGACAGACATGAGTTGAGGAGTATGTGCTATCAGAAACGTTTAGTGATGATCACATCAGGATGTAGAAGACTTTTTTTCTCAAATTGGATTGCATGGAGCCAAGCGCAACCTTACTCAAACTCTTGTATGCCGAGGTGTGATGAGGCCACAGACGGGCACTAGGAACTCTTTGGTGGAGGATGTCTTCGTCTCACATAGGCTCACCAAACTGAGACATGACTCAGGAGCAATGTCATTGGGCTACAGAGAAATTCTTGAAGTGCATCCAAGACCTTGGTTTCTTGAATAGGCTCTCGCGGCACAGCCCTTTTTTGCATCATGTTCATGTTACATTATGGTGGCATTTTGCCAGTGTACCGATTTGAAGATCGGCATGACGGATTTCCTGGACGCCAAAGACATTAGAGTGGACACTCGCCCAACTGTAGTAATGGCTTCTGCCAAACACGATATGGCTCAACAAAGGCCCAAGCCGTAAACGCCTAGTAAAAGCGTCACTATGGCCCTGACTGGGAAATAACAAAAACAAACCAACCAACCAACAGCACACAGGAGGCCCACAATGGTCATGTGGCACAGACTGAATAGGCCGTCAAGTCAACGGATCTCACTTTTTGTCCTCCGCCTTAGCTGTAATAGTTGTTATTTCTGTTTTTTTGTGGTGCATTGCCGGGTGTGAAATATATGTGATGTTTGTGGTATTTTGGTCCTTTTATATCTTATTCCGCCATACGTGTAGGTTTCAGAGAGATGCAATCTATAAAGATACATTGTATAAGTTTACTCCCTCCCCCTACAGCACATAGACACGTGGTGCTCGGCGATCGATTCCCAGGTCTGCATGCAGGGAGGATGTGAGGCTACCGTGGATAATTTATAAAATGAAACCCTGGGAACTGTTCACACACCTGAGTGGTGGCAGTCTGCCCGGCCGCCCCGAGCCGTTCCAAAAGCCTTATCAGCCCCTGATTTCCGCAGATCAATCATTGCCCTGTTTGGAGTGTCTGTCAGGCGCTAAGGTTTCCTCCGCAGCGCCCTGGCACAGGCCCATCAGGAATGCGTCTTCTCTCCGTTTTTCTGGATATCCGGCCTAATTATGTTGTTGGCTTGTGGACTCGTGAGTCAAAGAAAGATTATCACCTGGCTTCTCTAACTCACCGCGTCCAAACGCACAGCCTCGCTTTATCTGCTTCTAAAAAGCCATTGTTGGACTATATATCCTGCTTGGATATAACCTGTATTGCCCAATGTGAATGACCGTTATTGGAGGCATGGGCAGCTGCTTGTTGTGAAATCACCGAGCATTTCAATTCCTCCTTGTGACATCATCGAGCATGGCAGCTCCTCCATATGACATCACCGAGCATGGCAGCTCCTCCATATAACATTACCGAGCATGGCAGCTCCTCCATATGACATCACTGAGCATGTTAGCTACTTCATATGACCTCACAGGACATGGCAGCTGCTTAGTGTGATATCACTGAGCATGTCAACTCCTTGTGACGTAACTGATGTTGACAGCTGCTCCATATGACATCACCAAGCATGGCTGCTCCTCCGTATAACATCACTGAGCATTTGACCTCACAGGGCATAAGAGCTGTTCCATGTAACCTCACAGAGCATAGAAGCTCTAACATGTGACCTCACAGAACATAGAAGCTCTTCCATGTGACCTCACAGGGCATAGGAGCTCTTCCATGGGACACCTCTGAGCATGGGCAGCTCCTTGGTTTGACTTCACAGAGCTCTGGCATTTTCTCCCTCTGAAGTCACTGAGCGTGGGCAGCTCCCTGATGTTACATCAGCATGCATTGGCAGCTCCCCAATGTGATGTCATCAAGCTTGGGCAACTCCCTGATATGACATCACCAGACATTGACAACTCCCTGATGTGACATCACCAAGCATGTGCAACACACTGATGCGACACCACCGAGCATGGGTAGATCCCGATGTGAAATTATCAAGCTTTGGCAGCTTCCAAGTGTAATGTCTCACCAGACGGGGTATCACTGCCTTACTTCCCCCCCCCCCAGTATAAGTAACACGTCAGGGTGTCCTGCAGTTGGACTGTCCATTTATAAGTGAGGTTAGTACTCCATGGATTTGCTCCTCGCTGTTTCTATCCCCCCCCCCCGTCTGCATCAGAAACTGTGACCCTATAATATAAACTGGGAAAATGAAGAGCATTTATTTTTCTACAGAAACTCTGCAATGGATAAACGTGTCCAGTTTCTGTGACGAGCCAGGCATGGTGCGGCTCTGTATGTGCGGCCACTCACAAACTGTGCGCCAAAGAGGTCAACCACTGAGCAGCAAACTGTAAACACAGCAGATCTAAAACGTTAAGGATCTCCTTGTGATTTACACATAAACAGAAATAGGGCGACTCGGGATGTAACCGGCCGCCCGTCCTACTTCTCCCAGGATCCTGAACGTTAAATCCCCGTCACGTTGAATCAGGCAGGTGTTTCTGTAGAATTATCTCTGCGCATCCATAGATTGACGTGAAATCCATACTCTGTATCGTAAGCGAAACGCTCCCCTCCGTCCCCCGTCCCACCTCCCTCAACTCTTGTGCTTCTTGGGAATCTCGTAATTAAATCAGGAGAAAATTAATTACTGTCGGATTATGCAACAAAAGGATGCTTTAGAATTCGAGAGGCCCCGGACAGCCCGATCTGAGGACCCCTTTATCCCTCATAAAACCAATTTAACCTGTTCTCTGTCTGAAGGGCCGGCAGAGCATTCGAGAAGCTTCACTCAGGGAACAGGTTACCGAATGCCAAGTGATATTCTATTTCTGCTGCCCCCAAACCTTAACCCTTTAAAGTCCCAAAGGATCAGCCACATACATCGACTCCATACGTTACATAACATCTTAAAACCAGCTCTGAGCCACCGATGCAATCCATTAAAAATGTCATGTCTCCTCTGTGTTTGGAAAACTCTTACTATAGGTGTGTTTATATATATATAGGTTTTTGTGTTTGAGTGTATGTGTGTATACTGAATATGTGTTGTGTATTTTTCTGTGTATGTGTTTTTGTTTTATATATAAATCTCGGTTTTGTACATATGAGTGTTTATTCTGGATGTATGTTCCTACCTTGTATTTTTGTTTCTCGGCTCAGGACATTTAGTGCCGTACATCCTTTTGGCTTCTTAAAAATACCTTATAATAAAACCTCTGACGTGCTCTGTCTGTACAATTACTACCTTATGAACAAATCCCTTTTTTTTCCTCTCCTAATGTCCCTTATTTAGGGGCTCCTCCATATTTTCAGGGGGTGTGGGTGTTTTTAGGGGTTCCTCCATATATTCAGGGTGTGCGGGTGTCTTTTTAGGGGCTCCTCCATATATTCAGGGTGTGGGTGTCTTTTATGGGGTTCCTCCATATATTCAGGGTATGCGGGTGTCTTTTTAGGGGCTCCTCCATATATTCAGGGTGTGCGGGTGTCTTTTTAGGGGCTCCTCCATATATTCAGGGTGTGCGGGTGTGTTTTTAGGGGTTCCTCCATATATTCAGGGTGTGCGGGTGTCTTTTTAGGGGCTCCTCTATATATTCAGGGTGTGCGGCTGTCTTTTTAGGGGCTCCTCCATATATTCAGGGTGTGCGGCTGTCTTTTTAGGGGCTCCTCCATATATTCAGGGTGTGCAGGTGTCTTTTTAGGGGTTCCTCCATATATTCAGGTGTGCGGGTGTCTTTTTAGGGGCTCCTCCATATATTCAGGGTGTGCGGGTGTCTTTTTAGGGGCTCCTCCATATATTCAGGGTGTGCGGGTGTCTTCTTAGGGGTTCCTCCATATGTTCAGGGTGTGTGGGTGTCATTTTAGGGGTTCTTCCATATATTCAGGGTGTGTGGGTGTTTTTAGGGGTTCCTCCATATATTCAGGGTGTGCGGGTGTCTTCTTAGGGGTTCCTCCATATATTCAGGGTGTGTGGGTGTCTTTTTAGGGGTTCTTCCATATATTCAGGGTGTGTGGGTGTCTTTTTAGGGGTTTTTCCATATATTCAGGGTGTGTGGGTGTCTTTTTAGGGGTTCCTCCATATATTCAGGGTGTGCGGATATATTTTTTTAGGGGTTCCTCCATATATTCAGGGTGTGTGGGTGTATTTTTAGGGGTTCCTCCATATATTCAGGGTGTGCAGGTGTTTTTAGGGGTTCCTCCATATATTCAGGGTGTGCGGGTGTTTTTAGGGGTTCCTCCATATATTTGGGGTGTGCGGGTGTTTTTAGGGGTTCCTCCATATATTCAGGGTGTGCGGGTGTTTTTAGGGGCTCCTCCATATATTCAGGGTGTGCGGGTGTTTTTAGGGGTTCCTCCATATATTCAGGGTGTGCGGGTGCCTTTTTTGGGGCTTCATATAGGTGAGGTGTGCGGGTGTATAAGAGAGCTGCACAGTTATAAAACTCCCAGCAATGAATGTGTAAACAATAATAAACGTTGTCGGGAGGTTACGTCGCTCGCTGTGAATAAGACCCTTTGCTCTTGTCTAAGTGGCCCTGATAGGTCATAACGTTATCTAGAAATTCTGGGTATAGCTCGGCCCCTGGCCCCGCCTCCTGCGCCTTTTCCTGGTGAGGTATTGTCACCCCAGCCCTCATAATGTGTTTATTTATGTATTACAAATATTTATTTATACAGATTGCGTCAGAGCCCAGCGTCTGATCGAGATGGGGTTAACGGGCAAGAGACACCCCCCCCCCCCCGTTTCTACCTGTCGGGACTTTGCTTTCACTTTCGTTTGGTGGACAATGAGTTAAATAAAATATTTGCTGTGTTTATGCCCCGGCTCCCCCCCTCCCTTTCTGTTTTACCTCATCGACCATTTTTTCCCATGTCTGAGCCCTGCCGTCCCTTGAATTAGTCACCATGGTGACAGTGTGACCCCCAAGGAGCGGAGTGGGGGGGGATCCAAAAAAACAACAAAAAAAAGTTGGAGAGGTCTTACTTTGGCAGATATTATTCTCACCCCCCGGAGCCTGGCATCCAATCAGATTGCTCGAATATGAGGTCACACGCCCCCCCCCCTCGTTCCCTCGCTGAACACGATGTGCTCACAAGTGACTTTAAGCACAAGCCGCGGCCCCGCGCCTTCCATGGAGATGCCGCACTCTGTTTCCTCACCGCGGTCAGCGCTGCGTGACAATGCATGCTTATGAGGGGGGCCATTAACCATCGCTGTGCCAGGGTGGGTGATGCGATTCAAAAATAAAGGGCTCTACATACATATGTTCACCGAATTGACTGTCGTCTTTGGGGATGATGGGAATTGCAGTCCTAAGGCTATGAGTCAAGGCTTTAACCATTTTTAAATATATATATTTAGCATTTAAACCCCCTGCATCATCTGATGAGCGAAAACATTTCATGCCGAGAGTTGAATCTTGCTGGTTTGATATTTTTCCGCGGGGGGATGGGGGGGGCACAGGGTGGGTGAGAACGCGCTCCCTTGTAATCGCCGTGCAGCCGGCTCTTCCATTGTCCCGCGCGCTTAGTGGGTGTCGAGGCTTAAGCTGGGAAATTGAGCTGCAATTTATTAGGAAGGATCCCGTAATTTGGGGAAGAACAGACTTTAAAAAAAATTAAAATGCAATTTTCAGCAGCGTTTAATGGTCTGGGAAGGTTTCAGGTGCCGGGCTACCTCCCCCCCACCCCGTGCTATAAAATGCAATTATTCACAATTATGGGCTTTACGTTACTGAAAGGCCAGACACCCCCAGCTTTCCTAGGACTACAACTCCCACAAAGCACAGCCTGCATTAAAGGGACATTCCCGTGCTTTTTAATATTTTTCTTTAATGAATAAATTATTATTCTTTTAACAAGTTATTCCAATCATAAAAGCAGAGTCTCCCTCCTGACACAAACCCACCTATTATGCCTGTGCCAAGTCCTGCTTCTGCCATGCGCTGCTGGGCGACTCGCAGGGACTGAACTGGCAAGTGTAGCGCGCGCGCTTTCTGAGTCCAGCAATTACTGGCTAAAGGCAGAAGATAAATGATTTGGGGAACGGAAGACACTGTGACACCAGGGAGGGGTTGGGAGCTGAGGAAACACTAGCATGTCCCTTTAACGGTGAGCGTGAGCTCCTGTGCCTGTCTGGGGACGTGGCAGGAAGACGTTACATTTCCAGGACCAGAGGGTGAACGTTAATTGACTATGCTGCCGCCGTAGACCCATCGTGTGGAAAGAGGAGAGCAGCAGGTCCTTGACCGCGGCCTTCTCTGCGGTGGCGTTGAGGCCTCTGTTGTCTAGATGCTCCACCAGTTATCTCTAGCAGCTTTTGAAGAGTTGCCGGGGTGGTCAGTGCTCGGTGCCCTGCCTGTCCTGGCCGCTGTCCATGGTACTGAAACGCAGACCCCAGTAACATTTACACTGCAGGACATGGCTCTGCGTGCAACCCCGGTCATCTGTGTGAAGATAGAAACGCGTCCATTAGCTTGCCACCAGTCATTGCTGCTGATTCACAGGAACCTGATCAAGGATTCCATTCCTTCACCCATTCACCAGACCGCGGGCTACAATGACCTTCCTTCACCCTCACCCGCCTTCTTTTGGATTGTAAGTTCCTTAGGGAAGCAGGGCTCTCTCTGCCGCATGTCTGACCACCTTTATGTCATCTTAGTTAATACTACCCTATGTACCACGCCACCAGATATGTTGGTGCAATAACACGTGGGGATCTCCCTTTACACTATATATCTCCATATATCCCCTCCATGACCACACAGACAATCCAACATCTCCAAGCATCAACAAGCTCTGGTGTTATTATATCCGGAATATTCTTTTCTTCCAGACAGACATCCGGCTGCTTTATAAAGTCTCTCCCCAGTCTGAAAGAGGAGCACCCGCTCCACGCACAGAGCTTTATTCCCCTTGCTGGAAAGAAATCTCTCTTCTTCCAGACTCAATGGGTGCCGGCTTGTCCTTTGTGCTGTCCTGTTAACGCTTAGGTCACCAGATATCTGCTCCATATTGCTATAATATTACCAGATCCCTTCTGAATGCCTGGTCTTTTACTTTCTACATGTATCTTATATTCTAGCACTCGCACAACAATGAAGGTAAACGTAAGAGATGCATTCTCTTGCTGGTTCCCAGTCTCTCACTTTTTTTGGCATAGAGTCTGCGGTGGCACAGCCTCCCTCCTTGCCAGTGCAGTGCCATGCTGGATGGCGTTATGCATAGCGCAGGGTCTGCAACGAGACACGAGCTGCTCCTAGACAACAGTTTCTGCCAGATAGAAAACGTGGACCTCATTTGCATGTTTTACCCACAGTCCCTTGCATACAGGGAGCATAGAGAGTGAGCTCTGGGCTCCATATTTCTCTGTTTCACTCAGACACATAGCTGTTTGTTTGTATTTGTTTCTATATTAGTAAAAAAACAAGAATAAAGTGACAAAAAAGCAAAGAAGGGTGGTTAAATATTGTGGAAACAAAGAATGCTGCTTATAACTTCTCTCTCGGTGGTCACTTGTAACCTCTCTCCCGGTGGTCACTTGCACCCTCTCTCCCGGCGGTCACTTGTACCCTCTCTCCCGGCGGTCACTTGTAACCTCTCTCCCGGCAGTCACTTGTACCCTCTCTCCCGGCAGTCACTTGTAACCTCTCTCCCGGCAGTCACTTGTAACCTCTCTCCCGGCAGTCACTTGTAACCTCTCTCCCGATGGACACTTGTAACCTCTCTCCCGATGGTCACTTGTAACCTCTCTCCCGATAGACACTTGTAACCTCTCTCCCGATGGTCACTTGTAACCTCTCTCCCGATGGTCACTTGTAACCTCTCTCCGGATGGTCACTTGTAACCTCTCTCCCGATGGTCACTTGTAACCTCTCTCCCGATGGTCACTTGTATCCTCTCTCCTGGCGGTCACTTGTATCCTCTCTCCTGGCGGCCACTTGTATCCTCTCTCCCGGCGGCCACTTGTATCCTCTCTCCCGGCGGCCACTTGTAATCTCTCTCCTGGCGGTCACTTGTAACCGGTCTCCCGGCGGCCACTTATAGACAAACAAATAAACCGCAAAAACAGTTCCCTTAAGCACAAAGTGAATGTATAAGTATATATTTTTAATTTTTTATCTTAATGTAAACAGCAATACTAGTGCAGTATGACGTATACAGATCAGTGATAACAGAGCAAATGACCACTTGCATGTTCCCGTGTATAAGGTGCCCATTAGAGGGGTAGTGCCATCAGCATGTTCTCATGGGATAACCCTGTGGAATAGGGCTACGGATGAAAGCTTTTGATGCTTATATATGTAGGTAGTATTCTGTTGACGGAGGGTATAAGGAATATCCAAACTAAAAGTCTGTATATTAAAGCAAGTTTATATATTTAAACATAAAATCTTACAAGAACAGCGACCTCGTTAAAATCCTAAACAGCAAATCTAGGGCTGTCTCTGATTTTATATATTACTGCTTGTAATTTGCAATTTGGAGGCTTTTCATCTTTTTAATCCTCTACCACAATCTAAATAGTTATGTATTAGGGCTGTGCAATTAATTGCAATCGCAATCGAATCGCGATTTCCGACCCTGCAATTTCTAAATCGCATAAGGCTGCAATTTTTGGCTCCCTGTTAACTTCCGGCGGCATGGTGCTTTGGGCGCTCGCAGGGGGGACCACGTGACGAGCCGCATTCTTGCGGCTCGTCACATGGTTCCCCCAGGCGAGCGCCCAAGCTCCATGCCGCCGGAAGTTAACAGGGAGCCGAACACGTGGCGCACAGAGGTGAGCTGGGGCAGTATATCCATGTGCTGGGGCAGTATATCCATGTGCTGGGGCAGTATTTCCATGTGCTGGGGCAGTATATCCATGTGCTGAATACTGAATACATTTAGAATGTATGTAGCATGTTTGAAAAAGCAAAAACAATTGGCTAAATCGCAAATAAAATCGCAATCGCAATATTCATTCAAGAAATCGCAATATGATTATTTTGTCAATATTGCACAGCCCTATTATGTATGTATGTATGTATGTATGTATATATATATATATATATAACTGCTTTTCAATCAGGATCTTCCACACATTTGTTGCCCGGTGCTGCTCAAGGCCAGTTATATTCCTAATGAACACGCGGCTCTCATAGACCTCAACTATTCAGATCAAGAGCTGTATTAAATATAGAGTAGTGTATAGAATAGTGTATAACAGTGCTCAAAATTCCCACGCTACTAACCAGGCCGTAAGAGTTACTCTCCACTAGTTGTTCCACCTAACCGCTACCCAGCCCTTAATTCTGTCCGTAAACACGCCCCCCATAAAATATCTTCTGAAACTACACTGCTACCAAAATTACATGTATACCCAGACATCAGACCCCAGATACATGTATACCCAGACATCGGACCCCAGATACATGTATACCCAGTCATCGGACCCCAGATACATGTATACCCAGACATCAGACCACAGTGTGAACAGAGCGAGGAGGCAAGGAAGCTCCTATCCACCCCCCTGCCAGTGGCAGAGACGAGCTGTGTCAGGTTAGGCAGCTGTTCCCTGCCACCGTGCAGCCTGGGAAAGGGGGGGGATGCATGGTGGCACTACCGGAATGCGCAGCACAAAATAATTTATTGTGCTGCCTGTGTGTGCATTTCCACTCGCCCTCACTTAATTTCCACTCGCCAAATGCGAGTAGGCGAGTGGAAATTTTGAGCCCTGGTGTATAAGACCTGTGAGTGGCACTTATTGATTGTGTGTATATATATATATATATATATATTATAGGTTTTTTTTTATCTTTTCTGATATCAGCCGTACTTACAGTATTTAGGTTCCTGTTAAGCCTCAGTGTTTATACTTTCCCCTCGACAAACCTGTCTGCTCATGATACATTACAGTCAGGATAATATGTCTCCTTTGCACATTTTACATTTCGGATTTCCTAAACGTTTCTTTGTCTTTCCAGGGGAATGAAGGTGATCGATCGGTTTTCTCCTGCAGCCGTTGTGCCGCGCATCGCCATCAGGTAGGACATTTTTTGCTTTTCAGGCTTTTTTTTTTTGCAGCTGTTCATGTGACGACAGATGAGACGGCGACGCAGATTTTTCTCGTTCTCCTTTCGAAATGGCATAATCGGACCAAAAAACAACAACACAAACCAGGCTTTAAATGTACAGACTTATTGACTTGTGGTTATTAGGATGAGCAGGATTGAACGCAGGTCCTGTGCATCAGAGAGTCTTAAATTTACAGGTCTCCAAAAAGTTGCAGAAACAATGTGTTTTTTTCAGGTGCCTGTGTCAGGTATTATGGAAAGCACAGGTAAGTGTTTTTTTTTACAGGTCATCTAAGAGTTGCAGAAACAATGTTTTTTTTCCAGGTGCCTGTGTCAGGTATTACGGAAAGCACATGTGTTTTTTTTTTTTACAGATCTTGAATAACAGTCATTATGGTATAAGTGGCGTTTGGGCTCATATACGGCATTTTTTGGGGTTCATTGCAGGTTTGCATATCTGGATTTTAGAGAAAGCCGATGTGATTATCTCCTTAAGCTGTTTTATTTGGTGTTTTACCACAACAACCTCAAAACACAGAAAAACTGACAGCTCTGGCTTCCAATAGAAAGTAGCGGATGTATCCTGCTACCAACATATCATATGCCACGTTACCCACATAACCACTGCTACTTTTTTATTTTATGTTTGCATTTATGTATTAATCTCTAGCTGGTTGACCCTTTACATTTTCCCTCCCTTCTTGTTAAACTCTTGCCGTCAATTTGTTTCCCCGTCTCCTCCCCATGTCGTAGATAGCTCTTATACAAAGCACACCCTTCCTAAACATGTGTCTTTCTCCGCTCAACTCACCATCTGCTGCCGCCACCCATAGCCACTCCTGTCCCTGCATTTTCACCCAGCTGCCCCAACTACCCTCCCACCTAGACCGTGTTCTAATCTTACAGCTCTCCATTACATCTGCTTCCACGTTCCTCTCAGATTAACTTTATCAAGACCAAGCTTTGGGTCTTTCCCCATGCAGTGTCTGCTACATTCTGGCCACCAGCTCCACACTCCGCCTCCATCCTTTTGTTTCACTTACTTTTCTTGCTTAGATTGTAAGCTCACAGCATGTACGACTGCACACCTGTATATAGTGCTGTATAGGCATGGCACACAGTGTATAGTATAGTGTATATAGTGCTGTATCGGCAGGGCACACAGTATATAGTGTATATAGTGCTGTATCGGCAGGGCACACAGTATATAGTATAGTGTATATAGTGCTGTATCGGCAGGGCACACAGTATATAGTATAGTGTATATAGTGCTGTATCGGCAGGGCACACAGTATATAGTATAGTGTATATAGTGCTGTATCAGCAGGGCACACAGTATATAGTATAGTGTATATAGTGCTGTATCGGCAGGGCACACAGTATATAGTATAGTGTATATAGTGCTGTATCGGCAGGGCAAATAGTATATAGTTGTGACGGGACGGCCGCCACTACGCTGTAGCGCAGTACAACAGTTCAAGTGTTTATTTATTTGTGTGTTATTAAAAGTTCGTTAGCCCTTATTTTTATAAGTACCTCAATATGATTATCCCTGTTGTTCCCCTGCTCCCCGCTCAGAGCCACGGAAAGTTCACCAGACGAGCTGGCACCGAGTCTCAAGATAAGGGCTGCACCCACGGGGGGGCCCAAGGTGAACAAAGGGAAATTGGGCCATGGCTAGGCAGTGGCAGAAATCACCCCGGGAGGGCTGAGGGCGGACCAGGGGAGAACAATGTCTTTTTTCCCCATAAATAAGCTGTGTTCTCCATGAAAAATAAATCACTCGTTTGAACCTTTACTCCTGTCTCGGCTAGTAATTGGGGATAACAGGGCTTTGGGAACTGGGACGCTTCAAGGACCTCTCTACAGCGCTGCAACCTCGGGGTATTCTACGAGCACCAGCGGCACCTCGCTACCACACTACCGACCTCCAGGTGTGCTCGGCGCTGACGGCGGATCTACTCACCCCGAGAACCGGGATCCGTCACATTGGTGGCAGCGGTGGGATACATTGGATATGAGCAACGCTGAAGTGCTGAAAGAGTTGTACACTTTACTGAATGAAAATTACGTGGAAGATGATGATAACATGTTCCGCTTCGACTATTCTCCTGAATTTTTACAGTGGGCCCTGTGTCCTCCCGGATGGTTGTCACAGTGGCACTGCGGAGTCAGGGTTTCCTCCAACAAGAAGTTAGTTGGTTTTATTAGAGCTGTTCCTGCAAACATTCGTATTTATGAGAAGGTAAAGAAGATGGTAGAAATCAATTTCCTTTGTGTACATAAAAAGCTGCGATCGAAGCGAGTAGCTCCCGTGTTGATACGTGAAATAACGAGAAGAGTTAATATAGAAGGGATATTCCAGGCCGTTTACACGGCAGGCGTTGTACTCCCAAAGCCCGTGTCTACTTGTCGGTACTGGCATCGATCTCTGAATCCTGGAAAATTGGTTGAAGTGAAATTTTCTCACCTCAGTAGAAATATGACTTTGCAGAGGACAATGAAGCTGTATAGACTGTCGGACTCTCCAAAGACTGCAGGTTTAAGACAAATGGAGAGAAAGGATCTTTCAATGGTGAAGCAGTTATTAAATGACTATCTGAGCCAGTTTAACCTCGCTCCCGTCACAATAGTATAGTGTATATAGTGCTGTATCGGCAGGGCACATAGTATATAGTATAGTGTATATAGTGCTGTATCGACAGGGCACACAGTATATAGTGTATATAGTGCTGTATCGGCAGGGCAAATAGTATAGTGTATATAGTGCTGTATCGGCAGGGCACACAGTATATAGTATAGTGTATTTAGTGCTGTATCGGCAGGGCAAATAGTATAGTGTATATAGTGCTGTATCGGAAGGGCACATAGTATATAGTATAGTGTGTATATAGTGCTGTATCGGCAGGGCACATAGTATATAGTATAGTGTATATAGTGCTGTATCGGAAGGGCACATAGTATATAGTATAGTGTATATAGTGCTGTATCGGCAGGGCACATAGTATATCGTATATATAGTGCTGTATCGGCAGGGCACATAGTATATAGTATATACAGTTGTGTTCAAAATTATTCAACCCCCACTGAAATTGAGTGTTTTGGCCAGTTTGACATTGATTTTGATCATTCAGTCATCTTGCTTACAATTAAATCAAAGAGGCACGTGTAGGTCAGACAAATATAACATAACATTTATAATGAAATAACCACAAATGTCTTTTCTGTGCTCACATCATTATCAGTTTTATTCAACCCCCAAGTGAGATTCAATCTTAGTACTTAGTACAACATCCTTTTACAGTTATAACAGCTTTTAAACGTGAAGCATAGCTTGACACAATTGTCTTGCAGCGATCTACGGGTATCTTCGCCCATTCGTCATGGGCAAAAGCCTCCAGTTCAGTCACATTCTTAGGCTTGCGCACTGCAACTGCTTTCTTTAAGTCCCACCAGAGGTTCTCAATCGGATTTAAGTCAGGTGACTGCGATGGCCACTCAAAATGTTCCAGCCTTTAATCTGCAACCATGCTCTAGTGGACTTGGAGGTATGCTTGGGATCATTGTCCTGTTGAAAGGTCCAACGTCTCCCAAGCCTCAGGTTTGTGACGGACTGCATCACATTGTCATCCAATATCTCCGGGTACTGAAGAGAATTCATGGTACCTTGCACACGCTGAAGCTTCCCTGTACCTGCAGAAGCAAAACAGCCCCAAAGCATGATTGACCCCCCGCCATGCTTCACAGTAGGCAAGGTGTTCTTTTCTTCATAGGCCTTGTTCTTCCTCCTCCAAACATAGCGTTGATCCATGGGCCCAAACAGTTCTAATTTTGTTTCATCAGTCCACAGAACACTATCCCAAAACTTCTGTGGTTTGTCCACATGACTTTTGGCATACTGCAGTCGACTCTTCTTATTCTTTGGAGACAGCAAGGGGGTGCGCCTGGGAGTTCTGGCATGGAGGCCTTCATTACGCAGTGTGCGCCGTATTGTCTGAGCTGAAACTTCAGTACCCACATCTGACAAATCTTTCTCAGTTCCTCAGCAGTCACACGGGGACTTTTCTCCACTCTACCCTTCAGGTAGCGCACAGCAGTCGAAGTCAGCATCTTCTTTCTGCCACGACTAGGTAGCGTTTCAACAGTGCCCTTTGCCTTGAATTTGCGAATGATGCTTCCTATGGTCTCTCTTGGTATGTTTAACATCTTTTCAATCTTCTTATAGCCATTGACCTTCCTGTGAGGAGTAATGACCTCTTCTCTTGTCTTCCTGGACCATTCTCTTGACTTCATCATGTTTGTAACCACACCAGTAAATGTCTAGAAGGAGCTGAGTATCACAGTCATTTTAAAGCTGCCTAATTGGTGCTTATTATGCTTTATTGCTGCTCCGTGACATCCACAGGTGTTTTCAATACCTGATTGAAAACACTCGAATGAACCTCTGTTTTTCAGAGTGGTAGTCTTTAAGGGGTTGAATAATTGTGTCAATGAAGAATTCACAAAAGAAACATTTACTACTGTATTACAAAACCAATTGATGTCATTTTAGTTGCATATGGTTCTTTAAAAAGTCCTTGTAGGATTTCATTCTGAATACAATTACAAATGTACACTAAATTCCCTAAAACCCTTTACAGCATTGGGGGTTGAATAATTTTGAACACAACTGTATAGTGCTGTATTGGCAGGGCGCATAGTATATAGTATAGTGTATATAGTGCTGTATCGGCAGAGCACATAGTATATAGTATATATAGTGCTGTATCGGCAGGGCACATAATATATGGTATAGTGTATATAGTGCGGTATCAGCAGGGCACATAGTATATAGTATATATAGTGCTGTATTGGCAGGGCGCATAGTATATAGTATAGTGTATATAGTGCTGTATCGGCAGGGCAAATAGTATAGTGTATATATAGTGCTGTATCGGCAGGGCACATAGTATATAGTATAGTGTATATAGTGCTGTATCGGCAGGGCACATAGTATATAGTATAGTGTATATAGTGCTGTATCGGCAGAGCACATAGTATATAGTATATATAGTGCTGTATCGGCAGGGCACATAGTATATAGTATAGTGTATATAGTGCTGTATCAGCAGGGCAGTTATCTTATTGGCAGGGCCAACTGTCCCTTTTCCATCATTATTTATTATGTCTCATGTTTGTGTTCCCCCATTGTAAAGCACTGCAGAATCTGTTGGTGCTATATATAAGTCCTGTAACCGTTACATCATCCATATGGATCCGATCAAAGCCGCTATAAAGCTGCCAGACATTAATTCCCTGGACCGATCACTAAACACAGAATTAGGTTCCGCTTTCCAGATCACAGAGCGGTACCTGGAGGCCGGCCTGTCTCTATATAAAGGGATTATTCTGGCAGTCTGGGCCGCGCCAGCTTGGCATCGTATCCCACAGATCCCGAGATTTATTTCCCTTTTATTTTCTTACAGATCCTTGAGACCCGGTGATATTTAGAATTATTTATTCTTATTTTCTTGAATAGTTTTCTGTTTTTTCGCTGGGAAAGTTCAGCGTTCCTGCTGGATTCCTCGCTCTTCTCTAATATACCTACAGTGAAAAATAACGTTTGTTGATGTTTGTGTTTATCCATCAATAACCTTAAAAGTGGAGCTGTCACTCGGCCCGTTGAGAGCCTTCCTTCCTCTCTCAGCCCATGAAGAGAGCACGGTGCCTGGGGCCACATCTCACCCAGGCTTGAATACCTGCATCCAGGTGGGGTGACGTCTTGCAGAAAGCAGCGGGTAGGTGCTGGCGTACGGCCCTCCCGTATACCTATGTGCGCCGGAGATGAGTTTACATATCCCTGAGGACAAATATACGAGATGGAGAACTTCCCCGTATCCACGTAATAAAGCAAACACGGAGAACGTCACACAAGATCTACGTGTTGCGCTCCACATGGACCTGTGGGAACGGCACTGCTAAATACCCGCGCCGAGTCCAGAACACAAACCTCTGCAACTGTCAGCCCCAACATACACAGGCATCACCAGCATTTCCCTCATTTCCTCCATTATTTATCTCCTGCCTTTAGCCAGTTATTCCTGTTTAGATGCAGAGTCTCCAGACGTCTCCCTCCTGACCTGAACGCACGAGGTTCTCAGCAGCTCAGTCCGTGTGTCTCCTCCTGTCTCTGCTGTGCACTCCTATGCGGTTCTACGCCATTCGCTCGTGTTCTGGCCATGAGAAACCAGGCAGCATCGTCTCGCTGGGCAGGAGCTTGTTGGATTTTTCCTGATGATCATTGCTGTCACATTTCCTTTTATCCAGGTTATTCAGCCCATGCGAGTGAACGATCATTACATTATCGCATGAAATATCAGGACCAGGTGTGTGAGGGTGGGGGGCACCTCTTATTGCACCTGGTCAGCTCTGCATGATGGGAGTTACAGTCCGTGGCAGCTGCAGTGCAGCTATACCAGCAATAAGGATCCGAGGAGGGAATTGGGGAAGAATATGCGTATTCCTCTTTGTTTGCTTAATTCGTGCTTTTTTGGAATAGTGCTGTCGTTTTTTGGGGTTGTTTTTTCCCCCGTGGTTTTATTGATCCTGGACAGTCTCCTTGGAGCTCAATCCATTCCGTAAACTCACTGGGAAGCTTAATCCATCACTTGTGTCGAAAAAGGAAGACAATTGTTCTTGCTTGTATACAGGATACTCTTTTTTTTTATATATATATATATAACGTATTGTGTTTGTGCTGTTTTGTGTTTATTGGCCGGGTCTCGCAGCTCGGCCTTTGCTCAATCCGATTCCCTGAGCTCGTTTGGGTTTTCAGGCCGTTGTAATAAACACCAAAGCTGCTCGTATGTTTTAGGTGACAGTTTTATGCGAAGGGTTTTTACGTTCCTTTAGTGTTGTGTGTTTTTTTATTTATTTTCTGAGCTCGCTATTAACCTTTCTTGTCCAAGACGGACGGAGAACATTAGTGCCCTGGGAGCAAAGCACAAGCCTGAGGTACGATGGAAAACGGTGCATTCTGTGTATATATATATATATATATATATACACATACACATATATACACATACCGGTGCAGAGAGTGGTATGATCCACTGCTTCCTCTCTCCGTACGCAGCTGAAAACTGGGAACAAATCGTTCCCAATGTCCTTCTGCGGATCCTTCCACCGGCGCAGCATGACTCCACTTCAGCTCCTGCAAAGCTCGAATGGGGACGCTCACAGCTCCGTGTAGTCCTATGGACTCCTGGAGCCGAGAGCAGCTATGCGTGCAGCACCACCGCACCTCTGCCGTTATCCGCCTGCGATTAGAAGTATGAACGAGGCAAACCAGACGTGTGTCCAGTAAATGCTTCCCGAGACGCACAGATTTTTTCTATTTTGGTACCTTCCATCCAGGCACTCTGTATGTAACACATGGCTGAACCTCCCACCCCCTGCTGTGACCCAGCATGATAAGGATCATAAAGTGGAGTCTGCAGTATGCTGAATAAATAAAATTAACTCCTTGTAGGCTGAAACTAAGTAAGTAAGTAGCTTCAATTGCTAAAATGCTATTTTTTTTTTTTTTTTCCAGACTGGATTTATTAAAAAGAAAAGGAAATGACCCAACACGCACCAGAAAGCCCCTTCATGTCCTGCGTGCCAGTGGTATGCTCTTAAAGGGATAGAAGCTCCTGTGGGGCACAGTGCCCCCTCTGGCAGAGGGCGAGTTAACAGGAATGCCTCGTGCTGGCAGGTGACGGCACAGAGGAGGCTGCAGGGTCTGGATACAGGTAGAGGAGGCAGCACATTGTTTCAGAATGAATTAGCAGAGCAAACAATCTGCCCTCTTCTTTCATCGCCGCGGGAATGTCACGTTTGGTTTGTTTCTCCTCTGCGCTCCATCTTCCCCTTCAGGCCCCGGCCCGTTCTGCGAGCTCGCCTCAGGATCTTATCCAAACAGCAGCGGTTCCTTTCAGATTTATCAGCGCCTTTATCTGATCTGATCCCCCGGGGAGGGCAGGATCTGAGGGTACGCGCGCCAGAGCTTTAGGGACCAGTAGTTTTTGATAAATCGAATTACAGCGCCGAGTTCACCGTCAGTTCAGCCATTTCAGTTTGGCATGAGGAGGTCCACGTACCTGCCCGGCTCTTTGCAGAGGATCTGGACTTGTTTCCTCCTGACGTACTGCCTTAAAGCTGAACACAGCATCTCCTTTCTTAACCATTCTGCGTGAATGAATCAATGAATAAATTCAAAGTATCTCCTTGAGTTTCACCCCCCACACACACTTTTCATGGTTTCCACTTGAAGACCCAAATCTGTTCCTAGTCGTTCCGTGATGGTCCTCATAGCTTTGGTAGATCAGGCCTGAAACTAAAACTCCTATCATGCTTCTAATTGTTTAGCGAGTGAATAAAGTGCAGTAATCTGTAGGATTTGTCCATTTTTGCCTTTCTCTAATCTGGCTGCAGAGGCTCCATGGTGGACGTCCATTAATCCATTTAACCTGTGAATGTCTGCTCCAGTGCTTATTAAACGTTTATCGTCCATACACCCACACGATTTAATTGATCCTTTTTTTTTTAAGGATAGGATTAGATACAGTATTTACTTGAGCAGAATCTGTAACACGCCCCGTTCACACCTATGCGTTTTAAAGCGTGTTCCTGCGCGCTTTAAAACGCATGAATGGGGAAATCCCATGTTTTATCACATGGGACCCACATGTTTTATTGTCCTATGGGACCCGTTCACACCTGGGCGTTTTGAAGCGCGCAGGAACGCGCTTTAAAACGTCCTGCGCCCAAAGAAGTCCGAGAGCTTCTTTGGTGCGCATAGCAACGCGTTCGCGGCCATAGACATATCCGCCTACGCGCTGCAATGCGCGTCCGCGCGTTTTTTCGTATGCACGAACGTGTGTAAAAAAAAAAAAAGCGCGTATTGCACACGTGCAGGTGTGAACCCAGCCTTAGTGCAGCTGTCTGCAATACATCTGTGTGCGTGTGTGTGTGTATATATACTGTATATTGAAGTTTATTATTGCAGAAGTCCTTTACACATCCCGGAAATTCAGAGAACTGCATCCCGGAGCTCATGTGCTGCCTTCCCCATATGCAGCAAGGAACTCTGGGTAAGATATACAAATTACGTCTGTAATTTCTCTTTTTTTTTGCATCCTGGGTCTGTTTTATCACAGAACCCTCCAATCAATGCCACGCCACGCCACGCCATGCTAGATGGCTTTTTTTTTTTAGCAGAGATCAAGTATATGCAACTGGTCAAAGCCACTCCTAGGACAGCGCTGTTTTGGGTTTATTGTACCCTTATCAGCAGGAGCTAGGCCGAGACCAGTTGCAGTTTGATGTTTAACCCGTAGGGCAAATCAATACTCATTTATGTTGTGGTGGAGGGCAAAAAAATGAGATTAAAAGCCTCCACACTGCATCAAACTGCAACTGGTCATGCCTATCTCCTGCTGATGAGGGTACAATAAACCCCAAACAGCTGTCCAGGAGTGACTGTGACCACTTGCATAAACCTGATCTCTGCTAAAAAAAAAAGCTGTCTAGCATTGCGTGGCATTGATTGGAGGATTCCGTGATAAAACAGACCAAGGATGCAAAAAAGTGAGAAATTACAGACGTCATTTGCATGTCTTACCCAGAGTTCTGTGCTGCATACGGGGAATGTAACACATGAGCTCTGTGATGCCGTTCTTTGAATTGCTGTGATGTGCAAGTTACTTCTGCCATAATAAACTTATTTGCTGTGTAGAGGCTTTTAATCTCATTGTTTGCCTCCACCACAACTTAAACAAATATATATATATATACACACATATACTGTGTGTGTAAATATATATATGTTTGTGATATGTGTGTGAGATGTGCTTGTATATGTTTGTGTGTGCGTGTATTGCCCCCTCCCTCCGTATGATAAACCTGTGCACCCTTGGATTTCCCCTAATGGCTGTTCTTGCACAATCTTGTCCTTATCTGTGTGCGATCCGGCCCCGCTGAGCGCTTTGTTGAATGTATTTACCGCCATATGTTTTATTTTTTTATATCTTCAAGTATCCAGATGAATGTTTGCGTTGAGTAACGTGCACGGTGTGTCGTTTGGGTTGTATGACCCTTGGAGCGCTGCACAGGCAGAGCGCTAAATCGCCCATTGCAGAGGCGCTTCCCTCCACCTCGCCTGTACTGACTTGCACAAACGGGAGATGTTTTTATTACGTTTTTCATGCAAGAAATAAATTGTTTCTACCACGTGGAGCCGGAAACCTTTTCTCCGGTAAATCGCCGTGTACCTCTGCGGTCACGCTGGTCATTCTCCAGCTGCCAGGGCGTCTGTGCCGTGATAGGATAAAAGCTGGATTTATAAGCATTGTATTCGTTTTTGCTTCATTTAACTGCTATGAATTATGTGTATTGGTGTGTATTATATACTAGTATCTGTCTGCCTGTCAGTCTGTCCGTCCATCCGCTTGCCTGACCCCTCTATCTGTCCATCTGTCTGTCTGACCCCTCTATCTGTCCATCTGTCTGTCTGACCCCTCTATCTGTCCATCTGTCTGACCCATCTATCTGTCCATCTGTCTGCCTGACCCCTCTATCTTTCCATCTGTCTGTCCATCCGCCTGCCTGACCCCTCTATCTGTCCATCTGTCTGTCCATCCGCCTGCCTGACCCCTCTATCTGTCCATCCGTCTGCCTGACCCCTCTATCTGTCCATCTGTCTGTCCATCCGCCTGCCTGACCCCTCTATCTGTCCACCTGTCTGTCCATCCGTCTGCCTGACCCCTCTATCTATCCATCCGTCTGCCTGACCCCTCTATCTGTCCATCTGCCTGCCTGACCCCTCTATCTGTCCATCTGTCTGTCCATCTGCCTGCCTGACCCCTCTATCTGTCCACCTGTCTGTCCATCCGTCTGCCTGACCCCTCTATCTGTCCATCTGCCTGCCTGACCCCTCTATCTGTCCATCTGTCTGTCCATCTGTCTGTCCATCCGCCTGCCTGACCCCTCTATCTGTCCACCTGTCTGTCCATCCGTCTGCCTGACCCCTCTATCTGTCCATCCGTCTGCCTGACCCCTCTATCTGTCCATCCGTCTGTCCATCCGTCTGCCTGACCCCTCTTTCTGTCCATCCGTCTGCCTGACACTCTCTGTCAGTCTCACCATATTTCTGTCTGTATTCCTCTGTCTAGCGAGCTACATCTCTTAGATTGTAAGCTCTTGAGCAGGGTCCTCTCTCCTACTGTTCTGTGTGTTTAACCTGTATGTTTATTTGTTCTGCCTCCCATTGTACAGCGCTACGGAACTTGTAGCGCTTTATAAAAACTTGTAACTGTACATCGTTTCTCTCTTTGTCTCTATATCATCATCATCATAAATTCATCTGTTGAAATACAGTTGGTGCATGAATCAACCGAGCTCTCTTCCTGGATGTGGAAGACCATGCTTACTGACACATCCCTCCTCCGTGATTCCAGTCAGGGTATAGGACTTAAAGGGGCCGCGCTGGCCAGACACGGTCTGTCAGAGAGCGCTGGGAGCTAGGGAGGATGCTAGACGTGTAAACACTGTAGTTTCCAAGACAGCTCTGACTTTTACAACCTCCCATCTCCCTGAGCAACATCACAGAGGAATAACAGTGAAGGTGAGTCACGGGGTACCTTTAACCCTTTCCATGCCGGACGCACCCTGTCCACTGGCATCCCGGTTTAAGCATATCACCGCATCATGTCACTTTGGGAATGTCCCTCACACTGGTCCTTCATGTCGATGGCATCCTCTGACTCGCTTTGCGCCTCTGTGAAGACGCACATCTAGAATTTTCCAGCTGTTGAGTCGTCCATAGGTTTAGGCTTCAATTCGTATAATTGATTTATTTGGCAGAGAAATGTCCAGTACGTACCATCATGTTCAACAGTCACGCCCACCCACTTGCGATCAAAAGTCAAGCCCATCATCGAGTTCGTTCTCCTGTTAGTTGGGTCATTGGCCTGACACCGACAGGAGCTGCAGTCCGACACGAATGGACCTTATGCCCCTTAATGTATCCAGTCTGACATTATGCTTCTTTTCTCGTGTTGAATGCAGCTTTTAGAGAGCTTCTGCACCTGATAAGGTTGAGGGGAGACAACACTACCCAACCTGAGACTGAAAATGTAGCATTGCCAAGTCACCAAAGACAAACTCCGTCTATTACCGACATTGTCTGTTCCCAAGCATGCTCAGGATTTCCCAGCGAGCTGTTAGAGAAACGATGGAGACTGTGAACTCCAGGCTGAGTTCAACAGAGATAGCAACCCGGAAAGTCAACCAAGCATGTCTTTTATGAATATCTGTCGATCCCAGGTATATATGTATTTGCTATCAGAGCAGTCACAGGATGAGACTCACACCGAGACCCTGTTTGAGGAGCGGGCTGAGGAATTCAGTCTGCACCCCCTCCCATGCCTCTCTGTAAGCCTACTGAGGTCTGTTGTCCCTCGAGAAATAAAGTAAAAAATAATCTTGAAACCACTGTAGGGCCTGTTTCTCCATCCCTGGGTGATGGCAGCCTATGGAACCACCTGAAGGAACTGAGCATTTTATGACCTAGTTTTGGAAAGCTGTCCTGCCTGAGGACGCTTTGCTCGTGCTCAGTCCAGTCCTGTAACACAGTCCTTATGTCAATCATTTACTCGCCCTTTTTGGAAGAGCTTTTAGTGTCCGTGTCTTGGATCCAGCTTGGCTTCAAGCTTGCTGCAGTGCATTTGCATTACCTGTTACGCTCCAGGGACTCTTAAGTTGCAGCTCTCGGTCAAGCAGGAGGCCCAGCCAGATAACCACGGACTTGGGAGTCCTAGTTCTCGGTCAAGCAGGTAATTCCTATACGCAAGAAACAGCTGTAAGCCTAAAACATGGCTGTGAGTTGGTACGACTTTACACTTTCACCCAACCAAATCGAATCGCTTGTCCACTTGCCCAGAAGATTACGAACCCCAAGGAGCTAACCAAGGTGTGCCGGCTCACTACACCTACAGAAACGTCCTTCAAGAAGGAAGCAGGGAACCTGTTTTGTTCAGAAACTCGAGTTTCTCGTTAGGACTGCTCACGTTTTCATCGTGTGCGACTTGTTACTCTGAGCTTTGGAGAAGCTTCGCTCGGCCAGGTTCGGCGTTGCTGAGTGAGCGACTGGTTGCAGAAATCCCCATTTATTCTCTCATCCACCAGGAATGATCAGCTCGTTTTACAAACCCTCCGTTCACTACTTTCACGAGTCGTTTTGTTTGCTTTGTTGCCCCATACATTCTTAACATGCCGGGACTGATTGTTTGAAGTTCTGTTGTGTTTTTTATTTTATTTAATACAGTTTTTTCCTGGCTACCTATAATTAGGATGACTCCTCACTCACTCCACAGCTACGGTTATTAATTATTATTAAGCTCCATTTGTAGGTTCTCGCTGCGCACGTAGGCACTGTCAGTGTGATGGGAACAGAGCTGGAATCACGCCTCTGTGCAGGAGATCCGCCGTGCCAAAATGTTACATGACTCCCAGGGGGTTAGAAACCTTTACAATGTAACTGCCGACTGAATCCTACCCGTCCTTCCAGTCGGCCACGCTCTCCGCAGTCATATGTGCACAGACTTTGTTCCACCTCCTATACCAGGGATGACCAAATGACTGACCGCCCCATGCTCTGCCAAACTTAGACTGGCAAAGCCTTATGGGAACTGTAGTTCTAGAACATCTCTGCAATCTACATTTTGGACCCGATAGACCTATACTGAGTATAGAACTGGTCTCAGGAGGTCGTCCACCACACCTGCAAATACGCTCCCTGAAAATAATAGATTTATACCTTTGTTTACGTCTCGATTAACCCCATTTGCTGTTATTGAGCAGCACCGGCGCTGTTGAGGAGGCTGCGGTGTCGAGGAGGCTTTCAATTTTGTGGCAGTTGGGGTACTCGGTATTGATTGGTCCCGTTGCACTTTGACAGCTGGGTGTCCTTCTAACTGAAAACCCGGAGAGAACATTTCAAACATAAACACAGAGCCAATTTAGGGATTAGCGGCCGTACCGCAGTGTGCTGGCTGCGTGCTCCCGTCTCCCAGCCTGGCACAGCGAGTGGCCCCTCTCCGGTTTGCATTCCTACGATAATGATATGTAATTTCAGAGCTAAAGGGGGGGGGGGGAAGCTCCTCACAAAAAAACAGAGACCGTGGGAAACAAAGAACTCTTCCGTACCCTGCAGTATACAAATAATAAAAAAAGGAGTGAAATCTGTGCTATAGTACCTGCAGATACATGCCTGAGGATGTGTGACTGTGTGCGAGGCTCTTCCAGCGGGAACCTGTCTCACACCTTATGCTCGCCCGTAGCTTTCTGTGGTCATTAGGAATGCTGGCCTAGGAGGTCGATGGGTCATACCTGATTCCACTTCAATATGTGTGCAGGCAAGGGTGGACTGACCATTAGGGCAATGCGCGGGGACCCTGGCACACAGGAGGGAGCCCCATGAGGACTTCCCCAAGGCTTGGTCAAGCCTGTCGTTTCAGCAGGGCCCCAAACCACTACAGCTAAAAAAATCATCTGTGCATATATCCGCATGTGTGTATCCCTGCCAGTGTCTGTGTCTAAGTCCCTGTGTTTTTGTCTGTGTCTATGTCCCTGTATTTTTGTCAATGTCTATGTCCCTGTGCTTTACAACAAATTACATTTTACAAAATTACAAATTACATTTCTGTCCCTGTGTTTTTGTCTGTGTCTATGTCCCTGTGTTTTTGTCTGTGTCTGTGTCAGTGTCTGTGTCCCTGTGTTTTTGTCGGTGTCTATGTCCCTGTGTGTTACAACAAATTACATTTTACAAAATTACAAATTACATTTCTGTCCCTGTGTTTTTGTCTGTCTATGTCCCTGTGTTTTTGTCTGTGTCTATGTCCCTGTGTTTTTGTCTGTGTCTATGTCCCTGTATTTTTGTCAATGTCTATGTCCCTGTGCTTTACAACAAATTACATTTTACAAAATTACAAATTACATTTCTGTCCCTGTGTTTTTGTCTGTGTCTATGTCCCTGTGTTTTTGTCTGTGTCTGTGTCAGTGTCTGTGTCCCTGTGTTTTTGTCGGTGTCTATGTCCCTGTGTTTTACAACAAATTACATTTTACAAAATTACAAATTACATTTCTGTCCCTGTGTTTTTGTCTGTCTATGTCCCTGTGTTTTTGTCTGTGTCAGTGTCCCTGTGTTTTTGTCGGTGTCTATGTCCCTGTGTTTTACAACAAATTACATTTTACAAAATTACAAATTACATTTCTGTCCCGGCGTTTTTGTCAGTGTCTATGTCCCTGTGTTTTTGTCTGTGTCTGTGTCAGTGTCTGTGTCCCTGTGTTTTTGTCGGTGTCTATGTCCCTGTGTTTTACAACAAATTACATTTTACAAAATTACAAATTACATTTCTGTCCCTGTGTTTTTGTCTGTCTATGTCCCTGTGTTTTTGTCTGTGTCTGTGTCCCTGTGTTTTTGTCGGTGTCTATGTCCCTGTGTTTTACAACAAATTACATTTTACAAAATTACAAATTACATTTCTGTCCCGGCGTTTTTGTCAGTGTCTGTGTCTATGTCCCTGTGTTTTTGTCTGTGTCTATGTTCCTTGTGTTTTTGTCAGTGTTAGTGTCCGTGTCCGAGTCTGTGTCCCTGTGTTTTTGTCAGTGTCAGTGTCCGTGTCTGTGTCCCTGTGTTTTTGTTGGTGTCTATGTCCCTGTGGTTTACAACAAATTACATTTTACAAAATTACAAATTACATTTCTGTCCCGGCATTTTTGTCTGTGTCTATGTTCCTTGTGTTTTTGTCAGTGTCTGTGTCTATGTCCCTGTGTTTTACAACAAATTACATATAGGCGGTGTTTTTATGTGGGTGTGACTCGCATGGGGGCAGGCACATTGTGTGGGGGGCATGATCACATAATGTCTGTGGGGCCTTTAGAGTTGTCAGTCTGCTCCTGTGTGCAGGTACCTTTTATCCTCCCGAATAAAAGGAATCCTGCTGGTTACGAAGGGTTTGCACACATTGAATGACCGAAGCCGCTGCTCCTGCAGACAAACAGCATTCATTTATATTTTTGTAAAGAGCAGTAACATTCAATTAACTGCCAAATGCCTTCATAATTCTCTTTAAACCCGGGCAAACCTAGTGACTATATTTCCTACATATTTTTCTGTTAATCTGTATATTTGTGTTGTTTTTTAATATCTTGCATTGTATTACTTTGTATTTCTGTAACTGTAACACTTCAATGTTCTTGAACCCAGGACATACTTGAAAACGAGAGAAATCTCAATGTATCCTTCCTGGTAAAATCCTTTATAAATAAAATAAAATAAATAAATAAAGGCTCGTACTAATGAAAATATTTACTTGGTGAGAAACACTTGTGTTTAACATCCAAGTTTTCAGTCTTCCTATCATTTTCCTCTGTAACCTGATATCAATCCTCGTCCCCTGCACAGAACACTACAAACTCCTCCTCTCCACTATGAACAAGAAAGATAACGATCACAATCCGAAACGGGCTGAATGGTTAGCTTTAACCCCTTGTAGGAAGTACATAATTCCAATCTCTAAAAAGCTTTTTTTTACCGTACGCCCGGGCGGTAACGATTCCAAGCGAGCCATTACGCTTATAGCCACTCAAGCCACTATTCTGACCGATTCGAGTTGTGACAAATTAATGACTCCTGCGTTCTGTATACTTTCTATAGGAGCTGTTAATGACGGCTCAGAGATAAATCAGCGCGCTATCCCACGGTGGCTTACTGTTCCCGCAATGAGCCGCTATACCTAATAGAGTGCCAGCACTTAAAACCTGATGTGATTTTTTTTTTGCAAAATCACTTAACACTTAAATTTACATGTATTAAGTAATCCCTTACTTGTGATCTCACGGCACAGAATGTGTCACACGCAGCGGAGCTCCGGGAAGAAATGGTTGCTATTGTCCTTCCACCGCTCCTATGCCACCACACCTGAACTCCAGGAGCAGACACCAACGGCGGTGCGCTGCCCGACGAACCTCTATCTACAAGCGGCTCCCAAATATTCCACATTACAGCTGTTAACAGGGAACCGCAAATGGAAAGGCACGCGTGCAGGATCTTTACTTGTATGAACCATTACTAGCGGCTGTGTTGGAATTGGACACAGGATTCAATAAGGCTGAGGATAGAGTCAGACGAACGCAGTCTGAGCGCACCCTGCGTGCATAACGGACAGACGTACTGACGGAAGATACTGCAGACACCACACGGTCTGTTTTTCTTGACGGACGTAGAAAAAAAAAGGGAACTATGGGAAATAAAATTAATATGAAAAATGATAAAAAATTGAAAAGGATATGAAAAGTCATTGTGTGCGTCAAGGTGCTGGAGGTCGCAAATGCACTGCGTCTGACATCTCATCACTCACACAGAATGCTACGCGGACGTGGCGCACTCTCCGCGTCCGTGGTAGTGGTTTTACGTTCTTGCCTAACTTGCGTCCGTTTGACACGTGCGTTGTGTGTGCGCAGTTTGGTGCGGACGCACTTCGTGTGTGGGTCTCTGTTGCTCATGATTCTATGCTACGACGGACGTTAAACTGTGCGGCGACACGGACGTGATCACTGCGTTCGTCTGACACCGGCCTCCCTTAAGAAATAAATAAAAACAATAATAATAAATCCTGGAATTACCTTTACATGCTAGGTGTCAACGTTAAACTATTTGGAGTTTATTTATATTTATTTTTTTACATTTTTGTGAATTGTGTATGGATTGTGTAAATCTTTAAAAAGGCGTCACTTTTTTATATTACTATTATTTTTAGCAATTTATAGATCACACCAAATATTTCACATGACTGTATACAAGGTAAGAAAATAACCTGGCATAGCAACACTACGGGGGCGAGTACCACCCCGCTCAAACAATTTACCGTCCGATGGGAACGGAACAATAGTGTATATATTTCACTGTTCTCAGGTCAGTGACTTGGAGTTTACTTGGAGTTTGTGCTGGTGTCATAAATAAAATCCCAAATCTCCGCGTTTCGATTGTAAGAATGCGCAGGATGCTTTTCAGCCTTTCCTGTTCGGCGTTGCTGAAATTGGTGTCAGCGGTGGGATTCAACAATCCTCTTTCTGTGTGTGATTATTAATAGACGTTTGTTAGAGAGTTGTGTCTTTTTTATAATTAATTTCGCTCGGCTTGTAAGGCTTCCTCCATGTTTTCGCAGCGTGTTGGCGGCCTCGTCTATCTGTGGCTGATCAATGTTTAAACCTCCGGCTTGTTGTTAGCGTTCCTGCTTCCTTTGCTTCTCTCGATATTTATTTTCCCGGCACACCTTCATACTTTTTACATCCAGATTACAACATGCTGTTTTTTTTTTGTTTTGTTTCTCTTTATCAGTAGCAGGATCAAAGTTAAAACTGAATGTGTGTTTTTTGCTGAAATCTGGTGGTAGTTTTCCTGAAGGGGGTCACAGGCGAGGTGGTGGGGAGCTTCTCCTCCGTGGGGGATATGTTTACTTGTCTTATAAATAGGAAGTAATGTAATGAAAGCACAGCAAGAATTAACCAGCATGAGCGAGATTACATGCTAGGAAGCAGGTCTACCACCATTCTTTTTCGGTGGGGGGGCCTATTCTTTTCCCCTCCAGATGGTCCTAGATGTTGCATTAACTCTTTGGTTTGTGGTGGGGAAGCATAAAAGTTTTAAAGTGTGGATGGATCACCCTAATTTATTCCTGCTGGGCAACTCCTCGCAGAGCCGGGAAATGAATAGGCGTTGAAAGCTGCTGATATCTTTATTTCTTTCCAGCGTACGTCCCCTACATCCTGAATTAGTTAAAAAGAGGATTGAAAGAAGAGAAAAATGTATCGGCATCAAAGAGCCTGCCCGGCATCCGGCGACTGGTCCTCTGTGCAGGCGATAAACGTTTGTATCGGGTTCCTCAAGGAGCGGACGTTTGGGAGATGGTTGGTTTTGTGCGCGGCACGTCTACGTCAGTCCTGACAGCTAGCACTGGGGCTCGGCGCCTCCGAGAAGCGAGAGGGAGGGCGTCCTCTAACCTGCCGGGAAGTTATTAGTGAAGAGGTGAGAAAACCGAGTAAACAGAGACTGTGAGAATGAATGGCAAGGGAAGCTGGTGGGAAATGAAAACCGGACTTTGGAGGCCTCGACTAATCCCCAAATGCCTTGTGAAAAAGAGGGGGGCCCTAATTGAGGACATTTGGCCGATGCTGGTCTTCCCGCCACGAGGTCTTGCAGGGCAGTGAACACTAACTCTATTGGCCCAAGTGTTTGCGGTATTCACATATTGTGTTCAACCAACTCAAGTTGGTGATAGCCGACCTTGGGTTCACAAATGTGTTTGTCAACTACAAATACCATGATGCCTGGGAAGCTTAGGGTTGAGCACCATGGGAAATGTCGTCGGCAAAACTTTGGGTGCCAAGGTGGTGAGCCATCACAATGGTGGTAAATTCCGTCACCAAACCACCACAGTGTCAAAGTGTCGTGAGCTGGCCATCATTGGCATAGAGCTGAGGATATGTCACAGCTAGAGAAAATGCTCATGGGTTGGTCTCAGATGTGCTGGTCTCCAATGCCTCATGCCTTCCAGCCCTTCAAAGGACCAAAGAGGGACACGCACATTTAAGAGAATGTCACTGGGGTGTAGCCAAAGGCCAGGCCATTCATAAAACATTTCAGATGCTGTCACGACCTATCAGGCCCATCTATGTCAATAAAAATATAATTTGGAACAATGGCAAAGTATTGTATTTACAGCGAGCGATTTCTAACAGCATTTATTCTAGTATACAGGCTCATTGCTGGGAGGTTTATTGCTGCGCAGCTCTGTTATACACACACACACACCCCAAATATATGGAGGAGCCCCTAATAGACACACGCACACCCTGAATATATGGAGGAGCCCCTAAAAATACACCCGCACACCCTGAATATATGGAGGAACCCCTAAAAAGACACCTGCACACCCTGAATATATGGAGGAGCCCCTAAAAACACCCCCACACCCTGAATATATGGAGGAACCCCTAAAAAGACACCCACACACCCGAAAATATGGAGCAGCCCCTAAAAATGCACCTGCACACCCTGAATATATGGAGGAGCCCCTAAAAAGACACCCGCACACCCTGAATATATGAAGGAGCCCCTAAAAAGTCCCCCACACACCCTGAATATATGGAGGAGTCCCTAAAAAGACACCCGCACACCATGAATATATGGAGGAACCCCTAAAATAACACCCGCACACCCTGAATATATGGAGGAGTCCCTAAAATGACACGCACACACCCTGAATATATGGAGGAGTCCCTAAAATGACACCCGCACACCCTGAATATATGGAGGAGCCCCTAAAAAGACACCTGCACACCCTGAATATATGGAGGAGCCCCTAAAAAGACACCTGCACACCCTGAATATATGGAGGAGCCCCTAAAAAGACACCCGCACACCCTGAATATATGGAGGAGCCCTTAAAAAGACACCCGCACACCCTGAATATATGGCGGAGCCCCTAAAAAGACCCCCACAGACCCTGAATATATGGAGGAGCCCCTAAAAAGACCCCCACAGACCCTGAATATATGGAGGAGCCCTTAAAAAGACACCCACACACCCTGAATATATGGAGCAGCCCCTAAAAATGCACCTGCACACCCTGAATATATGGAGGAGCCCTTAAAAAGACACCCACACACCCTGAATATATGGAGGAGACCCTAAAAAGACACCCGCACCCCCTGAATATATGGAGGAGCCCCTAAAAACACCCCCACACCCTGAATATATGGAGGAACCCCTAAAAAGACACCCACACACCCGAATATATGGAGCAGCCCCTAAAAAACACCTGCACACCCTGAATATATGGAGGAACCCCTAAAAAGACACCCGCACACCCTGAATATATGAAGGAGCCCCTAAAATGTCCCCCACACACCCTGAATATATGGAGGAGTCCCTAAAAAGACACCCGCACACCATGAATATATGGAGTAACCCCTAAAATGACACCCGCACACCCTGAATATATGGAGGAGTCCCTAAAATGACACCTGCACACCCTGAATATATGGAGGAGCCCCTAAAAAGACACCTGCACACCCTGAATATATGGAGGAGCCCCTAAAAAGACACCTGCACACCCTGAATATATGGAGGAGCCCTGAAAAAGACACCCGCACACCCTGAATATATGGAGATGCCCTTAAAAAGACACCCGCACACCCTGAATATATGGCGGAGCCCCTAAAAAGACCCCCACAGACCCTGAATATATGGAGGAGCCCCTAAAAAGACCCCCACAGACCCTGAATATATGGAGGAGCCCCTAAAAAGACCCCCACAGACCCTGAATATATGGAGGAGCCCTTAAAAAGACACCCACACACCCTGAATATATGGAGCAGCCCCTAAAAATGCACCTGCACACCCTGAATATATGGAGGAGCCCTTAAAAAAGACACCCACACACCCTGAATATATGGAGGAGACCCTAAAAAGACACCCGCACCCCCTGAATATATGGAGGAGCCCCTAAAAACACCCCCACACCCTGAATATATGGAGGAACCCCTAAAAAGACACCCACACACCCGAATATATGGAGCAGCCCCTAAAAATGCACCTGCACACCCTGAATATATGGAGGAACCCCTAAAAAGACACCCGCACACCCTGAATATATGAAGGAGCCCCTAAAAAGTCCCCCACACACCCTGAATATATGGAGGAGTCCCTAAAAAGACACCGCACACCCTGAATATATGGAGGACCCCTAAAAAGACACCCGCACACCCTGAATATATGGAGGAGTCCCTAAAATGACACCTGCACACCCTGAATATATGGAGGAGCCCCTAAAAAGACACCTGCACACCCTGAATATATGGAGGAGCCCCTAAAAAGACACCTGCACACCTGAATATATGGAGGAGCCCTGAAAAAGACACCCGCACACCCTGAATATATGGAGATGCCTTAAAAAGACACCCACACACCCTGAATATATGGGGAGCCCCTAAAAAGACCCCCACAGACCCTGAATATATGGAGGAGCCCCTAAAAAGACCCCCACAGACCCTGAATATATGGAGGTGCCCTTAAAAAGACACTCACACACCCTGAATATATGGAGCAGCCCCTAAAAATGCACCTGCACACCCTGAATATATGGAGGAGCCCTTAAAAAAGACACCCACACACCCTGAATATATGGAGGAGACCCTAAAAAGACACCTGCACACCCTAAATATATGGAGGAACCCCTAAAAAGACACCCGCACACCCTAAATATATGGAGGAACCCCTAAAAAGACACCCGCACACCCTAAATATATGGAGGAACCCCTAAAAAGTCCCCCACACACCCTGAATATATGGAGGAGTCCCTAAAAAGACACCCGCACACCCTAAATATATGGAGGAACCCCTAAAAAGTCCCCCACACACCCTGAATATATGGAGGAGACCCTAAAAAGACACCCGCACACCCTAAATATATGGAGGAACCCCTAAAAAGTCCCCCACACACCCTGAATATATGGAGGAGTCCCTAAAAAGATACCCGCACACCCTGAATATGGAGGAGTCCCTAAAAAGACACCCGCACACCCTGAATATATGGAGGAGCCCCTAAAAAGTCCCCCACACACCCTGAATATATGGAGGAACCCCTAAAAAGACACCCACACACCCTGAATATATGGAGGAGCCCCTAAAGACACCCGCACACCCTGAATATACGGAGGAGCCCTTAAAAAGACACCCGCACACCCTGAATATATGGAGGAGTCCCTAAAAATTCCCCCACACACTCTGAATATATGGAGGAGCCCTTAAAAAGACACCCACACACCCTGAATATATGGAGGAGCCCTTAAAAAGTCCCCCACACACCCTGAATATATGGAGGAGCCCTTAAAAAGACACCCACACACCCTGAATATATGGAGGAGCCCCTAAAAAGACAGCCGCACACACCCTGAATATATGGAGGAGCCCCTAAAAAGACCCCCACAGACCCTGAATATATGGAGGAGCCCCTAAAAAGACCCCCCACACCCTGAATATATGGAGGTGCCCTTAAAAAGACACTCACACACCCTGAATATATGGAGCAGCCCCTAAAAATGCACCTGCACACCCTGAATATATGGAGGAGCCCTTAAAAAGACACCCACACACCCTGAATATATGGAGGAGACCCTAAAAAGACACCTGCACACCCTAATATATGGAGGAACCCCTAAAAAGACACCCGCACACCCTAAATATATGGAGGAACCCCTAAAAGACACCCCACACCCTAAATATATGGAGGAACCCCTAAAAAGTCCCCCACACACCCTGAATATATGGAGGAGTCCCTAAAAAGACACCCGCACACCCTAATATATGGAGGAACCCCTAAAAAGTCCCCCACACACCCTGAATATATGGAGGAGACCCTAAAAAGACACCCACACACCCTAAATATATGGAGGAACCCCTAAAAAGTCCCCCACACACCCTGAATATATGGAGGAGTCCCTAAAAAGATACCCGCACACCCTGAATATGGAGGAGTCCCTAAAAAGACACCCGCACACCCTGAATATATGGAGGAGCCCCTAAAAAGTCCCCCACACACCCTGAATATATGGAGGAACCCCTAAAAAGACACCCACACACCCTGAATATATGGAGGAGCCCCTAAAGACACCGCACACCCTGAATATACGGAGGAGCCCTTAAAAAGACACCCGCACACCCTGAATATATGGAGGAGTCCCTAAAAATTCCCCCACACACCTGAATATATGGAGGAGCCCCTAAAAAGACACCCACACACCCTGAATATATGGAGGAGCCCTTAAAAAGTCCCCCACACACCCTGAATATATGGAGGAGCCCTTAAAAAGACACCCCACACCCTGAATATATGGAGGAGCCCCTAAAAAGACAGCCGCACACACCCTGAATATATGGAGGAGCCCCTAAAAAGACCCCCACAGACCCTGAATATATGGAGGAGCCCCCAAAAAGACACCCGCACACCCTGAATAGATGGAGGAGTCCCTAAAAAGACCCCCACACACTCTGAATATATGGAGGAGTCCCTAAAAACACACCCGCACCCCCCAAATAAGGGTTGTTAAGAGAGAAAGGAAGGACAAAGGATTTGGACTCATAATAGAAGCTGTTCCCCCTAAATGGGGACACCTAATAAATCTGGTATTCTGCTTAGTAAATCCATGGATCTGGTTCAGAGGATGCTTCTATCCTGTATCCAGGAGAGCTGGAATGCACTTATTTTGAACTAATAAACAATTACTAGGAAGGACAGTGTCTGTGTTTGGCTGCGCTCAGAGCTTCTGTATGGACCGGAGAGGGAAAGTCATCCAGACTTCAGAGAGGGGCGCATTTCCATATCCCCGGAGTGCCAACCTTTTCTGCGTGAGAGGAGCGCGTCGCTTCCAAGGTTTCCTCGCGCACAGCGGGCAGCTCATTTTTAAAACGGGTCAACAGGAAACACAAAGGCTCTTCAGCACTTTTGTTCCAACTTCCCACTGAAGATGCTGCTCTGTCACAGATTAGAGAAAATGCGAATAATAGTGTTTAAAGGGCCGCGTCGGCTGCAAAATCTGGACACTGGAAAAACGGGGCGCAAAATAATTCTTTCAAAGGCCTGTTCATGTTTTCTGGCAGAAGTTTAGAAAAATGTATCCGGTTTTAGATGTAAGGATCGAGAAGAAAAGGATCGACTTGAGATTCGTATGGATATCTTGTATATGAGGGCTTTATCAAATGACATTTCTGAAAAGGTGATTCCACACGGCTTAAATGCACAAGGATGGACATGGGACATGGCGGCGTCCTCATCTTTGCTGACTGTGGTCCTGCTCGTCACATGTGCATTTTCATCTACAATCGTATGTCATTGCTCTGCAGGGGATGGTCTTAATTCTTTTCATTTGGAGACCACTGGTTACTTTATGGAAGCAGTTATACAACGTGCGCCAAACTCTGCGGCATTATATGAGCGAATCGAGGAGACGTGATAATCCACCAACTGCAGATTTTCCGATCTGATCTTAAGGATTCGGATCAGCATCCAATCTAGGGATTCAGAGTCCCGAGTCCCTACCCTTTCATTCTGCTAGTGCCAGTCAATGCTTGTGGAGACCTGGAGAAAGCGTTAGTGCCCGTGGACACCTGGTGAGAAAGTGGTAGTGCCGTGGACACCTGGTGAGAAAGCGATAGTGCCCGTGGACACCTGGTGAGAAAGCGATAGTGCCGTGGACACCTGGTGAGAAAGCGATAGTGCCGTGGACACCTGGTGAGAAAGCGATAGTGCCCGTGGACACCTGGTGAGAAAGCAATAGTGCCGTGGACACCTGGTGAGAAAGCGATAGTGCCGTGGACACCTGGTGAGAAAGCGATAGTGCCGTGGACGTCTGGTGAAAGAGCGATAGTGCCCTTGGACACCTGGTGAGAAAGCAATAGTGCCGTGGACACCTGGTGAGAAAGCGATAGTGCCGTGGACGTCTGGTGAGAGAGCGATAGTGCCCGTGGATACCTGATGAGAAAGCGATAGTGCCCGTGGACACCTGGTGAGAAAGCGATAGTGCCGTGGACGTCTGGTGAGAGAGCGATAGTGCCTGTGGACACCTGGTGAGAAAGCAATAGTGCCGTGGACACCTGGTGAGAAAGTGATAGTGCCGTGGACACCTGGTGAGAACGCGATAGTGCCCATGGAGACCCGGAGAGAAAACGATAGTGCCCATAGAGACCCGAAGAGAAAGAGGTAGTGCCCATGGAGACCTGGGGAGAAAGCGGCAGCACCCAGGAGATCCGGAGAGAGAGCAGTGGGGCCCATAGAGACCCAAGGAGAGCAGAGCAGTAGTGCTCTTGGAAACCTGGGGAGTAGCTAGCCGTGTGCAGGGCCTGGGTTTCCCATCAGCGAGTAAGACGCACCCACTCGCTCACAACCGGCAATAGGATTGGCTGCTAGGGAAGTGGGAGGGTCCTGCATCGGATCAGGACTCGTATAGGCTGATCACGACTCTTGAAAGACTCGGATTGGATCGGACTCTTTCAAAAATGCTGCTCGGGACATCCCTTGTAATAGGTGTCTTTAAAATCTGCAAATATCATAAAGTCACATTTTTCTTAGTGTGTTTCTGTCGCTATTGCCATTTTTATGATGGGACCCATAGGCCTGCAGATCTTATCCACCTCCATGTGATAACCCTATGCAGAAGTGGTCATAAAACTCGCGGAGGCAGAGTGGAGTCCTGTGTACTGTAATTCTATGGTGTTGCCGCATTGTTTACTCTCCGTGATGGAGCGCTGATGGACACTATAGTGTAAAGCTAAGGAAATACACTCTTAGGCTGAACCCCCCCCCCCATCCATTCCACCCTCTTATCTCAAGCTGGAGGCGCCAGGCGTGGAGAAAGGCACAAAAGCAAGAGTGAAAAATCTGACTATGGCTCACAGACTGCTAATATTTGATTTTTCCAAAAGCAAACTAATAAAAAGAAAAGCCTCTTTAGTAATGCTTTGCTCATGTTTATGAAAGTCTTATTGGTCGTGTGTCAAGAAACATGTTCCTGCTGGGATCCGTGCTCTGCTTTATGGAGGTGTCTGAATCGAACGAGTCGGGGTGTAGCTAGTGTATATTCAACATGTGAACAGGATTAACCAGTTCATGGTCAGATGGGTGCCCCAGGAGCCATGGAGCGGCCAGACAAAACTCCACATGACATTCAATAAAAGAAGAAGGTACCCAGCATGCCAATCTGTAAAAAGACCTCTTTATTGGCCAGCAGCAACGTTTTGGCTGATGCAACAGTTTTGCTCGAGCTCTGTGCCAGCTGCGTTCCATGCAGTGACGCGTAAGCAGTATGCTTTACATATTGACGTGTGTAATCCAGTGGAAATCAGACAGAACTGTGGACGCTGGTGGTATTCTTTCTGTGGTGGGTTGTCTCAACCAGACTGAGCATGTCGAAAGTGGCCACGGCTAGGGCACATTTCAAAAACGTCCCGTTCTTCACGTGCTCATTTGCTCTCGCAAATTCCCTGACCGCCATCAGTATGGGGGAGAAAAACTCATCATAAAACAGCAACACTACATTTTATTCTTACATCGTTGTCTCCTGAAGGTGTACGTACCAGTCTGTGTGATTAAAGTACACAATAGCTACACTGGTAACGGACCTGGAGGAGATACCGGTATCGGCAGGGAGCTGGAGGTGACTGGATAAAGGGATATAATGGTATGGGTCATGAGTCTGAGAAAGGAAACTTGGAAGATCCGATGCAGGTCGTACGCTATTTGGGATTGGCCAATAGCAATTCCCAATCTGACAGGGCAACCCGCGGCCAGACCGGTGGTTTGGGATTCACTCGCAGCATTTTCCATGCCTGCTGACGGGTCAGGCAGGGAAGACTCGGCAAGTGAGTGCTCCAGCAGGAGACTCTCATCATCTTCCCTGCCTCCTCTATGACTCCCTATCAGCCAGGGAAGACACTGGGTGTCACTGCCGTGGCTGCGGGACTACAGCTGGGTGGCCGGATTCTCGCTACCCAACAGGTCAAAGACTCTGGGATCGACTCGGCTTGAAAAAGCCAGTACCCAGTCCCTGAACATTGTTGCAGCCAATTCCCGATCCTGAGGATTGGATCGGGACATTCCGAACTATGACTCTGAAAGGAATATGGCTATGGGTTATCGTCCTGCCTTAAAGATATATGGTTGGGGAAGAACGTATGGCGGCTGCGACTTCAGCTGTTTGGGGAAGGGAATGTGACTGTGATAGGACTTGGGTGGATGTAAACCTGGTTGGTTTGGAAAGAGATTGCAGGGTTACTGCGGCTGTGGATACTGGGGTATGGAATGTTTATCGCTGGAGATGGCCGATGGATAGGGGGAAAAAATGTGCATGAACATGGAGGGTTGGTGTGGGTTATGGCCAAGTTGTGTGGATCTAGAGACCCGTGTCTTCTAATTCTCCCGTTTCAATCCGTCCTTCTGTTATACGTATATAAAGGTACAATGTGTCAAACGGATCCAGAGGAAATAAACGTATCCACGAGCTTAGAGATGTTTAGTGACTTCAGACTTGAGCAAACACAATCCGCCTTTCCTTCACAGAGAGGACACTTTCCAGTAAACGATGGAAGACGATCTTCCCTTTTTGTAAACAATGAGTAATAAAGACAAAAGTAAATGCCAGTGACAACGACGGCGAGGATTTGTGGAGTCTGCCATTCGGGGTTCTCAGCGCATCCGTGTCTCTCCCTTCATGTTGGAAGAGTTTCCATAAACCAGACCACATGCCGCTATTGCCTTCATAATCTGGAGCTGTGGATGACACCGCACTGTGTTTGTCCTTTTATTCACTGAATAAACATAATTATAATCCCACGTTTCTCTCCGGGTCTGCAGGTCTGTCTCGGTGAGCGCACACCTTCCATGGTGCAAACCTGATGAAGTCATCGTGCTGTAACCTGTCTCCTCCTGTTTTCCCGGCGCCACGTGCTGCCAGTCTCCTGGGAACCATTAAATCGTCCGATACTGGACCTGTGACACAAAAGGAAATCCGTTACTTCCATGTAATACGTATCTCATATAAAGGGTTATTCACTAACCACCGATCTGCACCGGTGCCGCAAACAACGGTAACAATCACTGCTGCTGAAACAATATGGTGCACATCAGCAATCCACGGAGGGAAAATGAATCAACAGCGTGCAAACCATTACTAGCTCTCGGAACAGAATAATTCCCAGCATGCTCCAGTGGTTATTCCCTGGAAGCATTTTCCATTTAGCGACATTGCGGTTTTATAGATTCCCGACTTCTGACCATTTGGCTTCAAAATCCAGGCTAGCAGAGGATAATTAGACTTGTAGTCTGCTATAATTACTGGTGAGCAGAGGATTATTAGACTTGTAGTCTGGCTATAATAAGCAGTGAGCAGAGGATTATTAGTCTTGTAGTCTGGCTATAATAAGCAGTGAGCAGAGGATTATTAGACTTGTAGTCTGGCTATAATTAACCAGTGAGCAGAGGATTATTAGACTTGTAGTCTGGCTATAATTAACCAGTGAGCAGAGGATTATTAGACTTGTAGTCTGGCTATAATCACTGGTGAACAGAGGATTATTAGATTTGTAGTCTGGCTATAATAAGCAGTGAGCAGAGGATTATTAGACTTGTAGTCTGGCTATAATAAGCAGTGAGCAGAGGATTATTAGAGTTGTAGTCTGGCTATAATAAGCAGTGATCAGAGGATTATTAGTTTTGTAGTCTGGCTATAATAAGCAGTGAGCAGAGGATTATTAGACTTGTAGTTTGGCTATAATAAGCAGTGAGCAGAGGATTATTAGACTTGTAGTCTGGCTATAATAAGCAGTGAGCAGAGGATTATTAGACTTGTAGTTTGGCTATAATAAGCAGTGAGCAGAGGATTATTAGTCTTGTAGTCTGGCTATAATAAGCAGTGAGCAGAGGATTATTAGTCTTGTAGTCTGGCTATAATAAGCAGTGAGCAGAGGATTATTAGACTTGTAGTCTGGCTATAATAAGCAGTGAGCAGAGGATTATTAGACTTGTAGTTTGGCTATAATAAGCAGTGAGCAGAGGATTATTAGACTTGTAGTCTGGCTATAATAAGCAGTGAGCAGAGGATTATTAGACTTGTAGTTTGGCTATAATAAGCAGTGAGCAGAGGATTATTAGACTTGTAGTCTGGCTATAATAAGCAGTGAGCAGAGGATTATTAGACTTGTAGTTTGGCTATAATAAACAGTGAGCAGAGGATTATTAGATTTGTAGTCTGGCTATAATCAGTGGTGAGCAGAGGATTATTAGACGTGTAGTCTGGCTATAATCAGTGGTGAGCAGAGGATTATTAGACGTGTAGTCAGCGGTCGTGCAGTTTTTTTTGCACCGCAGGATGAGTTCCCTGGCCTGGATGTAGGCTGCGGGTAAAGCATTGGAACTCAGGCCACAAAGTACACAATGAGTGAATTAAACCACACATCATAATGTCAGCCTGAAAGACTCAACCTGACATCTCGCACAAAGCGCGCAAATCCCGAGTACACAAGGCAAATCTAAGGGTACTTCCTGCAGGTTGCCAGGGAGCATGAATTCTTGGCTGAAGATCGTTCTTGACGTTTGTATAGTCGAAGGATTGGCTGAGCTACACCTTCTGCATATCTGCACGGCAAACTGGTTCCCAGCGTCTCCGCACTAGATACGGCCTAGCCAAACTGCCAGGCCGCCTCCTGAGATACCAAGGGGCTTGTTATAAAATCACAATAAAGTGGCACGCCATCGCTATTACCACAAAATATACATAGACCTCTGCGGACGGTTCTGTGAGAGCTCCGTGTAATCAGGGAATTGATTTCCACTTTGCTCTGCTTTCTTATGGCAGGAATAAGCAATGCTTGTTCATGTCCTACCTGACTACATTTCCCAGGATCCCTTCTTGAATCCTAATGTAACTTTTGCTATACTCCTGTGATAGTCTTTAAAGACTGACCTGACACTTTACAGTGCAGGTTCTAGCAACTGGCCCACTCACCCCAGTAAAAAGTCTGATATCGTGGCAAACCCTTGTACTTGTTTGTGAAGCATTGGGATACTGATTATAGGCATGCCTTAAAGGGACTCTCTACACAGTGTGAAGGCTCAATCTTATCTGGTCACGCTGCTGTCAGCTCCCTCCCTCATCTGTGTGGGGGGCTCGCACTGCTGATTCAGCCACCCACATGCAGGGGCTTAGCCCCACCCACAACCTCAGTTCAGGGAGCTGTTGGCTCAGGTTTCCTGGGTGTGGGGATCCAATGGGATCAAAGCCTTCCGGCATTAAGAGCCACTGGATTGGCTAGAGTGCCAGCTCCTCCACAGTAAGCTTGGGAGGTTGAAGCCTTTGGACTTGGATCTCATTGGAGCTTCCGGTCATGTATTGCTTTTTCAGGTTAATCCTGAACAGGGCTGCGACTAACATCGTTGCCAGGTTCACTTTTTACTGCCAAAATGGAAAAAATTGCATTATTTATTTCTGTGACCCCAAGTCTCTGTGCTCCTTTCAAAGTACAAACTAGTTCAGAGCATCTGTGTGTCGGCAGCTGTTTATTGAGGCCAATGCTACAAAAGATCCTGATGATTGCCTTGTGCAGCGCCTCAATAATTATTTTTAAAATGTATATCTGGCATGCGTGCAGGGTCTATTTACAGGTCTTCAGAGGAAGCCACAGTGATTTTATTCCTTTTCGGGGATTGGATCAAGCACAGATCTAATTATTCTGCATGATTACCCAGCTGACACAGCACAGGATGGTGGCTCATTGTGACTTTTTTGGAATTAACATCTCTGTTGTTATCATTCTTCTTAAGAAGTAAAGGAAAATATCTCCCAGCAATTAGGGGAGGAGCAACAAAATATCTCCCAGCAATTAGGGGAGGAGCAACAAAATATCTCCCAGCAATTAGGGGAGGAGCAACAAAATATCTCCCAGCAATTAGGGGAGGAGCAACAAAATATCTCCCAGCAATTAGGAGAGGAGCAACAAAATATCTCCCAGCAATTAGGAGAGGAGCAACAAAATATCTCCCAGCAATTAGGAGAGGAGCAATAAAATATCTCTCAGCAATTAGGGGAGGAGCAACAAAATATCTCCCAGCAATTAGGGGAGGAGCAACAAAATATCTCCCAGCAATTAGGGGAGGAGCAACACTATCTCCCAGCAATTACGGGAGGAGAAACAAAATATCTCCCAGCAATTAGGAGAGGAGCAACACAATATCTCCCAGCAATTAGGAGAGGAGCAACACAATATCTCCCAGCAATTACGGGAGGAGAAACAAAATATCTCCCAGCAAATAGGGGAGGAGCAACACAATATCTCCCAGCAATTACGGGAGGAGAAACAAAATATCTCCCAGCAATTAGGAGAGGAGCAACACAATATCTCCCAGCAATTACGGGAGGAGAAACAAAATATCTCCCAGCAAATAGGGGAGGAGCAACACTATCTCCCAGCAATTAGGGGAGGAGCAACACTATCTCCCAGCAATTAGGGGAGGAGCAACAGCCTTATATGTCAGAACTCCCACTTCTGACACCACGTCTGTGCCCAGATAAGATCAGAAGGTGCCTGATATTGGAGAGGGTTGCCCTGGAGTGATTTGAAAGCCTAGTACATGATTCCTATAAATACAGACGGCATTATAGTTCTTTTATTATTTGTACTCCGCGAGTGTCATTTGTTAAGGTAATACGCAGAGACCTCGTTTCGGCTTTTTGGGGCTGCTTGGTGTATGTAGCCACTGCGTGGGTTCACAAAACCTTTGGTCCAGTGACAGACTGCAGTTGCGGTTTCCCAATCTTGATCTATATTGATCATGAGCATTTCCGGCGCCCGGGGAGGGGGGGTCTGAGTGTTTGCACAGGGAGCAGTAATGATTGTTACTTGCGTCATAGACCTGCTCAAAAAAACATTACGGGGTCATCAATCTCTGCAGAAAGAAACCCTGGGATATTCATGCAAACGCTCTGCATTAACGGCTCACTAAACCCAGGTGTTTGTGCCGATTATGAGCACACCGAGACTTAACCTGTGTGGTGCTGGGGGTACAACGAACGTCTACAGCTTAACAACATTCGTGTGGACTGGCTACCATGCTCCCCACTCTTACACCCCCCCATTTTCCCAGTCCATCCAATGTCTTGCCAATCTACCCCAATTCTTAGCCTGCTCATCAATGCTGGCCTGTTGACATCATCGTCAGACTTTCATGTTTCCTGTTTCTCATCAAAAATCCATTTACTGTTGTTCATTTCTGCTCACCATGGGCCATTTCCATCCCTCCTCTTCTTGCCCCTCTTTAAAGCTTCGTTCTCCTGCTCCCTTCCCATGGACTGCAGCGTGGGATCATTTGAAGCCAGACTGACCAAAGTGTACTTTCTCAGCTGAACTAAAACGCTTTAATCTGTCCGAGCATCGTGGGAATTGTAGTTCTACAACACCCAGTGTTGATGTTGGGGATTTCTGTACATTGTATCAGAAGGTCATCCAAGGATGGAGAGGCGTGGTGGCTGTTGTTGATGGACAGTAGCGTTGCTACGTGCCTCCAGATAAGCGTGGGAGAAAATCTCTGACCCAACCATGTACCTCTGACTCTTCCGCATATAACAAAAAGTGCATGTCTGTGGCTAGATCCGTAGCCAGCTGTCTAACGTTCTTCCCCCAAACATCTACACGGTAAAGTATTCTTTTAATAAGTAACCCCGTCTGAGACAGGTGCCGCTGGCCGGGCCCCGGGGACTGTTTGAGTCACTTCCCAGGTATGGCTGCAGCGTTGAGTAATGCTCTCCCATGCCGAACACTGGACCACCTTGTCAGCGCTACATGCCACAAAACACATCCAACAAGCCGTAATTAAAGGGGGCTTCAGTTATTAACACTTGAAGACCCAGCCTTGTCATGTCGCTTAGGTTTTAATATTTTGTTCCGTACTTTTTCTGAATTTTAACATAATACAGAGCAATTTCTAAATCAGGAAAAACTCACTAAAAGTAGGAAATTAATGAAATTAGCTTAGTGAGTTGATTGTCCTGACGCGCTGAATTGATTTTGGGAATGTTAAAAAAATAAAAAACTGGACTGTGCTGTCAAGGGATCACTAAAAGAGATGCACGGTTTTTGTACACAGTACCAGCAGGTGGGGATTGCTGCATTTTCCCTCGCCCTGATATTGTTTTGAGTCTCCAGTTGATCTCCGCATTGGGATCGAGTTAATTTCGACGACTAAAATATGACTAGAGCTAAACAGCATTTTAATTAAAGGAGTGTGACTGAAACAAGCCCCTCCCTAACGTTTCCCCCCGTCAACGTAAACGATAATAGATTTTCAGCATAACTTTATTCACAACTTGGTTTACTACATATTTTCAGTGACAAAAAAATAGAATAAGAGATAAAATTAACAAAAAGTATTGGCCGAATAAATTAACACTACATAGAGAGAGCCCCAAACGTCAGCCCCTGTAACTCCATCATCTCCTGACTTGGGTGGTACATACCGAGTTGGACTGGCACCCCTCCTTTAACGAAACATCGAGATCAGGTGCACCAAACCCTCTAGAGACCAAGTCCCACAATAGGGAGAAAAAAGGAGAGCCTGGCACATCCACAGAAAGAAGGAAGGTTTTTGGTGATTTAGTGGCAACATTTCGATTCCACGCAAGGCTTTAATTGTGCTCATGTGGAGCCAAAGCATTGCCATTAAAGTCCAATATATTCACGTTTTTTTTCAGTGCATCTTGTCCTCCTTAGGCTGGAACCACATGGAAGTGCAACTGTTGTGACCCCCCGCCCAGGGTCATTGTAGCATTTCGATAGATTGGCTGGGAGGACCACGTGATGTAGCGTGCTTACTTCCAATGCACGTTACAATGGACATGGATTTTGCCTCCCCATCGAAACGATACAATGGACTACAGACGGGTCTACAAATGTTCGCACAGCGAGGTGGCTACACGGTCATCTGTGCAGAACGAACATCCATTCTAGGGATGCAACGAACGATTATTTCCATAATCGATTAGTTGGCTGATTATTTTTTTTACATTAATCGATTCATTGGATTTTTTTTTGATTTTTTTTTTTGAAAAAAAATGTGTTTACTTAAAAAGAACATTATGTTAAAATTCAACCGAAAGAAACGAACATAAGTCTGAAGAAGGTACCTTAAGTTACCGTATAAGGCTCACACGGAATCACCATTAAAATAAAATGCTTTATTGTAATCAAATGAGGTATAATTAAATGCCCGTATGGTCCGCTGTTTAGTGCTAACTCCTTCTTTTAATTACCATTAACTCCTTCCAATAATTGAGCAGGACACTGTGTTTAAAGCAATTACTCCAATAGTCTGCAATCTTGAGTTATTCAGTATTGATGACACAAATTGATGCGTGCCACATGATATGTAGCAGTGCAATATATACTGTTATGAGAAGATGATTTAATCATAACTGCTACAAGGCATCAGAATCATTTGGTAATTGATCACCATCCTGTAGTAACACCATTATTGTATGTTGGTTTCGCCAATTCACAATACACTATATATGTTTTTATGCAGTTGTTGTGGTTTGTGTTGTTTACAGTTTTTTGATTACAATAAAGCATTTTATTTTAATGGTGATTCCATGTGAGCCTTATACGGTAACTTATGGTTCCTTCTTTGGACTTATGTTCATTTCTTTCGGTATATATCACTTAAGGGTTCAATCCCTACTTTGGTACCTAGTGGTAATTTTTTTCTTTTTCGTTAATTTCCTAATGTTAAAATTCAACCCCTGCCCCCTCCTTTTTTTCATAAGCAATTTGCGCAGTGTACATAATGTTCGTCGGTACAAACGCACATTGCATACTTTTCCCACACAAGTGGGAGCACTGGTCACAGTGATGGATTGATGCTGCGTGCACGGCTTAAGCCCATGTCTACTTTCTCCCCAAATGAACGCTGCTACAAGCGCTCATATAGTCAGCACGAAAGCAGGATGAGAAGGGGGGCACTCCACGCAGCCTACCACTGTAATAAGCTAAACTGGTCAGGGTGCGTAGAGTGTCCTTTTACAATAATTTCATGAACAAACTGAGCAGGTGGAGGGTCCAGAGGTGGAAGGGAGTGAGTTTGGGCAAGGGACTTGACCTGAGTATGAGAGGTAGTGGGTTTGGGCAAAAGACCAGACCTGAGTGTGGGAGGGAGTTAGTAGGAAGGAAACCCACCAAAAGGGAGAGAATGGCAGCTCCAGACCAGAGAGGATGACAGGCAGGTTGGGGTGGCGGCACCAGACTCCAGCTTCAAGTAAGTATAAAACACCAAAGGTACAATACCCATACCCAGTGACAGTATCCTATTGTTTGTGTTATAGTTCTGCTACTGTTGTAAACTGAATAAAAACCAGCTGGTTGTGTCTGACATAACACTAGAACTAAATCATACCGAGTAAAGCAGCGACGCGTCTTCTCCAATCAGCTCCGAAGCAGAGTCTGAGGTTATAATGTATAACTCAGTCTGACTCTAAACAGTGTGTGCTGGACACAAACCCATTAATCGATAATAAAAATAGTTGACAACTATTCTCATTATCGAGTAGTTGTCAATTAATCGATTAGTTGTTTCAGCTCTAGTCCATTCGCCTGAACGGTCTTTCCTCACTCCTGTACATCTGTGTGGCCCCGGCCTGATTAGCTCCTTACCCGGGATCATCGAGACCGTTAGGTCTCAAAACCTTGTCATAGATACAAGTCCAACACCGGAAGGTTTCACTTTGGTTAAAAGGTAAATGTCAAAACAAACTGTCTCTAAGTGCTCACAGGGTTACGTAGCCATTGCTCAAAATGATTTGAACCATCCAGTACCTAATGAAAGGAATATGCTTCATCATTTGGATTAGGTTCATCTGAAGGTTTGTGGCGAAACCTCGACCTCTCCTTAAGACTTCACTTTGTTAAATGGTCATCCAAGCTCTTACTGGTGCACTATACAGAAACGCGACCTGAGATAACCACGTGTCTTATAGAAAGGTATTGGGCATCAGTTATGCAGATCGCTTTGATTGTGGTCTAACCTTTTAGAATATCACGTATATTTCATCAGATTGACGCTCCTGAGCAGATTTCAATCTGCCTTCAAGCCACGCCGGTAACAATCGCCACGTTGTTGGTATGTGTTAAACTATTTAACCTTGCTACAGTGATGCATTGTTCAAGCACCCCAACGTGTTCCTGATTTTACGAAAAGAATCACACGGGTATTCTGGTTAAATCCACTTTCAAAATAAATAATTTGGTCATTATTTCTTCTGCTTTGCTGGGAATGCGGCAGCAAATACCATCCATGTGACAATGGAAGGATCTTAAATCATCCCTGTCATCTGTTATTTTCTTTTTCGTGGATTATTTTTAGACCGTAATGCAGATAAGAGTTGATGGTATCTCCCCATCACCGAGTTGTGGGACATTTATAGCCGTAACCCTTTCAACATAGAGGCCGCCATCTTGGAATTTCAAAATTTTCAAACCCAGGTTATCAGGGATATAAAATCTATATCAATGATTCAGAGAGCATGTGATGTCAGCGGCCAATCGAATGCTGTAATTTGTGGATTAGCTCCCAGCATCCCCTTGGGCAGCAAGTTCACAATCCACAAATTGCAAATTCCCCAACCAGCTACGTTATTTATGGCACATTGACCGTCCTAGAGTTACGTATCTGTTTTGCCTGACGCAAGTTATGGACCATAGGTCAGCCTTCCCAAGATCCCCAACAAGGACCTTGGAGAAAACCAAGAAGGGGTTAGACCGTGTGATAGAGGAGCTATGACTTATTTTCACCCCGACGCCAAGTCGTTATCTGGTTTGGTTTACAGGATCTGGCCATTCTGAATGTAGAGCACCTCTCGCTGTAGCAAGACCCGTTTAAGTCTGATTTGTGCTTTTTTGGTGAATTTGAGCGCTCTTGAGAACCTCCATACTGTAACAAATTCGAGAAGACATGTTGTGAGCTCATCGGCGGTTCTCCTTTTATCAATAGGTTTCTGCAAAAAGCGTTTAAACAGAGAGTTTTGTCTTTTTGTCGGCTACTTTGAAGCTGAATGTATACTTTCTTGTTGTATCTTTGCTTAGCAGACATGGCTCCGAGTCTAAGTTGTCATACAGATCGATGACGGAAAATGAAGACAAAGGATTCTGTTCCCCTTGCGATGCATAAGTAGACACCTTCTGGAAACCCACGGGAACCTGTAACGCCCCTTGCCGTCACTATTCCTCTAAGCTAATATTCTTGTTGCTAACAACAACATCTTTGCTTTGTCTCGATCGAATTTTCGTGTCGGGGCAGTCACTTCAGTGGGTTGACCTACCTCTCGGGCAGTGCAGCTTGCCCCGTTGTGATGACACCCTGCCTGCTGCACGTTGTTGGGTTGTCATTTAAAAGAAATGGGACTCCTAAATTAACAGCTGCTTTGATTGATGGACGGTAGGAAACTCGCCTCGGGGAGTCACATTTTTAAATGGTCTTAACCCATTCCATACCCCTGTCATGCTGCCAGTTATGAAGTTCAGCTCGAGGGATAATAAAGAACGTCACCCAGAATGTGAGGCATTTTGGCAAACTACCTCTTCTTGCCCGGGACATAACCATAGCCTTACATTTAAGGTGTTCAAGGGTAAAACCTGGAATCATTTTACGGCTAAATCTCTTAGAGCAGGGGTGGGCAATTACGGCCCTCCAGATGTTTTGAAACTACATTTCCCTTGAGGCTCTACAAACCTAATGAGCAGCCGAGCATCACGGGAAATGTAGTTTCAAAACATCTGGAGGGCCGTAAGTGTCCACCCCTGTCTTAGGCGATGGGGTACCAAGTGCTTGCTTGAAGTAGCAAAGGGTTTTAAGTGGTCATGTTCGGGTGAGGTTTTTAGGTTTTTTTTTTCTATCTTCTATGCTTTGTTATTTGTAGCTTCACAGTCTGCAATAATGTAATGTTCTTGCCGAGTTTGGCAGTCATTGGGCGGTTCAGGTTATATTTTGGCCACTTTCTTCTGAGGACATTTGAATTTTCACAAACTTTCTACTCTAGTTTCATCCAGGACTCGGCAGCTTCTTCCAGTCCTGAAGATATAGACCACAACTTCCATCATACTCTGACAGGGACTCACCAGATTTCCCTTTTGTTGTCTCCAATGAAACATCAAACAACCAGGACTCCTCATTTTTGGATGGCGGGTTCTATCTAGCTTATTCTACCAGCTGCTATGGCTGTAGGCTTTGTTTAGACACTTTCCATTCACTTTGGCCCAGATCTGCCGTCCATCTCCTTCCCCTCCAAAAAGGCGACAGGGAATCGCCAGTGTTCCCACTTTTTGACCAAGTTATCTGATCATGATAGACTACATGAGTCTTATTAAACATGGTCTTCCTCTGGCTAAATTCATTAATCGTCTCATTCAAGGTTCAGTTATTGGCCATCAATGTTATGGTCAGGTTTCCCCAGACATGTCTATAACTTTCTCTGAAAGAAAGAAATACTGGTCATATGACGCACGGTATTAAGTAGAGCTTTATTATGGTGCTGCAATGTTTCGATCCCATCACGAGGTTGTCGTCAATTGAGAAAGGTCCTGTTTTAGGAGCGTAACGTTGCGTCTCCGTTATAAAGCTCCGCTTCATACTGTGCTTCGAGTGACCAGTTTGGTTTTGCATCATCTTTGGTCGCTGACCCATGGATTGTTGGAGACCCAAGCCAGTGTGGTTTAGCATTGCTATGGACCCCAATATCATTCTTGCTGGTCAAGAAGAGCCAAGCCACCATCAGCCCCATAAAGAGGACCTGTGTCTATATATCCTCCTTTCATGGTAGAAATAAGCATAGCCTTCAGAAGAATCTCTGCGCCGGCAATATATTTGTACAGAATGGCTTTCTTTGTACGAGGTTGAAAGGTCCAAGAATGTTTGGCATACTGACTGTTGTTGATTGCGAGGATGCCCATTTGCCATCCTTGCGTCCTCCCTTCTTCATCACACCTGGTAGAAAAACATGGATATTAAGCTTGCTCTTGGACGACAATTGAGACCATGCATCATGGATCTTGGTATGTTATGGGAGATCTCTGCTTCTCAACTATTGTGGACTACATTTCCATTGGTCTTCGGCCATCTGAGGTAAAGCCGTCTGGTGGTTAGCATTCCCACCACACCTGCTGTAAGACCACCTTCTCAATGCGATGGGATTAAAAAGAAAAGACTAGCGTGTGCGTGCTAAATCCGTGAAATCATTTTTATATGTGAGCTGATTTGTATTTTCAGGGATTACCAACATAAGCACCGCTGTTATTCTTTTTCCTTCCCTGACCTTAAGATAATTAAAATCCCCGTCAAACCCCCCCCAGCCATGTTCTTCTCTGCCGACACACCACCATCCTCCTCCTGCTTTTTAAACACAACTTATTTTTTTTTTATGCCCTACATGCAGCACAGTATGTGGATGTAAGAAATGTAGACAAGACCGAGCCTGCCTGAGTAGAGGGGGGGGGACCTCATAATTTAATATTTGGACTCTTTGCTAAAAAACATTCACCCGTCACAAGACTGGACTGATAGTTACGCCTCATTTATAAAGCCGAGCATAGGTATGGATAACACAGAGTGTCAAATTTAAGCTAACTGTAACTAACTGCTAGTTTCACCCCAAAAAGAATCTATTTATGAGTTTGAGAGATGAGATAAAAAAAAAAGAAAGTAAATGATTTTCCCTCTCCACTGCTTGGTAATTTCTTTACAGATATTACAGTTACAGGTTTTTATAAAGCGCTAACAAGTTCCACAGCGCTGTACAATGGGAGGCAGAATAACAAATATACATACAGGTTCAACACACAGTACAGTAGGAGAGATGATCCTGCTCAAGAGCTTACAATCTAAGAGGATAGGGTTGACACACTAGGTGAGGGTTAGTAGAGAATGTGAAATAATGGAGTGCATGTAGGCTGGGTGGGAAGATGCAGTAAGAAATGTACAGTGGGGGATCATGGAGTGAGATGATAGGCTTCTCTAATGTGTTTTCAGAGACTTCTTGAAGGACTGGAGAGACGGGAGAGTCTGATGTTACGGGGGAGGGCGTTCCATAGAAAGGGGGCAGCTCGGGAGAAGTACTGAAGGCGGGTGTTGAGGGTGAGGGTACGTGAAGCTGATAGCATCAGATCATTGGCCGAGCGAAGTGGGCGGGACGGGATGTACCTGTTAATAAGGGAGGAGATGTAGGCAGCGGCGCGGTTATGGAGAGCTTTGTATGTGAGGACCAGTATTTTGATATGAATTCTATAGGAAACAGAAGTCAGTGTAGAGATTGAGAAAGGGGTGAAGTTTGAGAGGTGCGGGAGGTGAGGTGTATGAGCCTGGCACAGGCATTTATTACAGACTGCAGAGGGAGAATCTGGGATGTCTTAAGGCCAGAGAGAGAGAAGGAAGTTACAATAGTCAAGGCGGGAGATAATATGAGCTTGGATGAACATTCTAGCAGAGTCCTGATTAAGACAGGGACGTATGCGTACAGATATTGCTCAGTCTCGAGTCCTCTTCCCGAGGCCTCCGAGTCTGAGGGTTCTTTGCAGTGTATTCTGGAACCCCAGGGTCATATGCAAGAAGTGAATGTCACATGTAGGATATGATTGAAGTCAGATAGCTTAACTCATCCTCTTTTGAAAGCACACAAAGTCCTTTATATTTTCTTCACTTTATTGAAAAAGTAACGGCAAATAAAAGGTGTCTTGTGGATAGAGAGCTTCTCTGGTAGTGTGCTTTGTTATGGGAGGAAGGTAAAACAGAATGCATCTTCCCAGTATAAACAGGATGCTCCATGGATAGAATGCAGGAAGTGAAGCTTTGCTGCACAGGAAAAGGAAACTAACTATGCGCGTTAGACAGGGAGAGTGGAATAATCCATTCTAAGTAAAAGCATAGGGGGGGAAACAAATAAGAAATCTGGTTCCATGATGCAGTGCTTTGACTTTTTCTTGATAGATCTCACAGTAGTGAGTACACCCCTTCACATTTTTGTAAATATTTTATTATATCTTTTCATGTGTCGGACTCTGAAGAAATGACATTTTGCTACAATGTAAAGTAGTGAGTGCACAGCTTGTATAACAGTGTAAATTTACTGTCCCTCAAAATAACTCAACACACGGCCACTGATGTCTAAACCGCAGCCAGCAAAAGTGACGACATCCCCTTCTGTGTGATTCATAAATGGATTTCCTGTTTACACTTGGGTGCCCAAGATATTTCCTTATTATATGCAAATATGCCCAAAAAAATCTAAAATCCAGGACAATTCTGGCCCCCAAGCCCAGGGAACCAATTTAACAAGAAATGACGCTGATGGCATCAGCATCTTTAAAGTTTTATATAAAAATTCGGACGTACTGGTTTGTGGGCCCGGAGGATGGCCCATCTGCTTGAAGATGTCAGAGTATGAGCCAGCCCCGGACTGACTGTATCTAAAGTGGCATTCTGTCTTATTGCTGTGGGGGAAGGAATTTCCCTTCGCACACTTTACTTCCTGTTGGATCCTGCTTAAGATGTGCACAGAGCCATTGCTTCCCCATTCTTCTTCTTGGAGGGAAGGCTAGAAGTTTTGTCGATTATCCTAACATGACTTGTTTTCCACCAACCTTAATGCTTCCCCATTTCTAACCCCAAAGAATCCTCCCCTTTCCCCCTGCCGCTCTTAAAGCGTGGATCTTCACTGAACCGTGCTAGAAACAACGGTGAAACCAACATTGGGCAACTTTAACTGAAATGCTGGTGGGAATTATGGCGGAACTCTACACTAAATAACTTCAGTAGAAACTATGGTGGGGAAACCCATTGAAAACGGCACCAAGAACAACTCTGGACAACTTTGACTGAAACTAAGGAGGGCGCAACAGTGGAAAGTACGGAGAACTACAGAGGAAGCTTCCTAAATAGTGGATTGAACTTGGCTTCACCATACGTGATATCCAGATGTTTGCCGGAGTGAAGCCATCATTCTATAAATTTGTTTCCCCCTTTTTTTAACGTTGTACAGTACTTTTCAAGTTTTATCTGCACGTGTTTAAATGATGATGTATTCAGAGTTGAATAACTCGAGTTCACCAAAACATGTTTATTCATTAGCAGTAACGACTTCTCCCAGTGCAACACAAGGAGGTGGACAAATTCAGAAAGCATAGACGATCAGTGGACGGTTTTTTATTATTATTATTATTCTTTATTTATAAAGCGCCAGCATATTCCGCATCGCTGTACAATAAACACAGCATAGACAGGGTTACAATACATTGAACAACATTTGACAAACAGTACAGGAGGAGATGAGGGCCCTATTCCCGTAGGAACTCACAATCTAGGAGGGTTGGGGTTGGAAACAGGAGGAGAGGACTGCAAAGTGAGAGTGATTGATGGTTGCGTCCAGTGGCGACTCTAGGAACAATATTTAGGGGGGGGCACAGAAGATACCGCAGTCAAAACTGGGGGGCACTAATAATTTTCACCACTAAATCATACCACTGAATAAAAGTAAGGGCCCTATCACCTGGTGTGAGCTAAAACACGATCACTAAAGGAAAAATTTAGTGCGAGTCGCTAAAACTTACAGGGTTATTCAGAGAGAGGTGAAAAGCAGGAGAATGACTGGAGAATGGAAAATTCTTGGTCAAAGAATCGGCTATTTTGACCTAGAATTTTCCATTCTCCAGTCATTCTCCTGCTTTTCACCGCTTTCTGAATAACCCTGTTAGTGCCTGACGACCTACTAACAGATCACCTTGACTGCAGTAGTCCATGAACAAGGTCGTTTGGCGCACGCTAGGGAAACTCTAAGACCTGAGTTGAGACCCAGCGCTAATGTGGTTGTGTACAGGATAGAACGTTTTTTCTTTTCCATACCTATCCCCCACCCTCACAAGCTTGAATATGAACACATCCAGTGAATAGCCTCTCACCCCTGCATTATTAAAATCCTCCACGGTGGCCGTATCATCCATGTTTTGATGCACACATATATTAAGGCTGATGGGCATTGCATGATAAATGCCACCCAACAGCATGTAGAATCATTACACTGCATTTAATAGATCCAAAAGGAAGGCCAGGTGAGCGACAAAAATTTCCCTGCTACAGCATATAAACAATACATGTTTCAGGGCAAGACTTATCCATGTGTTCCTTTAAACATGGTCCACACAGTCACCCTAATAATCAACTGCTTACGTACTATGAATAGCCCCCAGCATAAAATGTTTAAAATTAGGCAATATATTAGAATTAGGATATATGTGGATAAAGGATACATTTATAATAGAGCCGACTGCAACAGCAGCGACATTGCTGACCATATCCATTACTATGGTGTATGGGGCCAAGAGAACACCTGTGTTGCATTCCTTTCAATTAGGTAAAATGTTGCAATTAGTGCACCTCAAAAAATGTAGTGCTGGCACCAAGTGATCTGTAAAGATATCTAGCACTCCCCGTGTTAAGTATAGGACGCGGAAAGTACAGTAAGCTTGCGGTACAAATCGCTAATAGCGATGCGCTAAGTGATTTTTCCCATTTGTAGCGGGAGGCAAACGATCTGTTGGTCAGGCGTTAGACTGAATTAACCTGGCGCTAACGCAAAATCACGCCGACGCAAGGGTTAGCTCACACCAAGTAATAGTGCCCTAAATAAGTATATATATAAATAAGATTACAAAACCCCCAGAGTAATGTGATGCAATGATGCCTTTTTGTTGTACTAACCTGATACTTAAATTCAATATTTTATTTGCTGCAATTCGGCAGTTTTCGCTGAATGTCTGATAGCTGCTTCAGCGACTCCACTTTTAGCAAATTACAGTGACCATTCGCTAAATAGGGAATTCACCTTATTTTCTGCAAAATAAATTCCACGAAATGTGACGGAAAGCAGAGGATCTAAAGATCATTAGACCCGTTAGATTCTAACTTCCATAATAACCCCTAAAATGCCATAAACCCAGAGAAATGCAATAAAAATAATAAACAATGTGGCATTTAGCTACCCCTTGACCCGTAAAATGCCATTAATCAAGGGAAAACATGAAATGAATACACTGAGGCATGTAGCCAACCCATTAACCCCTAAAATGCCATTAATCAAGGAAAAAACAAATGTATACTGTGAGGGATGAAGCCTGCCCATTAACCCTTAATATACAACTAAACCAAGGCATAAACTAACGTAATACGCAATGTAATGTATAGTCTGAACATTAACCATTTCACTGCTGAGCCATTTCAACCCTGTGAAAATGTTTACGTTTAAGTGCACGTTTTTATTTGATGTTTTATGACTTTTACATCACACTGAATATGGTCATGTGGGGTATCATTGGAAAGGCCAGAATCTGCCCTTTCAAATGACACCTAGTTCATCCATATACGATGCATAGCTACGGAGATACGTTGGTCCGAAGAAGTGTGGGAAGCTGGATGCTGATTTTTGGTGGGGGGGGCACATGGGGGGCAAGGAATAACCTAGGGGGGCCAATTGCCCCCCTTGCCCCCCTGTAGAGTCGCCTATGGTTGCGTCAGTGAGTTGGGTGGTTGGCTTCCCTAAATAGGAATGTTTTAAGGGAGCGTTTGAAGGAAGAGAAGTTAGGGGAAAGTCTGACAGTACGAGGGAGAGCGTTCCAGAGAATGGGGGCTGCGCGTGTGAAGTCCTGCAGTCTATCATGGGAAGAGGTGATGCGGGGAGAAGCTAAGCGCAGGTCACTGTTTGACCTTAGGGAGCGGGCTGGGGTGTATTTGTTGATTAGTGAGGACAGGTAGTGGGGAGCTGAGTTAGTGAGGGTTTTGTAGGTAAGGATAAGGATTTTGAATTTAATTCTGCAGTGGATGGGGAGCCAGTGAAGGCACTCGCAGAGGGAAGCGGCAGAGACAGAGCGGCGGGTGAGGTGAATTAGCCTGGCGGAGGCGTTCAGGATGGATTGTAGGGGGGAGAGGCGGGACAGAGGGAGGCCAGATAAGAGATTATTGAGCAGACGCCTCCACGACACAAACCACTAGTTTTACAAGTAACTGACAAATGGAAGCAAATCCAGGAGCTTGCGAGACTTTGTTGTCCTCCCAGGTTCTTTCATTGACCAGGCAATTCTGATTAGAGGGTTAAGTCAATGCCGATTAGGCGAGTTAAACAGTCTGAGAGGAAACACGACTTGTCTGAGAACTATTTACCATGGGAGGAGAGCGTCCAGACCGCGCCAGAGTTGAGGACTGAACGTCCACTTGACAGCGCAGGCACATTATGGGCTGCTAAATAAGATCGAAATGTAACGAGATCTCAGGGGCAAACAATGGAGAGGACACTCTCGCTACTCTTCTACCTTTTAAAGCCCGTTGTGTATGATGCACCTCAACTGTTTGTGGGGCAGAGTGTAGCGAATGCCGGAGTAGGAAAAATATACTCATGTCCTGGCTGAAATATTCTGGCCCAAAATTTGTAATCCTCTGCCAGTTCATCCTTTGTGTTCTCTGCACGTTCGGGCATAAAAAACAAAGTTTTATCAGAACATCAAGAAAACTACTAAAGCTGTGACTTGGGGTTAGTTGATGGTCAACGTGGAAAGAAATGGCATCCCTGGCTCTTTTTGAAGCTTGACATGAGGTTGTCTACTTATTACATCTCGCTCCGGATTGAGAGTGTCCCCATGTTTTGTCGCCATGCTTATCAGTCCGTGTGTCTAGGGACGGAGATAAGCAGAAGGTTTTCACAGAGAAATACTAAACGCTTGATAAAAATGTAGCTCCGTTGATCGTTTGAATCCTTCGTATTGGAAGGAGAAGTGTTTTTCATTTTGTCTATAGATCTGTAATTTAGTGATATAGCCACCCCCACCCCGCGCAGAAACAAAACAAAAAGTACCATGAGAAGATTTGACATTAAAGATGTGTCCAAGTTACTTTTCCACTCCTGAAATATAAAACTGGCTGGACCGGAGCCCTGAAAATTATTGGTGCGTCTTCTGCAGCCAGGAATTCTTGTATCCTGGACACATCCCGTGAGAATCCGCGTGGAAATGTCATCCTTTGAATTAATTCGGAAGCGCTGGAGGATATCGTCGATGCTCACGGAAGGCTGGATTAGACAAACAGAAACCCTTCAATAGGCCCCCCCCCCGCCACTTCATATTGCTCAGATGAGATGAGGCGTCCATTAACCCCTTAATACGCAAATTACTAGAGCTCGAAACAGTGGGGTGATCTGTCCCGTTTGTGTGTCTCAATGACCAAACTTTAGAAGGGATTATGCATCGTTTACAATGCTGTGTTGTGTTGAAATTCACAAATTTTGGAGGATCTCCACTCTCAGTATGTGTCTGGGAGACCTGAATAAGAGGAACATTTGGCAATGAGATGAAAGGGTGAATATCTTCTCATATAAAAATGATTCCAGTGCAGTATGATCCATTCCACGGCACAGATAGTCCCTGGGCTGAAGGATAAACTAAGTACACGTTTTTCGTTAACTTGAACGCTTCGACAAATCCAACTAGGGCCGCATGTTCCTCTCACACAAAGACAATGGTTGGAGAAATGTGCATTATTCCAAGGTTGACCCTTACCTTTAATGTTCATCCAGTATGTCTTCTCTTCCAGTCCCTGGTTGTGGACGTTCTTTATGGTTACTGCAGTGAGACATTCCAGTGCAGATGATGGTGCACGTCAACAAAACTTTATTAGGCATTCACTGTTACAAGATCAAAGTATTCCTCCTTTCCGATTCCTGAAGAAGGCATGTTGTCTAGAGATGGAAATTCCTTTCAATTGTTGGTCATCCTCGTTTTTCCTCCACGTCTTTGTTTTTTCTGCTTGCTCTTCCATATCCATAATGAAGATATGACGCCATTCCTTATCAGAGATCGGGGTCAGCTGTAACCAGAAAAAGAGAAGTTTGTTTATAAAATATACATTTTCTTTACCTGTGATCATTAACGCTTCAATAGATACGAAGGTAGGATGGTCACTGTCATGGCTGCTATTTTCCCTGTGGTCTAGGGTAGTATAAACTAGTGTGGTGAGCCGGCAGGATGGAGTTGATAACTAGGCGGTTTTAGAATTTTTTTCTTTACAGTGGACCATGACATGGATGGAGACGAAGTGACCCCAAAATGCTTCAGGTGTCTCAGCCTTGTCACTGTCTATGCTAATAGACTCTATATCTAAATATTCTACCATGGTATCTCATTCATAGAAAATGTGAATGCCCCACCTAATAAGGCTGTCCGCCCACTGAGTCTGTAGTCGGACAACCGATGTGGTCGTCTGCCCGCCTACTGGCAATGCCGTCAGCCGATCAGGGTCGTCCACTGGAAGCTTCTGTGGACGACCCAGGTCAGCTGATGGCCAGGCCGCCGAATGGGGGGGGGGAATGCCGCTGCGGGGAGGAAAAAAAACTGTATTTGGTGCTGAAACTGAGTTTCATCACCAAGGATAGCCCCCGTCCAGCGCAGCCGAAGCTGCAAAAATAAAAAATAATCTTGCAGAGGACTGCAGGGGAGGGAGATTAACCCCATGTCCCTGGTGCTGAAATAGCTTTCAGCACCAAGGACAGCAACGCTGAACGCCAGCCTGAAGAAAAAAAACAGGAAAAAAAAACACGTTCTGTGTGAGAAATAAAAGCCTCGTCTTCTTAAAATAAAAAACGGGAACCCAAAACTTTGCCTAAAAAATCCAGAAGAATACCTATTTTTTTTTTTAAAAAAAAATCATAAAAAGATGCTTTTTGCTGCGGATGGAAAAAAATAAACGGATGAATAAAAAAAGAATTAAATAGAAAGTATTTTTACACCTCCCTCCAATGCCTCCCCACCTCCTGACTTCTCTATCACGGTGGAGGGTATCACCATCTCCCCATCAAACCAAGTTCGCTGTCTTGGAGTTACACTTGACTCTGCTCTTTCCTTCATCCCCCACATCAAGTCTCTTTCCTCCTCCTGCCGATACCAAATGCGTAATATTTCCAGAATTCGGCCATTTCTTACCGCTGTCACCACAAAACAACTCATACACGCCCTGGTAATCTCCCTACTCGACTATTGCAATAATCTCTTATCTGGCCTCCCTCTGTCCCGCCTCTCCCCCCTACAATCCATCCTGAACGCCTCCGCCAGGCTAATTCACCTCACCCGCCGCTCTGTCTCTGCCGCTCCCCTCTGCGAGTCCCTTCACTGGCTCCCCATCCACTGCAGAATTAAGTTCAAAATCCTTATCCTTACCTACAAAACCCTCACTAACTCAGCTCCCCACTACCTGTCCTCACTAATCACCAAATACACCCCGGCCCGCTCCTAAGGTCAAACAGTGACCTGCGCCTAGCTTCTCCCCGCATCACCTCTTCCCATGATAGACTGCAGGATTTCTCAGGCGCAGCCCCCACTCTCTGGAACGCTCTCCCTCGTACTGTCAGACTTTCCCCTAACTTCTCTTCCTTCAAACGCTCCCTTAAAACATTCCTATTTAGGGAAGCCGACCCGCCAACTCACTGACGCAACCATCAATCACTCTCACCTTACAGTCCTCTCCTCCTGTTTCCAACCCCAACCCTCCCAGATTGTGAGCTCCTATGGGAATAGGGCCCTCATCTCCTCCTGTACTGTTTGTCAAATGTTGTTCAATGTATTGTAACCCTGTCTATACTGTGCCTATTGTACAGCACTGCGGAATATGCTGGCGCTTTATAAATAAAGAATAATAATAATACACATTAAATCTTATGGACTGTCTAACTGAATCACTTCTCTCTGGGGCAATTTCCCTTTCGCGGCACGGCGGTTTAACTATACAGTTCATCTTTTTCATGTTTCCCTTACGCGGCATGGCGGTTTAGGCTCATGTCAGACGAGCGCACTGCAGAGTGGAAGGAACGTTGGTGGTTTAACTATACAATTCATCTTTTTTTCCTGTTTCCCTTTTGCGGCACAGCGTTTTAACTATACAATTCATCTTTTTTTCCTGTTTCCCTTTTGCGGCACAGCGTTTTAACTATACAATTAATCTTTTTTTCCTGTTTCCCTTTTGCGGCACAGCGTTTTAACTATACAATTCATCTTTTTCCATGTTTGGAACGATCGCTGGTCTGTTGTAGTTGCAAAAAAATTGTCTTAAGTCGGAAGCAGTGGAAGATGGCTGATTCAACTGCATGTTGTGGGATCGGTTGGACGACTTCAGACGATATTTGATGATCACACCATCGCACAAATACGGTGCCAGTGGACGGACGGACGGACGGCCGGCCTAAGAGTCTTCCATGCCATTGCCGCTGTTGTCTCCAGAGCAGAACTTGTGAAACGTGTCCAGAAAACATGGTGGGTCCGGCACAACTAGAGTGTTTGTAAGGTTTCTGTTTTGGTTTCCGGAGAGTGGAATGTGATTTATTAGCAGCGTGAAGTGATTCACATCCTGGGTTTATTGCCCTTTGTGTCTAAACTCTTTACTATAGGAACATTAGCAGGTGGTACGGTGTACTCTGCTTTAAATTCAAACATACCAAATTTCTGTTGTGCTTTTTTGCGTTGTTTTAGTAGTTTAACATAACTCTATAATCAGTGGAAATTAGACTCGGCCAGGTTACGCACTGGACTAAGAATTGAGCACCCTGCACCGTTCATGGTGGTGGTGGTGGTGGTCTGCAGGACAAGGCACAATCAGACCCTGTCAAAAATAGTTCTACAGAAACTTTATATGTCGGAAAATTAGAAAATGTGAACTTTTTGCAAATGAGAGGGATCCCCAGACCGATAATGTTTGGCTGCTGCTCTAAAAATCTGCATTTTCCCCCCTATTCTACTACCCAAATTTTACAGCAATGTTTTGAGCGTTTAACCAGTTATGCGGTGTGTTACAGTGCAGAGCTTTAACTCCCATATTACCTTATATACCTTTATTATGTTGGTCCAGAAAAGGCAAGTCTCGAGTTATTGGATGACATTTTACTTTTGTACAGTACTATTAATGAACAAGTTACTGTATCTCTGACCATACTGATCTTCTATATTCTTACGTACTTTAAGAAAAGCTCTGGGATGGAGGCCTTCTGTCCGTGTCACGGGACACACTGCCACTTATGAAAACATACGACCCATAATGCACATCCAGGCATTCTTTACTACTTTTATCCACCACCGTGGATACGAGTTATTTTCCCTCTTTTAAACTCCGGTGATATTGCTGGGGGGGTCTGTCAGCTGTTTCATCAGTAACTACAAAGTCCGCCTCATTGTATGTCAGCGCTGAGTACTCCCGCACTACCCCAAATTGTGTACTAAACAATCACAGCTGCTTTTCTAGATGACACGGGGTGAAGAGTTATTTGTAAGCTACTGCACCTTGAAATTAGTGTCGTGAGGTTTTTTATATTCTTCTCAGATCCCGTTTTTTGGCTGTAAAACTGAATGCTCTCACCCCAGGGGGACCGATGACTGGATCGGGCCTGCAGGGATCAGTTTCATGTTGTTGCCTGGGTGGTGGTTCACTCTAAACCACTGACAACCGCAGTCAATAAATCATTTGTTCAGGATGTGTAAAATTATGCCGTGTTGTTTTCCTAAGCGAAAAAAATCCATTAAAAAAAGGATATATATATATAATCACAAGTGGGGGGGTGACTCCTCGTGCAGAGGGGTATATACTGTCTGTGTTCTCACTTGCTATATCCCTCCCCTCTGTCTGTTATGCTGTTGTTGGATTCCAAAGATCCCTCTGTTCAGGGATTTAGTAAACGGCTCCATTATGATGTCGGTAGGGTTGGGTGGTGTCCTACAGAAATTATGCCACCTCATGAACACCAACAAAACCTACAGGATAAGAATGACGCCAAATAAAAAAAACACTCCAATCGGGACGTTTCTGAAAGCAAAGCCTCACGTCATTTTCTGAAGCAGCAATCTGTTCCCCGGCTACTACAAATAGTAACCTAACCCTAACCGTCGATAACGTCTGAAACTGTTCCAATTCATGAGCAATTGAAATTTTTCGAATGGGCCCTAATTTTTTTGTTGTTCCCAAAACTAATGAAAAGGAGATGAGGCTTTGTCATGTCTGATTTGGAACATTGTGAAATATCACCGTAATACACAATATCTCTTATGATAATGTATCGTCTTTGGGTTTAGGCTCGTCATAAGTAGTCCGTGTGCAATATAATAGAACCTTAACTTACAGAAGACGTAAAAAGGTGTTTATTCTGTGATCCTCAGAATTACAAGTCGTCGTCTTGCGATGTACAGACAGATGGTCGGTTGCAACAATGAATCTTAAATTCAGCAAAAATGGACAAGACAGGCTCGGCTTCTGTGAACGTTGCAAAGTGTGTATATGGAAAGTGCGTGGGGAGGTTTGTGTGTGTTAGTGTGTCTCCCGATGGTAAACAAGGTGTGTATATATATATATATATATATATATATATGCAAAAATGCAGTTATTTCTATTTTTTACTCCGATCCCTAATACTCTTAAATGGTGATTCAGCTGTTCAGTGGACTGAGCGTTACAAGAACCGATCCGCAGCGCAAGAGAGTCTATAACCTCGTATTGGTCATTTTGGTCTGTCTATAGATAGACATTCTGTTGTCATGTCACTCAAATCGCACTCATTCCTGCCCAGATTTCTTTAGGCTATATAAGATTTAACAAACATTCTTTTTTTGTTTATTCAGTGTCACTTTTACATCGTCGTTTTGGTCGGCAACCAGGAGGTGGCGTCATTTTTGTAGTACAGATTGCTTTCAGGGTCTGGAATTTGAGAGTTATTATGTAGGCCTTTAAAAGGATGCTGTAGGCCTAAAAACAAGAGGCCAAGGCAGTGAGGCCAGATGGGTTAATTAATTTAATTCCGATCCTCGCTCTGGTTTCCTTATTCTCCCACCACCAGTTTTTAGCTAAGAGTGTATATAACGCATCTCCTTTCCTTGCCACAGTTTCCCTCTGTGCACTTCTGTCGGGGTGGCGCATGCTGCGGGAAGCAGTGTGGTCCCCTATTCCTCCAAGCAGTAAGTGTGCAGCAGCCAATCATATGGCTAAATGGTCAATACACCTGTATTAACACAATACCGGAAGGCTGTCCAGCAGGATTTGGAGGTACATGTGTTCTCTAACCATGAGTTACTTTTGTCACAGCATAACAATATCCTATGAAAGTGCTGGACATATGTGTGTTTTCTTCTTTTCTTTCCAGTTTAAAGTCAAAATCCTCAGAATACGGTCCGGGTAACTGGGTGTGACTTATTTGGTTTGCTTATCCATGGCACCCTGTATATCTGGCTGGCACCGGGACTGGCGCCTTATCTCTGAAATGCACTAATATTGGCCGACTTTTATGTACTCAGGGAACAGACAAATTGTCGATTGTGGCAGGTTTACAAATTTACAAACATTAATAGTGTTCTAAAGAAGCTGCATTTTGGATAAAACTTATGGTGAGGGGTTTTACACCTGTATAAAGCATACAATATACTCATATAATCGCCACTGATTCTACTGAATAAAAGGCTAGCCTTCCGTGATAACAGATGAAATGGTTTCTAACCCAGATACCCAGAAGGCTATACATATGCAAATCACCCTGTTATAGCCAAAAAAGGGTGAATGTATCTAAAACACCAAGTGAACCTCCTCTGCACGAGTGGAACAGCAATCTGTCGCCATCGCTTTGGCCTTGTAAGCCTTCATCAGGAAGGAGTAGCTGATAGGCAATCTGGACATATTTTGAAAGTGAAACAGTGCCAATGCACATAATTAGTGCCCTTTCCCCATTTTTTTTTTACACAAAAAGTCATACATAAAATAGACCAGTGCTGAGGGGACGTATATGAATATATACATATGTACAGAATAAACAGTTTTGCCATTTCCCTATCAGGTCGGCTGCGTGTACCTGAAGTATTCAGCCTGTTCCATGTATAAAACATAAAAAGAAAAAAGTTGTCATTTGCGCTCAGCACTGTACCTCCATGAGAAACAAAACACAGAGGTTTTGGTTTACTTGAATGGCCATTAAAGTGTAAGCTCACCTGCCATGTCAAGGCACCTCTGGTCAGATGAGTCCTACCTAATGAAACCAAGAGCTGCGTTCTAAGCATCCACATATCCTCATGATGCTTCTCAGTCATGAGAGAGACTGGTGGGTTTATAGTTACACCCTCACCAGAAACCATTCCACTTTGGGATAAAAAGAAAAACACGGAAAGGGGCAGCAGCCAAAAAGATGACCTGGCTGAGAATTCAACAAATATATGTACAGAAAAAGCGGTTTTGTGCCTATTCCCTATCAGCGTGGCCCAGAAGTATTCAGCCTGTTCCATGTATAAAACATAACAAGAAAAAAGTTGTCATTTGCGCTCAACCCTTGTGGCTCCATGAGAAACAAAACACAATCAGAGGTTTTGGTTTACTTGAATGGCCATTAAAGTGTAAGCTCACCAGCTCACCTCTGATTGTGTTTTATTTCGCATGGAACCACAGGAGCGAGCACAAATTACAACTTTCTTTCTTGTTATGTATAGAAATATATAGTCTAAAAAAATAAACTGCAGCAAAGCTCATAACTATAGGACTTCACCAGGTCATCCTTTCAAAAACCTGTATGGAAAAGAGCAGGCCAGCACTGAGTGAACGAGTAGAAAACAACCCAATCAACAGTAATGTGCATCCGTTACAAGCTAATCTGAGGGATCGAGTAGAATACAACCCAATCAACAGTAATGTGCATTCTTACATGCTGATCTGAGGGATCGAGTAGAATACAACTGAATCAATAGTAATGTGCTTCCTTACATGCTGATCTGAGGGATCAAGTAGAATACAACCCAATCAACAGTAATGTGCATCCTTACATGCTGATCTGAGGGATCGAGTAGAATACAACCCAATCAACAGTAATGTGCATCCTTACATGCTGATCTGAGGGATCGAGTAGAATACAACCCAATCAACAGTAATGTGCATCCGTTACAAGCTAAACTGAGGGATCAAGTAGAATACAACCCAATCAACAGTAATGTGCATCATTACATGCTGATCTGAGGGATCGAGTAGAATACAACCCAATCAACAGTAATGTGCATCCTTACATGCTGATCTGAGGGATCGTGGCGCCGCTGCTGACATTAAAGCCAGTGGTTTTTGGGTGGCTTCTCTTACTAGCATTATATATAGAGACTTGATTTAAAGGGGGGAGTACCACCAATACTTTGTCTTTCCGCAGTGTTTTATTCTTCACGCCGTCTGTCACACTTTCCTGGGGATTCTATTATATTTTATGTTTATTTCTTAGCATTATTTTGCGCAGGCGGCAGCCGCGTCCCTTTAGTCTGAAAAGTCTAGATCAAAGCCGCTGATCAGGCTGGCATCTTATAAAAATAAAGGGAATGGCATTTATTAAGCAAATATTCAGGCTTGACTGGACGTACGGTATAAACTGCGAGATAGCAAACACTATCAAATGAGTAATGTGCTGGCAGCCACCGGGCACGTCACGTGGTCTACTTTACCTTATAAAAAAAAGTGCTTTCGCTCAGATAACCATTTCTGTTTTTGTTTATTTATTTCCACAACACTTAATATTTATACGTTATTGATTAGATACTTACAATTGTTATTATTTTAATTACATTTAATTTACACAATGAGAAACCCTGATTCCTAGCCGATTAATTCGGAAAAATGTCAAAACAGAAAGTTCCCTTTAGAAATTAATACGAAGCTCGACAATTCACCATTTTCTGCAACTGTAACAATGCTATAAACGCTGATAATTTTATTAATCTGAAAATAATCTAACATTTCAATTATGGTTGCTAAATAAATGGTTCCTGTAATTTTTTAATTTTTAATTAAAATAATATTTAATCACTTTTTAGTATTGCCGATAATTTTTTTCATTAAATTCACACAATGTGAAACCCCCTGATTCCCAGCAAGTTAATCCTGATAAATGTCAGAAAACATACATTTTCACCTAGAAATACTATATTAAGGTTGACCATAAACCATTTTGTGCATCTTTTCGAACATTTCTACAGTTACAGTTCCAAGTTTTCATAAAGTGCTAACACGTTCTGTAGTGCTGTATAAATCCTGTTGATTTTATTAATAGAAAACACAGACAAATCAATTATTGTAACTAAATAATTTATATATTTATATTGAGTTACTTATTGTTCCTTTCATTTTTTCTATTATAAAATGTATTCCTATTTAGCCACGTAAGGACCGATGACGGAACGCTTCCATCATAAATGCAATGACTTTAAAGACACTTGCTCCTTAAGGGGGTTAAATAATATTTAATCTTTTTTTAGTCTTTAAATTAAATTTGTGGCATGAGAAAACCCGGATTCCTCGCTCTTTATTTCTTATAAATGTCAGAAAGCAACAGATTTCTTTTGCAGAAAAATACTATATTGGGGTCGATGAGACGCAATTTTATGTGTCTTTTCAACATTTCTATTAAACACGTTAATTTTTTTTTAAAATCTAAAAATATCCAAATTGTAAATTATTTTAACTAAATAATTTTTATATTGTTCGTGTATTTTTTTTTATTTCGTTATTTTAAAATTAAATTTTAAAAATTAAATATATTAAATATTTAAAAATTAAAAGAGACGTCATCCTGAATGAATTGGGAAGACTTTGGCCGCGTGCCAGTAGTTTGGGGTACTGGATTGGGGGTGACATGCCTGGCACAGCACCATCTGACTGTCCGTGCCCACCGGGATGGGGAGGGAAAGTCTGTTTAAATCGGCTTTCGGGGGGGATATACCTTGTGAGGAGAGGTCTGTTACCTATGTTGTTGTAGTAAAGGGGAGGAAATGGGAGCTTTTTTTTTTTTTTTTTTTTAATTAATACCATAGGGTCTGGCTCTCATTAGTAAAATCCCTGATTTACTATTTAACAAATTCTTATTTAATAACCTTCCCACCCTGTGAATCTCGACTGCCAGCTCTACGTGTGAAGAACAGCCTTCCATTCCCAGGCTGAGGTCAGCTCTGCTTATTGTACGCTGGGAGGGGACCAAAATGTGACATTAGCCAGCTCCCAAAAACTGGCAAGCGGCACAAAGCAAGGACCCCGTAATATAATCATAAAATGGAAATAAAAATGATACGCCAGCTAAAGAGCGTCACCCATGAAAGCCTCGGCGCTTCGTGACCGCGGCAGCTATTTAGTCTTTAGCGCCCCGCAGCAGCCCCATGCAAGACCGCTTTATGGCACGCGAGAAGCAGGAATGGCTTGTGATTTAGAGCCTACGTTTCCACTAATCCTGCATCGTTTTAGTAAGAGATTTAGACAAATAATTAAGTTTTGCGGGCGGGGGATGGGACGGTGGAAATTAACAAAGCCAAACGATAAATCCGTTTCTTTGGATACGCGGTACCAAAAACACACATTATCCATTGTCGCTTCGCCGTGTTATCCCAATTACTATTATTTATTCCTTTTAATATTAAATGGCGCTGGCCGGAGCGCGGTGCGTTCAGCTGCTCTTGAATTCCCTTGACCTTCATGTGGAGGCGACCGCATCGAGGGCAAGCAGGGACTGCTAGCGGTTCCATTGAGATCCTGCACATGGTGGGCCAAGGCTGCCATGTCGAATTCCTCATGTTAAATGTAAGTTGCCAGGAGTTATTCAGAGATGTCCGAAATGTAGCCAGACACTGAAATTCAGAGTACGGTGACATTTCGGGGCCATTCGGCTATTCAGAGAACAGGCAGTTCGCCATATCTTGGTGAATTGCCTGCACGTACGACACTGTTCGACGGCAGTGAAATCCCCATAGAGAGGCAATGGTTAATCTATTCACAGACACCAAACAGCAGAGAAATGTCAGTGAAATGCCCTGCTGTTCGATGGTTTCATTCGGCAGGTTTAATCAGGTGAATCCCATAGGCTTCAATGTTAAAAATATTCCTGGTTTAATTCAACATCTAATAAACCGTTTATTATTTTAATCTGCAGCAAAAAGTCTCTTTATTTATCGATTTTTTTAGGATCTTTTAGGCATTTTTTCAGCAAATTGTTTTCCTTTTTTTTTAATTGTTTTTTCCTTTTTCTGTAACCGACCTTTTTATTATCATTCATTGGATCTTTATATGTAAATTCCAGACATTTTCGTTCAGTCGTTTTTTTGCAAACTGCGTTTCAATTCTGACACTTTCAAATGTACTGTTTTTTGTTTTTAACCCGTTCGTCAGCTTGTCAGCTTTTCCCGGCGGCTGCTCTGCGCTGTGATCGGCGGCTCGTCTGCTTTTTCCAGTGCGTTTTCCCTGCGCTCCAGGGACCCTGCAGTGAACGCTGAATTCATCGCAGGGTGGGGAATTTTGATTCCCCGAATTGCAGGGAACGAGAGAGCACCGAAATGTCGGCGACATTTCGGTGCTCTCTGAATAACCCCTACTGTGTTGTCCCCTCCCAAAGCATGTCTTGTTTAACAGGCGAATCGTCTGTTTTCATTGCCTTTGGGCTTTTTATCCAAAGACTAGGATTTATTTATTTTTTTATTAAATTCTTTAACTCTCTATGTAGCTCGGCTGTTTCTTCCCTGGTTCATCGAGTTGCACACACTGTGGATTGCACGCTTGCATTGCAATACTAGTATCAGGTAGTGTAGCCCATTATGTACATAACAACAATTAAGGGAGACTAACCAAAAACCAGGAATTGTATGATAAAGTAATGAGGCAGGTTAAACAAACGTGAGCATGAAGAGAGGGGGGAACAACCTATAGCCAACTCAATTGGAAAGTGGCATGCATGTACTTACAATACTCTGTTAGGAGAGAGGATGCGGGCGGGAGTGTGCTCAGTGCTGTGCATGGCAGAATTTATCAGCAAGAGGGGTGGTCGACGGCTTACGGAAGCCGAGCAAATGTGATTGGGAAGATATTCAAATTTTAATGTGGGTGTAGAAGGGGGACACTCCATTTCCAAGCAAGGGCAGCACTCAAATACCAGAAAAAGGTGATAAGGAGGACACTCAATTCTCAAACAGAGGCAGCACTCAACTGCTAGAAAAATTGGAGATGAGGACCGGCACTCAACTGCCAGAAATGGAAGATCAGGGGTGGCACTCAACTGCCAGAACTGGAAGATATGGGGTGGCATCAACTGCCAGAAATGGAAGATCGGGGGTGGCATCAACTGCCAGAAATGGAAGATCGGGAGTGGCATCAACTGTCAGAACTGGAAGATCGTGGTGGCATCAACTGCCAGAACTGGAAGATCGGGGGTGGCATCAACTGCCAGAAATGGAAGATCGGGAGTGGCATCAACTGTCAGAACTGGAAGATCGGGGGTGGCATCAACTGCCAGAACTGGAAGATCGGGGGTGGCATCAACTGACAGAAATGGAAGATCGGGGGTGGCATCAACTTCCAGAAATGGAAGATGAGGGGAGGAATTAGTTGCCAGAAGTGGGTGAAGCGCTGCTTTAAAGACTGTGTTTTGCTGCATTTAATTATTATGACCACCAGAGGTAGATAGAGACATAATGGACTATGCTGGACAAACACTGAACTACAATTTCCATCATGCTTTTGCGTGAGGACAGGAAGTGGGTGGTGTAGGAAGAGGAAAGACATCAGCCTCGTGCAGGGGAGAGGCAGAGTGAGCTGAGCGGTGAAAGGTGGAGGACGCACGTGAAAACTGTCAAGGATCGTGACCAGGCCAGAGTAGAGGCGCTGCCTCACTGGTGCTGGAGATCGGGACAGTGACCCTGCTGAGACCTACCTACGCAGCGCTGAGAGGCCTGGATGGAAATCTGGTTCCGGCTGGACCCAGAGTGAGGAGACCGCGCTGATCGATTGGGAGTGCAGGCGGTGGATCGTTGTTCCTGTTGCGGAGATTCGACAAGCAGGGAGCGGATCCAGTGGCACAGAGTCCCAGTGCACGGCGGGAGAGGATCCTTGATCGGGTGCTGGACAGTTTGTCTATCGGATGGGTGAGAGGCCTCCCAGGCCGCAGTTCCAAAAATAAGAAACGCACTCTGCAGTATTGTTTAAATCCACAGGGCCCCAACGTGACTAGTCGAAGATTGTTTGTTTCATTCACTGGTCAGTTGAATACAGTACCCGGGTACCCGAGGCAATACACATACACATTTTTGAGCTGTTATTCACGGGACTTACACTCCAGAACTGAGGGGGTTAATCTTTTTCTTTTGCCGCCGCGTGTTTTTCCTGTGTTACGAAATCCTGTCGTTTAAATACCGTATCTACGTTATATATGCTGCTTTATTGGGATCAGTAAAGAATATAATATATAAAAATCCACAACAGTGCTGGTGTATAGTTATTCCCTAGTGCGGTGAGACTAACCCGAGGTTAATTCAGCGGCTCCTCCGGGATTGAGCGCTACACGGGATATAAAGGGCGTCACGACTCCCAGGCAGCAGAGATGGAGACGTGAAAGAGAGGGGAGTTCAGAGCCCCGTTCAATACCTCAGCAGCTGCTGAATTGCTGCAGCGCAGCAATTCAGTTTGCTGCAGCAGTGTCATTGAATGCTTTGGATGCGAATTTCGAAGTAAAATGGCCGACAATTTCTTAATGAGAGATTCAGATTGTTTTTCGTATGACTCGGACAACAGTTGAGGTATATATGATAAAGAAAAGTAGTCAGCACATTTCTGTTTTGTATGCACACACCACAAATGATAGTTTTTATTGAAAAAAAGTTATGTTTACTTCTGAAACAAAATATAGTTGAACTGTAATATATGTATGTGCAGGGGGAAATAATAAATATTTTGTACTTTGGTGAACAAAAACCTCAAAATTAACATTGCCGTACGGAATGGTTACTTGCTTCATGGCGGTGGCCGTCTTTACTACGTCACACTCAGCTACTCGCAGCATCTCTTCGGGTCGCTGCAAGTGCTAAGTTAGCAGTGCTAACCGTTGAGCGGCGTTCAATGGCAAGTTGCTAACTTAGCACTTGCAGCAGCTGAGGTATTGAACGTGCCTCAGGGGTGGCACTCAACTGCCAGAAATGGAAGATCAGGGGTGGCATCAACTGCCAGAAATGGAAGATCAGGGGTGGCATCAACTGCCAGAAATGGAAGATCAGGGGTGGCATCAACTGCCAGAAATGGAAGATCAGGGGTGGCATCAACTGCCAAAAATGGAAGATCAGGGGTGGCATCAACTGCCAGAAATGGAAGATCAGGGGTGGCATCAACTGCCAAAAATGGAAGATCAGGGGTGGCATCAACTACCAGAAATGGAAGATCAGGGGTGGCATCAACTGCCAGAAATGGAAGATCAGGGGTGGCATCAACTGCCAGAAATGGAAGATCAGGGGTGGCATCAACTGCCAGAAATGGAAGATCAGGGGTGGCATCAACTGCCAGAAATGGAAGTTCAGGGGTGGCATCAACTGCCAGAAATGGATGATCAGGGGTGGCATCAACTGCCAGAAATAGAAGATGAGGGGAGGAATTAGTTGCCAGAAGCGGGATATAAAGGGCGTCACGACTCCCAGGCAGCAGAGATGGAGATGTGAAAGAGAGGACTACATATTTAAAATTTTGTCTAATATTTACCCCCTCTCTTTTCCTATACCAGTGATAGTGAACCTTGCACCCCAGATGTGTCTGACCTACATGTCCCATGATGCATAGTTATGCTTAAGGCTGGCCGAACATCATGTGACATCCCTGCCGTAAACTTAGTTGTACCCAGCACTTTAACCATTATCTCACCTTCCACGTGCAAGTAAAATACCTCTGAATTACAGTGATCTCAAACTAACGCCCCCCCATGTCGATTGCTACAATTCCCAGAATTCTTTGAGTGCAGTATATGGCCAGAGAATCATGGGAGTTGTAGTTCAGAAACATTTGGGAGGTCAGAGTTTGAGACCCTGCTCTAAAACGCCCTGTAAAAACGTGCCTATAAGGTGAGGCAGGTTGATTTTAGATTATTTTTAGGGTTAAAAGGTGCGTCGCACTAGGAGTGCTTTTGTGTTACGGAGCCGATGCAGACTGGAATCCCTTAACCTGTTTCTATCCCTAACCCTAAATCTATGTGATCCTGAAGCCCTGTTTTACACTATATGTGTCTTGGGTGAGCACTGCTGCCCCCCCTCATTTTTATAGTGGTGGCACAGGGACCTTGTTGTGTTTGCATCGTGGCAGCTCTTTAATGCCATGGTAACACTTTTGTTACAGCGGATCCTTCTGTACCAGTTGCTGCTCTTTCAGAATTCACATTGTTTAATAATTTTAGCTTTTTAGTCAAGGGGGAGCAATAAATCCACTTTCCTCTTGGTTTAATGGAGGCCCGACGCACTCCAGGGAAATGGTTAATTTTTTGACTGAAACTGTGTATCTGAAAATGAGCGAGCCCAAAACGGAAGCAGGATTAATGGAGCATTGAATGACAAGTAGCGTCCCGGCCTCTCTGTCTCTCCTTAACCTCGGGTGACAGGTCTGGAATGCTCCCTGTCACGGTGGGGTGCAGCTCAACATATTTTGATTAACCCATTGGCTGCAGAAACTGATTCAGAGCGCTGAGCCACCTATCCATAAAATACAGTAGGAGGATAACGTTTCATGCGGAAGCAGACGTTGTGATGGCAGATAAGTCCCCATCAGGCAATTATCCCAGTCCGTTGTTTGCTCATGTCTTCTCCCTTTATGATTTCTACTGGAATGCTGTTCCAGGTGCCTAATACATTTCATTTTCTATCTCACTGTCAATATCACCGCTTCCACCAGGAAGCTATTCCAGGCACCTACTACCCTTTCTATATTATTGTTACCTTTACTGCTCCTATTGGGAGGTTGTTCCAGGTACTTACTGCCTTCTTTTGTGCCCCTGTACATCCCCCGAGGAGGTGCATTTGGTGCTCATTACTCTCATATTCTTATAACTTTGTTATTGTTTCATAAACGTTCAACTCCAGCCACCCAATTTGCACACTGCCCTCTCAGCCACCCTTTCTTTGCTTTACCTTTATGCTGTCTGCCTTCAGGTGTTTTCACTCCCCTGTACACCCTATTAACTCTTCCACAGCCCTTGCACCTTTTGCAGCCTTCTCGTGCTGCCTCTGGCCATCCACTTCACATTCACCCTCTCCCTCTGGTCTCATGTCCCTTTTAGATTGTAATTCAAAGAAATAAGAACACTGGATGGTATCCTTATCTTTCAGATCTAAGCTTTTAGAGTGCAAGCTCTCAGGCCTTATGGCAGAGCACATTTAGAAGTGCTTTAGTTGCTAAATTGTTCCTAGGGCAGGTCTCGCTATTCCCCGTACATCAGTATGTCTTTGGTATCTTCCCATATACAATGCGCTGCAGAATCTGTGGGCGCTATGTAAAGGCTCCGTGATACCAGACTGAAACCCTGCAGTCTCTATGTACACTCCTTGGTTTATGTAATACCTCGCACTTGTTTGCTTCTAATCCATCGGAGCCCCGTATGTCTGTGATCACACCATGCTGACAAGGCAGATTTTTTTTTTCTTTTTTCACTAATACCATGAGTGACAAGGAATGTGCTTTAAACATGTTTTTTTTTTTTATTGGGGAATTTAAACGAATGCAGCTTTCAGACAACTCTGACCTGAAGAGGACACGCTGCGTTACTACCATGGGGCTCAGAAAAAGGAGGTCTGTGACAGGAGAGGTCGGGGCAGTATCTCCTTATTATAAGAGCTTGTGTATTTTCTCACAAATGACTGTTACATAGTTGCATAGGCTGAAAAAAGACATGCGTCCATCAGGTTCAGACTGGCTATTAGACATGTGCGTTTCGTTCAAATTTGGCCGAAAATGCACCATTTACTCAGCCGTCCGAAACTTTGAATCGATCCAAAAAAACAAATCGATAACGACCCAAGATGATCCGAAACGAAAAAAAAAAAATCTATGCAATTCAAGACAAAGCAATGGGTCATTGGGCATCTCACAGGGCACAGTGTATGTCCCAGCAAAGGGTTAATGGGGCATCTCAAAGGGTCCCCTGTATTTTTATTTAATTTACAGTTACTTTTTGTTCATAAAATGAAAACGAATCGACCCGAAATATTGAATCGGTCCGAAAGAACGAATCGATACCGATTCGAAATGATCTGAAACGAAAGGGGAATCGATTCGAAACGAAAATCCTCAGAACAAAAAGATCCAAAACGAAAAAAAAAAAAAAACCTCTGTGCACATGTCTACTGGCTATGTCCCATTCACTGGCTGATGACCCCCTATCATTTAAGCATTTTTCTTTTGTAATTTTTGGGTCCCATAAGTATCCGGCATGATCAGACAACAGAATTCCGTGCTCCATCTTTTTGTTTGGTTAGAAATAAGGGTTAGAGATCGGGGTGAGGTTAGCATTTGAGCTTCTTTGGGTTAGGGTTACATTTAGGGTGGTATTTATCCTTAACCTTAACATTCTGCCCCTTTTTCACTTAGTTTTTAGGCAAAATATTCGGCACCTTCTTTGAACTCTTGCACCAAAGTCAAGGGCTGGATCTGTTGCCTAAAAATAAAGATACTGGCTGGGTGGAGTAGAGGTAACATCACTGCTCTGCGTGGAGAGAGACTGTGGAGTCATGGGTTCGATCCCGACGAGCACCTCTCCAGTAAGTGTCCTTGGGCAAGACACCTAACGGTACATACTCACCACCCAGGACATACTGAAAACCAGAGAAATCTCAATGTATCCTTCCTGGGAAAATCCTTTCTCAAAAAAAAAAAAATAATAATAAAGCAGAGGATCTGAAATGGGTAACCTAATCCCTACTCCTAATTTCTAACTCTGAAATTACTTAGAACCCAAATTTCTAACCCGAGCGAAGGACAATTATGGTCCTTTTTAACCTGAGCGTCCAGCTCGGCTTTGGCCAAGTGGGTGTGTTTCCACTTCAGCCCTGGCCGAATTCTGTGCTTTCAAAATGCCGCATACGAGTTGGAAACGCGTCCTTATAATGGACAGGGGACTATAGACAGAACAGAAGCCGGAGTGTGAGGGATATAGCGTGACCTAAATCAAATGGGCAACAGAAAGCGGCACGGTGACGAACAAGTCCAGGTCAGCAAGAAAGAAGTAGACAATGTAAGAAACACCCTATTGGGGCTACACACAAGAACCACATCAGAGCACCGAGCAAAAGCACCGCTGGCTTCTTTAAACGGTATGCCACCTAAAAGTCACTATATGTGCTGAGACCACACCATGGGGCACGGTGCCACTCGCTAGGATTAACTCTCGGATGGAAAGCAGCATCCTGCATGAAGACGGCTGTCAGAAGATCAGACATTGAAGAGGGATGAACTTGCACCATCATTAAAATGACACAAGTTGTAGCTGGTGACAAAATAGAACCAGAGGCCGGGCAAACAAAGTGAGGGCACAGTGTTACTCTGGTGAGAATTTCTGACACACACGCAGGCTTCGGTTCTTTCCCCTTGGTTTGTGACATATGGGAGACCTGTAACGACCCATCATCAAAAACAAATCGTGCCTGGATGCTCCCTGTGACACCTTGGCACTGATCCTGCCAGTCGATGTAGAGACTTCCAGAAAGGGGAACTCCACAGGTGAGTTGGGATCTGAGGCACTGCAGGCTCTTCACGACATAAAACCGTTTATGTAAGCAGGAACTTCTCGATAAAAATAAACCAACCTGTCTATCCACTTTTTAAAGCATACCTGTACATCACTAAAGTGACCTCACAGGGTCAGAATATTTTATTCATAGCACCAAGTATGTTCTGTGATATTTCTATATATGTCCCTGGTCAAGCAATCCCCCCCTCTTGAGCAGAGTGCAGCGCCACTTCAGATATCAGAGCTGTTCATACAGCGACTCGGCCGCAATCCAGATGTTACTGGCAGTCCGCAATCAGACAAGCTCAGGTTTTCTACAATCCCTTCTAGTGGATAGAGTTGTTTCTTGAAGATACTCCTGCACGGTCATGTTTCAGCTCGGTGTTTATTGACCTCCATCGTTTGGAGGTACTTCTTACCTGCACTTAAAACACACAGTGACTCCAGGATCCCTCACCAAGCGGTTAATCATGTATTCGTGTGTATTTACCCTTTAGTCTGACAACAATTGTCGTGGGCTGGCAGAGGCCACCCATGGGGTGGCATGGTAACCCCCAGGCCGGCAGAGGTCACCCCCGGGCCGGCAGAAGTTACCCCCGAGCTGGCAGAGGCCACCCCCGGGCCAGCAGAGACACATTAATCTCTAGTTGAGCCATTTTGTAATTGGTTTTTCAAGAATTGTGTGAGATTTGGCAGTGAGGGGGGCAAGGGTAGAATTGGTAAAAGGGAAGTTACTGCAAGAAAATGACACCATATAATTAACCTTTAGAAAATCAGTAATGTAGTCGTCATGTGCTTGGACGGATTCATTATCGTCTGACGCTACAAACACCCCAAAGGCAGTGGCTCTGCGGCTATGTCTGTCCAAGCCAACCCTTACCAGAAGAAAGTCACTTCTCCAGCCATCTGGTTTGTGAAAATAAGGTTTAATGCAGCTTGTCGGACATGATGGTGGATTTCTCCGTTCAGGCAGCTCGTCACGTTCCTTGGTTCACTTTAAACAATGGCTACAACAGTCTCTGAGAAAATCAAAGCGTAGAATATACAGGGCGTCCATAAAGTCTCTTTACAATTTCAACCATTTCTTCCAAAGGCAAAAAGACAGATAAGTGAAAATCATTACACAATGAGACGTATATATTTAAGGTTTTTTGCCTCATTTAATGCACCTCTATATGGGCGCCATTAGTTGCGCGAAGCACATCAAGACGGTGCTGGATTTCTTGCCATGTTGGCTGTAGCGTCTCCTCATCAATGGTGGCATCAGTGATCCTCTGCTTTAGATTAACGATGTCCCTTTGTACCTTTGGTCCAGACACCGTATCTTTAACATAACCCCATAGGAAGAAGTGGAGGGGAGTGATATCTGGTGAACGAGGTGTCCAGGGAATTGGGCCACCCCTTCCAATCCACCGCTCTGGAAATGTTTCATTTAGGAACCCACCAACATGCCGTCCCCAATGTGGTGGTGCAGCATCTCGCTAGAAATGATGGTTGGTTGAAGGTCATGTAGTTGTGGTGCCGCGTATTCCGTCAAAAGGTCAAGGGAAACATTTGCAGTAATTAATGTCTCCAAGAAGAAAAACCACTTCTTTCTATGGGGTTATGTTAAAGATATGGTGTCTGGTACAAAGGGACGTCACTAATCTATAGCAGAGGATCACTGAGGCCACCATTGATGAGGGGAAGCTACAGCCAACATGGCAAGAAATCCAGCACCGTCTTGATGTGCTTCGCGCAACTAATGGCGCCCAAATAGAGGTGCATTAAATGAGGCAAAAACCCTTAAATCTATACGTCTCATTGTGTAAAAGATTTTCACTTATCCGATGTAGTCCTCTGTTCTTTGCCCCGTTCTTCGCCCTCTTGTCGCTGCCGACATTGTGGATTTTCCAATGTTTCAGTTGACGTTGTCTAGTGCTGTTTGTTGCCATTGTTTCTAGTGGAGTTGGTTTGAGATCACCACTTCAAGGGACGCTTTACACACCCTGAGCACGCTAGCTTTTTAAAGTGGCCTGGACGTATAGAGTCCCCCACCCTTCTCTTCGGTTCCAATCTGAAGAAATCATCGGGTGAAGTGGAGGAGCTTCCTCTTGACAAACCAGCAGCCGGGATTCAGAATTTCCTTGCTGCTGGTCACACTGGTGACATCGGCACACACTGCGTGCTGGCATCACGCTCTCTGGGCGCCGGCAATAGCGAGTGTTCTGAGAGAGGCAGCCGATGGATCGGTACGGGGCAGGCATACATAGCGTGTGACGCACACTGTGCATTGCTTGTGCTACGCAGTTGTGTCGATATGCACAGTGCTTTGCAAGCTGCAGGGACTCGTGCATTTCAGAAGCCCCTGAGCTGGAGAGGAGGAGGAGGAGCAGGGAGCGTCTAGAGAGGAACGGTGATTAAATTCACCTAAATTAAATCAAAATAATTGGGATACGACGTCAGCAGCACCTGCCCGGTTATTTAAGGGCACAAAAAAGGGGGTTAACAGAGTAACCCTTTAAATATCAATCCCTGAGGTGTATTAGACGATCGAGCAACACTGACGGAGAATGGCCGGTGTTTATTGAAGGATAGCGTGGGCTATTGATTGCAGCAACTTGCCTGCCGGTGTTGACTCTTCTTGCTCTGTTTAACCGAGGTTCAACAGAGATTTCTACGATTGCAACAAAGAGTAACAGCATTAAACCTTGTCAGGTCTCGTCCCAGCCATTTCTTTCCCACCTTGCTTTCTATATGGACCCTGTTGCTTTATTCACGCTGCTTTCCGCGCATCGTCTCTTGCCCTCCTACCACTCCTTTCCGTCTCCCTCTCTTGGTGACCTCCCGCTCCCCCTCCCTCTACATCTCCCTTTCCTCCTCTCTTGCCCCATTCTCTGCCCAACCGGTTCTTCCATCGCATTGTTTCACGGAGGATTATCCCCATGGCAACCTCCAGGTAAGAGCCGGAAACAAAAACCCACCCACCTCCATCCCTAATCTGTGCGCACGAGTATAATGTCGCTGTAATTAAGCGCTGCCCGATTTCATCAGAATCCCTCTCCTCCTTTTTCGGGTTTTAATGCGTACGGGCCTGGGAGGGGAAGCTGTGTCAGAGCCGCAGAGGTGCCCGGGCACAATGAGAGAGGGTGGCAAGTGTGTGCAAGAAACAGAAAGATCAAACCAGGGCAAATGCTAATTCCCGGCCGGATAGAAGGAGTTCTGTAATACGGCTCGCATGCCCGGCCCAAGTGTCCCAGCGCCCCCCAGCCAGCGTAATCCCCCTGTGCCATCCGGCCAAAGCGATGGCGGGTTTGCCGGCCCAGTCACTGATACACTGAATTCCACAACTAACTTTATTTGTCTCGTCGTCGTTACAGGATTACAATGCATGAAAGGTGGATGTGTCCATCTCATCCATCGTGCGGATTCTTTGTGTCTGGAACCCCATGATAATAACATGGGGGGGACCCGGCCAAAGTCTTTACGCATCTTATTTTGTCGCTCCTTTTATGCATCTGCCTAAAGGAATGATCTTACAAAATAATTGTACACAAAATACATGGCTTTATAAAGGGCCGTGCTTACCGCGGCTTTTAAAGTTCGCCTAAATAAACCCAGTCTGGTAAAAGAAGCATTTTAGCAATAGAAGATAATGTCTAAGCTAAATGATTCCCCTTTTCTTTCTGCCTGGAAGGAGTTAATGCTATTTATTCAGCATACTGCAGACTTCACTCTGTGCTCCTTGTCCTCAATGGCTCAAAGCAGGGGGAGGGAATTAGAGAAGCTGCTAGTAGACATCTCCTGGAAGGTCCCTTGATTACATCCGTGTTAGTCGAGGACGTCGTTTTGGCAGCAGATGGCTTTCGGAGTGCGCGCTCCCAGGAAAGCGCAACGATGACGTGACGCAGAATCGCGCAAAATGAAAGCAAGCACGCGAGTTATCCTCGTTAAGTGTCGGCGAAAGTGCAAAATCCAATGCGTTTTACCATGGTTCACACCTGGAATAGTGTCAGGTGAGAAAGAGAGGGTGGAGAGCAGCAGGAACATGGAGGGTGACAGGACACAGGAGAGAGCCAGGACGCCGCGCTTGGGGAAGGCATGAGAGGACGAACATACATGGGGGGCATCAGAGACACAGAGCCAGATATAGACCTGCAATCCCGCTGCCCCATAAACATAGGGTAAAATATCCCAGAAATGTGAGATTCGAGCACAGGCATACTGTCAGTCCAGCCCCTCCAGAGATACTGTGCGGATACATTGTGTATCTCTGCCTTAATGAAGAGACATTCACCAAATAGGAAAAAGTCGGTAAACCTACGATTTCCCCGGGGAGTCACTCACTTTAAAGGAATTTATTTTAGTAAAGGGAAATTTTATTTTTTTAATTGTTTTTCTATGAAATACATGGAATTATGTCCCTTTGCACTTTAGTCAAATTTTTAAGATTGGTCTGAGGAGGTGACGTTATTTGTAACAAATTAAAAAAAATGCAGTCCTGTCCCTTTAAACGGCGACTTGCGTCTGCAGGGGGTCACGTCGCAGCTAAGCCGGGATTACTGGGGGCATTGTATCTTGTGTACAGCAGGCTTCAAAATTAGCCGAACTGCTCAAGATTCAGCCCTGATCTGCTCAAATATTTGGCATGTGAACAGCCACGCAGACCCCAGGACCGGTAAACACGCAACGGATTAACGGACGGGGCAGCCGCTCCTAGCACGGCCAGCCTCTCCAGCACGCCTGAGCGCTAATGATATGTATACCCATAATATATATATATATATATATAATCCATGTAGGAAGGTACATATTCTTTTGGAGTATATGTACACGCATACACGTACACGCACACACGTACACACACACACACACACACTCCCTATTTAGAGCACTTAAAATATTGCCAAATAAATAAAATTAAATAAATTAAACTTGTTTTAGGGGAAAATATTTGCATTACATCACATAAGCCTGACACAACTACATTGCAGCCCATACAGTATATACACAGTAATACCTTGGATTGCAAGCATAATTAGTTCCGGAAGCTTGTAATCCAAAGCACTCTTACAGTCATGGCCGAAATTGTTGGCACCCCAGACATTTTTCCACAAAATCAAGTATTTCTCAGAGAAAAGTATTGCACTAACACATGTTTTGCTATACACATGTTTATTCCCTTTGTGTGTATTGGAACAAAACAAAAAAAGGGAGGAAAAAAAGCAAATTGGACATAATGTCACAAAACTCCAAAAATGGGCTTGACAAAATTCTTGGCAACCTTTAAAATTGTGGATAAATAAGATTGTTTCAAGCATGTGATGCTCCTGTAAACTCACCTGGGGCAAGTAACAGGTGTGGGCAATATAAAAATCACACCTGAAAGCAGATAAAAACCGGCTGGTTGGAGTAGAGGTAACATCACTGCTCTGCATGGAGAGAGCCTGTGGAGACATGGGTTCGATCCCGACGAGCACCTCTCCAGTAAGTGTCCTTGGGCAAGACACCTAACGGTACATACTCGCTGCCCAGGACATACTGAAAACCAGAGAAATTTCAGTGTATTCTTCCTGGTAAAATCCTTTCTAAAAAAAATAAAGAGAGAAGTTCACTTAGTCTTTGCATTGTGTGTCTGTGTGTGCCACACTAAGCATGGACAACAGAAAGAGGAGAAGAGAACTGTCTGAGGACTTGAGAACCAAAATTGTGTAAAATTATCAACAATCTCAAGGTTACAAGTCCATCTCCAGAGATCTAGATTTGCCTTTGTCCACAGTGTGCAACATTATCAAGAAGTTTGCAACCCATGGCACTGTAGCTAATCTCTCTGGGCGTGGACGGAAGAGAAAAATTGATGAAAGGTTGCAACGCAGGATAGTCCGGATGGTGGATAAGCAGCCCCAAACAAGTTCCAAAGAAATTCAAGCTGTCCTGCAGGCTCAGGGAGCATCAGTGTCAGCGCAAACTATCCATAGACATTTAAATGAAATGAAACGCTATGGCAGGAGACCCAGGAGGACCCCACTGCTGACACAGAGACATAAAAAGCAAGACTACAGTTTGCCAAAATGTACTTGAGTAAGCCAAAATCCTTCTGGGAAAACGTCTTGTGGACAGATGAGACCAAGATAGAGCTTTTTGGTAAAGCACATCATTCTACTGTTTACCGAAAACGGAATGAGGCCTACAAAGAAAAGAACACAGTACCTACAATGGTGGAGGTTCAATGATGTTTTGGGGTTGTTTTGCTGCCTCTGGCACTGGGTGCCTTGAATGTGTGCAAGGCATCATGAAATCTGAGGATTACCAAAGGATTTTGGGTCGCACTGTAGTGCCCAGTGTCAGAAAGCTGGGTTTGCATCCAAGATCTTGTGTCTTCCAGCAGGACAATGACCCCAAACATACGACAAAAAGCACCCAGAAATGGATGGCAACAAAGCGCTGGAGAGTTCTGAAGTGGCCAGCAATGAGTCCAGATCTAAATCCCATTGAACACCTGTGGAGAGATCTTAAAATTGCTGTTGGGAAAAGGCGCCCTTCCAATAAGAAAGACCTGGAGCAGTTTGCAAAGGAAGAGTGGTGCAAAATTCCGGGTGAGAGGTGTAAGAAGCTTATTGATGGTTATAGGAAGCGACTGATTTCAGTTATTTTTTCCAAAGGGTGTGCAACCAAATATTAAGTTAAGGTGCCAAGAATTTTGTCAAGCCCATTTTTGGAGTTTTGTGTGACATTATGTCCAATTTGCTTTTTTTCCTCCCTTTTTTTGTTTTGTTCCAATACACACAAGGGGAACAAACATGTGTATAGCAAAACATGTGTTACTGCAATACTTTTCTCTGGGAAAATGTCTGGGGTGTCAACAACTTCGGCCATGACTGTATATCAAAGCGAATTTCCCCTTAAGAAATAATGGAAACTCTGACAATTGGTTCCACAACCATTTATTCATATGAAAAATTAATACAGTAATAAAAAATACTGTACAGTATAAAGCAGAAATAAAACACAATCACCTGCACATTGTCTTTGAGAAGATTCATGGCTGGTGAGAGAGAGAGGAGAGGAGGACGACGGTTTGTTGTGCAGGACATTTATCACTAACGGGATCACTATTTGTTGGGACGGTTTCAGCACGTCCGGTGTAATGTGCAATACTATTGCACATGTTACACCGTGTGGTCCTCCCCGTCAAGCTGCCAGAATGCTGCCACGAATGCAGTGAGTAAAGGTGACCATGGACTCAGTTGTGACGTGGCGCTCGACAGAAATAGCGTACGTACTTTGACATCGCTTGTATATCACGACATCACTTGTACAGTTGTGTTCAAAATTATTCAACCCCCACTGAAATTGAGTGTTTTGGCCAGTTTGACATTGATTTTGATCATTCAGTCATCTTGCTTACACAATTAAATCAAAGAGGCACGTGTAGGTCAGACAAATATAACATAACATTTATAATGAAATAACCACAAATGTCTTTTCTGTGCTCACATCATTATCAGTTTTATTCAACCCCCAAGTGACATTCAATCTTAGTACTTAGTACAACATCCTTTTACAGTTATAACAGCTTTTAAACGTGAAGCATAGCTTGACACAAGTGGCTTGCAGCGATCTACGGGTATCTTCGCCCATTCGTCATGGGCAAAAGCCTCCAGTTCAGTCACATTCTTAGGCTTGCGCACTGCAACTGCTTTCTTTAAGTCCCACCAGAGGTTCTCAATCGGATTTAAGTCAGGTGACTGCGATGGCCACTCCAAAATGTTCCAGCCTTTAATCTGCAACCAACGTCCAACGTCTCCCAAGCCTCAGGTTTGTGACGGACTGCATCACATTGTCATCCAATATCTCCTGGTACTGAAGAGAATTCATGGTACCTTGCACACGCTGAAGCTTCCCTGTACCTGCAGAAGCAAAACAGCCCCAAAGCATGATTGACCCCCCGCCATGCTTCACAGTAGGCAAGGTGTTCTTTTCTTCATAGGCCTTGTTCTTCCGCCTCCAAACATAGCGTTGATCCATGGGCCCAAACAGTTCTAATTTTGTTTCATCAGTCCACAGAACACTATCCCAAAACTTCTGTGGTTTGTCCACATGACTTTTGGCATACTGCAGTCGACTCTTATTCTTTGGAGACAGCAAGGGGGTGCGCCTGGGAGTTCTGGCATGGAGGCCTTCATTACGCAGTGTGCGCCGTATTGTCTGAGCTGAAACTTCAGTACCCACATCTGACAAATCTTTTCTCAGTTCCTCAGCAGTCACACGAGGACTTTTCTCCACTCTACGCTTCAGGTAGCGCACAGCAGTCAAAGTCAGCATCTTCTTTCTGCCACGACCAGGTAGCGTTTCAACAGTGCCCTTTGCCTTGAATTTGCGAATGATGCTTCCTATGGTCTCTCTTGGTATGTTTAACATCTTTGCAATCTTCTTATAGCCATTGCCCTTCCTGTGAAGAGTAATCACCTCTTCTCTTGTCTTCCTGGACCATTCTCTTGACTTCACCATGTTTGTAACCACACCAGTAAATGTCTAGAAGGAGCTGAGTATCACAATCATTTTAAAGCTGCCTAATTGGTGCTTATTATGCTTTATTGCTGCTCCGTGACATCCACAGGTGTTTTCAATACCTGATTGAAAACACTTGAATGAACCTCTGTTCTTCAGAGTGGTAGTCTTTAAGGGGTTGAATAATTGTGTCAATGAAGAATTCACAAAAGAAACATTTACTACTGTATTCCAAAACCAATTGATGTCATTTTAGTTGCATATGGTTCTTTAAAAAGTCCTTGTAGAATTTCATTCTGAATACAATTACAAATGTCACTAAATTCCGTAAAACCCTTTACAGCATTGGGGTTGAATAATTTTGAACACAACTGTATATATATTGCAATTTCCTCCTCTTGATAAATGTGCTTTGATGTAAATTACAGCTGGTCTATTCGCATGATATTTGCATAATATATAGTGTTCTTAATTTCACTTGGGTTTTGTTCTTTCTGGGTGGCCGGGAATATAGAGCAGGATCCCTTACATTAAAGGCATATATTATATATATATATATATATATATTACAGTGTGCCAATGAGGCTTACACCCCAAGGCTTGGGTAACCTGCGAGCATGGGCTCACACAATCACCGCTCACAGCATCCCACTCCTGTGCAATCTCTAGCCTGTAAACCCTATCACTCTCTGAGTACCCATACCACAAGATTAAATCTGTCTTCTCCTGCCCTGTGTACAATATTCTGAATTCTGATACAAATCTTCCCAAAAGTATAACCTAAAACAGAGTATGCCTGTGATAGTATGTCTTCAGGTTTCCACAGCGAGCAGCCCAGCCTGATCCTCCGCCACGGATCAACAAAGCAAACGCCGGAGGGGGGGGGGGAGTGCTGAAAGGCTAATTCGCTGAGCGCTCCGTGACAAGTCAGCGCGATATATTGGTGGAATTAATGCGTTCCCTGGCAGGCGGGAATGTGCAATTATTAGAAGAAACAATTTCGTCTGATCAATAGAGTGATGACATTACATGTACTAAATATTTCACAATGCAAGAAGCCCTGCAGAAACCTGTGTATGTGAAGAGACCTGTGAGATTTACAGAGTTCTGTGTATGTGAAGGAGAGACCTGTGAGGTTTGCAGACCTCTGTATATGTGAAGGAGAGACCTGTGAGGTTTGCAGACCTCTGTATATGTGAAGGAGAGACCTGTGAGGTTTGCAGACCTCTGTATATGTGAAGGAGAGACCTGTGAGGTTTGCAGACCTCTGTATATGTGAAGGAGAGACCTGTGAGGTTTGCAGACCTCTGTATATGTGAAGGAGAGACCTGTGAGGTTTGCAGACCTCTGTATATGTGAAGGAGAGACCTGTGAGGTTTGCAGAGCCCAGTACATGTGAAGGAGAGACCTGTGAGGTTTGCAGAGCTCTGCTCCTCTAAAGAAGACCTCATGAAGTATTCTGGTGATTTTGGCATCTGAACTATCACAGCTGATCCAGTCTACACGTGCGCACTCGCTCGCTCGCGTGCGCACGCACACACATATATTTTTTTAACCACCACAAGGATTCCTTATGATTTGCCGTCCACCAGACATACAGAATAACTATTTTTATTATTATTATTGTCATCATTTGTATAGCGCCAACAGTTTCCACAGCGTTTTACAATAAACAAAGGGAATGAGATACAGATAAATGGACATATGATGGAAACAGGAGGTGTAGAGGGTCCTGCTCATTGGAGTTTACAATCTGGAGGGATTGGGGGTTGAGGAAGACAAGACAAGATTAATTTTACTAGATGGCAGGATCATGAGTGCCCGTGGTTTGGGAATGGTGGGGCCATAGAAGCAGCTTCAGTCATGGGTGAGTTGCATCAGTGATGCGGTACGCTAATCTGAAGAGATTGGTTTTGAGGAATTTCTTGAAGGCCTGAAGGTCAGGGGAGAGTTTGATGGGGTGAGGCAAGTCATTCCCCAGGACTGGTGCTGCCCTTGAGAAGTCTTTGGGGCGAGAGTTGGCCGTGCGGGTGTATAGAGATTGATAGGAGAAGCTTACCTGCCGACCGGAGTTGTCTGGATGGGACGTGCTTGCGGAGTAACAAAGACATGTAGGGAGGGGTTGAGTTATTGAGTCATTTGAACGTGAGCATCAGTATTTTAAACTGTGGGAAGCCAATGGAGGGACCGGCAGAGGGGAGGGGGTACAGGAAGCCAATGGAGGGACCGGCAGAGGGGGGAGATTCAGGAAGCCAATAGAGGGACCACCAGAGGGGGGAGGTACAGGAAGCCAATGGAGGGACTAGCAGAGGTGGGGAGGTACATGAAGCCAATGGAGGGACCGGCAGACTGGGGAGGTACGAGAGGTGCTCTTGTATAAGTTAATACGCAATCCTACTATTCTTGTAACCTGCACCACTATGTCTGTAAAGCTATGTTTACACTTAGGGGTTTAACCCCCACACAGCAGACGGTGAGGCGTTTAACATTGCAAGTCTGTTATTTTGGCTATGATCCTGAGAACCAGTGGTCAGAATACCTAATTCCTGATTCAAAGCCCCGAAGCAAAGGGGAAAAAGCACCGTCTGAAGACCCCGGCAATACAAAAGCATCCTCTGCACCCAATCGCAAGAAAGATTCCAGCTTTTCTGCATGTCTTTCTCCGGCTCTTAATACACACAGGAATCCCCCATCATTTCCGTATTCCAGCTCTGGACCAGGAGAGAATACGAGCCAGAGATTGATGGGGTTCGGCGCCTGAAAAAAAAGACTTTGGTGGTCTGCGGGAGGCAGCGGACACATAATTCACCTCGGCCCATTCTCCGCAGCGAGCGGGACGGAAATGGGGTACCGGCCTATTCAACAACAGGAAGGGCTGACCGGTGGGGGGGGGGGTCACCGTGAGAGGTTACCATGAGGTTATACTGGGGGGAAGGGGGGAGACACTTTGGAAATATTGTATAGTCTTTATTACCCACTATAAGACTGGTGGGAAAAGCATCAACGTCCTCCGGCTTCTTGTTGATGGACGGAATTGGTTTGGTTTTGGTGAATCGCATCCGTCTGGCTCCGTCTTTAAGCAACGAGTTAACAAGTTAGGGGTAAACTCTGGCTGAGCATTACTTATCCAAAATGCCGGGGACCAGAAGTCGTCTGGATTTGGGATTTTTGAGATGGTGGAATATTTGCATATAATCAGGAGATATGTTGAGGTTGGGATCCCGGTCCATACACGAAATCCATGTATGTGTCACACACCGTATACACACAGCACGGCGAGCTTTTATACAACATTTTTATCAGTTTTGTCCCCGTCACATGATGTCATGGGGTGACTTTTCCACATTTGTTGTCATGTTTGTGTTGAAGACAAAAAAAAAAAAAGGAATGCAGGTTTTGCATGTTTCCGGGTAATGAATTCTCAACCTCTCTCCGGGTGGCACATGACCCAAAGCTCCTCCATTCTGCCAGCGACTCGGAGAGGCTTATTCTTCTGGTGAACCGACAGCATTTCAACAAGTTTGACTCGACAAAGACCTGGGAAGGGTGGAAACGTTGTCTGTTCTTCGGAGGAATAAACCAAGGAACAGTTTTTCAAGGTTTGAGGCTACCAAGGGCAAAACCCCCACGTGACCACGTGTAGCTATTATCTCATATTGTGCCCACTGTAACAGGTTTGCAGCTTGCTGGGAGTTGGTTTGTATGAAGACAGACAGACAGATAGACAGACAGACGCCTCCGCTCCTCTGCTCAGTGATTATATCCCAAGGGAAAGGTATCCGCAGGGTGAAGCATGCGCTGGGGTATATATCTGAGCGTTCACATACTTTATTCCAACGCCATCAATGTTTCAGTCACGGCGGATCCGGAGTGATAAACACAAGGACTGAAACGTTCATTTATTTCGAAAGAAGATGGATTATCCCTTTAGCACCTGCTGAATTGTGTGTGTCTGTGTGTGTGTGTGTGTGTTGTTTGTGTGGTTAATATTTCTTTTTAAAGTAAGGGATAAGTGTCGGCTGCCGATACCCATCCCCCTGGTCCTAGCACTTGTTCCAGTGGTTTACGCACGGCACAATGAACCTATTTCTCTCAGTCCAGTCGATGCAGCCCTTCCGGCAGCACGTGGCTCTGCGCCGCCGCCGCTGCACAGACCAGTCGAGGGGGGGGGGCGCACATCTCGGCCGGTTCTGTAATTCGCCTTCCAGGAGTGTTGCAGGCACACCGTTTTAATGAAAAGCAAGTTATATGACTTTTAATTAAATGCATTTATTAAAAGGGTGAAATATTTGTAAAAGCCGCTCTTTAGCAGCCTCGAACACATTTTCCAGAACCGAGGCGAGCTGTCTGCATCCGCCTGCCCCAGGCAGGTTTTAGTGCACAAATAAATCCGAGGCAGCAAGTGCTGACAGATTATTACAGCGTGTGACAGCGGGAGGAGCGTTTACCCTACCTCAGCCACCAGGGACGCGAGGCGCGCGCGCGCAGAAAGAATGGGGTAAAGGTGTATATGTTCAGTGAGGGGAGCAGAAAGGTACGGCTCAAAGAAAGGAAGGGGGAAGAAGCAGGAATTCTAGACAGATCCCCGAAAAATGTGGACAGGGAAGAAGGATTAATGATGTGTAGAGAAATCTGTTCACCAAGAACTCAACATATCGTCAGGAAACATTTGTTAGACTATTTTTTTTGCACAGTGTTCTTTAAAACATTGGGGAGGTGGGGCTCATCCCTATACACCTCTCAACTAGATTTGGGAGTGCTCAAAAGTTGGTCAACTTTGGGGAAATGTGTACGAGCTCTCGTGTGGCAAGATTTCCACCGGTGATGGAGTGTGTCTCTAAGATTTTCAGCCTTAGAGAGACACACAGGCATTCACTGCAATCCAAGTGGGGAGTCCTTGGGTGTTGATTGAATGGGGGGGGGGCTTAGTTACGAGTTTTCTCAGACGTCCAGCCTTGTGTTTGGCTGGACGATGTATCCTACAGATAGAGCCGTGAACACCTGAATAGGTGAAGCGCAAACTATACAGTTGTGTTCAAAATTATTCAACCCCCACTGAAATTGAGTGTTTTGGCCAGTTTGACATTGATTTTGATCATTCAGTCATCTTGCTTACAATTAAATCAAAGAGGCACGTGTAGGTCAGACAAATATAACATAACATTTATAATGAAATAACCACAAATGTCTTTTCTGTGCTCACATCATTATCAGTTTTATTCAACCCCCAAGTGACATTCAATCTTAGTACTTAGTACAACATCCTTTTACAGTTATAACAGCTTTTAAACGTGAAGCATAGCTTGACACAAGTGTCTTGCAGCGATCTACGGGTATCTTCGCCCATTCGTCATGGGCAAAAGCCTCCAGTTCAGTCACATTCTTAGGCTTGCGCACTGCAACTGCTTTCTTTAAGTCCCACCAGAGGTTCTCAATCGGATTTAAGTCAGGTGACTGCGATGGCCACTCCAAAATGTTCCAGCCTTTAATCTGCAACCATGCTCTAGTGGACTTGGAGGTATGCTTGGGATCATTGTCCTGTTGAAAGGTCCAACGTTTCCCAAGCCTCAGGTTTGTGACGGACTGCATCACATTGTCATCCAATATCTCCTGGTACTGAAGAGAATTCATGGTACCTTGCACACGCTGAAGCTTCCCTGTACCTGCAGAAGCAAAACAGCCCCAAAGCATGATTGACCCCCCGCCATGCTTCACAGTAGGCAAGGTGTTCTTTTCTTCATAGGCCTTGTTCTTCCTCCTCCAAACATAGCGTTGATCCATGGGCCCAAACAGTTCTAATTTTGTTTCATCAGTCCACAGAACACTATCCCAAAACTTCTGTGGTTTGTCCACATGACTTTTGGCATACTGCAGTCGACACTTCTTTTTCTTTGGAGACAGCAAGGGGGTGCGCCTGGGAGTTCTGGCATGGAGGCCTTCATTACGCAGTGTGCGCCGTATTGTCTGAGCTGAAACTTCAGTACCCACATCTGACAAATCTTTTCTCAGTTCCTCAGCAGTCACACGGGGACTTTTCTCCACTCTACGCTTCAGGTAGCGCACAGCAGTCGAAGTCAGCATCTTCTGTCTGCCATGACCAGGTAGCGTTTCAACAGTGCCCTTTGCCTTGAATTTGCGAATGATGCTTCCTATGGTCTCTCTTGGTATGTTTAACATCTTTGCAATCTTCTTATAGCCATTGCCCTTCCTGTGAAGAGTAATCACCTCTTCTCTTGTCTTCCTGGACCATTCTCTTGACTTCACCATGTTTGTAACCACACCAGTAAATGTCTAGAAGGAGCTGAGTATCACAGTCATTTTAAAGCTGCCTAATTGGTGCTTATTATGCTTTATTGCTGCTCCGTGACATCCACAGGTGTTTTCAATACCTGATTGAAAACACTTGAATGAACCTCTGTTCTTCAGAGTGGTAGTCTTTAAGGGGTTGAATAATTGTGTCAATGAAGAATTCACAAAAGAAACATTTACTACTGTATTACAAAACCAATTGATGTCATTTTAGTTGCATATGGTTCTTTAAAAAGTCCTTGTAGGATTTCATTCTGAATACAATTACAAATGTACACTAAATTCCCTAAAACCCTTTACAGCATTGGGGGTTGAATAATTTTGAACACAACTGTACTTTAAGGATCTTCTACTTTCATTCTGTATCTTGGCTCCGTAGATCAGAAGACTCTATGAGATCGAGCCCTGTGTCCTCGATCACCGGCATTACCACATCTGATGGTGAACATGTCGACATTCTACCTCAGTGGTTCCCAACCGCGGTCCTTGAGTTCCCCCAACAGGTCAGGTTTTCCAGCTTATTATTTTTATTATTAATATTCTTTATTTATAAAGCGCCAGCATATTCCACAGCCCTTAAGAACAGACCATGTGATATGATTTGCTGCTCAGTGATTGCGGGATTCATCTGTTTCCCCAAGGTGATCCTCAAAAACTGGCCTGTTAGGGGGACTTGAGGACTGCGGTTGGGAACCACTGCTCTACCTCAAGGAACGGGAACGCCGCTTGGAGCTGAATTACAGCTGAGCTAGGAAGGACTTGCCAAACCCTAAGTGGAGAGGACTTGATGAACTCTTAGTTGGTGGCATTTCCATTCACTCTGATTTTACCCGTGGTCACACCTTGGTGCTCCTCGGCCTTTGCCTACATCTCCATTAAGTAATCGAGACGACACAAATGTGACGGATGGGTTCAGGGAGAGTAAGGTAGGATGTGAAGGAGCTGCTCTGAAAGGTATAGACAGTCGAGCGGAGAAGGGACATTTTCTTGATTATCACCAGTTGCCTCACGATGAGGATCATGGGAAGAACGTCGGGCCGATGTCAAAGTTATTGGTGTAGTGAGAGTTGGCACAATGAATGTCAAGCTGCGCGGTGCAGTGGATTCTGGGATTGAAATTGGGCTGCTTATCGAGTGATATATCTTTATGTATAATTCTATAGAGTGACGTTACTGTGTGAAGGTTTGTGCGACACAACTAAACATATAATTCTATAGAGTGACGTTACTGTGTGAAGGTTTGTGCGACACAACTAAACATATAATTCTATAGAGTGACGTTACTGTGTGAAGGTTTGTGCGACACAACTAAACATATAATTCTATAGAGTGACGTTACTGTGTGAAGGTTTGTGCGACACAACTAAACATATAATTCTATAGAGTGACGTTACTGTGTGAAGGTTGTGCGACACAACTAAACATATAATTCTATAGAGTGACGTTACTGTGTGAAGGTTTGTGCGACACAACTAAACATATAATTCTATAGAGTGACGTTACTGTGTGAAGGTTTGTGCGACACAACTAAACATATAATTCTATAGATTGATTTTATCTTCAGGACGTATTGCCACAATAAAATGTTTTTTATATATATATATATAGTTGAACAAAGGCGCTATGTTACGAGCTGCTGTCATGTTTCTTATGTTATTTTTTGCCAGTGTTGTCTTAACATACACTGAAATAACTGGATAAGTAAAGTTTCACGCGGTGGAAGCAGTGACAGGCAGCTATTCAGCAGCTTCTCATTATAAAGCTCGCCGCTTCGCCTGTCAAAACGCAGAGTGAAAAGGAAAATTACAAAAACAATTTCAGGAGGAACCGAGCGGTGTGTGAACAGAAACACGGCTACGGGCAAAAAGGACGAACCCAGACCCTCGTCTTTTAACACACTTTGCCGTATGAAGGTCTGCACATCTCTCTGTTTTTTTACCTAATATATTTTAAACGTAAACGCCAGCTCGAGTCCTTACGCTGGTCATACGCCGGATCCGTAGTCTTACGACACAGTAATCATACGACTAACCCCCCGATATGCAAAGAGGATGAGCAGCGTCCATTGCATCACAATCAGTTGTACAACTTAAGCAGGTTACATCACATTGACGGGTCACCTCCGAATGGGATTTGCCACTTGAAGTTGGATGACCTGGGCCTGGTGCCATTAAACACGACACACACACACACACACACACACACAGTGTACATACATATATATACACACACACACATATAAACAGCACAAACTTAGAATAATTACACAGTACACACGTATATAGACAGAAATAATATATATATATATATATACACCTGACACGTCTAACATATACACAGAGCACATAGACAGAACATATATACACACATATATACATACACAGCACATGCATATATAGACAGAACATATATATAGAAGAGAGGTTATACTCTTGAAAGCTTGTCTTCTAAATGTAACGTTAGTCCAATAAAAGTATCACTACGTACTGCTATACTCGAGATTTTTATATATATATATATACACACACACGGTAATAAAGGGTCTGAAAGGGCCTAATGTCGGTTCTCGGACACAACACATATTTTTTTTAAAACCTGTTTTTATTAGGATTTTCTGTGATATATAGAATTGTACATTTCAAGTATTGTAAATATAAAGAAACAGAAAAACGAGAGTGAAGAGGAAAAGGAAGAGGGATAGAGAGTGAGAGGGGGGGGGACAGACCTGCAGCAATATCTACTTTTATGCAATCAATCCCGCATTTCTGAAGGGAGAGCCTGTATTAGCAGTAGGAAAAGGGAAGTGCTCATGCCACTATACAGAGCACTGGTGAGACCTCACTTGGAGTACTGTGTGCAGTACTGGAGACCGTCAGGGTTATCCAAAGAGATCCGAATTGCTTGAAAGGTAACCGAATGCTGAAAATCAGTGTTCGGTTACCTTTCTTGGCCATTCGGCTATCCAGAGAGCAGCCAATTCGCCAAATCCTGGCGAATTGCCTGCACATACGGTGCCTGTTCGAGGGCAGTGAAATCCCCATGAAAAAGCACTGCTTCAGCTATTCAGAGAACACAAACCAGCAGTGAAAGGTTCCCCTAATGCCCTGCCATTCGGTGGTTTCATGCAGCAAATTTATTCAGGAGAATCCCATAGGCTTCTGTTAAAAATATTCCCGTTTTAACCCTTTCGCTGCTGAGGCTTTTCCCGCCCCTATGCTGAGGTCATTTTTACCTGTTTTGCGCATCATGTTTAAACGTGTTTTGAAGGCTTATTTTAGTATATGACCCAGACATATTATATATCGTTCTTTCCGTCAGACTCGGTAGATTCATAATATGTCATTATTATATGTATACGTTATGTCATGTCTGTATATTATAACAAAAAATGCAATAAAATATGTATTTTCAATAATTTACAATGTGTAAAGTGTTTTTTTCCACATTTTAACATGCGAGCAATTGCGGTTATATTTTGTATGGGGTGCGCTTGTTAAAAAAATTAGAGATGGGGTCTCGTTACATTTTTTTTTTGGGGAAAATGACACTATTTTTAACAAACGCACCGCATACAAAAATCGTTAGTGCAGCATCATTGTTCACATTATAATTGAAATGGGAACAATATTGCTGCATTAACAAACCCAAAAAAATAAAAAAAAGTGTTTAATTTTTTTTTTTTAATTTTTTTTTTTAATTTTTTTTTTTTTTTTTTTTACAAAATTTTTCACTGTAGTGTTTGGTATCGTTGGAACGGCCATGCTCTGGCCGATCCAACGATACCAAAATTTAACCCCTAGCTGCCACGGATCGGGAGATAGGGAGTTCATTGGAACTCCCTATCTCACAGTTGGTGGCAGTTAGGGGTTAACTCTAGGACTGGCGTCATCGTGCTACGCACGATGACGCCAGTCCTCTGGGGGAGTTCCCGGAGGCTTGGCCGACATCCAAGATGTCGGCCAGCTCCGGGAAAGGATCGCGAACCGGCGCTTTTCAGCGCCGATTCGCGATCCAGCTCCCCAGGGGTTAATGCCAGGCATCATTTGGAAGGGCAGGCTGTGCCCTTCCAAATGATGCCTGGGTTAACCCCCTGTGCGCCGCCGATCGGGAGGGAGAGAGGTCCGAAGGACCTCCCCCCCCTCCCTTTCAGGCGCCTCCTCCGCACATGCGGGGGGGCGCCTGAATTATGTGTCATCGCGCCCCCGCGATGACACCTAATTCTGGCGGCTGCTGGTCCGGATGCCGGGCTGACATCCAGGATGTCAGCCCGCACCGGAGGGGCCAGCGATCGGCCGGAACCCGGCCGAACGCTGACCCCAATGTGAGGACGCGCTCAGCGCGTCCTCAGCACACCAGCGGGACTGCTGAGGACGCGCTGAGCGCGTCCTCAGCAGCGAAGTGGTTAATTCAATATCTAATAAACCGTTCATTATAAAATTCTGCAGCAAAGAGTCTCTTTATTTATAGATTTTTTAGGATACTTTAAGCATTTTTCAGATTTTTTTTTTTTTTTTTAAAGTCCGATTTTTTTTTTTAAGTTTACTTATTTTCTTCTGTAACAGCCTCTTTATGATCATTCCCTGGACCTCCTGTGAAAATTTCAGACATTTTCGCTCAGTAGTTTCTTTGCAAACAGCTTTTTTCATTTTCACAGATTCATACAAATGGTTTTGCTAATTTATTCACTGCCTCCTCTGCGTCTCAGCTGCTTTGGCTCTGTGTGATTCGGCTAATGTTCGGCTGCTTCGCTGCGTGTGATCGGCTCCTGCTCGGGTTTTTCGAAGGTTAATCCAGATGTTTTTGGGGGTTTTCAGCATGCATTCGGTGGGTTTTGCGGTGAGTTTTCGTCAGGTTTGCGGCAGCTTTTCCCTGCAATTCGGGGACCCTGTGGTGTTTGCTGAATATACCGCAGGGTCACTAAAATGGGATCGGCAAAAGGAACCGAATTGAAGAGAATGAAAAGTCACCGAACGGGCGGTGACTTTTCGAATCTCTTTGGATAACCCTGCGTATCTCCCAGAAGGATATAGACATCTTAGAGAGAGTTCAGAGAAGGGCTACTAAAATGGTGTACGGCTTGAAGGAGAAAAGTTACCAGGAAAGGCTTAATGATCTTAACATGTACAGCTTGGAAAAAAGACGAGACAGAGGAGATATGATAGAAACATTTAAATACGTAAAGGGAATCCACAAGGTAGAGGAAGGGAGTATATTTAAAAGGAAACAAAGTAGCAAAACAAGAGGACATAGTCTTAGATTAGAGGGGCAAAGGTTTAAAAGTAACATCAGGAAGCATTATTTTACTGAGAGGGTGGTGGATACATGGAACAGTCTTCCAGTAGAAGTGGTAGAGGCCAAAACAGTAATTGAATTTAAGCAAGCATGGGATAGGCATAAGGCTATCCTAAACAAAAGATAAATCCAGGTAAAGTATCCATGTAATTGGGCGACTAGATGGGCCGAAAGGTTCTTATCTGCCGACATTTTTCTATGTTTCTAGTAAAAACTATTCACCATAATTAACCAGAGCGTCCGGACGACCAGTCCTGCATGTCTCATAAATTTTTTGAATATCCCATAGCTGCCAAGGATCTTTTTTGGCCGCTTTAAAGCCAAATCTCGTATTAGCTTTGGAGTCAAAGTAGCGGTGCTGGTCCAGTAAGTCTATCCATTGTTTCCGGGTGGGGTAGGTGGACAGTCCTCCAGTTCCTGGCTATCAATAAGGCAGTAGTGGAAACCAAGATAAACAGCATTTGTATATGTGGGCGCGGTAAATCTATCCTTCCTAATAAAAGTGTTTCGGGGTATAAGGTATCTGCACCCCTAGAACCTCCGTGGCTAGTGCCGAAATGTCTCTCCAAAGTGCGGCTACCCTGGGGCAATGCCACCAGATATGTCCCATAGTGCCAACTGCGGAAGCACATCTCCAGCATAGATCAGAGGTTTGGGGCGAGTATCGTTTCATTTTGTCCGGTGTGGAGTACCATCGGTACAAGACTTTTCTGTGTGTCTCTATCAGAGTTGCACATTTGGTTGCTCCCGTTGCAAACTTGTACGCCTTATTGCATTGAGAGGTTGAAAAGGAGACGGATCAATAAAGCTTTGTGTTTCACTTTTTCTTTTAAGTCCATTTACTTTGTACATACAATGTCCCTGGACTGTGCACCTTGGCATCTTTTTTCTGGGTGGCTTTTCGCAGGCGTACAGTTTGTTTTTGTGTGTGTGTGTGTATATATATATATATATATATATATAGCTCACACATACATTGTCAAAGCATATATTATACCCAGCGCACACAAACTAGTTGGGGCAGTTAAACCATGGTTTATGGCAGTGTCCGCAGCTCCGAGCCTCATTCATGCAGGGGTTAAATCTCTCTATCAGCGAGGATTCACGAGTCGAGTTGGATAAAATCGTCTCATTGAATGACACAAGTCAGACGCCGCTATATGACCTGGGTTGTCAATAATCTGAAGACCAAGTCGGTCGCACAACTACTCATCCAGAGGACGATCAGCCTTATGATCCTGCAGGCGTACCTCTGGCTCCTGGGCTTGTGAAGCCTTGATACTTTATGATATGTAATATACATTATTATGTGTGTGTTTCTTAATATCAGACTCCTGGTGTCTCTGAGTTTGAGGGCTGGTGGTCCGCTCCCCACCTTGCTATGCCCCGGCGGGCGCTGGTGCTTTGATGGATCCGTTGCCCACCACACCGGGCTAAGCCTCTGCTTACCAAGCTCCTTGTTTATGGAGCGCAGCTGATAATTTAGTGGTATCTTAAAAATATACCACCCAGGTGTGTCACACCCCCTCCAAATCCTGCGCCACTCACCACCGCGGCTCAGCTCCGTTTATTTTTCCGAGTTCTAAACACGTACCTCAGCATTACTGTATATTTCCAGCAGGAGAACGCCGAGCTGGTAGGAATTAAAGAACTCCCCAGGGGGGCATGTTCAGTCCCTAGGTGAGGACGCTGCAAACCCCCGATCATCTGATGTGGCTTGGAGGACGCCAGCCCACGCAGGAGCGAGTTAAACTAATCACAGTGCGCCCCTTGATTGGGCTCCGTGTAGGTTTGAAGTCGTCGTAATCTTAGAAACCGAGACTTATTTCGGCGTTCGTCTATAGCCCACAGAGCCCTAAGCACGCAGGAACCTTCTCAAAACGGTCTGCTCCGATTTCTTCATAAACTCCCCCAGGTTGGGTCTTGATACAGAAATAAAAACCGCGGTCCAGGGGGTGGGGGGGTGGGGCGCAATCATTTTTATTTTGGCAAACCCCCCCCCCCAATCCTCCAAATTAAGGGGAAAAATATATACCTCCTGAGTGAGGAGGGACTGCGAAAACATGACACATATCACGGACATAATTCTTTTAATATCTGGTTTTATTTTCATGAAAATACCTATTTTACTTGTTTCCAGGTGGCGCGAGGATGACGAGCTTAATTCCGCTAAAAAATAGTGTATTTCTGTTTTTATGACTGTAAAAGTTTATCGCTCTTTCCCAAAAGAAATTCCGAAATACATTTTGCGTAACTGCAAAAAATAAAATATATATATAAAAAATATATGAATAAAATACAAAAATTCTAAAAAACTAATTTATAATATATGTAATATCACTCATTTTAATAATTTCTTTTAAAGACAAGTAGAGAAAACAGAGAAAAATGTTAACCCAAAAATTGTGTTTTTTTATAGAAACCTACAGTAAAAGCAGAGGAAGAAATAAATTTGTCTAGAAAATATCGAGTAACGATATTTTCAAAAATTCCATCCACACAGAAAATGACGAATATTATCAGCACTTATTCTGGAAATGTGAATTACAGGAAGGGGCAGGGGATTGATTTGTGCTTTGGCACGCGAAGGGTTGGTGAGAAATAGGTGTTTTTAGATAATTCAGGGCAATTTCTATAAAATAATAATAATAAAAAATGAAGATATATATGTGTTCAAATAAATATTGTGTTTACAAATATATACTACAGTTCTTCTCCATTTTACCAATAATTGCATGTGATGGTTGCAGCCTTTCACTGGTTAGTAGCCCCTTGAAGCTCTCCGCTGGCCCACGTCCAGGAGTCAGGTAAGAGAAGACCGTAGAGTGGAAAGAAATAGAAAGTTGGCCGCATTTGCAAGTGAACAACAAACCAAACAAGCCAGGGTTGCGTCTGAGAGCAGACTGTTTAAACAGGGTGACATTCTGGCCACAAAATCTGCTTTTCAAATATTCCAAAGCAAAATAATTCAGCCACGTTCTTTTTTTTTAATATTTTTTTTCCACCGCAGAGGCGTCAGCGAGTCCCCTCCGGCCCAGCTCGAAAGAGGGTGAGGACCTTCCTACCCCCCCTTCATCTTTTTTTCCCCTTTCCTCAGCCTACCTGTGTCACGCATGAAAATGAAGGCCAAAAGAGTCGGCCGATATCCCCGACGAGCAATGTTTACAATGGCTACTGTGCCGAGCCGATTATAAAGGCTCCTTTGAGAGAGCCGAGCGCAGGCTTCCTCAACTGGAGCCAATCCATATTTGAAGACCTAAAAGGACCACTCTGTTTTAATGGCCAGATTTATCGGCATCGGTTCGAAATCTTAACGGCACCACCAGGCAGCGTCCGCATTTATCTGGCACGTTGCGTGTTCTATTTCTGACTGGACCAAGACAGAGCTTCCATGGTCTCTGGTCACTTGGTAATCTTCGAGCATCGTTTGAGATCCATCTTCTCTTTTTGTGACATCCTTTTAGGTTGTCCTTTTTACCCTCTCCCTTCCACTCGCAACGTTTCCTTTGTGTTCACCCACTTACAGAAAGAAAGTCTTGCCAACCTGTCAACTGGAAATCACCGATGTACTCGTCCCCTACGGCGAAGCTCTCAAAGGGTTCAACTGGGAGAAGTGCTAGATGGGGGAAGCAGGGGGTGTTAGAGTCTTATTTATTCTATCTAACCTAATAGTATCATTTTAGTTTGTAGTAGAATGAGCCTGTTGGGCTGAATGAGTGGCCTGTGTGAGCCGAGGAATGCTTCAGCCTGTGTGTTTGCCGAGCTGTCACTGCTACTTAGCCAGAACATTAATCTTGGTGAGCCCTGAATCGTGGGCATTACTGCATCTGACTCCCGGCTCCATGCTGAGACGCGGTGTTTTAACAGGGGGCCGAATACAGAGAGCCTCTTGCATCTCATTCATGCACCAGTTAACCCCTTTTTTATCGAAGCCGACGAGCGATTGGCACTCATACAGGGAGCCGTCATGCCCGAAGCAAGAGGGAAAGCGTTAGAGATACTGTATATATATATATATATATGTGGCGGTGTCTTTTAGTTACTGTCTAAATGATCCTGAGAGAGTTAAGTTTTCAGAAAGATAATAAATATATTATCAATTAAAGCAACATTCTTTAATTCAGTATGCAGGTTAAGTACAATCATTCCGCATTGTTTTGGGGATGAAACGCATTAAATGAACGAGAACTGCTAAGAAATGATGGTTATAAAACCAACAAGTCTGCCACCGTCACCCAACCCCTAGCCTACCATCTGACAGAGGGGGTCCCTCGTATGAAACTGAGAATTGGCAGAGGCGTGACCTCATTTCGTGACTCGATGACACCCAGGAAGCTTCACCCAACTGTGTCAGGTTTTACACCCAGCCACTAGCAGACGTTGAGAGACACACAGTTGTGCGCATGTTGACACACTAGCTGCAGTTTGTAGCATAAAGAAAAAGCAGCATTGCTATCGCCATTCACTAAACGTAGACATTCGTAAATCAGCTGTAGACAGCATTGACCCCCCCCCCCAATCGTTCAGGGAATCGTTGGCTGAATCCTGAGCATTGGCCAACGATTCCCCGTGTGATCAGCCCAACCGACACGGACATGTGCAACTCCACAACTACAGCCACGTTGCTCTTGTTGACGCCTACTCCGAGCTCCAAGGCCTCATGAGCATCACCCAACGTTTCCCTTTGTTAGATCCAACCTCCAGTAGACCATTGGACCAAGCAAGGTTTTATAGCTACCTCACCTCCATTGTTCTTTGAACCTATCTCTCCGATCAGCATTGTTCCTTAACCCATCTCTCTTTTCCATACTGCACCACTACCCGTAATCTTACCCCCTTGTGCTTTTGCCCTGTTTCTTTTCATCGGGTCTGTTTCAGAGCATGGGCTTGGAGCCACAGCAGCAGGTAGCCCTTATGTTATCCGGGCCCTTCTGGCTACCACCCGGCATGGTCCCACCTCGCACTTCCTTATGATGTTACTCAACACTCCGCACAATACCTAACGGGACTCACTGACCTATCGAGAAGTTAATCATCTCCCATACTAGGTCACAACATCGAAACTCAATGTCTGGACACGTCTGTGTGGCTCATAGGCTCGTTAACCCTTTCAGAAACAGACTCTCACACACAGAAAAACCTGTGACACATTAGAAGATGCTTGGCTTACAAACACACCCAAATAGAATGAAAGCTTGGCCGTAGCGTAGAGATCTGTGTGACCAGGAGACCCATCGTTTATATAGAGAGATTTATCTATATATTTATTAAGCTGTGTGGGAAAACATGTCGGCGCTCGCCGTGCGATACATCCGGCAGGAGAGTTTCTGTCACAATCAGAAAGTCTGGCAAAAATAGTAAAAGCCCCACGTTTAATGGGTTTTGCCATAACGACTGAATTTCTGTCAGATTGTCTGTGTGTAGAGGTATCGGTGACACTCAGCAAGTACAGCACCGCCAGTCACCAGCGCTTACACAGACCTCCGCAGGGTGATACTGCCACCTTGTAGCACCAGCAGAGCGACACTGTGTGACACTATACACATTGAATCAGCTGGTTTTAAAGGGATTTTACTATAAGAGATTGTCTTATAGAATCAACAGGGACCATCTTATCTTGTATATACACAGGAGAGAAGCCGCAGGAGCTTGCAATCTAACGCTGCTATGGAAAACTTGCATTGAATGCTTGTGTCACTGCAAATACGGCATATTCCAGTTGCCCTGGAGCCGCTTTACAGCCTTGTCGCATGTTTGGATGGCGTTACTCCAGGAATACATACTTTAATATACGCAGTGATGTGTATTTTTATTTTTTAATGTATTTTAAATAGAATATTTATTTCTCTCTCCTCCTTGGTAAGAGCTAGTCTGATGGAATCGAGCATAGCTATAAACTTACAACGTTTCGCGTCCCTGGGCCTAGTTTTAACCCTTGGCCTGCCAGGCTGCAGGGCACACAGGCGAAAGGGGTTAAGCAGTGGAAAACCAGCGGCACCTGGTACCTGTGCAGGTGGCCCAGGCCGTGGCAGAGGATACCTAGCACATTGCTGTGGCTGCACCTGCTCACTTTATGGCTGGTTAGCAGATAAGAGCCTTGTGCCAAGGTCAGCACAGACCTGCTTCCAGCGCTGTACCTGACGCAGTTTGCCCCGTCACACCCAGCTGGAGCTCGCTTCCAGTCGCACGGCAGCTCCAATCACTACTCACTCTCCGCATGCATAAAAAATGTATAATAATAATCTGAATTGTATATAATATTTCCAGTTGTTAGTGCACGCTGTCCCGTAAAGGTTTGTACAGTTTTGCATGTTACAGCTGGGAGCCTGTCCTGTATATCACGTCTCTATAGCCCTGTACGGAGGCGCTGCAGCTACTAAAAGTGTATCTGTAGCTGAAGAGCAACACTGCCATCAAGAGGCCGCTGGATAAAACTGCAAATATACATTCCCTACGTTCTAGAAGGCTCCACGTTGTTAAATTATTCTCATTATTCTGCAATGCGGTGCGTCTTTTAATACCTCTCTGAAAATGCCACAATGTTGTACATTTAAGGCTTCTGTGTCCTTGGCAATTTTATACTATTCTTTAAATCGCACATGAGGTGGCAAAGCACTCCTACTTAGCACTGTGCCACACTTACTGCTGTTCGGCGGGCCCTGGAGCATATATACACTGCTCAAAAAAAGGGAACCCAAACATAAGACCTCCTCGATGTGAATGAATTAAATCTTCTTATTAAATACTGTGGTCGTTACATCGCTGAATGTACCGACATGTCTCCTGATGTACTGGCCTGTCTCCTGGTAGCGCCTCCATGCTCTGGACACTACGCTGACAGACACAGCAAACCTTCTTGCCACAGCTCGCATCGATGTGCCATCCTGGATGAGTTGCACTACCTGAGCCACTTGTGTGGGTTGTAGACTCCGTCTCATGCTACCACTAGAGTGACAGCACCTCCAGCATTCAAAAGTGACCAAACCATCAGTCAGAAAGCCTAGGAACTGAGAAGTGGTCTGTGGTCACCACCTGCAGAACCACTCCTTTATTGGGGATGTCTTGCTACCTGCCTATGCTTCCCTCCTTTTGTCTATTCCATTTGCACAACAACAGCATGTGGACCTGACGGTCAATCAGTGTTGCTACCTAAGGGGACAGTTTGATTTCACAGATGTGTGATTGACTTGGAGTTACATTGTGTTGTTTAAGTGTTCCCTTTATTTTTTTGAGCAGTGTATATACAGTTGTGTTCAAAATTATTCAACCCCCAATGCTGTAAAGGGTTTTAGGAAATTTAGTGTACATTTGTAATTGTATTCAGAATGAAATCCTACAAGGACTTTTTAAAGATCCATATGCAACTAAAATGACATCAATTGGTTTTGTAATACAGTAGTAAATGTTTCTTTTGTGAATTCTTCATTGACACAATTATTCAACCCCTTAAAGACTACCACTCTGAAGAACAGAGGTTCATTCAAGTGTTTTCAATCAGGTATTGAAAACACCTGTGGATGTCACGGAGCTGCAATAAAGCATAATAAGCACCAATTAGGCAGCTTTAAAATGACTGTGATACTCAGCTCCTTCTAGACATTTACTGGTGTGGTTACAAACATGGTGAAGTCAAGAGAATGGTCCAGGGAGACAAGAGAAGAGGTGATTACTCTTCACAGGAAGGGCAATGGCTATAAGAAGATTGCAAAGATGTTAAACATACCAAGAGTGACCATAGGAAGCATCATTCGCAAATTCAAGGCAAAGGGCACTGTTGAAACGCTACCTGGTCGTGGCAGAAAGAAGATGCTGACTTCGACTGCTGTGCGCTACCTGAAGCGTAGAGTGGAGAAAAGTCCCAGTGTGACTGCTGAGGAACTGAGAAAAGATTTGTCAGATGTGGGTACTGAAGTTTCAGCTCAGACAATACGGCGCACACTGCGTAATGAAGGCCTCCATGCCAGAACTCCCAGGCGCACCCCCTTGCTGTCTCCAAAGAATAAGAAGAGTCGACTGCAGTATGCCAAAAGTCATGTGGACAAACCACAGAAGTTTTGGGATAGTGTTCTGTGGACTGATGAAACAAAATTAGAACTGTTTGGGCCCATGGATCAACGCTATGTTTGGAGGAGGAGGAACAAGGCCTATGAAGAAAAGAACACCTTGCCTACTGTGAAGCATGGCGGGGGGTCAATCATGCTTTGGGGCTGTTTTGCTTCTGCAGGTACAGGGAAGCTTCAGCGTGTGCAAGGTACCATGAATTCTCTTCAGTACCAGGAGATATTGGATGACAATGTGATGCAGTCCGTCACAAACCTGAGGCTTGGGAGACGTTGGACCTTTCAACAGGACAATGATCCCAAGCATACCTCCAAGTCCACTAGAGCATGGTTGCAGATTAAAGGCTGGAACATTTTGGAGTGGCCATCGCAGTCACCTGACTTAAATTCGATTGAGAACCTCTGGTGGGACTTAAAGAAAGCAGTTGCAGTGCGCAAGCCTAAGAATGTGACTGAACTGGAGGCTTTTGCCCATGACGAATGGGCGAAGATACCCGTAGATCGCTGCAAGACACTTGTGTCAAGCTATGCTTCACGTTTAAAAGCTGTTAGTACTTAGTACAACATCCTTTTACAGTTATAAGATTGAATGTCACTTGGGGGTTGAATAAAACTGATAATGATGTGAGCACAGAAAAGACATTTGTGGTTATTTCATTATAAATGTTATGTTATATTTGTCTGACCTACACGTGCCTTTTTGATTTAATTGTAAGCAAGATGACTGAATGATCAAAATCAATGTCAAACTGGCCAAAACACTCAATTTCAGTGGGGGTTGAATAATTTTGAACACAACTATATATATATATATATATATATATATATATATACTTACAAGGGTTGTGGTGGAGGACAAAAAGTGAGATAAAAAGCCTCCACGCTATAATGGTTATGTTTATTATTGCAGAAGCCACCTGCACATCACAGCAATTCAAAGAATTGCATCCCAGAGCTCCTGCTGACTGCTAAAAAAAAGCCATAGTATGGCGTGGCATTGATTTTAGGGCTCTGTGTAGAAACAGACACAGGATGCAATAAAAGTGAGCCAGAGGTCGTTTGCATATCCTACCTAGAGTTCCTTGCTGCATATGGGGAATGAAGCACAGGAGCTCTGGGATGCAGTTCTTTGAATTGCTGTGATGTGCAGATGGCTTCTGCAGTAATATATATATATATACATACATGCACACACACACAACGAGAAGCGAAAAAAGGGGGATGAAGTGCCCACGGAAAACGAGTGTCTACACCCACTCGCCGTCTACACCGTCACCATTCGCGCAGGGAATCATACAGGTGTTCCCCAAACCTTCTTTCCAGGATCATAAAGGCAGACAGCAGTTGAATTCAAATAAAAACATTTATTTGTTTAAAACAGATCATATCTACCAAGACGCGTTTCGCCAGGATGGCTTCCTCAGCCGAGGAAGCCATCCTGGCGAAACGCGTCCTGGTAGATATGATCTGTCTGTTTTAAACAAATAAATGTTTTTATTTTAATTCAACTGCTGTCTGCCTTTATGATCCTGGAAAGAAGGTTTGGGGAACACCTGTATGATTCCCTGTGCGAATTGTGACGGAGCCAATAGAGGCTCAATCGTCTGTGAGTTTAAATTTGGTTATTTTTCTTAACCACAATATCATTTGTGATTTACTGCAGCAAGAGGTGCTTTCTTTTGGTCTTGTCAATTTTTTACAGTATTATTCTTTTGGCAACACTGGAGAAGTGGATCTACGGGTCTATGGGCACCTGGTATAAGTCCCTGTCCGCTATATTCCTGAGAGCCGGCTGTAGGCTCCCCAGAATGTGAGTTAAATACGAATATAAGCGACACACAACGTTTAGCATTCATCCCTGAACTGTAGAAACATTTTATAACTCAAACCAATAACAGACATACAGAAAACTGAATATACTTAAAGAACAGCTGCTGTCCCTTACCAGGCTGCGGCTTTACTGACTGTCCACTGCTTGTTTGCGCTTGCCATACTTTGTATAGAAAGCACCATCTTGAAGGCAGTTGAAGAATGATGAGCGATTCCAATGGCGCTTCTTATTCTCCTCTGCAACCGGAATAAAAAACAAAAAATGTACAGGTTCCCAAAAGCCGGCCTTAACCTCTTCACTCCTGGGATCGATATAACTGGGGGTCTTCAAAGGCATCATCAGGTGCCCGATACCGAGTTATATCGATCTGCAGCCGAGCAAATGATATTTATTTGTTGCAAATTAATTTAATTTCCATTTTGTCTCCAGAACATGCCTCTCGAGTTCTAGCAGCGTGGGCATGACGCCGGAGACGCGAACACTGTTTAAAACCTGCTGGGAATGTGTCTGATTCATATCTCCCCAGCTAATCCTACACAGAGACCAACTGCAGTAACTCCTTCTGTCCAGCAGATGGTGACATTTCCCTGCCCCATAGGTTATTAGAGGAAGGAATACACTGGGAATATTCCCACATATTTCTTACTGTTTAATTAAAGAGTATTTTTTACATAAACACTGGTTTCTGACAGTAATCACTAGGCAGTGAAGGAGTTGAGGGGTGTAGCATCTGCCAACATATAAAGTATTTAACCACCTCTGGTCTTTTGGTGAAATAAAGTCATGATCCACTGCCTCCTTGTCACAAATCGAAGGATACTGAGAACAAGTAGTTCTCCTGTGTCTTTCCATCGAAATAGCACGATCCCACAAGAACCGATACGGCTCATGTGACTAACCATGGAGTCCTATGAACTCCAGGGGAGGATACCGGAGGCGGCACTGCCTTTAATACAGCGCCTGACTCCAAACGGAGTCAGAAATACAGATCTGCTTAGGCTAATGTCAGACGAACGCAGTCAGAGCGCACTCTGCGTGCGTGCACAACGGATGGACACGTACTGACGGAAGATACTGTAGACACCACACGGTCCGTTTTTATTGACGGACGTAGAAAAAAAAAAAGGAATTCTGGGAAACAAAATTAATCTCAAAAATGATAAAAATGTGAAAATGATATGAAAAGCCATTGTGTACGTCAAGGTGCCGGACGTCGCAAATGCACCGCGTCTGACCTTGTGTCCTCAAGCCCGCAGAACGCTACGCGGACGTGGCGCACTCTGCGGGTCCATGGTAGCGATTTTACGTTCTTGCCCGACTTGCGTCCGTTTGCCACGTGCGTTGTGCGTTTTCAGTTTGGTGCGGCCGCACTTCGTGTGTGGGTCTCTATTGCTCATGATTCTATGCTACGTCGGATGTTAAAATGTGCGGCGACACAGATGTGATCACTGCGTTCGTCTGACACGGGCCTTAGAGTTTGCAGCTTGTGCCGATTTTGCATCCTAACAGCTACACCTGTCGATAACAGCCAAAGGAAGGGGCAACGAGCACGCCATTTTTTTTTTCTTGGGCAGATATGTGGAGCGCACTTACAGGCGCAATGTTTTGGGGCAAGTTTTTCTCAAGCCTCAAACCCACCCCCCCCCCCCCATTGCTGAGCATTGCTAGTGCCGCTTCTGTCTATATAACGTCTGAATCGCCATTACTGGCTCAGCGAGTACAGGAGCTGCTGAATTGCAGGTCTTTCTCGCAGGATTACGGTCCGGCAGGGTCTCTTCCCCCTTATTGACGGCTCTGGGGAGGCTGTTTAGAGCAGTTGAGCATGTCAACATTGTGGGGCATTTTATAATCTGTCCCAGCTGAGGCCACTTCGGGCATGCTCAGTCTGACAGAGTCAAACTCCACCCCATGACCACAAACTTCACAATCCTCCACCAATCGCAACCCACAGTAAAGCTAGTGCTGTAACTATTCGATGGCGGAATATTCCACAGGGACATTAAGGCTGGGGTCAGACCAGCGCACTTTTAACGTGCGTTCTGGCGCACATAATTACGGCCGCACTAGCAGCAAATGACGGGCAATGACGGCCAATATACGATGTACGGCCGCACAAAAGTCCGGCCGTGCAACGCAAGTGGAATTTGAACGCATTTTTCTGAGAACGCTGAACCGCTAGTACTGACGTACTGAGTGCGCAGCTGCGGCATAGCGGCGTGTGTGCGTGACTAGGAGATGTCAGACGCTGCTAATGTCCAGCCTACATAACGTCCAGACGCAAAAAGCGTTTTATTGACGATCTGTACAAAATCACGCCCGAAAATGCGCGTCGTCTGACCGTTTTTGCGCATTCCGTGAAAAAATACGTCAATGCGTTCGGACGCACTTTTTCACGTTCGCGGGTAAAAATGCTTTTGTCTGACCCTAGCCTAAACTAGACCATTTCTTCATCCACCCGTACTCAGCCGCTCTCTGTCACAGCTTCTCGGTGAGGTTGTCCTGTCTGATTCTGTCCAAGCTTTAGTAACGCTTTGGATCTTACTGGAGAAATCGACTCTTCCAGGCTGTAATAGTTGATGTATGATAAATCGAGGAGCCAGGGAGGAATTTTTCAGATTTTGGGGCACAGATGGAAGTTATGCCAAATAGTTCTGGGTTTTTCCTTTCACCTTGTTGTAGACCAGCACCGGTGACATAGGAGATGGGAAAGGAGGAATCTGACGGAAGATGGGCCTTTCCAACCTGTGTTGCCATTTAACCCTTTCACTAACGTGATAGTGTATACACAATCAGTTGTGGCTGACACAGGAGCCCGAGATCGTGAAATTCATTTGCCGTTGGGCTCCAGAAGATGCCCCCCAAATTTTAACCCTGCGGGCATAATGTCCAAGGTGCTAAAACTGGTTAAAATCGGGTCTGGAATGTCTTTATATAACGGGCTTTTCCCAGCCGACAGGAGACACGGGCTGCAGTTGTAACTGCAGTAACGCCATTTGACCAGGAGGTGGCGACATCCGCCTGCTCAAATAGTTAATTACAGTAAGGAATACACGAGGAATATTCCCAAATATCTCTTACTGTATTATTAATTAAAAATGATTTTCCAAAAACCCACTGGTTCCTGGCAGTGGATTTTTGGAAAATCACTTGGTAATGAAGGGGTTAAAGAGTCCCAGAGCAAGCACGAGAAATCAGCCCTTTGCTTGGAAAGAGTTTGTCTTGGGACATCGGGACTTGATGGTCCACGCTGGGTCTGAAGATCTTGGACAGAAGCAGCTGCAAAGCTCTTACCTGTACGGAAATATGTTAATTAGGACCAGTCGCCCCTGAACGGGCACAGGTTGGTTTGGTACTTGGAGGAATAATATAATTGTGTCAGTGTTGTGAGCACAGGAAACTGTTACTGCTCTCCCGTGGAGACCCCTCAGGCGGCCGGGCCTGGCTTCAACCATTGAATTTTGGAAGAGAAATTGGCCTACGGCAGGGATTTCAAACTCTGCCCCCCCCAGATGTTTTTGGACTACAATTCCCATGATTCTCTGACCATTTATTACATTCAGAGAATTCTGGGATTGTAGGCATCAACATCTGGGGGTCCGGAGGTTGACCATCCGGGTCTACGGCATTCGGTCGACATAACGCTGTTTGCATCTCCTTCATTCTGCATTGCTAACAGGATTATTCAGAGAGAGACGATCTGACCCCGAAATGGCCCCGAACAGTGAGTTTCCCCTTACGGGGACATTTCGGGGCCATTCGGCTATTCAGAGGGCAGGCAGTTTGCCAAATTTTAGCAAATTGCCAGCATGTACGGTGCCTGTTCGACAGCAGGGAAATCCCCTATAGAGAAGCAATGGTTAATCTATTCACAGACACCGAACAGCAGAGAAAAGTTGCCAAAGTGCCCTGCCATTCGGTGTTTTCATTCGGCAGGTTTATTCAGGTGAATCCCATAGGCTTCAATGTTAAAAATATTCTCCATATTTATTTAATATCTAATAAATCGTTTATTCTCTTTAATCTCTTTGATCTTATATATAGATTCCAGACATTTTGTCCAGTAGTTTTTTTGCAACCAGCGTTTCAATTTTGACACTTTAAATTGTGTTTTTTTTCTTTCTTACCCGTCCCGCGGCTTGTTGTATGTTTTTTGCAGCTGGTCAGCGCTGTGTTCGTCGGCTGCGTTTGGTGGCTGTCCGGCGGGTTTGCGGCGGCTGTCTGACGGGTTTGCGGCTTCTAGGATCTATATAGGATAATCTATTGAATTGGATCATATAATTTCGGCGGGTTTTCATGGGGTTTGCTGCGGCATTCGGCGGCCGATTCGCTGCACTTAAGGGAGCCTGCGGAGAATGCTGAATTCGCTGCAGGGTCGGCAAATGTGAATCCCCGGAGTGCGAGGAATGGGAGAGCACTGAAAGGTCGGTGACATTTCGGTGCTTTCTGAATAACCCCTTAAGTACATATAAGTATAATGTTTCCAGATGCCTGACGATTAAATCGGCCCTAACCCTATAAAATTATTCACTTCTGATAAATGGCTGCCAAGAAGAAGCATATTTTCGGTAGAATGTGTGACATAACAGAATGCGACACATTGTGTGTTTTGTTAATATTTCTGCATATTGTGTCTGTTTTGTTATTAATTATTTGATGTTAATGATGCACAATGATGTGCAATGTCATGATAATTGGCATACACCGACCGCACCTGCTTTTGTTGGCATCATACTGACTCCTGCGTGAGTGAGAATCCACTGTGTAAATGAGGGTGTCAGGGTGTGTTTTTCTGTTCCCCTGAGGAGGCGCTTATATCCTGCTGTCACCAGACTGAAAATACTGATTGGAATTGGTAAAGCCAATGCTTCCGTTATGCATTCTAGGCGCATGTGCCGGCAACTGTGCCGAGATTTTACTGGGGGGGGGGGGAGAGTAAAAATGGCCTAATGTCAGCTGTAAATTTGATAAATATCAGGAATGGAGCTCCGTTAAATTGCGCCCGTGCAGGAGAAGCACGGTGAACTCATACCCACACCCTTTGTTTTTCCTAACTTATCCCTTTAAATCTACACCTTGGCGGTTTCTTGCTGCCAACTTTTGCAGTAATTTTTGCTTATGTGGAATAGCTGACTTGCTACTTTGCTGCCAAGTTTACAACGGGCAACCAAGTCCTTAATAACAGAGTTTGTCGTTGTGGCTGTGAGTAGCTGAACCAGGAATATATAAGTGCAGCTTGACTGTTAGAGCTCGATATTTAGTAATACACCCCAGGCCCTCACGCTCACACATGCTTTCCTTTAGAATGGGGTTGAGGCAGTGTGTTGCAGTACCTCCAGTTACCACCAGATTGTGACAAAGTATCTCAATTAGCAACAAGTCTCTCTGTATTATTTATTTGCTAAGTATTTTACCAGGAAGGATACATTGAGATTGTTATTGTTTTCAAGTATGTCCTGTATGTAACGGGTCTCTGTATGGAACGGGTCTCTCTGTATGGAACGTGTCTCTCTGTATGTAACGTGTCACTCTGTATGGAACGGGTCTCTCTGTATGGAACGGGTCTCTCTGTATGGAACGGGTCTCTCTGTATGTAACGGGTCTCTCTGTATGGAACGGGTCTCACTGTATGGAACGGGTCTCACTGTATGGAACGGGTCTCTCTGTATGGAACGGGTCTCTCTGTATGGAACGGGTCTCTCTGTATGGAACGGGTCTCTGTATGGAACGGGTCTCTGTATGGAACGGGTCTCTCTGTATGGAACGGGTCTCTCTGTATGGAACGGTTCTCTGTGTATGAAACGTGTCTCTATGTTTGGAACAAGTCTCTGTATGGAACGGGTCTCTCTGTATGGAACGTGTCTCTCTGTATGTAACGTGTCTCTCTGTATGTAACGTGTCTCTCTGTATGGAACGTGTCTCTGTATGTAACGGGTCTCTCTGTATGGAACGGGTCTCTCTGTATGGAACGTGTCTCTGTATGTAACGGGTCTCTCTGTATGGAACGTGTCTCTGTATGTAACGGGTCTCTCTGTATGGAACGGGTCTCACTGTATGGAACGGGTCTCACTGTATGGAACGGGTCTCTCTATGGAACGGGTCTCTCTCTGTATGGGATGGGTCTCTGTGTATGAAACGTGTCTCTATGTATGGAACAAGTCTCTGTATGGAACGAGTTCAGTTCAGTTTTTTTTCCCTTCCTCTTCTCCCCTCCACCGTTTTATAGAAATGTTTTTCCCTCTCTTGCTGCTTCTTTCTTCTATCACCCTTCTCTCTAAATCTACCCTCCCTCCCTATACACCCTACAAATTACACCAAGCAGAAAAAGAAACCCAAATACACCATAGCCTACTCAGCTCTTTTAACTTATCAGCTGAGTGCTGGTGGAGAGTGTTAAAATGCAGCCCTCCCACCCCCACACAGAGTTTTAAGACTCTCCAATCACAATTCTCCAAAAAGAAAACTGTGTCCAAATTCCTATTTATTCTGCTGCTTGCCCTGGCAAATGATGTTGAATCCAACCCTGGTCCAACAGATGACACCAAATTTAGTCTCCCCACTAAAAAAGGACTGTCCTTTGTGCACTGTAACATCTGCAGCTTACTCCCTAAACTGGACGAGCTTGAAGCTTGGTGCCTCCATTACAAACCTAAAGTCATTGTGCTGACAGAATCATGGCTAACCCCTAAAGTACCAGACTCTGCCATATCAATACAAGGGTATTCATGTTATAGAAAGGACAGAACAAAGAGAGGAGGAATTGTTATTTATGTTGAAGAGTCCACAAAATTCACCCCTCTGCAAAACTCTAGCTCCCCAGCCACTTTTGATTTCCTTTCTGGTATTATTGAGATCCCTTTCAGTAAACCAATTATTGTTGCTGGATTCTATCGCCCACCGAGCTAACCAGTGCACTCCCTTTCTGACATAAACCAAATCCTTAGTAATTTGGTAGCTCAAAACCAAAAAAGTGAACTGCTGGTCCTTGGCGAATTTAATGTTGACTGGCTGAATCCTAAAAACAATAAACACTGCTACCAGTTTAAGGCTTTCCAGTTAACACAATTAATCTCCTCCCCCACTCGCATTAATATGAAAAGCCTTAACCATACCTTGCTGGACTGGATTCTCTCCTCATGTCCTGATAGAATACAGGAGGCATGTGTTCTCGCTAATAGCTTCAGTGATCACTGTCTAGTGTACTGTGTGCGCAAAATAAAGGCCACAAAATCTCCCCCAAAGTAATAATCACAGGTCCTTTCAAGAAATTTAATCTTGAATCCTTCCTAAATTATCTCAAACGACTCGCGTGGTACAGGCTAAACCTAATCCCAGACCTGGACTGTGCAATTGAATACTTTCAGTCAGAGCCCCTGCAAGTCTGGAATGCCCATGCCCCACTGCGTAAAGTGCGAGTCAAAGGGGCACATCTCCCCTGGGTTACAGCTGACCTCACACACATGTACCAGCTTAGAGATTCACTCTGGTCAAATTTAAAGAGTACTTTAACCATGAACGAAAACTGTGAATACCGAAAGTGGCGGAATGCATGCACAAAGCAAACAAAAATGGCGAAAGCCCAATACTTCAATGAAAATCTAAACAATAACATATCAAATCCGAGAAATTTTTGGAAAATCATAAATAACATACAATCGCCCCCTGTCCACTCCCAACCAGCTGCTGTCAAAGTAAACAACCAAACCCTGCAACGCCCCCTACATGTAGCAAATGCCTTTAATAACTATTTTGTTGGATGCGCGAACACCCTGATTGCTAAGGTAGCAATTGAAACACATTCAGAAAGGCAGCACACAAGTCAGATCCTTCCAACTGTGCAAAAACCCTGTATCAAAGGGAAATTCAGTTTTAGACTGGTGCCTGTCAGTGCCATTACTAAACTTCTCTGTAACCAAAAAATTAAACACCAGTCAGGACCTGACCAAATCCCAGCAATGCTACTGAGAATCAGGCGCCGGCAATTGCAAAACACTCTAATCAATGAATCACTGGCGACTGGATACATACCCAAACTCTGGAAGACTGCGAGAGTGGTACCTATCCATAAAAGTGGAGACAATACTTTGGTATCAAACTACCGTCCAATATCATTGCTTCCTGTTATGTCAAAAATTCTGGAAAAATGTGTTTACACCCAATTGTGCAATTACTATCAGTATTTGAACTATTTAACCCCAGATCAATCCGGCTTCTGTCCAAATCATTCAACCACAACTGCCCTTTTAAAATTTTCCATTGATATCCAGGCTGGTATGGAACAAGGAAACCTAACTGGAGCCATCTTCCTTGATTTTGCCAAGGCCTTTGACACCGTAGACCATGGCATCTTATTACAAAAACTTAAAAACTCTGGTATTGGTGATCGCACGCTAACCTGGTTTCAATCATATGTGTCTGATCGATCGCAATATGTGTCCATGTCTGACAGCACTTCCCTCCCCCTCCCAGTCACGTGCGGTGTACCCCAAGGCTCGATACTCGGCCCCCTGCTATTCACAATATTCATAAATGATCTGCCCAATGTCTGCAAAGCCTCAACTGTACACATGTACGCAGGCGACACTGTAATCTACGCCAGCAAACCAGATCTCCCGCAGCTGGAGGCCGCGCTGCAAGAACAATTCACAGAGGTAGAAAAGTGGATCAAAGATAACAAACTTTTTCTAAATGCTGACAAAACTGTTACAATGCTCTTTGGAACAGCACCTAAACTACACAAATTGCAAACACCCCATCTATGTGTCAGAACAAAATCAAATGGCACGTCGACCACAGTCACTTCTCTCAAATATCTAGGTATGTGGTTGGACCCTAATCTTTCCTTTGGCCCCACATCGAAAAACTTTCATCTAGACTTGACCCCAAAGTAGGTGCCCTGTACAGAAACAAATCCTGCCTGAGCCCAGCGGTAAGAAAGCAGATTGTACAACAAATGCTTATGCCAGCTATTGATTACAGAGATGTAGTGTATGCAGCGGCCCCGCAAACACACCTCCAGAAACTTACTACATTGTATAACTCATTCTGTCGCTTTGTGCTACAATGTAACTACATGACCCACCATTGTGACATGTTAAAAGAACTAAACTGGCTGTCGCTGGAATCTAGACGCACTCTTCACCTTTCCAACCTGGTGTTTAAGAGCTTTTCTGGGAAGCTACCACCCTACCTGAATAGACTGCTTCCCTCTGCAGTTCCCTCATCCTATAACCTTCGATCCAGGACCAGCACCTTACTTGCAATACCACAATACAAAAAGAAAGTGTCTCAATCCTCATTTTCCTACACAGCACCACAATTATGCAATAACCTCCCAGACGCCATCAAATCTTCCCCCGGTCTAAAGTCCCTTAAGAGCTCCCTATTAACATACCTCAATAAGGAATGCACCTGTAAACATGTAACACAGTGACTATATTTCCTACATATTTATTTTCTGTTAATCTGTATTTGTTTTGTGTTAATATCTTGCATTTTATTGCTTTGTATTTCTGTAACCATGTTCTTGATTCCAGGACATACTTGAAAACGAGAGAAATCTCAATGTATCCTTCCTGGTAAAATCCTAATAAATAAATAAATGGAATGTGTCTCTCTGTACGGAACGAGTCTCTGTACGGAACGAGTCTCTGTACGGAACGAGTCTCTGTACGGAACGAGTCTCTGTATGGAACGAGTCTCTGTATGGAACGAGTCTCTGTATGGAACGAGTCTCTGTATGGAACGAGTCTCTGTATGGAACGAGTCTCTGTATGGAACGGGTCTCTGTATGGAACGAGTCTCTGTATGGAACAAGTCTCTCTGTATGGAACTTGTCTCTCTGTGGAACGTGTCTCTCTGTATGGAATGAGTCTCTCTGTATGGAACGGGTCTCTGTATGGAACGGGTCTCTGTATGGAACGAGCATCTCTGTATGGAACGGGTCTCTGTATGGAACGAGTATCTCTGTATGGAACGGGTCTCTATGGAACGGGTCTCTGTATGGAACGAGTATCTCTGTATGGAACGGGTCTCTGTATGGAACGAGTATCTCTGTATGGAACGGGTCTCTGTATGGAACGGGTCTCTGTATGGAACGAGTCTCTGTATGGAACGAGTCTCTCTGTATGGAACGGGTCTCTCTGTATGGAACGGGTCTCTCTGTATGGAACGGGTCTCTCTGTATGGAACGGGTCTCTCTGTATGGAACGGGTCTCTCTGTATGGAACGGGTCTCTCTGTATGGAACGGGTCTCCCTATGGAACGGGTCTCTGTATGGAACGTGTCTCTGTATGGAACAAGTCTCTCTGTATGGAACTTGTCTCTCTGTGGAACGTGTCTCTGTATGGATCGTGTCTCTCTGTATGGAATGAGTCTCTCTGTATGGAACGGGTCTCTCTGTATGGAACGGGTCTCTGTATGGAACGAGCATCTCTGTATGGAACGGGTCTCTGTATGGAACGAGTATCTCTGTATGGAACGGGTCTCTATGGAACGGGTCTCTGTATGGAACGAGTATCTCTGTATGGAACGGGTCTCTGTATGGAACGAGTCTCTGTATGGAACGAGTCTCTCTGTATGGAACGGGTCTCTCTGTATGGAACGGGTCTCTCTGTATGGAACGGGTCTCCCTATGGAACGGGTCTCTCTGTATGGAACGTGTCTCTTGTATGGAACGGGTCTCTGTATGGAACTGGTCTCTCTGTATGGAACGGGTCTCTCTGTATGGAACGAGTCTCTGTATGGAACGAGTCTCTGTATGGAACGGGTCTCTCTGTATGGAACGGGTCTCCCTATGGAACGGGTCTCTCTGTATGGAACGTGTCTCTTGTATGGAACGGGTCTCTGTATGGAACTGGTCTCTCTGTATGGAACGGGTCTCTCTGTATGGAACGAGTCTCTGTATGGAACGAGTCTCTGTATGGAACGGGTCTCTTGTATGGAACGGGTCTCTGTATGGAACTGGTCTCTCTGTATGGAACGGGTCTCTCTGTATGGAACGGGTCTCTCTGTATGGAACGGGTCTCCCTATGGAACGGGTCTCTCTGTATGGAACGGGTCTCTTGTATGGAACAGGTCTCTGTATGGAACTGGTCTCTCTGTATGGAACGGGTCTCTGTATGGAACGAGTCTCTGTATGGAACGAGTCTCTGTATGGAACGGGTCTCTGTATGGAACGGGTCTCTGTATGGAGCGGGTCTCTGTATGGAGCGGGTCTCTCTGTATGGAACGGGTCTCTCTGTATGGAACGGGTCTCTCTGTATGGAACGGGTCTCTTGTATGGAACGTGTCTCTCTGTATGGAACGGGTCTCTCTGTATGGAACGTGTCTCTCTGTATGGAACGTGTCTCTCTGTATGGAGCGTGCCTCTATGTATGGAACGTGTCTCTCTGTATGGAACGTGTCTCACTATATGGAACGTGTCTCACTATATGGAACGTGTCTCTGTGTATAGAACGGGTCTCTCTGTATGGAACGGGTCTCTCAGTATAGAAACATAGAAAATTTCGGCAGATAAGAACCTTTCGGCCCATCTAGTCGCCCAACTACATGGATACTTTACCTGGATTTATCTTTTGTTTAGGATAGCCTTATGCCTATCCCATGCCTGCTTAAATTCAATCACTGTTTTGGCCTCTACCACTTCTACTGGAAGACTGTTCCATGTATCCACCACCCTCTCAGTAAAATAATGCTTCCTGATGTTACTTTTAAACCTTTGCCCCTCTAATCTAAGACTATGTCCTCTTGTTTTGCTACTTTGTTTCCTTTTAAATATACTCCCTTACTCTACCTTGTGGATTCCCTTTACGTATTTAAATGTTTCTATCATATCTCCTCTGTCTCGTCTTTTTTCCAAGCTGTACATGTTAAGATCATTAAGCCTTTCCTGGTAACTTTTCTCCTTCAAGCCGTACACCATTTTAGTAGCCCTTCTCTGAACTCTCTCTAAGATGTCTATATCCTTCTGGAGATACGGTCTCCAGTACTGCACACAGTACTCCAAGTGAGGTCTCACCAGTGCTCTGTACAGTGGCATGAGCACTTCCCTTTTCCTACTACTAATACCTCTCCCTACACAACCAAGCATTCTGCCAGCATTTCCTGCTGCTCTATTACATTGACTACTTACCTACTTATCCTCTACTTATCCCTACTTATCCTCTGAAATAATAACCCCTAAATCCCAACCCTCAGATGTATCAAATATTCTATATTCAGCCCTTGGGTTTTTACGTCCCAGGTGCATTATCTTGCACTTATCCACATTAAAACTCAATTGCCACAGCTCCCACCATTTTTTTAGTTTACCTAAATCATTTGTCATTTGGCTGATCCCTCCAGGAACGTCAACCCTGTTGCAAATCTTTGTGTCATCAGCAAAACGACATACTTTTCCATTAATACCTTCTGCAATATCACTAATAAAAATATTAAAGAGAATGGGTCCAAGTACTGACCCCTGAGGTACCCCACTGGTAACAAGACCTTGCGCCGAATAAACTCCATTTACCACAACCCTCTGTTGCCTGTCACTCAGCCACTGCCTAATCCATTCAACAATATTGGAATCCAAGCTCAAAGATTGCAATTTATTGATAAGCTTCTATGCGGAACAGTATCAAAAGCCTTACTGAAATCTAAATAAGCAATGTCTACTGCACCACCTGTGTCTATTATTTTTGTTACCCAATCAAAAAGTCAGTAAGATTAGTATGGAACGTGTCTCTCTGCATGGAACGAGTCTCTCTGTATGGAACGAGTCTCTGTATGGAACGAGTCTCTGTATGGAACGAATCTCTCTGTATGGAGCGAGTCTCTGTATGGAACGAGTCTCTCTGTATGGAACGAGTCTCTGCATGGAACGAGTCTCTGTATGGAACGAATCTCTCTGTATGGAGCGAGTCTCTGTATGGAACGAGTCTCTCTGCATGGAACGAGTCTCTGTATGGAACGAATCTCTCTGTATGGAACGAATCTCTCTGTATGGAACGAATCTCTCTGTATGGAACGAATCTCTCTGTATGGAGCGAGTCTCTGTATGGAACGAGTCTCTCTGTATGGAACGAGTCTGTATATTGAACAAGTCTCTGTATGGAACGAGTCTCTCTGTATGGAACGAGTCTCTGTATGGAACGAGTCTCTGTATGGAACGAGTCTCTCTGTATGGAACGAATCTCTCTGTATGGAGCGAGTCTCTGTATGGAACGAGTCTCTCTGCATGGAACGAGTCTCTGTATGGAACGAATCTCTCTGTATGGAACGAATCTCTCTGTATGGAGCGAGTCTCTGTATGGAACGAGTCTCTGTATGGAACGAGTCTGTATATTGAACAAGTCTCTGTATGGAACGAGTCTCTGTATGGAACGGGTCTCTCTGTATGGAACGAGTCTCTCTATGGAACGAGTCTGTATATTGAACAAGTCTCTGTATGGAACAGGTCTCTCTGTATGGAACGAGTCTCTCTGTATGGAATGAGTCTCTCTATATGGAAGGAGTCTCTCTCCATCACCGAGCTCCACAGCAATTAAACTCACAGTTATGTGCTGTGTGTAACAAGTAAAGAAATGAACTTGGGGAGCAGGCTCAGATGATATTTCCCTGTCTCCCTGCTACCAGGTATACCTGTACATTTAATAACCAAATTTATTTGTGTAAATAATGTATGTGCAAGCCAAATATAAAACAAAACAATTATTGTGCAAGTCAATATAAAAAGGTATAACGAAAAGAAAGAAGTAGGAAAAATAGAAAAAAAAATGAGTACCACCCGGGTCTCTGTATATCATATATGATTACGTGCTAGAAGGGAGGTGTATATGCTCTGAGTCTACCACCGCTAAGTAGCATATGTGACCAACAGCCACCTATAGTGGCACGAAAAAGTATGTGAACCCTTTGGGATTACGTGGAGTTTTGCATGAATTGGTCATAAAATGTGCTCTGATCTTCATCTAAGTCACAACAATTTGAAAAACACAGTCTGCTTAAAATAATACAACACAAACTTTATATGTTTTCATGTTTTTATTGAACAGAACATGTAAACATTCACAGTGCAGGGTGGAAAAAATATGTGAACCTTTGGACTTAATATCTGGTTGACCCTCCTTTGGCAGCAATAACCTCAACCAAACGTTTCCTGTAGTTGTAGATCAGACCTGCACAACGATCTGGAGTAATTTTGGACCACTCCTCTTCACAAAACTGTTTCAGTGTAGCAATATTCTTGGGATGTCTGGTGTGAATCGCTCTCTTAAGGTCATGCCACAGCATTTCAATCGGGTTGAGGTAAGGACTCTGACTGGGCCACTCCAGAAGGCGTATTATTGTTTTGTTGAAGCCATTGTTTTGTTGAATTACTTGTATGGTTTGGGTCATTGTCCTGTTGCATCACCCATACTCTGCGGAGCTTCAGTTGGCGGACAGATGGTCTTACGTTTTCCTGCAAAATGTCTTGATAAACTCTGGAATTCATTTTTCCATCAATGACAACAATCCGTCCAGGCCCTGAGGCAGCAAAGCAGCCCCAAACCATGATGCTCCCTCTGCCATGTTTTACAGTGGGGATGAGGTTTTGATGTTGGTGTGCTGTGCTGTGCTGTGCTGTGCCTTTTTTTCTCCACACATAGTGTTGTGTGTTTTTTCCAAACAACTCAATTTTGGTTTCATCTGTCCACAGAATATTTTGCCAGTAGTGCTGTGGAACATCCAGGTGCTCTTTTGCAAACTTCAAACGTGCTGCAATATTCTTTTTGGACAGCAATGGCTTCCTCCGTGGTGTCCTCCCATGTGCTCCATTCTTGTTTAATGTTTTCTATATTGTAGATGTGTCAACAAAAATGTTAGCATGTGCCAGAGATTTCTGAAAATCTTTAGCTGACACTCTAGGATTCTTCTTTACCTCATTAAGCATTCTGCGCTGTGCTCTTGCAGTCATCTTTACAGGACGACCACGCCTAGGGAGAGTAGCAACAGTGCTGAACTTTCTCCATTTGTAGACAGTCTGTTTTACCGTGAACACATGAACATCAATGCTTTTGGAGATACTTTTGTAACCCTTTCCAGCTTCATGCAAGTCAACAATTCTTGATCGTAGGTCTTCTGAGAGCTCTTTTCTGCGAGGCATGGTTCACATCAGGCAGTGCTTCTTGAAACCAGTAAACCCAAAACTGGTGTGTGTTTTTAAAGGGCAGGACAGCTTTCAGCAACACATCCAATAATATCACACTGATTGGACTCAAGGTTGGCTCACTCCTGGCTCCAATTAGCTCTTGGAGAAGTCATTAGGCTAGGGGTTCACATATTGTTTCCACCCTGCACTGTGAATGTTTACAAGTTATGTTCAATAAACACATGAAAACATATAATGTTTGTCTTGTATTATTTTAAGCAGACTGTGTTTTTCAAATTGTTGTGATTTAGATGAAGATCAGAGCACATTTTATGACCAATTCATGCAAAACTCCACGTAATCCCAAAAGGTTCACATACTTTTTCTTGCCACTGTATATGGCAGGAATCCATAGTTTGTCAAAATACTTATACCAGGCTCAGATACCTCCACACATGCACATTCCTCTAGATGGTACAAGGCAATTGTATCTTGTCTTGGGAGTCTATCACTCCAATATGGTTGTTACTTGTACGATTATAGATACAGCACCTAGGAAAGAGCAGAAATCATCTGAATAACAGGGCCAGAGTATAGAAGGTCTCATAGCATATAGTTGGTTATTTTTAAGGAGAGTAAAAATAACCAACTATATGCTATGAAACCTTATATATTCAGGCCCTGTTGTCCAAAAGATTTCTACTCTCACCCTGGTGTATGTGAGTGTATCACAGAGCTCCAAAGCAACTAAACTCACAGTAATGTGTGGTGTGTATGATTGTATCACAGAGCTCCACAGCTATAAAATTCACAGTAAGGTGCAGTGTGTATGAATGTATAACAGCGCTCCACAGCAATAAAACTCACAGTAATATGCGGTGTGTATGAGTGTATTGTAGCGCTCCACAGTAATAAACCTCACAGTAATGTGCGGTGTGTATGACCGTATCACAGAGCTCCACAGCTATAAAATTCACAGTAAGGTGCAGTGTGTATAAGCGTATAACACCCCTTCACAGCAATACAACTCAGCAATGTGTTGTGTGAATGATTGTATCACAGAGCTCCCCACAGCAATTAAACTCACAGTAATGTGCGGTGTGTATGAATGTATCACAGAGCTCCACAGCAATTACACTCATACACACCGCACGTTTCTGTGAGTTTAATTGCTGTGGAGCTCTGTGATAAACTCACAGTAATGTGCAGTGTGTATGAATGTATCACAGAGCTCCACAGCAATTAAACTCACAGTAATGTGCAGTGTGTATGAGCGTATCACAGAGCTCCACAGCAATAAAACTCACAGTAATGTGCAGGAGTGTAATTGCTGTGGAGCTCTGTGATAAACTCACAGTAATGTGCAGTGTGTATGAATGTATCACAGAGCTCCACAGCAATTACACTCCTACACACTGCACATTACTGTGAGTTTTATTGCTGTGGAGCTCTGTGATAAACTCCCACTCATACACACCACACATTACTGTATCACAGAGCTCCACAGCAATAAAACTCACAGTAATGTGTGGTGTGTATGAGCGTATCAAAGAGCTCCACAGCAATGAAACTTGCAATAATGTGCTGTGTGTATGAACGTATCAAAGAGTTACACAGCAATGAAACTTGCAATAATGTGCAGCGTGTATGAGTGTATCACAGAGCTCTACAGCAGTAAAACTCATTAATGTGCTGTGTGTATGAGTGTATCACAGAATTCCACAGCAATAAAACTCGCAGCAATGTGCTGTGTGTATGAGCATATCACAGAGCTCCACAGCAATAAAACTCGCAGTACTGTGCAGTTTATGAACGTATCACATAGCTCCACAGCAATAAAACTCACAGTAATGTGCGGTGTGTATGAGTGTATCACAGAGCCCCACAGCAATAAAACTTGCAGTAATGTGCAGTGTGTATGAGCGTGTCACAGAGCCCCACAGCAATAAAACTTGCAGTAATGTGCAGTGTGTATGAGCGTGTCACAGAGCTCATTGATTGGGGAAGATGTGTCGCTGCTTTACTAGATTTGCTTTAGATCTAGGGTTACATGAGACATAACCAGTTTGTTTTTATTCAGTTTACAACTGTAGCAGCGCTATAGCACAAACTCTGGGGTGCTGCTACTGGGACTGGGCGCTGTAACGTTGGTGGTTTATCCTTACTTGAAGCTGGAGTCCTGTGCCACCACCCCACCCTCCCTGCCACCCCCTCTTTGATCTGGAGCTGCCATTCTCTCCTTTGGTCCGTTTCCTTTCCACAAACGCCATCCCACACTCAGGTTGGGTCTTATGCCCAAACCCACTATCTAACTTGGGTCAAGTCCCTTGCCAAAACTCCCTGCCTTCCCCCTCCAGACCCTCCTTCCGACCAGTTTGTTCATGAAATGATTGTAAAGGGACACTCTGCACATCCTGACCACTTTAGCTTATTAAAGTGTTAAGGGTGCTTGGAGTGCCCCCCCTTCTCTCCCTGCGTATGTGCTGACATCATGTCTGTCTGAGCGCTCGTAGCAGAGTTTGTTTGGGGAGAAAGCAGACATTCACGCGCAGCATCAATCCATCATTGTGACCAGGCGCTCGTGTACCTTGTGTGCGAAATGTATGCATTTGCGTATGTTCATACAAAAGTAATATACACTACACAGATCGTTACAAATAAAAAGAGGGGGGAGGTGTTTTTTTTACATATAGGGTTATTCAAAGAGATCCGAAAGGCTGCCGAAAGGGAACCGAATGCTGAAAATCAGTGTTCGCTTACCTTTCTTGGCCATTCGGCTATTCAGAGAAAAGGCAATTCGCCAAATCCTGGTGAATTGCCTGCACATACGGTGCCTGTTCGAGGGCAGTGAAAACCCCATGAAAAAGCACTGCTTCGTCTGTTCAGAGAGCAAAACCCAGCAGTGAAAGGTTCCCGAATTGCCCTGCCATTCGGTGGTTTAATTCGGCAGGTTTATACAGGCGAATCCCATAGGCTTCAATGTTAAAAATATTCCCGTTTTAATTCAATATCTAATAAACCGTTTATTATAATATTCTGCAGCAAAAAGTCTCTTTATTTATAGATTTTTTGGGATATTTTAAGCATTTTTCTGGATTTTTTTGCCAAAATTCTTTTCCCCATTTTTTTTTTTTAAATCGTTTTTTCTTTTCTGTAACAGCCCTTTTTATTATCATTCATAGGATTTTATATGTAAATTTCAGACATTTTCGCTCAGTAGTTTCTTTGCAAACAACGTTTCACTTTTCAAACATTCAAGCGTACAGTTTTTTTTTTTTCTCCCACTCCATTCGTCTGCGGTGTCGGCTTTTTCCAGCGGCTGCGTTGCGTGTGATCGGCTCCTGCTCGGGTTTTTCTGGCGTTTTCGGCAGGTTAATCCAGATGTTTTTGCGGGTTTTCAGTGTGCATTCGCCGGGTTTTGCGGTGAGTTTTCGGCGACTTTTCCTTGCAATTCGGGGACCCTGTGGTGCTTGCTGAATACACCGCAGGGTCGCCGAAATGGGATCGGCAAATCGAACCGAATTGAAGAGAACGAAAAGTCACTGAACGTGCTGTGACTTTTTGATTCTCTTTGAATAACCCTGATAAATTATTTTTAAATATATATTCTTTTTTTATACGATGAATCGATTGACTCTAAGAAACATAATCGTCTAATTAATCGATTCATGCAACTAATCGTTACTAGCAGCCCTAATCATCTGTATGGAAAGCAAGCCATTTGCCCCCTAATTGCACACATCACTCCTGTTCTAGTGACCGGACATTGAAGCGGCGCGGAAGAGGCAGCTCTGTTTTAAGTTGAAGCACTGGTTTATAAACTCTTGTTTTAGTTTCCCGGTGCTGGGTAAGTGCTGAGCTGTGTCTCCACCACTAGAGGATGCGATGATCACACTACTTCAGTGAATCCTCCACCAGAGGGAGCCACATCCACACAAATAAACACGAACACTTTCCAGCTGCCGGGTGAGAGCTGTGATGAGCTTTCACCACTAGAGGGCGATAGTGCCCAACTAATGGAACAATGGGTTACCCTTTAGTTCATCTCTGAACTGAAATCTCTGCAGCGTTAAAGGGCTCGAGCCTGTGCGTCCAGTGCTTTTACAGATAGTTTAATGACAGGCAGCAGCGAATACACTAAACAAGGTAACTAAGGAATGAAATAACAGCGTGTACCTGCAACTTAATTTCTGTAATTTTTGCCCAAATCATTAAATTTTAAATACGTCCATGCCTCTTCGCTGAGGCCTGGCAGTGTGCCCACTCCGGAGCTTTGTGACGCTGCACCCTTTGTGGTTACATACAAACAGATGGGCAGGACATAAAGAAGTGCTGCCCTGCAGTGCCTAGAGATCCAATTCTATGTCTTATCGCAGGAGTTCCTGCAGTGTATGAATGCAGTGTCACTCCCACATAAGTTGACACGCCGCGTCACATACGGAGCCAATAACAGGCTCCACAATCCATCCAAGAACCACTGGATCCTCTGTGAAAGATGCCCACATATTATTATTATACTTTATTTATATAGCGCCAGCATATTCTGCAGCGCTGAACAATGGGCACAGTATACACAGGGTTACAATACATTGAGACTGAACAACATTTGATAAACCAGTACAGGAGGAAACGAGGGCCCTGTGCCCGTGGGAACTTACAATCTAGAAGGGTTGGGGTGGAAACCGGAGGAGAGGACTGCAAGGTGAAAGTGATGGACTGCAAGGTGAGAGTGATGGACTGCAAGGTTGAGAGGGATGGACTGCAAGGTGAGAGGGATGGACTGCAAGGTGAGAGGGATGGATTGCATGGTGAGAGGGATGGACTGCAAGGTGAGAGGGATGGACTGCAAGGTGAGAGGGATGGACTGCAAGGTGAGAGGGATGGACTGCAAGGTGAGAGGGATGGACTGCAAGGTGAGAGGGATGGACGGCAAGGTGAGCGGGATGGACGGCAAGACGAGAGTGGATGGACTGCAAGGTGAGAGGGATGGACGGCAAGGTGACCGGGATGGACCGCGAGACGAGAGTGGATGGGCTGCAAGGTGAGAGGGATGGGCTGCAAGGTGAGAGTGATGGAGTGGTTGGGGCAGGGAGGTGTATTAGTGAGTCGGGTGGTCGCTTCCCTAAATAGGAATGTCTTAAGGGAGCGTTTGAAGGAAGGGAAACTAGGGGAAAGTCTGACAGTATGAGGGAGAGCGTTCCAGAGGATGGGGGCTGCACGTGAGAAATCCTGCTGTCTATCATGGAAAGAGGTGATGCGGGGAGAAACTAGACGCAGGTCACTGTTTGATCTTAGGGAGCGGCTGGGGTGTATTTGGTGATTAGTGAGGACAGGTAGTGGGGCGCTGAGTTAGTGAGGGTTTTGTAGGTCAGGGTAAGGATTTCAAATTTAATTCTGCAGTGGATGGGGAGCCAGAGAGGAGCGGCAGAGACAGAGCAGCGGGTGAGGTGGATGGGGAGCCAGTGAAGGGACTCGCAGAGAGGAGCGTCAGGGACAGAGCGGCGGGTGAGGTGGATGGGGAGCCAGTGAAGGGACTCGCAGAGAGAAGCGGCAGAGACAGAGCGGCGAGTGAGGTGGATGGGGAGCCAGTGAAGGGACTCGCAGAGAGGAGCGGCAGAGACAGAGCGGCGAGTGAGGTGGATGGGGAGCCAGTGAAGGGACTCGCAGAGAGGAGTGGCAGAGACAGAGTGGCAGGTGAGGTGGATGGGGAGCCAGTGAAGGGACTCACAGAGAGGAGCAGCAGAGACAGAGCGGTGGGTGAGCTGGATGGGGAGCCAGTGAAGGGACTTGCAGAGAGGAGCGGCGGGTGAGGTGGATGGGGAGCCAGTGAAGGAACTCGCAGAGGCAGAGCGGCAGAGACAGAGCAGTGGGTGAGGTGGATGGGGAGCCAGTGAAGGGACTCACAGAGACAGAGCGGCGGGTGAGGTGGATGAGCCTGGCAGAGGCGTTCAGAATGGATTGTAGGGGGGAGAGGCGGAAGAGAGGCCAGCAAGAAGATTATCAGGGTGTGGATGAATTGTTTTGTGGTATCAGTGGTAAGAAATGACCGAACATATACTACAAATTGCTCTTTTCCTGTAATCCATGCATATTTGACTGTTTTACCCACTGATTGCGTGTATATAGTGTTTGGGTCAGATAATATAATAGATTGCAGTCACGCACAGCAGCGCTTTATACTTCACCTTTTATTGTACTTCCTGTCACTGTCACGTTACCAGTTCTTAGATTTGTTTGTCAACACCTCGTTTTATAATAACTGTCTAGCCTTTTAAGCAAATTACTGACAGATATCTCCTGCGCTTTAGAGGTCCGTTCTGCGCTTTAGAGGTCCGTCCAGTGCTTTAGAAGTCCGTCCTGCGCTTTAGAGGTCTGTCCTGCGCTTTAGAGGTCTGTCCTGCGCTTTAGAGGTCTGTCCTGCGCTTTAGAAGTCCGTCCTGCGCTTTAGAGGTCCGTCCTGCGCTTTAGAGGTCCGTCCTGGGCTTTAGAGGTCCGTCCTGCGCTTTAGAGGTCAGTCCTGCGCTTTAGAGGTCTGTCCTGCGCTTTAGAGGTCTGTCCTGCGCTTTAGAGGTCCGTCCTGGGCTTTAGAGGTCCGTCCTGCGCTTTAGAGGTCAGTCCTGCGCTTTAGAGGTCTGTCCTGCGCTTTAGAGGTCTGTCCTGCGCTTTAGAGGTCTGTCCTGCGCTTTAGAGGTCTGTTCTGCGCTTTAGAGGTCTGTCCTGCGCTTTAGAGGTCTGTCCTGCGCTTTAGAGGTCTGTCCTGCGCTTTAGAGGTCTGTCCTGCGCTTTAGAGGTCAGTCCTGCGCTTTAGAGGTCTGTCCTGCGCTTTAGAGGTCTGTCCTGCGCTTTAGAGGTCTGTCCTGCGCTTTAGAGGTCTGTCCTGCGCTTTAGAGGTCTGTCCTACGCTTTAGAGGTCTGTCCTGCGCTTTAGAGGTCTGTCCTGCGCTTTAGAGGTCCGTCCTGCGCTTTAGAGGTCCGTCCTGCGCTTTAGAGGTCCGACCTGCACTCCAGCACATTTTGGACTGGTGCACTTTTTTGACCGCGTAAGGTGTCCACTTTCTCCATTTTCCCTATTTATTGGGCTGATTGTTACGATATAGTGATACACCTAGTTAACGATGTGTGTTAATTACTACGGTAGATCTAATATATTCCCATTGATATATTCACGTGGGTCAGTTTGCGCGTTTAGGTTACAGGTTGTATAATATGTTCCCATTTGGTGGAATTTGGGAGGATTTCCACCCGCTATCACCGTCATATTAGCAGCATTCTATACCCAACCGTATTACTGAGCGCTCCTTCCATATACACTTATTTGTACCTTTTCTTAGAAGAGTCACCAGTTGACCTCTGACCCACAAGGACACGTTAAAGCGTCGCCCTTAGGGCTGCAACTAACCATTATTTGGGCAATTATTTTTTTAGATTCATCGGATAATTAGATAAATCTCTTTTGTTTTGCAATTTGCAAAGTGTGCGTAACTTTTGTGTGTAAATACACAAATTATGTATCTCGTGTTCTTTTCACACACAAGGTACGCAGGCGCCTGGTCAGAGTGATAGATTTAACCCATGTCTGCTTTCTCCCCGAACGAACCCTGCTACGAGCTCGGATAGACATGATGATGTCAGAAAAGTGAGAAGGTGGGGGGCACTGCACGCAGCCGGACCATGTCAATAAGCTAAAGTGATCAGGGTGCGCAGAGTGTCCCTTTAAAATGACTTCATGAACAAAGAGAGGGGAGGGAGTGAGTTTGGGTAAAGGACCCGAGTGTGAGAGGGAGTGAGTTTGGGGAAAGGACCCGAGTGTGAGAGGGAGTGAGTTTGGGGAAAGGACCCGAGTGTGAGAGGGAGTGAGTTTGGGGAAAGGACCCGAGTGTGAGAGGGAGTATGTGGGGAAGGGACCCGAGTGTGAGAGGGAGTGAGTTTGGGGAAAGGACCCGAGTGTGAGAGGGAGTATGTGGGGAAGGGACCCGAGTGTGAGAGGGAGTGAGTTTGGGGAAAGGACCCGAGTGTGAGAGGGAGTATGTGGGGAAGGGACCCGAGTGTGAGAGGGAGTGAGTTTGGGTAAAGGACCCGAGTGTGAGAGGGAGTGAGTTTGGGTAAAGGACCCGAGTGTGAGAGGGAGTGAGTTTGGGGAAAGGACCCGAGTGTGAGAGGGAGTGAGTTTGGGGAAAGGACCCGAGTGTGAGAGGGAGTGAGTTTGGGTAAAGGACCCGAGTGTGAGAGGGAGTGAGTTTGGGTAAAGGACCCGAGTGTGAGAGGGAGTATGTGGGGAAGGGACCCAAGTGTGAGTGACAGGCGGTGCACACACAGGCGGCACACAGGCGGCGCACACAGGCGGTACACACAGGAGGCACACAGAGGCGGCACACAGGCGATGCAGCTCCTCCACCACGCTGTGTGATAACATAAATATACACAATTTGGTGATGTCCAGCATAACCCTAGAACAAGATGATAGAGAGTAAAGCAGCGTCTGCTCCAATCCTCCCAAAGTAACTCAATCTGACTCTAACCCGTGTGAGCCGCACGCAGACCCCTTAATCTCCCGCCGTTACCATTCTCACATATCTTCTATATTGGAATCGTTACACTTTTTTCAGCCCCTGGCGGTATTAGTGTGTCGCGGGGTTAACTTTCAATGCTGAAAGCGGTAACCCCGAGCCACACTCAGGCTGGATACATACCTGTCCCTGCGCTCCCTCACTGACCCCCGCAGTCACATTATCTTCTGGCCGATCGTGACGTCATACTTCCTGGTTCCCTTCTCGTGAGCAGGACGCCGCGATCACACGGAGGAGAATGCGATCGCAGAGGTCAGCGAGGGAGCGCAGGGACAGGTATGTATCCAGCCCGAGTGTGGCTCGAGGTTACCGCTTTCAGTACTGAAAGTTAACCCCGAGACACCCTAATACCGCCAGGGAGGTTAATCCATAAGAAGAAGAGGTGTCCACTATTTCCAGAATCTATTCGTTGTATCAGCCCTGATCTCTCTTGGCCATTGCTTTGATCCATTTCCCCATCACTGTCTGCTTCCGTCTCCTGTGACACATAACATCCTCGGCGTTGTCATGCCACTCCTCAACGCTGTCATGCCGCTCCTCAACGCTGTCATGCCGCTCCTCAACGCTGTCATGCCGCTCCTCAACGCTGTCATGCCACTCCTCGACGCTGTCATGTCACTCCTCGACGCTGTCATGCCACTCCTCCACGCTGTCATGCCACTCCTCAACGCTGTCATGCCGCTCCTCAACGCTGTCATGCCACTCCTCAACGCTGTCATGCCACTCCTCAACGCTGTCATGCCGCTCCTCGACGCTGTCATGCCGCTCCTCGATGCTGTCATGCCGCTCCTCGGCGCTGCGACACGTGTCAATATTGTGCGTCTTCAATTACACATAGCTTGCTGTGCTCTATAGCAACGTGACAGCCGCGCACCTCACACTGTGTGTATACACAGCCCCGCACCTCACACTGTGTGTATACACAGCCCCGCACCTCACACTGTGTGTATAGACAGCCGCGCACCTCACACTGTGTGTATAGACAGCCGCGCACCTCACACTGTGTGTATAGACAGCCCCGCACCTCACACTGTGTGTATAGACAGCCCCGCGCCTCACGCTGTGTGTATAGACAGCCGCGCGCCTCACACTGGTGTATAGACAGCGCGCGCCTCACACTGTGTGTATAGACAGCCCCGCACCTCACACTGTGTGTATAGACAGCCCCGCACCTCACACTGTGTGTATAGACAGCCCCGCACCTCACCCTGTGTGTATAGACAGCCCCGCACCTCACACTGTGTGTATAGACAGCCCCGCGCCTCACGCTGTGTGTATAGACAGCCGCGCGCCTCACACTGTGTGTATAGACAGCCGCGCGCCTCACACTGTGTGTATAGACAGCCCCGCACCTCACACTGTGTGTATAGACAGCCGCGCGCCTCACACTGTGTGTATAGACAGCCGCGCGCCTCACACTGTGTGTATAGACAGCCCCGCGCCTCACACTGTGTATAGACAGTCCTGCGCACCTCACACTGTGTGTATAGACAGCCCCGCGCCTCACACTGTGTGTATAGACAGCCCCGCGCCTCACACTGTGTGTATAGACAGCCCCGCGCCTCACACTGTGTGTATAGACAGCCCCGCGCCTCACACTGTGTGTATAGACAGCCCCGCGCCTCACGCTGTGTGTATAGACGGCCCCGCACCTCACACTGTGTGTATAGAGAGCCTCGCACCTCACACTGTGTGTATAGACAGCCCCACACCTCACACTGTGTGTATACACAGCCCCGCACCTCACACTGTGTGTATAGACAGCCTCGCACCTCACACTGTGTGTATACACAGCCCCGCACCTCACACTGTGTGTATAGACGGCCCCGCACCTCACACTGTGTGTATAGACAGCCCCACACCTCACACTGTGTGTATAGACGGCCCCACACCTCACACTGTGTGTATACACAGCCCCGCACCTCACACTGTGTGTATAGACAGCCTCGCACCTCACACTGTGTGTCCCGGCTCGGTGGTGAGAGGTTGTGTATCACTCGATGCGCTCGGTTCATACAGAGGAGCCGGAGTTTGCTCATCTTTTCTTGTTCCAGATCAGGCTTTGTGCCGGTGATGGTCACTTTTGTCGCAGTGTCACAGTGTTGAGTGCGAGTTGACCCATTGTTTGGGGTATAAGAGGTTAAGTCGATAACCCCTGCTTGCCACACAGCATTCTCCTTGCGCCCCATCTGCTCTCCATGGACGGGCAGCCTTATCTCACCCTCTCCCAGCTGTTTGCGAGTCCTTCAGTGCGCGTTTCGGCTCTTACCCCTCTCGCCCTCAGCTCTGGGCCTGCAGAGCCGACATGAGAGGAGGCCATTATTTATATCCCGGCTTGTTATCCCCCCCCCCCCGCTCTCAAACAAACGTGTTGTGTTAGTAGCCGGCTCTGCAGAACAAAGTGTGTGTTTGTCTCCTCTCTGGGGAGAAATGAAAGGCTGTCTGTATCCTCCGTACCATGCTGGGACCTCAGCTTTTTATACTCGCAGCTCTATGGGACAAATGCTATCTGAGGAGACATAGAGACCCTCTTCAGAGCAGAATGGGGGCTTGTTCTGATGGTCCTTTAATGGTGAGCTAGGAGAGAACATTAGGACAGAAGGATCTGTGTCCCGGCCTCACAATGGGCTGAATTATTGCAGCTTTAGACTCCAGGGAAAGTTTGCAGAGGAGGGGGGGCGCATTCATAATATTAGGGGAGGGGGCTTTGACTAACAATGAAAGATGCCTTTATTCCCTTTGGGATTTTACGTAGGGACCGTTTTGATAACCCGAGTTAAAATATTGCTGTCAGAATGCAGAGAGATGAAAGAAATCGCCGTCCTGCGCGGGGAAGGAAAGCGTAGCTAGCGGCTTGACTTCCCATTGTGGCTTCATGGTGGGCAGTAGCTCCATGCCAGCTACTTTATCTCTGCCTCTCCGGCATCAGACAGGAATTAAAGGGCCCATTACTAGACCACCATCCATCGCAGAACTACACTATGATGCTTTACTATTTTCAAGGGCTGCTCGTCTTCTATTCTTACCACATTGGGGTATTTTACCGCCCAGCTGGCCACAGATGTGTCTGATGCCCGCAGCCTAAGTTGGCAACATCAGCTCAACCGGTGGTGAGAAGACCATGGCAGCTCCATGTCACATTAATAGGAGTCACTAGTGACCTCAGTGGGATTTCTCAGACTCCTGAGACCCTCTCAAGCTAAATACACAGACATTCGATTACGATGAGGGACAGAGTTGGGATCAGATTAAAGTCAATGTGGATTCCATTGATACGGTGACATGTAAAGGAGATCAGACATGAGATGCATATGATGTGTGGGCTTCATCCCGCCCCAGGCACTGTCTAGACGAGAAACCATCATACACTGGGTTTTATTGCCTCATTGCTCATACACCCTGAGAGACCGGGTAGAATCTGTTGCCTTTAAATGGAGCAGAATGTTACAGTTATGATTAATGTAACCTTAACCCCAGAACAAGCACACTAATTTCTAACCATAGCCTTAGAAACATAGAAAGTAACGTTCCATTTCCATCTGGAGCATCCAATTCAGACAAATTAGATTCCTGGACCAATTGAGACCTGGACTAAGTCTGATGCTTCAGATTCAGTCGCACCCAAATTGTACACGCCACATTGGAACGCCTTCTTCAAGTCAAGACTTTCTAGTCATTTTTAATTTTTCCCCCAGAACATTTTCCATAGGATACACTGCCCATCCACCCTATGACCCTGATACACTGCCCATCCACCCTATGACCCTGATACACTGCCCATCCACCCTATGACCCTGATACACTGCCCATCCACCCTATGACCCTGATACACTGCCCATCCACCCTATGACCCTGAGACACTGCCCATCCACCCTATGACCCCGATTCACTGCCCATCCACCCTATGACCCCGATACACTGCCCATCCACCCTATGACCCTGACACACTGCCCATCCACCCAATGACCCTGACACACTGCCCATCCACCCTACAACCCGATATACTGCCCACCCACCCTACGACACAATACACTGCCCATCCACCCTGCGACCCTCGATACACTGGCCATCCACCCTACGATAGCAATACACTGCTCATCCAACCTATGACCTGACACACTGCCCATCCACCCTATGACTCGATACACTGCCCATCCACCCCTAAGACAACGATACTCTTCCCATCCACCCTACAACCCTGATACACTGCCCATCTGTCATGGAGCTGATGTAACGCTCCATGCTTCAAACCCCAAGAGACTTTATGTTCAATTTATATTGTGTGTTTTTAAATATATATTACATCGTTTGGTTTTAGTTTAAATTAGTTTAGTGTAAAATGGCGGAACTTTAGTTTTAAATATACTTATATTCCTGTAGGTAAATGTGTTTTTGTATAGCCAGTAAACAAGCTTTACTGCTGTGTAATTTATGCAACAGGGCTTTTACCCTTATCTGGCTGCATGTTTAATTCAAGAAATCTGTGATAGTGTTTGTCTTTAATCTGATGTGTTAGAACAATAGGTTATGTAAATGTTGTGTGAGCTAAAGGCTAAAGAATGTTTATTTTGTAATACCTATCTGACATAATGTAATTAACATATTGGTAGGACGAGGTGCGCCATTTATGCAAATTATGACTGTTGGATTTCAGCATAAATGGTGGCGTTTTTATTCATTAAAAGTCAGAGAATCCTGTGGGAACATACAGCTCGTCTGGTGTCTCATTCAGGGTACCCACTATCACCCCCAGAAGGCACAGAGCGGCCCTCTGGAAATTCCTAACGGCTCCAGGGCAGAGAAACAGAAGCAGGCGGGTCAAGCTGCTCGAGGCGCTGAGGACAGCGCTCCCAGTAGTCGGACTGACCGCAACGAAGGGGTGTTTGGAGAGCCAGGACAGACGGAAGAGAACGGTTCCGTCACACCATCCACCCTACAGCCTAGATACACTGCCCATCCACCCTGACAACGATACACTGCCCATCCACCCTATGACCCCGATATGCTGCCCATCTACCCTACGACCCGATATGCTGCCCTACGACCCGATATGCTGCTCTACGACCCGATATGCTGCCCATCTACCCTACGACCCAATACGCTGCCTATCCAACTACGACACCAATACACTGCCCATCCATCCTACGACACCGATACAATGCCTATCCAAACTACGACACCGATACACTGCCCATGCACCCTACGACACTGATGCACTGCCCATCCACCCTACGACACCGATACACTGCCCATCCACCCTACGACACCGATACACTGCCCATCTACCCTACGACACCGATACACTGCCCATCCACCCTACAACCCCGATACACTGCCCATCCACCCTACGACACCGATACACTGCCCATCCACCCTACGACACTGATACACTGCCCATCTACCCTACGACACCGATACACTGCCCATCCACCCTATGACGCTGACACACTGCCTATCCACCCAGAGACCCCGATCCACTGCCCATCCACCCCACAACTTTCATACACTGCCCATACGACACTGCTACACTGCCATGCTGCCTACGCTGCCTATCCAAACTACGACACCAATACACTGCCCATCCACCTTATGACCCCGATACTCTGCCCATCCACCCTACGACATGATACATTGCCCATCCACCCTACTATACCGATACTTTGCCCATCCACCCTACTATACCGATACTTTGCCCATCCACCTTATGACACTGATACACTGCCCATCTACCCTACAACCCCGATACACTGCACATCCACCCTATGTCCCCGATACAATGCAAATCCACCCTACGACCCCGATACAATGCACATCCACCCTACGACCCCGATACAATGCACATCCACCCTACGACCCCATACACTGCCCATCCACCCTACAACCCCGATACACTGCCCATCCACCCTACGACTCGATACACTACCCATCCACCCTACGACTCGATACACTACCCATCCACCCTACGACTCGATACACTACCCATCCACCCTATGACTCGATACACTGCCCATCCACCCTACGACTTAATACACTGCCCATCCACCCTATGACTCGATACACTGCCCATCCACCCTACGACTCAATACACTGCCCATCCACCCTATGACACGATACACTGTCCATCCACCCTACGACCCGATATGCTGCCCTACGACCCGATATGCTGCCTATCCAAACTACGACACCGATACAGTGCCCATCCACCCTATGACTCAATACACTGCCCATCCACCCTACGACTCAATACACTGCCCATCCACCCTACAACACTGATGCACTGCCCATCCACCCTACAACACCGATACACTGCCCATCCACCTTACGACACCGATACACTGCCTATCCAACCTACGACACCGATACATTGCCCATCCACCCTATGACGCTGACACACTGCCTATCCACCCCGAGACCCTGATCCACTGTCCATCCACCCCACAACTTTCATACACTGCCATCCTCCATACAACACTGCTACACTGCCATCCACCCTATGACCCCAATACTCTGCCCATCCACCCTACGACATGATACACTGCCCATCCACCCAACTATACCGATACTTTGCCCATCCACCTTATGACACTGATACACTGCCCATCTACCCTACAACCTCGATACACTGCACATCCACCCTATGACCCCGATACAATGCACATCCACCCTACGACCCCGATACAATGTACATCCACCCTACGACTCGATACAGTACCCATCCACCCTACGACTCGATACACTGCCCATCCACCCTACGACTCAATACACTGCCCATCCACCCTATGACACGATACACTGTCTATCCACCCTACGACCCGATACACTGCCCATCCACCCTACTACAGCGATACACTGCCCATACACCCTACGACACTGATACAATACCCATCCACCCTACGACACGATACACTGCCCATCCATCCTACGACACCGATACACTGCCCATCCACCCTACGACACCGATACACTGCCCATCCACCCTACGACACCGATACACTGCCCATCCATCCTACGACACCGATACACTGCCCATCCACCCTACGACCCGATACACTGCCTATCCAACCTATGACACCGATACACTGCCCATCCATCATATGACTCGATACACTGCCCATCCACCCTACAACCACGATACACTGACCATCCACCCTATGACTTGATACACTGACCATCCACCCTATGACTTGATAGACTGCCTATCCACCCTATGACTTGATACACTGCCTATCCACCCTATTACTTGATACACTGCTCATCCACCCTATTACTTGATACACTGCTCATCCACCCTATTACTTGATACACTGCTCATCCACCCTATGACTTGATATACTGCCCATCCACCCTATGACCCTGATAGACTACTCATCCACTCTATTATTCCAATGCAATGCCTTTTTACTGTGTCACCTCAATACATTGCCCATCAACCCCGATACCCTGATGCACTGCCCATCCACCCTATGACTCTGATGCACTGCCCATATACCCTATGACCCTGACACACTGCCCATCCCCCTATGACCCTGACACACTGCCCATCCACCCTATGACCCTGATACACTGCCCATCCACCCTATGACCCTGACACACTGCCATCCACCCTATGACCCTGATACACTGCCCATCCACCCTATGACCCTGATGCACTGCCCATCCCCACTATGACTCTGATGCACTGCCCATCCAACTATGACTCTGATGCACTGCCCATCCACCCTATGAACCTGACCACACTGCCCATCCACCCTGTGACCTGACACACTGCCCATCCACCCTGTGACCCTGACACACTGCCCATCCACCCTGTGACCTGACACACTGCCCATCCACCCTGTGACCTGATACACTGCCCATCCACCCTGTGACCCTGACACACTGCCCATCCACCCTGTGACCCTGACACACTGCCCATCCGTCCTATGACCCTGATACACTGCCCATCCACCCTATTACTTGATACACTGCCTATCCACCCTATTACTTGATACACTGATCATCCACCCTATTACTTGATACACTGCTCATCCACCCTATGACTTGATACACTGCCTATCCACCCTATTACTTGATACACTGCCTATCCACCCTATTACTTGATACACTGCTCATCCACCCTATTACTTGATACACTGCTCATCCACCCTATGACTTGATATACTGCCCATCCACCCTATGACCCTGAAGACTGCTCATTCACTCTATTATTCCAATGCAATGCCTTTTTACTGTGTCACCTCATACATTGCCATCAACCCCGATCCCTGATGCACTTGCCCATCCACCCTATGACTCTGATGCACTGCCCATATACCCTATGACCCTGACACACTGCCCATCCACCCTATGACCCTGACACACTGCCCATCCACCCTATGACCCTGATACACTGCCCATCCACCCTATGACCCTGAAAACACACTGCCCATTCACCCTATGACCCTGATACACTGCCCATCCACCCTATGACCTGATGCACTGCCCATCCACACTATGACTTCTGATGCACTGCCCATCCACAATATGACTCTGATGCACTGCCCATCCACCCTATGAACTGACACACTGCCCATCACACCTGTGAACCTGACACACTGCCCATCCCACCCTGTGACCCTGACACACTGCCCATCCACCCTGTGACCCTGACACACTGCCCATCCACCCTGTGACCCTGATACACTGCCCATCAACCCTGTGACCCTGACACACTGCCTCCACCCTGTGACCCTGACACACTGCCCATCCGTCCTATGACCCTGATACACTGCCCATCCACCCTATGACCCTGACACACTGCCCATCCACCCTATGACCCTGACACAGTGCCCATTCACCCCGAGACTCTGATATACTGCCCATTCACCTAGGCTCTGACACACTGCCCATTCACCCTGAGACTCTGACACACTGCCCATTCACCCCGAGATTCTGCATACACTGCCCATTCACCCCAAGACTCTGATACACTGCCCATCCACCTATGACCCTGATACACTGCCCATCCACCCTGTGACCCTGATACACTGCCATCCACCCTGTGACCCTGACACACTGCCCATCCGCCCTGTGACCCTGATACACTGCCCATCCACCCTATGAGACCTGACACACTGCCCATCACCCTATGACCCTGACACACTGCCCATCCACCTTGTGACCCTGACACACTCCCATCCACCCTGTGACCCTGACACACTGCCATCCGTCCTATGACCCTGATACACTGCCCATCCACCCTATTACTTGATACACTGCCTATCCACCCTATTACTTGATACACTGATCATCCACCCTATTACTTGATACACTGCTCATCCACCCTATGACTTGATATACTGCCCATCCACCCTATGACCCTGATAGACTACTCATCCACTCTATTATTCCAATGCAATGCCTTTTTACTGTGTCACCTCAATACATTGCCATCAACCCCGATACCTGATGCACTGCCCATCCACCCTATGACTCTGATGCACTGCCCATATACCCTATGACCCTGACACACTGCCCATCCACCCTATGACCTGACACACTGCCCATCACCCTATGACCCTGATACACTGCCCATCCACCCTATGACCCTGACACACTGCCCATCCACCCTATGACCCTGATACACTGCCCATCCACCCTATGACCCTGATGCACTGCCCATCCACACTATGACTCTGATGCACTGCCCATCCACACTATGACTCTGATGCACTGCCCATCCACCCTATGAACCTGACACACTGCCCATCCACCCTGTGACCCTGACACACTGCCCATCCACCCTGTGACCCTGACACACTGCCCATCCACCCTGTGACCCTGACACACTGCCCATCCACCCTGTGACCCTGATACACTGCCCATCCACCCTGTGACCCTGACACACTGCCCATCCACCCTGTGACCCTGACACACTGCCCATCCGTCCTATGACCCTGATACACTGCCCATCCACCCTATTACTTGATACACTGCCTATCCACCCTATTACTTGATACACTGATCAATCCACCTATTACTTGATACACTGCTCATCCACCCTATGACTTGATACACTGCCTATCCACCCTATTACTTGATACACTGCCTATCCACTATTACTTGATACACTGCTCATCCACCCTATTACTTGATACACTGCTCATCCCCTATGACTTGATATACTGCCCATCCACCCTATGACCCTGATAGACTGCTCATCCACTCTATTATTCCAATGCAATGCCTTTTCTGTGTCACCTCAATACATTGCCATCAACCCCGATACCCTGATGCACTGCCATCCACCCTATGACTCTGATGCACTGCCATATACCCTATGACTTGAACACTGCCCATCCACCTATGACCCTGACACACTGCCCATCCACCCTATGACCTGATACACTGCCATCCACCCTATGAACCTGACCACTGCCCATCCACCTATGACCCTGATAACTGCATCCACCCTATGACCCTGATGCACTGCCATCCACACTGTGACTCTGATGCACTGCCCATCACATATGATCTGATGCACTGCCCATCCACCCTATGAACCTGACACACTGCCCATCCTACCCTATGACCCTGACACACTGCCCATCCACCCTATGACCCTGACACACTGCCCATCCACCCTTACCCTGTACCACTGCTTGAACACTAACCTAATGACCCTAACCCTGCACACACTATCATGATGAACACTGATATACAGGATGCAATCCAATACCCATGACATGAATGCTCCTTTATCATATGATACAACGATGAGCACCACCACAACAAGAACCTGACACCATCCACACTATGAACCTGACAAATCTGCCATCCACCCTGCCTGATGACATACCCTGCCCATCACCCTGTGACCCTGACACACTGCCCATCCACCCTGTGACCCTGATACACTGCCCATCCACCCTGTGACCCTGACACACTGCCCATCCCCCTGTGACCCTGACACACTGCCCATCCGTCCTATGACCCTGATACACTGCCATCCACCCTATGACCCTGACACACTGCCCATCCACCTATGACCCTGACACAGTGCCCATTCACCCCCGAGACTCTGATATACTGCCCATTCACCCTGAGGCTCTGACACACTGCCCATTCACCCTGAGACTCTGACACACTGCCCATTCACCCCGAGATTCTGATACACTGCCCATTCACCCCAAGACTCTGATACACTGCCCATCCACCCTATGACCCTGATACACTGCCCATCCACCCTGTGACCCTGATACACTGCCCATCCACCCTGTGACCCTGACACACTGCCCATCCGCCCTGTGACCCTGATACACTGCCCATCCACCCTATGACCCTGACACACTGCCCATCCACCCTATGACCCTGACACACTGCCCATCCACCTTGTGACCCTGACACACTGCCCATCCACCCTGTGACCCTGACACACTGCCCATCCGTCCTATGACCCTGATACACTGCCCATCCACCCTATTACTTGATACACTGCCTATCCACCCTATTACTTGATACACTGATCATCCACCCTATTACTTGATACACTGCTCATCCACCCTATTACTTGATACACTGCTCATCCACCCTATGACTTGATATACTGCCCATCCACCCTATGACCCTGATAGACTGCTCATCCACTCTATTATTCCAATGCAATGCCTTTTTACTGTGTCACCTCAATACATTGCCCATCAACCCCGATACCCTGATGCACTGCCCATCCACCCTATGACTCTGATGCACTGCCCATATACCCTATGACCCTGACACACTGCCCATCCACCCTATGACCCTGACACACTGCCCATCCACCCTATGACCCTGATACACTGCCCATCCACCCTATGACCCTGACACACTGCCCATCCACCCTATGACCCTGATACACTGCCCATCCACCCTATGACCCTGATGCACTGCCCATCCACACTATGACTCTGATGCACTGCCCATCCACCCTATGAACCTGACACACTGCCCATCCACCCTGTGAACCTGACACACTGCCCATCCACCCTGTGACCCTGACACACTGCCCATCCACCCTGTGACCCTGACACACTGCCCATCCACCCTGTGACCCTGATACACTGCCCATCCACCCTGTGACCCTGACACACTGCCCATCCACCCTGTGACCCTGACACACTGCCCATCCGTCCTATGACCCTGATACACTGCCCATCCACCCTATGACCCTGACACACTGCCCATCCACCCTATGACCCTGACACAGTGCCCATTCACCCCCGAGACTCTGATATACTGCCCATTCACCCTGAGGCTCTGACACACTGCCCATTCACCCTGAGACTCTGACACACTGCCCATTCACCCCGAGATTCTGATACACTGCCCATTCACCCCAAGACTCTGATACACTGCCCATCCACCCTATGACCCTGATACACTGCCCATCCACCCTGTGACCCTGATACACTGCCCATCCACCCTGTGACCCTGACACACTGCCCATCCGCCCTGTGACCCTGATACACTGCCCATCCACCCTATGACCCTGACACACTGCCCATCCACCCTATGACCCTGACACACTGCCCATCCACCTTGTGACCCTGACACACTGCCCATCCACCCTGTGACCCTGATACGCTGCCCATCCACCCTGTGACCCTGATACACTGCCCATTCACCCTATGACCTTGATACACTGCCCATCCACCCTATGACTCTGATACACTGCCCATTCACCCTGAGACTCTGACACACTGCCCATTCACCCCGAGATTCTGATACACTGCCCATTCACCCCCGAGACTCTGATACACTGCCCATTCACCCCGAGACTCTGATACGCTGCCCATCCACCCTATGACCCTGATACACTGCCCATCCACCCTGTGACCCTGATACACTGCACATCCACCCTGTGACCCTGACACACTGCCCATTCACCCCGAGATTCTGATACACTGCCCATTCACCCCGAGATTCTGATACACTGCCCATTCACCCCGAGATTCTGATACACTGCCCATTCACCCTATGACCCTGATACACTGCCCATTCACCCCGAGACTCTGATACACTGCCCATTCACCCCGAGATTCTGATACACTGCCCATTCACCCTATGACCCTGACACACTGCCCATTCACCCCGAGATTCTGATACACTGCCCATCCACCCTATGACCCTGATACATTGCCCATTCACCCCGAAATTCTGATACACTGCCCATTCACCCCGAGATTCTGATACACTGCCCATTCACCCTATGACCCTGATAATCTGAGATGCCTCAGTGTATCCATTTCTACTTGTAAATATTTGAGAGATAATAGTTTTTACTCTATTTTCTTTCTCTCTGGGGATAAGTTTGGACCTGCTGACCGAGCTTGTGTTCTGTCCCATAGAGTATGGTATGTGCTGCTCAATACATGGGCTATAGATCAAATCTAATATCTGGATATTTGGCAAAAATATAAACTAGTGACATCACAGGCCGCAACCTGTAAGCATCATAAGAAAGCCATGCTGTGTGTGCTGGCTCCGTCTCCGCACGCAGGGCTTCCTGCCGCCTCACAGCTATTGGCTATGGGGTAAGTCCATTGAGAAGACCTACATGTTTGAAAGGTTTCCAGGTTCTCCCCGTGGTGGGGATGTGGACTCTCATGGTGATTATCCGCGTCATAGGAAGTTATGGGAGTGTCCTGATTGGCTGAGACACTTCCTGCTCTGTGTTGAGCTCCTGCAGAAGCTGCAAAGCCTGAGGATCTACACAAATGCAGAAGCGACGTACGCCAGGATATTAATGATTTGTAATAGTGTTTGTTCTCTTTCTCCTTGGTCAGTTTATCACTTTAGAGCCGTAAATACGTAGCATTCTGGATACATTCATGTAGCGAGTATCAGGCGTTTCCGCTGATGGATCTCACATGGGCAGGAATAAATAAAGCGGCTGTACCGGAGACACCTGCGCCATCTCTGACATTAAAGGGATGTCCCGACAGGTCACATGACGCCTCATTCCATGGACGAACACCGGGCGCCTCCTGCGTGAAATATAGAGGGTTTTCCCTGTGAATCGGGAGAAGCGCCGAATCCGCACGTTCTTCTACAATATATTCACGTGTACAGAATCGCCCGATTCAATTTTATTTTTTACGGTTTCTATTTGCCGTATTATTCACGTCGCGCCGGAGGGATTTCCAGAAAGCCTCGATTACAAATACCGGCGACAATGAATGTGGATTGTGATGCGCGGCGGGTGAGAGCGGAGCTTAATGTGTGACATAAAGAGGACCTGCCTGCAGAAACGCGGGTTATTATACCTTATACATGGTGAGTGGCACAGAGCGCGCAGGAAGCTCCATAAGGAACGCGCAACCTCAGCGCTCTGTCTCACTAACTACAAATCCCAGTATCCCTGACAGCGCCAGGAACTGAGCAGACGGCAATGCCCCATCTATCACCCATTCAGCATCTGTATCTTCTCTCCTGCTCTATCCTGTCCCACCGGATGTGACCCTTCTCCTCCCGTCTCGGTAACGCGCAGAGCAGCCGGGCCAGCAAATGAAAATCAAACACCAAACTATAGGATCCCGTGGGACACTAGCAGGCCGTCCAGAAAGACTTCAGTGCACACCATGCCACCGCGAGAGCCTCCAAAAATCCCATGACCACTCGCGCTGGGGAGGCCGAAAACGTGGTTCCTAACCCCTATAGGACCAATAATCCCAAGGTATGATGGGACTTGTAGTTCTCGAATACCTGTAATTCTGCCTGTTTTGCCGGAGATCAGCGACGTGTTACATACAACTTCATGTGTTGTCATAAAGGAAGGGGCGGCCAAACCTCAGTACCTCCAGTGCCTAAACTACAATTCCCATGATGCTCAGGAAGCTGTCACAATGCTAAGGTTAACTATGAGAGACATATGTTCGCTCTGCGCAGTCGACTGGTGGCCAGGACGTTTCAGAACTGCAAAAAAATATATATTTTTCCAGAACGATCAATCAGAATGTTTAGTAACACGCCTACATAGTCCGTAACGCTGCACAACGAGCATTGAAGCGGAAAGCAGCCACTGGACTCTGAAATCCCTGTATCGTGTGGTGGGGGATTGTGGGGATTGCAGTCCAGTGCCAACCGAAAGACCAGGAATGAAATGGCTCCGGTGTGAACCGCTCAGCAATCCAGCGGCCGCTGTGACGCGCAGCGCGCATTCCTCCCCGACAGTAAAAGTAAAGCTCGTCCTTTGAAAAGGCAGCGTCACAAACAACAAACAGAAACCAGATTAGACGAGGTCGCCGGGAAGACGTCAGCGCCGCCGCACGTCACACACAGGCTGCACCGTGACCTTACCGTGCACCATGTATCCCATCCAGGAGAGCTGCCAGTCTGCACCTTACAACCCGTAACATTATGGAAGGATGTGCTGTGAGCTTTCAGATGCAACACCTGTGTTCAAGGAGGGACGGTTATAACCAGTGATGGCAAACCTCCGCACCATTATATTTCTTTTCTCATCATGCCCAGTAAGAAGGCTGGCTGAGCATGATTGGAGAGGTGGGTCACTGCTCTAACATACTCCTGCATGAGCACAGGTGTGCTCTCTCGAATCTGCCCTTACACTCCACCTGTAATTAGCACTTAAAGGCCAGTGTTGTGTGGCCCTCCTGTGGGATCAGTACGGGGCCCGAGGGGAAGATTAAAGCATGGTGCCCCCCCCCCCTGCAAACATCTGCTCCTCTTCAAGCCCCTCTATTCTCCATGCGGGTCATTGATCCAGGCTCAAAGACCTGTTGTCTAGAGCAGATGTACGGCCGTGACCCCTCTTGGCCCAGCTCTCCGGCGGGCTGTTGGTGGGTGTTTTGGGGGGCGGCCGCGGTGCTGACAGGAGGGGGGGGATCTCCCGCAGGTTTCTGGTTTATAATCCCACATGAAACATTTTACACCCAGGGGTGATGAGATCCACACAATTTACCTGGACATGCGCTACCGCCTAGACGTGACCTTCCCGTCACATATGTGGCGAGCTCTACCATCAGGCTATAAGCAGGTCATCCATGAAGGTGGTTTTAGTTACACCTGAGCGCAAGCAGATCTCAATCAAGTCACTGGGTTAGACTCTTATCCTCCGCTGTGTGAGACTTGCGGAGTGCCGGGGCATTAGTGTCACAGGAGACTTTAAGGTGGTGTCAGTTCCTATGCCAGAGTGGCAATGGGTGACCCGCAGCAGCACCAGGCGGGCGAGACGGTGTCCTGCTCCTCCATATGAAGCAAACAGCAGGTTCATAGAGGAGAGAATCCTATGGGCACCTGTCAGTATTTAGGGATTCTGAGCTGATCCATAATATTGTCATCATGCGCATTGCCAGTCCCCGGTGGCCACTCTGGGTATAGAGCACTCCACGTGCCAACCAGAGCACCCCCCTTTTTTAGGGGCACAGTGAACCATTTCCCCCCGGATAATGACCTCCTTCAATGAGCAGAGGTGTCAATCTCATAAGTGCCACGGTCCTAGATGCCAACCGCAGCAAGGCATTGCTTGTGTCATCGTCCTTACAGACTGGCAGTGCCCACCAGCCTGTGCCAAGCAAATACCCGGGTAATAATCCTTATTCTGTCACTCCTAAAATCTCTAACATTACTCCTATATAAACACAAGTCTGTGATCCACATTATATACAAACACGCCATCCTGAATTTGACACGGTGGCACGATGCCCTCATTTCTGAGGGTGGCATTGCCTGCCCCTTCCTTTACACAATCTGTAAGCGCTGATACAGATATCAGTATCCTGGGCGAGCAGGAGCTATGGGGGCAGCGCGGTACAGATGTTCCAGGCTAGAAACCCCTGGCAGGATCCACCGGTTGTCCTGTCACCGGAGACATGGAGTTGGGAGAAGATGTGAATGAGAAGAGAGGATCAGGTCACCTTCCACCTACCTGCTCTTTCTGTCCAAGCCTTGAGGTGATCCTTCCTGTCCATCCGACGTCCAGCGGTTACCATGTCCAAAATCAAATAAATCCAGACGTCGGCAACAGCAAAACAACGAGGCAGAAATCCACAGCGAAACGATCACATTGTATCCACAAAAACATGCCAGGATTAGGCTTTATCCAAAAGCTGATACATTGATGTGACTCTGGTAACCGGTGAGGATGGTCCACCTCCACACGTTAATCCATTCTGATCCGGAGGGTCCACCTCCACACGTTAATCCATTCTGATCCAGAGGGTCCGTCTCCGAAGGTTTCCTGAAAGAGATATGTGGTTTTGTACATTTCCATGAATGATGTCCACCCTGTGAAGGCTTCGGCAGCCACACGGCAGGCGGCAACATCTTGCCCGGCCAGGAGCTACCAGTCACTAGGCACCAGTTACAGGTCCTACTGAACACAACTTCTCCAGCGGCTGCAAGGGGAGAGGAGACCAGCTCTAGGACACTCCTCCTGCTTCAGGGATCGTCTTCCAGGTCCCGCCTCGGTGCACGCCAGCAGTTCCAGCTGCTGCAGAGGCTTTGCCGTACAGACTTGCGCCACGATCCCTAGACGTGTTAGCCATGCTCTGACCTGTCTGCAAGCGGTGCCAACGCAGGGGTCACTGTGCCCCATCCAGGGTCTTAACAATGTGTTGTCTTCTCCTGCTGCCCTTATATTCATTTATGCTTAATTTCTGTGTTTCAGCACAAAGTCCTTTCTCGTTATGGCAAACTAAGCGGTGTCTACCAGGAAAAGCACGTTATCCTGTGACACGGTGACCGGAGTGGGCAGAGAGCTCAGGTGGGCACATGTGTAGATGCCAGGAAAAGCACGTTACCCTGTGACACGGTGACCGGAGTGGCAGAGAGCTCAGGTGGGCACATGTGTAGATGCCAGGAAAAGCACGTTATCCTGTGACACGGTGACAGGAGTGGGCAGAGAGCTCAGGTGGGCACATGTATAGATGCCAGGAAAAGCACGTTACCCTGTGACACGGTGACCGGAGTGGGCAGAGAGCTCAGGTGGGCACATGTATAGATGCCAGGAAAAGCACGTTATCCGGTGACCGGAGTGGCAGAGAGCTCAGGTGGGCACATGTGTAGATGCCAGGAAAAGCACGTTATCCGGTGACCGGAGTGGCAGAGAGCTCAGGTGGGCACATGTATAGATGCCAGGAAAAGCACGTTACCCTGTGACACGGTGACAGGAGTGGGCAGAGAGCTCAGGTGGGCACATGTATAGATGCCAGGAAAAGCACGTTATCCTGTGACACGGTGACCGGAGTGGGCAGAGAGCTCAGGTGGGCACATGTGTAGATGCCAGGAAAAGCACGTTACCCTGTGACACGGTGACCGGAGTGGCAGAGAGCTCAGGTGGGCACATGTGTAGATGCCAGGAAAAGCACGTTACCCTGTGACACGGTGACCGGAGTGGGCAGAGAGCTCAGGTGGGCACATGTGTAGATGCCAGGAAAAGCACGTTATCCTGTGACACGGTGACCGGAGTGGCAGAGAGCTCAGGTGGGCACATGTGTAGATGCCAGGAAAAGCACGTTATCCTGTGACACGGTGACAGGAGTGGGCAGAGAGCTCAGGTGGGCACATGTATAGATGCCAGGAAAAGCACGTTACCCTGTGACACGGTGACCGGAGTGGGCAGAGAGCTCAGGTGGGCACATGTATAGATGCCAGGAAAAGCACGTTATCCGGTGACCGGAGTGGCAGAGAGCTCAGGTGGGCACATGTGTAGATGCCAGGAAAAGCACGTTATCCTGTGACACGGTGACCGGAGTGGGCAGAGAGCTCAGGTGGGCACATGCATAGATGCCATATATATGACTGGGTCCTGAATGTGTTTTTGAGCCATTGGGAGCCGCTGCGTCTTACATCACAGCCTGGTCTGCAGCTGGAGTGACGGCTCCTGCACCTCACCGGTCAAAACCCAAGAGAATGGAAGAGCAGGAGATCTGTGACTGAAGTGGCACAGCCTTTGCTCGTGTTCATTTTGGGCAATATTTTGGGGGGGTGATTGCGATATAATTGGAGAAACGTCACAAAATTCATTAAATCATGACATCGCTATGACACGTAGAATGAAAGCACAAGGACATGCTTAGGGTCCGAGCAGTGTATATCAAGACGTGTGGGTGCTTTGGTGCCTAGGTGCTTTGGACTGTAACTCCTATGATCCTCCTGGGACCTCAGCACCCCGAAAAACTGAACGCCGCAAAGACAGACCCCCCACCCTAAGTGCAGGACACGCCATGAAATCCTAAATCAGGGATCCGCCACCCTGGCCCTCCAGATGTTTTGGAAATAAAACTCCCATGATGCTCAGCCACAAAACATGTGGAGGGACCAAGGTTGCTGATGTCTGTCCTAAATGATTGTGAGACAGGACATTCAATCTGTGACATCAATGGACATCACAGCACTGTGATGACATCATATGATTTTTATCACGCATCAATGTGTCATCATATGATTTTTGTCGTGCGTCACTGATTACATCATGATTTTTGTCACGCGTCGCTGTGATGACATATGATTTTTGTCACGCGTCGCTGTGATGACATATGATTTTTATCACGCATCACTGTGTCATCATATGATTTTTGTCACGCGTCACTGATTACATCATGATTTTTGTCACGTGTCGCTGTGATGACATATGATTTTTGTCACGCGTCGCTGTGATGACGTATGATTTTTGTCACGCGTCACTGTGATGACATATGATTTTTATCACGCATCACTGTGTCATCATATGATTTTTGTCACGCGTCACTGATTACATCATGATTTTTGTCACGTGTCGCTGTGATGACATATGATTTTTGTCACGCGTCGCTGTGATGACGTCATATGTTTTTTGTCACACGTCGCTGTGATGACATCATATGGTTTTTGTCGCACGTCACTGTGATGACATATGGTTTTTGTCACACGTCACTGTGATGACATCATATGGTTTTTGTCACCCGCCACTGTGATGACATGATTTTTGTCGCACGTCACTGTGATGACATCATATGGTTTTTGTCGCGCGTCGCTGTGATGACATGATATGGTTTTTGTCGTGCGTCGCTGTATTCCCAGGGGTTTATATTATTCATAGTGGGGGGGGGGTTACCTGTCAGTGGGGGCCGCGAGGCAGAGCAGCATTTTGGGGGAATATGTTGTGTTTTATATCATTTTGATGGATGAAAATAGCTGAAGTCCGGAAACCCGCTGCTGATGCGACATCTCAGGAGGACACCGTTGGAGATGTCTCCTCCATTAATGCCCCCGCGCAGGGACAGGCCGGTATCAGACATGCCTTTATATTGGGGGGATTAGCGCGGCGGTTGTCTTGCACAGGCCGTCACGTCGCGCTGCCGGTAATGGGATAATTAGGGGATTTGTGGAACAGTAGCGCGTTTTACAGACAATGGAAGAGTGTAATTGTGGCTTTACCTTGCATCGCCCCTGGTGCTGCGGCATGGCGGCGCGCCGCCTCAATGTGCCATGTGTTTTGCCTTTTTGCGCGTCACAGCAGCTCCCACGGTCTGTTTGGTGAAATCACCTGCTTTGTACATGAATAGACCCTGTGTGCTCAGGGGCCCGGAGAGAATGGCCGTCTGTACTGTACCCAGGGATGCTGCTGGCAGGCGGCCAGGGGTGGCTGGGAATTATCGGGATTGGAGTGCGCGGCACGTAGGGTGTCGGAGAAGACCCGTCCCTGATCACTGTGACGATTCAGCACTCCGATGGGCAAAGCATAAATGGCTTAACATCACAATACGAAGCTTGTGTCCGCGTGTGTGTCTGCGTATACATGTCTCTGGGCACCATTATATGTGCGTGTAGAGGCCGGCGGTTACGGGCAAAATATCATACATTAATATACACCGCTCAAAAAAATATAAGACCTCCTCGATGTGAATGAATGAAATCTTCTTATTAAATCCTGGGGTCGTTACATTGTGTCGCTGAATGTGCCGACAACAAAATCACACAAACATTATCAATGGGAATCAAATTGATTAACCCATGGAGGTCTGGATTTGGAGTTACACTCAAAATTAAAGTGGAAAACAACACTACAGGCTGATCCAACTTTGATGTAATGTCCTTCAAACAAGTCAAAATGAGGCCCAGTAGTGTGTGTGGCCTCCATGTGCCTGTATGACCTCCCTACAACGCCTGGGCATGCTCCTGATGAGGTGGCGGATGGTCTCCTGAGGGATCTCCTCCCACACCTGGACTAAAGCATCCCCCAACTCCTGGACAGTCTGTGGTGCAACGTGGCGTTGGTGGATGGAGCGAGACATGATGTCCCACATGTGCTCAATTGGATTCAGTTCTTGGGAACGGGCGGGCCAGTCCATAGCATCAATGCCTTCGTCTTGCAGGAACTGCTGACACACTCCAGCCACATGAGGTCCAGCATTGTCTTGCATTAGGAGGAACCCAGGGCCAACCGCACCAGCATATGGTCTCACAAGGTGTCTGAGGATCTCCTCTCGCTACCTAATGGCAGTCGGGCTACCTCTGGCGAGCACATGGAGGGCTGTGTGGCCCCCTAAAGAAATGCCACCCCACACCATTACTGACCCACTGCCAAACCGGTCATGCTGGAGGATGTTGCAGGCAGCAGAACATTCTCCATGGCTTCTCCAGACCCTGTCACTTCTGTCACATGTGCCCAGTGTGAAGCTGCTTTCATCTGTGTCGAGCACAGGGTGCCAGTGGCGAAGCTGCCAATCTTGGCGTTCTCTGGCAAATGCCAAACATCCTGCACGGTGTTGGGCTGTAAGCACAACCCCCACCTGTGGACGTCGGGCCCTCATACCACCCTCATGGAGTCTGTTTCTGACCGTTTGAGCAGCCACATGCACATTTGTGGCCCGCTGGAGGTCATTTTGCAGGGCTCTGGCAGTGCTCCTCCTGTCCCTCCTTGCACAAAGGTGGAGGTAGCGGTCCTGCTGCTGGGTTGCTGCCCTCCTACGGCCTCCTCCACATCTCCTGATGTGCTGGCCTGTCTCCTGGTAGCGCCTCCATGCTCTGGACACTACGCTGACAGACACAGCAAACCTTCTTGCCACAGCTCGCATCGATGTGCCATCCTGGATGAGTTGCACTACCTGAGCCACTTGTGTGGGTTGTAGACTCCGTCTCCTGCTACCACTAGAGTGACAGCACCGCAACGCCAGCATTCAAAAGTGACCAAACCATCAGCCAGAAAGCCTAGGAACTGAGAAGTGGACTGTGGTCACCACCTGCAGAACCACTCCTTTATTGGGGATGTCTTGCTACCTGCCGATGCTTCCCACCGGTTGGCTATTCCATTTGCACAACAGCAGCATGTGGACCTGACGGTCAATCAGTGTTGCTACCTAAGGGGACAGTTTGATTTCACAGACGTGTGATTGACTTGGAGTTACATTGTGTTGTTTAAGTGCTCCCTTTATTTTTTTGAGCAGTGTGTATGGATAAACATATGTCACACGATGCGGCCTAGAGTTTACTCCTGATATTTTCCCGTCTGCTGGAGCGCTCACTATTGCCGTACCGGCTACCAACGGGCACTTCTCATATATGTGTGTCTGAAAGCATCTCCCACTTTAAACCCTCCAATCGCATACCACCAACTGTCCTATTAATGCAGACCCTCCAATCGCATACCACCAACTGTCCTACCTGTCCTATTAATGCAGACCCTCCAATCGCATACCACCAACTGTCCTACCTGTCCTATTAATGCAGACCCTCCAATCGCATACCACCAACTGTCCTACCTCTCCTATTAACGCAGACCCTCCAATCGCATACCACCAACTGTCCTACCTGTCCTATTAATGCAGACCCTCCAATCGTATACCACCAACTGTCCTACCTGTCCTATTACCACAGACCCTCCAATCGCATACCACCAACTGTCCTATTAACGCAGACCCTCCAATCACATACCACCAACTGTCCTATTAATGCAGACCCTCCAATCACATACCACCAACTGTCCTACCTGTCCTATTACCACAGACCCTCCAATCGCATACCACCAACTGTCCTATTAACGCAGACCCTCCAATCACATACCACCAACTGTCCTATTAACGCAGACCCTCCAATCACATACCACCAACTGTCCTACCTGTCCTATTAACACAGACCCTCCAATCGCATACCACCAACTGTCCTATTAACGCAGACCCTCCAATCACATACCACCAACTGTCCTACCTGTCCTATTAACGCAGACCCTCCATTTGCATACCACCAACTGTTTTGAGTAACCTATCATATATGGAAATTAATACGTATCTGGTCAGCACGAAAGAAACACAAGGGATGTCGGGCGGTTCTCGTAATAACGTCCTCAGTATAGATGGAATATATAGAAAACAAAAGGAAAAAACACTATTGGTGCAGTATGTCTCATACAGGTTATATATTCTATATTGTGGTCATGTCTTCACTCACAAAGCAAGAGCCCCAACACTGGCTCTGAGTGGATAAACGCCTGCGGGTTGTTTTCTGAAATATTCTCCGGTGCTGGAACTCGTTCTTATAAAATTTATTAAAAATAAACAATTTAAAACAAAATTAAAGGTCCAGGACGCAATTTGTTTTAAATTGTTTATTTTTAATAAATTTTAATTGTTTCTATTGTGTGATTTGTTAAAGTATAACCTATCATATATAGCTACTGTTAAACTTCTTTATCCAACATCATGACTTTCAGGCATTGTCATGTTTTCCACCGTTTTTGTATGTTTTTCGTCCATGTCTTATGACTCGAGGCCGCATTGTGTGACGTATGTTAATCCATATACACTAATAAAGGTTATATTTTATGATATCTTGCCCCAGCCTCTGCACACACATATATTGATATGTTCCAGGGGTTACCCCCCCATTGATTAGGTTACTGGGCTATTGGTTCCTGATACATATCCTCTTGATTTTCTGGTTCTTCCAGTCGGTAGCACCGTTTTTGTTGCTTCCAATCTTTGTAACCCCTGCCGTCTCCACATATTCCGATGTATCTGTGCACGCCTGATTGTGCGCAAATCTGTTTACCTGCAAATGTAACTGTGTGTGTATCTGCGTTTATATGTGTGTAGATATCTCCATGTATAGGTGTATATCTCTGAGTGTATTGGCGTGTGTGTATCTGCATGAATAAGTGTGTAGATATATCTGTGTGTATAAGTGTGTACCTGCATGTGTGTGTGTGTCTGTGGGTATCTGCATGTATAGGTGTGTATACATGTGTGAATAGGTAGGTGTGCAGTGTAAAGGTGGTGTGCATGTATATTTGAGTGTGTAGATGTGTTTGCATATCTGAGAGTAACGGTGTGTGTGTCTGCATGAATAGGAGTTTGTGTATATATATATATAGTGTATAAGTGTGTGTGTGTACATATCTGGGCCTATAGGTGGGTGGGTGTATAGGTATGTTTATATATGTCTATGTATCGGCTGGTGTGTGTATAGGCGGGTGCATATCAATGTGTAAAGAGTGGGCTTGCGCACTGCAACTGCTTTCTTTAAGTCCCACCAGAGGTTCTCAATCGGATTTAAGTCAGGTGACTGCGATGGTCACTCTAAAATGTTCCAGCCTTTAATCTGCAACCATGCTCTAGTGGACTTGGAGGTATGCTTGGGATCATTGTCCTGTTGAAAGGTCCAACGTCTCCCAAGCCTCAGGTTTGTGACGGACTGCATCACATTGTCATCCAATATCTCCTGGTACTGAAGAGAATTCATGGTACCTTGCACACGCTGAAGCTTCCCTGAACCTGCAGAAGCAAAACAGCCCCAAAGCATGATTGACCCCCCGCCATGCTTCACAGTAGGCAAGGTGTTCTTTTCTTCATAGGCCTTGTGCTTCCTCCTCCAAACATAGCGTGGATCCATGGGCCCAAACAGTTCTAATTTTGTTTCATCAGTCCACAGAACACTATCCCAAAACTTCTGTGGTTTGTCCACATGACTTTTGTCATACTGCAGTCGACTCTTCTTATTCTTTGGAGACAGCAAGGGGGTGCGCCTGGGAGTTCTGGCATGGAGGCCTTCATTACGCAGTGTGCGCCGTATTGTCTGAGCTGAAACTTCAGTACCCACATCTGACAAATCTTTTCTCAGTTCCTCAGCAGTCACACGGGGTCTTTTCTCCACTCTACGCTTCAGGTAGCGCACAGCAGTCGAAGTCAGCATCTTCTTTCTGCCACGACCAGGTAGCGTTTCCACAGTGCCCTTTGCCTTGAATTTGCGAATGATGCTTCCTATGGTCTCTCTTGGTATGTTTAACATCTTTGCAATCTTCTTATAGCCATTGCCCTTCCTGTGAAGAGTAATCACCTCTTCTCTTGTCTTCCTGGACCATTCTCTTGACTTCACCATGTTTGTAACCACACCAGTAAATGTCTAGAAGGAGCTGAGTATCACAGTCATTTTAATGCTGCCTAATTGGTGCTTATTATGCTTTATTGCTGCTCCGTGACATCCACAGGTGTTTTCAATACCTGATTGAAAACACTTGAATGAACCTCTGTTCTTCAGAGTGGTAGTCTTTAAGGGGTTGAATAATTGTGTCAATGAAGAATTCACAAAAGAAACATTTACTACTGTATTACAAAACCAATTGATGTCATTTTAGTTGCATATGGTTCTTTAAAAAGTCCTTGTAGGATTTCATTCTGAATACAATTACAAATGTCACTAAATTCCCTAAAACCCTTTACAGCATTGGGGGTTGAATAATTTTGAACACAACTGTATGTATCAATAACAGATGGAAAAGTATAAAACAAAGGCCAATTTCCCCTTCCTATAGATGAGCCGTCCAAACGATGCTCGGCAGCACAGGAGAATAAAAAGCACTTTATTGAAAACCAATAAATACCAGGACGCGTATTTCCGGCAATCCGGCTTCCTCAGCTGGCAAATTATATACAGTATATTCTGTATCTACCTAGAGCCAGGCTGGCTGAGAGTGGTGTGAGTGCGTTTTGAAGATCCTGATATGCTGCAGTATATATTATTCCTATGTTTGTTTCTCTCTTATTTTTGAGATGAAAAGGGGATGTATTGATGAAGGAATAACGTGTATTAAGTGTACGGAAGATATTGTATACCCCTCCTCACCATTTATTAGGTGTTCTGCGCTGTACCGATCTCTCGCATTTATATAGATTTTTGGGTGTGCGAATGAATGGGTGTATAGGCGGATGTGTGAATGAATGGGGGTATAGGCGGATGTGTGAATGAATGGGGGTATAGGCGGGTGTGTGAATGAATGGGTGTATAGGCGGGTGTGTGAATGAATGGGGGTATAGGCGGATGTGTGAATGAATGGGGGTATAGGCGGATGTGTGAATGAATGGGGGTATAGGCGGATGTGTGAATGAATGGGGGTATAGGCGGTGTGTGAATGAATGGGGGTATAGGCGGGTGTGTGAATGAATGGGGGTATAGGCGGTGTGTGAATGAATGGGGGTATAGGCGGGTGTGTGAATGAATGGGGGTATAGGCGGTGTGTGAATGAATGGGGGTATAGGCGGGTGTGAATGAATGGGGGTATAGGCGGTGTGTGAATGGGGGTATAGGCGGGTGTGAATGAATGGGGGTATAGGCGGGTGGTATCTGGGCGTATAGTTGGATGGTATGTGTACCCTCTTCTCTGGCCCCGCCTCCCGCGCATGGCAGTGTATAGGTGGCGGCTTGTCTGTGTTGTATTATTTGTGGTTAGGCGCAATCAGTAATGAAATCACTGTATAATTCGCTGGATTTCTCCCGCTCGTCACCTCGGTCCCCTTCGCACACGGCCATCGGGTTAGGGGCGCCCGGCCTTGCGTCTGCCTCTGTCATTCCAGGTCACTTGCATTGTGCTGGACACTTTGTGATGATTTACACACATTGCCGGGAGGATTTCTTGTGCTCTTTGTGGCTGTGAGGGCATTCCTTCCTTTGTGTCAAAGTATGTAGGGAATGTGATGGCGGCTTCCTCCTGGTTATCGGATCCCAGAACCCTCGCCTAAATAAAGTCCCTGTAACCAAACACACTCCCCTCCCAGATAATTACCAGCAGGCCCTCCGAGTGTGTGAATCCGGAGAACAACAGCAACACTCATACGCCTGATACAATGAGGCCTGTGTGCTCTATCAGCAAGGGCTAATGGGTACGGAAAGGGTAGTAGATACATGGAATAGCCTCCCAGTGGGAGCAGTAACAGTGATATAGAAAGGGTAGTAGATACATAGAATAGCCTCCCAGTGGGAGCAGTAACAGTGATATAGAAAGGGTAGTAGATACATGGAATAGCCTCCCAGTGAGGGCAGTAACAGTGATATAGAAAGGGTAGTATATATAATCTACTACCCTTTCTATATCACTGTTACTGCTCCCACTGGAGACTATTCCATGTAACAGTGATATAGAAAGGGTAGTAGATACATGGAATAGCCTCCCAGTGGGAGCAGTAACAGTGATATAGAAAGGGTAGTAGATACATAGAATAGCCTCCCAGTGGGAGCAGTAACAGTGATATAGAAAGGGTAGTAGATACATGGAATAGCCTCCCAGTGAGGGCAGTAACAGTGATATAGAAAGGGTAGTATATATAATCTACTACCCTTTCTATATCACTGTTACTGCTCCCACTGGGAGACTATTCCATGTAACAGTGATATAGAAAGGGTAGTAGATACATGGAATAGCCTCCCAGTGGGAGCAGTAACAGTGATATAGAAAGGGTAGTAGATACATGGAATAGCCTCCCAGTGGGAGCAGTAATCTTTACTGCAGTCTTCCAGCAGCCAGGGATTTGGCAGAATACAGGGAGAGCTGTGGGGTCAGTTGGTGAAATTCAGGGGTTATAATGAGTGTAAATTCCTGTACAGTACAGATACAAGGTGTTACTGTAATTGCCACACACAGGCATTATGCGGCACATACAGATACAAGGTGTTGCTATAATTGCCACACACATGCATTATGCAGCACATACAGATACAGGGTGTTGCTGTAATTGCCATACACAGGCATTATGCAGCACATACAGATACAAGGTGTTGCTGTAATTGCCATACACAGGCATTAAGCGGCACATACAGATACAAGGTGTTGCTGTAATTGCCATACACAGGCATTATGCGGCACATACAGATACAAGGTGCTGCTATAATTGCCATACACAGGCATTATGCAGCACATACAGATACAAGGTGTTGCTGTGATTGCCTTACACAGGCATTATGTGGCACATAAAGATACAAGGTGTTGCTGTAATTGCCATACACAGGCATTGTGCGGCACATACAGATACAAGGTGTTGATGTAATTGCCATACACAGGCATTATGCGGCACATACAGATACAAGGTGTTGCTGTAATTGCCATACACAGGCATTATGCAGCACATACAGATACAAGGTGTTGCTGTAAATGCCATACACAGGCATTATGCGGCACATACAGATACAAGGTGTTGCTGTAATTGCCATACACAGGCATTATGCGGCACATACAGATACAAGGTGTTGCTGTAATTGCCATACACAGGCATTATGCAGCACATACAGATACAAGGTGTTGCTGTAATTGCCATACACAGGCATTATGCAGCACATACAGATACAAGGTGTTGCTGTAATTACCATACACAGGCATTATGCGGCACATACAGATACAAGGTGTTGCTGTAATTGGCATACAGAGGCATTATGCAGCACATACAGATACAAGGTGTTGCTGTAATTGCCATACACAGGCATTGTGCGGCACATACAGATACAAGGTGTTGATGTAATTGCCATACACAGGCATTATGCGGCACATACAGATACAAGGTGTTGCTGTAATTGCCATACACAGGCATTATGCGGCACATACAGATACAAGGTGTTGCTGTAATTGCCATACATAGGCATTGTGCGGCACATACAGATACAAGGTGTTGCTGTAATTGCCATACACAGGCATTGTGCGGCACATACAGATACAAGGTGTTGCTGTAATTGCCATACACAGGCATTGTGCGGCACATACAGATACAAGGTGTTGCTGTAATTGCCACACACAGGCATTATGCGGCACATACAGATACAAGGTGTTGCTGTAATTGCCATACACAGGCATTGTGCGGCACATACAGATACAAGGTGTTGCTGTAATTGCCATACACAGGCATTGTGCGGCACATACAGATACAAGGTGTTGCTGTAATTGCCATACACAGGCATTGTGTGGCACATACAGATACAAGGTGTTGATGTAATTGCCATACACAGGCATTGTGCGGCACATACAGATACAAGGTGTTGCTGTAATTGCCATACACAGGCATTGTGCGGCACATACAGATACAAGGTGTTGCTGTAATTGCCATACACAGGCATTGTGCGGCACATACAGATACAAGGTGTTGCTGTAATTGCCATACACAGGCATTGTGCGGCACATACAGATACAAGGGTGTGCTGTAATTGCCATACACAGGCATTATGCGGCACATACAGATACAAGGTGTTGCTGTAATTGCCATACACAGGCATTGTGCGGCACATACAGATACAAGGTGTTGCTGTAATTGCCACACACAGGCATTATGCAGCACATACAGATACAAGGTGTTGCTGTAATTGCCACACACAGGCATTATGCAGCACATACAGATATTGCATCTGAAAGATCAGGACTGTCTGTTCTATCCCGGGACACATGGCAGGTATGGTATCACATGACTGAGCTTTCAGATGGTGTTGTGGCACATTGCGCGGATACTTTGCATCCTGTGTGAGTCACCTTCTTATGCCGGATCCCAGGATTGTGTCTTGTACCCTGACCCATGGGCGGTCTTCGTTGATGTCCCCTGTGGCCGGGGTCCTGGCAGGTCTGTAAAGCAGACAGGTCTCTGACGTAGCGGTCGCTAGCGTGACAGCAAGTACATCCACCTGTCTCGCACGCAGGTAAAGGAAGGCCAAGCAGGCAGGGACTTGCAGGAAGAGAACAATGAGCTGTATTGTTGCAGAAAGCAGCTGGGCCTTCCCTGGAGATCACTCAGCTCCTGTCAGAGGCTGCAAGACACACACACAAAGGAAACCGCACCGCCTGGGGGCCCAGGGTATCATCTCTGCTTTACACGCAAGGTGTCAGTCACAGCCATGTGGCCTGTGCGCCTGCAACGTCACGTGGGAATGAGTGTCAGCCTAGAGGGAAAACCGAGCATGTCCTCGTATTCCCGGGGGGGGGGGGGGTCTGCTTTGCTGGACTCCTTCATATAACAGCAGTCACGCAGCATTGTTGTATGTTTGTAACATGTTAGTAGCCGAGTCTCTGCTATGACTCCTGCTTCTGCCGTGCACTGCCGGGCGACTGGGAAGCAAAGTGCCGCCGCAGCACATCTACCAGCGACTTAATGACAACCTCATTAGTAGACTCACAGCCAGCTACAACCTGTCTGAAGTGGTTGTGGTACCCAGAGTGTCCCCCTTAACCCTTAAGGGGGGGTCCAAAACCAACTCCTGCATTTTTGAATAGCTGACCCGGGCAGGGTTAATGTGCTCAGCGCCCGCGCGAGGGTCTGTTATTCACAAACAAGTGCATTATTTGGGATTTTAACTGTTTTAAAGGGACACTACAAGCACCACAGCCACATCGCACTCTGATTGTGACGTTCAGGTGATCACTCCCTCTCCTCCTCCGTAATGTGAATTCCCACAATGCTTGTGACCGTCACGGTACACAGAGCATCGGAGCGCGTGTGCGTGTGTGTGTGTGTCGGCTCTAATTGCCTCTTCACCTGCGACGCTGTGCACAGTGACAGGTGACACGGTGCCGACCTAGCCATGCACAGGGGCGTGGCCTAATGCAGGCTGAAGTGGTCCAGCCTGTGCAAAGTTTATGTCGGTACCTGCATTTTTCGAAAGCTTTTTGCCTGTTTGTTTTTTTTTTAACGGGTCTGGACGCTGCCTGTATCGCTGTATACTCTGATAATCTTCTAATGTCCTGTTACTGAGCAGGTCACAGCGCTCCGAGCCGAGTATATACATGTATATGAGCTGTAACAGCAGAGCAGATTTATTTGCCGTGCTGGCGCCACCAGAACAAGTGGGAAAAGCCCCCGGCATCTCCTATTCTATGTCTTTATTTCACGTCTGTACGTGAAAGCCGGTTACCGTGGCCTGGATGTTCCCACAGAAGGTTACCGTGTCCGGTACATTCCACTTCCCAGGGAAGGTTACCGTGGCCTGGATGTTCCCACAGAAGGTTACCGTGGCTGGGACGTTCTCAGGGAAGGTTGCCGTGTCCTGGACGTTTCCAGGGAAGGTTCCTGTGGACTGGATCTTCCCAGGGAGGGTTACCGTGGCCTGGACGTTCCCAGGGAGGGTTACCGTGGCCTGGATCTTCCCAGGGAGGGTTACCGTGGCCTGGATCTTCCCAGGGAGGGTTACCGTGGCCTGGATCTTCCCAGGGAGGGTTATCGTGGCCTGGATGTTCCCAGGGAGGGTTACCGTGGCCTGGATCTTCCCAGGGAGGGTTACCGTGGCCTGGATCTTCCCAGAGAAGGTTACCGTGGCCTGGATGTTCCCAGGGAGGGTTGCCGTGGCCTGGATCTTCCCAGGGAGGGTTACCGTGGCCTGGATCTTCCCAGGGAGGGTATATTGTTCCATGACTGGTAGTTGGAATTTTCCTACTGAATGAGTTCACAAATCTCCAAACCGCCCAGTTCTTCCTCAAACCATTGGCATGCGTTTGCCCGTCTTGTGAAGGAGCCACTGTATATTGCTGCGCCGTAGCTGCCTCTGATAGCAGGAAGTGTCCGAGTGACAGTGATTTATTAGGGCGTAGCTGAACTCGCTTCACTGGTGGTTACAGCAGTTTGTCCCCTGGATTCACAACCATCAGATAAAGGTAATGATGGCAATGAGGACACTGGTGCGCTGTGATTCTCACTGTGCTCTGTCGGCCAATGGGCCTCAAAGCTGTTGATTGCCATTAGGCATCGCTGACCGCAAGCTGAGCACGACTCGGCCAGCGGTGACTCCACAGACCCCTAGAATTCTCTTTCATTGTAAGTTTCTCTAATTCTTTAGGACTTTGTTGCTTCTTGGTGTCAGCGGTGGGATGTTACTGTGACACTCAGAAACTGCACGGCAAACCACGGCTTCCTCACACGTCATCAACCGCAAAACCCCGAGACTCTGTCATACTGGCCACGTGATGACCTTTTGCCCTTTGTGCAGTCCTGTTAATGAGCAGGTCACCAGAGCCCTCTCTGCGATAAGAGATTCAGTGACACATAATGTTTCATCTTCACGTCACAGTGGATCCCGCAGGATGTCATGTGCCAGTCAGTCGGGGTACGTTGGATTCCAGTGGATTTCCAGTAGATCTTCCAGGTAGGGCAGCCCTGATGGGTCTTCATAGATCTATACAGCTTTACTGCAGGTTACACAGCTGGATGTGCTTCATCTATATGATCACACAGAGTTTGCCAGAATTCCTGTGTTTATCTCCGAGCAGTGTTTACGCAGGTTACACCCCCGGCACAAGGCTGGCACCGAACCAAGAGTGAAGTCAGAGTAACCCATTTGCCAGCTCTGCGGTTCCTGGCTGCAGGGAAAGGCTGATTTATGCGCCCAGAACCTCAGCTCTGAAGGAAATTAGGACTGCTTGTGTTTTCACTTTTTACCACCTTGCTTGCCGTTCCTGCGGTGATCCGGTCTCGCTTGCCGGTGGGGGATCTGCTTCACCGGAGTAACAAACCAGATTGCCGGGTGGCAATGCTGACAGGTCCAATATGCTGCAATGTAGGGACGTTCACATCAAACCTGGTGATTGCGGTCACACATTCTGCAATGCCTAGAGATACCGGCAGTACTGACAGATCCCATCATGCCGGATTCAATGCCTAGAGATACCGGCAGTACTGACAGATCCCATCATGCCAGATACAATGCCTAGAGATACCGGCAGTACTGACAGATCCCGTCATGCCGGATGCAATGCCTAGAGATACCGGCAGTACTGACAGATCCCATCATGCTGGATACAATGCCTAGAGATACCGGCAGCACTGACAGATCCCGTCATGCCGGATGCAATGCCTAGAGATACCGGCAGTACTGACAGATCTCATCATGCCAGATACAATGCCTAGAGATACCGGCAGCACTGACAGATCCCATCATGCCGTATACAGTGCCTAGAGATAACCGGCAGTACTGACAGATCCCATCATGCCGGATACAGTGCCTAGAGATACCGGCAGTACTGACAGATCTCATCATGCCAGATACAATGCCTAGAGATACGGGCAGCACCGACAGATCCCGTCATGCCGGATACAATGCCTAGAGATACCGGCAGTATGCTGGATGAAATGCCGGCAATACTGACAAATCCCATCATGCCGGATACAGTGCCTAGAGATACCGGCAGCACTGACAGATCCCATCATGCCGGATACAGTGCCTAGAGATATCGGCAGTATGCTGGATGCAATGCCGGCAATACTGACAAATCCCATCATGCCGGATACAGTGCCTAGAGATACCGGCAGCACTGACAGATCCCATCATGCCAGATACAGTGCCTAGAGATACGGGCAGCACCGACAGATCCCGTCATGCCAGATACAATGCCTAGAGATACCAGCAATATGCTGGATGCAATGCCGGCAATACTGACAAATCCCATCATGCCGGATACAGTGCCTAGAGATACCGGCAGCACTGACAGATCCCATCATGCCGGATACAGTGCCTAGAGATACCGGCAGCACTGACAGATCCCATCATGCCGGATACAATGCCTAGAGATACCGGCAGCACTGACAGATCCCATCATGCCGGATACAGTGCCTAGAGATACCGGCAGCACTGACAGATCCCATCATGCCGGATACAGTGCCTAGAGATACCGGCAGCACTGACAGATCCCATCATGCTAGATACAATGCCTAGAGATACCGGCAGCACTGACAGATCCCGTCATGCCGGATGCAATGCCTAGAGATACCGGCAGTATGCCGGATGCAATGCCTAGAGATACCGGCAGTACTGACAGATTCCATCATGCCGGATACAGTGCCTAGAGATAACCGGCAGTACTGACAGATCCCATCATGCCGGATACAGTGCCTAGAGATACCGGCAGTACTGACAGATCCCATCATGCCGGATACAGTGCCTAGAGATAACCGGCAGTACTGACAGATCCCATCATGCCGGATACAGTGCCTAGAGATAACCGGCAGTACTGACAGATCCCATCATGCCGGATACAGTGCCTAGAGATACCGGCAGTACTGACAGATCTCATCATGCCAGATACAATGCCTAGAGATACGGGCAGCACCGACAGATCCCGTCATGCCGGATACAATGCCTAGAGATACCGGCAGTATGCTGGATGCAATGCCGGCAATACTGACAAATCCCATCATGCCGGATACAGTGCCTAGAGATACCGGCAGCACTGACAGATCCCATCATGCCGGATACAGTGCCTAGAGATACCGGCAGTACTGACAGATCTCATCATGCCAGATACAGTGCCTAGAGATACGGGCAGCACCGACAGATCCCGTCATGCCGGATACAATGCCTAGAGATACCGGCAGTATGCTGGATGCAATGCCGGCAATACTGACAAATCCCATCATGCCGGATACAGTGCCTAGAGATACCGGCAGCACTGACAGATCCCATCATGCCGGATACAGTGCCTAGAGATACCGGCAGCACTGACAGATCCCGTCATGCCGGATACAGTGCCTAGAGATACCGGCAGCACTGACAGATCCCATCATGCTAGATACAATGCCTAGAGATACCGGCAGCACTGACAGATCCCGTCATGCCGGATGCAATGCCTAGAGATACCGGCAGTACTGACAGATTTCATCATGCCGGATACAGTGCCTAGAGATACCGGCAGTACTGACAGATCTCGTCATGCCAGATACAATGCCTAGAGATACGGGCAGCACTGACAGATCCCGTCATGTCGGATACAGTGCCTAGAGATACCGGCAACACTGACAGATCCCATCATGCCGGATACAGTGCCTAGAGATACCGGCAGCACTGACAGATCCCATCATGCTAGATACAATGCCTAGAGATACCGGCAGCACTGACAGATCCCGTCATGCCGGATGCAATGCCTAGAGATACCGGCAGTATGCCGGATGCAATGCCTAGAGATACCGGCAGTACTGACAGATTCCATCATGCCGGATACAGTGCCTAGAGATACCGGCAGTACTGACAGATCCCGTCATGCCGGATGCAATGCCTAGAGATACCGGCAGTATGCTGGATGCAATGCCTAGAGATACCGGCAGTATGCCGGATGCAGTGCCTAGAGATAACCGGCAGTACTGAGAAATCCCATCATGCCGGATACAGTGCCTAGAGATACCGGCAGCACTGACAGATTCCATCATGCCAGATACAGTGCCTAGAGATACCGGCAGCACTGACAGATCCCGTCATGCCAGATGCAGTGCCTAGAGATAACCGGCAGTACTGACCCCATCATGCCGGATACAGTGCCTAGAGATACCGGCAGCACTGACAGATCCCATCATGCTAGATACAATGCCTAGAGATACCGGCAGTACTGACAGATCTCATCATGCCAGATACAATGCCTAGAGATACCGGCAGTATGCCGGATGCAATGCCTAGAGATACCGGCAGCACTGACAGATCCCATCATGCCGGATACAGTGCCTAGAGATACCGGCAGCACTGACAGATCCCATCATGCCGGATACAGTGCCTAGAGATACCGGCAGCACTGACAGATCCCATCATGCTAGATACAATGCCTAGAGATACCGGCAGTACTGACAGATCTCATCATGCCAGATACAATGCCTAGAGATACCGGCAGTATGCCGGATGCAATGCCTAGAGATACCGGCAGCACTGACAGATCCCATCATGCTGGATACAGTGCCTAGAGATACCGGCAGCACTGACAGATCCCATCATGCCGGATACAATGCCTAGAGATACCGGCAGCACTGACAGATCCCATCATGCCGGATACAGTGCCTAGAGATACCGGCAGCACTGACAGATCCCGTCATGCCGGATGCAATGCCTAGAGATACCGGCAGCACTGACAGATCCCATCATGCCGGACACAGTGCCTAGAGATACCGGCAGCACTGACAGATCCCGTCATTATTATTATCTTCTAGTTTTGGTAATTTTGGGGGTTTCCCGTAGTTTTGTAGTGGATTAGAGTTTGATATCGAGTTTGAGCCGTGCACGGCTTTTCAGTAAAGTCTAATCATCGACACTGTATCCACCGTCCTCCACCAATCACTGGCTGAGAATCCGTGAACGCCTGGCACCCGACAGCCCGTGTCACTGCGCGGACATGAGGACGCGGCCTCCATCGTAGCGTTACTTAGACCAGGCGGGTTTTTATCTCCCGTCACGTGACAGAAAGATTTTATTAACAAATTTGAAAAGGGTCGACCTGTGACCCGTCATGTGATCCCCAAATCCACGGGCAGGCCGAGGTGCGGTGCTGCAGGGTGCACGTCTTGCTGGCGTCCCTTTTTCCCGCTTGTCTAGTGTGGCACTCTTACTGGTGCTCTTTGACTTGTGTCATTCTGGTCTTCGACGACGAGCGCCACTTACACCTTATTAATCGCGTTATTTTAGCTTCCGTATTGACGCCGCATGTTTGTGTCATCCTGCGTCGTTATAAAGCAGCAAACGCACGTCGTGATTTTGAAGAAAGTAACTGTGTGTATTGTGTAAGTGACGCAGAGACATGTTGGCGCACTCAGATGATGTCATCTCCTGTCCACACATCCATAGCATTGTTGCTTATTGTGTGTTGTGATGTGGATCACTGTGCTCCTGTATGGCGTGTTCTGGCGTTATTGATCCCTGTTGTGTCATGACCTGATTCGGGCTTATCAATACTCAGAGGTTTCCTGCGTTACGCCCGGCAGATATCAGTGATTCAAGCTCTGCATGCTGGCGTACAATGGGTTAAATAAAGGTATATATTATCCTCATAGTGCAGTGGACTGTAACCCCTATCATTCTCTATCACTAAACATCTTGGAATCCCCTTCCTTTAGGTGAAATCTCCTCTCCTCAACTCTTACTGAATGACTGTGTGTCATTTGTAAAGTGCTGCTAGTGAACAGGTCAGCAGAGAGCAGCAGCCATTGGTCCTGTGTGATCACATCACATGGCGAGTGGGAGATATGCTGCCGAGCTGTGCGTTTTGCCGGTCGGCAGGGATCGTTCCGGTGACTCAGGTGCACGGACGTGAGCCAAGGCTTTTCCCTCAGCCGCTCTCTGGTGTTTTTTTATTGCGAGGCTCACAAGAATAGCCGTATTGTTCCTGTGCGTGCAAAGCTCCCGCTTGGGTTCGGCTCCCGCCCTTGCTCGCAAAACCACAATTACACCCAGCTGCACCTTGTTCCTTCTGTCTGCCTCGCTCTCTTTTTTGGCATCAGGTAAATATCGGCATCTGCACGCGATCCCCAGGGAGAGCGATGGGAGGGAGGGTTTCCACGCTGCTGTAACATCCTCCTCAGCCTGGTCTTCATATAGAAAGGGAAATAAATGGCATTCCTCCTCACTGACTCAGCACATAAACCAGAGAGGGAACCCGTTAACCTGTTCACTGCCAGGCTGAGCGAGCCTGCACCCTGTGAGCGTTCTGAACGGGGATACAGTGCGGGGAGGGTTAAATTGCCATGTGATCTCTAAGAAAACGGAGGGTCACTGCAGCATGGGGGGGGGCCCAGACATGGAAACACTGCGGGGTACACGTGCCTTAAAGACTGTATCACCTCCAGGTGATGCTGATAGGAATTGTAGTCCACAGTGCTGTGTAGCCATGTACCCCCAGACTTACTGAAGCTTTATAGAGACTCAGCCGCATGTCACTGCACGTATATATCTCACGTCTGTATTGATGGCCGGGGCATGAAAAGTGCTGCCCGGCGTTTAGGCGGTATTCACTCGCTGCAGGAAAGAAACCATTTCATTGAGGAAGATTCCCGCTGTAAGTTGGGTGATCCTTTATATGGGCATTTGGATGGGGCAGCACTTTTCATGTGGCACCAGCTGCCATAAATGGATGGAGGCATTGCAACTGGTCTGAGACAAGTCTCTGCTGCAGTGAGGGCCACGTGACTAGCCATCACATCGACTACGCGGAGCAGCCCACATCCAAGAAGGTTAAAACCACTTAAATACATGCTGTAGTCAGCACGCAGCCAATCAGGATGTGGTTCAGCCTTATGCCACTGCCGCTATATGAACAGCCTGTGCAATGATTGGCAGCAGCCCCCCAAAATACTGGCCCCCCCATTCCTTCTGTAACACCCCTAAAATCTGTCCCAACTTTCTACACTTACCGTCTTCTCATCACCGTAACATTGTGTTGTCCAACATGTTGCTATAATAAGTGCAATCTGGTGAACGTGGTGACATAAGTGCGCAGTAGATGGTGGCTCTCGGTTTCACGGGGTCCTCTCGGCATCATGGTTCCCTCTCGGCTTCACAGGGCCCTCTCTACATCATGGTTCCCTCTCGGCTTCACGGGGTCCTCTCTGCATCATGGTTCCATCTTGGCTTCATGGGTCCCTCTCTGTATCATGGTTCCCTCTTGGCTTCACGGGGTCCTCTCTGCATCATGGTTCCCTCTTGGCTTCACGTGGCCCTCTCTGCATCATGGTTTCTCCTCTTTGGCATTCATGTGGCCCCTCTCTGCATCATGGTTCCCTCTTGGCATCACATGGCCCTCTCTGCATCATGGTTCTCTTCTTGGCTTCACATGGCCCTCTCTGCATGCATGGTTTCTCTCTTGGGCTCTCACATGGATCCTCTCTGCATCATGGTTCTCTCTTGGCTTCACATGGCCCTCTCTTGCATCATGGTTCTCTCTTGGCTTCACGTGGCCCTCTCTGCATCATGGTTCCTCTTGGCATCACGTGGCCCTCTCTGCATCATGGTTTCTTCTCTTGGCTCTCTTCACGGTGGCCCTCTCTCTGCATCATGGTTCTCTCTTGGCTTCACATGGCCCTCTCTGCATCATGGTTCTCTCTTGGCTTCACGTGGCCCTCTCTGCATCATGGTTCTCTCTTGGCTTCACGTGGCCCTCTCTGCATCATGGTTCCCTCTTGGCATCACGTGGCCCTCTCTGCATCATGGTTCCCTCTTGGCATCACGTGGCCCTCTCTGCATCATGGCTCTCTCTTGGCTTCACGTGGCCCTCTCTGCATCACAGTTCTCTCTTGGCTTCACAGGGTCCTCTCTGCATCACGGTTCCCTCTCTGCGTCACGGTCCCCTCTCTGCGTCACGGTCCCCTCTCTGCGTCACGGTTCCCTCTCTGCGTCACGGTTCCCTCTCTGCTTCTCCCACACTAACATTAGAAATAAATATTAAAACCAGCTGTGAAGGGTTAATAAAACCCACACAGAGGGAGTAACATTTTTATTAACCCTTACACTGCCATGTAAATATGAGCAGCTTTGGGATTGGATTCATAGTGCAGGTTCTGTGAAAGGCAGGGCTGAGAGTGATAGGAGTCACTGCACACCAGCCCAGACTTATCAGACACTGACTCGTTCACAGAGGGGCTGTTTGCGGGATTTAACCCCTTTATGAGGATTTTCTGAACCAAAATAGTGCCGAGCAACCATGTGCAGCAACACGGCGGTTACACTGTGGGGGGGGGGGGTTGGACTGTAATGCTCATCATCCTCAGACAGACATGACCGTGTACCCTTGGAGCCGAAGCCACGTGGCCCCGGGTTCATATCCTCTTCCTGGGATTTCTTTCCACCCGCAGGTGAATCGGAGCGTCGCAGTGTGGATCCTGTATGGACCTTCAGGCCGCATTGTGTTACACAAACCCGGCTTTGTTCACACACACAATGGACTTTGTCGCCGTGATGAGGTAATTACAGGCAATCAGCTTGATTGTTTAATCACTCCTGGGCCTTTTTTTTTTTTCTTCTTATTCGGGCGCAGCGTTTCGGCAATCGTGGTGTTATTCTGACAAACGGTTCACGTAACCTGACGCGGGACCAGCGACAAACCCTCACCATGTGGGAAAGAGCCACGTATTGCCACCACTTACCATCAACAGCCCAAGCAACAGCCCAATCCATGAGACCTCCTGTGAACCGGGACATTGTTACACAATATGCACATTAAAGGGTTAAACACATTTTACCTCTGGTAAGATTACGCACAAGAGATTGTCCTGTTCCTCCGTCTCGTTGTCCGTATTGTGGTCTGTTTACCCCCACCTCTGTGTGTCGTCTCTTAGGAGCCCGGTCACATGACCGTAAAATCTGATTGTTCACTGTGTGTCGTCCTTTGTGGGTACATTGTACAGCGCTGTGGAATATGTTGGCACTTTATAAAATAATAGGCACAGTAGGTGAGCGGCGATACGGATCATTCTAGTAGGCGTGTGGTTAGCAGGTGACTTTGATGAGTAATCAGCAGTGCACATGTAGAGCTAGGCTGGCCGTGCGTTGCCTCTCGCCCCTCTATGGAAGCAGCTGTGTTTTGGGATTACTCGCCTTCACGGTATTCGTTTTGTGTGGAGTCCTGGGTATTTTGTAGGGATGCACCGATACCACTTTAAGACCGAGTACATGTACCGATACTTTTATTTAACCCCCTGACGGTTTTTCAGAGTGTGTCTCGGGGTTAAATTTCACCGCTGAGAGCGGTAACCCCGAGCCACACTCGGGCCGTATACATCGCCTCTCCCTGCGCTCCCTCGCTGATCCTCGCAGCCTCCTCCGCGCGATCGCAGCGTTTTACTTCCTGGATTCCTTCTCGCGAGGAGGAAACCAGGGAGTATGATGGTCGCGATCGCCGGAGGAGGCAGCTGGGGACATCGAGGGAGCGCAGGGAGAGGTGATGTATCCAGCGGTATCCCCAGTGTTGCTCGAAGTTACAGCTTCCAGCATAGGAATTTAACCCCGAGCTACACTTGGGATGCTGCTGGGGGGGGGGGGTTTAAAGATAGAGCGCTTTTAGACACAAAATTTTAAGAAAATCAGAAGCCAGGGAGGTTAATGTCATGTGACCACATTCCAATAAGAACAGATTTTAATAAGGACTCGGAGGCTCATATTTGCATCATCCTTCTTTATTGCACCCACAGCAGCAAAGAATGAATGCAGTGAAACGAAACGAAATAACTTCAGTAACCATCCCCAGTCCGTTAGTCCCTCCCCGAGCGCATATAGGTCCTGAGCGGGAGCTGCATAAGCCTAAGTACACTCTGTTGCACTGGATCTCTTTACTAGATTTCCAGTGGATTGTTGTCATTTAATTTGCTTGTATATGATTTTTACTTTACTGGTGTTTAGTGAGCTGGTCTCTGGGTCCCGATTTACTCCGGCTTTAACCGCGGGTGTTGGGTCCCCAGGGGATCGGAACGCCGCCCGCTGGTTGTTCCGGCTCAGCGCCGTTTCCGGCTCATTTTATTTCTATTGGTGGCCTTTTTCATTCTGCGGGGACGCTTCGGACCACAACCGCCGCAGTGTGATACTCGGCGCGCATTGCTCCCCACAGCCTCGTGGTTGGGCGCGAGATCTCGCGTCCGCCATCTTGGATCTCGGGCGCTTCGCACTTTTACCAGCGATCGTTCGACAGTCACGTACGTCCCACGCTGCTTCTCTCCCCACATTGAACCATGTGCCTCGCTCAAATTCCGAGCCGCAGCCCCAACTCCTCGGCGGCAGAATCTGATTCCGCCGCCAGCTCCCGGCAGGGTACAGGCCCGTCTGTTATAGAGGTCACCCCCCCTCCTCCTAAACGCCCGTCAAAAACGGCAGCACGTTTTGCCTCTATGGAGGCTAACCTCCAATCCTCAATTGCCTCTACCCTATCGGCAGCGGTTTCCACCCTGTCTGAGGCATTTAAAACGTCAATGCACGACGCTGTGGCCTCTGTGAATGCTAGGCCTAGACTGGCTGTGCCACTATCCCAGCCTCCTAAATTGGTACATGCGGCTGCAGTACCCAGAGATGAAAGACCTTCCGGGTCTAAATGCAGTGCTAAAACAAAGCACCTTACAAACGCTCCTCGAGGGGCTAGCAACCCCGTAAAATTGCTATCTAAGGCTAGGGTCAGACGAAAGCATTTTTCCCCGTGAACGTCAAAAAGTGCGTCCAAACGCATTGATGTATTTTTTCACGGAATGCGCAAAAACGGTCATACGATGCACATTTTCGGGCGTGATTTTTTGCGGATCGTCAATAAAACACTTTTTTGCGTCTGGACGTTATGTAGGCTGGACATTAGCAGTGTCTGACGTCTCCTAATTACGCACACACGCCGCTATGCCGCAGCTGCGCACTCAGTACGTCAGTACTAGCGGTTCTGCGTTCTCGAAAAAATGCGTTCAAATTCCACTTGCGTTGCACGGCCGGACATTTGTGCGGCCGTACTTCGTATATTGGCCGTCATTGCCCATCATTTGCTGCTAGTGCGGCCGTAATTAAGTGCGCCAGAACACACGTTAAAAGTGCGCTGGTCTGACCCCAGCCTAAGACGAGCGAGGTTGCCTCGCGCAAAAGAGACCCTGCCTGCAGGGCGACAATAGCGGTGACAGAGAAAAGGTCCAAACCCACGAGTACGGACCGACTCCCTGAATATACGGACTCTGATGTGGAAGACCACGAGTCCGGGGAGGATATGGGCTTAGACAGACATGCCCCGACAGACGATGTTTATGGTCGAGGAGGAGCAGAATCCACCACCACCTCTGTTATCCAAAAAGGACGTGGTGTGTGATCCACATGGCCAGCCCATGTTTCATGCCTCAGAGGTCCTTCACCCCAGGTCCTCAGCGTGGACACCCCTGCCCCATGTGGAGATGACGCAAATATGAGGCTCCCGATGGACCGTGCCACCAGGTCAAATTTCAGAGCCGAGTGCCCTCGTCCCACTACGGCTGGGAAAACATGCATTACTCCGGCTGTGGTCCGCCAAACGTGGCATAGAAAATGCCTTACGTCTCTGTGAGGACAGAGTTTTGGATGTATCGGCCACTCTAGTCTACCTCTTAGACTTAGTTGAGGAATCCCGTCTGAATGACGCACCACTTGATCCCGCTGAAATATCAGGGTGGCTCCAGAGATCCCTATGCCTCCTGGGAGGGGCCAATGCCGCACTCGCCGCTGAGCGACGGAAATCTATGCTATTGCGGATGGACCCGCACCTCACAGGCGGTCAAGGATCTTGGCCCCAGAGCACAAGGTCTCCTTTTTGGGGAACGAGCCATAAAAAACCTGGGCGCCTATTCTGGCACGTTCACCCGCCTAGATAAAGTGGAGGTCAATATAAAAAAAGTTTTTGCCCCAAACCGTGTTAGTGGGCAAGCTGGCAGAGGAGGGGCCGCTCTGCCGGCCACAGGGGTGCTCCCGGCATCAATAGAGGCTCCTTCCATTCATCTACAACCTCGCAGCCTTCGGGTCCTCCCACTTACACCACCCGCTCCAGGTCCTGGCGAGGACGCGGCTATCGGGGTGGTCAAGGATACCAGTATTCCAGACATGGAGCAAGTAAGACTTCCTGACTTTTTATCTCACTTACATGTGGCAGTTGGGGGTCGCATAGGGGCCTTCGCCCACGCATGGGAATGGATCACTCTGGATCCTTGGGTCTTGGGGGCGGTCACAGGGTTTTCCATCGTTTTCACAGATGTTCCACCCGTCCAATTATGCTCCCCAAGGCCTCTGCGATTCTCAGAAGCCCACGAGGCTCTAGTGGAGGCAGAGGTTCAAGCCCTGTTCCTCAAAGACGCCATAGAGGAGGTGGATCACCACACACCTCGCTTTGTCAGCAATTTGTTTCTGGTGCCCAAAAAAGGGGACGATATGAGGCCTGTAATAAATTTGAAGGACCTCAATCTGGAAGTGGAATACAATCACTTGAAGATGGAGGGCATACACACCCTCAGGGAGACTCTGAATGTACGAGATTGGATGGTAAAATTAGATTTGAAGGACGCATACCTGGCACGTCCTTCACGAGATTTCCATGGGCGGGAACGCATGTGGAGGTTCACTTGCCTCCCGTTCGGTCTCTTCTCCGCCCCTTGGGGTTTCACAAAACTCATGAAACCGATGATTGCCTCGTTACGCGCCCGAGGGGTGCATTTAATCATTTATTTAGACGACGTGCTGTTGATGGCGGACAACGTTGGTCGATTGCGGATCCATCTGACTTGGACAATCTCCCTACTTCAGGAACTGGGATTCCTGATCAACACGGATAAATACTTATTGGTCCCAACTCAATGCATAGAGTTTCTGGGGTTTCTCATGGACTCAATCTCAATGTCTCTCAGTGTACCGACCTCGAAAGTATGATCCATCAAGAAAGACGTACGCTCCCTCCTAAGGACTCCAGCTCCCACACTACGGTCCCTGGCGCGAGTCATCGGAGTTCTCTCAGCGACTCGATTGGTGATCCTCCCAGCTCCCCTACACTATCAAGCCCTCCAGAGCTTGAAGGCCCGTTTTCTCCGGTTGGACCCAGATTACTCAAGACGGATAGTCCTGTCGGACGAGGCCCGGAAGGACCTACAATGGTGGCTCACGGACTGGACCAAGTGGAATTCCCGTCCGATCGTACCTCCGACACCTACTTTGACGATTGAATCGGATGCCAGCTGACGGGGCTGGGGAGCCCGTTGCGGATCCTTGGAGACAGGAGGAAGATGGTCTCCCCCAGAATTGGAAGCGCATATCAATACACTGGAGCTCCTGGCGGCGTTCTTCGCCCTTCGATGTTTCGCCGGGGATTCGGCTCATCGGTGCGTCCTGCTCCGCTTGGACAATGTATCGGCAGTGCGCTACGTCAACGCCCTGGGTGGCCCTCGTTCTCGGGCCCTGTCGGTCGGGGCGCGCAACCTTTGGGAGTTCTGCCTCAAGTCGAACATCTTCGTGGTAGCAGAGTTTATTCCAGGTCTGACCAACTCTGTGGCGGATTGGAATTCGCGTCATCTGACGGACGGCGGGGATTGGCATCTGCTTCCACGTATGTTCAAAGACATCGCCACATTGTGGGGTCCGCTTCGGATGGATCTCTTCGCTTCCAGGCTCAATCGACAGTTACCGGAGTTCTTCAGCTGGCGTCCGGATCCGGAAGCGTTAGCCATGGACACCCTCAGCCTCCGCTGGCCGCGGGGGCCGACACTACGCCTTCCCTCCGTTTCAGATATTATGCAAGGTTTTATCCGCTCTGAAAGAGCAAGAAGCGGAGTTGGTTCTCCTGACCCCTCTATGGAAGTCTCAACCTTGGTACCCCACATTGTTGGAGTTGGCGGTGGATGTACCACGGGTGTTACCTCGGCCACGGAATCTGCTCATGGACCCGGAGGACCTCCCTCATCCCCTGGTGACGGGGAACCGATTAACGTTGATAGCATGGTTGATTTCAGGTTCTCCTGGCAAACCGGAGGAGTTTCGGACGGGGCTGCTGCCTTGTTTCGACAGGCATGGGCTCCAGGCACGAGGAGTGCTTACAAGTCCGCTTGGGGCCATTGCAACTGCTGGTGTCTGGAACGGGGTCTCGATTCCTTTACTGCCCCTGTGAGTACAGTTTTGAATTTCCTTTCGTCGCTGTTTGAGTCTGGCTTGGCTTTTCGGACGATCAACGTTTATCGCTCAGCGATTTCTGCAGGCCATGTGGGATTTGGAGGGCACCCCTGTTGGCCGTCATCCTTTGGTTTGCCGCCTGCTTCGGGGTGCTCAATTGTCCAGGCCTCCGACTCCCAGGTACTCTTCGACATGGGATGTGTCGGCGGTTTTGGGTTTCCTACGGGCCTGGCCGGATAATGTGGATTTATCCCCGAAGCAGTTGTCTGCGAAGCTGTTGGTTCTGTTATGTCTGGTCTCATGCGGGCTCTGGATTTCCAGGTCCGTTCCTTTTACCCCGGAGGGGGTGAGCTTCGACGTTTCTAGACGTACGAAGTCAGCTACCCGTTCTGTTTTCTACCCGGCTTTTCCGGCTGATCCTAGATTGTGCCCGGTGCGTTGTCTCCAGACCTACAAGGATCGCACGGCGTCCTTCCGCCGCCTCTCGGTTTCGCCCTTGTTTGTGTCATTCAGGGCGTCACATGCTCCGGTGGGTTCGGCTACCTTGGCCCGCTGGGCCAGGTGGATGATGGACTTGTCTGGGATTGATGTGTCGCGGTTTGGTGCGCATTCCATAAGGGGGGCTTCGGCCTCTAAGGCGTTTACCGCTGGTTGTTGCTTGGAGGACTTGCTGAAAGCGGCAAATTGGTCTCGTGAATCCACTTTCCGGAACTTTTACTTTCGCCCTGTGGTTCATATGTCACAAGCTTTGTTGCGTTGAACTTGCAAATATGAGCCTCCGAGGTCCTGTGTTAAAATTACTGAATTTTCCTACCAAGGTGTGACGGAAAGTTTCGATTTTAATAAGGACTTTGAGGCGAGTATTTCCCACCGCACCCTCCCTTTTTGGTTTGCTTTGGTTTCTGGGTTATCTGCTTCATTAGTTTTGAGCAATAAACTGTACCTATCAATACAATATGAATTAAAAAAACAACATGCATTCCTACACTTCTGTCTCGTTGTTTTGTTCTCGACGCTACATGGGTTGTGCGGTTATGGGTGTTTCCCCCCGTGGGTTCCCCCATGGCCCTTTTTGGGGGGTAATACTTCCCTGTGCCCTTGTGGGTGGGTTTGATGTGGGGTTACCTTTGGGTTCCCTGTTTAATGCCTGGTTCATGTTTGTGCTTTCATTCCAGCCTCGTGAATGGCCATTAGTGGGTTTGACCTGTTGGATGTTCCCTCTCCGTCCTTTGGTTGTCTCTGTTGGACGTTTGGGTGCCTGAAGTTGCAGTTTACAGAAAGAAGAGGCTTATGCAGCTCCCGCTCAGGACCTATATGCGCTCTGGGGAGGGACTAACGGACTGGGGATGGGTACTAAAGTTTTTTTCTTTTCGTTTCACGGCATTCATTCTTTGCTGCTGTGGGTGCAATAAAGAAGGATGATGCAAATACTCGCCTCATTAAAATCTAAACTTTCCGTCACACCTTGGTAGAAAATTTTTGTAATTATATATCTATGGGGATGTATATACAGTATATATGTCTTTGGGGGAATGTGTATATATACAGGTCTGTGGGGGGGGGGTATGTATGTCTGTGTGGATATGTATATACACATACACATACACACACACACACCCCCCCAATGTATCTCTATATCTATTTGGGGGTATGTATGTCTTTGGGGGAATGTGTATATACACACACACATATATCCCCACAGACAGACATACATACATACATACATGTACATACCCCCACAGACCTGTATATACACTATATACATACCCCCAAATAGGTATAGAGATATGTGTGTGTGTATATATGTCTTTGGGGAGATATATATATATACAGGTCTGTGGGGATGTGTGTGTGTGTATACATATCCCCAGAGACATATATACATACCCCCCCACAGGTGTGTGTACCCCCAAAAATATATATAATGGGGTATGTACATGTATGTATGTACACACACCTACATACATACCCCCACCGACCTGTATATATACATTGTGTATATACACATTCCCCCAAATAGGTAGATATATCTCTCTATCTATTTGGGGGTATGTACATGTCTGTGGGGATATATATATGTGTGTGTGTGTGTGTGTGCATATACATACCCCCACAGACCTAACGGGCCCCATCCTGGGGGATTTGTTTCTTCGAGCTGCCACCGGCAAAGGTTACAGCCAGGCTGCTCGATGCACTGGGGAACCGCCAGCCGCGATCTTGCAAGATCCCAGAGTTCATGAGATCTTGTGAATTCCACGATCTTGCGAGATCGCGGCTGGCGGTTCCCCCCGTGAACGAGTGGCCGTGCTGCAACCTATGCTGGGCCGGCGGCCGCTCGAAGAAACAAATCCACCCTGATGGGGCCTGGCAGCGTGCCGTTAGACCAAGTACGCGTGCAGGACCCGGTATCGTCACGGATACCGATACTAGTAGCGGTGCAGCCCCTAGTATTTTGGGTTCTGTACCTCCTGGTAACCATTTCCTCCGGTACACACTGGTATCTAGTACAAGGAAAGGCATTGTCCCCCGGCTTAGATCTTGGGGTAATGGCTCAGAGCCTCACCCCCTCTTACATTCGTATTATTACATCATGAAATACCAGAGCCGACGCGTTTCACATTTTCATTTATTTTGTTCCCAAAACCACAGGTTTGTTTTTAATTTTATTATAATCATCAACACAGAACGTTGAGGGATTGTGTCCCGTCCGCCTCATTAACCTGCGCTCGCCGGCCCCGCAGGGATTCTCAGCAAAATCACAAACTTTATTTACATTCAAGTTAAGTAGAATTTAAAGCACCTGAGTAACAGGCGGCTCCTGCCGGCCCTGTCACCACGCAGCCCACACCGTAAAGGCACATTTTATGGACTCAGCCAGGAGTGACTGGTGTGCAAAGAGTAGACCCATCACTCCCAGCCACGCTCCGTCTCATTTCCTCCATCTCTGATTTATCTATAAACTACGAGCTCCCATAAATAGACATGACATCACTCCCTGCGAATTAATACAAAAAATAATCAATCAAAATGCTGTAAACAGTTATCTTCTACTTCTTCATGGACCCAAAGCGCACAGCGCTCCTTTTCAGACGCCTCTTCAGTCATTCTCCATAGAATCCAGTTAACCCAGGCCGACATCCAGTGACATCATCACAATAAATCCCAAGATGCACATCCAGGATGCCAGCTTCCCGTTACCGCTGTGAGGAGACAGAGGAGCTTTGATTATTTTGCAGATGTACAGCATGCTTACACATGTTCTGTAAGGTTTGCCCCTCACGTCGAGACGGCGTGTGCATCCAGCTACTTCCTGTAGCTGTGTCCCTACGCCAGGCATCCAGCTACTTCCTGTAACTGTGTCCCTACGCCAGGCATCCAGCTACTTCCCCAGCGCCAGGCATCCAGCTACTTCCTTTAACTGTGTCCCTACGCCAGGCATCCAGCTACGTCCTGTAACTGTGTCCCTACGCCAGACATCCAGCTACTTCCTGTAACTGTGTCCCTACGCCAGGCATCCAGCTACTTCCTGTAACTGTGTCCCTACGCCAGGCATCCAGCTACGTCCTGTAACTGTGTCCCTACGCCAGACATCCAGCTACTATCTTTAACTGTGTCCCTACGCCAGGCATCCAGCTACTTCCTTTAACTGTGTCCCTACGCCAGACATCCAGCTACTTCCTGTAACTGTGTCCCTACGCCAGGCATCCAGCTACTTCCTGTAACTGTGTCCCTACGCCAGGCATCCAGCTACGTCCTGTAACTGTGTCCCTACGCCAGACATCCAGCTACTATCTTTAACTGTGTCCCTACGCCAGGCATCCAGCTACTTCCTTTAACTGTGTCCCTACGCCAGACATCCAGCTACTTCCTGTAACTGTGTCCCTACGCCAGACATCCAGCTACTTCCTGTAACTGTGTGTCCCTACGCCAGGCATCCAGCTACGTCCTGTAACTGTGTCCCTACGCCAGACATCCAGCTACTATCTTTAACTGTGTCCCTACGCCAGGCATCCAGCTACTTCCTTTAACTGTGTCCCTACGCCAGACATCCAGCTACTTCCTGTAACTGTGTCCCTACGCCAGGCATCCAGCTACTTCCTGTAACTGTGTCCCTACGCCAGGCATCCAGCTACGTCCTGTAACTGTGTCCCTACGCTAGACATCCAGCTACTATCTTTAACTGTGTCCCTACGCCAGGCATCCAGCTACTTCCCCAGCGCCAGGCATCCAGCTACTTCCTGTAACTGTGTCCCTATGCCAGGCATCCAGCTACTATCTTTAACTGTGTCCCTACGCCAGACATCCAGCTACTATCTTTAACTGTGTCCCTACGCCAGACATCCAGCTACGTCCTGTAACTGTGTCCCTACGCCAGACATCCAGCTACTATCTTTAACTGTGTCCCTACGCCAGGCATCCAGCTACTTCCTTTAACTGTGTCCCTACGCCAGACATCCAGCTACTTCCTGTAACTGTGTCCCTACGCCAGGCATCCAGCTACTTCCTGTAACTGTGTCCCTACGCCAGGCATCCAGCTACGTCCTGTAACTGTGTCCCTACGCCAGACATCCAGCTACTATCTTTAACTGTGTCCCTACGCCAGGCATCCAGCTACTTCCTTTAACTGTGTCCCTACGCCAGACATCCAGCTACTTCCTGTAACTGTGTCCCTACGCCAGGCATCCAGCTACTTCCTGTAACTGTGTCCCTACGCCAGGCATCCAGCTACGTCCTGTAACTGTGTCCCTACGCCAGACATCCAGCTACTATCTTTAACTGTGTCCCTACGCCAGGCATCCAGCTACTTCCTTTAACTGTGTCCCTACGCCAGACATCCAGCTACTTCCTGTAACTGTGTCCCTACGCCAGACATCCAGCTACTTCCTGTAACTGTGTCCCTACGCCAGGCATCCAGCTACGTCCTGTAACTGTGTCCCTACGCCAGACATCCAGCTACTATCTTAACTGTGTCCCTACGCCAGGCATCCAGCTACTTCCTTTAACTGTGTCCCTACGCCAGACATCCAGCTACTTCCTGTAACTGTGTCCCTACGCCAGGCATCCAGCTACTTCCTGTAACTGTGTCCCTACGCCAGGCATCCAGCTACGTCCTGTAACTGTGTCCCTACGCTAGACATCCAGCTACTATCTTTAACTGTGTCCCTACGCCAGGCATCCAGCTACTTCCCCAGCGCCAGGCATCCAGCTACTTCCTGTAACTGTGTCCCTATGCCAGGCATCCAGCTACTATCTTTAACTGTGTCCCTACGCCAGACATCCAGCTACTATCTTTAACTGTGTCCCTACGCCAGACATCCAGCTACGTCCTGTAACTGTGTCCCTACGCCAGACATCCAGCTACTATCTTTAACTGTGTCCCTACGCCAGGCATCCAGCTACTTCCTTTAACTGTGTCCCTACGCCAGACATCCAGCTACTTCCTGTAACTGTGTCCCTACGCCAGGCATCCAGCTACTTCCTGTAACTGTGTCCCTACGCCAGGCATCCAGCTACGTCCTGTAACTGTGTCCCTACGCTAGACATCCAGCTACTATCTTTAACTGTGTCCCTACGCCAGGCATCCAGCTACTTCCTGTAACTGTGTCCCTACGCCAGGCATCCAGCTACTTCCTGTAACTGTGTCCCTACGCCAGGCATCCAGCTACGTCCTGTAACTGTGTCCCTACGCCAGGCATCCAGCTACTTCCTTTAACTGTGTCCCTACGCCAGACATCCAGCTACTTCCTGTAACTGTGTCCCTACGCCAGGCATCCAGCTACGTCCTGTAACTGTGTCCCTACGCCAGACATCCAGCTACTATCTTTAACTGTGTCCCTACGCCAGGCATCCAGCTACTTCCTGTAACTGTGTCCCTACGCCAGGCATCCAGCTACTTCCCCAGCGCCAGGCATCCAGCTACTTCCTGTAACTGTGTCCCTACGCCAGGCATCCAGCTACTTCCTGTAACCAGCAGAACAATTTCCACTCTTCTCCCCTGTTTGGCAGCACGCTTGCTTTTGCTCACTTGGTTTGTGCTTCTGGAATGATGTCATCTGTCACCACGTAGATCATAGCACCAGCAGCAAAGGCCAAAGCGTACGGCAGTAGCGGTTCTGCCAGGGATATGGCAACAGCACCTAAGACTCCCGCAACGGGTTCCACCATTCCACTCAGCTGCCCGTACCTGCAGATATAAAGAGTCAGCCTCGCCTATGATCACCTCACGCCGCAGGGGATCACCTCATGCCGCGGGGCGCACCGTGCTTTCACAATGTTCAGGCTGGGATACTGTTACAGTAGCAACTCGAAATTTTAGGACATGGCTAGTGGCACAGTGGAATAGGGTCTTATGATTGGGGCCGTGCAACTAAATGGTTGACTAGTTTATGTTCTCTATATGATCTTACATGGAGTGGATCGCGTCATTCTTTTCGCGTTTGCTCGCTCTTTATCGTCGTTATACATAAAGCTAAACCTTGCACTTTCAGTTAGAGAACTCATCTCCAAATATAATGGGGGGGGGTATCCTTCCCTCTGCCACCCCTCTGTTAAAACCAATTTTTTCCTGGCTTGGATCACTCCTCTTCAGTCCTCCCTGGACGCTGCATCCATCCACAGGAATCATTTGTGGTTTAGAGCTGAGCTTTCTGTCTTCCTGCCTCTTACTCTGTAACCTGATATTGATCCTCCTCTCCTACTGTGAACAATGACCATAAGGTGCAGAACTCTGAGTCTGATGAATGAATAGGATTAACCCCGTCGAAGCAGGAAATCCATTCCTATTGCTAGAATGCTTCTTTTACCGCCCTGGATTTATTGTGACTTCTCTCAGGGGATCATGGCTCACCAGAAAGCCTTCCACGTGGAAACGCCGGCTCCTCGGAGTGGCAGGCTCACCGCGAGACCCTCAGGGAAATTCTGAATTCCAATTCCAACAGCCAGGTTTCTGTAAAACAGGAGAATTATCAGTTTATTGGGGGAACAGACAGATCTCTGTCATAGTATCAGCCGGTATTAATGGGGCGCGAGCAGAGAGAGACCCCCAACCTCCCGTTTAATGACCATCTCCCACAGCATCTGATACAGAGCGGGGGATGCGCCACTTTGCTTCCAGGTTTTATGCTGGTGTTGTGTCGGAGGGAGATCCGTGATCCAGCAGAGACATCTAAAAAGACCTCTTTGCGGGGCAGTGATTGGCTGGTCAAAGATCCATTAACATATAACCCAGCATTGTGTCTGCCAGCGAGAACCACACAGGTCACCTCCATATCTATACACCCCACATGCAAACCTCATGTCATCGTTGTGATTCTTTAATTCTGTGAAACGGCTTCTTCCCTAATAATCACACGTTAAAGGCGTCCCCAGTCTATTTTACAGCTGTGTCTTCACTCTGTAACCTGCTATCAATCCTCCTCCTCTGCTCTGACCCCGGAAGATGAGGATTACGGAGCACAGGCTGAATAATATAAGGGCTTCCTCTCTAAGCGCCGACTTTGCGACTAGTGACAAAGACTGACCATCTTGCAGTGCCAACAAACGCCAGCGCTTCTCAAAGCTGAAATTCAAACCGTGTGCAGCCTCTGCTTTTACCGTTTAGTTTTGAGCCGCGCCGGTGTTTCTTGGCACTGCAGTATCACCAGTATTTGCAAGGCCCATAGGCACCAGAGCTTGGTGCATAACCCACATAGGGTTAACTCCTTTTACATAGGAAGTAAATCTGGTAGATTGCTAAAATGCAGGTTTCACCCCCACTTACCCACATTCCCTTTGTGTTCCTCCTCTTCCTTCATTTAGCCGGTGGCTTTGTATGATCACTTCCTTATAGAAATGATGTAACAAAGTGACCGGGTGGGATCCCGGGATCCGCCTCCTTATGTACCATCGCTAAGTCATGGACCAAGAGGACTGTGATTACTTTTCCATCTCCGATACCAGTGGGAGCAGCTCGGGGGGGTCCTCAGCGCCAGCCCTCTCATCACCCAGTCTATAGTGACCTGGGATCACTGCTATTCCCACAATCCCCAGCATGACTCCGGGACTGTGAATCTGTTTTTTCTCCAGTTCTGGTGAGATGCTGGAATAAGCTGTGCTCACGCAGAATACACGGCAGCGCCGGGCTCCAAGTCGGCAGCGCCGGTCACGTATCCCTCCTGACTGATTAGCAGAGTCATTCCTCGCAGTATAATCGTGCAGATCTCAGCCAAACAGGGAGCTGGATTGTGAGGACATGGGAAGGTCCCTGGCCAGGAAGGGGTTACTCATCCAGTGCCGTGGCCACGCTCACAATGAGCCTGTTCTTCCCGGGAGGATCTCAAACATCTGAAATAACACTGCACCTCATCACCTGAACTAACACAACCTGCCCCCGATGCCACCTCCTGCCACAGGAACCCCCCGGGGCAAGTGCTTAATACAACATCCGCACCGGCTTGTGGGTTGTTTGTGCGGCTGCCGGCCAGGGTTATGGCTGAGCAAAATACTCTGCATTCACATATAGAAGAGGGGTTTCCTACAATCCCTGCATTCCTTTACGGGGTTTTAGGAATCTGTCACACCATGCATGGTCTGCTGGGTGCGTAACCGTGCCAGCTGCAAATGTGGCGAATATACCCCGGTAAAGAGGAGCCTATTACAGCTGGAGTCTGTGTACCTCACTGTGCAACCCTCTCCAGCGCCATGTGCCAACAGACCCAGAGCCGTGTTGTCTCCAATGTCCCCCGTGCGAACTGTGCCCGTCATTGTGCTCCCCGGCCGTGCTGCGTGGCCGTCTGGCTCGTCACAATGGATTCCATTCATGCACAGGTCCGTCTGCTTCCAATCCGGAGCTCGTCCCCGCTCCCTCTGTCTCCAGCTGAGCCCCTGCGGGGGAGTCCCCACATGTCGCACCCTTAATATTTTCCGTGCAGACTCGGAGCCAGCGCGTTCCTGTGCTCGCAGCACAAGGCATGGCAGCCAAGGCGAGAGGCACCACGTGCCAAGCGTCCCGGATTTCACTGCACCATCATAATGTTACTGTAAAATCATTTCTATTCTTATTCCGGGCAACGCTTCCTCTCAGACACACGTCGCCCCATCACCCGGCTCAACGTCAGGTGCCCAATCACCTCTCACCCCAGAGGTCTCAGAGCTACAATCGCACAGTGTGTGTAGAGGAGATGTTTCTTTCTATGGCACAGCGTGTGTAGGGGAGATGTTTCTTTCTATGGCACAGTGTGTATAGGGGAGATGTTTCTATGGCACAGTGTGTGTAGGGGAGATGTTTCTTTCTATGGCACAGTGTGTGTAGGGGAGATGTTTCTTTCTATGGCACAGTGTGTGTAGGGGAGATGTTTCTTTCTATGGCACAGTGTGTATAGGGGAGATGTTTCTATGGCACAGTGTGTGTAGGGGAGATGTTTCTTTCTATGGCACAGTGTGTGTAGGGGAGATGTTTCTTTCTATGGCACAGTGTGTGTAGGGGAGATGTTTCTATGGCAGTGTGTGTAGGGGAGATGTTTCTTTCTATGGCACAGTGTGTGTAGGGGAGATGTTTCTTTCTATGGCACAGTGTGTGTAGGGGAGATGTTTCTATGGCAGTGTGTGTAGGGGAGATGTTTCTATGGCACAGTGTGTGTAGGGGAGATGTTTCTTTCTATGGCACAGTGTGTGTAGGGGAGATGTTTCTTTCTATGGCACAGTGTGTGTAGGGGAGATGTTTCTATGGCAGTGTGTGTAGGGGAGATGTTTCTATGCACAGTGTGTGTAGGGGAGATGTTTCTTTCTATGGCACAGTGTGTTAGGGGAGATGTTTCTTTCTATGGCACAGTGTGTGTAGGGGAGATGTTTCTTTCTATGGCACAGTGTGTGTAGGGGAGATGTTTCTTTCTATGGCACAGTGTGTGTAGGGGAGATGTTTCTTTCTATGGCACAGTGTGTGTAGGGGAGATGTTTCTTTCTATCGCATGTTTTAATATGCAATAAAACCAGTACGTCTAAATACACTTAGAGTGAACTTCTTGATACTTAGGGATGCAGAGAGAAACAAGGTATCCAGGAGTCAGCGTGTTGTCCATCATTATACTCGTCCAGATAGTTCTAATAGGGTTTCCAGCTGATTGTCAATGTTCCCACTCTTTGTTAGATTTTGGGGAGGGAGCAGCCGAGGCGGATATTCTCATTGGATATTGGCCTCTGCTTGGCCCTCCTCCTCTTTTTTTAACTTGACATTTTCCCGCTCTTTTAGATTGCATATGGAGGGAAGCCGAGGCGGATATTCTCATTGGATATTGGCCTCTGCTTGGCCCTCCTCCTCTTTTTTTAACTTGACATTTTCCCGCTCTTTTAGATTGCATATGGAGGGAAGCCGAGGCGGATATTCTCATTGGATATTGGCCTCTGCTTGGCCCTCCTCCTCTTTTTTTAACTTGACATTTTCCCGCTCTTTTAGATCGCCTCGGCTTCCCTCCATATGCAATCTAAAAGAGCGGGAAAATGTCAAGTTAAAAAAAGAGGAGGAGGGCCAAGCAGAGGCCAATATCCAATGAGAATATCCGCCTCGGCTTCCCTCCATATGCAATCTAAAAGAGCGGGAAAATGTCAAGTTAAAAAAAGAGGAGGAGGGCCAAGCAGAGGCCAATATCCAATGAGAATATCCGCCTCGGCTTTGCTAGAGTTCAGTGCAGGGCCTCACACTGAGCACCAGGTGGCAGCAGATTCACATCCTGGATAATTAAAACATACAGCTCGGCGACTAGAAACAAGGAATCCACAATACTTTGACCCCCCCCCCCCAGCTTGTTGTGATGGTAGAGCCCCATGTTCACTGGCACCTTACACAAACAGACGGACTGCATGTCTCAAGTGTATTAGAACTTTTTTGTTCAGCAGAATGTGCTACATTGTCTACAAATTAAAAGACAGATTCTGATGATTTTGCTTTGTGTTTCAGAATCCATCATATGAAAACGAGGAGCATCACACGCACCCCTCGAGCCAATGATCATTTCACTGCACGTCTGACAACCCACTTCGCAACATGGACTATTTATCTTCCTTTGTGATGAGAATTGTTAATAAAGTGCAATAAAAGTATATTCATTTCTTGTCTCGACTGACCAACACGTGATTTCCCAATAACAACTGTAACCAGAAGGTTCAGGCTCAAACCTCCACTTCTTCTAGAGAGGGAAGAAAGATTAAGCAGAGACCCCTGGTGCTACAGAGAGGTGGAAAACATTAAGCAGCGACTCCAAATGATGGAGAGAAAATAGATTATAGCCCGGGGGGGTGGGGGTTTATCTGCTTACAAAAAGGGTGGAGATCATTAGAGACCCCCACTTCTGGAGAGAGAGAGAGAGAGAGAAAGCAAAGACCCCCAGGGCTAAAGAGAGCCCCCTCCGTGCTCAGTGACACAGAAGAGATTAAAACAGACTCCCAATGCTAGAGAACACATAATAAACAAAGACCCCCTGGCGCTACAAGGAAGAAGAGCGATTAAAGAGACCCCCAATGGTAGGGAGAGGGAAAGCAGTTTAAGTAGAGACCACCAGGGAAATGGAGCAAATCTAAATAGAGGGATGAGACTCCTGTTGCTACATGAAAGAGAGGAGAGATTAAGTAGAGACCCCCGCAGCTACGGAGAGGGAGGAGAGATTAAATAGAGACCCCCGCAGCTACGGAGAGGGAGGAGAGATTAAATAGGTCCCCCGCAGCTACGGAGAGGGAGGAGAGATTAAATAGAGACCCCCGCAGCTACGGAGAGGGGGGAGAGATTAAGTAGAGACCCCCGCAGCTACGGAGAGGGAGGAGAGATTAAATAGGTCCCCCGCAGCTACGGAGAGGGGGGAGAGATTAAATAGGTCCCCCGCAGCTATGGAGAGGGGGGAGAGATTAAATAGAGACCCCCGCAGCTACGGAGAGGGAGGAGAGATTAAATAGAGACCCCCGCAGCTATGGAGAGGGGGGAGAGATTAAATAGGTCCCCCAGTGCTACATAGAGGAAGGAGAGTGTAGTCGCGGGGGTCTCTATTTAATCTCTCCTCCCTCTCTGTACCCGCGGGGGTCTCTATTTAAACTCTCCTCCCTCTCTGTACCCGCGGGGGTCTCTAAATAGAGACCCCCGCGGGTACAGAGAGGGAGGAGAGTTTAAATAGAGACCCCCGCGGGTACAGAGAGGGAGGAGAGATTAAATAGAGACCCCCGCGACTACACTCTCCTTCCTCTATGTAGCACCGGGGGTCTCTATTTAATATCTCATCCCTTTCATGTAGCCGCGGGGGTCCCTACTCAATTTATCCTTCCTCTATGTAGCACTGGGGGACCTATTTAATCTCTCCCCCCTCTCCATAGCTGCGGGGGTCTCTATTTAATCTCTCCTCCCTCTCCGTAGCTGCGGGGGTCTCTATTTAATCTCTCCCCCCTCTCCATAGCTGCGGGGGACCTATTTAATCTCTCCTCCCTCTCCGTAGCTGCGGGGGACCTATTTAATCTCTCCTCCCTCTCCGTAGCTGCGGGGGTCTCTACTTAATCTCTCCCCCCTCTCCGTAGCTGCGGGGGTCTCTATTTAATCTCTCCTCCCTCTCCGTAGCTGCGGGGGACCTATTTAATCTCTCCTCCCTCTCCGTAGCTGCGGGGGTCTCTATTTAATCTCTCCTCCCTCTCTGTACCCGCGGGGGTCTCTATTTAAACTCTCCTCCCTCTCTGTACCCGCGGGGGTCTCTATTTAATCTCTCCTCCTCTCTGTACCCGCGGGGGTCTCTATTTAATCTCTCCTCCCTCTCTGTACCCACGGGGGTCTCTATTTAAACTCTCCTCCCTCTCTGTACCCGCGGGGGTCTCTATTTAAACTCTCCTCCCTCTCTGTACCCGCGGGGGTCTCTATTTAATCTCTCCTCCCTCTCTGTACCCGCGGGGGTCTCTATTTAATCTCTCCTCCCTCTCTGTACCCGCGGGGGTCTCTATTTAATCTCTCCTCCCTCTCTGTACCCACGGGGGTCTCTATTTAACTCTCCTCCCTCTCTGTACCCGCGGGGGTCTCTATTTAATCTCTCCTCCCTCTCTGTACCCACGGGGGTCTCTATTTAAACTCTCCTCCCTCTCTGTACCCGCGGGGGTCTCTATTTAAACTCTCCTCCCTCTCTGTACCCGCGGGGGTCTCTATTTAATCTCTCCTCCCTCTCTGTACCCGCGGGGGTCTCTATTTAAACTCTCCTCCCTCTCTGTACCCGCGGGGGTCTCTACCCGCGGGTACAGAGAGGGATGAGAGATTAAGTAGAAACCCACGCGACTACACTCGCCTTCCTCTATGTAGCACCGGCTGTCTCTAATCTCTCATCCCTCTCTGTAGTCACGGGGGGATGAGAGATTAAATAGTCATGGGGGGGGGGTCTCTGGAGAGGGGTGAGATATTAAATAGAGACCCCCGGTGCTACATAGAGGAAGGAGAAATTGAGTAGAGACACCCCCCCCCCCGTGGCTACAGAGAGGGAGGAGAGATTGAGTAGAGTCCCTTGGTGCTACATGAAAGGGATGAGAAATTAAGTAGAAACCCCCGCCGTTACAGAGAGGCAAGAGAGATCAAGTAGAAACCAATGCGGCTACAGAGAGGGAAGAGAGATTAGAGACCCCTGCGGCTACATGGAGGGAGGAGAGATTAAGTAGAGACCCCCGCAGCTCTCCCAGGAGAGATCAAACAGGGAATCCTGGTGCAATTGAGAGAGAAATAGTATTAACTGCTTCAGGGCCAAGTGTTTTTCAATTTACCACTGGCTGGAGGTAATGGCTTAGTAGAAAATCACTACATTACCCCATGTTTACATAACAAACAAATAATTGTAAATACAGTGTAACATTTGAATGTTTTTTACAGACTGTATACATTATTGCGGGAGCGCCCTCTGCTGGGCTTTGTGGTATTGCACATTTGGGACCTCACGTTTTTTAAGTCCCAGCAGTTCAGAGTTATCATGTCTGACGTACTGTAACTTTAAGAAATATTCCGGATGCCTCCTGCAAAAGAGATTCCTGCAAAAAAATATTCCTCCTGAATAAGTCCAGATCGTGTGAACTCATTCATGGAAGTGGAAGGATTGAGCAGGATCCTCCAGTGCTGCGGAGCTAGATGAAGCCTCAGAGCGGGAGCAGACACACACACAGTACTCTCTCACCTATTACCAGAGAGCGTCGGCTTTCATTACAGCCAGAAAAAAAAATCACTTTTTGCACATTTTGTAAAATTCTTGATAATTCCTGTAAAGGGAAGAAAGGTGGAGTCTTACCTGGCTTTCTCAAACGTGGCCGATGTCGTCTTACCGATGGCTCCGAAACCAACTCCAACCGCCAAACCCTCTGAAAAAAAAGAGAGGAGATCCTACATGAGGTCACGCATACCCTTAGCCCACAGAGCTTACTATCTAGCACATTAGAAAGACAGCGTTTGTCGGTGCTGCCGCTCCTCCTGCTATCATCTTATTACTCAGTATTTACACAACACCGGCGCGGGGAAATAAGACAGAACATATGGATAACCCTGCCTGTGCAGCAGATACAGCGCCCTGCCGCGCACCCCGTGAGCTCACAGTCTATCAGTGAGGGGACTTGTGACAAAAAGAGCAGAGGCATCACTGATGGACGGAGCTAGCACGAAGACAGAGTCAACGCTTAGGTATTGAGACTGTTAATCAGAGAGATGTGCAGGAACCAGGAGATGGAAGGTATTACATGAGGCTACGTGCACGCAGAGCAGAGAGGGCGAGAGTGGCTGAGGGTACTGAGATCCTGGTTACAGAAGATGGCTGAAGGTAATGCAGCTTTGGCAAATGGTTGCAGAAGAGATAAGGCAAGGATGGCTGAGGGTACTGAGGTTTTGGCTAATACTTGCAGTGTGTGAGTAATGAGTCCCTAGTTGCAGGGGAGAGAAGGTGAGGATGGCTGGGGGTACTGAGGTCCTGGTCAATGGATTAAGAGAAGGTGAGGATGGCTGGGGGTACTGAGGTCCTGGTCAATGGATTAAGAGAAGGTGAGGATGACTGGGGGTACGGAGGTCCTGGTTGCAGGGGAGAGAAGGTGAGGATGGCTGGGGGTACTGAGGTCCTGGTTGCAGGGGAGAGAAGGTGAGGATGGCTGGGGGTACTGAGGTCCTGGTTGCAGGGGAGAGAAGGTGACGACTGTGGTTCCGAATTTCCCAAGGTAACGGTATATACAGAGGTTGGTGCGCGTGATACTAAAGTACTACATAGAGCACCAATGCACCTCGCAGTGTCTGTGTGCACCTCGCAGTGTCTGGGTGCACCTCGCAGTGTCTGCGTGCACCTCGCAGTGTCTGCGTGCACCTCGCAGTGTCTGCGTGCACCTCGCTGTGTCTGCGTGCACCTCGCTGTGTCTGCGTGCACCTCGCTGTGTCTGCGTGCGCCCCATGTATCGGGGTTATTGGGGCATAAAACCATTGTCACACGATTTTCCTGGAGTTGGGACATTTGTGTCACTAACAAAGCCTCTTGTTGTAGACTCGCACAGCTCCATGGATCAGTGCAGGGACTCTGGCTTTAGGAGTATGTGGACTACCACTCCCATCACACTTCACAGGATACTTTTATTCCAGGGGCCCGGAAAGATTTATTACAAAGATCTGTACAGAATAAGGAGACCTTGGAGGCCGAGGGTCAGTTCCTGCCATCACAGCCCCTGGATGATGGAGCTCGGCTGCAGAGGGGTATATTCACTAAACTGTGAGCGCATGGATAACTGCACACTTTATTCCAGACATGAAGGAATACCAGTTTGACAATGTTTCAGATTCACCTGTTCTGACCCTCCTTTTTCAATTCTCCAATGCTTTCCCTCTTAGTAATAACCCCGCAGATACACGTGAAATCGGGGTCCTACTCGGGGCCCACCGGATGCACCGACCTCTCCCACATGACCGGGGTGAGCGCGCTCAGAGGTTTTAATTAGGGGCGAGCAGACGCCGGAGTGGTAATTAGCATTGCAAATGCGGCAAAGCCGAGCGCTCACACGTCGACCTGTGTCAGACTTTATTTAGTCACGCTGTCAAATGGAAAACAGCCAGCGCCGTGACATCACACACCCGAGACAATGCGACTGGCCAGCAGGGGGCGGCCTTGCTACAGCGATGTCAGGGACCACAAGATGCTTTCTGTCCGGATTTGAGAAGTGCAATAAATAACGGCAGCGTTTCTTATTGTGAGGATTGTCCGTGGATTTATCCACCCGGAGCTGCTATCAAAGAGTCAGGAATAAGACGCCGGACAAGAAGGAGCAACGCGGGAACAGGACTAGAACTGCAGATTGACGAAAAGAGAGAGGGATGAGAATACAAAGCCTGGGTCATGTGAGGACAGCAAATCCTTCACAAAGCCCCAGCCATGACAACCCTACTGAGACACTGGCTTATGCACCCACTACTACACAAAGCTCCTCTTACACATGGATAAATGTTTCTGTAAGACATGAATCCGCAGTTACTGTTGCACTCGCTCTCTGTCCCGGGACATTTATTACAATGTCAAGATAATAATTGTAACAATTCCTAATCTGTCTCACCTATTAATGCCATAACAGCAGCAAATGAGGTATTAAGTGTGTTTGTGTGCATGCACAAATCCGTAAGCGACTCCAAAGGACAGTTAAAAGGGCGTGCACATAGGCAGCATCAGGAATGTGTTAGAGAGGCAGACTGAGCATGTGCAAAGCAGCCTCAGACGGGGCAGATTACCTGAAATGTCCACAAAGAGCTTGACCTGCTCAGCTGCTCCGCTCGACTAACACAAAAGATGAGATTTATTCTATCTTAAGGGAACAACCCCCCCCCCCAAGAAGAGAATACAACAAATACATGTATTTTGTTTCCTTACAATTCATCTTTTGTTCGGGGAGGGGGTCATCCCACTTTGTTATATTAATTGACCCATTGGCTGAAAGGGTTATAGAAGTTGGGGGGAGGGTTTGTAAATAATGAACTTCGGTCTCACTCCATGTATATTCAGACACTTTTGCTCACTGAGTGACGTAAAAGATCAGGAATGTAGGAGACATTGTGGGATCTTCACATTGATAATCAAACCTAGAGCTACGTGTGACACAAAGCGATGGCTTTCAACTAGCTATGCATCATGGAAAATGTAGTTCATCAAATTCTGGTGCAGCACGATTAGCCGTCACTGCCTGAGGGACTCTGCCGAGAGGGAATGTTTGCTTCTGGTTCGGCGCTACGTGACAATAAAGCTCTGTTTGCGATCTGTCAGCACAGACCATTTAATATCCTCTCCTGAATATCCACCGTATCTATGGGCACAAGTGGGCGCATTGGCATCACAGCAGCATTACTCACAGCTCGCCTCCCCCAGCGCCAGCTCACGTCCAAGTGAACAGGAGAAAGTGGGCAGAAAAGATTATTGCCCCCTGCAGGGCTGTCAAACGTGGCAAAGGTGCTCAGAAAAACGACTTTATCAAGCAGCAGCACATGGTTCCGCATACTGGTGCTGCTGGCACTGCAATCCTCTGTATGGCAATGTGCAATCCTAAGGCTCCTCTCATTACCAGCCCCACCTCCATGCCTCCTAACACAGATGGTACATGGTGAGAAGCCCCCCACCATGAGGGATGTGTGGGAGAGAGAGCAAGAACACAGTTATGTGGGCCACAACCTGCTCTTAACAAGAGTGTTGAATCGAGGATCTGGGCCCAACACCGGATAGACACTGCCCTTAAAAACACGAAAAATTGTAATAGCTGTAATTTCCCCAGTATTTATTGCTGTGGAGCTGTGTGATACACTCACAATACTGAGAGCTTCACATCCATAAACTCACAGTAATATGCAGTGTATGAGGTTTATTGTTGTGGAGCTCTGTGATACAGTAATGTGCGGTGTGTATGAGCGTATCACAGAGCTCCACAGCAATTAAACTCACAGTAATGTGCAGTGTGTATGAGCGTATCACAGAGCTCCACAGCAATAAAACTCACAGTAATTTGCGGTGTGTATGAGCGTATCACAGAGCTCCACAGTAATAAAACTCACAGTAATGTGCGGTGTGTATGAGCGTATCACAGAGCTCCACAGCAATTAAACTCACACTCATACACACCGCACATTACTGTGAGTTGAATTGCTGTGGAGTTCTGTGATACGCTCATACACACCACACATTACTGTATCACAGAGCTCCACAACAATAAAACTCACAGTAATGTGCACTGTGTATGAGCGTATCACAGCTCCACAGCAATTAAACGCTCATACACAGCGCACATTACTGTGAGTTAGTTTAATTGCTGTGGAGCTGTGATACGCTCATACACACTGCACATTACTGTGAATCTCTGATACGCTCCTACACACTGCACATTACTGTGAGTTTTAATGCGGTGGAGCTCTGTGATACGCTCATACACAACGCATATTACTGTGAGTTTAATTGCTGTGGAGCTCTTTGATATGCTCATACACACTGCACATTACTGTGAGTTTTATTGCTGAGGAACCCTGTGATACAGTAATGTGCGGTGTGTATGAGCACAAGTTTTATTACTCTGGACACTAATACCGCTGGATTTTGTGGATGCAGACGGCTGCCAGTGGGCACACAGACTCATAAACCCGCTCTCCTATTAACATTTCCTCTCTGAATACGACAAAAATCGGGATTAAAGGAAATCTTATCATGGCAAAAATCCCTATTTTTGCTTTTTGCCGTGAACTGTAATGTAGGCAAGCAAAGGTAAAAGTCATGGGATTATCTTTTATTGATATGGCCTTCATGCTCGTAGGATTAAATCTTGTATAAAAGCAATCTCTCTCTTTATGAAACACCCAGTGTAGTGGCTCTCACATAACAGCCATGAGATATGGTGGGATATAGCCAGGGAAACCTCCAAATAATGACCCCGCTCCCCTTACTAAAGAAGACATCACACACACATGTACACGTGGTTAAATTGCTTGTGCTTCCTGCACCGTGACTGCAACAATTTCCCTTCATGAATATTCAGTGCACGGTTAACACATTGCCCCGGTTATCCGGTACACATGTAACCTCTACATGCTAACAGGTGACACGGGAAAGTGCTCCCCGGCGGTGTGTACGACTCACATGCTGCAGGGAGGAAATCACGGACAGAAAATGACTGAATGGATTTCCCTCCTGCAGCTTAAGAGCTATACACCCTGCAGGGCACGGCGTTCCCATGCTGGCCCTACAGGTGTGGAGGAATTGCATGCGTCCTGGATATGGCTGCTATGGCACACCGTAGTTTAGCAGCAGCACTCCCATTCTATTGAGCCTTTGGAGATGAAGATCTGGGTTGATAACCTTGGAGTAACCGGGGACCGCACAAACACTCCAATTAATGTGATGGTGGGCGGCAGTGACACGTTATAGAAGTGGGAACACACTCATTCCCGTATTAAGCACAAGAGCTAGCAGCACTCCGAATCCACCGACATCAGACATTCCCGCTGACATTCCGTGAGAATCCTGATCGGCAAATGCAACATAAATTTGTGTTGTAGAAAGGGAATCCGGGCTCTACAGCAGCGGCGGCGGCGGTTTAATTGCAGCTTTTAATGGATTAACATCGGTGGCAGTGGAAACATTTCGCTCTCGCAGGGCTCGATAAAGGCCACTGCCACCATGTTCATCCAATAAAAGCTGCACGCATAACGCTGTTGGAACGTGCAGATTCCCTTTGACACATTTCCGGGTTAAGTGTCCGCATGATCTGGGAGCCTGACGGATGGAGAGGCCTTGGAGGTGGTGAAAAGCCTAATCATGGATACCCTGGGTGTCATCACGGTGAACCTTTTTTTTTTTTTGCCATGGCTTGACTAATCTACATCTCCAGGGGCTCTCGACTTCCAAGCTTTGCACAGTATCGATTTCGACTCCTCCTAAACCCGGTCCGCGAGACGGATCCGATTCAACCGCACAGCAACGTCACCATAATCCCAACACAAAGGGGAAACCATGTGCCCCCAGAAGAACTACAACTCCCATGATCACTTGGCGTATGTAAGGTTGGCAGCTGGCTCTGTGGGAGTTGTAGTTGAGCAGCAGCAGGGGACACACATTAAGCACCCCTGCCGTACCGACCCGCGGAGAGAATCTTCACCCTGCCACCCATCCTCGCGGTGGTTGTTGTTGTGGAGAGGGCTTGGAGCTGATTAGGATCTGGTTTGGGGGATAATGAAAGGGCCGCGCGTTTCGCATACTCGACTGATATAATTAGCACAGCCATCAAACTCAATTAAGATGATTTCTGGAGATGCCGGCGCTGTGACAAGCGGCGGTGCGGCACGCGGCGGGGAACGGGGGTACAGAAAGGCAAATATTTCACGCTACACGGCAAATTAACTGCTCGAGCCCCAAATTTCCCCGGGATGTCTACGCAGCAGCACCACATGGGGTCCGGGAAGCCGTCCTCTGATTGATGGACCCTTACAGATGCAGCAGAGGGGGTTATTCACAAAACCGAACATTATGCAGGAAAGTCAAGGAAACTGAATTTGTAATATATATATATATATAGCAAGATAACTGGGGAGGAAAACCCCTCCTGTTTGCTATGCGACTCGCAGGGCCTGAGCCGGCAAGAAAACGTGTGTGTTCAGGCAGACCCTGCCTCGCCGGGGAATTACCGTCACAGAACGTCTGAGCCGTCCATTTTTTTTGGTCAATGGTCGAACAACCTTTTATTGACTGGACTCTTGCCCGTCCAAACAGAGCACGGAAGACACGGCAAGAGACCAGCTGCAACACGTGCCACAACCTGATTTAGCGGTGACATATGTGTGAAGTCGGAGATATACTGAACGCACAGCGCGTGTAGGCAGTGCTGCGCGTCAAGACACGCTCCGTGTATGCGGCCCCATCTACTCTGCGCTCTCAGCGGGTGTCGGGCCGTGAGGGTGAGCGCCAAGAGTTGAGAATAGCCAGCTTTGGCCACGTTGCGGCACGGTCCGTGTGCCTCCGGCGTGAGGCTCCGTAGTAATTACAATACTTGTCACCGAACCAGACGGTCCACAGTTTACCCCACTTTGTAGGTTTATTGGGACTTCAAGTGCTTTATGGGTCTGTATGCCCCGGCGTTCATATCTCACCGTACCAAGTCTAACGGAAAATACATCACTCATCGCCCACCCTAACCCTGTGTTTTAGGCACGTTGCCAGGGGTGGGGGCTCAAACTTTCGACAATGAAGGATGGAGGCTCAGAAGGAATTGATCTGGAGCAAGTGCTGGACTCCGGCACCTCGGCATGACGTGAAAACGCGCCGGTAACCCCTGATCTCCCAGGGTACCCGTTTGAGGTCTGGACAGACCGTTATCAAGACGGCCACGGACCCCGATGACCGCGGTGGCGGAGGGGAGAATTCACAGTAAGATTCCAGGTCCGGCATTTGCCTCTCGTAGTGGAAAATAAAATGTTTGACCTTCTGAAAGAGCGGCTTTACGCGCCCAGTAACCAAGCAACGCGGCTTTATATTATAATGTGGTGCGGCAGGACGGAGGGAGCAAGACGCGTATCAAGCAGATTATGATGTGCAGGCGAATTGTGCATCGCAGCCAGCTGTTTTGTTCCAGCGCTGGAATCGGACGCGAGATGTAATCAGCCACTTGGCCGTGCGTTAGCCTGCGCCACGTCGAGATGGCTGAGCTGGGCTGGGGCCTTTTTCTAAAAGCCGGTGAGAAAATGCTCAATTCCTGGACTGCTGGTTGTTTACACTGGACGAGCGCCCCATTACCGAGTTTAATAACCCGCCGTGTGCGACCGTGCGAACCGAGCGCGACCCGAGGGCGACCGTGCGAACCGAGCGCGACCGTGCTCATCGAGGGCGACCGTGCGAACCGAGGGTGACCGTGCGAACCGAGCGCGACGGTGCGAACCGAGCATGACCGTGCGAACCGAGGGCGAATCTGCGAACCGAGGGCGACCGTGCGAACCGAGGGCGACCGTGCGAACCGAGGGCGACCGTGCGAACCGAGGGCGACCGTGCGAACCGAGCGCGACCCGAGGGCGACCGTGCGAACCGAGCGCGACGGTGCGAACCGAGGGCGACCGTGCTAATCGAGGGCGACCGTGCGAACCGAGGGCGACCGTGCGAACCGAGTGCGACCGTGCGAACCGAGGGCGACCGTGCGAACCGAGGGCGACCGAGCGCGACGGAGCGATCCGAGGGCGACCGCGACCGTGCGAACCGAGGGCGACCGTGCGAACCGAGCGCGACCGTGCTAATCGAGGGCGACCGTGCTAATCGAGGGCGACCGTGCGAACCGAGGGCGACCGTGCGAACCGAGGGCGACCGTGCGAACCGGGGGCGACTTAAAGGGGTATTAGATAAAAATGACAAGTCCTGCTTTGACCGGGCATGTCGTTTTAACCCCAAACGCCAGAGGACGTGCATACATCAACCCTTAGCCCCCCCCTATGAACACATGGAACGTGCGCTTCTGATCAGCACACAGCCAGTCAGAACGCAAGTCTACTGTATCCCACTGACAACCCTCCTGCTGATTGGCTGAGTTCCAACCAGTCTGCGAGTTTAAGTGTTCGCCGCTCCGTTTTGGGATGTATGTATGAATAAATTAAAAATGTTTCATGAGCGTTAAGAGCTGGCGTTGCACGTACGGCGCACATCGATATCCGCCCTGTGGGTCTGGGCTCTGCGGCCAGGGCTCTGCGTGCCGCGTCTCTGGATTTAGGTTGGGTTATGAATGTAGCGTTCATACGCTGCAGGAGAGAAATCCATATACTAATCCTGGAAACCCCTCCGATTCCTCTAGGATTGCTGAATGGATTCATTCCTGCAGCCAATGAATCTCACACACTGCGGGGCAGCACTTTACTCGAGCTGCCCACTGGCTTGAAGACAGGGATGTACTTCGGGAAGTGGAATTCTGGTTCTGTGTATACAGACATCTGCTTGAAAATACTACCGTTCTGAACGATGGCTGTAAAATGCGACCCCTGGGAAAGGATCTGCCATGTTCTCTAGGGTATAACAAGTCGTCATGCTGCTGGGCAGTACATGGCAGATGCTGCCCTGCTGTTTGTACATCTCCCCTGCAGCACGTGGGAATACATTGTAATAAAGAGCTTATACACAGGAGCCGGGTTCGGCTGGAAACGTTAAAATTACATTCAGCCTCTCAAGGAATTACAGAAAGAATGCACCGTTTGACTGGAAACTAACGCCGCGGCTCATTATCGCGAAACGGTCAGTGCTGGGACCGTACAGCGTATTGGATGAAGGAAACACAAGCAAATGTGAAGAAAAAACATAGAAATGATAAATGAGCGCAGACCACGATGGGCAGAGAGCAGACCGCGATGGGCAGAGAGCAGACCGCGATGGGCAGAGAGCAGACCGCGATGGGCAGAGAGCAGACCGCGATGGGCAGAGAGCAGGCCGCCATGGGCAGAGAGCAGACCGCCATGGGCAGAGAGCAGACCGCCATGGGCAGAGAGCAGACCGCCATGGGCAGAGAGCAGACCGCCATGGGCAGAGAGCAGACCGCGATGGGCAGAGAGCAGACCACGATGGGCAGAGAGCAGGCCGCCATGGGCAGAGAGCAGACCGCAATGGGCAGAGAGCAGGCCGCAATGGGCAGAGAGCAGACCTCGATGGGCAGAGAGCAGACCGCGATGGGCAGAGAGCAGACCGCAATGGGCAGAGAGCAGGCCGCAATGGGCAGAGAGCAGGCCGCAATGGGCAGAGAGCAGACCACGATGGGCAGAGAGCAGGACGCCATGGGCAGAGAGCAGACCGCGATGGGCAGAGAGCAGACCGCAATGGGCAGAGAGCAGGCCGCAATGGGCAGAGAGCAGGCCGCCATGGGCAGAGAGCAGGCTGCCATGGGCACAGCGCAGACCACGACAGGCAGAGAGCAGACCGCGATGGGCAGAGCTGCAGTGAATGTATCGCAGAACATACAGCAGGATTCCTTCCCACTCACTTGGCACTAAGGGAAATGTGTGCACCAACGCTCTCTAATTAGCGGCCAAGCCGTTACTACCACAAACAGGCTCAGAAACCCCCCAGCTTTCTCCATGCCACGGACTACAACTCCCATCAGGCACAGGGAGAGGTACGACTATATCTCCCATCTCCAGGGATCCGCTTCCTAAGCTGCGCGGCGGATCCTTAGTCAGAAGTTTAGAGGCTTTCGGGAAGGAGACGGCAGACACTCTGCGTTACCGGCGTTGTGTGTGATTTAATGCAATTATACTGTGCAACAATGCAGCGCGCTCCGCGTCGCGATGAGACCTGCATAATTACACAATGCCGCACCCAAATCTCATTACGCCTTACAATGGGGAGAGAAGGCGCTTTTCTATTTTGCATTCCAGATTCTCGCCGAGCGACACGATGCGCCGTGCCTGCCATGCAGAGCGGAAAATAATGCTGTGTTGACACTAATGAATGTGTTACGATGCAGGGTGCCATTAATTTAAAGTTTCTGTGGCCTAATGGACACTTCCACGAAACCCCAATCTCATGACCTACCATTCTTCATCCTCATGAGTCTTGCACCAGCTTTGTATCAAAGACTCAAAAGCTTGGTATGTTGGCATACATACACGGGGAAGAGAGGGTCGGGTATACGGTGGGGACAAGTCTAAGACAACTTGACTTACTAGAAGTTCCAATTCAATGCAGACCCACCATGCCTTGATGTAATGGTAGTTACAAGAACATCTTGGGTGTCCAGGCTGCCGATTTCCGTTTTAAGACACCTAAGAGGGCGACCAAGAAAGACACTCTTGGACGAACCTTCTGGCTTCTTGGATGATGCTGTAGGGGAGCAGAGAGCCGCCGGTGCCCAACATGCCCTCCACGAGTCGGAGCTTGACTGGTGGATGCTTTGATGTCACAACAAATATCAAGATACTCAAAGTTTGCCTGGAAAAACTGTCTCTGACTCGGATTCCAGAAATACCTAGAGATCCATATGGTATTCCAGGTATCTTTCCAGAGATATTCCTGGTGATCACCAGGTGACATCCTGAGGGCTTTGGGGTAATAGATCTACGCCTCCCTGCAGAATACAGTGATAATAAATATCCGTAGCCTCATCAATTTCTTTAATATCCTTCGTTAGATCACCCTGTGTGTCGTGTATTGTCCCTGGCTTCAAACCGGTATTGCCCGCCTGGCACCGCGTAACGGTGTTATATGAAATGGCCAGTGGACTCAGAATTTACGCTTAACACATCGTCTCTGGGCAGCGTCCTTGGTCCCCGCTCTATCGAGTGGCTAAACTGAGATCTAGTGAGCGCGTTCCAGGTCTCTACCACTGGTGCCACCAGCAGCTTGCCTTGGAGTGCCCCTACCATGCTAAGATTGACATGCCTTTATTCTGCGCCACCGCACCTATTCTGGACTAACAAGGGTAAGGCACAAGTAAATCTGTTTGTCTGCTCAATACACCACAATATGAGGAGCTTTTCCCCTTCAGAGTCCTTGTACTGGGTCTACGAGCTGTGTCCATGGTCCCGTTGGCTGGCCATGACCGTAGCATTATAATAAAACATGGCACAGTCTATGTGCATCGACAGGTCGGTTGGAAGTTACCAGTAATCTCCTCTCCAGGTGCTTTAAAGAATCATTTTTATATTGAACAAGTCTTGGAAAGGCTTCGAAGCAAAAAAATCCCAACCCATGTGACTATATGCCAGCCGAATCGGCAAACAATGTGCAAGCGCTGTGCTTGCCGAGTCCGAAGAGTGTCTTTTCCATCCATTATCACCTTGTCACAAGAACGGCCGGCGTTTCGGGGTTAAACGCGGACCTCTGCACATCAGCAGGATGCGTCTCCTCGTGCAACCTGGGGGTGTTTTTTTTGGGATGTCACAATGAATAAGTAAGGATTGGGTGTGGATCTGCTGACCTGCAGAACTCAGCGCAGAAGTCGGACGCAGGAGGCGAGGGGAGTTTGGCGTGGCCGGTCGGCAGGGATAGCGCAGTGCGACGCAGGCTAAAGCGGGTCAGCGTATGTCCTTAAGAAAAAGTGCAGCGGCATGGAGAACGAAGACGTGGAGTCATCTCGGGACAAAATGCAGAAATAATTACTTTAATCATACAATGCTAAAATGATATCTGGCCACGAGCTGACAAAACCATTCAGGAAGCCGGCAAAATACAGCTCGGGGACAATCCCCGGCTCCCACGCCGAACCGCCCTGCGACAGAGCCAGCGGCTCAGACACAACATGATATCTATTCTATGGCGGGGCTGGGGGACGGGACCTCTGTAGAGCCACAACTAACGAGTATTTTCATTAATCAATTAATCAGATAAAAAATATTTTGTTTACGGAAAGAAACACTATATAAAAGTCAACTGCTCCCAACTAGCGTACTCTTTGCACACAAGGTACGCGGGAGCCTCATCAGTGACAGAGTGATGATGCGTGCGCGACTCAAGCCCATGACTGCTTTCTATCCAAACGAACGCTGCTACGAGTGCTTGGATAGACATGAAAACGATAGCACACAAAGCGGGAGGGATCCCAGCTCTGGTCCGGAGAGACAGAGGGAGGGTGGGGTGGTGGCACAGGACTCTGTCTCCAAGTAAGGATAAAACACCAGCAGTACAGCTCCTCCACCCAGTGGCAGCGCCCCGGGGTCTCTGCTATAGTACTGCCATTGCAGTAAACTAAATAGATGAGCAGCGGTGTGGCGGGGAACAGGGTTACAGAAAGGTGATTATTTCACGCAACACGGCAAATTAACTGCTCGAGCCCCAAATATCCCCAGGATATCTACACAGCAGCACCACATGGGGTCTGAGAAGCCGTCCTCTGATTGATGGACCCTTACCGATGGAGCAGAGGGGGGTTGCACCCAAACCGATTAATCGATAATGAGAATCGTTGACAACTGGTTTCATGATCGATTCGTTGCCGATTGATCGATAAGTCGTTTCAGCCTTAGATCTCTGTTTCTCGGACGTCAAAGATGGAGAAGAATCCGGAAGACTGCATTCATAGTTGTTATTTTCAAAGTTCTGTGCGGATCACGGGAACATCAACCAAATAAAAAAATTCTAAAAATACGTAAAAGGTCTGAACAAAGCACTTTTGGAAAAAGCCAGCGCACTAACGAGATGCAATTAGCATATATTAGAGCTCACTCAGATAAAGCTCGGCAACACCCAGCAAGGCATGGCATCGTCATTTTAGTGTCGACCGTCAATTCTTCCCCATTTTTTTGGACGCACGACTTTGGATTGGTGCCGATAACGAGGCAGGAGATGCCAAAACCAAAGGACACACGTGTTCACTCAACTTCTCTTACCATGTAACTATTCATCACGCCAGGAAATATGGAGATCATTCAAGGAGATTGAACATTTTAACCCAAAATACTGGAAACGGAATTGTTTTGCGAGCTCCAGCCAATGGAAAGCTGCCGTTGACAAACGGCTTAGTTTGTAGCTTTGTTTCCATAGCAACAGATGCTCGTTTTTACAGAAAATCAGTAGAACAGACTCATTTTTGGACAGTTTTGTGTAAAATTATTGTCTCTGTGGTGGGAAGAGTCAGTTACTGTTTCTATTCTTCGTTCTACTGCTATTTTTTTTTTTGTACGCCCGGGTACGTAGACGACAACCGCAAAAGCTGTGCGGTGGCAAAAGACCAGTGCTTTTCTGACATGGCTTGGAAAGGTGGGCAGTGACCCACTGGCACATACGCCACAAACAAGTCTGTGTACATGGAGATGGGTGCCAGAAAGAGACACTGTAAATGAGAGGGGGGTTATAATCCAGACAACAGGTTCACAGCCCGTCGCCGGGGTTTTAATGATAACATTATGTAAAGGAGTATATACATATTATAAATATTACTTGCCCCATTTCCCTCAGATCAGACAATATAGAAGAAAAGACAATACAACTCTAAATTTCCCACAATCCACTGCTAAGGTTTCTGGGAAATTCCCTCCTTCCCACCAGTTACATGTGGAAGGACATTGCTGGCCGGGACGACTCGCCCGTATCCTGGGTGTAGGGCGACACATTGTGAAAGACAAAGCAGAAGGAACAGTAAACCAATGTGGAACCATAATGTTTGCATAACGCTGGCATTTTGGGGAATCTGCATTCTCCAAAACATCTATTGATTCCCTATGAAGGGGCTGGGGGGGGGGGGTCGTGTCTTCGGTATTACAATCAGAAAGGTATTTATCCCACTATTCTAAAAATAAATTGTAATATCCAATAAATATCCACAGTTTTAATCTTACAGGTGAATCCCCTAGTTTAAGGGACAGAGGTTAATTTTTTTTTTAGATATTATTAAAAGGTAAGAAAGTGCGTCTTTCCGCGCGTTATGCTAAAGAAAAGAACTGTGATTCAGTTCTGAAATACACAAAGTGTCCAGTAAGGGGCAAAGCGTGCCAGCCTCTACTCGTCCCTCAACCATTACAGTAAATACAGTGCGTGTGTATACAGTGATAAAACAAACCCGCTTCTATCTGCGCAGCCCCTTTAGAGACGCCTGCGAGGGGAGACATGCTTCAGACGGCGCGGCGCAACGACCTTAGAAGAAGAAACGCTTGGGTTTGACGATTTGTTTTTTCCCTTTAATAATAACACTTTTGTTCCATTTTTAGCTCAATCGATTCCCCTTGAAAAGCGAGAAGTGTAAACGGTGTGAAAATCGTTTGTGTGTCTGGCACGGGGCGGCGTGCTTATGACCCGACACCTAACCCATGTCTGGAACATGCATGTCTGCCATCCCCACCGAGACGGCCTGACGCGCACAGACATGGAGGGCAGGGATCAAGCACAAGCGACCTCGTGTATACTCAGAAATTCACTCTCAGATTGCAAGATTTTATATATATATTATATACACGGCTCAACCCCCCCCCCCCCCATTAGAAATAGAGTTCCCTTATTATTTTTTTGGTGATTGTGCTCACTTTTGTCCCTCGACGTGACACCGGGTGGGGTGAAAGAAAGTCCTCCACTTCACCCTGTGATTTCACCAGATAAGGGGGAGCCGAGGGGGCAGATGGGGGGCACTCCTCATATCCTGACTATTTAAAAAAGATAAAGTGATCAGGAGGAGTAGAGAGAATCCCTTTAAGCAGAGCGAGCGGAAACATAGCCCATAAATATGCCGCAACTTCAATTTGGCATCTGGAAGTGGGAGAGGGGATGGGAGGGATTGGAAATTTGCGTGGGGGAGGGGATAGGTGGGATTAGAAGTGGGGAGGGGATGGGTGAAAATGGGTGTGGTGTGGAGGAGGGGATGGGTGGGATTGGAAGTGGGTGTGGTGCAGAAGGGGCAGGGTGGGATTGGAAGTGGGTGAGGTGTGGAGGAGGGAATGGGTGAGAATGAAAGTGGGTGTGGTGTGGAGGAGGGGATGGGTGGGATTGGAAGTAGGTGTGGTGTGGAGGAGGGGATGGGTGGGATTGGAAGTAGGTGTGGTGTGGAGGAGGGGATGGGTGGGATTGGAAGCAGGTGTGGTGTGGAGAGGATGGGTGGGATTGGAAGTGGGTGTGGTGTGGAGGAGGGGATGGGTGGGATTGGAAGTAGGTGTGGTGTGGAGGAGGGGATGGGTGGGATTGGAAGTGGGTGTGGTGTGGAGGAGGGGATGGGTGGGATTGGAAGTGGGTGTGGTGTGGAGGAGGGGATGGGTGGGATTGGAAGTGGGTGTGGAGGGAATGGGTGGGATTGGAAGTGGGTGTGGTGTGGAGGGATGGGTGGGATTGGAAGTAGATGTGGTGTGGAGGAGGGGATGGGTGGGATTGGAAGTAGGTGTGGTGTGGAGGAGGGGATGGGTGGGATTGGAAGTAGGTGTGGTGTGGAGGAGGGGATGGGTGGGATTGGAAGTAGGTGTGGTGTGGAGGAGGGGATGGGTGGGATTGGAAGTGGGTGTGGTGTGGAGGGATGGGTGGGATTGGAAGTGGGTGTGGTGTGGAGGAGGGGATGGGTGGGATTGGAAGTAGGTGTGGTGTGGAGGAGGGGATGGGTGGGATTGGAAGTGGGTGTGGTGTGGAGGAGGGGATGGGTGGGATTGGAAGTGGGTGTGGTGTGGAGGAGGGGATGGGTGGGATTGGAAGTAGGTGTGGTGTGGAGGAGGGGATGGGTGGGATTGGAAGTGGGTGTGGAGGGATGGGTGGGATTGGAAGTGGGTGTGGTGTGGAGGAGAGAATGGGTGGGATTGGAAGTGGGTGTGGAGGAGGGGATGGGTGGGGTTGGAAGTGGGTGTGGTTTGGAGGAGGGGATTGGAAGTGGGTGTGGAGAAGAGGCAGGGTGAAAATGGAAGTGGGTGTGGTGTGGAGGAGGGATGGGTGGGATTGGAAGTGGGTGTGGTGGAGGGATGGGTGGGATTGGAAGTGGGTGTGGTGGAGGGATGGGTGGGATTGGAAGTGGCAAGTAACTTTTTGGCCTGGCTAGCAGTTTAGGACCTTGGTGTAGGTCAGGGATCTACAAGTTTTATTCAAACCCTCCATTTCCTGACTCTAACCCCCAAAAAAAGAAGAGATTTTTTTTTCTTTAAATTACTCATTAGCCAATCAGGGTGTAAAGATAACGCACGGGATAACGCGCTCCTCTCACAGCCGAATTCCCTGCATGTACTCGCTAATTATTATTTTATTTTGCACACGGCACTAGAATGGTTAAAATAATGACCGTTCCTTTAATTTTATGTATTTTTGATTTACCCTGAAAGTGGTGGGGCCACCGGGATTATAAAGTATCGCCTCGCTGGCAGCGGCGCAGCGTGCGTGGGAAACGGGCCGATAGAGCTCCCACGAGGTAACTCACCTAATGAAGCCGCCGACTCTCAGATTAATTGGTCAGAATGCGACGGGCATCACGTCCCGCTAAATACCGTGGCACCGTTAAGGGATCGGAAAAAACAAACAAATGACAAGAGCTGACGGTGGAAACATCTAGAAGCAGAGAGATATTTAAAAAGTCGAGAGACGCTTTAACCCTGAGGCTCCCAAGACATGTTCATCATAGAATGTGATGTCCGTGTTATGTAGCACATGGAACACGTCAACGTATCAGACATTTATTTGCCTGTACCCTTGGTTGTGACACTGCAGACCTGATGTATAAGTTTGGGTTTTATCCATCCGCCCCCAAATTAATGCTCCATGTGTTTTGGGGTAACAGGTCAAACCCCAGAATCTGGTCTCGGCGGTGCAGGTTTTCCATGAAACGTCGCTGTGATTCACGGCGTCTCAGGACCGTTGGGTAATGCGTGCTCATCGCCTGCTAGATATTTGCACACCTGCCCCGCTCTCACGCTGGATACTGCTCATCACGCGGCATCAGCTGTACAAACTGGTGGCGGCGAGCGTGTAGATAACACGGGAAGAGGAGGGATGGATGTTAGAGCCAATTATAGATAACGCCGGCCAACATCAGATCGAACGGGCTGCACCATCATCATTTACACGTACCAGAGTGACACGGCCGATCACTGGAAGAATTTGTTTATTTCACCACGGAGCAGTGGCGGCCAGCCTGGGGTCCTCCAGACAGCACTACATGATCCCAAGCCTAGCTGTGCATGATGGGATGTGTAGTTCTGAAGTACCTGGATTGCCATGCTAAACCACCACCATTGGAGACAGCCAGCAGCAGGTGGGAGGCGTCTCAATTCACCAATCTTTGGCATCAACATGCTCCATGAAACGCCGTCCATCTCCTGCAAGCTCCATGAAACGCCGTCCATCTCCCGCACGCTCCATGAAATGCCGTCCATCTCCCGCACGCTCCATGAAATGCCGTCCATCTCCCGAGTGCTCCATGAAATGCCGTCCATCTCCCGCACGCTCCATGAAATGCCTTCCATCTCCCGAGTGCTCCATGAAACGCCGTCCATCTCTTGCACGCTCCATGAAATTCCTTCCATCTCCCGAGTGCTCCATGAAACGCCGTCCATCTCTTGCACGCTCCATGAAATGCCGTCCATCTCCTGCACGCTCCATGAAATGCCGTCCATCTCCTGCACGCTCCATGAAATGCCGTCCATCTCCCGCACGCTCCATGAAATGCCTTCCATCTCCCGCACGCTCCATGAAACGCCGTCCATCTCCCGCACGCTCCATGAAACGCCGTCCATCTCCCGCACGCTCCATGAAACGCCGTCCATCTCCCGCACGCTCCATGAAATGCCGTCCATCTCCCGCACGCTCCATGAAATGCCGTCCATCTCCCGCACGCTCCATGAAACGCCGTCCATCTCCCGCACGCTCCATGAAATGCCGTCCATCTCCCGCACGCTCCATGAAATGCCGTCCATCTCCCGCACGCTCCATGAAACGCCGTCCATCTCCCACACGCTCCATGAAATACCATCCATCTCCGGCACGTTCCATGAAATGTAGTCCATCTCCGACATGCTCCACAATGTTTTGAAACTACTTTTCCCACCAGGCTCTGTCATCCTCATGAATAGCTGAACATCATGGGAGAGGTGGTTCCAAATCATCTGATGGGCCGAGGTTGCTGATCTATGCTTTAAATCTATGTACAGCCTCTTGTCGAGGATAGATCTAAAGAGAGCCTTCAAAACCAGAAGGGAAGGATATCCGAAAGCCTTAAGCAACATGTAACGAGCGGCCTTTACTTCTGTAAAAGATGAGGGTTGAGAGAAGACAATGGAGACCCTTAAACCAAACAGAAGTTGACATTGAGTCTTAGACTAGAAACAGGTGACAAAAGCCATTAGAACAGACGCCTCAAGGCAACAAGTCGCCACAAATCCCTGGATTAAGTTGCATCCTGGTAAGAGGCTATAGGGAGCCTTAAGGCAATGATACGATACCATGAGATGTAAAGCAGCAACGCGCCGCCACATAACCTGGCGGCATCAACCGCGGACTGCTTGGTTTAAACGCTCATAAACATTTTCTGTTTCCTCTCACTATTTCTTTCCTTTTTTTACATGTTCTTTTATTCATGGTGCCACACAACACCTTCCAATTAAAACTCCCAATCAAGAGGCTCCGCTCGATGAGGAGCATCACGGACAATCATCACTTCTGTGACGGTTATTGAATCGACGCTTACGTTTGACAGTATTTCAGCCGTCCACGTGTTATGAGAAGCTGCCGAGAGGGACATTACACGGGAGAAAACACAATTTGTTTTATTTTTTCCCCTCTTCAGGATGCTTCATTTCTAGTTAAATCCATCCACTATAGACTAAATAAACTTTAATAACCACCATTCTGTCGCTGCGTTTCTTCCTGTGTAGTTACTGTAGCCCCGCCCCTTTTACTGAGCACATTACTTCCTGGTTAGTCATTGCTCAACGACCAATCAGATGCTTCTGAAGACCAACAATTCTGCTGCTGAGCTCTCTCTGCACTGAGTGGCAGGTGGAAAATATAGGAGCGATCACAGTAAGAGAAGTTCAGGACAGAGTGCTGAGCTCATTGCCGTGTGATCCAGCTCAGTATGGGGGAACAGGAAAGAAAAACCATCCAAACACAAAGTCACGTGACTGGGGAAACCCTTACCAATTTGAGGAGTTCAGGATAACATTCCTTCGTAAACTTAGAGAAAATTCAAGGCACCATGACCACTTCAATAAGCCAAGAGTGCCCATTGACCCCTTAAGGACCAATGGTCTTTAAAGTCAATGCATTTGTCACGTAACAGTTCCGTCATTGATCCTTAAGTGGTTAAATATTGCTGAAACTAACCGTCTCGATCCTCATTATACAAATACACGCGCTCCCTAGAACAACGATCAAGGTAATCCATCATGTCTGCTTATCTATAGGAGGAACAAAGCCAATTCCATCAAAGCAGAATGAATGCCTTCTATCTTCTATCGCCCCAAAATCCCAACGCGTTTCCCCTAATGTTTTCGACGCAGCAGGAGTTCTTTACGTGGAGCGGTTACAGAGTAAAGATCATGTAATGGACAACTCTCCATAAATTGTGGAATAATTGTACTGCGCTTTGAGGTCCACTGGGTCACTCATCGATCATGTAGAAGAGCATTCTGGGGTAAAGCCGTTGCTCCCACCCCAAGTGGAGCAATTAGGAGGAATTGCCATGTGGCGCTCGCTCTACTTTTAGAACTTTTCCAAAGGATTGCCCTTTATAAATTAAGTCAACTCTCAGCTTGTGTTCCACTCCACGCTCCCACACAGGAGGTAATGGCAACAATAAAAAACAATTCAGCTGCGGCCCGCGTCACGTCTGCGGCTTTTATCTGTGGAAGTAGGTTAACATAGAGAGCTGGAAGAGGAGTCCGAATCGCCTGACTCTGCCCGCTGAATACGTCTCACAGATAGCAGCTACAGCGTGGACGCATTTCATGCAAAAAAAAGCTGCGGATAAAACCCATGGGATAAAAAGACGAAACAGAACGTGGACCTGTGCCCTACAGTATGTCTCCATGACCGTTTCAAGTCGCTATATAATGCGAGAGAGTCAGCCAGCACGCGCTCAGTCTGCTTATTCTCTTACTTCCACAATACTGGGACAGTAACCCCACTTATCTGCCAGGAACTCCGCTTCACCGTTTGGCAAATGCATCTCCCTTGTCCCGTTGAGGCTGGGGTCAGACGAACACAGTGCGAACGTGCGTTCAGCCGCACTTTATTACGGTCGTAGTAGCAGCAAATGACGGCCAATATACTAAGTACGGCCGCACAAAAGTTCAGCCGTGCAACGCAAGCGGCAAACGAACACATTTTTTCAAGAACATCGAACCGCTATTACGGACGCACAGAGTGCGCTGCGTTGGCATAGCGTCGTGTGTGCGTGATTAGGAGACGTCAGACGCTGCACCATGTCCGGCCAACATAGACGCAAACTTTGGTTACTCAGATTTCTAATTTTTTTCTAGCTCCATCAAAAATCACGTCCGTAATTGCGCACCGTATGACCGCTATCGCGTCTTCCGTGAAAAAGTGCGTCCGGACGCATGGATGCACTTTTTGATGGTAGACATTAAAAATGCATTCGTCTGACCCTAGCCAAAGGCTCATGTCTCCTTCAGGACATGCCAAACCTCATTTTCTTTCAATGCTCCAGTTCAGCTGACATGACATCATCACTTTTTTCTGTTAAGGTTGGAAAAACAGGTGACATCATCACTTCTTCCTGTTAAGGCTGGAAACCACACATCACTTTTTCCTGCTAAGGCTGGAAAACCCATCACTCCTTCCTGTTTAGGCTGGAAAAACAGGTGACATCACTTCTTCCGGTTAAGGCTGGGAAAACAGGTGACATCATCACTTCTTCCTGTTAAGGCTGGAAACCACACATCACTTTTTCCTGCTAAGGCTGGAAAACCCATCACTTCTTCCAGTTAAGGCTGGGAAAACAGGTGACATCACTTCTTCCGGTTAAGGCTGGGAAAACAGGTGACATCATCACTTCTTCCTGTTAAGGCTGGAAACCACACATCACTTTTTCCTGCTAAGGCTGGAAAACCCATCACTCCTTCCTGTTTAGGCTGGAAAAACAGGTGACATCACTTCTTCCGGTTAAGGCTGGGAAAACAGGTGACATCATCACTTCTTCCTGTTAAGGCTGGGAAACACATCACTTATTCCTGTTAAGGCTGGAAAACCAGGTGACATCACTTCCTGTTAAGGCTGGAAAAACAGGTGACATCACTTCCTGTTAAGGCTGGAAAAACAGGTGACATCACTTCTTTATTTTAAAGACTGAAAAACACAGGTGACATCATCACATCTTTTTGTAAGGCTGGAAAAACAGGTGACATCATCACTTTGTTTTAAAGACTGAAAAACGCAGGTGACATCATGACTTCTTCCTGCCAAGTCTGGAATAACACACATGACATCATCAATTCTTCGTGTTAAAAGTGGAAAAGGGCTTTAAAAGGTTGGAAAAGCTTCCTGTAGGCAAGCCATGGTTCGCCGCATGTTCAAAGAGGATCAATGATTGTCCGGTGATGAATCGTTCAGTTTTGGTTGTGCACAGTCTTTATTACACGTCTAAAGTCGGGAAACGAACCGCACACATTTAGGTCGAGAGGGATACGTCTGTGGACTCTTATTTTACATCTGAATAACACGCAAAGGGTAGAAAATAAATAAGAATAATCTGAATCGATTTCAGTAAAATTAATAAAATGATCGAATGTTCCTTTAAGGAAAGTTATTAAAAAAATAAATATATGACTTCTCTTTATTGCCAAGGTCCAAAATAAATGCATCGCTGCCTCGAAGTCACAAAATCCATCTCTGCAAACGGGCGCGCGATATGTTCCCCTGAAACTCAATATTTCCCCTTCTTTTTATAGCTTGGACATTAGCCCTGGAGGATGAAGAAATGGACGGTGATCATTTCACGCCGCTCAGGAACCATCCGTCAATAGATCCCCACAGGCACAGCCCTTCCGCATAAAGAAAGGGATGATATGTTAAACATTTTGGTGCTGGTGACAGATGAAGCGAGCCGACCGCTGGCGTTCAGGCAGACTACGTGTCCAATGGTGCTCAATCACACAGAGATCCACATCAGTACCGACGAGAGAGATGCACCATGATGGTGCACTAGATCGTGTGTATGGGATTTATATGGAAACAAAGATGGTAGAAACATCATCGTCATGGGACATGTGGTTCAGAAATATCTGGCGTGCCGAGGTTCTCCATAACTTGTATAGGAGGTACACTGCACCACTTCAGAGCAGTGGACTATGTGTGGCATAGTGTAGGTGCCCCTGAATCACCCTTGGCACCAACATCTCCCTGACAGGAGGGTACAGATGTCTCTGAGCCATCACAGCCCCAATCCACCATCAACACTTCATGGTGTGAATGGATCAAACACCAGTAATCACTTTCCCATGCCGGGGAGATTTGGTTTCATACATGGTGACCTAATGTCCACCTCAGGAGAGCAGGAGCTATCTGTCCGCTCAGCGCCGCATTCAATCAGCTCATGGTAATCGCTAACGGAGGAGATGAAAAGCCGCCGAAGAGATAAATTGTAGGAGGGAAGGCGCAGGAGGAATGGAAGCGATAACGACATGAGTAAACACACGGTGAGTCAGACACGGTAAAAGCAAAAAACAAATCACAAGGCAGACGCGCAACGCCGGACGAGCCCCCTTTCATCTGGATGCTGTGAGCCCTCTGAAAGGGTTAAAGAAACCAACGTGGAAAGGCAGGGAAGTGAAGCGGTTACAATGCCGAATTTACCCGACATGGGGCTCGATTTAATTCTATCGGCCGGTTTTTTGGGGGGAAAATACCAGCTGGTTCAATTGAAAAAAACTGTCAAGAGGTGAAACTCAAAAAATGACGCCGGTAAGAAAAAAAACAAGCCGGTAAAACCCTCGAAAAAGCGTACTTTCTTTGCCAACATCATATTGAATTTTTGCCACTAAGCATGCCGAGGAACGCCGCATAGCCGCACCGAGAATTAATCTCTAGGGGTTAAGCACAAAGCATTTTGCGGTCATTTCGGTGCTTTGTACATCGGCGCGCTTCGGCGATTCAATTTCACCGAGCCGTCAGTGAATTCGCTATTCCCCGCAGGGTCACCGAAGATGTAATCGCCGAACTGACCGCCGAGCTGGAAGTCTCCTATTCTCCTAATAGGTGTTTAAACCGATAAAAATACATTAAAATGTGTCTAATTAATAAAAAAAGGGCCGTATAAAAAAGTGATAAAGAATTTAACCAGCAGCTCTGTTAGAGGGTACGTCTGCTGACCTGGGAATTAGTCTGGGTAGGTGGGCTCAGTAAGGTGTGGATAGACATAATCAGGGGCAAAAAAATACATAGAATGGAGAATTTAACCCTTTGATCACCAGAGCTTTTTAGCCTGGCTGTGTGTTAAGGACCGGAGCAACTGTGCCATATTGGCTGTATATATGTGAATATTCGTGTATATGTTCATGTCATCACCCGCTTTATTCACTGCGCTGCGCCCCCCTCCGCATGTTATATACCTTCCCCGCATGTTATATACCTTCCCCGCATGTTATATACCCCCCCGCATGTTATATACCTTCCCCGCATGTTATATACCCCCCGCATGTTATATATCTTCCCCCCCTGCATGTTATATACCCCCCCGCATGTTATATACCTTCCCCCCCGCATGTTATATACCCCCCGCATGTTATATACCTTCCCCCGCATGTTATATACCTTCCCCGCATGTTATATACCTTCCCCGCATGTTATATACCTTCCCCCCGCATGTTATATACCCCCCGCATGTTATATACCTTCCCCCGCATGTTATATACCTTCCCCCCCGCATGTTATATACCTTCCCCCCGCATGTTATATACCTCCCCCCCCGCATGTTATATACCTCCCCCCCCGCATGTTATATACCTTCCCCCCCGCATGTTATATACCTTCCCCCCGCATGTTATATACCTTCCCCCGCATGTTATATACCTTCCCCCGCATGTTATATACCTTCCCCGCATGTTATATACCTTCCCCCCGCATGTTATATACCTTCCCCCCGCATGTTATATACCTTCCCCCCGCATGTTATATACCTCCCCCCCCGCATGTTATATACCCCCCCGCATGTTATATACCTTCCCCCCGCATGTTATATACCTTCCCCCTGCATGTTATATACCTCCCCCCCCGCATGTTATATACCTTCCCCCCGCATGTTATATACCCCCCCGCATGTTATATACCCCCCCCCGCATGTTATATACCCGCTCTGTAAAGGACAGGCGCAGCTTTTTAATTATAGTCAATAGTGAAATCTAAAAGGCAATAAAACGTAAAAAGTGACAGAGCTTTGAATATAAGGATTTGTAAACACATCGATATAAAATGAGACGGTGACGCCACGGCGCAGGTTCAGGGATTTATGCTGAACGCGGGAATGTCTCACAGTCACAAACCTTGAACGTCTGTAATTTTGTATTTTTATACTTCATTTATCACTGCAAACGTAATACTGTTTTTATGCTGAAATTTCATCTTTATTGAAAGGTTGTCACGGCGATCGACCGCCCGGTAGCACCGCAATTCACTTTCCCGATCCGCCTGCTTGTCAGACAGCCAGCAACAGCGAAATCCCCGATTTCCACGCTCTCTGCAGCTCAGTACACGTATTTCAGTGTGTGACGGTCTATGCTGTCGCTGGGCGATAAAGCACTGTGACAGCATAGACCGTCCTGCGGTCATTAAGTGGTTAAGCATATGGAGAGAGGTCTAACTTTGGCTCCAGCGAGGAGACCCTAAAGAAAACCAGCTGCGTTTACAGATACGTGACTTTTATGAACATAGTCCGGTTTAATTCCAAGGACGGTGCTGCACGAGTCGACGTGGAGAATGGGGAGCGCAGAGATAAGAAGGTGCTCGCTCCCGCTGTGCGAAGCCGCCTCTCTCTGAAGGGTTTCCCTTTCAGCACCCTGGACAGCAATTTAATCGCTCTTCAGCACGACGAGACCTTCTCACCTCCCGCGCGCAGAAAACCAACTTCAATACATAATTAATGTCTCGCCCGCCGCCCCCCCCCGATGAATACATTATGACTCGTTCGGCCGCTGAAGGTATCAGATGGTCGTTCAGCTGTCAGAGTCGATTTGGGTTGTCGCCCCCCTCCTATCTCCTCCCTCCACGACCTTCTTATACAATGAGACAATTTCAAAGTCCGCGGTGAAGGTTTCTCTCCCCAAATCGATTCTCATCAGCTTTGCGGCTCTGTTAATTTGCCGATGTGAAGCTCAGGCCCTCTCGAGACGTCCGGCCCGGGTGCTGATCCCACCCCATCGGGGAGACGGGAAGCTCAGGCCCTCTCGAGACGTACGACCCGGGTGCTGATCCCACCCCATCGGGGAGACGGGAAGCTCAGCCCTCTCGAGACGTACAGCCCGGGTGCTGATCCACCCCATCGGGGAGACGGGAAGCTCAGGCCCTCTCGAGACGTACGGCCCGGGTGCTGATCCCACCCCATCGGGGAGACGGGAAGCTCAGGCCCTCTCGAGACGTACGACCCGGGTGCTGATCCCACCCCATCGGGGAGACGGGAAGCTCAGGCCCTCTCGAGACGTACAGCCCGGGTGCTGATCCCACCCCATCGGGGAGACGGGAAGCTCAGGCCCTCTCGAGACGTACGGCCCGGGTGCTGATCCCACCCCATCGGGGAGACGGGAAGCTCAGGCCCTCTCGAGACGTACGGCCCGGGTGCTGATCACACCCCATCAGGGAGACGTACGGCCCGGGTGCTGATCCCACCCCATCGGGGAGACGGGAAGCTCGGGCCCTCTCGAGACGTACGGCCCGGGTGCTGATCCCACCCCATCGGGGAGACGGGAAGCTCGGGCCTCTCGAGACGTACGGCCCGGGTGCTGATCCCACGCCATCGGGGAGACGGGAAGCTCAGGCCCTCTCGAGACGTACGGCCCGGGTGCTGATCCCACCCCATCGGGGAGACGGGAAGCTCAGGCCCTCTCGAGACGTACGGCCCGGGTGCTGATCCCACCCCATCGGGGAGACGGGAAGTTCAGGCCCTCTTGAGACGTATGGCCCGGGTGCTGATCCCACGACATCGGGGAGAGGGGAAGCTCAGGCCCTCTTGAGACGTACGGCCCGGGTGCTGATCCCACCCCATCGGGGAGAGGGGAAGCTCAGGCCCTCTCGAGAGGTACGGCCCGGGTGCTGATCCCACCCCATCGGGGAGAGGGGAAGCTCAGGCCCTCTCGAGAGGTACGGCCCGGGTGCTGATCCCACCCCATCGGGGAGACGGGAAGCTCAGGCCCTCTTGAGACGTACTGCCCGGGTGCTGATCCCACCGGAAGCTCAGGCCCTCTCGAGACATACGGCCCAGGTGCTGATCCCACCCCTTTGGGGAGACGGGAAGCTCAAGCCTTCTCAAGACGTACGGCCCAGGTGCTGATCCCACCCCTTTGGGGAGATGGTAAGCTCAGGCCCTCTCGAGACGTACGACCCGGGTGCTGATCCCACCTCATTGGGGAGAGGGGAAGCTCAGGCCCTCTCGAGACGTACAGCCTGGGTGCTGATCCCACCCCTTTGGGGAGACAGGATGCCCTATTCCAAAGCTGGTGCTAACTTAACCAGAGCCGTTACAGTCTATGGAGTTGTTACATTTACAACAGTTTGGGTTAAGTTCGTGCTAACGTTGGTGTATTGGCCGGGACGTGGCGCCGGCCGGTGGGTTTCCTGCAGGCCGTTGCGGTGGGCAGAGCTGAAACGGTTAATTCTGTAATCAGGTCCAGGGCAATCTAAAGCTATATAATTTATTAGTAATATGAATCATCTGCCCACCCATCCGTGACGTGATCCTAGGTGATCCTCTGCGATTGTTTCTGAGAGTCCCACGCCATTCCCGGGGTGATTTAATTGGACGTACTAGGTCATTTATTTGCAGGGGGGAGGATGGAGGGGGCAGAGGCTCGATGGAGGGGGCTGAGGCTCGATGGAGGGGGCAGAGGCTCGATGGAGGGGGCAGAGGCTCGATGGAGGGGGCAGAGGCTCGATGGAGGGGGCAGAGGCTTGAGGGAGGGGGCAGAGGCTCGAGGGAGGGGGCAGAGGCTCGAGGGAGGGGGCAGAGGCTCGATGGAGGATGGAGGGGCAGAGGCTCGATGGAGGGGGCAGATGCTCGATGGAGGGGCAGAGGCTTGATGGAGGGGCAGAGGCTCGATGGAGGGGGCAGAGGCTCGATGGAGGGGGCAGATGCTCGATGGAGGGGGCAGAGGCTTGATGGAGGGGCAGAGGCTCGATGGAGGGGGCAGAGGCTCGATGGAGGGGGCTGAGGCTCGATGGAGGGGGCTGAGGCTCGATGGAGGGGGCAGATGCTCGATGGAGGGGGCACGGGCACGGGAATAAAACAATGTGGGAAAACACACAAAAATCCAACGAAAAAGGTTAAAGTTAGAAAATATGTAATTTCTTTACGTTTTATAGAGGATGGACGGAGCCCTGGACTTGGGTATAAGAGTGTAAGCTCACGGGTCCAAAGGCCTGACGCGTGCTTTTATGCAGCTTTATACAGTGCTGAAATCCCCCCCCCCAATCACTACAGCGCTGCGGTTTATGTCGATGCTTCACGAGTAAAGCGATAAAAGCATTGTTTGATAGTTTTGGGTCTGCAGACCTAGATCTGAAGGATTGTGGTGAAAAAACATGTCCTGGGCTCGGAGGAAGAGGAATCCTCTGTACGTGGAGTAGTTGTTGCGTGGAATTGCCTTGGCGCAGGTGGTAAATGCCAGCAGACATGGCTTTCTCAGGCGGTTGGGGGTAAAGAGAGTGAGGAGAGCGTAATTAAAGCCCATTGGGATATTGAAAGAGGTGAGCTGTGTTAACCTCTGCTCCGCCGGGACGTCGGTCGGGGTAACAGCGCATTAATGAGCGGAGGTGGGATGCCGCGCGTGATATATTGAGTAACATGTCATTTCTCACAGGAGCGGCGCTCATTACAATGTCAGGGATCCCATTTATCTGATAATTAAGAGACGGCGTCACATATTTAATCCCCGCGCTCCCCGAGGTGTGCAGCTGCTGGGAGCCAGGCCTCGATACGGGCTGAGGGGGAACACGGGCAGCGCTGCACGGCGAGATAAAAAGGATTTACTGACATAGTATCCAACTTCAAACAGGCAGAGAGTGAGGGGGCAAGAGACCGAGACACGGGGGACAGGGGGGCAAAATGGCAAGAAATAGAGGCTGAACACGGGGAGGGGGGCATAAAGGAGAGTAAGGGGTGAAGGAAAGAGAGGGGAGAGATGGGAGAGAAAAACGAGAGATATGGGGAAAGAAAAACGAGAGAGATGGGGAGAGAAAAACGAGAGAGATGAGGAGAGAAAAACGAGAGATGGGAAGAGAAAAACGAGAGAGATGGGGAGAGAAAAACGAGAGAGATGGGGAGAAAAAACGAGAGAGATGGGGAGAGAAAAACGAGAGAGATGGGAGAGAAAAACGAGAGAGATGGGGAGAGAAAACGAGAGAGATGGGAAGAGAAAAACGAGAGAGATGGGGAGAGAAAAACGAGAGAGATGAGGAGAGAAAAACGAGAGATGGGAAGAGAAAAACGAGAGAGATGGGGAGAGAAAAACGAGAGAGATGGGAGAGAAAAACGAGAGAGATGGGGAGAGAAAAACGAGAGAGATGGGGAGAGAAAAACGAGAGAGATGGGGAGAGAAAAACGAGAGAGATGGGAAGAGAAAAACGAGAGAGATGGGGAGAGAAAAACGAGAGAGATGGGGAGAGAAAAACAAGAGAGATGGGGAGAGAAAAACGAGAGAGATGGGGAGAGAAAAACGAGAGAGATGGGGAGAGAAAAACGAGAGAGATGGGGAGAGAAAAACAAGAGAGATGGGGAGAGAAAAACGAGAGAGATGGGGAGAGAAAAACGAGAGAGATGGGGAGAGAAAAACGAGAGAGATGGGGAGAGAAAAACAAGAGAGATGGGAAGAGAAAAACGAGAGAGATGGGGAGAGAAAACAAGAGGTGGGGAAAGAATAACGAGAGAGATGGGGAGAGGGAGAGAAAAACGAGAGAGTTGGAAAAGGGGTGGAGAGGGGAAGAGAGCCACGGAGAGAGGAGGAGAGGGAAAATGAGAATGACAGAAGAAAAAAAAGAGGTGGGTAGAGGGAAAAATGGGGAGAGGGAAAAAAGGCAAAGGAAGGGGTTAAAACAGAAAGAGATGGATTAGTGTGGGAGAGGAAAAGAAAGAAATGTGCAAAGAGGAGAGAAAGGGACAAAAAGAGCTGAAAAGAGGGACGAGAGAACGTGGCGGAGATGGAAAAGAGATAGAGGGAGAAGGAAAGAAGGAGAAGGAAAGAGGGAGAAGGAAAGAGGGAGAAGGAAAGAAGGAGAAGGAAAGAGGAGAAGGAAAGAGGGAGAAGGAAAGAGGGAGAAGGAAAGAGAGGGAGAAGGAAAGAGGGAGAAGGAAAGAGGGAGAAGGAAAGAGGGAGAAGGAAAGAAGGAGAAGGAAAGAGGAAGAAGGAAAGAGGGAGAAGGAAAGAGAGGGAGAAGGAAAGAGAGGGAGAAGGAAAGAGGGAGAAGGAAAGAGGGAGAAGGAAAGAGGGAAAAGGAAAAAGAGGGAAAAGGAAAGAGGGAGAAGGAAAGAGAGGGAGAAGGAAAGAGGGAGAAGGAAAAAGAGGGAGAAGGAAAAAGAGGGAGAAGGAAAAAGAGGGAGAAGGAAAGAGGGAGAAGGAAAGAGGGAGAAGGAAAGAGGGAGAAGGAAAAAGAGGAAGAAGGAAAGAGGGAGAAGGAAAGAGGGAGAAGGAAAGAGGGAGAAGGAAAGAGGGAGAAGGAAAGAGGGAGAAGGAAAGAGAGGGAGAAGGAAAGAGAGGGAGAAGGAAAAAGAGGGAGAAGGAAAGAGGGAGAAGGAAAGAGGGAGAATGAAAGGGAGAAGGAAAGAGGGAGAAGGAAAGAGGGAGAAGGAAAGAGGGAGAAGGAAAGAGACAAGGAAGGAGAGGGAGAAGGAAAGAGGGAGAAGGAAAGAGGAGAATGAAAGGGAGAATGAAAGGGAGAAGGAAAGAGGGAGAAGGAAAGAGGGAGAAGGAAAGAGGGAGAAGGAAAGAGACAAGGAAGGAGAGGGAGAAGGAAAGAGAGGGAGAAGGAAAAGAGGGAGAAGGAAAGAGGGAGAAGGAAGAGAGGGAGAAGGAAAGAGAGGGAGAAGGAAACAGAGAAGGAAAGAGAGGGAGAAGGAAACAGGGAGAAGGAAGAGAGGGAGAAGGAAAGAGAGGAGAAGGAAAGAGAGGGAGAAGGAAACAGGAGAAGGAAAAGAGAGGGAGAAGAAAAATGTAGACGGAAAGAGAGGGAGACCGAAAGAGGGGGAGAAGGAAAGAGAGGGAGAAGGAAAGAGAGGGAGATGGAAAATAGAGGAGAAGGAAAGCGGGAGAAGGAAAGAGGGAGAAGGAAAGAGGGAGAAGGAAAGAGACAAGGAAGGAGAGGGAGAAGGAAAGAGAGTGAGAAGGAAGAGGGAGAAGGAAAGAGAGGGAGATGGAAAATAGAGGGAGAAGGAAAGGGGAGAAGGAAAGAGGGAGAAGGAAAGAGGAGAAGGAAAGAGACAAGGAAGGAGAGGGAGAAGGAAAGAGAGGGAGAAGGAAAGAAGGAGAAGGAAAGAGGGAGAAGGAAAGAAGGAGAAGGAAAGAGGAAGAAGGAAAGAGGGAGAAGGAAAGAGGGAGAAGGAAAGAGGGAGAAGGAAAGAGGGAGAAGGAAAGAGAGGGAGAAGGAAAGAGGGAGAAGGAAAGAGGGAGAAGGAAAGAAGGAGAAGGAAAGAGGGAGAAGGAAAGAGGGAGAAGGAAAGAGGGAGAAGGAAAGAGAGGGAGAAGGAAAGAGGGAGAAGGAAAGAGGGAGAAGGAAAGAGGGAGAAGGAAAGAGGGAGAATGAAAGGGAGAAGGAAAGAGGGAGAAGGAAAGAGGGAGAAGGAAAGAGACAAGGAAGGAGAGGGAGAAGGAAAGAGAGGGAGAAGGAAAAGAGGGAGAAGGAAAGAGAGGGAGAAGGAAAGAGAGGGAGAAGGAAAGAGAGGGAGAAGGAAACAGGGAGAAGGAAAGAGAGGGAGAAGGAAACAGGGAGAAGGAAAGAGAGGGAGAAGGAAAGAGAAGGAGAAGGAAAGAGAGGGAGAAGGAAACAGGGAGAAGGAAAAGAGAGGGAGAAGAAAAATGTAGACGGAAAGAGAGGGAGACCGAAAGAGGGGGAGAAGGCAAAGAGAGGGAGAAGGAAAGAGAGGGAGATGGAAAATAGAGGGAGAAGGAAAGCGGGAGAAGGAAAGAGGGAGAAGGAAAGAGGGAGAAGGAAAGAGACAAGGAAGGAGAGGGAGAAGGAAAGAGAGGGAGAAGGAAAAGAGGGAGAAGGAAAGAGAGGGAGATGGAAAATAGAGGGAGAAGGAAAGGGGGAGAAGGAAAGAGGGAGAAGGAAAGAGGGAGAAGGAAAGAGACAAGGAAGGAGAGGGAGAAGGAAAGAGAGGGAGAAGGAAAAGAGGGAGAAGGAAAGAGGAAGATGGAAAGAGGGAGAAGGAAAGAGGGAGAAGGAAAGAGGGAGAAGGAAAGAGGGAGAAGGAAAGATGAAGATGGAAAGAGGGGAGAAGCAAAGAGGGAGAAGGAAAAGAGGGAGAAGGAAGAGGGAGAAGGAAAGAGGGAAAAGGAAAGAGGGAGAAGGAAAGAGACAAGGAAGGAGAGGGAGAAGGAAAGAGAGGGAGAAGGAAAAGAGGGAGAAGGAAAGAGGAAGATGGAAAGAGGGAGAAGGAAAGAGGCAGAAGGAAAAAGAGGGAGAAGGAAAGAGGGAGAAGGAAAGAGAGGGAGAAGGAAAGAGAGGGAGAAGGAAAGAGGGAGAAGGAAAGAGGGAGAAGGAAAGAGGGAGAAGGAAAGAGACAAGGAAGGAGAGGGAGAAGGAAAGAGAGGGAGAAGGAAAAGAGGGAGAAGGAAAGAGGAAGATGGAAAGAGGGAGAAGGAAAAGAGGGAGAAGGAAGAGGGAGAAGGAAGAGGGAGAAGGAAAGATGAAGATGGAAAGAGGGAGAAGCAAAGAGGGAGAAGGAAAAGAGGGAGAAGGGAAGAGGGAGAAGGAAAGAGGGAAAAGGAAAGAGGGAGAAGGAAAGAGACAAGGAAGGAGAGGGAAGAGGAAAGAGAGGGAGAAGGAAAAGAGGGAGAAGGAAAGAGGAAGATGGAAAGAGGGAGAAGGAAAGAGGCAGAAGGAAAAAGAGGGAGAAGGAAAGAGGGAGAAGGAAAGAGAGGGAGAAGGAAAGCGAGGGAGAAGGAAAAGGGAGAAGGAAAAAGAGGGAGAAGGAAAGAGGGAGAAGGAAAGAGAAGGGGAGGAAAGAGAGGGGAAGAATAGAGAGCAATGGAGAAAGGAGGAGTTAAGAAATCTGGAAAAGGAGGGGAGAAGGAATGGGAAATGTAGCGAGAGATGAAGAAATAGACGAGTGTATGGAAAGTGAGTGTCAGAGGGAGATGGAGAGAGAGAGGGAAATATCGGAAGAGCTGGAGAGGCAGGAGAGAGAGACAGAGAAATGGCATCACATGCGGAGAGGGAGAGCTGCATAGAGAGTGACTGGGAAACCCTCAGAGAAATCGAGAAGAAAAGGAAGACGCGAGAGAGAAAATTAAAAATGATAATTGAGATACAGAAAGAAAGAGACTGGAGGCGGCACGAAAAAAAGAACAGTAACAGAATGGCAACGAGACCGTCCTGCATATTGGAGACAGCAGAGAGAAGGGGATAATGCCAGGGAGACGCAGAGAGAGGGGAATGCCAGGGAGACAGCAGAGAGAGGGGAATGCCAGGGAGACAGCAAGACAGCAGAGAGAGGGGAATGCCAGAGAGACAGCAGAGAGAGGGGAATGCCAGGGAGACAGCAGAGAGAGGGGAATGCCAGAGAGACAGCAGAGAGAGGGGAATGGCAGAGAGACAGCAGAGAGAGGGGAATGCCAGGGAGACAGCAGAGAGAGAGGAATGGCAGAGAGACAGCAGAGAGAGGGGAATGCCAGGGAGACAGCAGAGAGAGGGGAATGCCAGGGAGACAGCAGAGAGAGGGGAATGCCAGAGAGACAGCAGAGAGAGAGGAATGCCAGAGAGACAGCAGAGAGAGGGGAATGCCAGGGAGACAGCAGAGAGAGGGGAATGCCAGGGAGACAGCAGAGAGAGGGGAATGCCAGAGAGACAGCAAAGAGAGGGGAATGCCAGAGAGACAGCAGAGAGAGAGGAATGCCAGAGAGACAGCAGAGAGAGGGGAATGCCATAGAGACAGCAGAGAGAGAGGAATGCCAGGGAGACAGCAGAGAGAGAGGAATGCCAGGAGACAGCAGAGGAGAGGAATGCCAGAAAGAGACAGCAGAGATAGGAATGGCAGGGAGACAGCAGAGAGAGAATGCCAGAGAGACAGCAGAGAGGGGAATGCCAGAGGAGACAGCAGAGAGAGGGGAATGCCAAAGAGACAGCAGAGAGAGGGGAAATGGCAGGGAGACAGCAGAGAGAGGGGAATGCCAGAGAGACAGCAGAGAGAGGGGAATGCCAGGAGACAGCAGAGAGAGGGGAATGCCAGGGAGACAGCAGAGAGAGGGGAATGCCAGGAGACAGCAGAGAGAGAGGAATGCCAGGGAGACAGCAGAGAGAGGGGAATGCCATAGAGACAGCAGAGAGAGGGGAATGCCAGGGAGACAGCAGAGAGAGGGGAATGCCAGGGAGACAGCAAGACAGCAGAGAGAGGGGAATGCCAGAGAGACAGCAGAGAGAGGGGAATGCCAGGGAGACAGCAGAGAGAGGGGAATGGCAGAGAGACAGCAGAGAGAGAGGAATGGCAGAGAGACAGCAGAGAGAGGGGAATGCCAGAGAGACAGCAGAGAGAGAGGAATGGCAGAGAGACAGCAGAGAGAGGGGAATGCCAGGGAGACAGCAGAGAGAGGGGAATGCCAGGGAGACAGCAGAGAGAGGGGAATGCCAGAGAGACAGCAGAGAGAAGGGAATGCCAGAGAGACAGCAGAGAGAGGGGAATGCCAGGGAGACAGCAGAGAGAGGGTAATGCCAGGGAGACAGCAGAGAGAGGGGAATGCCAGAGAGACAGCAAAGAGAGGGGAATGCCATAGAGACAGCAGAGAGAGAGGAATGCCAGAGAGACAGCAGAGAGAGGGGAATGCCATAGAGACAGCAGAGAGAGAGGAATGCCAGGGAGACAGCAGAGAGAGAGGAATGCCAGGGAGACAGCAGAGAGAGGGGAATGCCAGAGAGACAGCAGAGATAGGGGAATGGCAGGGAGACAGCAGAGAGAGAATGCCAGAGAGACAGCAGAGAGAGGGGAATGCCAGAGAGACAGCAGAGAGAGGGGAATGCCAGAGAGACAGCAGAGAGAGGGGAATGGCAGGGAGACAGCAGAGAGAGGGGAATGCCAGAGAGACAGCAGAGAGAGGGGAATGCCAGGGAGACAGCAGAGAGAGGGGAATGCCAGGGAGACAGCAGAGAGAGGGGAATGCCAGGGAGACAGCAGAGAGAGGGGAATGCCAGGGAGACAGCAGAGAGAGGGGAATGCCAGAGAGACAGCAGAGATAGGGGAATGCCAGAGAGACAGCAGAGAGAGGGGAATGCCATAGAGACAGCAGAGAGAGGGGAATGCCATAGAGACAGCAGAGAGAGAGGAATGCCAGGGAGACAGCAGAGAGAGAGGAATGCCAGGGAGACAGCAGAGAGAGGGGAATGCCATAGAGACAGCAGAGAGAGAGGAATGCCAGAGAGACAGCAGAGATAGGGGAATGGCAGGGAGACAGCAGAGAGAGGGAATGCCAGAGAGACAGCAGAGAGAGGGGAATGCCAGAGAGACAGCAGAGAGAGAGGAATGCCAGAGAGACAGCAGAGAGAGGGGAATGCCAAAGAGACAGCAGAGAGAGGGGAATGGCAGAGAGACAGCAGAGAGAGAGGAATGCCAGGGAGACAGCAGAGAGAGAGGAATGCCAGAGAGACAGCAGAGATAGGGGAATGGCAGGGAGACAGCAGAGAGAGAGGAATGCCAGGGAGACAGCAGAGAGAGAGGAATGCCAGAGAGACAGCAGAGATAGGGGAATGGCAGGGAGACAGCAGAGAGAGAGGAATGCCAGGGAGACAGCAGAGAGAGGGGAATGCCAGAGAGACAGCAGAGATAGGGGAATGGCAGGGAGACAGCAGAGAGAGAATGCCAGAGAGACAGCAGAGATAGGGTAATGGCAGGGAGACAGCAGAGAGAGGGGAATGCCAGAGAGACAGCAGAGAGAGAGGAATGCCAGAGAGACAGCAGAGAGAGGGGAATGCCAAAGAGACAGCAGAGAGAGGGGAATGGCAGGGAGACAGCAGAGAGAGGGGAATGCCAGAGAGACAGCAGAGAGAGGGGAATGCCAGGGAGACAGCAGAGAGAGGGGAATGCCAGGGAGACAGCAGAGAGAGGGGAATGCCAGGGAGACAGCAGAGAGAGGGGAATGCCAGGGAGACAGCAGAGAGAGGGGAATGCCATAGAGACAGCAGAGAGAGAGGAATGCCAGGGAGACAGCAGAGAGAGAGGAATGCCAGGGAGACATCAGAGAGAGGGGAATGCCAGGGAGACATCAGAGGGGGAGGGGCACAGTAAAAAAAGGTTTCTTTTTCAGACGCACAATAAGTAATATTTAGATAAACCCCGTTGGGATGAAGTGACTTGGCAGCGGGTCCCGCATCTGGGTAAAGGCTCTTGTTGCGGTAAATTCTGCTCAAAGCTGGACACTCCAATAACAGAGAGCGCCGCGCCGCCGTGTAATCTATATGGTAATGCTGCGGTGCCGCCGGTAAAGTGGCATCACATAAAAAACACAACGAAACAATAACCTCTAAGTCACAACTGAGAAATCAGTGAAGAAGAGCGGGTGAAATGAAAATACAGCGGCATTATACGGAGACTGGCACCAAGCGCGGCTTCACCCAGCGCCAAAAGGAACCAGCCGGCGGAACAAGCAAATTGGAGATGTGTCGTAGCGCCAGGATCCTGGCAGAGGGTGGGCTGGGGGCTCCTGGGATTTTAACATGGAGTGCTTGTTCAGAGAAGATCGAGAGGCACGGGAAGGAAAGGCAGAGGCCGGCACAGATGTGCTCCGATCATTAACTAGCAAGCATCCCGCAGCGCGCACCATGTGCCAAAGCGCCCGCTAAAATAGCTAGCAGTGCGTCATGGCGGCACCTGGTGCACGCGGGAAGGTTCATTTTGTGTTTAATGATCCAGAATGGCATGAATTATACATAGCACGGGGTGTGAAACCTCCATCTGTAACGCTGCGCATCGCAATACCGCGGAATAAAGAACACGTTTCCTCTCAGCGTAAATAAATAAAGCCGCGTTTCGCCACAGTGTATGATCCAACAGCGAGGCGGAGAGGGTAGTGCATACCAGGAATAACCTCCCGGCAGCAACAACAATGCTAAAAGCAAGACGGAAAGGGATAAAATAACCTTTACTGCTTCCACTGCAAGCCAACAGGGATATAGAAAGGGTAGTAGATACTGCTCCCACTGGGAGGCTATTCCATGTATCTACTACCCTTTCTATATCACTGTTACTGCTCCCACTGGGAGGTTATTCCATGTATCTGCTACCCTTTCTATATCACTGTTACTGCTCCCACTGGGAGGCTATTCCATGTATCTACTACCCTTTCTATATCACTGTTACTGCTCCCACTGGGAGGCTATTCCATGTATCTACTACCCTTTCTATATCACTGTTACTGCCCCCACTGGGAGGCTATTCCATGTATCTACTACCCTTTCTATATCACTGTTACTGCTCCCACTGGGAGGTTATTCCATGTATCTGCTACCCTTTCTATATCACTGTTACTGCTCCCACTGGGAGGCTATTCCATGTATCTACTACCCTTTCTATATCACTGTTACTGCTCCCACTGGGAGGCTATTCCATGTATCTACTACCCTTTCTATATCACTGTTACTGCTCCCACTGGAGGCTATTCCATGTATCTACTACCCTTTCTATATCACTGTTACTGCTCCCACTGGGAGGCTATTCCATGTATCTACTACCCTTTCTATATCACTGTTACTGCCCCCACTGGGAGGCTATTCCATGTATCTACTACCCTTTCTATATCGCTGTTACTGCTCCCACTGGGGAGGCTTTCCATGTATCCACTACCCTTTCTATATCACTGTTACTGCTCCCACTGGGAGGCTATTCCATGTATCTACTACCCTTTCTATATCACTGTTACTGCCCCCACTGGGAGGCTATTCCATGTATCCACTACCCTTTCTATAGCACGGTTACTGCTCCCACTGGGAGGCTATTCCATGTATCTACTACCCTTTCTATATCACGGTTATTACCCCCACTGGGAGGCTATTCCATGTATCTACTACCCTTTCTATATCACTGTTACTGCTCCCACTGGGAGGCTATTCCATGTATCTACTACCCTTTCTATATCACTGTTACTGCTCCCACTGGGAGGCTATTCCATGTATCCACTACCCTTTCTATATCACGGTTACTGCTCCCACTGGGAGGCTATTCCATGTATCTACTACCCTTTCTATATCACTGTTACTGCCCCCACTGGGAGGCTAGTCCATGTATCTACTACCCTTTCTATATCACTGTTACTGCTCCCACTGGGAGGCTATTCCATGTATCTACTACCCTTTCTATATCACTGTTACTGCTCCCACTGGGAGGCTATTCCATGTATCTACTACCTTTCTATATCACTGTTACTGCTCCCACTGGGAGGCTATTCCATGTATCTACTACCCTTTCTATATCACTGTTACTGCCCCCACTGGAGGCTATTCCATGTATCTACTACCCTTTCTATATCACTGTTACTGCCCCCACTGGGAGGCTATTCCATGTATCTACTACCCTTTCTATATCACTGTTACTGCCCCCACTGGGAGGCTATTCCATGTATCTACTACCCTTTCTATATCACTGTTACTGCCCCCACTGGGAGGCTATTCCATGTATCTACTACCCTTTCTATATCACTGTTACTGCCCCCACTGGGAGGCTATTCCATGTAACAGTGATATAGAAAGGAGAGATCTAACTTCATCTCTACACACACGGTCTGGTATCGTTATTATGCCGATCTAACCCCGTTCTGACGCAGAGAGCTGTGGTCGTGCAGCAGCTGGCCGGTGCTGTGACGGCGATTCTCAAGGGACTGCATTGCTCAGGGATTTTATATTTTTGTTCTTTGAAAAGCAACAAAAGGGAAATCCCGTACACGAGCGAAACACCATGTGACCAGATGAAAGGCTGGCGCAGCAGGATGCCGCGCATGCAGGAAGGAGGAAGCAACAAGCTGACAATGTGACGTGATACACCGCAAGCCCCTTGTGTTTCCCGACACTTTTCTCATTTTGTCATAAACCTTTAGCCATCTATAGTGCAGAGTCACTTCCCGGATCAGTAACACAACAACCAAAATGCAAAATTTACACCAAAATTAACAATTCGGCAAAGCTTACCTGGAATGTTGTGGATGGTGATGGCCAGTATTAACAGCATGATGCGCCTCCAGCTGCTCCCCGACTTCTGAACTGGTTCTCGGGGGTTCGGTAAGGAGAATTCGTCGGCCGTCGCGGCGTGAGCCCCCTTCTTTCTCTGGTGAACCTCCCCATTTTCTATTTTATCTGCAGGAAGAGGAGAGGGGGGACAGGTTAATCAAGGGGTCAAATAATGACTTCTCCATACGCCACCGCCTTAACACGACACAATGAAACAAGCGAGCAGGCTTGAAACTTCTCATACTTTTAGTTTCACAATAACAAAAGCAAGTATATGCAGTTTTTAGGACCTTTGGGACACCTTGGGCAGTTACCACACTGCAGGATATTATGGTGCTCTATAGATAATACATTAGGAATGATATTTCATTCTACCACCATGTCTTAATTCCCTGTGGTTGGCACACGAGGGGTGCTATTCACTAAACAGCAAGCAAGCACCTACAAACACAACTTGTCTGTAATCACAGAGTTGCACTTATCAGTGTCGGGTAATTCAGGTACATTTAGTCGATGTTTCCCTACGCGGTTACCGAAACAAAGGCGAGATCTATTCCGGACGATCCCCTGAATCTACCGCTTGAGACGGATTATCTTTTAATTGCCGATCCATTGGTAGCGGCAACAGGTGCCAACACTGGTATTGCCTGTTGGAGTCCATAGGAGTCTAGATTTGCACAGGAAATGTGGAAGAACATTGGGAACCATCTGTTCAACCACTGGAACCAGCCTTCCACAGCTTGCTGCCAGGCGACATGGCGGCAAGGATTGACACAAGGAAAGCAGGGGTTTGGCCAGAGGAAGCAAGGGTAGGTACGAGGAAATAAGGGGTCGGCAGGAGGAAATAAGGGGCTGGCAGGAGGAAATAAGGGGACGGCACGAAGAAAGAAGGGGCCGGCACGAAGAAAGAAGGGGCCGGCACGAGGAAAGAAGGGGCTGGCACGAGGAAAGAAGAGGCCGGCACAAGGGAAAGAAGGGGCCGACACAAGGGAACAAAGCGGGGGTCGGCACCAACAAAGCAGGGGTCGGCACCAGCAAAGCAGGGGTCGGCACCAGCAAAGCAGGGGTCGGCACCAGCAAAGCAGGGGTCGGCACGAGCAAAGCAGGGGTCGGCACGAGCAAAGCAGGGGTCGGCACCAACAAATCGGGGGTCGGCACCAACAAAGCAGGGGTCGGCACCAACAAAGCAGGGGTCGGCACCAACAAAGCAGGGGTTGGCACGAGCAAAGCAGGGGTCGGCACGAGCAAAGCAGGGGTCGGCACGAGCAAAGCAGGGGTCGGCACGAGCAAAGCAGGGGTCGGCACGAGCAAAGCAGGGGTCGGCACGAACAAAGCAGGGGTCGGCACGAACAAAGCAGAGGTTGGAACGAGCAAAGCAGGGGTCAGCACAAGCAAAACATGGGTCAACTAAAGGAAAGCAATGATTGGCCCACGCAAAACGGGGGTGGAGTAAAGGAAAACAAGGCTGGAATTTACCTTTCTTAATGTAATTTTGGATGGCTGATTCTTTTAGAGTTGCATTATACGGTCTCTACCTTCACCTCGGACGCACTTTACTCTGACAGACACACAAGCAGCTGCGCCATTTAACGGAGAACGAGCCCCGCATGGGACAGAGTATACATTAGCAGGAGCCGGCGCTAATCACTGTGTTTATTATACCACCCGTGAGCCAGCACACCATGTAATGACTAACAGGAAAGGGATCAAAGACTAATTCCAGGGTCACAACACCAAAGGGAATCATCCCTCATGCAGGTTAATTCCCGTGGTCACCGGAAAGCAGAGTGAATTAATGATAATTATTCTCACCGGCCTGACCCTCTGATAGAGCTCGACAGGTAAATGTTCATGGACTACATTGCTTATGATCCTCAGCCAGCCTCGAGGCAATTCACATATAAAAAGTTAATAGTCCAAGTGTTTAATTAATAGTCCAAGTGTTTAGGCAACCAGTTTCTGAAGATTTTGTCCAAAACTATAAGTTAAATAAAATGACATGCGCTCTCTCTGGACGACAAACCTTACGATCACATACAATAAACCCCAAAAAAGGATAAAGTTATGGGGGCGATGATGGACAAGGGACCAGGAGGGTCATAATGTTTGAGATAGAATAAATATTTGAATTTGAAAGAAATCAATCTGAGGATTAAGCGGTAAATAGGGCTGTTTAACAAAATGCATAAAACGAAAATAAAGATAAAAAACTCCCCGTACATAAAATAATAAATTTATATTTTATATTATTGGGGGGGGGGTAAACAGAGTAATCTGCCATAATAAGGGACAAAGGAGTGATTTTTTTGCAGAGAAAAAAAGTGGTGTTTTAGATTTTCTATCCCGACATAAAACTGTAAAACTTTACATACAGTGGATAGAAAAAAAGTCTACAAAACCCCCGCTAAAAAAATGGCAGCTTTCTGCGATGTAAATAAAATGAGGCAAAGATAAATCCTTTCAGAACTTCTTCCACCTTTAATGTGACCAATAAACTGTACAACTCAATGAAAAACAACCTGGAATCTTTTAAGCGGAGCGAAGTAAATAAAAAACATAGTAAAAGGATATGAGAAACACAATGTCTCTCACCATTAAACGAACAATAAATGCCAGTAATCCCAAAGGCCTCACTCTTTTGGGATTGAGAAAGTCACAAGAAGTTGGAGGGGGGAGGATATAGATGTTAATTTATCCAGGACAGAAACTAGGTGGATTTATAAGTTAATCAAAGGGCCTTAATGTAGAATTTGAGGTGTGTCATGTTTTGTAATAAGATATATAGAAGAAGTGGTCCCATCAGATAAGGGCAGGAGTGTAGATCAGAGGTAGCGATTGGGGGAACAGACATCAGTGTTTGATTGGCATTTGATATATACTGTTCGAGATTATTGACTTCTTTAATAGGTCAGGGATAAATTAATTATGACGCATATTTTTCTTATTGTAGATATATATAGATATATATATATTATTGACAGTGCCTCCAATACCAGTGGTATAAATTGGTATTTTACCCTTAAGAAAATAAGATAATAACCAATCAATGAATATACGTCTTAACAAATATATGGCGCGTTATCCCGAGTTCTTTTGATGCTATCTAGATATTTTTAAACACAATAAAATCAATAAAGATGATGAGAGACTGCGTAACGGTAAAACAATTCAAACCAAAATTTATTCACACGTCAAGTTTCATACAATCATATCTTATCAACGGATTAGCAAAATACAATTTCACAAGTGATTATAGATCGTGATTAGTAGCGATACTGCGACACGCAATAATCTAATGGACAAATATTTTAGGTTTATAGACCGCACCACAGATATACACGCCTCCGTTCTTAAACACCAGGCTCTATTCTATTCACTTAAACCTTTCCCATTATAAACCAATCCTCCACCTGGCTAAAATAAACACTGAGTTACTGGGCATCACCTGCAACACAATTTATTATTGTGGGGGCCTATTCACTAAATGCAACTTCCTTCAGGGAGATACATAACACACTCGATAGGTAGACTATCTCTTCCACAGATCAATCACAGCACTTCATTCAATATACGTTAACCCAACGCTTCTTATTGACTTACAGTACATGCATTCAATCGAAAGGGCTGCAAGATGGATATGAAAGGAGTTATGCTAGTTTTACGAATGGGGCTGACGGCACTTGACATATAAAAGCTATTTCACGGTCCCAGCGTATCTCACTATAGGTATATAATTGATCTTTAGATGTCCACAACCAGTATTCTCGGAATATAAATAATCTCACTAAATTATGGCTCAAGTATTCAGCCGGGAATAGTTTCTTCCTTAGCAATCCTCTGCAGGGGACTGAATAGGATATTACTATTCTACTGATTATTAGTCTTAAACAGCCAAATAATTCATTTATATTCCTTTAGTTTGTGATGGACATCTAAAGTAAGGACTATGCAATTTTATAGATATCAAGTTATTCAGGCATACTTTACCATCTGGTTAGTGAAGATAGAGTGGTGGAAGATTAGGGTGTGGTCGCGTCTTAAAGGGGGGGCTGATGATAATTGCCTTTCTCCCCTCCAAGCGTCCCTCAGGTCTCTCCCCAAGCTTTTCTCAGTGTGTTTTCCTTCTGCTCTGGATTGTCCCCTCTATATAGCGGTCTTCCGCCCAGTTTTAGATCTAACCCATCACTATGTGGCCTCATTTGATTGGAGGATATATATATTCATCAACTCCAGGGGTCTGTCCAAGTGTTAAATTACCTGGCCAGCAGATGGCGCTCTCAGATCTACCATCAACCTTCTGCAGGAATTAATTTATGTGTTTGGCCAATCTTTTACTGGTTTGGGGTCGTTTTATTCCTATATCCCGGGACTCCAAAGATTTTATTAACAAATCAAAATTTATTTCTATTGTGGCATCGCCGGCATACTTCGCCACGGCGTGTGTGCATTTCATCCCCCTTTACTTACATCCATAGGGAAGTGTATATGAGAGGATCCGGCAGACATACATTAATTCATTCATTCGTGATATCGTCTTTAACATTCCCAATTACCAGACTTAATCGGCTTCATGCGGGTTAGTACACCAGACATTTGTAATAATCAACTGAATGTGGTAGGGCCTCTGTTTTTATAAGATGCCAAGGTTATCTATTCTAACTGACCACATAAATTAAAGATTCAAATACCATATAGTGTTAGATCATATCGCCGAATAGCATAGCATTACAAGCTGGTTTATCCAAGCCATTTAACCTTCTCTGGTTTTTTTTTTCCTTTATTGGGCAACCCATTTGTTCAATGTTTACGTGGCTTTCAGAGTTTTGATCTGACAAAATAAACACAATACTGAGTTACCTATCTTAGGGTAAGATCAGTTGTCATTGTGTTCCCTTACTTCTAAACCATTTGATCTAACATCTGCTTGTTTATTTTTTACAACCAGAGTCCATTAGACCTTCTTTGATCAATGGAAAATGTTTTTAGAACGCAGATTCTTGATATATATTAACCACGCAGACGAGTTGTCTGTGTGAATCAATTGCTGTGAAATATAGAAATTTCATATCTGAAAAGGTCTGACAATACCAATTCTTCCCATTTTTTTATACTTACTATTTTTAAGGGTATTAAGGGTGTAACTATAATGAGATGTTGGTGGGAGGTGATCACTGTCAACACTAGTCATGGAGGGGTTAATTGTCATCTTCTCTCCCGTCTAGGGATAGGGATGGGCAAGAAGATTAAACGTGCTCTGGAAGTTGCGGTGTAGGAATGGTACTAAAGGATTGATTGAAGATTTAGGTCGGGAAGGATATTTTAATATACAGATGTTGGACCATTTTGGGGCTCGATGTGGACATTAATAACATTCAGAGAGAACTCGATGAGGGCAACTATGCACGACCGGTAGTGGCCTCATGCGGCTTGGGTTATCCAGATGAGCCTGCACGTGGACCAGAAGTGGAGAGTGTGAGCTGGACATCTGCGACACATCACCAACGTGGGCCGGAAGCAGTACATGGAGCGCAAGCTAGGAGAAGCAGTGGAACGCACGCTAACACACGTGTACACGATTCCGCCATATAGTATGCCTCAAGGAGCCATAGAACTGACATCAGACTGAGGAAGCCTGCAGATTTAGCGGGTGAAACGCGTCTGCTATTTTATTCATTGTTCTTGTTTTTATTCCTTCTTTTTATTGGTAATAAAGACCTTTATATTGTATTCCTTCCAGCTTTCCTGGATCCTTTTCCAAAAGAGCAACAGCGCCCTATATCTTTTCCTAAAGGAGCAATAACGCTGGATATATGGTGAGGAATGGTCACATCCAAGGAAGGGTGAGATCCCCACACTGCGATATACACCTACATACTGAGCCACTTGCAAGAAGAGGATCGTTGCTGTTTGAGTGTATATATAGCACTGCAGAAATGTCGGTGCTATATAAATGATGATAATAATATATATATATTACTTTCACTTTATATACACACCAAAGTCCGGGTATCTGCACAATCGAGGTTTCCTTTCTTTCTGAGGCAGCGATCCGTTAGGGGGTATCAAGAACAACTCCCAGTGAACCGTGAAGTAGGGTGTAACCCCTGATAGTGGTCAGAAGTTTGCGAAATAGAGTCATAGTGGGTGTGACGGAACCTACCATCACTGGGGCATCTGGAGGGGGCTGTGGGCAAGTCTCCTGCCCAGCGACTATGGACCGTGAAAGATACTATTGGGGAATGGGTGGATCTTACAAATATATTTGTTTTTTCACTGTACAACTGTTCACGGTTTTAAAAACGTCAGCTATTGAATGCTCAACGGTCGCCATCCTTCTTTCAACTACGATTAAAGTTTGGGTGGGCCGTTAGGGAAGTTTGCTCCATGGACTGTTTTAAAAGGGAGAGAGCCTGCTGACGGAGATACTCAGGGTACAGCCGATCCGTTACAGTGGGGCTCTTCTTTTGTGAGTTGACACACATATTGTGATAAGATTGATTGAGAACCTGCAATACTATACCATTACGTGTCTATGTTTATGTCTCCTATTTGAATATCAGGGTTATTCTGTATTAATAAGGGACAGATGTCACACTCTAAGAACTGGTATTTACAAGATAAGTTATCCTCAATTGTGGTATAAGGGGAGAGCAAGTTTTATCACAAAGGATTCAACCCCGATTGTGTGATTGTGCGCTCCCACAAGGACTATAGTCTGTTTTTTCCATATGGTGACACTGACTGTCCATGTGGAAAGAAAAAAATAATATGTAAAAACACCCCTCGAGAAACCCATTGAATTTCAGAATATATAGACAGGGTATCAATGGGATTTCAATGTTATCAGTTCATTACGTCAGCCCAAAAAACTGAACAATCACGTACAATAGAAGTGGGAGATGCTGGACAGACAACGCAGAGGCACGCTGCCACCCTATACGCTTCACAATACAGTTTGTGTCAGGAGGATCATATTTTATTATTTATTTTCCCCGTTTTTGGACAGGTTTAATCTGGCGCCTCCTGACATGTGGCACTTTCAGGCCTTTGCAACGGCTGCCTGACATCTGCTGTGAGAAACGTCATCGACGGAACGCTACTTTCAAGGTCCATCTGATATCTGCTGCCTGTGCTTGATATATGGGAAAACAAATGTGACAAGGGGAGCTACAGGACGCTTTCCTCTGTATTCTGGCACATATACTCATTCCTTTACATTCATTTTATATACATAGGGTTATTAATCTATGCTGAGAATTTTTTTGTTTGGGTTGAGGCTGGATTTGCTTTCTGGTCCTGCTCCAGCTCATTCCTCGTCTTCAGAAACCTGCAAATCCATTCACTCCTTGCTCAAGACCACAAGCCTTTCAGGCCATTTAGCTCACCATGGTTTTTGGACACTTCTCTTACATGTTAATGAATATTTACATATAGATGAGGATTCCACGGCACATTTTTACCATATGGCATCTGTAAAGTGGTGTTCCATAAAACCACTGGTTGCACAAAGTGACTTTATGGAAAGCCACCTTGTAGTGAAGGAGTTAAAACCGGCATGGCAGGCCACCTCTATTTCAACATTTCCTGGTCTTCTAAGATGCCCAGGTCTCCTCCATCCACCAATGTTTTGCTGTGGTAAAGAAGTCAGATTATGCAGTTAATTTCCTATGTGGCAGACACCTTGCCATCATGATGATATGGCACCTCGTTCCTCGTGTCCTTCGTGCCCACCTGCTCCACCATGGATGCCCGCGCTCCCCAGTAGAAGCTCCCAAGGGATTTTCTTTTTCCTCTTCTTCAAACACTTTTGCTCGGGTCAGTCCTGTAAAAAACAATTTCACACCCAGGCGGCTCCGATCCCACTTGGGCTCAATAAATATTTAATTAGTTTCAATTACTGTGACAGCATTACACTAAATGGAAAGCTCCCGTCTGCGGTGACTTAACCCTTTACGGTGGCTCTCACCAGTGAGGACCGATGAGTATTGAACCCTTCTACGCAGCTTGTGAACCAACAAATCCTTTTGGTTGAATGACCTTCAGGCACTAAATTTCATGGATGTTCCAACACCTTGACAAGGGGTCACCAGAAATAACAGAATCAATCTCCAGAATTAACTGGAACGCAGCGATAAAATTCCTATTAGCATGTGACCAAGACACGGGAGACGAAAATGAATGGTAGAGTGATGGGGGGGGGGGTGCACCTTTAAATTCATATCCCAAAAATATATCCTTAATTAGAAAAGTTAAACAAAACAGGAGGGTAAGAGAAAGAAATAAAAATAACTGGAGGGGTTTGGGGGTTTATTCATTAAATGGTGAGTCACGGACCCTCAGCAACCGGCTACAGGCCATCATGAATGATAACCCACTTGGTCTTTCTCAAGGAGAGACGGACTCTGTTTTACATTATTCTGTTGGGGCTTTGCTTAGCGCCCAGCTTTGTCTGTGTAAGAATGGGGTGTTTACAGAGTTCGTCGCTCTCCATACGCTCTTTCACTCGCCCAGCTCAGTTTTCCTAACACATGAAGCCGTCGCGGTGATTTATCCATGGTAACGTCATGTCTTGTAATGTGAATTATATATATATATAGACGTGTTTACGGTAGCAGAGCCAATTCCGTCCAACTGCCTCACCCTAAACGGGAATAATCTGCACACAATCCTTTATTATTTCACTTTATTTTAGGTTTGTTTTATTATGACGTGAGATTTCTGGAATCGCCGATGGGTTTATTAAACACCCATCACGTTTAGGTCAAGAGTGACACTCACACCAAGGAGGCAATTTCATGCATGAGCTTCGATGCCAAAAACTAGTATATAAAATGAACAGCTCTTTGTACCAGAGAGGATTCTGGGTTTGCTACGCTCAATTTGTCCTACAACAATTGCAGCATGGCCCCAAAATATGGAGGAGGATGCCATGGGAATATTATGCACCTGTGGTGGACACCAGTGGCGTCACTGAGGGGGTGCAGGACATGGCACCGTCTTACAGGGTCCCTATCAAATATATTGACTAAAGGCGTTACACTTTTAACGTTGGTAAATCACGTTAATCACCCGAGCTCGTCCTAGTTTTCCCACAATAGTTTTTTGCTCCGTGTAGGTTTTCATTGGTGTTTCCGCCATAGTTGCCGCCCTATGTAGGTTGCGAACATAGAAACATAGAAAAATGTCGGCAGATAAGAACCTTTCGGCCCATCTAGTCGCCCAATTACATGGATACTTTACCTGGATTTATCTTTTGTTTAGGATAGCCTTATGCCTATCCCATGCTTGCTTAAATTCAATCACTGTTTTGGCCTCTACCACTTCTACTGGAAGACTGTTCCATGTATCCACCACCCTCTCAGTAAAATAATGCTTCCTGATGTTACTTTTAAACCTTTGCCCCTCTAATCTAAGACTATGTCCTCTTGTTTTGCTACTTTGTTTCCGTTTAAATATACTCCCTTCCTCTACCTTGTGGATTCCCTTTACGTATTTAAATGTTTCTATCATATCTCCTCTGTCTCGTCTTTTTTCCAAGCTGTACATGTTAAGATCATTAAGCCTTTCCTGGTAACTTTTCTCCTTCAAGCCGTACACCATTTTAGTAGCCCTTCTCTGAACTCTCTCTAAGATGTCTATATCCTTCTGGAGATACGGTCTCCAGTACTGCACACAGTACTCCAAGTGAGGTCTCACCAGTGCTCTGTACAGTGGCATGAGCACTTCCCTTTTCCTACTGCTAATACCTCTCCCTACACAACCAAGCATTCTGCCAGCATTTCCAAGCATTCTGCCAGCATTTCACCGTTCTTTCAGGTGAAGTTGTGCCAGCGTTATTCTTACGGCTGTGGTCACAGACATGTAGATGGTAGTTCGGTGGAGATGGCAAACGTAACGTCGCAAAGATACAGGGTGAGCCAGTCAAACCTGCATTTTTTAAAGGGCGGGAGAGCCGTGAAAGTGGGCGGAGCGAGTTAGCAAGGTTACCATTGTGTCCCCCACAACTAAGCATTTCAGTCGTCAGGGAGCAGTGGTCTAAACAACAACGTTCATTCGCTGTGAAAGCGTTTTACCAAAGTGGTAGTTATGCAGCCGCTCAGCGTCGTTTCTGGAAGAATTTTCAAATTAATCGAAATAAGCCAGTGCCGTCTGTTAATTCAATCAAATTGTGGGTGACAAACTTTGAAGCAATTGGTGAAACGAGAAGCAGAAGGGGTGGCAGTGCAAGATCAGTGCGAACGCCCGCGAATATTGACCGCGTGAGAGTTGCTGTGGAAAGAAGCCCTCGGAGATCGGCGCGTCGACAGAGTGCTGCGCTTGGGTATGGCAAACACGAGCGTCTGAAGAATCTTGAGGTTAGATTTACACCATCACCCATACAATCGGGAAGGACACCATCTTACTGGAGTTATTTTTAAACAGTGAATGTTGTTTCTTAAATGCTTTTTAATGTACATTAAGATAGTAACAATAAAAGTTTGAAATATCCATCCGTTTATTTTTTACAGTCATTTCAAAAATGCAGGTTTGCCTGGCTCACCCTGTATATCCGCTGCTTTTTCAGACAATGGTAAACAGAATAGTCAGAGTTTATGAATTTTACATGAAAACAACACTGTTCTGTACGGTTGTTATTTTTTCTTTGGGTTCGATTGAATTCGCTCTCTTGATCACCGAGGTTCACCGTGGTTCCAACAGTGGTGAAGGATGACGCTTAGTGGAGAACCCCTTGAACGTTATACTCTTGGAAATGTGGGCTAAAGAAGGCACTAACAAAGGAGCATGGTGACAAATTATCACCCGACGACCTGTCCTCTGGATATACCTGTCTTACAATGATATCAAACATTAGGACGCATGACCGAAAACAATGAGATGCCAACCTGTGCACATGTCACCTCCTGGAGATGGGAACAGAAGCACAAGGTACATGTGTCAGCTTCTGGTGCAGACGAAAACAAGAGCGAACAGCATCGTCACATTGGTGCCATCCAATGCACAGGAGATTCAGTAAGGAAATCCTCTCCTGGACATGTAGAAAGTAACATGGAAATGCTAAAGAGGGGATATGAATTCCACCATAGAGATGTCAACCTTGGCACACAGCGTGCACCTTCAAAATGTCAACCTGGAAACACGGTAGGTCTTTGAATACCAATTGACCCAACGCAACCAGTCATGCCTGGCTAGAAGTAAAACTCCTTCCAGGACGTTTTAACCCCGCAATAAATATTAATTTCCTCTATCCAGTCCAGAAGGTTTCATCTAATACAGGATCATGATCCATAGGCCAGTAGATGAGGTTCCTTACTTTAGATGTGGTGGGTCCTCTATGTGCCGCAGTTTCGTTCCCTAGCTCACACCTGGAAGGAGACCATTCGATCAGGAACTCTTGCAGTGAAATCAATACACTCGATCTGCGGCTCGAGCTCCCGGCGAAAACTGATAATGTGATCTCAAGAAGCTCCACCTGGTCTGTCCTGTCACGTCTCTGAAACATATGGAGGCACTGAGGGCAAAAAGCCATAAAAATGCTGCCACCAAGAATGATTCCAACAATGCGCCCGGATCCCCGCGCACAAACAAAACTAGTCTTGGTGATAGATACAATGTCGGTGTGCGAATAGAATGTCTCCCTCTAAAACCGACAATAAACTTCAAGACAGCAAATACAAGGTAAAAATAACCATCATTTTAAAACAACATCTGTGCATGATCTAATGTGCAAAAAAGCACATAAATACGAGTTACAAAATCACAATAAATGCCTCCATTTGGCAAGCAGGTGTCACAGTGTCTGTGTATTAGGAGGAGGAGAGAGACGCCTGTCGTGGAGTCTGTGTACTAGGAGGAGGCTCATACCCGGTGTCTGTGTACTAGGAGGAGGCCCGTGCCCCGGTGTCTGTGTACTAGGAGGAGGCCCGTGTCCCGATGTCTGTGTACTAGGAGCAGGCCCGTGCCCCGGTGTCTGTGTACTAGGAGGAGGTCCGTGCCCCGGTGTCTGTGTACTAGGAGGAGGACCGTGCCCCGGTGTCTGTGTACTAGGAGGAGGCCCGTGCCCCGGTGTCTGTGTACAAGGAGGAGGCTCGTACCCGGTGTCTGTGTACTAGGAGGAGGCCCGTGCCCCGGTGTCTGTGTACAAGGAGGAGGCCCGTACCCGGTGTCTGTGTACTAGGAGGAGGCCCGTGCCCCGGTGTCTGTGTACAAGGAGGAGGCTCGTACCCGGTGTCTGTGTACTAGGAGGAGGCCCGTGCCCCGGTGTCTGTGTACAAGGAGGAGGCCCGTACCCGGTGTCTGTGTACTAGGAGGAGGCACGTGCCCCGATGTCTGTGTACAAGGAGGAGGCCCGTGCCCCGATGTCTGTGTACAAGGAGGAGGCCCGTCCCCCGATGTCTGTGTACAAGGAGGAGGCCCGTCCCCCGATGTATGTGTACTAGGAGGCCCGTGCCCCGATGTATGTGTACTAGGAGGAGGCCCGTGCCCCGATGTATGTGTACTAGGAGGAGGCCCGTGCCCCGATGTAGGTGTACTAGGAGGCCCGTGCCCCGATGTATGTGTACTAGGAGGAGGCCCGTGCCCCGATGTAGGTGTACTAGGAGGAGGCCCGTGCCCCGATGTATGTGTACTAGGAGGAGGCCCGTGCCCTGGTGTCTGTGTACTAGGAGGAGGCCTGTGTCCCGGTGTCTGTGTACTAGGAGGAGGCCTGTGTTCCGGTGTCTGTGTACTAGGAGGAGGCCTGTGCCCCGATGTCTGTGTACTAGGAGGAGGCCCGTGCCCCGATGTATGTGTACTAGGAGGAGGCCCGTGCCCCGATGTATGTGTACTAGGAGGAGGCCCGTGCCCCCATGTCTGTGTACTAGGAGGAGGCCCGTGCCCCCATGTCTGTGTACAAGGAGGAGGCCCGTGCCCCCATGTCTGTGTACAAGGAGGAGGCCCGTGCCCCGATGTCTGTGTACAAGGAGGAGGCCCGTCCCCCGATGTATGTGTACTAGGAGGAGGCCCGTGCCCCGATGTATGTGTACTAGGAGGAGGCCCGTGCCCCGATGTATGTGTACTAGGAGGAGGCCCGTGCCCCGATGTATGTGTACTAGGAGGAGGCCCGTGCCCCGATGTATGTGTACTAGGAGGAGGCCCGTGCCCCGATGTATGTGTACTAGGAGGAGGCCGTGCCCCGATGTAGGTGTACTAGGAGGAGGCCCGTGCCCCGATGTATGTGTACTAGGAGGAGGCCCGTGCCCGATGTAGGTGTACTAGGAGGAGGCCCGTGCCCCGATGTATGTGTACTAGGAGGAGGCCCGTGCCCCGATGTATGTGTACTAGGAGGAGGCCCGTGCCCCGGTGTCTGTGTACTAGGAGGAGGCCTGTGCCCCGATGTCTGTGTACTAGGAGGAGGCCCGTGTCCCGATGTCTGTGTACTAGGAGGCCCGTGCCCCGATGTCTGTGTACTAGGAGGAGGCCCGTGCCCCGATGTCTGTGTACTAGGAGGCCCGTGCCCCCATGTCTGTGTACTAGGAGGCCCGTGCCCCCATGTCTGTGTACTAGGAGGAGGCCCGTGCCCCGATGTATGTGTACTAGGAGGAGGCCCGTTCCCCGGTGTCTGTGTACTAGGAGGAGGCCTGTGTCCCGCTGTCTGTGTACTAGGAGGAGGCCTGTGCCCCGATGTCTGTGTACTAGGAGGAGGCCCGTGCCCCGATGTCTGTGTACTAGGAGGAGGCCCGTGCCCCGATGTCTGTGTACTAGGAGGAGGCCCGTGCCCCGATGTCTGTGTACTAGGAGGAGGCCCGTGCCCCGATGTATGTGTACTAGGAGGAGGCCCGTGCCCCCATGTCTGTGTACTAGGAGGAGGCCCGTGTCCCGGTGTCTGTGTACTAGGAGGAGGCCCGTGCCCCGATGTCTGTGTACTAGGATGAGGCCTGTGCCCCGATGTCTGTGTACTAGGAGGAGGCTTGTGCCCCGGTGTTTTTGTATTAGGATGGGGCCCGTGCCCTGGTGTCTGTGTACTGGGAGGAGGCCCGTGTCCCGATGTCTGTGTACTAGGAGGAGGCCCGTGCCCCGGTGTCTGTGTACTAGGATCCACACTTTTGCGGGTTCCCGTCTTTCACCTGATCCTCTCTAAAACACGTATTTTGGGATTTAATTAACGCACTCTCCCTGTAGTTACACAATGTTTAATTAGTCTGCGCCGCTCAGAGGAATGAAGATACAAACCCAGTGCTATATTTCACTTGGAATGAGCGGCCGGTTACCGGCACTGTATTAGGGATGCTGGGGGGGGGTAACACGTTGTCACTGATTGCGCTGCGACACTGACAAACAACACACACAGAATAACTCACACTCTGATGGAATTTGTAAAAACAATGTATAAACAACATTCAGTTATGAAATAAAAGGAAAACCAAACATTTTCTCATCGTTAAAATAAGGGTCCGGCAGCCGGGGCGCCCTACATTGTTTGAAACTACAACACCCATAGTGCTCAGCCGCTCATCAGGCAGAGGATCATGTGAGCAGCGGATAAGTATTATGGGTTACTGACCATCGCACATACATCCTGGCCGTGCTAAAACAAAGTGATGCATTGACTGAGGGACTGGGTTATTCCGTAAGTGCATTGTACCGCATGGGCGGGTCTTAGCCTGGCCCCTCCCCCAAACTATAGCTCACCATCCCCTGGGTAAATCGAGCCGTGGCGGCCCCAATACACAGCTGGTCGGTCAGCATTATTTTTATTGGTGCAATCTGATGATTACTTGCTGATCACATGTCACACATAAGGTCACGCAATGTCAAATGCTTTACTAAACCGAAGCACAGATTGTCAGAGTTTAGTAGATAAGCTCGTGTATGTATGTGTACCCCCTGCTTTAGGGTTAGGGTTACATGGTGTTACAGCTCTACAGGTCCTCAGACCCCAGTACGTCTCATACATTGAAGGAGCACAGGTTGTGCGAGTCGGAAAGCTGCAATCCAGTCTAGTAAAAGAAGCATTTTAGCAGTTGAAGCCGTTTACTGGTCTCAGTCTGCGCAGGGTTAATCCTGTTTATCCAGCTGTGTCCAGCATACTGCAGACTCCAGTCTGTGCTCCTCGTCCACCTGTAAGGAAGGGAGGTGGGGGTTCTGACATTGGCGAGTATTAAGGAGAAGGGAGGGGGACGCAGATAGTGGAGGAATGCCGGCAGCTGAACATACTGTAGTAGCGCAGTAACTCAGCTATAAAAGGTAATAAATGTCGTTCTAGGACAAGGCTTTTGATGGTTTTGAAGAGTATCGGCGGTGCGGAGGGAGGTGTGCGCCAAACGTTCAGGACCTTTCTGTTCGCAGAATCGTTTCCGGACATTTAACCTCGAATTGCGAGGAGGATCGCGGCCATTAATCAAAGAGCAATTAGCGCAGCAATCAGCTGGGAGTTAATTAACGGCCAAGAGCGGAAATAGGATTTCTGCCCCTGCCTGACCCGCCTCGCTTCCCGGCTCGAGGTCTCCTCTCCTTCATATCTCTGGCAGCTTTACATAATGGATGAGACGCAGCTCGGCCACCACAGCTGCTTCTACCACCCGAGTCAGAACGCCAGGGCAGGCGCCCACTACCTCTTTACACCATCAAATAGCTTTTCAATACATTGTGTGTGTTGGAGGTGACAACTCCCGGATGACAACTCCCATGATGGTCAGTCTAGACCCTGGCAGAGGATTGTAGGAGTTACATCGGCAGATGGCGCCGTGCCGGCTTCCCCGGTGAAAGTCAGCTGCTGGCCAAAAAAATGACGATTAGCAGTGACGTGAAGACGACGCAGAGACGCTAAGCCTGCCGCGGTATTTTATGATGTGATTAAAGGGAATGCCATGATACGGTCCCGTTGATGCAGCCGGTGCTCGTTGAACCGTCTGTGTGCCGGCAGATGCCGTGCTGCCTCTCTAAAGTAAACCTATTAGTACCGTCTGCCTTGCGATGCGCTGATTTATCGATTCGTGGCACGCCCTGCCTGGCAGCCGAGCGGTGGGGCCGTGCCAGGATGCCGCTCAAACTGTGAAATGCCAATCCTCCTCTACCGGTAGCATCTGGTCAATAAATTTGCCTCCATCGCAGCCTCACGGTGTGCCGCGCTCTCTGCGTTTCACACCTCGGTGGTGGCGTCTAGATGGTAACGAGCCGCAAACAAATGCACTGCCTTAGTGTAATTACACGTCGTGTGAACAGATTTCCGGCTCCTCCTGTGGGTCGCGGCAAAACCAAAACAGGACAGTCTGCCCAGACCTCCGGTGACGGGATGAATCGCCATGCACGGATGCCCCAACAGTTATTCTGCAGGCAGGACGCTCAAATGCGTCAAGAAAACCAGAAAAGTCGCACTACCTTCCTGTGGGCTATACACAGCGAGACATACATCCTCGTGGAGCTCTCTGCAGTGTGAGGGGTGGAAGAGGTCCTGCATTAAGGAGTCTGTGCCTTAGGGGGAGGAGCATAACCAGAGAGGGTGGTCAGCCCTCATAATGTAACCAACTAAACCAGAATGGCTGCATTCCCCCTGAACATGCATTTTTCATAAGAGGCTTCGGAGATCGTTTACCCAGCGTTTACATTTTTTTGTTGTTTCGTTGGGGTCACCGTGCGGTTTGCTCATTATTGTTACATTTTCAGTTCTACCACCTCCTCCGGGTAGCTGTTCCATGTATCCACCTTCCTGTAGGTACAGGGCGCTTTCCTGTGGATCCAGATGGATGCGTCGTCTCCTGAGCACGCCCCCCCCCCTTCCCCAAATGTGCCCTGTAGCAATTGGCAGCGGTGGCGACTGTGCCAGCCCGCACGCACCTCAATGGCTCCGGAATCGGGCACATATCCAGGCACTCCCTATCCTGACGCCTACGCACAACCTGCCATGCCAACTCTCCCAGGTGTGCGTGATGAATGCGCTGTGCCAGGCCGGCTCATGCAGACAACCCCTCAGAAAATGATCCAATGTCAGCCGCACGTATTCAGATCTGGCTCTTCTGCTGGCAGTTTCTGGCCATTCTCTTCCTCCCCCCCTGCCAGGGCGCGGCTCCGTTTACCACCGATACCTGGCACAGATGTGGCAGGAGTGACACATTTTTAGGGCTCTACACGGGCACAGATAAACATTTTAAAGGTTGTGGGAGTCGAGTCTCTACAATCAGCCGCTGTGTTAGAGAAACAGATAATGAGACTCGTCGTGTCCTGATCCATGGGCGACATTCCTTGCCCCGGGATCAGCCGCGGATACAATGTGACGCGCGGGGAGTTTAACATTTAATGATGCATTTCTAGAAATTAAATAAAAAAGACAATTATTTGACACTTTGCTGTAATTTTACTTTCTTCCCAAAATGAGATCTATGTCACGGCTTAATGTTTCATTAATATTTAGGATGTGATTTGCGAGGATCACCAGATTACAAAGTAACACAACGTGTGTGTGTGTGTGTGTGTGATAAAAAAATCATAAGCACCAGAGTGTGTAGTCACAATAGCAGGCTCAAATAATGACAATTCTAACCTATGTTTATTTATATTGGCGCCAACATATATGGGATTTCAATCTGCTTGTGTTATAGAAATGAATGACATCACAATCTGTGTGTTACCACCCCACAGGACATCACAATCTGTGTGTGGTCCCCACACGTGACAGCACCACCTGTGTGTATGGTCACTACACATGACATCACGACCTGCGTGTGGTAGCATCACATCCTTGTTTGGGGTCACTGCACATGGAATCACAACCTGCGTCCAATCACTACAGAAGGAATGACAACCTTTGGTCACTAAAGAAGACATCAAACCTGCAAGGGTTCTCTACAATGACATCACAACCAGTGTGAGGTCAAAACCCATATATGCAGACACAACAAAAAACATCACAACCTCTCTATGTTGTCACACCAAACCTGGCTATGTCGTCACAACACGTGGCATTCGGTGTAATGTAATCTATGCACAACGTGTGTCCACAATACAGAGTATCACATGCGTGTGACGTGGCCGCATACAGTAGCTAACGTGTGTGTCTACAATACAGTGCATCACATGCGTGTGACATGGCCACATACAGTAGCTAACGTGTGTGTGTGTCCACAATACAGTGTATCACATGCATGTGACGTGGCCGCATACAGTAGCTTGTGTGTGTTTGCCCACAATACAGTGTATCACATGTATGTGACGTGGCCGCATACAGTAGTTCACGTGTGTGTGTCCACAATACAGTGCATCACATGCGTGTGACATATGGCCGCATACAGTAGCTAACGTGTGTGTGTGTCCACAATACAGTGTATCACATGCGTGTGACGTGGCCGCATACAGTAGCTCGTGTGTGTTTGTCCACAATACAGTGTATCACATGCGTGTGATGTGGCCGCATACAGTAGCTAACGTGTGTGTCCACAATACAGTGCATCACATGCGTGTGACGTGGCCGCATACAGTAGCTCGCGTGTGTGCACAAACAAGGAATCTCTTAGAATCACCACCTGATAATCTGCCGTTTTCCGCTTAAAGACCGAACAAATTTCCGTGAACATCAAGCATCAGGGAGCGAAACAAAATGTCACGTTGTTATTAAAAGCATATTTCATTGTGCGACACAGAGTTGTTCTTTGGAGATTTTGTCATTTTGGGAGCAGGCCCTGCTGACAGATACAGATAATAACCGAAGCGTGGCCTAAAAAATTAACCAGAAAACCATCACAGACAGACAGCAAGATACCCAGACACTGCCCCCTGTGAGGATCCACCTGCCCCCACCCCCCATTTAATATACACACACTGCACAATGTGAATATATAGGGTTAATTTATAAAGCATCAGACAGTGTGACGATCATCAGTGTGCCTGCAAGCGAGCAGTGTCAGTGTGCCTGCAAGCGAGCAGTGTCAGTGTCTGCAAGGAGCAGTGTCAATGTCTGCAAGCGAGCAGTGTCAGTGTCTGCAATGGAGCAGTGTAGTGTCAATGTCTGCAAGCGAGCAGTGTCAATGTCTGCAAGCGAGCAGTGTCAATGTCTGCAAGCGAGCAGTGTCAATGTCTGCAAGCGAGCAGTGTCAATGTCTGCAAGCGAGCAGTGTCAATGTCTGCAGTGGAGCAGTGTCAATGTCTGCAAGCGAGCAGGGTCGGTGTGTCTGCACAAGAGCAGGGTCAGTGTGTCTGCACAAGAGCAGGGTCAGTGTGTCTGCACAAGATTTGGGTCAGTGTGTCTGCACAAGAGCAGGGTCGGTGTGTCTGCACGAGAGCAGGGTCTGTGTGTCTGCGCGAGGACAGTGTCTGTATGTGCAGCAGCGTCAGCGTGTCTGTATGTGCAGCAGCGTCAGCGTGTCTGTATGTGCAGCAGCGTCAGCGTGTCTGTATGTGCAGCAGCGTCAGCGTGTCTGTATGTGCAGCAGCGTCAGCGTGTCTGTATGTGCAGCAGCGTCAGCGTGTCTGTATGTGAGCAGTGTCAGCGTGTCTGTATGTGCAGCAGCGTCAGCGTGTCTGTATGTGCAGCAGCGTCAGCGTGTCTGTATGTGCAGCAGCGTCAGTGTGTCTGTATGTGCAGCAGTGTCAGTGTGTCTGTATGGGAGCAGCGTCAGCGTGTCTGTATGTGCAGCAGCGTCAGCGTGTCTGTATGGGAGCAGTGTCAGCGTGTCTGTATGTGGAGCAGCGTCAGCGTGTCTGTATGTGGAGCAGCGTCAGCGTGTCTGTATGTGCAGCAGCGTCAGCGTGTCTGTATGTGCAGCAGCGTCAGCGTGTCTGTATGTGCAGCAGCGTCAGCGTGTCTGTATGTGCAGCAGCGTCAGTGTGTCTGTATGTGCAGCAGTGTCAGTGTGTCTGTACGTGAGCAGTGTCAGTGTGTCTGCATGTGAGCAGTGTCATTGTGTCTGCATGTGAGCAGTGTCAGTGTGTCTGTATGTGCAGCAGTGTCAGTGTCTGTATGTGAGCAGTGTCAGTGTGTCTGTATGTGCAGCAGTGTCAGTGTGTCTGTATGTGCAGCAGTGTCAGTGTGTCTGTATGTGCAGCAGTGTCAGTGTGTCTGTATGTGAGCAGTGTCAGTGTGTCTGTATGTGCAGCAGTGTCAGTGTGTCTGTACGTGAGCAGTGTCAGTGTGTCTGCATGTGAGCAGTGTCAGTGTGTCTGCATGTGAGCAGTGTCAGTGTGTCTGCATGTGAGCAGTGTCAGTATGTGCAGCAGTGTCAGTGTGTCTGTACGTGCATCAGTGTCTGTACGTGCAGCAGTTTCAGTGTGTCTGAACGTGCAGCAGTGTCAGTGTGTCTGTATGGGATAAGTGTCAGTGTGTTTGTATGTGAGCAGTGTCAGTATGTCTATATGTGAGCAGTGTCAGTATGTGCATCAGTGTCAGTGTGTCTGTATGTGCAGCAGGTTCAGTGTGTCTGTACGTGCAGCAGTGTTAGTGTGTCTGCATGTGAGCAGTGTCCGTATGTGCATCAGTGTCAGTGTGTCTGTATGTGCAGCAGTGTCAGGGTGTCTGTACGTGCAACAGGTTCAGTGTGTCTGTACATGCAGCAGTGTCAGTGTGTCTGCATGTGAGCAGTGTCAGTGTGTCTGCATGTGCAGCAGTGTCAGTGTGTCTGTATGTGCAGCAGTGTCAGGGTGTCTGTACGTACAACAGGTTCAGTGTGTCTGTACATGCAGCAGTGTCAGTGTGTCTGCATGTGAGCAGTGTCAGTGTGTCTGCATGTGAGCAGTGTCAGTGTGTCTGTATGTAGAATTTAAATTCTTATTTTTCCTTTTTTCTTGTTTTTATTTTTATTTATTTTTTGGTCCTGTATGGAACTTATTTTGGTATTTATATTAGGCCTTTTCGCTTCCCCTAATTCTTCTTTTCTTTGGGGCTGCATGTTTGCTAAATAATTCACCTGCTAAACAATTCATTTGCCTGAAATGCTTCATTAAATAATTGGTTAATTGTATGAAGTATGCAAACAATTAAGGCAGTATAAATACAAGGGTTTTTTGTTTGATGTATTTATGTATGATTAAGACCTGCAGGTCGAAACGTCACATTACTTTGTTTTGAGGTCTGCTGCACCCGAATAAGGCTAGGGTCAGACTGAGGCAGTGCGAACGCGCGTTCTGGCGCACATAATCACGGCCGCACTAGCAGCAGATGACGGGCAATGACAGCCAATATACGAAGTACGGTCGCACAAAAGTCCGGCCGGCGCAACGCAAGTGGAAAATGAACGCATTTTTTCGAGAACGTTAAACCGCTGGTACTGACGTACAGAGTGCGCTGCGGCCGCATAGCAGCGTGTGTGCGTGATTAGGAGATGTCAGACGCTGCTAGTGTGCGGCAACATAACGTTCAAACAGCCGGATTTCCCTAGACTTCTTTTCACCCCATCGTCATGAAATACGTCCACCAATTGCGCATCGTCTGACCACTTAAGCGTATTCCGTGAAAAAATGCGTGCGCACACGCATCGACGTACATTTTGACGGTGGCCGCAGAAAATGCGCTCATCTGTCCCTAGCCTAAATGCTTTTGCCTCACCTGAAGATCCTATCTTTCTTGCTTTGATCGTTTATGGGACTGGCGGCGTCCCCTTGATGGTGATCTCGGCGAGGTTCTGCTATCTGGGCTCCCTCTTGGAAGTAGTCGCGGCATTTGCTTCTATGTATGTGAGCAGTGTCAGTGTGTCTGCAGGTGAGCAGTGTCAGTGTGTCTGCATGTGAGCAGTGTCAGTGTGTCTGTATGTGCAGCAGTGTCAGTGTGTCTGCATGTGAGCAGTGTCAGTGTGTCTGTATGTGAGCAGTGTCAGTGTGTCTGCATGTGAGCAGTGTCAGTGTGTCTGCATGTGAGCAGTGTCAGTGTGTCTGTATGTGCAGCAGTGTCAGTATGTGCAGCAGTGTCAGTGTGTCTGTACGTGCAGCAGTGTCAGTGTGTCTGCATGTGAGCAGTGTCAGTATGTGCAGCAGTGTCAGTGTGTCTGTACGTGCAGCAGTGTCAGTGTGTCTCTATGTGAAGCAGTGTCAGTGTGTCTGTATGTGAGCAGTGTCAGTGTCAGTGTGTCTGTAGGTGCAGCAGTGTCAGTGTGTCTGCATGTGAGCAGTGTCAGTGTGTCTGCATGTGAGCAGTGTCAGTATGTGCAGCAGTGTCAGTGTGTCTGTACGTGCATCAGTGTCTGTACGTGCAGCAGTTTCAGTGTGTCTGAACGTGCAGCAGTGTCAGTGTGTCTGCACGTGAGCAGTGTCAGTGTGTCTGTATGTAGAATTTAAATTCTTATTTTTCCTTTTTTCTTGTTTTTATTTTTATTTATTTTTGGTCCTGTATGGAACTTATTTTGGTATTTATATTAGGCCTTTTCGCTTCCCCTAATTCTTCTTTTCTTTGGGGCTGCATGTTTGCTAAATAATTCACCTGCTAAACAATTCATTTGCCTGAAATGCTTCATTAAATAATTGGTTAATTGTATGAAGTGTGCAAACAATTAAGGCAGTATAAATACAAGGGTTTTTTGTTTGATGTATTTATGTATGATTAAGACCTGCAGGTCGAAACGTCACATTACTTTGTTTTGAGGTCTGCTGCACCCGAATAAGGCTAGGGTCAGACTGAGGCAGTGCGAACGCGCGTTCTGGCGCACATAATCACGGCCGCACTAGCAGCAGATGACGGGCAATGACAGCCAATATACGAAGTACGGTCGCACAAAAGTCCGGCCGCGCAACGCAAGTGGAAAATGAACGCATTTTTTCGAGAACGTTAAACCGCTGGTACTGACGTACAGAGTGCGCTGCGGCCGCATAGCAGCGTGTGTGCGTGATTAGGAGATGTCAGACGCTGCTAGTGTGCGGCCAACATAACGTTCAAACAGCCGGATTTCCCTAGACTTCTTTTCACCCCATCGTCATGAAATACGTCCACAATTGCGCATCGTCTGACCACTTAAGCGTATTCCGTGAAAAAATGCGTGCGCACGCATCGACGTACATTTTGACGGTGGCCGCAGAAAATGCGCTCATCTGTCCCTAGCCTAAATGCTTTTGCCTCACCTGAAGATCCTATCTTTCTTGCTTTGATCGTTTATGGGACTGGCGGCGTCCCCTTGATGGTGATCTCGGCGAGGTTCTGCTATCTGGGCTCCCTCTTGGAAGTAGTCGCGGCATTTGCTTCTATGTATGTGAGCAGTGTCAGTGTGTCTGCAGGTGAGCAGTGTCAGTGGTGTCTGCATGTGAGCAGTGTCAGTGTGTCTGTATGTGCAGCAGTGTCAGTGTGTCTGCATGTGAGCAGTGTCAGTGTGTCTGTATGTGAGCAGTGTCAGTGTGTCTGCATGTGAGCAGTGTCAGTGTGTCCTGCATGTGAGCAAGTGTCAGTGTGTCTGTATGTGCAGCAGTGTCAGTATGTGCAGCAGTGTCAGTGTGTCTGTACGTGCAGCAGTGTCAGTGTGTCTGCATGTGAGCAGTGTCAGTATGTGCAGCAGTGTCAGTGTGTCTGTACGTGCAGCAGTGTCAGTGTGTCTCTATGTGAGCAGTGTCAGTGTGTCTGTATGTGAGCAGTGTCAGTGTGTCTGTAGGTGCAGCAGTGTCAGTGTGTCTGCATGTGAGCAGTGTCAGTGTGTCTGCATGTGAGCAGTGTCAGTATGTGCAGCAGTGTCAGTGTGTCTGTACGTGCATCAGTGTCTGTACGTGCAGCAGTTTCAGTGTGTCTGAACGTGCAGCAGTGTCAGTGTGTCTGCACGTGAGCAGTGTCTGTAAGTGCAGTTGTGTCAGTGTGTCTGTATGTGAGCAGTGTCAGTGTGTCTGTATGTGAGCAGTGTCAGTGTGTCTGTATGTGAGCAGGTTCAGTGTGTCTGTATGTGAACAGTGTCAGTATGTGAGCAGTGTCAGTGTGTCTGTATGTGCAGTAGTGTCAGTGTGTCTGTATGTGAGAAGTGTCAGTGTGTTTGTATGTGAGCAGTGTCAGTGTGTCTGTATGTGAGCAGTGTCAGTGTGTCTGCATGTGAGCAGTGTCAGTGTGTCTGCATGTGAGCAGTGTCAGTATGTGCAGCAGTGTCAGTGTCTGTATGTGCAACAGTGTCAGTGTCTGTATGTGCAAGTGTCAGTGTGTCTGTGAGAAGTGTCAGTGTGTCTGTATGTGCGCAGTGTCAGTGTGTCTGTTTGTGCAGCAGTGTCAGTGTGTCTGCATGTGAGCAGTGTCAGTATGTGCATCAGTGTCAGTGTGTCTGTATGTGCAGCAGTGCCAGGGTGTCTGTACGTGCAACAGGTTCAGTGTGTCTGTACATGCAGCAGTGTCAGTGTGTCTGCAGGTGAGCAGTGTCAATGTGTCTGTATGTGCAACAGTGTCTGTGTGTCTGTATGTGAGCAGTGTCAGTGTGTTTGCATGTGAGCAGTGTCAGTATGTGCATCAGTGTCAGTGTGTCTGTATGTGAGCAGTGTCAGTGTGTCTGTAGGTGCAGCAGTGTCAGTGTGTCTGCATGTGAGCAGTGTCAGTATGTGCAGCAGTGTCAGTGTGTCTGTACGTGCATCAGTGTCTGTACGTGCAGCAGTTTCAGTGTGTCTGAACGTGCAGCAGTGTCAGTGTGTCTGCACGTGAGCAGTGTCTGTAAGTGCAGTTGTGTCAGTGTGTCTGTATGTGAGCAGTGTCAGTGTGTCTGTATGTGAGCAGTGTCAGTGTGTCTGTATGTGAGCAGGTTCAGTGTGTCTGTATGTGAACAGTGTCAGTATGTGAGCAGTGTCAGTGTGTCTGTATGTGCAGTAGTGTCAGTGTGTCTGTATGTGAGAAGTGTCAGTGTGTTTGTATGTGAGCAGTGTCAGTGTGTCTGTATGTGCAGCAGTGTCAGTGTGTCTGCATGTGAGCAGTGTCAGTGTGTCTGCATGTGAGCAGTGTCTGTATGTGCAGCAGTGTCAGTGTGTCTGTATGTGCAACAGTGTCAGTGTCTGTATGTGCAAGTGTCAGTGTGTCTGTGAGAAGTGTCAGTGTGTCTGTATGTGCGCAGTGTCAGTGTGTCTGTTTGTGCAGCAGTGTCAGTGTGTCTGCATGTGAGCAGTGTCAGTATGTGCATCAGTGTCAGTGTGTCTGTATGTGCAGCAGTGCCAGGGTGTCTGTACGTGCAACAGGTTCAGTGTGTCTGCAGGTGAGCAGTGTCAATGTGTCTGTATGTGCAACAGTGTCTGTGTGTCTGTATGTGAGCAGTGTCAGTGTGTTTGCATGTGAGCAGTGTCAGTATGTGCATCAGTGTCAGTGTGTCTGTACGTGCAGCAGTGTCAGTGTGTCTGTAAGTGCAGTTGTGTCAGTTTGTCTGTATGTGAGCAGTGTCAGTGTGTCTGTATGTGCAGCAGTGTCAGTGTGTCTGTATGTGCAGCAGTGTCAGTGTGTCTGTATGTGCAGCAGTGTCAGTGTGTCTGTATGTGCAGCAGTGTCAGTGTGTCTGTATGTGCAGCAGTGTCAGTGTGTCTGTATGTGCAGCAGTGTCAGTGTGTCTGTAAGTGCAGTTGTGTCAGTTTGTCTGTATGTGAGCAGTGTCAGTGTGTCTGTATGGGAGCAGTGTCAGTGTGTCTGTATGTGCAGCAGTGTCAGTGTGTCTGTATGTGCAGCAGTGTCAGTGTGTCTGTATGTGCGCAGTGTCAGTGTGTCTGTATGTGCACAGTGTCAGTGTGTCTGTATGTAAATAATGTGTGCATTGTGCTTCTCCTGCTAAGTATTAGTTTGTTTTCTGTTTTTTAATTACATTATTTAAGTGTTTTTTTGGGAGCACAGGGAGACGGTAACATTATCATCTCATATCCCATTACCCTCCCCTTACACCCTGCTATGAGCAGTCAGCACCACGGCCAGCTCCACTGGCAGCTGGGGAGGCGGCATAGAGCAAGAAAACCTGCAGCATCAGGATCCATGGACAAGACGGCAGAAAGAATATACTATTACCACTCATAAAGCAACAACATATACCGCATCGATGTGCAAAGGAGACACCCATGCATAAGATACTAATAGCACATACAGTGACTTATTAGAAATATAAAAACAGCCGTATCTCTTATCCCCAATGCTTAGGAACAAAGTGTTTTGTATTTGGAATTCGATTGGGATGTTGGAATATTTTCATATAATAATGAGATATTTTGTCAACACACACAGGAGAACAAGACATGAAAGCCAAGCGAGAATTATGTGAATAACCTAATCATTGCCAAAAGAGCTTTTAATTCATAATCACTGCGATCCATTCGTCGATTTCTGTTACAGTGATCCTGTAAATACTGTGACACATGTATCGACAGATACAAACATATAAGAAAGAGAGACAGATACAGATAGATTTAGAAAGATAGAAATGGATGGATAGCCAGACAGACAGATAGATAAAGTAGAGACAGCATTTTGTTTCTTCAAAAGATGCACAAGCATCACCTCTGTTTAATACATGAGATGAGGGTCAAAAACAAACGTTTCAGATATGGAACTCTTCTTCAGTTTACCCATGGGCATTACACAGAAGAAGAGTTCCATACCCGAAACGTTTGTTTTGGATGGAATATGGCTGGATAGATACAGATAGAAATGGATAGATACGGATATAAATGGATAGATACAGATAGAAATGGATAGATACAGATAGAAACGGATAGATATGGATCGAAATGGATAGATACGGATAGAAATGGATAGATACGGATAGAAACGGATAGATACAGATAGAAACGGATAGATATGGATCGAAATGGATAGATACGGATAGAAATGGATAGATACGGATAGAAACGGATAGATACAGATAGAAACGGATAGATACGGATAGACACAGAGACACAGAGAGAAACAGATACAGATAGAGATGGATAAAGATAGATATGTATAGATAGATAAAGGATGGATAGATAGATGTAGATGGATAGATATGGATAGATACAGTTGTGTTCAAAATTATTCAACCCCCACTGAAATTGAGTGTTTTGGCCAGTTTGACATTGATTTTGATCATTCAGTCATCTTGCTTACAATTAAATCAAAGAGGCACGTGTAGGTCAGACAAATATAACATAACATTTATAATGAAATAACCACAAATGTCTTTTCTGTGCTCACATCATTATCAGTTTTATTCAACCCCCAAGTGACATTCAATCTTAGTACTTAGTACAACATCCTTTTACAGTTATAACAGCTTTTAAACGTGAAGCATAGCTTGACACAAGTGTCTTGCAGCGATCTACGGGTATCTTCGCCCATTCGTCATGGGCAAAAGCCTCCAGTTCAGTCACATTCTTAGGCTTGCGCACTGCAACTGCTTTCTTTAAGTCCCACCAGAGGTTCTCAAACAGATTTAAGTCAGGTGACTGCGATGGCCACTCCAAAATGTTCCAGCCTTTAATCTGCAACCATGCTCTAGTGGACTTGGAGGTATGCTTGGGATCATTGTCCTGTTGAAAGGTCCAACGTCTCCCAAGCCTCAGGTTTGTGACGGACTGCATCACATTGTCATCCAATATCTCCTGGTACTGAAGAGAATTCATGGTACCTTGCACACGCTGAAGCTTCCCTGTACCTGCAGAAGCAAAACAGTCCCAAAGCATGATTGACCCCCCGCCATGCTTCACAGTAGGCAAGGTGTTCTTTTCTTCATAGGCCTTGTTCTTCCTCCTCCAAACATAGCGTTGATCCATGGGCCCAAACAGTTCTAATTTTGTTTCATCAGTCCACAGAACACTATCCCAAAACTTCTGTGGTTTGTCCACATGACTTTTGGCATACTGCAGTCGACTCTTCTTATTCTTTGGAGACAGCAAGGGGGTGCGCCTGGGAGTTCTGGCATGGAGGCCTTCATTACGCAGTGTGCGCCGTATTGTCTGAGCTGAAACTTCAGTATCCACATCTGACAAATCTTTTCTCAGTTCCTCAGCAGTCACACGGGGACTTTTCTCCACTCTACGCTTCAGGTAGCGCATAGCAGTCGAAGTCAGCATCTTCTTTCTGCCACGACCAGGTAGCGTTTCAACAGTGCCCTTTGCCTTGAATTTGTGAATGATGCTTCCTATGGTCTCTCTTGGTATGTTTAACATCTTTGCAATCTTCTTATAGCCATTGCCCTTCCTGTGAAGAGTAATCACCTCTTCTCTTGTCTTCCTGGACCATTCTCTTGACTTCACCATGTTTGTAACCACACCAGTAAATGTCTAGAAGGAGCTGAGTATCACAGTCATTTTAAAGCTGCCTAATTGGTGCTTATTATGCTTTATTGCTGCTCCGTGACATCCACAGGTGTTTTCAATACCTGATTGAAAACACTTGAATGAACCTCTGTTCTTCAGAGTGGTAGTCTTTAAGGGGTTGAATAATTGTGTCAATGAAGAATTCACAAAAGAAACATTTACTACTGTATTACAAAACCAATTGATGTCATTTTAGTTGCATATGGTTCTTTAAAAAGTCCTTGTAGGATTTCATTCTGAATACAATTACAAATGTCACTAAATTCCCTAAAACCCTTTACAGCATTGGGGGTTGAATAATTTTGAACACAACTGTATATATGGATAGACAGATAAGGATGGATAGATAGATAATTACACTCTCTGGCTTTTATGTTAATCTCTTAAAGTATTAACGCTGATCAGTTATTTTATTCTGTGCTTTACATCCCTGCTTGGTAATACAACACACACGTCAGATCAACATCACATATGGTTTGGGGAGGGGATGCAGATAAAGGACTTGACCCTGGGAGCCTGATGACCATGTTATGCCCTCTGTGACATTCCGTTCTGGTCTTATTTTAACATGCTGCTTCTTTGTCTCCACAGGCCCTGGATGATGAGGATGAGGATGATGATGCCTCACGGATCTAAGAAGACCTGTCTAACTTGATCCTGAATATTTTTGTTATCCACAATGTTACGGTCACGTCTGGGGCTCGGAGGGGGCCCCAGCACCCGGTGGCGCCATCGACCAGTCGGGTGCCAGGAGTTGCGCCGGCTTCGGGAGGTCACGTAGGAGATCAGGAGGTGGGGCGCGGCATGATGACCCGGACCTGCCGTGCTTAAAGGCAGACAGAGCGATCCGGCTAATTGCCCGGTCATGGAGTTTTCTTACCTCAGTGCTGAGTGATTCGTTTTGGCGATTCACGGACTCATTTTGCGATTATTCAGTTTGTACCATGAGAGACCCGGCTTGTATGAGAACCACCCTTTGTGTACCAGTTTCTGGCGATCCAAGACTACTCTGTTTTTGCTTTCTTTATACTACTATTAATGCTACCTCCGCTTAACCCTGTCCCGCGTATATCTTCATACCACATATACAGGATCTCATCCTGTTGGGATGTTTTTCTAGTAGGTTTTATCATTTCTTTGGACGGCGGTTGGTTTGACATGCGTTGATGGCTTACCTCTGGGTTTCTGTGTGACCTATGTACCACAGTTTGGATAGGTCCCCCAGGTGGCCCACCTTTTGACGCATTTGTTTACTCACTGGCTGACCTATTCCATATATTTTTGGTCTACATTACCCTACAGGGACACATCCCGTTCTTTTGTCTCTATTTTATATTACTGACTCCATCCTACCTTCCTCTTATTCCTTCTAATAGGGGATCGGGAAGCTAAGGCCCTGTATCCTGTATGTCTCTTATTATGCATTACTAGGGTTTCATGTGATCTCAGTCTCTTACAGGATTGTTATAGGGGAGACATATACTATTTTCAATTGTATTGAGTTCTCAGCACTCAGCGATTGTATCCATTTTTCCATGACTTTTTTTGTTTTTAACCTAGTTCTAATGTATGACGGTTGCCATTAGCCTGTCACTGGTTTGCAGGCCCTGCAATGTTTTTTATCTTTATTTTTTTGGGGCGGTTGGTATGCGTTGTTGAACGTGACTTGGCTTCACTTTTGCAGCTCTGTCACCCTTCGCGCTCCGTGTATGGTCGGCATCCAGTTGCCATGGTGATGGGCGGGTCATTGTTGGGCGCCAGTTTGCTGACGTCATCCACAGGAGACGGCGTCGGTTTGGAGTGGGGCTGGTTAACGCACTGATTCGGTGAGTAATGTGTTTGTTATATATATGTTCTGTTTTGAGTGTACATGTATCCTGATGAAAGTCCGCGGATAGCGGACTGAAACGTTGATTTTTGCTACATTAAACTTTTTATATGAAGACCGTGAGTGCCGCTGATTTTCCATTTGCTGTATTTGCTGAGTTGGCACCGGGCATTGGATTATTTAAACTAGGAGTGCAGGAGTGAACGATTGCTATATATATATATATATATATATATATATGTGCGTTTGTGTCCCTAGAGGTAGCCATATTACCGACCACCTAAAAGGATCGGAGGGGTAGATAGGGACTGTCTAAAGGGACCTGTGTTGTGCAATCTAAAGGGATTCCGTGACATTACCGCACCGATGTGGTAACGAAAAAGTTAGCACCAGATTCTAGCTGTGGTTAACTGATACAACTACGCAGAATCACTTAGCACCAGCTGAAACCCCCCCCCCCAAAAAAAATAATCAGATACTCACCTCTCATCCCGCAGCGCGACCGGTGGACCAATCTGCCGTTTCAGGAGCAGAGTGAGACTGGGGACAAATAGTCCCCCAGTCATTCTCTGCGAATCGCTCCGCATCACAAGCCTCCATGGAGTCCTATGGACTCCAGGAGGCGTTACTTGTTGCGGGGCAGAAGTGCTGTCACATGTATCAGAGAGGGTTGCGCTGCATTACGGGGCAGGCTGCTGAAGGAGCACCTGCCCTGTAATATGGTGCTAAAACGGGGACGCTAAGAAGAAACCTGCAGGAGCCTGTTTGTGTTTCAGTTGGATTTGTTATCTGAGAGATGCTTTTTTTCGGTTTTATTAAAATGGTTCTATTTAAATTTGATGCCGCTTTAATGATATTTCACGTGTACTTGTAAACTTTAAAAACATGTTGATTTGTTTCGAGATCCTGTTTCAGGAGACTCTTGTTATTGTTTTACATTATTCTAAAAACCTTCAAACATAACAAATACATTTTGAAAAGAAGTTTTACCAACTTAGACGAAGTCAGAATAAAAAAATAAGTAATTTGTGACTTAAAAATATGCTTCCAAACGAGTTAATGTATGTATGTATTCCTAACTTAAACCTCTGGCCTATAAACTCAAAAATATGAGTTGGCTTTAATTAAACCTATAGTTCCAGACAAGATAAGTTGTGTATTCTTAACGTAAAACACTATCAGGGTAATTCAAAGAGAATCGAAAAGTCACCGCACGGTCGGTGACTTTTCGTTCTCTTCAATTCGGTTCGATTTGGCGATCCCATTTCGGCGACCCTGCGGTGTATTCAGCAAGCACCACAGGGCCCCTGAATTGCAGGGAAAGGCCGCTGCAAATCTGTCGAAAACTAACCCCAAAACCCGGCGAATGCACGCCGAAAAGCCGCAAAAACATCTGGATTAACCTGCCGAAAATGCCGGAAAAACACGAGCAGGAGCCGATCACACGCAGCGCAGCCACCGGAAAAACCCGAGCAGGAGCCGATCACACGCAGCGCAGCCGCCGGAAAAACCCGAGCAGGAGCCGATCACACGCAGCGCAGCCGCCGGAAAAACCCTGAGCAGGAGCCGATCACACGCAGCGCAGCCACCGGAAAAACCCGAGCAGGAGCCGATCACACGCAGCGCAGCCGCCGGAAAAACCCGAGCAGGAGCCGATCACACGCAGCACAGCCACCGGAAAAACCCGAGCAGGAGCCGATCACACGCAGCACAGCCACCGGAAAAACCCGAGCAGGAGCCGATCACCCGCAGCACAGCCACCGGAAAAACCCGAGCAGGAGCCGATCACACGCAGCACAGCCACCGGAAAAACCCGAGCAGGAGCCGATCACACACAGCGCAGCCACCGGAAAAACCCGAGCAGGAGCCGATCACACGCAGCACAGCCACCGGAAAAAACCGAGCAGGAGCCGATCACACGCAGCACAGCCGCCGGAAGAACCCGACACCGCAGACGAATGGAGTGAATAAATTAGCAAAACAGTTTGCATGAATGTGTGAAAAGTGAAACGCTGTTTGCAAAGAAACTACTGAGCAAAAATGTCTGAAATTTGCATAAAAAATCCAATGAATGAGAATAAAAAGGGCTGTTACAGAAAAAATAATAAGTTTTTAAAAAAAAACTGATTTTTAAAAAAAAAAAAAAAATCCTAATTAAAATCCTAAAAAATCTATAAATAAAGAGACTCTTTACTGCAGAATTTTATAATGAACGATTTATTAGATATTGGATTAAAACGGGAATATTTTTTTTAACATTGAAGTCTATGAGATTCGCCTCAATAAACCCGTTAAATGAAACCACCGAATGACAGAGCATTTCGGGAACCTTTCACTGCTGGTTTGTGTTCTCTGAATAGACGAAGCAGTGCTTTCTCATGGGGATTTCACTGCCCTCGAACAGGCACCGTATGTGCAGGCAATTCGCCAGTATTTGGCGAATTGCCTGCTCTCTGGATAGCCGAATGGCCAGGAAAGGTAACCGAACGCTGATTTTGAGCGTTTGGTTACCTTTCTCCAGCCATTCGGATCTCTTTGGATAACCCTGCATGTTCAATAAACTGAAAAAATTGAGTTGGTTTTACTTAAAAACTACTGTAAGAAAACTTGAAAAGTCTAATAAGTCAGACTTAAATAAGCTTAGTAGACAATACTTAAAAAGCTGATGCAAGTAGAGAAGGCACAATATTTTTTACAGTGTAGCGCATCACACAAACATGAACATGATACATAAGAAACATAAGATACATTGTGGTTTTGAAGTGACTCCTGTGAATTATAACAATTAAAACCATAACATGAATAAACTTGGCCTTGTTTTTAGTGAAATGTTTTACGTGCCCGCTTTGAAATGTAGGAGGTATGTCAGATCAGGACAGATTCATTCCCATGAACACTTTATTTTATCTTAACAGACCCTCTAATAGGAGATCGATGGAATGAAAGCAGGTGCCCACGCGCAGGCCTGATGGACGGGTCTGTGATCAATTCTACAGACATCGTGAGCATTAATTGTTTCAGTTCACGAGGCACATGATGGGGCAATGGGGGCTGGCGGCCCGAGTCCCCGTAAAAGCTGACCTACATGTTTTATTCTTATATTATGACCCTCCAGCTGCAGGAGGATATAAAAGCGCGGGCGCCTGTATGCATACCAATACCACAAAGCCATAAACGGATACATTCAGCCAGGTGAAACGTCAGACGCGTCTGCTCAATGGGCTGCCAAGCGATACATTTTAATTCCACGTTAAATCGGCGACGGGCTCTGTCCCAGCGTGGCGGATCCATTAAAGCGCGCCGGATACACAGCCAATTATCTATATCGGCAACTGCAGGGCCGCGGCGGCCGTCAGCCTGCGCGTACCTCCCCGGGTCCTGAACAAATGATGGCTTCATATTGACTAACCCCTCTCGGGGGGGGGGGGGCAGAATAAGACGTCGCACACAGAGAATGTTAAAAAAAACACACAAGACACAAGATATTGGTTAAAACAGAATTCACTCGAGCAGTGAAGTGAACCGGCAGATTAGCAAAATTTGTCATCCAGCGCCATATACCATGCACGGCCTGCGGGCGGCGATGTCTTATTCATGGGACTGTAACGGGGAGGCGGGAGGACAGAGGAAGAGGAGGAGGAAACGGGGGAAAGTGATTGAAAGATGAAAATAAAAATGTAAAAGGTAACAATGATCATAGCGAGCCGTGCTACAGAGTCCGGCGAGCCGTGCTACAGAGTCCGGCGAGCCGTGCTACAGAGTCCGGCGAGCCGTGCTACTGAGTCCGGCGAGCCGTGCTACAGAGTCCGGCGAGCCGTGCTACAGAGTCCGACGAGCCGTGCTACAGAGTCCGGCGAGCCGTGCTACAGAGTCCGGCGAGCCGTGCTACAGAGTCCGGCGAGCCGTGCTACAGAGTCCGGCGAGCAGTGCTACAGAGTCCGACGAGCCGTGCTACAGAGTCCGACCAGCGCTGCACACGCACTTTGTTCTTTTGGGCCAGTACATGGATGTGGACATGGCTCTGGCGTGCGGTGACGATACAGTGTTACCAGTTTTGCAGAATCAGGTTTTGTTTGCTTCTAACCCTGCGGTGCTCATACTGGGATGATGTATGTCTTTAATATGACGCTAAGCGTGTCCTCAGGCACACGTGATGGAGACTCCAGACCTCGGGCATGTGGCAGCCACACAGATGGGGATGGATGAGTGTCGGGCATGGTCTGCTGGTCACTGCCGGCTGCTTTACAGTGATTTGGTTTAAAACAGCCCCCGTGTAAACGGCATGACATATCGGTGCGTCACAGGACCGCCAGGACCATATGGGAGAATTTAAAGGCACAGAGCTACATTTATTTAACGTTCCCTGAACCCATTTCTGGTGGGTTTTTTAAACGAGCGTTTTCCTCGTTTCCTCCCTGATTTATGTCCTGCCTTTAGCCAGTTATTCCTGTGTGTGATAGAAAAGTCTGCGGACTTTTCACCCTCCTGACCTGAACGCACACGCTCTCCTCATCAGAAGGGCCTCCTGCTTCTGCTGTGCACTTCTAGGTGATCGCATGGACTGAGCGGGTAACGCACGTGTATTCGGGCTAGAGAGTCAGAGGCCACCTGGCCACTGGATTTGTTGAGCTCAGTCACAGGGTAAAAGGCGGCCAGGGTTAGGAGGGGGGGTCTTACCTGCCTTCAGGCTGTTGTAGGGGGCACATCCTTTCATTCTATGCTAGGCGCTATCCTTTTCAAACCCCTTTACTTAGCGTGTGCTGCAGCGTTAGGATACAGCGTCAGACGGAGGGGCTGGAAACACAGACGTGTGGACAGAATGGAGTACGGTCCAGAGACACACCGAGTCCAGCATTAAGGCCTCAGCGGCAGCAGCTGCTTTTATATCCCCTAATGCATCAAAGTAACGCACATTTAAAGACATACAGGAAGCATCGCATCCCGTGTATCCTGTATGTTAAAGCCCTTTCAGCACCAGGGACAGCAGCCAGAGCCAGAACTATCCTTACAGCATATGCACAGCGCAGGGCGTCCAAGGGGGGAAATCATCTTCATAAGGGTAGACAGGGTATTCATATTAAAGCAAGAGTAATAAGACAGGTGTGCAGAGATCCTATTAGACAGACAGGTGTGCAGAGATCCTATTAGACAGACAGGTGTGCAGAGATCCTATTAGACAGACAGGTGTGCAGAGATCCTATTAGACAGACAGACAGGTATGCAGAGATCCTATTAGACAGACAGGTATGCAGAGATCCTATAAGAAAGACAGACAGGTGTGCAGAGATCCTATAAGAAAGACAGACAGGTGTGCAGAGAGCCTATATGAAAGTCAGACAGGTGTGCAGAGATCCTATAAGAAAGACAGACAGGTGTGCAGAGATCCTATAAGAAAGACAGACAGGTGTGCAGAGATCCTATAAGAAAGACAGACAGGTGTGCAGAGAGCCTATATGAAAGTCAGACAGGTGTGCATAGATCCTATAAGACAGACAGGTGTGCAAAGAGCCTATATGAAAGTCAGACAGGTGTGCAGAGATCCTATAAGAAAGACAGACAGGTGTGCAGAGATCTTATAAGAAAGACAGACAGGTGTGCAGAGATCTTATAAGAAAGACAGACAGGTGTGCAGAGATCCTATAAGAAATACAGACAGGTGTGCATAGATCCTATATGAAAGACAGACAGGTGTGCAGAGATCTTATAAGACAGACAGGTGTGCAGAGATCCTATTAGACAGACAGGTGTGCATATATCCTATTAGACACAGACAGGTGTGCAGAGATCCTTTTAGACAGACAGGTGTGCAGATGTCCTATTAGACACAGACAGGTGTGCAGAGATCCTATAAGACAGACAGACAGGTGTGCAGAGATCCTATTAGACAGACAGGGGTGCAGATATCCTATTAGACAGACAGACAGGGGTGCAGATATCCTATTAGACAGACAGACAGGTGTGCAGAGATCCTTTTAGACAGACGGGTGTCCAGATATCCTATTAGACACAGACAGGTGTGCAGAGATCCTATAAGACAGACAGACAGGTGTGCAGAGATCCTATTAGACAGACAGGGGTGCAGATATCCTATTAGACAGACAGACAGGTGTGCAGAGATCCTTTTAGACAGACGGGTGTCCAGATATCCTATTAGACACAGACAGGTGTGCAGAGATCCTATAAGACAGACAGACAGGTGTGCAGAGATCCTATTAGACAGACAGGTATGCAGAGATCCTATAAGAAAGACAGACAGTGTGCAGAGATCCTATAAGAAAGACAGACAGGTGTGCAGAGAGCCTATATGAAAGTCAGACAGGTGTGCAGAGATCCTATTAGACAGACAGACAGGTGTGCAGAGATCCTATTAGACAGACAGGTGTGCAGATATCCTATTAGACACAGACAGGTGTGCAGATATCCTTTTCGACAGACAGGTGTGCAGAGATCCTATTAGACAGACATACAGGTGTGCAGAGATCCTTTGAGACAGACAGGTATGCAGAGATTTTCGGAGACAGGCAGGTATGCAGAGATCCTTTTAGACAGACAGGTGTGCAGAGATCCTATTAGACAGACAGGTGTGCAGAGATCCTATTAGACAGACAGGTGTGCAGAGATCCTTTTAGACAGACAGGTGTGCAGAGATCCTATTAGACAGACAGGTATGCAGAGATCCTTTGAGACAGACAGGTGTGCAGAGATCCTATAAGACAGACAGACAGGTGTGCAGAGATCCTATTAGACAGACAGGGGTGCAGATATCCTATTAGACAGACAGACAGGTGTGCAGAGATCCTTTTAGACAGACGGGTGTCCAGATATCCTATTAGACACAGACAGGTGTGCAGAGATCCTATAAGACAGACAGACAGGTGTGCAGAGATCCTATTAGACAGACAGGGGTGCAGATATCCTATTAGACAGACAGACAGGTGTGCAGAGATCCTTTTAGACAGACGGGTGTCCAGATATCCTATTAGACACAGACAGGTGTGCAGAGATCCTATAAGACAGACAGACAGGTGTGCAGAGATCCTATTAGACAGACAGGGGTGCAGATATCCTATTAGACAGACAGACAGGTGTGCAGAGATCCTTTTAGACAGACGGGTGTCCAGATATCCTATTAGACACAGACAGGTGTGCAGAGATCCTTTTAGACAGACAGGTGTGCAGAGATCCTATTAGACAGACAGACAGGTGTGCAGAGATCCTATTAGACAGACAGGTGTGCAGATATCCTATTAGACACAGACAGGTGTGCAGATATCCTTTTCGACAGACAGGTGTGCAGAGATCCTATTAGACAGACATACAGGTGTGCAGAGATCCTATTAGACAGACATACAGGTGTGCAGAGATCCTTTGAGACAGGCAGGTATGCAGAGATCCTTTGAGATAGACAGGTATGCAGAGATTTTCGGAGACAGGCAGGTATGCAGAGATCCTTTTAGACAGACAGGTGTGCAGAGATCCTATTAGACAGACAGGTGTGCAGAGATCCTATTAGACAGACAGGTGTGCAGAGATCCTTTTAGACAGACAGGTGTGCAGAGATCCTATTAGACAGACAGGTATGCAGAGATCCTTTGAGACAGACAGGTGTGCAGAGATCCTATTAGACAGACAGGTGTGCAGAGATTCTATTAGACAGACAGGTGTGCAGAGATCCTATTAGACAGACAGACAGGTGTGCAGACATCCTATTAGACAGGTATGCAGAGATCCTTTGAGACAGACAGGTGTGCAGAGATTTTCGGAGACAGGCAGGTATGCAGAGATCCTTTTAGACAGACAGGTGTGCAGAGATCCTATTAGACAGACAGACAGGTGTGCAGAGATCCTATTAGACAGACAGACAGGTGTGCAGAGATCCTATTAGACAGACAGACAGGTGTGCAGAAATCCTTTGAGACAGACAGGTGTGCAGAGATTTTCGGAGACAGGTATGCAGAGAGGTTGTCAGACAGACAGACAGTATGGATTTCGTGACAGATATTCTGATCATTGTAGGTTCAGAGAGATGTTGCAGCCGAGGCTCAGCCAGCGAGATTTATCCCCTCTTATAAGTGTTACATCTTATTCTCCTGTCCATTATCTGAAGCACTATGGGTCCTTTGTCTGCCGCGCGCCTACAGCCAAACCTGCCTCCCAGCCTTCCCATCAAGCACCTTTATATCATCCAGCCCTGAATTAAATAGGAAAGAAAGCCTTTTCAACAACCATACATCACACTGCCGTTTCCAAACACCTGGATGTGTAGCTGTGACAGATTTGCATTTTTTTCTAAAAAAAAAAAAACAGACTGCTGGAGCCTCTGTGCTGAGTATCGACTAGCAGGAGAGAGCGGTGCTCCCCCTGCTGGTCAGTCAATGCACAAGGATACGCTGGCAATGGAGCCATGAGGTGAGCCTGCGCATGCACACCTGAAGAAAGTTAGCACGGAGGAGGAGGAGGTGGCAACTAGCAGGAACCTGAGAAGTGGCAGCATGGAGGTGACCTCATTGTTGAACAGGAGGTAAATACAGATTATAGGATGTTATCATATAAATATGTTATATTTCATGGCAGGTTCACTCTCAAGGGTCGGTTTCTTCGTGCACAAATTTTATGATTTTTACTAACGGGACAAAAGGAAATTACATGGGGTGGGGGAGGTGCACCCTGATGGATCCGACTCTATATTAAATCAATATTGCTACGTAAATCCGATCCATAAGAAAGGAACGATGGAGCCAAAGACAGCAAAAAGCTTAGAGGCTCCGAGCAAAAACAGGCGCGCCTGAAGTGGATATGGAAACCTGAAATAGTCTATTGAGGACAAACATTTGGAAAGAAATATAAAACAGGAAGATCTAACCATAACGGGACGCAAAGAGAGAGCCGGAAATGGACGGAAAACGCTTGTACTGGTAAAGGACACTTGGTGATGGAGAGCACAGCTGGGAAACGAGGTTTAATGGTAATGGATGGAGACACTCTGAATGACTGACGATGACAGGGTCAACTGAAGAACCACAATGGAAAGCTTAAGGATGGTGATGGCGCCAGCAAAGGCAATCCAAAGGTTACAATAGCGATGATAGAACAGCCATTTACCCAAATGACAGATTAATAAGAGCATTTCATGATCCAGCCGTGGGCCCCTTGGACACAGTAGTCCGCTGATTATTATCGGCGTTATTTTTTTGCTCTTCCCGCTTAGGACCAGCTTGTTAATCACGGATAAGATAAATGTCAACTACAAGGCCGAGGAAAACTCGGTGTCATTACAAAACCACTACGTGACCTTTACAGCCAAAAACACCGGGTATCTCTTACTGATCCTATAATTAAATCCGAGGTAGTAAGCTGGTGAAAGCACACATTATATTTATAGAAAATCAGCTCAAGCAAGGCCAAACGAATTATGCCCAGATTGATAGAACCACTGGAACAACTGCTGCGAGCGAGAAAACACACGCCAGTGGATCCAAGCTCCTCTTGAAGACACTTTATCTTTAAACCAAATGACCGTAATAATTGCGTTTGCAAGTCTCCAGACCAAACAAGAAACCTGTATGCAAAATGGTGCGTTTAGAAAGAATTCGGAGATCCACTCTGAGGCTCATCAGTTTGTTGACTTGGGATACAGAGTCGCGAGTCCTTCAGAGTCCATTAATTGTAAGAAGTTCTCACCCTCAAATTCTGCTTACCCCAAAGTGACTCTGTACAAGTCCAAACACGGGCTTCAAAACATTCAATATGTGTGATAACCTAGTGACAAAGACCTCCCTCCCACATGGGAGATATATGTACATGAAGAGCGCTCCACTGGTGACTCTAGTAGGAACACGTTTGCAAAAGAAAGATAGGAAGATCGTCTTCACATCGCTCACGGAGAAAAATCCTGCTCATCTCAGCTTGGTGAAAGTAAGATTAGATCTCACATCCCACCAGATAAAGGAAACCTTCCAGCTTGTGATGGATCATTCAGTGTGACAATACACCCATAATCTTGTAGGACACACAAATAAGACATGACCGACCTGCCTCGATGCATGATGGAACCCGGATAACGAGCATAAATGGGAAGGAAAGGGATTGAAAGTCTTCCGAGCAACACAACTGGACAAGTTGGACCAGTTCTGGCCATTGTTTATTTTTCAATATCGATACATTGTCTCCATTCCCAAAGCATAGAAGAGTCAATCCACCACCTTGACCCCTGTATATGAAGTGTGGGTACCCAAACCTTCGACACTTTAACCAAAGGGTAAATTATGGGGCTCTGGAGCAAAGATTATTTAACAGAAGTGATTTGTCCTTGAGGTTGCGTCGGTTTGGGCGTTCCTCACTTCTAGTAAAAACCATCACTGTCCAAAAAGATCTGTTACACGTTTCTTAAACACTACTTTGACACTCTACCCATCCAGATCATCGAGGAAACAATCAGAGCAGCTTGCGCTGCTCACCTGGCAAAAAACAGGCATTTTGTCAGGAGTTGACTCTTCTCCTTTTTGCATTTTTCTTCTGTTATTATCTAGATTTTATGGCATGGAAGTAGAGTGGCAGAAGGCACAAAAAAACAACGCAGGGTGTTACAGCCAAGAGGAGAAACAGGAATCCCAGATGCTTCTACACGATTCCTCCTTCAGATTAATGTTTCTGGAGCCAAAATTAATTAAATCACACAAAAAAAAATTCTATACACCCATCCAACAGCTCTTCACCTCAACTCCTATCATTTTCGATATTCCACAGAATACAAACCCCCACGAGTGATCCAGAAACGAGCCCTGCCCGGCCAACAACCACAGTATCAACAGCGCTGATCCCAATTCCATAGAACCTGACCTAAGATTTAATTCACCTGTAAGATTGGCTCACCAGATACACCATACCATGGACATATACAAGACCCCTAAGCTTGACCACCATATGACAAGCTCCCCCCCCCCATCACCATAAAGATGTCCAAGATAGTTTGGAAATGTTATGGCCATCTGTAGAGAGAAGACTGATCTGATCGCCAAAAATGTTTTGTTTTACCTGTGAAACTATATGGAGGAACATAAACAACACTGGATAACCGACAGGACGATGACACCACCTCTGGTTTCAAGCGAGGGACTCGTGAGCAGATCTGTTCACATATCACAATGCTTTGTTAGGGAGAAAAGGCTGGATACGTACTGCAAGAAGAATAGGCTTCACCCAGTCCTGTCACATGTCCTCGGACATCAATCTCAACCCTTTGGCTTCGATACCCCAAGACGTCCTTGAACAATTCGCCTACGCAGTACATACCCATTACAATGAATGCGGGAAAGTAAAGCTGTCACATTGTGTCCCCGGGACACGGATAACGTACATTGTTTCAGACACTACTTAAGCAACGTCGTCTATGTATCGCTGCGTCTTCAGAGATCAGTCTGGACAAACTGAAATTTGCAGAAACAGCTACCGAGACAATGAGAAGAGAAGCCCTAATTATTATGTAATAAAAACCTGTTACGCTGGGTAGGGCTTCCAGTTCACTTATCATTTGCGAAAGGGGCAAAAAACAATTGTATCTCTGCTCTAAAGTTCACAATTTCTGGGAAAATGCTTGGTGGTGGACAAGGAAGGCGACTTTCTGCAGCAGGAGATCCATCAGCAAAAGAACTCCGTGACATCAGTCCAGGTTTCAAACGTGTCACAATCAAATCACAACGTTTTTGCTTCCATATTGTTGTTTACACCAAATTCCCCTCAATCGCAGGTTTGGAGTGTTCCATCAGAACGACAGCATTCCGTTGACGACGTCTTACACTTTTTGCTTCTCAACGTCAGCGGTGGTGGAAGCATCATGGGTGAAGAGCTCTCTTCTGCGGTCAATCTCATCAAGAATGATTGCTTTAGCAAAGTGGTGGTTTTTAACTCTTCTGGTCTTTCGAGATCATCTTTTATGACATTTATTTTTCCACTGTAACTCTGTCCTCCGACACAGAGTGAGGGTACAAGCAACTAAGGTCTTCTTCAAATCATGGAGCTGTGACTTGAAGGAAAGAAACACGCCTTGAGAAACGCTAGAGGAGACATGGGCTTCAGACAGGACAAAAATGGTGCCAAATCAGGCCAGCACACAGAGACTAGGACACACAATGCAAAAACTGTTGCCCATTTCAAGGAGTAGACGACTGGATGCAGTTCGCTCCTGATGAAGACCAATCAAGAGGTCAAAGAAGGAGGTCTATTGGCAACTCCTAGCCACTCAAACACATCAGAGCAGCGTATCTAGGTCAAGGAGAGATGAGAGGCACAGAAACTAAAGATAAATGGTTAGTACAGTGGGCTTCAAGACTGGATTTTACCTGTAGAGAGCTTGGATGAAGACACATTGTTTATGTGTCCACAAGATACTGATGCAAGGACCCTGGTAGCATTGCACGTTGCTGGTCCCCTCTCTGTGATTGGTGATGGCAGGGAGTCTGCCAATATGGCACAGGAAAAGCAAAAGGCTACGATTTTAGCCACTCTACAAGAATGTTGACGTTTGCAGTGGATTTCTGCAACCCATTGGCTTCTCCATGCCTCGGTACTTTGTTACAATCGCAGGTAGATGTCAATCATTCTCCATCAGTTGCTCTCGCTGAGCATTGCTCCTGTGTCCCATCACTTAACAATTATTCGCTTACGAGCAAAAATATTGCAGTCAAGTTGGTAAGTGGGAGCCGAGCTGTGCACGCATGACCCGATCACGCGGAGGATGGAGTCTCTTGTGACCGGTGATGATGACAAAGCCCCATTCAGAGACAAAAATAAATGTGTCGGGCTGCTGTACGCAAGCCATATTCCCAGAAAGACCAGCTCCGTGCTTGGGTTAATCAGAAGCTCCACGACAACATGTAAAACTTCTTATTATCTCGTTTTCATATAATCCATTCTCTGGGATAAGGTTTTGAGAAAGGCTCTCAGGGAGCCGAAACTTTGGTTCTGCGTTTACAGGATTTTTAACAAAGTATCGCTTTCTAAACCGTTTTTTAAAGACCTGCATCGCTTTTTGCTCGCTCTATCATATATATACATATATTCACTCATAACATAAACAAAAGGCACAGACTCACAAACACACGCACAGAACAGGTTGCCATGAAGACACAGGTAAGAACATGGCTATTCTGAGCATATTCTATTAAGGATAAAGCCTTTTAGAGGAGGACCAGGCAGGCTGGATGAGTAGAATTGGCTTTTTGCTTGCCTTCATCATCTTCCTCGTTTCTAGAAGACCTCTAGACGCCGGTATACAGTGTGTAATGTAAGCACGCTCATGCTTCCTTCCTGCACTAATAAAGTACGAAATCTCTCGCTGACCCCTATGAACTAACCCCCCCGCCCCCCGCCCCCCGATCCGCTGCTGGAGCCGGCAGGAAAATAAATCACAAGGAGAATTGATTTTATTTTTTACCAGAGAGTAAACCAGAGCAAAGTGTGTCAAGAGGCCACAGGGGCAAGATGGCCGCCTATGACTAGATGCCAGGGGCCACAGACATGTTTGCCCACCTCCAGCGGTTCCTCTGAGTGCGTCTGTGTGAGCAGTCAACGGTTTTGGGTTTTTTTCTGCAAGATTTAGTCAGCAATTCTATGCAAGTTAAATTATTTATATGACTCAGACCTTTATGGCTTTATTACGAATCCCCCGACCATCGACCCACGTCGGATCACAATACACCGAGTTCATAAACCACCTTCCGTCACTAATCTGGTGCAGAAGGACGGGAGGAGAACGCGGCCAGGAGGTCTTTATACTCAACCAGTTACTGACTACGACTCGCCTAAATTCACATCTAGATCCCAAATTATCACTATACCCCGGAGAGGGAGCAGAGAGGCCATCCATCAAGTCTTTACTGGCTGCTCTCCGCCTTCATATTGAGATTAGCCCCTGTATTAATGCCGCATTTTCCTGGCTGTTTCAGGGCGACACGGTGAGCGGTAAGGGGTAAGGGTTCGGCGCTCACTTGTGTGTTAAGTTGAGGAGAGCACAGACGAAAATCACCTGCTCACAAAAACGCCTCAGAGGAAACACTTAGGTCAGGGGTCAGCAACCCTGGATTTGTAGAACTACTTCTCCCATGAGGCTCAGCCACTCCTTAGGTTGGTGCAGACTCATGGGAAATGTAGTTCCAAAACATCTGGATGGCCAAGGTCGCTGACAACCGGACTTATGGCAGTAATGGCAAAGAAGATTGTGATTCTGTTGAGAGTACGGATAATCAATCTAATAAGCCGCTGACGTAGGGAAAAAGATACTTTCCAGAAGGGCCGCTGGCTCTGTGCACTGTACAAACAAAATGGCGCCTTCATCTAGGCAGAACACATTGAATAAGTCAGGGATAATAAGACTGACAGGACAGACCGGCGGTCCGAGACGCTCAGGATGGAATCGATGCTAGTTTAGTAAGATCAGAGTTGGGTGAGGTGGTGGACTCATACGCCCAGCGCCTTTCAACGAGTACAGTGCCAGAACCAGCGTTCCTCGAAAAGCTGGAAGTGATTAGGCCAATTCACCAGGATTGCAATCATATGTAAGAACAGGTTTCCAGAGACACAACCAGTTATCAGTCCTTGGCGTATAAAACATCAGCTGTGATCGAGCAGGACGATGGGTTGTGTTCATTTTACCAAGACAAGACACGTTCTTCAGCCAATGCCGACGCAGGCCTAAAAGCTCAGCGGCGTTAATGGCTGAACAAAGGAGCGCAACCCAAGTCCTGATCGTGTGGGTAGGATCATCGAGCATGGTATACGATGGCGTGGGATGCTTGCCTGTGAGAGAGGCGCCTCTACCTATCCGGATGCTCAGCTCCCGCTCCTCATAGGTCAGATCTTCATCCTTCGCCTTGGTGGGTCTGGAATCATGAGTTATTGCCAAGGAGTATGGATCATCAACCATTCCCTGCCGGAGAGAGGAGCAAATCAACTTTAAATTTCAAGGCTCTGAAAGGAAATGTCAGCATAGAAGACAGTGGTTTCAATAACACAACGCCAGCGCTGCCCATTCCAGCAAATTACGAGACACCTGCGCTGCCCATTCCAGCAAATTACGAGACGCCTACGCTGCCCATTCCAGCAAATTACGAGACGCCTACGCTGCCCATTCCAGCAAATTACGAGACACCTGCGCTGCCCATTCCAGCAAGTTACGAGACGCCTTGCGCTGCCCATTCCAGCAAATTACGAGACGCCTGCGCTGCCCATTCCAGCAAATTACGAGACGCCTGCGCTGCCCATTCCAGCAAATTACAAGACGCCTACGCTGCCCATTCCAGCAAATTACGAGACACCTGCGCTGCCCATTCCAGCAAATTACGAGACGCCTGCGCTGCCCATTCCAGCAAATTACGAGACGCCTGCGCTGCCCATTCCAGCAAATTACAAGACGCCTACGCTGCCCATTCCAGCAAATTACGAGACGCCTGCGCTGCCCATTCCAGCAAATTACGAGACACCTGCGCTGTCCATTCCAGCAAATTACGAGACGCCTGCGCTGTCCATTCCAGCAAATTACGAGACGCCTGCGCTGCCCATTCCAGCAAATTACGAGACGCCTACGCTGCCCATTCCAGCAAGTTACGAGACGCCTGCGCTGCCCATTCCAGCAAATTACGAGACGCCTGCGCTGTCCATTCCAGCAAATTACGAGACGCCTGCGCTGTCCATTCCAGCAAATTACGAGACGCCTGCGCTGTCCATTCCAGCAAATTACGAGACGCCTGCGCTGCCCATTCCAGCAAATTACGAGATGCCTGCGCTGCCCATTCCAGCAAATTACGAGAGGACTACGCTGCCCATTCCAGCAAATTACGAGATGCCTGCGCTGCCCATTCCAGCAAATTACGAGACGCCTACGCTGCCCATTCCAGCAAATTACGAGACGCCTGCGCTGCCCATTCCAGCAAATTACGAGACGCCTACGCTGCCCATTCCAGCAAATTACGAGACAGGAGGAGCCGAAAATCACAGCACAATTATTTTTAATGGAGTAATCTGCACCACCACCCAACCGAAAAGACTGAATGCTCTCCATGGTGAATGCAAGAGGTATAAAATGGTTAGCGGACAGGAACAAATCCTGATCTTCCTTCTCAACCCCATGGGTGGTGGGTCTACAAAGACCGAACTACCATGGCAGGCAAAGCAAGGCCTCGTCATAAACCCGATGAGCTGGAGAAAGAAGAAGCAGCTCGTGGTGGCTGGTTACAACCTCTAGCAGGAATCAGAGAAGGAAAGACCCATTGCTTTGGCTTTTACAACCTCATTCTAGACTGTGCTCTATCTGGTTATCCACTGGATGTCATTGAAGACCCTTCGAGTGAAAACCATATTAAGTTCTGTTTCCATAGTCAAAGCAGCCGTAGATTTATTCTCTCCCAATAAAGTTTGTAGGGTTTTTTTTCTTTGTTTTGTCTGGAGCTTATCTGTGCATCGGTTTCATGTAGGTCAAAGGGGTGGAATCAGGGTTCTATATAGGGAGGTCTTCTAGGACAGGGCTGAAAATTTCAAGTCCCAAGCTACTAGCCAAGCCTTAAGAGTTACTCGCCACTAGTTGCCCCACCTAACCCCTATCCTGCCCTGCCTGCCTCTGCATTTCCACTCGCCCTCATGTAATTTCCACTCGCCAAATGCGAGCAGGCGAGTGGAAATTTTGAGGCCTGTTCTAGGATACCTCTTTTTCAGTTTTTTAGGCTTCGTAGGTAACCTGTCCAGAAACGAAGAGGGAAGGAAAACCCAACCCTACTGCTGCTGCTTGACGTATAGAAAAATAAAATTTTGTACAACGGACGCCTCATCCTAAAAGGAGCCACTTCATGTGAAACAGACAGTGTGTGTTGGTGACCCCTACGACTTAATGTCGTCATTAAAAGGCGACGCTCTGCCTGAGCTGGAGCTTATCAATGGCCTGATGAGGTTTTTCTTTTTTAAATCCCTGAACTCAAAAACACCATCCATAAAGCAACACTCAATAAAGATACAACACACATGCATCATATATGAGCAGACACAAACATAATCTACTGTAACGGGATTCAATGGATACAAATGTCAGCGCTCGAACGGGTTTAATAGAAAAGAGCAGCACAATAGGACTTGTGCTATTTATTTCCCGACAATAACATTTCGATTCTCTCCGTTCTGAACTCATCCTGGAACGTGTCGGGGGGGGGGGGGTGTTGATCTCCCCCCTCCTCTCCTCCTCTTATAAATTAATCTGATCTAATGCGAAGGAAAATAAAATGCAAAATCAACATATGGGCTGGCGATTACGGCATTCATAACGATACGCCGCTCATTAAGGCCTGACAGAACGTATACAGATATTAATGATTACTTAACACCTTCACTAGCAATATAAACTGTATTGAATCTGAAAATCACCTCCTGATGCCCCGATATCAATTACAGTCGATCTGGTGATCCACAGGGAGCAATGTGACAGAATATTGTTTATTGCAAATTAAATGCGTTTGCATTCGGGCTCCAGAAGGTGCCACTAAAGTTTTAGCAGCGTGGGCATGATACCCGAGGTGCCAACACTTTCTAAAGCCAGCTGGGAATGTGCCTGTATGACATCTCCCCAGCCAATCCTGCAAAGAGCCTAGATCTGCAGTAACTGCATGTGGCCAGCAGGTGGTGACATGTCCCTGCCGCATAGGTTATTACAGGAAGGAATACACTGAGAATATTCCCACGTTTATTACTGTATAATAAATTAAATCATTTTCCAAAGACCACTGGTTCCGGATGGCAGACACACGTTAAAAGACACACGCAATGGTTTATTGCCTGATCCCTATTTCTACCCCTTAAAGGGTTATTCGGAGAGCCCCGGAATGTCACGACATTGCGCTCTAGTTCTCCGCACTGGGGAATCAAATTCCCTGACCTGGCCGGGTGGAGTAGAGGTAACATCACAGCTCTATGACCGTGGAGACAGAGGTTCGTTCCCGGCCAGAGCACCTCTCCAGTAAGTGTCCTTGGGCAAGACACCTAACGGTACATACTCGCCACCCAGGACATACTGAAAACCAGAGAAATCTCAATGTATCCTTCCTGATAAAATACTTAATCCAAAAAAAAAATCTGCAGGGTCCCCGAAGTGCCACAGCGAATCGCTGATCGAAGAAAGAAAAAAAACACTGCAAAGTCTCCGTAATTATGGCGGGTTTTTTCCACCAAGTCTTGCATAAGTTATCGGATCTGATTTGATAAATTATCGGAATGGATACGGACCGATAAGGCTAGGGACAGATGAGCGCATTTTCTGCGGCCACCGTCAAAATGTACGTCGATGCGTGCGCACGCATTTTTTCACGGAATACCTTAAGTGGTCAGACGATGCGCAATTCTGGACGTATTCATGACGATGGGGTGAAAAGAAGTCTAGGAAATCCGGCTGTTTGAACGTTATGTTGGCCGCAACTAGCAGCGTCTGACATCTCCTAATCACGCACACACGCTGCTATGCGGCCGCAGCGCACTCTGTACGTCAGTACCAGCGGTTTAACGTTCTCGAAAAAATGCGTTCATTTTCCACTTGCGTTGCGCGGCCGGACTTTTGTGCGACCGTACTTCGTATATTGGCCGTCATTGCCCGGCATCTGCTGCTAGTGCGGCCGTGATTATGTGCGCCAGAAAACGCCGTTCGCACTGCCTCAGTCTGACCCTAGCCTAAGCCGCCGCAAACCCGACGATCCGCGTCCGGAAAAAGCCGACGATCCGCCGAACGCAGCAACAACCAGCTGCCGGAAAAAGCAGACAAGCTGACGAACCGGGTTTTAAAAAAAAAAAAAAACATTGAAAATGTGAAAATTGAACCGCTGTTTGCAAAAAAAAAACTACTGAATGAAAATGTCTGAAATTTACATATAAGATCCAATGAATGATAATAAAAAGGGCTGTTACAGAAAAATGAAAAAAACACTATCAAAAAAAATTCCAAAAAAATTTGACTTTTTGCTGCAGATTAAAAGAATAAACGGTTTATTAGATGTTGAATTAAAACGGGAATATTTTTAACATTGAAACCTATGGCATTAACCTGATTAAACCTGTCGAATGAAAACACTGAACAGCAGGGCACTTCACTGACATTTCTCTGCTGTTCGGTGTCTGTGAATAGATTAACCATTGCTTCTCTATGGGGATTTCACTGCCGTCGAACGTGCACTGCATTTAGTCGGCAATTGGCAAAAGTTTGGCGAACTGCCTGCTTTCTGAACAGACACAAAATTGCACAGTACGGGGAAATTCACTGTTCAGATCGGCTCTCTATGAAAAACCCCTTAAGTATAACGATGATGTGTGTGATTTTGTACCTCCGCACGCAATAATTGCGTTTTCACACATTCTATGATTTTTTTGTGCTTTTATACATTCTAGTTATTTATGCTGCGTTTCCTCAAAAAAAATAAAAAAATTACAATAAGCATTTATGTAGAAATAATGAAAAAGTCTCACTAGCACTCTGAATATGCAATTTTGGGCAAAAACAGAACCACATTATTCACAATCACAAATATAGTTTTTTTTCCTAGTGATTTCCAAGCAGCTTGTTTGCTCTGTAAGCCTATGAGGCAGGTCGTGGACCCCCCGCTCCCCCCGTGTGTCTCTGAAAGGGGCACAAGTCAATAACATTACAAGCTTCATGTCCATTAGACGTCACAAAAGAGCCAGACCACAAAACTGTATCACTTAACACATTCTAACGGTACTCCATGGCGAGTTAAGATCACTGGCCTCAATATAATCCCACCGCCTCTTCCTGTTGACCTCCGGGGAATTTCCGATGCTGTTCCCGGGCCGTGGGCAATCTGATTAGGAATCTATAAGCGGCGCGGCAATCTCCGGCTTGCGATCTGTAGGAGTGATTTGCAGTGGGTGGAAGGAGCCAGGAACTACCTAATAAAGGATTATTAAAAACACCTTATATCCCCCCGAGACTTCACGAGGTGCACAGCCCCATCAGGAGGCGGTACGAACACTCAGAGTAACATTAAAACGTGGCCAGGGGAAGGGCAAGCTACTGTCATCTGCCCGTGTTTAAGACCCCTGTGTCACATATTATGCCTTTTTGTTTGTTTATACTGAGTGAGATATTGTTCTTTCTCCAGACACAAAAGATCATTTAGTTATATTACAGAATCCATTAAAACAGACATTCTGCGTTAGAAGAAACTGACATTTCTTTAATAATGCGCTAAAAATGCTACAGAGAAATACATATATATATATTTATGTGTTACGGGTAAAGTTCGAAATACGGATAAACCTGACTAAACCCAGACAGCTTTGGGTGGAGCCCAAAATTAAATGAAGCATCGGGCTTAACCCAGGTAATCTGCAGACTAAGCATACCCTTTGGGTAGGGTTAGGTTCAAGGTTGAGGTTAGGGTCAGGGTTAGGAATATGGATAGGTTTAGGGTAAAGGATAGATTCAGAGTGAAATGTCATGGATCCCCCCTTGGATCTATGATGCTGGTCCCTGTACACAGTATACTATCTACTAGGGATAGACAGATATCATTTTTTCAGGGCCGATACCGAAACCGCTTATCGACAGCTTTCCTGGCCGATAGCCGATATTTGGTGCCGATATTTTGTAAATTTTAAAGTTGTGTAAAAAAACCCAGCACAAATCTGACAATATGCCATGAACTCAATCAGGGTTATTCAGAGAGCGTTGAAAAGCAGGAGAATGACTGGAGAATGGAAAATTCTAGATGAGAAATAGCCAAACCAGAAAAATTCTCCCTTTCATCTCACTTTCCAAATCGGCTATTTTGACCTAGAATTTTCCATTCTCCAGTCATTCTCCTGCTTTTCACCGCTCTCTGAATAACCCTGAATGTGTTTAACAATTAAACACTGCACCACGTCCACTTCATTTATTCAATTTAATAAGAATTTTTGTTTTTTAATTTAAGCTTTTATTTTTACAAACAATAAGACGGTGTCTTTGGCTTTCTTAAAGATCCCTCATATGACCCTGTATGTAAGGGCTTCAGCAACCTTGGCCCTCCAAGGGTTATATTACAACGTTGGTACTACCTTAACCAGAGCTGTTGTAAACTTACAAGAGCCATTATAGTCTATGGGGTTGTTAAGTTTACACGCGCTCTGGTTAAGTTAAGTTAGCCGTGACTTTGTAATATCGCCCCACATGTTTTGGAATTACATCTGCCATGATGCTCAGCTTCTCATTAGGTTCTTGGAGCCTCATGGGAAATGCAGTTCCAAAACATCTGGAGGGCCCAGGTTGCTGACCCCTGCTGTAGGAAATAGACCCCCTGTAGCTCCTGTATAGGGAATTCCCTGCCAGATTGGATGGAAGCCCCATTTCTGTTGTCATCACGCTCATGCGCAATACGGTCAGTGAGCAGGGGTCGTTCTGCAGTGAGGACTTACAGCCTGATGTGGGAGAAGCCCTGGATTCACACAGTTCTGTAGGATCTTGCATGTCGCAGCTACAGTGAGCCAACTTGTTGAATTATCGGCAAATAAAATGCCGATACCAGTAATTTTCTGAATATCGGCAGCCGATAATCGGCAAAACCAATATATCGGTCTATCCCTACTATCTACCCCTTCGATCCTTTGATGGTCGGTAACGCTAACTTATCTTCAGGGAACAGATCGTCATGTAGCCAGCAAGGGTTAACAGATACCAGAATATGAGGGTACATTTGGTCGCGATAACAGGGATCTTAAGCATTTTAAGCCTAAAGCATAGGAAGGGTTATTTTACGGTGAGAACAATAAAGCTATGGAATTCTCTGCCTGTTGAGGTGGTTGGGTCAGATACTGTACAGACTTTTAAAAAAAGACTGGATGACTTCCTGCATACACAGATTATTAAGGGTTACAATATTTAATATGTGGGTAAAAGCTTCTTCATCCAAGGAGAAATCTGACACCATCTGGGGCAAGAAGGATTTTTTTCCCAGTGTGTTGCATATTGGCAAGCGCTTCAGACTGGGTTTTTTTACCTTCTTTTGGATCAACAGCAGTAGGTGATGTGTGAAAGTCTGAACCTGATGGATGCATGTCTTTTTTCAGCCTATGTAACTTAAAACCAGGAGAGATGGTCAGCTGTAAGCCAAGAGCGATACACTGAGCAGGGCCGTCAGGAATAGCCGAGTCGGTACACAGAGCGGGGTTGTCAGGAATAGTCGAGTCGGTACACAGAGCAGGGTCGTCAGGAATAGCCGAATCAGTACACAGAGCAGGGTCGTAAGGAATAGTCGAGTCGGTACTCAGAGCAGGGTCGTCATAAATAGCTGACTCGGTACACAGAGCAGGGTCGATAGAAATAGTTGCGTCAGTACACAGAGCAGGGTCGTCATGAATAGTCGAGTCAGTACACAGAGCAGGGTCATCATGAATAGTCGAGTCGGTACACAGAGCAGGGTCGTTAGGAATAGTCAAGTTGGAACACAGAGCAGGGTCGTTAGGAATAGTTGAGTCGGTACACAGAGCAGGGTCGTCAGGAATAGCCGAGTCGGTAAACAGAGCAGGGTCGTCAGGAATAGTCGGGTCGGTAAACAGAGCAGGGACGTCAAGAATAGCTGGGTCGGTACACAGAGCAGGGTCATCAAGAACAGCCGGGTCTTCAGGAAAAGCCGAGTTGGCAGACAGAGCAGGGTCATCAGGAATAGCCGAGTCAGTACATAGATAAGGGTCGTCAGGAATAGCTGAGTCAGTACACAGATAAGGGTCATCAGGAATAGACGGTTTTGGTAAACTAAGCAGGGTCGTCAGGAATAGCCAAGTCGGTCCACCGAGAAGGGTCGTTAGGAATAGCCAAGACGGCACATAGAGTGGGTTCGTTCGGAATAGCCAGAGACATACACAGAATTCCAAAATACACAGAAAGCACTGAGGGATATGGAACCACGCCAGTGGAATGAGTCTGGCTATGCAGACTGGCTTTAGACTCGGCCAGCCACGTGACCGCCACGAGCATGCATATCACTCGGCACCTGGCCAGTGAGGAGAGGATGGAGTTGCTGGGCGCTGGGTCAGATCCTCAACGTGGAACGTGACAGAAGGTCAGGGTCAGGTTTGGGGTTAGAGTTGGCCACAAATATGGATGATCTATCTCTCATAAGGATGAATTTCTTTCAAGAGTTGAAACGTTGATCCTGTATTTTAAAATGTTATAATTACAATGGTTAAAATGACCCTCGCGTTGTGTGATCGGTCTGTGTATGCTGGAGGCTTTGACATTCTCGGGCAGGACACGGGGCACGTTGACCGGTGATTCCTTTGTCTGGCCATATTCAAAGAACCAGCGGTGGTACGACATAACTGTATCTCTCCAGCCCAAACTTGTTCCAGCTTTTGGATTCCAGGGTTATTGATCATCGGTGGTTTATTTGTTACACTGACATTATGTCGTTGTGATCACAGCACAACGTCGTCTCCAAATGGACTGACTTTGAGCCTGGTCTGACTGTAATGGGTTATACATTCCTTCTTTGCAGCAGGTGTGTAAATAAATTGGATTTTCGTCTCCTGTATTCGCTGTAACGAGTCCTGACGGGTGGTATTCAGATTAATAGCCCGTGTTTACAGGCCGGCCTCGCGCGGTAACCTTGTAACTCCGTGGCGACACACGGGTGTTGACACGTTGCCGGAAAGCTTGGACTTGTTTGATAGCTCGCGCAAAAAAAAAAAAAAAGAGCTGTAATAAGAAAACTGTCCCTTAAAATCAGAAAACAAGATCTCTGTTAATCTCCGACTTTAACGTTAATCCAAATAGTCTCGCAGTGCCGGCAGATACCATCTCCAGCAAACACCGGCTTTATCTAAAGCCAAAATACTAACTTCCCAACGTTCACGTGGGCAGAATGGAAAGCTTCTAGAAGACTTTATTACTCACAGGTAACCAGAAATATCAGTGAAACTAACATAAAACACGACCCAGAACCTGGGTAACAAAAAATAAAATAGTAACACATTCAATGCAGTTAAAACTACCAACACTTGGAGATTTACCGTACACTATACAAAGATACACACGCTGCATATTACCAGGCGTGTTATTGCTGTGGAGCTCTGTCATACGCTCATAAAAAACACACATTACTGTGAGTTTTATTGCTGTGGAGCTCTGTGATACAGTAATGTGCAGTATGTATGAATGTATCACAGAGCTCCCCAGCAATAAAACTCACATTCATACATACTGCACATTACTGTGAGTTTTGTTGCTGAGGAGCTTTGTGATACAGTAATGTGCAGTATGTATGAATGTATCACAAACCTCCTCAGCAATAAAACTCACAGTAATGTGCAGTATGTATGAATGTGAGTTTTATTGCTGTGGAGCTTTGTGATACATTCATACATAACGCACGTTACTGTGAGTTTTATAGCTGTGGAACTCTGTGATACGCTCATACACACCACACATTACTGAGTTTTGTTGCTGTGGAGCTCTGTAATTTGTTCATGTGCACTGCAAATCACTGTATCACAGAACTCCACGGCAATAAAACGCTCAGTAATGTGCTGTGTGTATAAGCTTATCACAGAGTTCCACGGTAATAAAATTACTTGTAATGTGCGCTGATTATCAGTGTATCACAGAGCGCCTGCACATTACTGATAGTTTTATTGCTGAGGAGCTCTGTAACACACATACACACCGCACATTACTGGAGATTTATTGCTGAGGAGCTCTGTAACACACATACACACCGCACATTACTGGAGATTTATTGCTGTGGAGCTCTGTGATACTCTCATATTGTGTAGGGTGGGTGAGTATAATAGACTGACATAGGAATAAAACTCACAGCAATGCGCAGTTACATAGTTACATAGTTATATAGGCTGAAAAAAGACATGCGTCCATCGGGTTCAGCCTCTCCCACATAACCTACTGCTGTTGATCCAAAAGAAGGCAAAAAACCCAGTCTGAAATATGCAACATACTGGGAAAAAAATTCCTTCTTGACCCCAGAATGGCGTCAGATTTCTCCTTGGATCAAGAAGCTTTTACCCACATATTAAATATTATAACCCTTAATATTCTGTGTCTGCAGGAAGTCATCCAGTCGTTTTTTAAAAGTCTGTACAGTCTCTCACCCAACCACCTCAACAGGCAGAGAATTCCACAGCTTTATTGTTCTCACCGTAAAATAACCCTTCCTATGCTTTAAGCTAAATTTTCTTTCTTCCAGTCTAAATGGGTGACCTCGTGTCCTGTGTATAGTCCTGTTAATGAATAGGTTATCAGACAATGGTTGATAATGGCCCCGTATATATTTATATAAGGTTATCAGATCCCCTCTAAGGCGCCTTTTCTCTAAACTAAACAGGTTTAAGCTTGTTAGTCTTTCCTCATAACTTAACCCTTCCATCCCCCTTATTAATTTAGTTGCCCGTCTCTGCACTTTTTCTAGCGATATAATATCTTTTTTTAAGACAGGTGCCAGAATCACTCGGCATATTCAAGGTGCGGCCTGACCATTGATTTATACAGAGGCAAAATTATGTTTTCATCCCGTGAGTGAACTCCCCTTTTAATGCATGCCAGTACTTTGCTGGCCTTGGCGGCTGCTGTTTGACATTGCACATTGTTACTTAGTTTGAAGTCTATGATTATTCCCAAATCCTTCTCCTGCTTGGATTTCCCTAACTCCGTACCATTTAGGGTATAAATTGCTTGTGTGTTCTTCACTCCAAAGTGCATAACTTTGCATTTATCTAGATTAAATTTCACCTGCCATTTAAGTGCCCAGTCCCCCAATCTATCTAAATCCCTCTGCAGTGAAGTAACATCCTGCTCACATTGTATTACTTTTCCTAGCTTTGTGTCATCTGCAAACACGGATACATGACTTTCAATGCCTATCTCAAGGTCATTTATAAATAAATTGAATAGTGTGTATGAATATATCACAGAACATATTTTAAAGTGGACTAAGAAAGAAAAAGGGAATTTAAAAAGGGGTAAAATAATGTAAAGAAAAGTGTGTTGGAACTGAAATGGCAAATTGGAACAGAAAGAAAAAGAAAAGGGAAAATAAGAGAAAAGGTAAAGATGAAAGACAGGAGAAATAACCAAAGGACAAGAAGATAAATTAACGATGCCGAAAGGAGAAGGATACAAAAGACAGGAATAGAGGGAAGAATGTAAAGTATGTCATGAGAGGAATAAAAGAAAAAACTAAAGCGAAAAATAAATGAGATGGAAGAGCAAAAGGATAAAGAAAAGCAAACAAAAACATTTCTTAAAATAGAGACTATAAGATTGTATAATAATGGTCTGCTGACATGTTGTACGCGGTTATGGAATAAGTATATAAATCTATACATTGATATAGCTTTAAAAGCATGTGGAGAGCTAAGCTTCTGCTTCAAACAAAGTGACTGTATAGAGATACTTAGTATCAGGACACAATGCACGTACAACCAAACAATGTATTCTTCGAAACTGGGAGAAGCGTTGAGTATATGTTCACGACCTTTAGCTGGAAACCATTGTTAACAACAGGCTACGATGCAAGCTTTGTGTAGAGACTTTACAAAAAAATAAATGCCAAGGTCTCTCTATCTGCAGTCTATAATCGCGGCGCCGACACACAGAGTTTCTCCCTCGTGCGAGTCCCTGTGCTGCATTCTGAGAGCAAGTAGGGAACAGACTTTGTGCGGGGGAAGAGATTTAAAGTTCTAAAATCACCAGATCTGAGTCCTACTGCCACGGCGTGTGGGGATTAGGGATGAGCCGAAAACTCCCCTTCCCATTTGTTCGGGACCGAACCCGAACCCCCATGCAAGTCAATGGGGCTGAAAATTCGGTTTTTTGGAGTGCCCTCCAAGAGGGCATATATGCTACATATTTGCCATAAAAGGTGTATGGGGGTCCGGGTAGTGCCCTGGGGGACAGGAAACAAGGACAAAAAGTTAAAAAAAAAACGTTTTTAAAGGGACAGTGAGTTTTCCATGAAATAAGGGTTAAAAATAAAAACGAAAAATTCCTTCAAGTATCGTGCCTAGGAGGTCCCCATAACCTGCCCGTGAAGTGACGGATTTCTAGGATGTATAGAAACACTTAAAAACCAAAAAATAACATTTCAAATGACGGTAAATGCTTTTCCTTTAATCTATCCATAAAAAACTGCTTGGGGCGGCAGTCTGTATGAAAAGAGGAGACAATTTCGGACACGCAGAAAAAGTTTACTGATTTTTTGGTGGTGAAAAGCAGGAGAATGGAAACTTCTAGACCAAAAAGCCGATTTGGAAAGTGAGATAAATGGGAGAATTTTTCTGGTTTGGCTATTTTGACCTAGAATTTTCCATTCTCCAGTCATTCTCCTGAGTTTCACCTTTCTCTGAATAACCATGTCAGGGTTATTCAGAGAGCGGTGAAGAGCAGGAGAATGACTGGAGAATGGAAAATTCTAGGTCAAAATAGCCAAACCAGAAAAATTCTCCCATTTAGGCTAGGGTCAGAGTAGCGAATTTTTAACGTGCGTTTAGGTGCACTTAATCACGGCCGCACTAGCAGCAAATGACGGGCAATGACGGCCAATATACGAAGTACGGTCGCACGAAAGTCCGGCTGCGCAACGCAAGTGGAAAATGAACGCATTTTTTCGAGGACGCAGAACCGCTAGTACGGACGTACAGAGTGCGCTGCGTCCACTAGCGGCGTGTGTGCGTGATTTGGAGACGTCAGACCCTGCTCATGTCCAGCCAACATAACGTCCAGACACCCAAAGTTTCCTGGTTTGGATCCGTAAAAAATCACGCACAAAAATGCGCATCGTATGACCGTTTTCGCGCAATCCGTGAAAAAATACGGCAATGCATTCAGACGCACTTTTTGACGGTCGCTGCGAAAAATGCGTTAGTCTGACCCTAGCCTTATCTCACTTTCCAAATCGGCTATTTGGTCCAGATTGTTCTCTTTTCCTGCCATTCTCCTGGTTTTCACCTTTCTCTGAACAACCCTGAGAGAGAGGTGAAAGCCAGGAGAACTGGCAAGAGAAGAGAACAATCTAGACCAAATAGCCGATTTGGAAAGTGAGATAAATGGAGAATTTTTCTGGTTTGGCTATTTTGACCTAGAATTTTCACTTCTCCAGTTATTCTCCTGCTTTTCACCGCTCTCTGAATAACCCTGTGAATGTTTAATCCCGAGGTGAAAAATAACATTGCTTTAGATTTTTTTCAAACACCAGTTAAATGCAGCATATTAGGATGTTTTAAGGAAATTAATTCTCAAATCTCAATCAGAAGCAGACACCACCCCACCCTCAGTATATTGTACAATGTATCAAATTGATTACCAGACTAAAAACACCTGGTGTTATGCCCGTTTGTGAACAGAGGTCATTTAGGCTAGGGTCAGACGAACGCATTTTCGCGTTGTCTGTGAAAAAGTGCGTTCGAACGAATGGACGCATTTTTTCACGGAATACGCGATAGCGGTCATACGATGCGCATTTGCATCCGTGATTTTGTACGGATCATCAATAAAACACTTTGTGCATCTGGACGTTATGTTGGCCGGACATTAGCAGTGTCTGACATCTCCAATTCACGCACACACGCCGCTAGCGGACACAGCGCACTCTGTACGTCAGTACTAGCAGTTTAGGCTAGGGTCAGACTGAGGCAGTGCGAACGCGCGTGCAGCCGCACTTAATCACGGCCGCACTAGCAGCAGATGCCGGGCAATGACGGCCAATATACGAAGTACGGTCGCACAAAAGTCCGGCTGCGCAACGCAAGTGGAAAATGAACGCATTTTTTCGAGAACGTGAAACCGCAGGTACTGACGTACAGAGTGCGCTGCGTCCGCTAGCGGCGTGTGTGTGTGATTAGGAGACGTCAGACGCTGCTAATGTCCGGCCAACATAACGTCCAGACACAAAAAGTGTTTTATTGAGGATCCGTACAAAATCACGGACGAAAATGCGCATAGTATGACCACTATCACGTATTCTGTGAAAAAATGCGTCCATTCGTTCGAACGCACTTTTTCACAGACAACATAAAAATGCGTTCGTCTGACCCTAGCCTTAACGTTCTCGAAAAAATGCATTCGTTTTCCACTTGCGTTGCGCAGCCGGACTTTTGTGCGACCGTACTTCGTATATTGGCCGTCATTGCCTGGCACTTGCTGCTAGTGCGGCCGTGATTAAGTGCGCCTGCACGCGCGTTCGCACTGCGCTCGTCTGACCCTAGCCTTAGAGTTGATAATCTTTCCACGTACACATTAGTTTTTAATTCAATATCTAATAAACCGTTGCTTATAATATTCTGCAGTAAAGAGTCTCTTTATTTCTAGATTTTTTTGTATTTTTTTAAGCATTTTCTATACTTTTTCCAATTTTTTTTTTTTTTTTTCGAACCCGAACCGAACACGCCAAAAAAGTTCTAAATTCGCGAACTTTCGAACTGCCAAAGTTCGGGTCGAACTCTGAACAGTCTGAACCCGAACAGCTCATCCCTAGTGGGGATACTCGCTCATGTAATCGAAGCCCGCCAACAGCAATAAAACTCACAGTAATGTGCAGTGTGTACGAGCGAATCACAGAGCTCCACAGCAATATGCAGTGTGCATGAGCGAATTACAGAGCTCCACAGCAAAACTCACAGTAATGTGCAGTGTGTATGAGCGTATCACAGAGCACCACAGCAATAAAACTCACAGTAATGTGCGGTGTGTATGAGCGTATCACAGAATCCACAGCAATATGCAGTGTGCATGAGCGAATCACAGAGCTCCACAGCAGTAAAACTCATAGTAATGTGCAATGTGTATGAGCTTATCACAGCTCCACAGCAATAAAACTCAGTAATGTGCAGTGTGTATGAGCGAATCAGAGCTCTACGGCAATAAAACTCACAGTAACGTACAGTGTGTGTATCACACAGCTCTAGAGCTATAAAATACTTAGTAATGACATGCTGTCACTGTTCTTGGTCAAACAATTTTGACAATAGGGACCGATTCATCCAGCTGGCTCCCTCTCTATGCACTCAGGATTGGGTGATTTAGACTTCACTTTCAAACTATATTGTCACATGTGGCAAGTTAGAACGGATACTTTGTGTAAGGAGAGGGTTGGTATATTAAAAGGGATTTTGGGGGTACAGGCCTTCAAGGTGTTGTGTATTGTAACTCTGTTGATAAAATCTGCACAGTGGGACATTCCCTAGCAGAAACGATGTGCAGATGAGCACGAGAGAACATGACGAAGAAGACCGCCACCACCACCTACTCTTCTTACCAAGCGATTTGTGAATATATAAATGACATGATGGTACATGAAGTTATAGGCGAACTAAGCAACAATTTTGTCATTTTAGCATCAGGTTTTGGGCCTCTGTCCAACGTTCCTTGGCAGCGCTTTCAGTGTTTATTCCATGAGGGTCAGGTCCATCTCCCCAGTTAGCCCCACTGCATTGACGGGAAACCGTCAAAGCCGACCACAGGCTCCACTTCATTATACATGGTCGTCTTTAATCACTGGATCAATCCACTCTTTTGTCTTGTTTCTCATTAGACGAGCGATTGATTTTTCTCGCCTTGTGTCACGGCTTCATTTAAAAATCCATGCCTCTTTCAGGAGCTTCTGGCAGAACAACAACAAAAAAAAAAAACCTGTCGAACATTTGAACATGCTGTAATTCACTTTCCCTTCTGTCTCTTAGATCTTCTTATATCAAACCACTTTCACCATTGTGAGCAAGGGAGCCATCAGACTGAAGGTGACCGGTCAGTCAAGGACAATCTAAAAGGCACATCAGGTCAAAGATCCTGGTCAACGGTGGTCAATTTAATGGCTACTGTAATCCAGATTCTCATGCAGAGACGGACATGGCTACCCTTCTATAAAGACTCGACTTCTTCGATCGGAACATTTTTATATTCTTTACACGGTATGTCATGGATCTCCAGCTCAGTCCTCAGCTCAATTGGAAGTTTGTTCGATTTGCGTTACACACCATTGTATCGTTCTTCATTCACAGTGGAGATCCAGTATTTGTCCAGAATGGTTTTGGATGACCTTGCAGCTGTCACTCAAGATTTCCAATGGGTGGTGAAAGGCTTCAAGGAAGATACGAATCTGGGAAGACCAGAAAATTGCGAAAAAGAAACCAGAAATCGCGTACAGTCAGGTTTATGGTCGAGAGAAGAACGAGTAGGTTGGCTTGGCCGAGACGCATAAACCTCTTGGATAATGTTGAAACGATGTAAACTCAAATCACTTCTCTACATAGCAAGATCCATGGAAACATATTAATGGTAACCTCTATGTCGATCCCAAACCTTGCCTGTTCACATAAACCTGCTCCGGAAGGGTTAAACCGCTGAGTGCAAACACAACCCATCAAAAACAATTTCCTTGAATAATTAAAAAGCAATCAGTCTCTGCTGCAAACAACTGCGAGGAGTCACCACACTGAAAATGCCAGGAGCAGAATTTGCATTCCTAAGCGGAGTGATTAATTTGTTGCCTTTCGCAAATCAGTCAATAGAAAAACATAGCTCAATAGTGAGCCCTCGATCACCGCGATTGCACTCTGATTATTAGCGGCGCACGGCTGTCAAGAGCAGAAACGACCCACTGTTGGCATACATCGACTCTAACACATGGGGTGGCAGCTTGTTAATCGGCATCCTGTTCCCCTGGCAATGCCAGGCACCTACGCTGTCCATGCTCATCCCGAGAGACTACAACCCAAACTGTAGCACAGAAGAGTCCATGCTCAAACTTCATGAGCATTCAGATGACACCGAGTTCAGCTACTCACCTGTCACAGCCGAGATGTACTTGTGATTTTCACAGTTAATCGTGATAGACAATTCAAACAAATTACTCCTTCATTTTTGCTATTAGCCTATTACCAGAGTCATCGGCAGCAAGCTCAACTCACATGTAGTTTACTTAAAAACATATTGTTCTCCCTGGGAAGCAAGGGAGTTCCCAAACAGATCTTACTCCTGTCTCCCTGTATTACTGTAAACAAGCTACAAGAGGCGCACCCACCCTCACTGTAACAAAAAGCTCAACATTCCAACATTCCAGCAGCCAGGGGTTTGTTAGAATACAGGGTGAACTGTGGGGTCAGTCGCTGCTGTACAAGAATAAGATTCAGGGGGTTATAATGAGTGTAAATCCCTGTACAGTACAGATACAAGGTGTTGCTGTAATTACCATACACAGGCATTATGCGGCACATACAGATACAAGGTGTTGCTGTAATTGCCATACACAGGCATTATGCGGCACATACAGATACAAGGTGTTGCTGTAATTGCCATACACAGGCATTATGCAGCACATACAGATACAAGGTGTCGCTGTAATTGCCATACACAGGCATTATGCGGCATATACAGATACAAGGTGTTGCTGTAATTGCCATACACAGGCATTATGCGGCATATACAGATACAAGGTGTTGCTGTAATTGCCATACACAGGTATTATGCAGCACATACAGATACAACAAGGTGTTGCTGTAATTGCCATACACAGGCATTATGCAGCACATACAGATACAAAGGGGTTGCTGTAATTGCCATACACAGGCATTATGCAGTACATACAGATACAAGGTGTTGCTGTAATTGCCATACACAGGCATTATGCAGCACATACAGATACAAGGTGTTGCTGTAATTGCCATACACAGGCATTATGCGGCATATACAGATACAAGGTGTTGCTGTAATTGCCATACACAGGCATTATGCAGCACAAACAGATATTGCATTGCTAATAATCTCATTCTGATCACTACAAACCCCCATAAGCAGGAGATCTCACCATTTTATTATCTGTCTGAAGCACATTTACTGCATCTGCCTGTATGCTGATAATGCAGACCCCGTGTAAGCAGGATATATCACCATTTTATTATCTTTCTGCAGCACATTTACTGCATCTGCCTGTATGCAGATAATACAGACCCCCGTGTAAGCAGGAGATCACCATTTTATTATCTGTCTGCAGCACATTTACTGCATCTATTCCCATTATAACGTGTGAAACAAAACTCAATTAGAGGCTTTGGTTTCTGTTAATGGCCATTAAAAGATTAAACTCACCCACCGAACGTCATGGCACCTCTAGTGAGGGTGAGTCCTATCCAAGAAATGAAGCCACAGGCTGCTATGTAGCCAACCATAACTTGCCTATGCTGCTTGTCAGTCATGAGGTAGACTAGTGGGCTTTTATTTAAGCTCCCCCAGAAACAAAATCCACCTTGGGATCAAAAAACAAAGACACGGAGCAGAACAGCTGCAATGATGACCTGGCTGGAGGTACATTAAAACATACATAGTACAGGAGGGGTAGGGTCGCGCCTATTCCCCGATGGGGCATCTGCAACCACCAAATGTATCCAGCCCGGCAGCAACATGTATAAAACATAACAAGGAGAAAAAAGTAATTTGCGCTTATTCCCATTATACCGTGTGAAACAAAACGCAATTAGAGGCTTTGGATAGGACTCACCCTCACTAGAGGTGCCTTGACGTTCGGAGGGTGAGCTTAATCTTTTAATGGCCATTAACAGAAACCAAAGCCTCTAATTGCGTTTTGTTTCACACGGTATAATGGGAATAAGCGCAGATGACTTTTTTTCTCCTTGTTACATTTACTGCATCTGCCTGTATGCGGATAATGCAGACCCCGGGTAAACAGCAGATCACCATTTTAATATATGTCTGCAGCACATTTACTGCATCTGCCTGTATGCGGATAATGCAGACCCCGGGTAAACAGCAGATCACCATTTTAATATATGTCTGCATCACATTTACTGCATCTGCCTGTATGCTGATAAGGCAGGCCCCCGTCTAAGCAGGAGATCACCATTTTATTATCTGTCTGCAGGACATTTACTACATCTGCCTGTATGCTAATAATGCAGACCCCATGTAAGCAGGAGATCTCACCATTTTATTATCTGTCTACAGCACATTTACGGCATCTGCCCGGATGCATAGAGACCCCATGTGACATTGTGTGTGATAAGGGATACCATCTACAGTTTACAACATTTCACCCCAGTGGTATTTCTGGAAAGGATAACTGCAAAATGAATCTTAATCTTAAAAGGTGGTTTCTCTCTCTCGTGAAAGAGGCAAGAGTGTAACTCCATGAGAGGTAGTAGAGTGAGAGATGACATGAACATAAAATTCTAGAGATTTACGTAGATTCCAAGAAGTAGAAACTTGAGGTTTGGCATCTCAGAATGGCGTCCTTTAAATTAACTTTAGCCCAAGTGGCCGTTGAAGCAATACAATGAAAGACACCGGCATCCCCTCCCTTAGAAGAGCATCTCCTATACCTCAACATACACAACGCATGGGTTCCTGAAACTAGTATGATCCACGGGACCTTCCGTATACAGGTGAAGAGAAATTCGAGACAAGACATTTTCTGAATGCATCAAGATGTCCAATGGCACCGGTTAAAATTTAAATGCAAAGGCTGGAACAGACAGAACGTCTGTCTTGCCATTTAACAGGAATGAAGAAGGCGCCGGAGAGGTTGAAAAAGTAGACTGTAAAAGTAGGACGTAAGACAAGATCTACAGAATATTTTAAAAGAGCTAGAGATGCCCTCTCCATACAAAAGGAAAAACAGAGTTCAAACGGCATCTTCAGGACGAATCCTATCTGATACAAGTGACGGCCACACAAGTGGAGGAGCAAGAGGTCTACGCAGCATGTCGGGCTTTGCTCCAGCCAGATCCAATCTCTGTAAACACGAAATGAATCAAAACGGTGGACTGAATTTTCATTTGTTTTAAATTTTTTTGTAACATATACATGTATTTTTTGTGTTAAATAAACAGTATTGTGAAGTTGCAAAGAATTTTAACAGCTCGCTGGCCAGGTTTTTAAAAGGCCTCATCGCTTTGAGTGAAGAGCGCATCAAGATGGTCGTTCGTTAACATCTACAGGTCAAATTATAAATCTTATAATAAATAATAGCTATTACTGGTTAGTTTTGTCGGATGAAAAAGTGAAATTTATGCTTTTTTGCATTAAAATAACGGAGATCGTCAGTAGATAAGCAAATGATTCAATGGACTTTTCCAAGCTTTGCCTCATACGTTATTCTCAGATGACATACAGTATATGGGGAGGATTAAAAAGGGGGTGCATGGCCATGGGGATGGATAATCCAAACATTTAGTAACCAGTGGGTTCATAGGAGAGTCTTCTTGTCTGGTCTTCCATCCATTGGCCTAACGGAGCATCTCCTTTGTCGATCTTATAGAACACCAGTAGTGATGCTCCATTCCAGTGTTGGATCGGTGGAACGACAGTCTATAAATCTGCTAAGCGACTGGACACTGACGATCCGCATCTCTAGCTTCCTGGCCAATAGGATTTCTCAACAAGGTATTTCATGGCATCACTTCCTGTAGTCTGGGCCCTGCTGTGGTGATATTGTCCGGTCATCGCGATACTCTGGCTAGTTCTCTGGTTCCTCCATGCTCTCCAATCCTTGACCGTTGGCTTGTCTTGTCCCAAACCCTTATTTCATGCCACCATCACACTATGCATGCAGGTACCTTCAACTGATGTCAACAAAAAGGTAAATTTTTGCCAGTTGCAGGAGAGTGAAGAACCAAAAGCCATTGGCTGGCGAGAAAATAACTTTTTCCTGGAAGGCAGGCCAGTGAGTACTGACAGGAGGGACTCCCCACTCTCTGCGGACTGAACCCAACCTTTGGGAAAGGCACTTGGGTCTGTGTGACCATTCGGTTGGCCACTGACCAATGATTGGGGTCAGAGTTTTGGGATCCCTGGCCTAGAGTGTCCCTTTAACCAAGCCAGGAAATATACAGAATGACAAAAGTAACCAATAAGCACAATAGAAGCACAAATGCCATATGCGGGTGTACCATAAAATATATTTAAAGCCGTGATAACCATTGCATGTAATTCAACGATTATGAAATTAACAGCTTGAACTAGTTTACGAGCTACCGTTACGACACGGGCAGTCTCAGCCGTCTCGGCAAATGTACAGCGGGTTTCATTATTTTGGCACAAGCCGCTCGGTGCCTGTGATGATTAATCTCTCTCTCATATCATAATCATGGACACTAAATATTTATAACCGAACCATCAAAATACAACGCAAGGACCGTAAAAAACAACGTGCATTCTTCCCACGTCTGGCGCTTCCTCACAGCGTATTCATTTATTTCAGAGACCGTGTAGGTCGTGCCCAGAGGTCTGATTACAGCATTACTTAGCATCGAGTAACGGTCATTACAGGGGCTTAAAATATCTCTGTGCACCTCAAGATCCCGATCTGATATGACGATATTACAACATATAAATTTATACATAGAAAACGAGAATGGCTGTGTTCACCCTGAACATGCATTTTTCAAAAGGTTTTTCTTAAAAAAAAAACACAACCTGATTTGGGGGCGTGGAAAGGAAAATTTGGCTACAAAACTGACGGTGTGGCACATACACACACACAGCAATGGAAAATGAGAACCTTGGCCCATTGAGTGTTCCAGCCAACCCGGAAAGCAAAGGGTGCTCGTGGCAATGAGCCAGGGACGTGCCAAACCCGTCCTTTGGTTTAATACTCCTGGGGCCGCTTAGCCTGCTGCTAGCGAAATGAACGTGTCAGGTGTAGACAGACAAGCCGGAGGATTTAATAAAGACCCTGACAGGTTGTGCAGAGCTTCGTGAAGAGAAGCGGCGGCGTGCATCCTCAAGACTGTCACTGCTGGCACATTACAGAAACAGAGACATACTGTACCTTGTTTGCCGCCCGCCCCCTTACCACCAACGCATACAGAGCCTCCGAGTGTCCTGGACCCCGTAGGAATGTTTTGTGTTATGCTGATGTGGTTTCGCCTCAGGGGATTCCAATGTATATCCATTAAAAAGTGTAATTAAATGCACACACATGTTGCTGATAAGATAATTTCTCATGCGCTGGGAGTATGCAAGTCATGTTGGGTGAACGCCACAATGCAGGTAAGCTCAGGGCATGAGACAACCAGGTCAACACACCTGCTAGCCTATCATTCTACAGAAGCCTGACATTAGAAAATGGTGCGGCTCTTACTAAACCACTGGTCCAGCCTCTCCAACCACCGCTACCACACACTGTCCAGCACACACAAACAGGTCCCAATACAGAGGTCCACATTCTCCCGTAGACTCGAGAAAGGGGATCCGCATGCAGCACCAGCATCAAGACAGAGGTCCTCATGCTACCCTGTCCACAAGACAAGGGTCTTCATGTTACTCCAGGTCATAAGACAGGTTCACAAGCACCACCAGCCTCATGATATGAGGTCCCCATGCCTCCCAGGGTTCAAAACAAAGGGGCTCAAGAGTGGGTCTCCCAGGCTCTCTTACTGACCAATATATTGCTGCAGGAAGCAACTTATTGCTGGCCCAGTGACCCTCTTCTGTCACGGTAGCCAGTGACTGTACGGTGGACAACATAATTTAATAAAATAAATGAAAACATAATTTTGCCCCTGTATAAATCAGGGTCCGACGCACCTTGAATATGCCGAGTGATTCTGACACCTGTCTTAAAAAAGGATATTATAGCGCTAGAAAAAGTGCAGAGACGGGCAACAAAATTAATAAGGGGGATGGAAGGGTTAAGTTATGAGGAAAGATTAACAAGCTTAAACCTGTTTAGTTTAGAGAAACGGCGCCTTAGAGGGGATCTGATAACCTTATATAAATATATACGGGTCATTATAAACCATTGTCTGATAACCTATTCATTAACAGGACTATACACAGGACACGAGGTCACCCATTTAAACTGGACGAAAGGAAATTCAGCATGAAGCATAGGAAGGGTTATTATACGGTGAGAACACTAAAAGCTGTGGAATTTTCTGCCTGTTGAGGTGGTTGGGTCAGACACTGTACAGACTTTTAAAAAAACGACTGGATGACTTCCTGCAAAAATAGGATATTAACCCCTTCGCTGCGGAGGACGCGCTCAGCGCGTCCACCCGCAGGTAACGTTCCTTGCGGAGGACACGCTGAGCGCTTCCTCCCTTTGGGGCCAACGATCGGACGGGTTCCGGCCGATTGCTGTGCCCCCCGGTGCGGGCTGACATCCTCGATGTCAGCCCAGCACCAGGAACCGCCGCCGGCCTAATTAGATGTCATCGCGGCGGAGCGATGACATCTAATTCAGCCCCCCCCCCGCATGTGCGGAGGAGGCGCCTGAAAGGGAGGGGGGGTCCTTCGGACCTCTCTCCCTCCCGATCGCCGGCGTGCAGGGGGTTAATCCAGGCACCGTTTTGAAGGGCACAGCCTGCCCTTCCTAACGGTACCTGGAATTAACCCCATGGGGGCTGGATCACGAATCAGCGCCGAAAAGCGTCGGTTCGTGATCCTTTCCCGGAGCTGGCTGACATCTTGGATGTCGGCCAAGCTTCCGGGAATGCCCCCTGAGGACTGGCGTCATTGTGCATAGCACGATGACGCTAGTCCTGGAGTTAACCCCTAACTGCCACCAATGGTGGAGATAGGGGGTTCCAATGAACCCCCTATCTCCCGATCCGTGGCAGTTAGGGGTTAATGTTTGATATTGTTGGATCGGCCAGAGCATGGCCGTTCCAACGATACCAAACATGACTATTAAAAAAGTTTTTAATAAAAATAAAAACATATTTTAAAAAAAATTAGAAAAAAAAAATAAACAAGTTTTTGTTTTCTTTTTTTCGGTTCGTTAATGCAGCAATATTGTTCCCATTTCAATTATAATGTGAACAATGATGCTGCAGTAACGATTTTTGTATGCGGTGCGTTCGTTAAAAATCGCGTTATTTTCGCCAACAAAAAATGTAACGAGACCCCATCTCTAATTTTTTTAACAAGCGCACCCCATACAAAATATAACCGCAATTGCTCGCATGTTAAAATGTGAAAAAAAACGCTTTACACGTTGTAAATTATTGAAAATTCATATTTTATTGCATTTTTTGTTATAATATACAGACAGGACATGACGTATACATATAATAATGACATAGTATTAATCTGCCGAGTCTGACGGAAAGAACGATATATAATATGTCTGGGTCATATACTAAAATAAGCCTTCAAAACACGTTTAAACATGATGAGCAAAACCGGTAAAAATGACCTCAGCACAGAGGTGTGAAAAGCCTCAGCAGCGAAAGGGTTAAGGGTCATAATATTTAATATGTGGGTAAAAGCTTCTTGATCCAAGGCGAAATCTGACGTCATCTGGGGGCAAGAAGGAATTTTTTCCCAGTATGTTGCATATTGGGGAGCGCTTCAGACTGGGTTTTTTTGCCTTCTTTTGGATCAACAGCAGTAGGTGATGTGTGAAAGGCTGAACCCGATGGACGCATGTCTTTTTTCAGCCTATGTAACTATATAGATGGATTTACCAAGTCCAGTTCAAGTGTCCCTTTAAACAATATTTATAAAACAAAACAGAAAACCTTTGGAAATTTACCACTGCGTTCCAAAAAAATCGGATGCGGTTACTTCTCCATAGCCTGCAAGAGGTGGGGGTAACATCGTCACTCTCGTGCGCATTGTGTAACGCGAGGGCCAGTCACGGCTTTCCGCAGTTACCTGTCATCTGGCGTGTACCAATAACCAGTACAAGAAATGCCATCAGGAAATTAAAAACATAAACATACAATTGATTCTTGTTCTTCCCTTCTATTATCAGGCCGAGCTCTGCCGCCGTGAAAACCTGACCTTCAGAAAAGCTCATTTCCCACTCTGTGTTATGGTGATGTAATTCAATTTTAGCTCTGCATCAGGTGGCGGCGAGTGTGCATCCGCAGCAGAACGTTCATCTGCCCGACTCATTCTCTATTAGATCTAGGAGCCAGGTTCAGCAATTTAAGAGCCAGGCGTGCCTTCTAGAAGCACATGCGCCAAAGTGTTGGGATGCCGGACTTGTGCTCACAACTCTGTTAACCTATGTAGGCGTCATGGAGCCAGGTTATAGCTATGAAATCCATTGTGCGATGGAAGTGGAGGAAATCACAAGAAATACTGGCACTATTTGTCTGAAACCCCTCCAAGATGGATTCTCAATGGATTACACCTCTGTAGGCTTCGCTATATACCCAGAGACTATCCTCAAGTCAGGATTCGGTGAGGTTGTGCTCCGGACTTTCCTGCACGTGCATTTTCCTTTTGCTTTACCTATTTGACTCAACCTTATTCCGGAAACGTCTTCTCCCGTTCTCATCCAGATATCTCCAGACGGTGTGCTCTCCTCCCAGTTGCACCATGTTTGTTTGATAGGTGGATTTCCTTACTTTTGGCTTGTTCTCTGTCCACTATCCTACCCTTACATAAGGGTTCTACTTTGACATTGTCTCTGTCTATCCCTCTGGCTCTACCAAACACCAAAGAGGTCTGGGCACACTGGTATCCAGCTCAGCAGCTTATTGGTACAATACAACTGGTTCACCATTTCAGCTCACATGGAGCCTTTATCTAGAGACTTGGTGTAATGTGGGTATCGGTACCCAGGATGGGTATCCATGTGCATAAAGCTCCCCTCGCCATCAGTATCCTGAAGGAGTACGGATTCTGGCCCAAACCCACCCAGTCAATAGCCGGGACATCTTGAAGGGTGAAAACAAAAATGGGAATAACTTTAGAGTTTACAACTGGAAAAACACACACGGGGGGAATGTACAGAATACAATGGTAAAACACGCCCCGCCCGGCATTTCCTTATTGAATAGCCTCCCAATAGCCTTCCCCCTCCCACACACGTGTCCTGTTGTACCAAAGCCTGAGGAAAGGGCATACTTATCTGGTTTAAGCCAGATTCTGGTGGGGTTGATGTGTTTACAACAGGACACTACATTTAATATATCAGGGAATAATAATGTAACACAGACATCAGGGGAGAGGGCACAAATAACACATACACGCTGTACCTACCATTCTAAGTACAGGGTAACCTTAACATAAGACAGGGCTGGAAAACAATGTAGCACATCAGGCCCACACCTCCCAAGTGCATATTTAGGTCCATGCATCCCAAGTGTAAAGTGACTACCATCATACTTGAGAAAGGTTCCATGTGAGCTGAAACATTGTTCTATAATGCACCAACAAACTGCTGAGCTGGGTAACGGTGTGCCAGGATCTCTTCAATGTTTGGTGTCTTAGGGTCACCTGGCTACCATGACAAAGCCTGCTTCCTGGTGTGCCTATTGTGCCATCCCTTTTTGGCTGTCTCTCTGGCTCAGATGGTTTGGACCATGAAGAAATTATACCACAATTCAATCCTTACGTATCCAAATTCCGACTCCTCCTTTGGGCTTGGACCATCGACTCCAGTGGAATTCCCGTCCAAAAACAGGCTGTGACCATAACTGGTGCATCATTTTAAGAGACAAAAGCGCCAATTTAGGAGCCAGGTCCACCTGATCCTGCTTGGGAGCCAGGCACATACATTCATTAAGAAGCCAGTCTAGATTTTATTGGGAGCCAGGAAAGGACTACATCAATAAAGTTCTAAATGCGACAGTATCTTGTACAAGTTTCTTTTCCATTTCTGCAGCCTTCTTAATGATATATTTATGTAGGAGGGTTTCACATGACCAGTGTCTGCAGGATTATCAAAGCCAACTTTTCCTTAATCCCTCCAGTAAATTAGGAACTCATCCCTTTAGAACTCATTTTGTGCTGAGATTTAGAGACTCTTATACATGTTTTTTTTTTTTTATGTCCGTGGAGGATTCACTCGTTTAATGCATTCTCTCCAATTTAATAAGAGCAGAGCATGTGATCAATAAACGTTATTAAGCGATTTAGAAGTACTCAAAGTATTGACCTCACGCCTATGAAACCCTGAGTTGACCCTGCTGTGAATCAAACCTGAAAGACAGAATTCTGGATATGCTATCGGCACATTAACCAATTGTGACACCGGTGTGGCTTTATTAGGGGTCAACCCCTGACCTTTCTGAAATAAGAGGTGATAGAGCAGAATAAAAAAAACACAGGGAAAAACTTATTTGTAGTAAAGATGATAAAGCTGGAAAATGTTTTACTAACAGCACATATTCTATATATTAGAATTTTTTAATTTAAATATAAAAAATAGATACAACCTCAAGCAAGGAGCCTGTGCAGAGTAACACTTAATATTTCCATACGAAAAGGTTAAAAAAGAAGGATAATATATAACCTGTTCAATATAAATCCAAAGTTTCACTTGTGTCTGAGAGATATATTATTATTTTTTATTATTATTCTTTATTTATAAAGCGCCAGCATATGCTGCGAGGTGAGAGAGATGGACTGTGAGGTGAGAGCGATGGACTGCGAGGTGAGAGCGATGGACTGCGAGGTGAGAGCGATGGACTGCGAGGTGAGAGCGATGGACTGCGAGGTGAGAGCGATGGACTGCGAGGTGAGAACGATGGACTGCGAGGTGAGAACGATGGACTGCGAGGTGAGAGCGTTGGACTGCGAGGTGAGAGCGTTGGACTGCGAGGTGAGCGATGGACTGCAAGGTGAGAGCGATGGACTGCTAGGGGAGTGTAGTGGACTGCTAGGGGAGAGCGATGGACTGCAAGGGGAGAGTGATGGACTGTGAGGTTAGAGTGATGGACTGCGAGGGGAGAGTGATGGACTGCGAGGGGAGAGTGATGGACTGCGAGGTTAGAGTGATGGACTGCGAGGTTAGAGTGATGGACTGCGAGGGGAGAGCGACGGACTGCGAGGGGAGAGCGATGGACTGCGAGGGGAGAGCGATGGACTGCGAGGGGAGAGCGATGGACTGCGAGGGGAGAGCGATGGACTGCGAGGTGAGAGTGATGGACTGGTTGTGTCAGTGCGTCGGGTGTTTGGCTTCCCTAAATAGGAATGTCTCAAGGGAGCGTTTAAAGGAAGGAAAACTAGGAGAGAGTCTGACAGTACGAGGGGGAGCGTTCCAGAGGACGGGGGCTGCGCGTGAGAACTACTGCAGTCTATCATGGGAAGAGTTGATGCGAGGAGGTGGTGTATATTGAGTATCTACGCCTGGATACACGCTCTAAGTGCTTCATCCTGACTATTTTGTTTTCGGTATATAGGACACAGATCTCCCCACGGTATGCCCGTTCTGGACTGTGTCTCTGTCTAGTGTGACGTTTGGGGGCCCACAGAGCACGTGCACAATGTCTTTCACAAACAAAACAGCTTTATTCACCCTTTCAGGGCAGTCAAAAAGGCAACATAATAATAACACGCTTGGGTTCAGCAAAATTAAAGCAAAGTCCAGATCTTCAGCACAAATAAACAGAAAATAATGGTGGCTCACCAATGCTTTAACCCGTCCCAAACCTGGGGAATCCTTTCCCCAAAATGTAGAAGCCTCTCCAGCAAGGCACAGCACGTCTCCTGCTTTTGGAACACGAACACACAGCTTCCACTGATTACTTTCCTTTTTTCTTTAACGCTCCCACAATCCTGTCTGGGAGTTGCTGGCTTTAAACCTCTTCCTGGACAGGAAGATTAACCCTGTGGTTGCACTTAAAGGGACCACAACCCAAATAAGGGTGAAACCTATTGTCCATCCAGGACCCAGCCCTGACGTCCTCTACACTAGGTATGATTAATGTACAAGAGAGAGAGGACTAACCGTAAAAAAAGTGCCCCATTCTTTTCTTTGTAAATAAAGAAATGTAGAATCGTTAAAACTGTTGCTTAAAAACATATTTTGTTCTCTCATTATGTAGGCTAATATACAGTATTTATTTCACTAAACCAGAATTCAAGTATATTTAGTATTTATATCTTGAAAACATTTCACTCATCCGCTGTGGATGACGCTTTGGACACGTCCTCCGATTTCCGGGGTGGGAAACAGAACGCATCCAGCGCATCATCTCTTTGATGACCTGCAGCTTCAACCACAGCGGACCAAAATCACGGATGTCCTCTCCTTTCGAAATTCTGCTTTTGTGAAGACGCTTTACATCGCTTTCATGTCTTCCCGGAAATAGAGAATATTAAAAGCTTTTTACAGTAAGAACATTCCCTGAATAATGACTTTTTAGGTTGTTTACAGACAAATTGAGGGAGGAAAGTTTTTTTTTATTTAGATAGTATTTTTTCCAGGAATGATACACTGAGATTTCTCTCGTTTTCAAATATGTCCTGGGTGGCGAGTATGTGCCCAAGGACACTTAGTGGAGAGGTGCTCTTGCCGGGATCGAACCTGTGTCTCCACAGTCTCTCTCCATGGTTATAGAGCAGTGATGTTACCTATGTTACCTCTACTCCACCCAGCAGCATCACAAATTCCCGTTTGGTATCGGGTCCCTTTTTAGTTTTGGTTTAAATGCTGCAAATTGAAGACTCTGTCCCGTTCGGAGCTGCGCACGGTGCTGGGGGATGCTGTTCACCCTCATAGTCCTCTCCCAAAGCACACATAAACTCCCACAGCTTCAAAACGAGCCACTTAGCTCATGGTCGCGCATGTATGTGGCGGCTCTCTGTGTGTAAATGTGTCCTTCCTGCTAAAATCAGGACATTCAATAAAAACGCCATCTGGGTTGAGTCGCGGCTCGGTTGTCTTTTTTTCCCTGGTCTGGTTTTCGTCTCTTTCCTTTTCCAGGCCTGTTCGTAAAATCGTCCTCAGAGCTGCTGCAGATGGACGGGGATCTTTATTTCTTATCTTTGCCTCAATCAACAGTGTTTTCTTTTTGAGAATTCCCCCCATTTTTTCCTATGTAGTCTACAGATCTACAGCTCCACTCGGTAACTTACTGGCTTAGAGCCGCTGGTCCAACCGAGCCGCAAACTTTCATCACACAGTCTCTACATTCCCGAGATGTTTGCGGCTTGAGTTTACCGGCTGCTTACTGTAAGCCAGCAGCTTCTACAGTGAGCCGTAAAGGAGCCGTTAGCAACAAGCAAAAAAAAGGTATAGGGGATAAACGCAGAGGATTTTTTTTTTCTTGCTATGTTTTATACATGTTACTGGGCTGGATACTTCTGGTAGTCGCAGCCACCCTGGTAGAGATCAGGCGCGACACCGTTTTTTCTGTATGTTAACATCCGCTGGTGAATAATGAGCTATTCCCTGGTAGCTGGTTATTCTTGGCTCATGAATAAATACCGGCTCAAATACCGGCTGGTGATAAGCAAGTTGCTTTTCAAAATGACATAAATTAAAATAAAGAAATCCCTTCCTTACCCGTGGCCCCACGATGCAGAGAACAATGGGATCCCCCGTCTTCACTGACCTTAGACGGTAGAACACTGGCAACAAATAGTTTCCAATGTCCTTCGATGACTCCAGCGCAACCCAGCTGACATGAGGTGTGGCAGGGCCGATACCAGTGGTGGTGCCTTTCCCAATCTCGTTTACCTGCTCCTTCGTGTTACAACTCAAGCTGGCAATACAGCGATTCAGTCGTAATATAGCAGGTATCCGGAGCCGCTAAGGATTATCAACACCCACCGATAATAACCTTCAGTGGCTCCCAGCTACCTACTACATCAGAAAACAGATATCCAGCGTGAGCTCAGCTTCATAAGCCTTTATGTCCAGTAGAGAGCTTGCCTCAATTAATCTCTATATCCCATGCAGAGCTCGCCTCCATTAAACTAAGCCTGTATCCCATGTAGAGCTCGCCTTCCATTAAACTAAGCCTATATCCCATGTAGAGCTCGCCTCCATTAAACTAAGCCTATATCCCATGTAGAGCTCGCCTCCATTAAACTAAGCCTGTATCCCATGTAGAGCTCGCCTCCATTAAACTAAGCCTATATCCCATGCAGAGCTCGCCTCCATTAAACTAAGCCTGTATCCCATGTAGAGCTCGCCTCCATTAAACTAAGCCTGTATCCCATGTAGAGCTCGCCTCCATTAAACTAAGCCTATATCCCATGCAGAGCTCGCCTCCATTAAACTAAGCCTATATCCCATGCAGAGCTCGCCTCCATTAAACTAAGCCTATATCCCATGCAGAGCTCGCCTCCATTAAACTAAGCCTGTATCCCATGCAGAGCTCGCCTCCATTAAACTAAGCCTGTATCCCATGTAGAGCTCGCCTCCATTAAACTAAGCCTATATCCCATGCAGAGCTCGCCTCCATTAAACTAAGCCTGTATCCCATGTAGAGCTCGCCTCCATTAAACTAAGCCTATATCCCATGCAGAGCTCGCCTCCATTAAACTAAGCCTGTATCCCATGTAGAGCTCGCCTCCATTAAACTAAGCCTGTATCCCATGTAGAGCTCGCCTTCCATTAAACTAAGCCTGTATCCCATGCAGAGCTCGCCTCCATTAAACTAAGCCTATATCCCATGTAGAGCTCGCCTCCATTAAACTAAGCCTGTATCCCATGTAGAGCTCGCCTCCATTAAACTAAGCCTGTATCCCATGTAGAGCTCGCCTCCATTAAACTAAGCCTGTATCCCATGTAGAGCTCGCCTCCATTAAACTAAGCCTGTATCCCATGTAGAGCTCGCCTCCATTAAACTAAGCCTGTATCCCATGTAGAGCTCGCCTCCATTAAACTAAGCCTGTATCCCATGTAGAGCTTGCCTCCATTAAACTAAGCCTGTATCCCATGTAGAGCTCGCCTCCATTAAACTAAGCCTGTATCCCATGTAGAGCTCGCCTCCATTAAACTAAGCCTATATCCCATACAGAGCTCACCTCCATTACACACAGTGTCGATATCCCATACAGAGCTCAGCTCCATAAGTCTCTATATTACATTCACAGCTGGTCTCCATCCCTCTCGCATACTGGAGTATGAAGTTCCCCCTAAGCAGTCTGGCTAGTCTTGGGACCCATGTTGTTCTAGTCCATGTAAAACCTAAACCTTAAGGCGCATGCTTTACTTACCAGCTTAGACCCTGCGCCAACACTAGCTTGTGCCGCGCAGCACTATGTACCTAATAATGACCTAGCTGGTACGTAAAGCACACGTGTTTATGTCAGGATGGAGAAGACTCTTCTTTAATATAGAAATAAGTCAATAAAAGGTATAATAGATTTAACTAATGAAAACACTCATTTTATCATGAGGAGTGGATTTATTGGAAGGTTTAAAAACAATTATATTGTCCCTTAGAGACCTGGGCCCAGTACCACCACTGTGCCCACCTGTGCCCATGCCTGGAACTGGCAGAGGGGCGAAGATGGCAGCCACGGGGTATATTAGATTCCAGCTGCATCACCGGCAATATGAAAGTCCAGAGATGACTGACATTGACAAGCTAGTTTTATCTTTTCGCCGGATGCTGCAGACAGCTGGGAAAATGAAAACGCAAAAAGCTGTTTGAGCCAATTTGTCAAATTCTTGCTGTGATTTTTACTTTGAACGAAAATATAGTTATTTCAATCATGGCAAGGGAACAGCCGACAAGAAAAAAAAATCACTTTAAGAAAACATTTTCCCCCCTTTATGGAACATATTTCATTAAAAAGGCCTCTCCAGTGCTTTCCCTGGACCCAGCGGAAACAGAGAAACGGGGTCCAATGGCGAGACACAAAAGCTCTATTAGAAAAAAGAAAAAGGACAAAGGAAACTTTTTGGGAGGGTGTAAGAACGGAAACTGAATTACAACGTCTAATAGCAATTTTACAACAAGGTGGTCGTATATTTAAATATAGAAACATAGAAAATGTCGGCAGATAAGAACCTTTCGGCCCATCTAGTCGCCCAATTACATGGATACTTTACCTGGATTTATCTTTTGTTTAGGATAGCCTTATGCCTATCCCATGCTTGCTTAAATTCAATCACTGTTTTGGCCTCTACCACTTCTACTGGAAGACTGTTCCATGTATCCACCACCCTCTCAGTAAAATAATGCTTCCTGATGTTACTTTTAAACCTTTGCCTCTCTAATCTAAGACTATGTCCTCTTGTTTTGCTACTTTGTTTCCTTTTAAATATACTCCCTTCCTCTACCTTGTGGATTCCCTTTACGTATTTAAATGTTTCTATCATATCTCCTCTGTCTCGTCTTTTTTCCAAGCTGTACATGTTAAGATCATTAAGCCTTTCCTGGTAACTTTTCTCCTTCAAGCCGTACACCATTTTAGTAGCTCTTCTCTGAACTCTCTCTAAGATGTCTATATCCTTCTGGAGATACGGTCTCCAGTACTGCACACAGTACTCCAAGTGAGGTCTCACCAGTGCTCTGTACAGTGGCATGAGCACTTCCCTATATTTATATAGTTAGTCCATCACGATTCTTTTAAAAAAAACAAAAACATTTTTTTTTATATAAATATATATAAAGACTATTAGAGCTATTCACTAAACTACATTCAATCATAAAGGGACACTACCCCAACTAACAAAAGCTGTAACTCGATTACTTGTGCATTACAAATAAAACCTCATTACACTTTATAAAACACATGCTGCTGGGTTTTATCTGGGAAGAAATTGCATGTAAAAATGAAAAAAAAAGTTTTTTTATCTCCTGTGTCCATTTTGTGGATTTCCCATGATGCAACATTTACCAAAATCTGTGCAAAGGTTTTTCTTTACTGCTGTGGTTTATATTATACAGTATTTAACAGTTAATGAGGTGGAGGAGTGAATACTTAAAGAAAGCTACAGTGAGCTATTGTTCTCCAGGCTACCTGAGATAAGAGCTGGAACTGAAGGAGATAAAACAGGGAGCTTAAAAGACTTCTAATCTACCCCCTTGTGATGTCCTTTGAATACATCCCACACAACACAATGATGTGAGTCGGTGACTGACCCATTCACTCCATTTGATGACGAAACCCACACGGTGAGGAGCAAGTGATGGAAAGATACAAAATATTACACAATGGATGCACCCAGTGTCACATATAGAGGAAAATATCACACAATGGATGCGCCCAGTGACACATATAGAGGAAAATATCACACAATGGATGTACCCAGTGACACATATAGAGGAAAATATCACACAATGGATGCACCCAGTGACACATATAGAGAAAAATATCACACAATGGATGCACCCAGTGACACATAGAGGAAAATATCACACAATGGATGCACCCAGTGACACATAGAAGCTAAACATACAAGAGAAAAGCAAACACATGTACGATATCAGCAACATCAAATAAACACAATAAGGCCATTTCATTTTTCTGGTGGTACTGGCCCTTTAAACATTGTTGCAAGCAGAAATCACCCAAAAAATAAGTGACACGGTCCCATTTCTGGCATCTCCCGTCTTTTAGATTGAATAATTTTACTTTATTTCATCCATAAAAGAATGAAAATATCTACTGTGCATTTGAGGAAGGACTACATCTGGGGTGACAGGGAACATTATGAAAGAGCTGGGGGGGGGGCAAACAATGCTATAGGTCACGGTTCTCTTGCTGGTATGATCACCCATAACCTCCAATATGCTGGAGGTGGGTGAATACTTATCTCCTTGGTACGTACATCTTGGTACTGTTCCTGCACTCGAAGGGTTAAGGATGAAATCTGATTCAAGATATTGTATCCGTGCATTGTTTTCTGAGTGGAGATTGATTGTGCGGAGGACAGAAGATGCAGCAGGCAACACACGTGAAGGATTGACATTGTGGAAGACACGTAGTTGCCTTTTCTGAGCTGCTCACCGTATAATTGGGTGTGGGACATAGGAGCGAATCGGACACAATCCAATGTCTTTAGCAGGAAGATGGCCAGTAATGATAACTTTCACGGTTCTTCGCCATATCCAAATTAAATCAGATCTGTAGTTAAGAGGTCCTTGGTCTCCCAGGAGATAGTAGATGAGGAGCAGTAGAGATAAAGATTGATGCGATTTTGCATCGCACATGATAAGCAAGGTAAGGTATAAGATGATGGGTTTGCAAGAGACAGCTAGACATAAAGGACATGCAAAAAGCCGGGGTAAGACATGTGTAGGGAGATAATGCCATGGACTAGCAAATTTTATTTATTATTTTTTTGAGAAATTTTTTAGGATACATTGAGATTTCTCTGGTTTTCAGTATGTCCTGGGTGGCGAGTATGTACCGTTAGGTGTCTTGCCCAAGGACACTTACTGGAGAGGTGCTTGTCGGGATCGAACCCATGACTCCACGGGCTCTCTCCACGCAGAGCAGTGATGTTACCTCTACTCCACCCAGCCGGTACAAACTGCAGACCAGGTTCCAGCCAAGGCCCTGAGCAGCTTTAGCCGTGGACACAAGGAGAACCATGTCCTTCCAAGATATAATTTGACTCCCAGCGGCGCTCCATGGTAGCTCACTCCGTCATTTCATAAAATATGGGTCACAATGCAGAATTTACACCGTGCCTTTAAGGCCGCAAGGGGCAAGTCCCGAAACACCACTACATTCGCCTTTTCAAATGGGATCGATGGGACATTCCTGGTGAAGCTCAAAAACCTCAACTGGGTGGAGAGATCAGCAGCAACCACAATCACATCCCAGAGAACCTCTGCAGCCGCTGTAGCCAGTTTATTAACCCTAGAAGCCGAGGTAAGTAGTGCCAAAGGTTGGGGGTTGAGGATGGAGGTAGCAAAGCAACTGAAAAGTGCAGGAGGTCCCCATTGGACACTGCCTCTGGGGTAACTCTCTGACTTATTGCGTCACTTTCGAATCTCGAGCCCAATCTAGCTCAATGTCAAGTGGTCCACTCGAGTTTCGAGATACTCCACTATCTGAAAGTGAGCCAGGACTGACCCCATCAGGGTCTGCCCCTCAGAGACATCCCATCATACTACTGGCAGCGCCAGTCGCCATACCTCAAACACTTCATCTAAGAGCTTTCAGATTTCCCCTTACATCTGTAGACTGTAGGGAATCCGGACCGATCTGCTGTAGCTTTGCAGGAGAGCTCTGGGATTCCTCCACAGGTGCGTCCTCAGAGGAGCCGTATTCCTCTACATTGTTAGGCTGTGGTTGGCACCTCTGCCCTCTGCCCAGGGACAGCTGAAGAAAAGGAAGTCCCAGCACCCTACTTGAGGAAAGTTAGCATCTTTTAGTAGGATGAACAGTGCAGCAACGTTTCGGCCATCCAAGTGGCGTTTGTCAAGTTGGTCCAAAGTGCACCCACACGTGGAGTGGTATTGTATATTTTTGGTTCATTTTGTGTGTCCAACCACATTATTGATTTAACTGAACTCTTCCAAGGGACAAGCAGATGTGAGGGAGAGGAAGACCCTCTGTCACTCCGACCCTTTTATTTGCTTCCCCATGAAGTAGGAGAAGGAAGGCATCAGCTATGCAATGGAACTCACATGGAGAAAAAATTCAAAATGGCCACTCTTTGTAGGCTGCAGTAACTGCGGATGGGAATATCTCCCATTATCTCTTGGATGGAGGAGTTGCAGAGAGGCATCAGCTGTCGTAATGGCCACCGTATTTTATTGTGCAAGTAACACACTTTGTTGTTGACGGAGTCTACCTAGAACTTGAAGTGAGAAGCTAGGCCAGTGATGACCAACCCTGACCAAATATGGGGTGGTGGTGAGCACCCCAGATTTTTCTGAATTACACATTCCAGGATGCTCCGCCATGTTGAGAGGACATATTGGGTGCCAAAGCCGTCCATTGCTGATATATATATATTAGAATTTTCTTACTAGAGGCCTTTTGCGTGACATCCCAAGTATAAAATCAGTCTGGTGTCCATGCCAATGGCTGTACAACCAGAGTAGTGCTTCTTGGCACATTTTCAATTGCAGGGGCATTACACAGGCAATCTGAGGACATGGCGTGAGGAAACGCGGTCACATCAAGGTGATAGCACAATGTAGGAAATGAGCTGAAGAGCCGTTCCTTCATTATTTGATAATAAGATTCACATTAATGAGGTCACCCTCCTTGGGGGAACATTCAATCTACCATAACATTCAGAGGAAAGGGACGATGAGATGGGGGGGGGACCAAATTAATGCGTTCTATGTAGAAAACAGTCTTTCAGCTCTTCCCACAGAAAAGGACTAAGCCAAGAGTAAAGTGTCTAATTAATGAACCTTCTCTCTGGAGACTTTTATGATACAAACCGCCACCCCTAAATCCTCTACTTAACGAGACGCAGAACAGGATTAGAGGAGGGGGCTGTAGAGACGTAAACACGAGATTAAAATCGCTCGGCTCCTTCCTGTTACAAAATGCTGCCTCTGCATTCTCCCAGAATTTATAAAAACAAAAAAATTACAATAAAATAATAAATTTTAAAAATATTCAAACCTTATTAAAAATAATAGAACTTTCTAAAACAATAATATAAAATAATAAAAAAAATACATATATTTAAATATAAAACAATATGATAAAAAATGACTTTTACCAAAACAATTTTGCGGAAAGTAACAGAAGTTTGTTTGCCAATGATTCCTCCTCTGGATTAAAAACGTATTAGCACTAGCGCCGATGAAGGGAAAACACTGGGGTTGAGAAGGATGCTCCCCTTGGGGTTGGTTCATTTTTTTACTCAATTCCATCTCTTCGGCCATATTGAACTTTCAAAGAAAAGAGTCTCAGGGTTGCTGCATCGATACAAAACCAGGATGGACAGAGGTGATGGATAACCCTCAGGACAATGGATGCTATGGGCTAGACATGTGCATTCGTTTTAGTACTAAAACGATTTAGTCCGAATTTTGGGATAATTTAGTTTTCGTATGACTCAAGAGATACGAAACTGCTCAGTACAAAAACGAAAGAAACTAAAATAAAATGCACTACATTTTAGTTACAGTCCTTTTTGTGATATTACATTGAGAGAAGGAGACCAGCAATGAAGAGTGCAACATCTGAAGTTCTGCACCCTCCACATGCCAATGCAGGAGGATGTTCTATACATTATACAGAGAGGGGTATTAATGTAGGAGGATGTTCTATACAGAGAGGGAAATTAATTAATTCAGGAGGATGTTCTATACATTATACAGAGAGGGGTATTAATTAATGCAGGAGGATGTTGTATACATTATACAGAGAGGGGTATTAATTAATGCAGGAGGATGTTCTATACATTATACAGAGAGGAGCCTTTTTTAGCCCTTTAAATCCAGTGGCTATGAGCGCGGAGATCGGCTGCTTGTTATATTATCTCTCAGTACAATGTATCAGGCTCAGCTGTTACAGTAACTGACTGTAGCAGTGCTCAGAGTTTCAGTAAAACAAGGAAATAATATTGTTATAACCTCTTATATATAAAAATATTATTTACTAGTTTTACTGAAACTCTGAGCGCTGTGATGAGCAGCAGTCAGTTACTGTAACAGCTTTGCCTGACACGGGCAGTATTACAATGTTGGTGCCAACTTAATCAGAGCTGTTGTAAACTGAAAACCTTAGGCTATAATGGCTCTGGGAAGTTTACAACAGCTCTGGTTAAGTTAGCACCAACTATGTAATATGGCCCACATTGTGCTGAGAGTGAGAGATACTGTAACAAGCAGCGATCTCAGACCTCTGAGGAGCCACTACAATAGTAATTGTATCCACTGGTTTTCGGATTAATGAAATTAGTTTTCATACTAAAGAACTGAAAACAAATTTCTTTAGCAACTAAATAAATTGCATTTTAGGACTAATCCATTAGTTCAAAACGAAATTTTGTGCTGTGCACATGTCTACTATGGGCTACATTTTCCCCATGGAGCTCTTGCCAGGCATAGGGCAAGCTGGGCATCCTGGGCATGAAAGCTGGTTCCTAGGATGCTGTAAGGCAGGGATGCAAAACTCTGACCTACCAGATGGTTTTGAACTACAACTCTCATGATTCTATGTCCATCTGTTGCATTCAAAGTGTTCTGGAAAGTGCAGGTCAACAACATCTAGGGGGGCCTGACTTTGAGATCTCTGGTGTATGATCTGGGAATGTCCTCCAGTGTACCCCGCTGTCTCCTGAATGATTTTTCTTGATAAAGTCCCCTAGGAGGGGCAAAAAGCTAATGCGTTTAATTGGCTGAAATAAAGATGATTATGTTTTAAATTAAAACTCCTAATTGTGTACGTATTGACACACGAAGATTTCGATTCCTAGGCATCAGTGTATGGAGGGCTCCGTGGTGGTGCGCGCCTTTCCTTCAGACATATATAAAATTATATAAAACAAAACACTTCTCTCCTTGAAGCATCTTCTGAATAATATCAGCAAACGAGATGCTGCTCCATCCTATCACTCAATCTTCTGATGTACACAGAGAGCAAGTGCTGCATTTACTGCTGGCGGCTCTATAATTAGGCCAAATAGGCGGCCGCCTAAGGCGCCCCTCAAACAGGGGCCTCGAGTGATGGTATCCGAGTGGCATCTCAGTATGTACATGTTCATGTGATTATTGATAGGACACACAAATACCCTCCTGCATTAACGTACACCAAGCTGCCAGCAGAGCTGTCGCAACCTTCATCAATAATATTTTTGAGCTAATTTTTGCATATTTGCACAATAAATAGGGTCTCATTAACTCTAGAGCCGCCTCCGCTGCTCCGTGACGGCCCCTTCACGAACTCCCCTGAGCACGTCGCGTTCCCATACCAATGCATGTTTATATAGACCCTTCCATTGGTAGGTTTCTCCGCTTCTTTTCATCCCTCCTCCAAAAAGCGATACATTTACCCACTTATCAGAGGGCAGGACCTGCGACATTTTTGTTCCGAACTCTGTTTTGTTTTTTTCCTTTTTATTTGCTAAGGTGAATTTTTCCCTCCCTCTTGGAGATATTTCAGAGCTCAGAGACATATAGTTACCTCGCGCTCAGCCAAGCAAACAGGCACAAATAATATAAGCAAGGTCCCATAAAAAAAATAAAACAGAGTTTCTGGTTCGCGATGGAGGACTGGACTAGACAGACAGAAAAATGGGACAGGAGGAGTAAGAATGGCGTCCCTGCAGCTAAAGAACAACAAAGAAATGCAATAAAAAAAAACATATAAATAAAAAAACACGCACACAACTTAAATATTGTAAGGTTTTCACCCAAATCACAATCTAGGGTCCAGCACCAGTGTCCTGTATAAACAGCTGCTTATCCATGAGCCCACTCATATTTATTACTGTACTATAAATAAAAAATAATAATAAAAAAACATCACATTTTTTTTATTCTTATGTATGTTCTTATGTTTTATGATAAATTATTTTGTAAAATATTACATTATTTATAAAGTATTTTAGCAGGAAGGATACATTGAGAGTTCTCTTGTTTTCAAGTATTTCCTGGGTTCGAGAACATTAAATTACATTATTACAGTAAATTTGTAGAAAAAAAGTATTTTTTTATTTTTTATTATATATATATATATATATATATTTATTTATTTATTTTTTATTATTATTTTTTTCATCTTAGTACAAAAAAAAAGTTTTTTTTCCTGTTGGTACACGTTAATCCCACCACAAAAATAGATGAAACCCTGAATACCAGTTAGAACAAGTTTGTGTTTCTCCCACCTATAGGAGATACCACCATATGTACATTGTCAAAAAGCCACCGAAGCTCAAAAAGCGGGTGAACAATGTGGCAGATGCACTTTCTGTACGCAGGTTCCGTAGCTCCTGCGCAGAGCGATGGATCCTCTCGGACCGATTGCTACCACAATTTGGTCTCATAGATGGAGAGCTTTTATGCCAAATTGAAGGTCAGGATGAGTAGAGTGTCCCTTTAACATGTTCCTTGAAGGCCCTCAGAATGACTCTTACGTGTTAATATTTTTTATTGTTAAATTAGGCTGTCTAAGTGATTATCGCATAGTTACTCTTTGATACGCTGGCCGTGTAAGGAGTCTATGCCATTAAGATGGTTGTGAGTGTCATGGCTATGGGTGGCCAACACACCGTCACCCCACGTTTACTGGTAACCTAATCAGATTATTCTGCCGAATCCCCGTCTGGCATTAACAGCCTATATGATACATACCTTTACTCCGTAATTGGGGGGGGGGGCATTAATGAAATAAGTACGTAACTTGTGTTTGCTTCTCTCCCACATTTCAAGGACATTTCCATTCTTTCTATGGATACAGCTATATTCCGATGTGAAGACAGGAATGCGAGAGTGAAAGAGGTGAAAGTGGGCATCATCAGCAAAAGGCAGGGGGTTGTTATCGTGTAAGGGGTGGCTCATTCAAAAAGATGGTTGGCCTGAAAGTCACTTTATCTCTTTGAGGGACATGCTCTGGGTTTACTCAGAGAAACTGCAAACCCGATCCCATTCAACACTGACTGTTTTTTCCCAGAATTGCCTCACATTAACCACTTCCTCAACATGAGTGGTGGACATGTCCATTGAGTCCAAGACGATTCTCGGAGGTGAGAACGATAAGAGTAAACGAGTCAACGACCCATGACCTAAACTCATTTGAGGACTGGACTATAAGATGCAGGCCCACTGGTACAAAATTCAAAGCAAAAAACACTTTCCTTAAAGACGGAGAACCATGAAAACTCTCCTGGTAGTGAGGCAAAGGTTGGAAGAGCTGTAGCCTGTATTAAAGCTATTGAGAAGTTTTGTTATGGGATCCCCCTTCCTCCATCGTCATCTGCCTATCTCCCTTACGATGTGTAGTTCACAAAGATGGCAGGTCACCACTTAGTGCAAGAGATCTAGGACTACCCGGGACAAAAATATATATTGAGGTCTTGGCTTAAGCTACAAACCTTCATGTACTGGTAATTTAGCTTCAAATTTGTTCCCTTCCAGTTTAAGGAGTCCATATCATGCATCAAAAATGAGCACTGCTAGTCACTGGTTCGAAACCACCAAGTCGACGGTCTATATCAGGGGTCAACAACATTGGCCCCCCTCAGATGTTTTGTAACCACATTTCACATGAGGCTGTATCAGCCTTATGAGTATCTAAGCATCATGGGAAATGTTGCTCCTAAACATCTGGATGGCCAAGGTCGCTGACCACTGTTCTGCATGATGAATGTTCTATAGCCCAGGAGGCCATCATTTAGCTCTAGTTAGTCTTCCCTTAGAAGAAGACCAGATACGGCTTCCTAGAAGTACTCGGTAGCGCACTACTAAAATGTAACTCTTAAATACAACATCTCCATTATGAGCTTATCTAATCGCTTTCCTTTCTTAACATGGGGTTAAATGGCAGGCAAAAAACGTAATCGGTGCTATAGGGACAAAACAGATGGACATGTAGATACTCCCATCTACTAGCTGGTCAGAAGGAGATCCAAGAGACACTAAGAGTCAGTATAGGTCCATAACTCCCATGGATCTCTCCGTCTGGCATTAGGGAGGCTCTCAGAGATATATGGTATGTAAGCGTATAAGGAACAGCCTTTAGGAGAATCTGTGTTACTTCTGGCCGCAGTTAAATGCCAGGAGTTTGATGCTTGGAAAACAAAATCTCTGTGTGGGATTACCAGCTCCGTCCAGGAATGCAATATAATTTATGCACAAAGATTATCAAAATCCAGATGGATCTACTCATTCCTTTTTAAGATGTGCATCTGCCGCTTTACATACCAGTAACTTGTTCCTGGCGTGTTTGCGACTCAGGTGGATTATCGTCCTGCCATGTGTCTTCAGGATAGAGATCAGACGAGACTACTTTACAAGGAATTGATTACGGTGTTTATGCTTAAGATTACGCCAGTGAGAAAGGCACCAGTAAGAAAGAAGTAGAACCTCTAGTTCCAAAATCTATTTCCAGTTATAAACGGTTTACGCTGCTGATTAAGGAGACACGAGTGGCAACCAGTCCGCCCCATCAAGGTTTGAATACGAGTCTAAGGATCTGTTGACAAAATCTTATTTTTCAGCATCTGAAACTCAGGAACCAGTGATTAAAGAGGTTACCCACGGTCATTGACAGAACGGTGGTTTTACTTCTGGGATCTACTGTGGATCGAGCATGGGGAAACTTCAGTGATTTCACCATCTAGTGAACGGCCACCCTAATTCTAATTCTCATCGTTGTTTCCACCATAGCTTCTGATGAAGATATTTACTGTCAATTTCAATGTAGTTTCAGCAGACGTTCGCAGTCTTGTTTTTACCGTTGTTTTCCCATCAGAGTTCAATGGAGATCATCCCTTTAAAAACGTCAAATTATATTCTCCAGTGTAACAACCAACCACAGAACAACACGGACTGGTGACTAGCTGTGGATTCCTTATTTTATGGAATAATTGTGATGTTTGCAGCAACTTTGCCTGACGAAGTTGACTCTCATTTACTTGGATAGCCGACGCTCACATAGTTGCAACAATGGTGCTATTTACCTCTGCAACTACGGTGAAAGTTGGTGCCGCCATGGTGAACATTTCAAAACGTGAAGGCTTGACAAAGGTCCGTGGGACCGAAACGTTGCTTCTTCCATTAAACGCCATCTCTGTTGAGGTATCATGGCGGTTGCCCCACTGGTACCATGAGCACCCTATATTTGCTTTATCAATTATTTATTTTGAGAGCAGCTCCCTATTCTAGTTCATCTGGGTCCAAAGCAATGCGGGACCCAAGGTCATCTGGACAGTTATAAAGGGATGGATGAAGTCTTAGTCCAAGAAGAGTTGTGAGATGATCCAACAAGATTAGGACAAACACGGTAAGTAGATGCAAGAAGTGAAAGGTCTGTAAGCAAGAGTTAAGTAGTGGGTGAGGAGAATGTGCAACACAGAGGCTTCATTAGAAGCTGCGAGGCTTCGGCAGAACTTTGAGATGGATTTGAGTCTACAGAATGAAAAGGTGCCCAATTGGGACTTATCTGCATCGTATCGATTCCCTCTTTTCAAATGGACTGAGGGCACAGCCACGCCTGATGTTACCAGCACCCATAAAACAAAAAAAATGGTGCAAAGAGTTTAAAATAAGATATAAACATTACATAAGCCAGGCAAGCAACATATATATAGTCGGGTATGCGACATACGATGCAGCCATGACACAAACCCACATTTTCTGCTACAAGTAACACTCATCGATTAAACACAATCATTTGCACTGAGTTCTGGAACTTTCCATTGCACATAAAGGAAAAACAAAAAAATGACCCGAAGCACAAGTGGGTAAATAGATATAGCCAAACATAAGCTACTCCATGACACCGACAAAGGGAGGGCGCAGATTTCAGAATTTATATATTGTACTTTGAGGATTTCTTTTGGCCAATCTCGTCGGAAGCATTCCGGTTCAGTACCACACAACGTCTGCTCGTCCCTCCAACCGTGCCAAACCACTTGTCCTATTCCCTCAACACATGGCGAACGATTTACTTGCCAAAATGAGAACCCCTTGTCAAATTTGACAGAAGAGCGATACGGCCAATTCTCTAACAGAAATGTTTTACGGAACTTAAATCTGAGATCTGAGATTGAAAAGAGACCCAGGTCTTGGTGTGACTGAAAGGTTCTTCAAGCACAGCAGCTAGGACTACAAGGAAACAAAAGCCAAGACGATTCTGATTTAGGTCCCTCCGATGGAAATAGTTTGGACATAATCTCACTTATTGTATTTCTCCGAGCAGAAAGCAAGTCAAAGAATAGAGTCAAAAGGAACAGACCAGCAGTCACGAGGAGAAGGAGAGAGGTGGACAAAAAAGAAAGATTTAGATCAGCAGTGGAAGTACTAGTCCTTACTTAAACCCATGGGTCATTCTAAAAATAGATGTATGGAGACAAAACCAACTGAAGAGATGCATTAGACGTCATTGTTCGGCTACGAAGCTAAATCGAGCAGCGGGCTGGTTTATAGCAGGACCGCCGTGGTGTTGACCAAACACTAAAATTTCAAGGCGAAGATCTTCACTTTTTCCACGGCAACCCCAAAGAACTATGTAAATTTATATCTATTTACGTAAAGCATTTTATTACCAAGGCAAATATAACGTTTCCACAAATATAGTCTCATTCCTCCTGTTTGCATATAGCTCTTTAAGTCAACAACTGGCCCATATGTACACACTAGGACATGTCGATATTTTCCATCTGGAAAATGATGGCGATCACATGTGCATTGTCGTATGCGATGGCGAAGGATTAGAAAAAAGCACTCTGTTCTTAAGCGACGCCAGGAGCATGTCAGACCTACTGGGCCTTTTAACTTGGACCCAGCAGTCTCTCTTTCCTTGTTAAAATGGCAACAAGCATTCCTGGTGCCAAGTTTGCTTGAAAAAGTGGCATGGTGGGGTCATGGTCAATCTGTGGTTATAATTTCTAAATGCCGTTTCACACCATGCCGCTTCCCAAGTGGCCCACTGGAGTGAGATTTTCTTAAAAGTGTGCATATCCCGACTGTCAACGTGAACCGTGCTGCCCGGCCTATCAAGGAGCCCCTCCATCAAGATCCAAATTTCATGTAAACCTTTCATGGTGGGATATCCATTTCCACAGATGCTCAATATAATTTCAATCTCAGATTGCTAATAAATTATACACATGAATTAATAATAAAAATTAAAATTCTGGCCCGAACCAAGAAAAAAAAATTAAGGATGCACTAGGCGTAAGTAAGGTGCTGGTCCTGGATCGGAGGTTATAGGATGAGGGAACTGCTGGGGGAAGCAGTCTATTCAGGTAGGGTGGCAGCTTCCCAGAAATGCTCTTAAACACCAGGTTGGAAAGGTGAAGGGTGCGTCTAGATTCCAGCAAAGGCCAGTTTAGCTCTTTTAACAGTGGTGGGTCATGTAGTTACATTGTAGCACAAAGCGGCAGAATGAGTTATACAATGTAGTAAGTTTCTAGAGGTGTGTTTGTGGGGCGGCTACATACACTACATCTCCGTAATTAACAGCCCGCATAAGCATTTGTTGTACAATCTGCTTCCTTACCGCGGGGTTCAGGCAGGATTTGTTTCTGTACAGGGCACCTAGTTTGGGGTAGAGTTTAGATGAGAGTTTTTCGATGTGGGGCCAAAGGATAGATTTGGGTCTAACCACATACCTAGATATTTGAGAGAAGTGACTGTGGTCAACGTGCCATTTGATTTTGCCCCCACACATAGATGGGGTGTTTGCAATTTGTGTAGTTTAGGTGCTGTAGCAAAGAGCATCGTTACTGTTTTGTCAGTATTTAAAAAAGTTTGTTGTGTTTGATCCACTTTTCTACCCCTGTGAATTGTTCTTGCAGCACGGCCTCCAGCTGCGGGAGATTTGCTTTGCTGGTATAGGTTATGGTGTCGTCTGCGTACATGTGTACAGTTGAGGCTTTGCAGACATTGGGCAGATCATTTATGAATATTGTGAATAGCAGGGGGCCAAGTATTGAGCCTTGGGGTACACTGCATGTGACTGGGAGGGGGAGGGAGGAGCTGCCAGAAATGGACACATACTGCGATCAATTGGATACATATGATTGAAACCAGGTTAGCGTGCGATCACCAATACCAGAGTTTTTAAGGTTTTGTAACAGGATGCCATAGTCTACTGTGTCAAAGCAAAATCAATAATGGTGCAGACTGTTGGAGATAGAGTTAACCTAAACGCTAAAAGTAACCCGAACCTCAAAACAAGAGCAAATCGTAGCCAAACCCTATTTTGTAACCGTAACAGGAAACCTAAAACATAAACAGTAAGCTAACCCTAATAATTCCTAACCGTTGCTCCTGAAAATGATGCAACAATTCGGTCATGGCCAAATCATTAACATCCAAATCTGGCCACAGGCAATTTTGATCCATTGTCCAATTCATCCTTGGCCAAATTGGAGTGTCTTTTTTCCCCACGGATATTTTCGGCCTTTGTTTCCTTTCGGCCAAATGTTAAAAATACTATTTTGGACTAAAACGTAGGAGAAGATTTCAGTGCATCCCTAATTTTATATATAGCCAAAATTCACCTGCATTCTGGGTCTTCTAGAAATGAGCTTTTACAACTTCATCTAAATTGCATAATGTGAGGCTGTCAACATTTCAGTTCCTCTTCAGAGGTTTCTTCAGGACGCCTAATGTGAAAATATGTATACACACCCAACGTTGAATGGGTACATTGGAAGTGTGATAAGCTCATGTAATGTGTGATATCACATCTTGTAACTAAACCTACATCTACTTTTAAACCCAAGTCAGGTGTTTCTAATTCTCTAAAAGCATGTTTTGGTTCAGTTCTCTGAATTTAACATGTTTAGCTTATATCCATCAAAATATTAAAAAAAAATATATATATATATATAGGTGTGTATTTTTGTCACATTTCCACATTCCAGCTAGGCCCCCTGGTGGTAAGAGCGATCCAGGCCAGCTCTTCTCTATCTGGGCCAAGCCATTCTGCCCTGTGCCGCTCCTGGATTCCCCTGCAGCGGATCTGGCCTGGGATCACATGTCTGCTCAGTCCTGTTTCCTATAAATATGCAAGTTCCTAAGGGTTTCTGTTCCTGAAGGTTTATTCTCCTGGAGGGTTTCTGTCCCGAAGGGTCTTGTTTCCTGAGAGGTATTGCTTCCTGTGATCTTGTCCTCTTAATCCAGTGTATGATCTCTGCTATTCCAGACTACTCACTATGTGTATGATCTAGGCCTGGTTTTGACTATTCTGTTGTCTGCTCACTGTACTCTATATTATTGATATTCTGTGTACAGTTTCCTGGCTGTTTCAACTTCCCTCTCTGGTATCGGACTTTGGCTTGTCTGACATACTCTCCTGGCTCTTGATCCTTTGGTTCTGGTTCTGACAATGCTATTGTATGTTACTTGTGTCCTGTTCTGTGTATCACCCAGCAGCATTATATTCAGTTTGTATTAGAGGCCATAGTAAGGACCTCATCCTAGTTCAGGGTTTCCCTGTGTTGCTGCTGGGTGTGAGTATATTGTCTTGCTGATCCTGTTTAACCCTTGTCCTTCCTGTTCTCTTGTTTCTGTGTTATTTCTTGTGAGGTTCCCTTTCCCTAGCCAGGAGGCCACACAAGGACCTTATTCTAGAGTTAGAGATCCCTTTAGTGTTCTGTTGTTTTCTCCTTGTTCTCCTGCCATTCCTGTTCCAGTTGTTCTGTTGTTAATCAGGGCTTGTATCTGTGCGCCTCGTTCTGTGTCCATGCAGCCAGCAGCTAACCTGCCTCAAGGGCTAAATATCCAGTATAAAGGGCCCACCTTGGTTCACGCCGGGTGTCCCCTGACATTTTTGCAGTGCAGTGACTTGAAATTAAACCTTCTGAAATCATCGCTACATAATAATGAATATTTTTTTTAATACTTAAGTATTTTCTGAATTTAAAGGTATATAGATCGAATATACTCATATATGCACACACACATTTTCTCTCTGTTTAAAAATCATCTTTTTTTATTGATCCAATACATTGAAATCTCTGTAAAGTTTTTACTAGACTTTTAAACAGCTCGTGGAAATGTCAGCCTCGTATCTCAGCCACTAAATGCCAAGCTGGAATTTTTATAACAATGATAACAATACACAAAAGGTATAGTTCACGAAAATAACTTTTGCCTTCCCCTTTAACAAAAGGCACTTTTATTCCAGTTACGGAGGGGAGGCTGACAACGGGAATTACAGGAATATTCATTTTACTCAGAAGCGGCGATGGAATAAAATCATCTGTAAAAAATAAATAAGCGGCGGGCTGACAGATGCTGGAGATGCTCCGTGCATTTCACTGTATCTAATTATTGACTGCAGAGCTGTGAATCTAGATTACGCCTGAGCGTGCCACCCACAGCCTGGGACAGCGCCTGATAACCTCGCGTCTGCGCCTCTTTGCAGATGAGGCCCGGTGTTGGCAATCTCAGCGCCACCAAGATTTCAGAACTGCATATCCCAGGATGCTCAGCCAGTAGCTGCGGCGGTGAGCAGGTCTAGATTTAAAAATATTATCATAGTGACTGCATGAAAGAGCATCTCCAGTGCCGAGGTTACCCAGGTGCCCACGGAGTAAACCTAGATCGCACCTTCTGGTAGGGGTCTCAATGTTTGCACCATGCAGAGGCAGAAAAGAGTGGCTACCATAGTGGGAGCAAACCTGTCATACGGTAATCCTCTGGGTGCTCCACCAAGGGGTCCACTGTCCCGTACCAGACTTTCGCAAAAACGATGGGCCACGCCAAAGTAACCATGGAAAAAAATCTTTATTTACCACCCAAAGGGGGCTTAAATTGCGACGTTTCGGCTCTAGGCCTTAGTCAAGAAAGACTAAGGTCTAGAGCCGAAACGTCACAATTTTAGCCCTTTTGGGCGGTGAATAAAGATTAATTTCTATGTTGGTGTGGCCCATTGTTTTTGTGAATGTTTGCACCAGGTACTGGAGATTCTCTGGAGTTGTTTCTTCGTGCATGTGGCGCGTGCCATGTGCACTACAAGAGGTGCCAATGAACCTGGGCATTCTGGCAACACCAGGTGATGATGTCCAGAGGCAACTCTATAATTAGGCACAGATGGCGGTCTCCCAAGGCCTTGCTCTTAGGCCGGTGTCACACGAGCACACTGAGTGCGCCTGTAGTGAACCCTTCTCCCATCGTCTGTCGTAGCGTTAAGATGGCTCGACCGGGAGGGCCGCACGTTATAATCGTATTGCACGTTACAACAGGCGTGCGGAGATCCTCCCCGTCGAAAAACGACGACAGACGTTGGATGGGTCTACAAAGCGTGATCCTCCATAGGAAACTCCCGCGCTTTGAAGGGCTGAGTGCACTAACATGCACTCAGTGAGGTGGTCACAAGGGCGTCCGAGCAGAAAGAGCGCCCGTACTCCCAGACGTACCCTCCACGCTCGTGTGACCCCGACCTAACTGGGGCTTCATATGATGGATTTTTATGCACATCCCGCTCCCGTACAAATACACCCGCAGATTTACACGTCCTTTTCCACCAAGAGAAATGTGAGGAACCCCGGAATTAAAATATATACTGGGTTAATTTCTTTGTTTTTTTGCAAAGCAATAGGCCTAGTAATATAAATAGGCAAGATAGGCAGTCAGTGAAGGCCTCCTTTTAATTTAAAGGGTTAATTTATGTGTGGTTTGCATACTTAAGCTTAATTTACTCAACCTGCGCCTCCAGTGAGCCACAAGGCACTGGTGGCAATCAACTGCACGGATACACTGTGCCATCTTAAAACCAAAGCCATGTAACCCGTCATATATTGGGTCCATTCATACCATGTTGCATTATGTACAGATATGCCCGGTGCCCCGTGTTACATACAGAAATACAACTGGAGCGGCCGGCTCAGTCTAGTTGGCATGCAAGAGGTTTTTCCAACATATGCCTGTGTGACATGGAGGCAGAGCTTGAATTGGCTAGGATTTTCCTTTTTTTAGACGTGTTTACTGATAAGAGATAGTAAAGGTACTTACAAGAGCAGGGAGGGCCTTGTCGGCCAGGTACACGAAGCCGGCTCCCATCGCGAAACCGATGGCGGCAGGGAGGAAGGCGAGACGGCCATATTGGCCGGAGTCTTCAGCCAACTCTATAGCAGGGGCCAGTAGAGACCAGTAGGAGGCAGCCAGCATCACCTGAGGAAGGCAGAGAAAATATTAGAGGCCGGGTCCTGCCGCACAGAAACAGGTTTTATCATTTCTTAACATCTGAATTTATTAATAATATATAGAACACATACAGATAGCATTGCAGTGTACCGGCGCTGAGCGTAGAGACTGCCAAACCTGAGCACTACATAATGCACCAACACGCGCTTTCAGCTTTTCTTAAAATTACTTTTGTGGGAATACGGCTGCGAATAAATCTACAGCACACAGGACACTTTATATATGTGCCAGCAAAAGCACACACGGGATGGATCAGAGGCTCTAATACTAGCTCCACGGGTGTCTGAGCGCTACGCCTTGAAAGCAACACAGCACAAATTACCGTTGGAAGCCTCCACCAGTAATGGCACCTCCGTATTTGTTGATTACGCACACTGACATAATGTGTAAAAAAAGAAAAAAACAAAACACAGAAGACTGAGTCGACGGGGTATCATTCATTGTGCCCCCCCTTTAACCCTTTCACTAGCAAGAGCTTATTGTTGAGAGAAATATATATACAGTTGCAAGAAAAAGCACAGTCTGCTTAAAATAATACAACACAAACATTATATGTTTTCATGTTTTTATTGAACAGAACATGTAAACATTCACAGTGCAGGGTGGAAAAAGTATGTGAACCTTTGGACTTAATAACTGGTTGACCCTCCTTTGGCAGCAATAACCTCAACCAAACGTTTCCTGTAGTTGCAGATCAGACCTGCACAACAATCTGGAGTAATTTTGGACCACTCCTCTTCACAAAACGGTTTCAGTGTAGCAATATTCTTGAGATGTCTGGTGTGAATCGCTCTCTTAAGGTCATGCCACAGCATTTCAATCGGGTTGAGGTCAGGACTCTGACTGGGCCACTCCAGAAGGCCTATTTTGTTTTGTTGAAGCCATTCTTTTGTTGAATTACTTGTATTACTTGTATGCTCTGCGGAGCTTCAGTTGGCGGACAGATGGTCTTACGTTTTCCTGCAAAATGTCTTGATAAACTCTGGAATTCATTTATTTTTCCATCAATGACAACAATCCGTCCAGGCCCTGAGACAGCAAAGCAGCCCCAAACCATGATGCTCCCTCCGCCATGTTTTACAGTGGGGATGAGGTTTTGATGTTGGTGTGCTGTGCCTTTTTTTCTCCACACATACAGGGTTATTCAGAGAGCGTGAAAAGCAGGAGAATGAAAAATTCTAGAGTCAAAGTAGCCAAACCAGAAAAATTCTCCCTTTCATCTCACTTTCCAAATCGGCTATTTTGACCTAGAATTTTTCATTCTCCTGCTTTTCACGCTCTCTGAATAACCCTGATAGTGTTGTGTGTTTTTTCCAAACAACTCAATTTTGGTTTCATCTGTCCACAGAATATTTTGCCAGTAGTGCTGTGGAACATCCAGGTGCTCTTTTGCAAACTTCAAACGTGCTGCAATATTCTTTTTGGACAGCAATGGCTTCCTCCGTGGTGTCCTCCCATGTACTCCATTCTGGTTTAATATTTTCCTCATTGTAGATGTGTCAACAAAAATGTTAGCATGTGCCAGGGAATTCTGTAAGTCTTTAGCTGACACTCTAGGATTCTTCTTTACCTCATTAAGCATTCTGCGCTGTGCTCTTGCAGTCATCTTTACAGGACAACCACGCCTAGGGAGAGTAGCAACAGTGCTGAACTTTCTCCATATGTAGACAGTCTGTCTTACCGTGGACACATGAACATCAAGGCTTTTGGAGATACTTTTGTAACCCTTTCCAGCTTCATGCAAGTCAACAATTATTGATTGTAGGTCTTCTGTGAGCTCTTTTCTGCGAGACAGGGTTCACATCAGGCAGTGCTTCTTGAAACCAGTAAACCCAAAACTGGTGTGTGTTTTTAAAGGGCAGGACAGCTTTCAGCAACACATCCAATAATATCACACTGATTGGACTCAAGGTTGGCTCACTCCTGGCTCCAATTAGCTCTTGGAGAAGTCATTAGGCTAGGGGTTCACATACGTTTTCCACCCTGCACTGTGAATGTTTACATGTTCTGTTCAATAAAAACATGAAAACTTATAATGTTTGTGTTGTATTATTTTAAGCAGACTGTGTTTTTCAAATTGTTTTGACTTAGATGAAGATCAGAGCACATTTTATGACCAATTCATGCAAAACTCCACGTAATCCCAAAGGGTTCACATACTTTTTCTTGCAACTGTATATATACACACACACAGTATACATCACATTTATTCGAAGGGGAAAAAAAGGATGCAGTGTTTCTCCTTTACAGAAATCTAACTGGGATGAATGTTCTAAACTCTAGATGGCGTCCCTTATCTGGCACAATGTCACACAGGGTCTGTATTATCAGCATACAAGCAGATGCAGTAAATGTGTGGCAGATAGATATTAAAATGGTGAGATCTCCTGCTTACACGGGGTCTGCATTATCAGCATACAGGCAGATGCAGTAAATGTGCTGCAGACAGATAATAAGATGGTGAGATCTCCTGCTTATGGGGATTTGTAGTGATCAGAATGAGATTATTAGCAATGCAATATCTGTATGTGCTGCATAATGCCTGTGTATGGCAATTACAGCAACACCTTGTATCTGTATGTGCTGCATAATGCCTGTGTATGGCAATTACAGCAACACCTTGTATCTGTATGTGCCGCATAATGCCTGTGTATGGCAATTACAGCAACACCTTGTATCTGTATGTGCTGCATAATGCCTGTGTGTGGCAATTACAGCAACACCTTGTATCTGTATGTGCCGCAAAATGCCTGTGTATGGCAATTACAGCAACACCTTGTATATGTACTGTACAGGGATTTACACTCATTATAACACCTTGAACCGTATCCCTGTACAACACTGAGTGATACCACAGCTATCCCTGTATTCTGACAAATTCCTGGCTGCTGGAATACTGCAGTAAACTTTGTTGAGCTTTTTGTTACAGTGAAGGTGGGGTCTGCTCCTTGCAGCTTCTTTACAGTTATACGTGGACAGGTGTGAGGTCCAAGAATTTCCTTTCTTTCAAGGAAAAACAACCATCTTTCATTAAATAAAAAGGTATGAAAATGAATTTTTGTATGACAATTCTCATCATCACTGTATTACAATGCAAAATAGTGCATACACAATTTTGGTAGTAAAAAGGTTACTAGATATATATATATATATCATTGTTTTCCCCTTTAATGATCAGTGTTAGCCCATGCAGTAAGAACAATGTGGTCTTAAAGGCTCCTGGGCCGCATGGAGAGACCTGAGTGTTTAAGTGCAGGGGGCGGCTTATTAATAAGCAGGAAATTCAGCCTGTGATGAAAGTAACGAGCGTAACTTAAGGGGGAAATAAATAATAACTCTGAGTGCCCGGACAGTGTGTTATGGACATGTTATTGTGATCGGGTTACATGCTACATCTGCGACTCTTCTTAAAGATAATTACACTGTGTAACATTCACATGGGAAAAATGTCCCAGAGTCATAAAACGCTCTGATTTACTGTTGCGCGTCTGTCCCTGCCGATTCCATTGGGATTAATGCTGTGCTATTCCATGACACAGACACCCTACAAGCTGATCGACACCCTCTCTGCTGCATGTCTGCATTTATACCTATGCACTACCCTAAATTACTACGACCTCTGTACTGTACTACTTAATATGTTGGTGCAATTAGGGAAGTCCCAATACGAACCCTAGGATCAGCATCGGAACCCAATCGCAATCATTTTTGGGCATCATTTTTTTTAAGTTGATCCGACCGCCGAGTCCGAGACACGTTTAACAGCGAGACTCCCGCAGGTTCAGCAGTGAAGAGCAGCATCTTCTCTGCCCGTTCGTGAGCCATAGAGGAGGCAGGGAAGATGCTGCAAACCTCCAGGTTCCTCTGCATTCACTCCATGTCCCTCTAGCATGAAGAGAAGACGCCACGAGTGAATGCCAAGGCCCTGGGATTCCCTTTCACAATGGAGCTACTGATCCCGGCCGTGTGTTGTGCAGTATCGGATCGGAAACCTGTATCGGCTGATCCTTGGCCTGCATGACCTGGATTGTATCGGCTGATCCCGAGCCTGCATGACCTGGATTGTATCGGCTGATCCCGAGCCTGCATGACCTGGATTGTATCGGCTGATCCCGAGCCTGCATGACCTGGATTGTATCGGCTGATCCCGAGCCTGCATGACCTGGATTGTATCGGCTGATCCCGAGCCTGCACGACCTGGAGTGTAATCGGCTGATCCCTGGCCTGCAAGACCTGGAGTGTAATCGGCTGATCCCTGGCCTGCATGACCTGGATTGTATCGGCTGATCCCGAGCCTGCATGACCTGGATTGTATCGGCTGATCCCGAGCCTGCATGACTTGGATTGTATCGGCTGATCCCTAGCCTGCATGACCTGGATTGTATCGGCTGATCCCGAGCCTGCATGACCTGGATTGTATCGGCTGATCCCGAGCCTGCATGACCTGGATTGTATCGGCTGATCCCGAGCCTGCATGACCTGGATTGTATCGGCTGATCCCTAGCCTGCATGACCTGGATTGTATCGGCTGATCCCGAGCCTGCATGACCTGGATTGTATCGGCTGATCCCGAGCCTGCACGACCTGGAGTGTAATCGGCTGATCCCGAGCCTGCACGACCTGGAGTGTAATCGGCTGATCCCTGGCCTGCACGACCTGGAGTGTAATCGGCTGATCCCTGGGCTGCATGACCTGGATTGTATCGGCTGATCCCGAGCCTGCATGACCTGGATTGTATCGGCTGATCCCGAGCCTGCATGACCTGGATTGTATCGGCTGATCCCGAGCCTGCATGACCTGAATTGTATCGTCTGATCCCGAGCCTGCACGACCTGGAGTGTAATCGGCTGATCCCTGGCCTGCATGACCTGGATTGTATCGGCTGATCCCGAGCCTGCATGACCTGGATTGTATCGGCTGATCCCGAGCCTGCATGACCTGGATTGTATCGGCTGATCCCGAACCTGCATGACCTGGATTGTATCGGCTGATCCCGAGCCTGCATGACCTGGAATGTTGCAAGTGGGAAATCCCTAGACGCAATGTAAATAAATAATAATATTGTGAGATCGGCCAAGGAATCGAAGGAAGGAAGAGCTTAACGCTGGAAAACAAACAGAGGCCACAACCCCAACAATAAAATGGGTACGGATGTGATGGGATATTCAGGGAGGATTCAGTTGCCGTTTGTGTTCAGCCAGTCCTGTTTTGCACAGAGGAATACATTTTCTTTCTTGTGTAACAGTGACAGAAGGAAAAGTCAAACAAATGTAACCGCTGTCTTTATCCCCCGTTTTCTCTCCATTAATTAGTGCCCCACGTCTCTCCATGAAGTGCTGTCAGTGTAAACGGTGTCTCGCTGTCTCCGTGTTTCTCCCGGGCAGGCACCTGCAATATGTTAATCTGATGGAAAGGTCAGGAGGTGTATTGTTTCGGGTGTGCCAGTCGCCCATTAGAGCCTGGCATTTGCAAATCTGCATTCAGCTCCGAGTGTCGGCCCTGTAAATGGAGCCGCCGCACCTCCTTCTTCCGCCATCGTGGAAAACACACTGTACAAACTATTTTTTAAAAGATTTGCTGTTGCCTGTAGGAAAGATTAGAACTTTGAAAAATAAATAAATACAGATTTTTAACACTTTTGCGTGTTTTGGTGAAAATATTGTTGTCTTCAAGGAATACCATATAGATGAAAAAATTGAATATACCTCAGCTGCTTTACAGACTTTTAGGTTCATTCCCTTAAATCGGGGAGCTCTGGTTTACTTGCTGCCCTGGAATAGTCCCTCCAGTTGCTATGGTCTCATCCGTTCCACCCTCTCGAATAGTCCCTCCAGTTGGTATGGTCTTATCCGTTCCACCCTCTCAAATAGTCCCTCCAGTTGGTATGGTCTTATCCGTTCCACCCTCTAGAATAGTCCCTCCAGTTGGTATGGTCTTATCCGTTCCACCCTCTCGAATAGTCCCTCCAGTTGGTATGGTCTTATCCATTCCACCCTCTCGAATAGTCCCTCCAGTTGGTATGGTCTTATCCATTCCACCCTCTCGAATAGTCCCTCCAGTTGGTATGGTCTTATCCGTTCCATCCTCTAGAATAGTCCCTCCAGTTGGTATGGCCTCATCCGTTCCATCCTCTCGAATAGTCCCTCCAGTTGGTATGGTCTTATCCATTCCACCCTCTCGAATAGTCCCTCCAGTTGGTATGGTCTTATCCGTTCCACCCTCTCGAATAGTCTCTCCAGTTGGTATGGCCTCATCCGTTCCACCCACTGAAACATAACCATAGCTGGGAGGCTTTGCTCTCTACCCGAGCGGCACGTCCTTGGGCTGCGGATGGGGGCGTCGCGAGAGTCGGAACTGCATACCGTACCCTCTTTCAGTCTCACCCAATTTCCGAGAGCCTTTCCCTGGCATAATCCATAACTTAAACCAGGCTTTTGCATTTTGGTTTCCCGGGCCATATTGACCTGTAATTTTACGTATCACCACAGTTGCAACAGTCGTGATATTTTGACCAAACGCCGGTGCTTAGTGAACAAACACTTTGGAGTTAGATAAACACGCCATGGCTTCCTTCAAACGCTCCCTTAAAACGTTCCTATTTAGGGAAGCCTACCACCCAACTCACTGACGCAACCATCAATCACTCTCACCTTACAGTCCTCTCCTCTTGTTTCCAACCCCAACCCTCCTAGATTGTGAGTTCCTACGGGAATAGGGCCTCATCTCCTCCTGTACTGTTTGTCAAATGTTGTTCAATGTATTGTAACCCTGTCTATACTGTGCTTATTGTACAGCACTGCGGAATATGCTGGCGCTTTATAAATAAAGAATAATAATAATAATAATAATAATGGCTTTATCCTGCTAACCCGGCTCTCCAAGATAAACCCAAGGAGAAGAAGAGCCAGAGACATCATCCGCTTTGGAATTCTGTTCCCAAAAACATGTTTGCTCTGTTTAACGGGTGTTTTTTTACTTATCGAACTTGTGCAAACTGCAGAAATTTACAATATCTCTCACCCCCCCCCCCATCTCCTTTCTCTTGCCTTATCTAGTCTATTACTGCTTAATGCCGGCATCTCGTATACGAAGAAAACGTCACAATATGAACTGAAACATTATTACATTTAAGGCAGCCAGCACACGAGCATACTGTACTGCGTCCATTACGACGCACTTTTTCACGGGAGATAGTGTGAGTACTGCATAAAGTGCGTCCGTAATGTCTGACGTCTCCACACTCTAGGAAAATACATGGCAGCGCTGTTTCTGCGTCCGTTTAGCTTTTTAACGTCAATGTTATTTTTGCGTCCGTGGCTTTATGCTTTGCCCGTCCGTGAACAAGTGCGCAGGGGCTTTGTGTGGTGTATTTATTTGACTCCTTTATAAAGCTACGACGGACGTCAAACAGTACGGTCAGACGGACGCAAAATGTTTGCTAGTGTGCCGCCAGCCTAAAACTATACGTTTTAAGAGGCAGTCCTGGAGCTCTGGCACAGCACTACAATATGCATATTGCCAAAAAAGCAAGCACTGGACACCCGAGAGAAAAGGGTTAACTGTGAGTAAGAAATTACATTTAATTATACATACAGTTGTGTTCAAAATTATTCAACCCCCAATGCTGTAAAGGGTTTTAGGGAATTTAGTGTACATTTGTAATTGTATTCAGAATGAAATCCTACAAGGACTTTTTAAAGAACCATATGCAACTGAAATGACATCAATTGGTTTTGTAATACAGTAGTAAATGTTTCTTTTGTGAATTCTTCATTGACACAATTATTCAACCCCTTAAAGACTACCACTCTGAAGAACAGAGGTTCATTCAAGTGTTTTCAATCAGGTATTGAAAACACCTGTGGATGTCACGGAGCAGCAATAAAGCATAATAAGCACCAATTAGGCAGCTTTAAAATGACTGTGATACTCAGCTCCTTCTAGACATTTACTGGTGTGGTTACAAACATGGTGAAGTCAAGAGAATGGTCCAGGAAGACAAGAGAAGAGGTGATTACTCTTCACAGGAAGGGCAATGGCTATAAGAAGATTGCAAAGATGTTAAACATACCAAGAGAGACCATAGGAAGCATCATTCGCAAATTCAAGGCAAAGGGCACTGTTGAAACACTACCTGGTCGTGGCAGAAAGAAGATGCTGACTTCGACTGCTGTGCGCTACCTGAAGCGTAGAGTGGAGAAAAGTCCCCGTGTGACTGCTGAGGAACTGAGAAAAGATTTGTCAGATGTGGGTACTGAAGTTTCAGCTCAGACAATACGGCGCACACTGCGTAATGAAGGCCTCCATGCCAGAACTCCCAGGCGCACCCCCTTGCTGTCTCCAAAGAATAAGAAGAGTTGACTGCAGTATTGTCACGGTTCCCGGATCCCACCACGCAGTACTTAACCCCCAACACTCCACAAAACCCAGAAGCTACCAACAGTGTAGCTGTGAATGATCCCTATCTGTCTGGTCCTTAGAATTGGCCAGGTAAACTAGCTAGACAGAAAAGGGTTAACAATACGGAGAGGAGTCAGCCGAGCCAGAATCAGGAATACAGAGTTCAGAATGGTCAAATGGAATAGCCGGGTCGGTATCAGAGCAGTAGCGTAGTACAAGAAAATAGTCTAGGGCAACAGAAGGCAGAATGGTGAGAACACAAGCAGAGGTCAATAACAGGTTAAATCAATATAGCAGTCAGGTACAAGGAGCTCAGGTATGGATAACCACGATCTGGCAACTTCTGAAACTATACTGAGGGTTTTTAAAGACCTTCACCAGACCACGCCCCCCACTCAAGCCACACCTCATGCAATCACCTCCCTGCCTGTCTCCATTTAAACCGGGCAGTGGTCAGCGAGCAGCATCAGACTTGCTGTCCTCAAGCACACAGGTAGGGCTGGAAGCCCCCAACGGCACAAGTATGCCAAAAGTCATGTGGACAAACCACAGAAGTTTTGGGATAGTGTTCTGTGGACTGATGAAACAAAATTAGAACTGTTTGGGCCCATGGATCAACGCTATGTTTGGAGGAGGAAGAACAAGGCCTATGAAGAAAAGAACACCTTGCCTACTGTGAAGCATGGCGGGGGGTCAATCATGCTTTGGGGCTGTTTTGCTTCTGCAGGTACAGGGAAGCTTCAGCGTGTGCAAGGTACCATGAATTCTCTTCAGTACCAGGAGATATTGGATGACAATGTGATGCAGTCCGTCACAAACCTGAGGCTTGGGAGACGTTGGACCTTTCAACAGGACAATGATCCCAAGCATACCTCCAAGTCCACTAGAGCATGGTTGCAGATTAAAGGAAAAGCAAGATAACTGAATGATCAAAATCAATGTCAAACTGGCCAAAACACAAAATTTCAGTGGGGGTTAAATAATTTTGAACACAACTGTACGTATTTATTAGTAAGGCGGAGGGCTGGAGTTTTGGGAGGGCTGGAGTTCTGGGTGGGCTGGTGTTTTGGGAGGGATGGAGTTATGGGAGGGCTGGAGTTCTGGGAGGGCTGGAGTTTTGGGAGGGCTGGAGTTTTGGGAGGGCTGGCATTCTGGGAGGGCTGGCGTTCTGGGAGGGCTGGCGTTCTGGGAGGGCTGGCGTTCTGGGAGGGCTGGCGTTCTGGGAGGGCTGGCGTTCTGGGGTGGCTGGAGTTCTGGGATGGCTGGAGCTTTGGGATGGCTGCAGTTGTGGGAGGGCTGGCGTTGTGGGAGGGCTGGCGTTGTGGGAGGGCTGGCGTTCTGGGATGGCTGGAGTTTTGGGATGGCTGGCGTTCTGGGATGGCTGGAGCTTTGGGATGGCTGCAGTTGTGGGAGGGCTGGCATTCTGGGAGGGCTGGAGTTTTGGGATGGCTGGAGTTTTGGGATGGCTGGAGTTTTGGGATGGCTGGAGTTTTGGGAGGGCTGTACCGGCCATATCACTGGTCTCTGCTCCCCCATCCTGAAGGTTTCTGCTTTTGGCAATTTTTCCACTGGTCTCCAAACAAAAACATACACAGACATTGACACAGACACACAAAACATTGGCAATCCTCGGATATAAAAGCGAATAAAACAAACCATCAGAAGAGAAATAAGCAATAGGTATGATGCGTCTCTAACGGCATGAATTTTTCTGCTTTGTCGATACGGCCATATGTTAAATATTATAAAAATCTAAGAAAATGGGGGGGGGGCACTTTGTATAAATCCCCATACTACCCCAATGAAGGCTAACCTGACACCCCCACACCCGTCAGGGCTTAAAGAGCGATTAGGCTGGCTGAGCATGTAGGGATATGGTAGCTTTGAGTTGGCTGGGTCACCCCATGCGTAGCAGTGACTGGTCTGTGCCACCTGGTGCTTTAACAGATGGGGGGGGGCGCATCTCTTAAAGGCGTCCCTTTAAACATAACATGCATAAATTAGATTGTCAGCCAATGAGGCGGCTCTGGTCACTTTCCCCAGCGAAGCTGTATAGATGTATAATAAAATAGTATTAATAATTAATAAGAAATGAAAGATGCAGAGAAAAGGGGGCGAGGGGGTGAGGGTGGGGTAAGAGGAAGCCTGAGGAGGGTGTTAAACTCCCCAGAGGGCTTTAAATCAATTTGGAAGACAAAGTGTTGTAAGGAGCAGTCACAGCATGCATTATTAATGGCTGTGTGTTATTACAGATAATTACAGTGACGTCAAGCCTCTGTGCAGGCCGAGCACGGCTCATGTTACCTGTATTATTTAATCTGGGCTGATAGCTCGCAATGAGTTCGGCAGCGACTGCCCTTCACAGGGCTTACCTTTATTAACACATTTATTTTCTCTGTTTATCAGACAAAAGCAGCCTAAGACATTCCTATTCAGGCGAACCTACCACCTGACTCACTAATAGCCTTCACTGCCCTAACCACTCCGCCCCGCTCACCTCGCAGTCCGTCACTCCCACCTCGCACTCTGTCACCCTCACCTAGCACTCCGTCACCCTCACCTCGCAGTCCGTCACTCTCCCCTCACACTCCGTCACCCTCACCTCGCAGTCCGTCCCCCTCACCTCGCAGTCCGTCACCCTCACCTCGCAGTCCGTCACTCCCACCTCGCACTCCGTCACCCTCACCTTGCAGTCCGTCACCCTCACCTAGCAGTCCGTCACTCTCCCCTCGCAGTCCGTCACTCTCCCCTCGCACTCCGTCACCCTCCCCTCGCACTCCGTCACCTCGCAGTCCGTCACCCTCACCTAGCAGTCCGTCACCCTCACCTAGCAGTCCGTCACCCTCACCTCGCACTCCATCACCCTAACCTCACAGTTCGTCACTCTCACCTCGCAGTTCGTCACTCTCACCTTGCAGTCCGTCACTCTCACCTCGCACTCCGTCACTCTCCCCTCGCACTCCGTCACTCTCCCCTCGCACTCCGTCACCCTAACCTCACAGTTCGTCACTCTCACCTCGCAGTTTGTCACTCTCACCTTGCAGTCCTCTCCTCCTGTTTCCCACCCCAACCCTTCTAGACTGTAAGTTCCCATAGGAATAGGGCCCTCGTTTCCTCCTGTACTGGTTTGTCAAAATGTTGTTCAGTCTCAAAGTATTGTAACCCTGTCTATTGTGCCCACTGTTCAGCGCTGCAGAATATGCTGGTGCTATATAAATAAATAATAAGAATAATATAAAGCAACCTTAACCCCCTTTACATATGCCGACAGAGGACAGACTGTGGTGTGGGGGTTTGAAGGTCAGGGAATAGAGAACTGTGCCTCCTCTGGCACCCCATGCAGTGATCTACCGAAGTTTGATTTGGCTGCGTGCAATGAGAGGCAGCACAGGAGATCAGTCGCAGCATGCATGTCAGTATGTAAGGGACAGGGTGTAAGGCTGCGGATTAGGGTGGCCAGGTCGGCCATGTTTTCCTGGACACATATTATTTCATGCAGGGGGAGCACAAGGAAAAGTGCTGCCCTGCAACATGTATAATTCAAATGCTGAAGGAAGAAAATCAAGGCAGATGACCTGGGATTCCTTACTTGCAGCGTATGGATTCTCATGCTGCGGGGTGGAACTTTTCATGCACTGCCCCTCAGCATGAATAAATTACATGTGACCAGGAAAGCACGGCAAATCTGGCAACCCTAACGTAGAGGTGTATGTGCCTGGACTTGAGATGTGTCCGGGAGAGATCCTCTCTAGCAGTGATCTCCTGGGGTGCTTATCTTTACACTGAGACTAAACTGCAAAGACATGCAGAAAGAGGGATCAATCCCTGTACATGTACGCCGGTTGAGAAGGGAGCCTGGAGGTGGACACTGAAACCAAACCTTCTTCAGCAGAGACCCTCTCTCACAGGGACCGCATGGCTCGGTCTTGAGTAAACTGTAGTACTGCGGACACAACAATGATTATCATAAGCGTCAACCAACGCCAGCTTCTGCTGTGCACTGCTATGTGACTCACAGGTACAGAGAAGTGACGTGCGGTGAGGTCAGTGGCTGGTGAGGCACTGGCTAGTATCAGAGCCAGATATGCACAGGGTTACGCAGTCGCTATCTACGCATTTGATTATCGTTAAATAGGAGAATAGAGTTTCACCATTTATAAAGTTCGCTTTTTTTTTTTTTTACAGCTAAGAGCATGCACTTACAATACTGACTAATAGAGAGCGCTATTACACACATGCTGATTGCTGAGCTCTGCCTGCCCCCGACTGACGTGGACAGTCACATGACTGTCCTGCGTCAATCAATCCATGGGGAGCTCTGCCTCCCATGGGGGGGTGTTTTTAAAAAAAAAAAAAAAAAAAGAAAGAAGTGCTTGAGACCAATGAAGCTTTCCCATTGGCTCAAGCTTTCAATTTCTCTCATTGCTTCTGGAGGCACAAAAGAGCGTAGAACCAGCTTGAGCTTCGCAATTAGTGCAGCATTCAGCTGCGCAAATTGTGTAGGCTAGGCTGGCTCAGTGCTGCCCCTGCTGTCTGTGTAGTGAATCACACACACACAGCAACTGAAAGTGCAGGAGAAAAAAAAGCGGACAGAGAGAAGCAAGCGCAGTGAGGGAGCGTTGAGCAGGTGAGTAGGAGAACTTTTTTCAATAAATAAAATTTAATTTACAGTTTAAATATACACACCACACATGTCATTACGGCACAATGACCACATTAATTTACTGGAATGGCAGGGGAGGCTCTGCCTCCCCTGACTGCACGTCCCTGGTACAGAGCTGGTAAGAAAAGTGTTACAGTCTGGAGGTAGGGGTCTGGGGACTCTACTTTTAATGGATAAATAAAGGATGTGAAAGAGAAAAATGTTTTAATATAAGGAATGGGGGGGGGGCGTGTCTGGACGCCGAGGAGAGCAGACGCCATTTAGCTGAGCTCCAGGCCACAACACTAAATTTGGGGTGTTTGTGGCTCTCCTGACGACCCGAAATCGACACACTCTCCTCGGACACCCTGCTGACTGTACCAGATCGGACTACCTGTGCCACGACACTGTGAAACAGAGGTGTTTGCCTTCTCAGCCGGCGACCATTTTGAGGCCTGTGCTTTCCTCCCCGAACACTGACCACTACGCTGCAGTGATCTCCTCATGGGCAAGAAATCCCATAAATCGACCACCTCGGAGGAGTGTGGAATCCCAGACATCAGGATCTCACTGGGAGTGAGGGGTGGTGGAGAGGAGGGTGGCCGTCGTGAGAGGACCCTTTCCCGAGCTGGCTCATCTGAGTGCTCTACTCGGCCTCCGTCCCGGGAGACACACGTGAGTGCGACGGTTCCACAAGCCCAGCCGCTCACCCTCACTGACCTGACCTGCAGAGCGTGATGGACGAATTCAGAGGCCTCTGGCGCAGCGACCTACAGGAACTGAGCTCGGCAGTGGAATCCCTGCAGACTCGCATTTTTGATGTGGAGGTTCGTTCTCGGGAGGCGGCGACAGCATTAGTTGGCACAGATGCCAGAGTAGCTGACCTGCAGACGCAGATCGCCCATCTTCACTCTGCGGTGCTGGCCCTGGAGTCCCGCCATCGACGCCGCTACATCCGTCTCCGTGGTATCCCGGAGTCTGTCGACACGGGGCACCTCTTGGGTTACCTCCGCGGTTTCGTGACTCACCTTCTTCCACATGCTGATCCCTCGCCGTCCCCGGGACTGTTCTCGGCCCTGCGCATCCGGAAGGCGGCCGCTGCACCGGTGGGGGCACCTCGAGATGTCATCCTGGTCATCGGGGATCTTGATCTTCGTAACCGGATCCTTGCTGCAGCTGGCCCTACATATAAGGTCAACTACGCCTCTGCCCATATCACCCTCTATCGGGATTTACCATTTCTGGCCCTGGCGGCCCGAAGAAGTTTCCAGGATGTCACCTCCATACTCCGGGATTGCGGGGTCCGATACCGCTGGGGGGCCACGGGTTCCTTGATCGCGTCTCATGAGAGTAAGACCTACATGGCGATGACAATGGATGAGGCGCGGGCCATTGTCAAGGCGCTGGGACTCGCGGCTCCTCCTCGGGAACCGTCCAGCTCACCGCAGGATCCCGGTTGTCCTACTTTTTCCCTGGACAATGGCTGAGATGGATGGCACCACCTTTGGATCCCTGGCTGATGACACCTTCCTCACAAAGCCTTTTTTCAAATCCCCTCTCCAGATGTGTCTCACCCCTTATTGGCAACCCCCTTTTCACCGGTAGCTGAGTGTTTACCCCCCAACTGAAGATATACCCTGCTTATATCCCCCTCCCATAGCAATTGGGACTTTTTTTTTTTTTTTTGTGGAAACCTTAGGATTCTCAGCTGAAGTTCTTGATTCCCCCCCTATTTTTTTTATTACTTGTCTATGTTCATCGAGTGAACATGCAGACTTACTTGCTAAGAATTGGGACCTACGGTTTGTCTGACGGAGCATCGGAACTGTTTTCTCTCACCTGTGGGTTTTTTTTCGGACATTGGGTAGTATCCTGGGCGAGCCGCTAGGGTGGCAACCTAGGCTCTGGCCGCCCGCTCGGCCCCAGGTCTCCCGACCCTGTGGCCTCTTTCATGGCCCCCGGCCTCTTATGAGATGACGGGGCGAGCCGGGAAAGCCACTCGTTAAATGGGTTGTCCTTTAACTTTTGTTTGTTTTTTTTTTGTTTGTTTTTTTTTATTATTTATTTATTTTAATTTATTTATTTATTTTTTATTATTATTATTTATTTATTTATTATCCTTTTTTCTCTTCCTTTGCTTTTCCTGGTGCCCCAATGTCGGACTCCATTGGGTTTTTTTTTAATCTCCCCCCTTAGATGCCCTGTCTCGCTCACCCTTTCCCCCCCCCCTTCCCATTTTGAGATATTTTGTTGTATTGATTTTGTTCGGCCCTGCGTGGCCGTTGACATCTTTATACTGCTGACTGAGATGCATATATATAATAAAAATTTAAATACCTAATATAAGGAATGTCCTCCTCCATGTGCCCCCCACTCCAACAAGACCGTCTGTACCAGTGATGGAGCATCTTGACACTTCAGATGTTTCTGAACTAAAAGCCCCAGCTTTAAGACTGACGGAGCGTCATGGGACTTGTAGTTCAGAGACATCTGGAGTGGCAAAGTTCGCCATCAATGGTCTATACCACCGGTTCCCAACCGCGGTCCTCTTGTACCCCCAACAGGTCTGGTTTTCCAGATATCTGAAGCATAGCACAGGTGATAGGATTTGCTGCTCAGTGATTGCAGGATTCAGACTGCATTTCCCCCAAGGCGATCTGTAAAACTTGGCCTGTTAGGGGTACTTGAGGACCACCGTTGGGAACCACTGATCTATACAAAGGGTCGGGTGCCAAATTGAAATCAAACGATGTGTGCGGCATGCGGCTCTGTTGATGATAATCAGCGTTACTCCCCAGTCGTCCGGACTGACAGCTTTGAATTATTCAGGTTCTGGTGGTGCGGCAGGTGCCCGTCCATCCAGCAGACAGGAGGCCATTAGGACGAGGCGGGCCCCGGGGCTCCGTTTAACACAGCCATTAATTTGGCCGGATAAATGGATTAATATTTGTTGCTGCCGGTACAGCTCAACATGGCCATTCATTTGGGAGAATAAAGCAGACAGATTATTTGTCGCCCCTGTTAATATAAAATGTATTCCCTTTTGCGGCTTCCCAGCTGCGCCCTGTGAGAAAGCAGGGAGAAGAAAGGTCGAAAAATTAAAAGGTCTTGCCAGAGCTGGGAGGAGACAGAGAAATCTTTAAACGACATGAAATTTATAGCTCGGTTTTCCATGTTTTGGCAGCCCCTGATTTAGGGCTCGGGATTCCTCATTGAATGGGTGTTTGAACAGGCAGCTTTTGATTGTAATGGCGAGGTAAATCACCTGCCACATGTGTCGATCACACTGTATCGATAAAGATTCCTGTGCCCAGAAAGAATCACAGTGGCTGCCCTGACCACTATTTTATTTCCAGATGGGTCGATCACACTGTATCAATAATGAATCTGGCGCCCAGAAAGAATCACGGAGGTTGCCCTGGCCGCCATATTATTTCCAGATGGGATAACACTGTATCGATAAAGATTCCTGTGCCCAGAAAGAATCACAGTGGCTGCCCTGACCACCATTTTATTTCCAGATGGGTCGATCACACTGTATCAATAATGAATCTGGCGCCCAGAAAGAATCACGGAGGTTGCCCTGGCCGCCATATTATTTCCAGATGGGATAACACTGTATCGATAAAGATTCCGGAGCCCAGAAAGAATCACGGAGGTTGCCCTGGCCGCCATATTATTTCCAGATGGGATAACACTGTATCGATAAAAATTCCGGAGCCCAGAAAGAATCACAGAGGCTGCTCTGACCGCCAGATTATTTCCAGATGGGATAACACTGTATCGATAATATTCCGCTGCACAGAAAGAATCACGGAGGTTGCCCTGACCGCCAGATTATTTCCAGATGGGATCACACTGTATCGATAAAGAATCTGGTGCCCAGAAAGAATCACAGAGGTTGCCCTGACCGCCATATTATTTCCAGATGGCTTAACAGCGTCCTACTGGCCCAATGAGGTCCTTCGAATTGCAGTCACAGACAGAGAAAATAATCAAATTCATGGGTCCGCAGGCAGATTCATTTCGCAATTTCACTGGGCATTTCCCGCGGGCGTGATTGCATCGTTACAAAAATCACGTAATAGATTTCTGCAGATATCTTATTTTTGGCAAATACCGGCAGGATTATGTGAAACGGAAAAATGTTCATAGCCCTGCACGGCCACAGCTTCACGCTAAATCCTGCTTCTTTTACAAAAGCAAAGGTTTTTCAGTCTTATTTCTATTGCATCCTTAAGCTGGGAAGAAAAATAAATTCTACGTATTTTCAGTACAGGACATTTTTTGTGTGCTTCATCAGAAGACATGGAGGCGCGTTGGGTTCAGAAATATCTTTGTGTGGGAGATGTTAATGTGCCTCTAGTGGATGGAGAACGAGCCATCCCACCCAGCTCCTCCTCCATCTGCACCTGACATTATTCTGAAAAGTACAATCGCTTAACCCCACCAGAAAATACCAAATTTACCTCAGATCCCTCCGTGGAGAGATTTGCGCGATCCACCGCTTCCTCAGTCAGAGGAACACTGAGAACAAATAGCTCCCAAAGTTCCTCCATGTATCCCTCCGCCGCCCCGTTCCGAGCTCTCTCGTACAAGCTCACGACTGCCTCTATGGAGTCCTATGGACTCCTGGAGCCGGTAACAGCGCAACGCTTAGCTGCTGGTGTTATCAAGTTGCGGCTCATAAGTATTACGACTCAAGCTGCTGGCAAAGCGTCTCAAGCATAATACAGGCGCTAAACTTGAGATGCAAATGGGAGGCGGCAGATGCAAACCTTTTCCATTTGCGTCTTACCCTTCACGTCTGTAACCGAAGCTTTCTCTACCTTTGTGCCCTTATCCTCCTTGGCACCCTTGCCCACACTTTACACGGTCTCTGTGTCCTCTGTTCCAGAGGTGCGGATGCTGGCCTCCTGCCAAGAGATCATGGACCAATTTGGAAAAGTCAGTTCTCAAGGACAATGGGCATAAGGGGCACCCAAGGGTTAAGGAGTTAGAAATACATTTATCTTGAAACTGTATTTTAGGAGTTGGTTTGTGTTAGGAGAACAATACACCTACATTGTATCTCTAATCTGATGCTCTGTGTTTGTTAATCCCTTCTATTGCGTAACTAATTAGGTTTCAGTGTCTTCTCTAGGAATTCAACTCCCCCTCATGTAGATAATGTATTCGGTTGATTGTGTCATGTTGCCTCCCCCTCCCTGTTGCCCATAAAACTGCTTTCATTTTCATTAAAATATATTCATTCCCCTGCATTAAGCTGTGTCTGGTGTTTTGGGGAGAGCTACATATAAATATATTGCACTCCCTCAAGTTTTGGCTGAGGGTTGTGAGAAGAGAAGCTGCTGCGGATCAGCTTGGCTGAAGAGAAGGGATGGACGCTGTAGCAGCTTTGGGTCTGGTCCACAAGCTGGAGACCAGTATACCCCAGTCGCTATTACAACGTCTAAGTTGTGATCTGGCCCCTAATATAAATACAGTATGTGTCCCTCGTCGCTGACCACTTTCCTGCCCATTGGGTTGCAGCTCATGTACAGATATAGGACCAGGATCGGCAGGGAAATCTAAGCCATTTCCTACTTGCTGCAGGGCTAGTGAATGATGCAAAAGAATCAAGGAGCATTCAGAGTCAAATATACATTTAAAGGTACAGTCTATGGTCAGGCAGCGTGGAGTGCCCCCCTCCTAAACCCCATTTGGTCGATAGCCGTCACTCGTCAGATGGTATTTGCATATCCCGCATGCCGGGGACCAACTTGTTGACGGATGATGTCGGCACACTTTCCATGCGGACATCCTGCGGACATTCCTGTCTCACAACACTTACAGCAGCGCACGTTCTGGGAGATGGTAGCCAAAGACTGCAGGTTACGCGAGTGCTTGCGCAGAATGAGGATTGGTGCTGTGCGTGCAACCCGAGAGGTGAGACATGTAGATGGCGGACCTGGAGGGCCGGGTATTTAAACAAGTCTCTAGGTATTGTAAGAAAGAAGTGATAACTCACGCCAATATATGAAATGAGGCTTTCGGTGTGAGTTTCCCCCGCCCAAAGATACATTTATCAAGACCTTATGGCACCTGAAATCAGTTCAGCGATAAAATCAAATGGAATCGCTAACGCCAATAATCTCGTGAGCGAGTAATGGCCAAAAGTGCAGAAAATTGTGTGAAATTTTTAACAGGAATCAAAATACCGATAAACCCTTAAAAGGTCTCTAACCAAAAACAATGGCCGACTTGCAGTCAAAAAAAAAGAAAAAAGCGTAGATTTCGGCAAATCAAGCCGAAATAAATCGAGCCCTGAATATATACTAACAGGTTAGCTATGGAGAGGATCATTGTTTGCAACGTAAATTTTAACACAAGGGGTTATTCAGAGAGAGACGATCTGGCCCCGAAATGTAACCGTACACTGAAAGTCAACGAACGGGTACATTTGGGGGCCATTCGTCTATTCAGAGAGCAAGCAGTTCGCCAAATCCTGGCGAATTGCCTGCACATACGGTGCCTGTTTGAGGGCAGTGAATCCCCATAGAGAAGCAATGCTTCGGCTATTCAGAGAACACAAACCAGCTGAGAAAGGTTGACGAAATGCCCTGCCATTCGGTGGTTTCATTCGACAGGTTTATTCAGGCGAATTCCATAGGCTTCAATGTTAAAAATATTCCCGTTTTAATTCAATATCTAATAAACCGTCGATTATAATATTCTGCAGTAAAAAGTCTATTTATAGATTTTTTTTTAGGATCTTTTTGTCCAAAAAATTCAAAATCGATTTTTCTGTAACAGCCCTTTTTATTATCATTCATAGGATCTTTATATGTAAATACAGACATTTTCGTTGAGTTGTTTTCTTGCAAACAGCGTTTCAATATTGAAACTTTCAAAGCATTTTTTTTTTTTTTACCCCGTTCGTCTGCTTGTCGGCTTTTTCTGGCAGCTGCTCTGTGCTGTGATCGGCGGCTCCTCGGATTTTTCCAGCGTGGTTTTTCCGATGGTTGCGGTGGGTTTTCCCTGCAATGCTTGCTGAATACACCGCAGGGTGAGGAACTTTGATTCCCCGAAGTACAGGGAAGAGTGGGGAACGAGAGAGCACCGAATTGTCGCTGATATTTCAGTGCTCTCTCTGAATAACCCCCTATAAAAGGAAGCTGAACGGTCACACTGTACTTTTATTGGCGCAATGTCAAAACAATACGTACGCATAAAGTTTTCTTAAAAGCAAACTGAAAAACTCAGCACTGCTACTGTGAAAGAAAAAAGAAAAAAAAACACCTAATTTTCTTGATAGGTTCATGTAACAAATCGATGCTCCTTTTAAATTCTCAGTTTTTTTTTTGTTCTTGTCAAGTTCTTGAAGCTTTTCAGACTTCAGCTTGTGCTGAACCTCGTTGTTAAACACGTCGGAAACGCCGCTGCGGCTTTTAATTTAATCTTTTTATGAAGAAGGCGTCCCCTTTCAAATCGGAGAGCTGCAACTCCTGCCCGAGGTACAGACTGTCATAAGACATCAATGCGAGTTCCAGGCGTCGTGCGACGGCTGGAAATTAGACTCAGGCTCCGAAAACCCGCTCGCTTTGTGAATTCAGGCCACACGCGGCGGGTTTATGACACACAGATCCGTAAGCCAGCCAATGGGAAAGCTCGGCAAACTCATTACGGTAGATTATATCCTGTTTTGTCACTTCGCCTGCGCTAGTTGTTCAAACGATCCGTCACAGTAACAATGTGTCGGCGAGGCCTACATTAACGCGGGGAGAGTTAGCGCAGTATCATTTTTAATGATTTTATCATCTGAAGGGAAGACTTCACTCGGATATCAGGGATGAGGAGGCGTAATAAAAAGAAAAAAAAAATACAAGTTCAGAAAAGGGACATGAAATGCAAAATGAGAGACGCTGGCCTGTATGATCATTTTCTGGTCAACATCGATCCTGTGGCAACACCTTAAACCTCTGCCACGGAAGCCCCAAAGGCTGAAAGAAGACGAGAGAGTGACGGGGGGGGGGGGAGTAAGGAAAAGGAGTGAGAGAGAGAAAACGTGAGCAAAAGAGGGGGGGGCAAGCAAATGTGGAGTCCGGGAAGGTAGAGAAGGAGGGAGAGAAAGAGAAGGGGAAAAAAAACAAAAATCACAGCGAGTGAAAAGGACAAGAGAGTAGGAGAGGAAAAGGAACGAGCAAGAGGGGGAGAGGGAAAGGAACGAGCAAGAGGGGGAGAGGAAAAGGAACGAGCAAGAGGGGGAGAGGAAAAGGAACGAGCAAGAGGGGGAGAGGAAAAGGAACGAGCAAGAGGGGGAGAGGAAAAGGAACGAGCAAGAGGGGGAGAGGAAAAGGAACGAGCAAGAGGGGGAGAGGAAAAGAACAAGCAAAGGGGAGAGGGAAAGGATGAGAGAGAGGGGGGAGGAAACGCGGAGAGAGAGGGGGAGAGGAAAAGGACGAGAGAGGGGGGAGAGGAAAAGGACGAGAGAGGGGGAGAGGGAAAGGACGAGAGAGGGGGGAGAGGAAAAGGACGAGAAAGAGGGGGAGAGGAAAAGGACGAGAAAGACGGGGAGAGAGGAAAAGGACGAGAAAGACGGGGAGAGGAAGAGGACGAGAAAGAGGGGGAGAGGAAAAGGAACGAGCAAGAGGGGGAGAGGGAAAGAACGAGCAAGAGGGGGAGAGGAAAAGGAACGAGCAAGAGGGGGAGAGGAAAAGGAACGAGCAAGGAGGGGAGAGGAAAAGGAACGAGCAAGAGGGGGAGAGGAAAAGGAACGAGCAAGAGGGGGAGAGGAAAAGAACAAGCAAAGGGGAGAGGGAAAGGATGAGAGAGAGGGGGGAGGAAACGGGAGAGAGAGGGGGAGAGGAAAAGGACGAGAGAGGGGGGAGAGGGAAAGGACGAGAGAGGGGGAGAGGGAAAGGACGAGAGAGGGGGGAGAGGAAAAGGACGAGAAAGAGGGGGAGAGGAAAAGGACGAGAAAGACGGGGAGAGGAAAAGGACGAGAAAGACGGGGAGAGGAAGAGGACGAGAAAGAGGGGGAGAGGAAAAGGACGAGAAAGAGGGGGAGAGGAAAAGGACGAGAGAGGGAGAAAAAAAGGACAAGAAAGAGGGGGAGAGGAAATGATGAAGTAAGAGGGGGAGAGGAAATGATGAAGTAAGAGGGGGAGAGGAAATGATGAAGTAAGAGGGGGAGAGGAAATGATGAAGTAAGAGGGGGAGAGGAAATGATGAAGTAAGAGGGGGAGAGGAAATGAAGACGCAAGAGGGGGAGAGGAAATGAAGAAGTAAGAGGGGGAGAGGAAATGAAGAAGTAGAGGGGGGAGAGGAAATGAGAAGTAAGAAGAGGGGGAGAGGAAATGATGAAGTAAGAGGGGGAGAGAAAACAGACGAGAGAGAGAGGGGGATGAAAAGGATGAACAAGAGGGGAGATGAAAAGGATGATTATGGGGGGGTGAGAGAGGGGAAGAGGAAAAGGACGGATGAGAGGGGGAAAGGAAACAGACGAGAGAGGGGGAGAGGAAAAGGACACATGAGAGGGAGTGAGGAACAAAAATGGAGCACAGCCAGAAAGGAGAGGAGAAACAAAAAAATAGAGAAGGGAGGGAGAAGGGAGAGGAAACCTAGGGGGGGGAGAGAAGGGGGAAGTAAGTGGGAGAGATGGTTTGGGAGAGAATGTGAGTGGGAGATGGGGTGGTAGAATGAAGAGGTTTAAGGAGTTGACGGATAGCACGAGAAAGGTAAAGAAAGTGAGAGGAAATGAAATAAGCAAGAAAAATTGAGAGGGACAGAGTAAAAGAAAGCGGAAGAGTGGGAGACGGGGTGTCACGTGTAGACTGCGGGTGGTGTAGCAGGATAGGGTTGTGAGCCCAGGATGCAGTGATGGAGGCAGGTTCAGGATAATAAAGGGTGTTTATTGTAGACAAACACGGTAGCATAGAATCAGACAAGGAACAGGCAATAGAGTGGTCAGGGTTCAGCAAGGGGTCTGGTACACGGGGAGTCTTAGATGGGGGCAGAGGGGGAGCAGGATGGGAGGGTACCGGTATATGGAAGCGATGAAAGTCCAGATAATAGCAGAGGGTCCTTGGAGTCTTTGGTAGGGAATTCAGGAGATTGTCAGGAGGTTTCAGGGAGCTTTGGCAGATAGGTTTGCAGTCAGCAACTTCAATGTGGAAGTGAATTCGGGAGGGCGTAGCTTCCTGATATAGTGGGATAATCAGGGGAAGGTGAGGTCAGGTGAGGTTCTAGGGCTAGAATGCTGGGAACACACAGAAGTGCTAGGAAGGTGCATTGTTCATGGTGTGGGGTTGGCGTGGATGACAGGGGCCAGAGCGTGGCAATCCTGACACGGGGCATAGATATGAAGGGGAAGAAATGACATAGATATGAACGGGTAAGGATGGGGGAGAAGTGGCACAAGCGAGTGAAGGGGAGAGAGAATGAAGTGACCTGGGCAAATTAAAGTGGCACGGAGAAAAGAAGGGGAGCAGGGGCAAGTGGTGTTGGCGAATAAAGGGGAAGAAGTGGTGTGGGCGAGTAAAGAGGAAGAAATGGTGTTGGTGAGTAAAGGGGAAGAAGTGTTGTGGGCGAGTAAAGGGGAAGAAGTGGTGTGGGCCAGTAAAGGGGAAGAAATGGTGTTGGCGAGTAAAGGGGAAGAAGTGGCGTGGGCCAGTAAAGGGGAAGAAGTGGCGTGGGCGAGTAAAGGGGAAGAAGTGGTGTTGGCGAGTAAAGGGGAAGAAGTGGCGTGGGCCAGTAAAGGGGAAGAAATGGTGTTGGCGAGTAAAGGGGAAGAAGTGGTGTTGGCGAGTAAAGGGGAAGAAGTGGTGTGGGCGAGTAAAGGGGAAGAAGTGGTGTGGGCGAGTAAAGGGGAAGAAATGGCGTTGGCGAGTAAAGGGGAAGAAGTGGTGTGGGCGAGTAAAGGGGAAGAAGTGGCGTGGGCCAGTAAAGGGGAAGAAATGGTGTTGGCGAGTAAAGGGGAAGAAGTGGTGTGGGCGAGTAAAGGGGAAGAAGTGGTGTGGGCCAGTAAAGGGGAAGAAGTGGTGTGGGCCAGTAAACGGGAAGAAGTGGTGTGGGCGAGTAAAGGGGAAGAAGTGGTGTGGGCCAGTAAAGGGGAAGAAGTGGTGTGGGCGAGTAAAGGGGAAGAAGTGGCGTGGGCCAGTAAAGGGGAAGAAGTGGCGTGGGCCAGTAAAGGGGAAGAAGTGGCGTGGGCCAGTAAAGGGGAAGAAGTGGCGTGGGCGAGTAAAGGGGAAGAAGTGGTGTGGGCGAGTAAAGGGGAAGAAGTGGTGTGGGCGAGTAAAGGGGAAGAAGTGGCGTGGGCGAGTAAAGGGGAAGAAGTGGTGTGGGCGAGTAAAGGGGAAGAAGTGGTGTGGGCGAGTAAAGGGGAAGAAATGGTGTTGGCGAGTAAAGGGGAAGAAGTGGTGTGGGCGAGTAAAGGGAAGAAGTGGTGTGGGCGAGTAAAGGGGAAGAAGTGGTGTGGGCGAGTAAAGGGGAAGAAGTGGTGTGGGCGAGTAAAGGGGAAGAAGTGGCGTTGGCGAGTAAAGGGGAAGAAGTGGCGTGGGCCAGTAAAGGGGAAGAAGTGGCGTGGGACAGTAAAGGGGAAGAAGTGGCGTGGGACAGTAAAGGGGAAGAAGTGGCGTGGGCCAGTAAAGGGGAAGAAGTGGCGTGGGCGAGTAAAGGGGAAGAAGTGGCGTGGGCGAGTAAAGTGGAAGAAGTGGTGTGGGCGAGTAAAGGGGAAGAAGTGGTGTGGGCGAGTAAAGGGGAAGAAGTGGTGTGGGCGAGTAAAGGGGAAGAAGTGGTGTGGGCGCGTAAAGGGGAAGAAGTGGTGTGGGCGCGTAAAGGAGAGATAGGCATAGAGAGAGAAATGGAGAAAGAGAATGGAGTGTCTGGTACGTGCATCATCCATTCAGTCTATATCACTGTATCCAGAAAAGCTTGTGCTTGGATATTTGTGGGTTTGGAGAGATAGAAAATAAAAATTGATTCCGTTAAGATGATATAAAATGTACAGGTGGGAACCAGATGTTCCAACTCGTAATCCTCTGTAACAGGAGAAATCCCATTAGCGCAGGCTCCTCGGTCCCAGCGCTCATTCATCATTTAAAGCTTAATCAAACAAGCTAAATGAGACTTACAGCGGCTGCGAGACGCCGGCAGATACTTATGGTGCTGCTTTAACCGACCTCCTTCCAGGCTGCTCTGAAACCACGGGGCAGAGAGATGGAGCCGTGATACATTATATACGTTACCTCCTGAGATCCGTCACACCGAGTAACATATACAATGTATCACGGCTCCATGTCTCCTCCTGGGATCCGTCACACAGTGTAACGTATATAATGTATCCTGGCTCCATGTCTCCTCCTGAGATCCGTCACACAGTGTAACGTATATAATGTATCCTGGCTCCATGTCTCCTCCTGAGATCCGTCACACAGTGTAACGTATATAATGTATCACGGCTCCATGTCTCCTCCTGGGATCCGTCACACAGTGTAATGTATATAATGTATCCTGGCTCCATGTCTCCTCCTGGGATCCATCACACAGTGTAACGTATATAATGTATCCTGGCTCCATGTCTCCTCCTGAGATCCATCACACAGTGTAACGTATATAATGTATCCTGGCTCCATGTCTCCTCCTGAGATCCATCACACAGTGTAACGTATATAACGTATCACGGCTCCATGTCTCCTCCTGAGATCCATCACACAGTGTAACGTATATAATGTATCACGGCTCCATGTCTCCTCCTGGGATCCATCACACAGTGTAACGTATATAATGTATCACGGCTCCATGTCTCCTCCTGAGATCCGTCACACAGTGTAACGTATATAATGTATCACGGCTCCATGTCTCCTCCTGAGATCCGTCACACAGTGTAACGTATATAATGTATCACGGCTCCATGTCTCCTCCTGAGATCCGTCACACAGTGTAACGTATATAATGTATCACGGCTCCATGTCTCCTTCTGGGATCCGTCACACAGTGTAACGTATATAATGTATCACGGCTCCATGTCTCCTCCTGGGACCCGTCACACAGTGTAACGTATATAATGTATCACGGCTCCATGTCTCCTCCTGAGATCCGTCACACAGTGTAACGTATATAATGTATCACGGCTCCATGTCTCCTCCTGGATCCGTCACACAGTGTAACGTATATAATGTATCACGGCTCCATGTCTCCTCCTGAGATCCGTCACACAGTGTAACGTATATAATGTATCACGGCTCCATGTCTCCTCCTGAGATCCGTCACACAGTGTAACGTATATAATGTATCACGGCTCCATGTCTCCTCCTGGGATCCGTCACACAGTGTAACGTATATAATGTATCACGGCTCCATGTCTCCTCCTGGGATCCGTCACACAGTGTAACGTATATAATGTATCACGGCTCCATGTCTCCTCCTGGGATCCGTCACACAGTGTAACGTATATAATGTATCACGGCTCCATGTCTCCTCCTGGGATCCGATCCGTCACACAGTGTAACGTATATAATGTATCACGGCTCCATGTCTCCTCCTGAGATCCGTCACACAGTGTAACGTATATAATGTATCACGGCTCCATGTCTCCTCCTGGGATCCGTCACACAGTGTAACGTATATAATGTATCACGGCTCCATGTCTCCTCCTGAGATCCGTCACACAGTGTAATGTATATAATGTATCACGGCTCCATGTCTCCTCCTGAGATCCGTCACACAGTGTAATGTATATAATGTATCACGGCTCCATGTCTCCTCCTGAGATCCGTCACACAGTGTAATGTATATAATGTATCACGGCTCCATGTCTCCTCCTGAGATCCGTCACACAGTGTAACGTATATAATGTATCACGGCTCCATGTCTCCTCCTGAGATCCGTCACACAGTGTAACGTATATAATGTATCACGGCTCCATGTCTCCTCCTGGGATCCGTCACACAGTGTAACGTATATAATGTATCACGGCTCCATGTCTCCTCCTGAGATCCGTCACACAGTGTAACGTATATAATGTATCAAGGCTCCATGTCTCCTCCTGGGATCCGTCACACAGTGTAACGTATATAATGTATCACGGCTCCATGTCTCCTCCTGGGATCCGTCACACAGTGTAACGTATATAATGTATCACGGCTCCATGTCTCCTCCTGAGATCCGTCACACAGTGTAACGTATATAATGTATCACGGCTCCATGTCTCCTCCTGAGATCCGTCACACAGTGTAACGTATATAATGTATCAAGGCTCCATGTCTCCTCCTGGGATCCGTCACACAGTGTAACGTATATAATGTATCACGGCTCCATGTCTCCTCCTGGGATCCGTCACACAGTGTAACGTATATAATGTATCACGGCTCCATGTCTCCTCCTGAGATCCGTCACACAGTGTAACGTATATAATGTATCACGGCTCCATGTCTCCTCCTGAGATCCGTCACACAGTGTAACGTATATAATGTATCACGGCTCCATGTCTCCTCCTGGGATCCGTCACACAGTGTAACGTATATAATGTATCACGGCTCCATGTCTCCTCCTGGGATCCGTCACACAGTGTAACGTATATATATAATGTATCACGGCTCCATGTCTCCTCCTGGGATCCGTCACACAGTGTAACGTATATAATGTATCACGGCTCCATGTCTCCTCCTGGGATCCGATCCGTCACACAGTGTAACGTATATAATGTATCACAGCTCCATGTCTCCTCCTGAGATCCGTCACACAGTGTAACGTATATAATGTATCACGGCTCCATGTCTCCTCCTGGGATCCGTCACACAGTGTAACGTATATAATGTATCACGGCTCCATGTCTCCTCCTGAGATCCGTCACACAGTGTAATGTATATAATGTATCACGGCTCCATGTCTCCTCCTGAGATCCGTCACACAGTGTAATGTATATAATGTATCACGGCTCCATGTCTCCTCCTGAGATCCGTCACACAGTGTAACGTATATAATGTATCACGGCTCCATGTCTCCTCCTGAGATCCGTCACACAGTGTAACGTATATAATGTATCACGGCTCCATGTCTCCTCCTGGGATCCGTCACACAGTGTAACGTATATAATGTATCACGGCTCCATGTCTCCTCCTGGGATCCGTCACACAGTGTAACGTATATAATGTATCACGGCTCCATGTCTCCTCCTGGGATCCGTCACACAGTGTAACGTATATAATGTATCACGGCTCCATGTCTCCTCCTGGGATCCGATCCGTCACACAGTGTAACGTATATAATGTATCACGGCTCCATGTCTCCTCCTGAGATCCGTCACACAGTGTAACGTATATAATGTATCACGGCTCCATGTCTCCTCCTGAGATCCGTCACACAGTGTAACGTATATAATGTATCACGGCTCCATGTCTCCTCCTGAGATCCGTCACACAGTGTGTAACGTATATAATGTATCACGGCTCCATGTCTCCTCCTGGGATCTGTCACACAGTGTAACGTATATAATGTATCACGGCTCCATGTCTCCTCCTGAGATCCGTCACACAGTGTAACGTATATAATGTATCACGGCTCCATGTCTCCTCCTGAGATCCGTCACACAGTGTAACGTATATAATGTATCACGGCTCCATGTCTCCTCCTGAGATCCGTCACACAGTGTAACGTATATAATGTATCACGGCTCCATAGTCCTCCTGGGATCCGTCACAAGGCATAATAAAGGTGTACATTTAAAAGTGATAAAACAAGAGCCTGATAAATTAAAGTTTTTTCTGCGTACCACCTCAATAAAACCACAGGATAATAAGAATAATTTATTGTCACATGAAAGTAATAGCTATTTAATCCAATGCAGACTGTCTGGGTCACAAGCTGCCCCGTCTAATTCCAGTCTCATGCTATGCCAGCATTTTAATGATTTATACCTTAATAGAATTTGAACAAGAAATTAAATCTAAAAAGTTTTCGTTTCTGGAGAAATGCTGAGAAATATCTCTAATCCCTATTAGCCTTTTTCTTTTATTTAATTTACATTTACTACAGAAAATTTTGAGAAATTATGTACGTTTGATCGCTTTCTGTATTGAATGTCATGGTAGAGAAAAAAATATATATTTTTAATCTAATAAAACACACTAACATGCAACATCACCCTGGCAATTAAGAGAGTGAATTCGCAGCCATTGATACATATATATATATATAATATATATAATATATGTGTATATTGTAATGGTTGATGATAATTGCTCAGTAACAGGCAAAGTGTCGGTTGTTCATTTTTAGCCATGCTTGAATACATTTTATAAAAGTCTTTGATCGGAAACTCTTTTCATCGCTCACATTTTTCATGTTCCCTGTACAAGGCCTTTGTTTGAAAGCATTGTTTTGCTGTATTTGGCAACACAAAGATGTTTATTTGTTTTGCATTTTCTCTTTTTGTAACATTTCAGCTTTTACATATAATAAAAACTGCAATGTGCCAAAAAAGTCTAAATGTTCCATTAACATACAGGGCAATTCGGAGAGCATCGAAATGTCACTGACATAGCGGTGCGCTTTGATTATCCGCACTTTAGTGAGTCCGATTCGCTGACCCTGTGATGAATTCAGCATTCACCGCAGGGTCCCCTTAGTGCGGCAAATCGACCGCCGAACAAATCGAACCACCGCCGCCAACCTGCTGCCCACAACCAAACGTAGCCGACGAACACAGCGCCAACCAGCTGCAGAAAAAAGCCGACAAGCCGCCGGATGGGTAAGAAGTAAAAAAAAAAAAAAAAACGATTGAAAGTGTCAAATTTAAACCGCTGTTTGCAAAAAAACTACTGAACGAAAATGTCTGGAATTTACATATAAAATCCAATGAATGATAATATAAAGGTCTGTGACAGAAAAAAGAAAAGAACGCTATATAAAAAAAAAAAAATTATCGAAAAAATACCCAAAAATGCCTAAAGAATCCTAAGAAAATATAAAATAATAATTAGAGACTTTTTGCTGCAGATTAAAATAATAAACGGTTTATTAGATATTGGATTAAAACGGGAATATTTTTAACATTAATTTCTATGGGATTCGCCTGAATAAACCTGCCGAATGAAACCACTGAACAGCAGGGCATTTCGGCAACTTTTCACTCCTGTTCAATGTGAATAGATTAACCATTGCTTCTCTATGGGGGATTTCACTGCTGCCGAACAGGCACCTTATTTCGCTGGTATTTCGCCAAAATTAGGTGAACTGCCTGCTTGCTGAATGGCCCCGAAATGTCACAGTGCGGGGCAATTCACTTTTCAGTGCAACTTCGGGGCCAGATCAGCTCTCTCTCAATAACCCGATTTTTTTCTTTCAGATTTTGTACTTCACTGGTAATTTGTTCCATCATATAACCCCTTAATTATCACGGTCAAGTATGCTTGATTCTGAGGTCCTGAAGATCAAGTACACTCGATCTGGACATATTCTGTAGCAATGCAAAGGAATTCTATTCATTGTAAATTAAATTAATTTGCAACTGATCTCCACGATTTCCCATAAACCCACTGGGTCCTAGCAGTGGTTTTATGGAAAACCACTTGACAGTGAAGGAGTTAACTTCAGTGTAGATATGCTAAATTGTGTTAACGCTAAAAAATAAAAACTGGAAAGAAATGTTCTAAACCTCTGAAGTGGCTGTGTGTGTGTGTACGTGTGTGTGTGCGTTCGTGTGTACGTGTGTGTGTGTACGTGTGATTGTGTGTGTGTGTACGTGTGATTGTGTATGTATGTACGTGTGTGTGCGTTCGTGTGTACGTGTGTGTATGTGTACGTGTGTGTGTACGTGTGTGTATACGTGTGTGTGCGTGTGTGTACGTGTGATTGTGTGTACGTGTGTGTGTGTGTGCGTTCGTGTGTGTGCGTTCGTGTGTGTGTGTGTGTACGTGTGATTGTGTGTACGTGTGTGTGCGTGCGTACGTGTGTGTACGTCTGTGTGACCACATGAAACACCGATAGCACAGTCACACGTACTGATAAAACATCTGACTTTGAACCTTATAAAAAGGAACCCATGTATCACTGCAGAATTCGGTTCTTTTCCAATGATTTCTCGGAAGGATTCTGATCACACGAGGCTATCTTTTCAGATGAGCACAAAGAGGGGCTTTCGTGCTCATCAAAGGAGTCGGAGCCGATCTCAGTCTGCTCGATAATGTGCTATAATTTGACTTTCGTCAAATGGCTTGGTGATCGGTGTAAAAGATCACTCCGAGAGATGGAAGGGCGTGCTTTGACCGCGGGAAGTCCTGCAATAATGAAGAATCTAATGTAGATTTCTTAGAAGAATCAACTAATTGAAGCTGTAAGTATCAAGTGCAATCACTGGACTCCAACCGCACCGTGGCGTCCATTAATAAAAGGTATCTCTGAAACGGTGTGCGTGTGTTTTTAAGAAGTGTGGCCTCCATTAAGAAAAAAATATATAAAATTTAAAAGAGATTATATATAAAATCCCACATTTTTTTCATAGTGGAGATCACACTGCTTTTTAAAACCACAAAACATATATTAAAAAAACCCATTAACCGACACTTTCCTTGCAGCAGCTTAATGCAAAGATTTGTGTATTTTTCTGGTGCACTGTCCCAAAAATCCTATAACAAAGAGGATCGTGGACACAGTCCAGGGTCTAACACGAGATCTAAAACCAACACATTCATTTAAACACAAACAACCGACATTTCTGCCCTAACTGAACCATTATCAAATCCCACATACACAAAACAGAAAAATAAATCATTTACTTATTGTAAAGCGCTGCGGAAACTGTTGGCGCTATATAAATGATAATTTAGTTTCTAAAAGGTTCTATCACCTTGATCTCTATAGATTGTCCTAAAACTTGCCATTATGCCAACTTATAACACGAAAGTGTAGTATGAAATCAGGCTACAGTCCGGCTCCATAATGGGAGATGTGATAAAAAGGGCCATGGCACCAGCCTTTAGGCGCTCCGCCGACATTCACGGATGACTGACAAAACTATTGAAGTAGTTTAAGGCACATTCTAGAAAGCTGAACTTGTTATAGTGTCCCAATTTTTTAAAAGTTCTACAAAACAGATTGTAACTGCACCCTGAAGTCATGTCGATCAGAGATCCTGGGAATTAGATTTCCTGGCTTTCATTAAATAAAAAATTTACAAAGGTCACTGGGAATGAAAGGTACTTCCAGGAGCACAACCATGTCCTGCATGTATGTATGTATTATAATCCTCATCTCTCACGCAACGTCAGACTCTACCCGTCTCTCCAGTCCTTCAAGAAGTCTCTGAAAACACATTACTTTAGAGAAGCCTATCATCTCACTCCCTAATCTCCCATGGTTCATTTCCTGCTCCATCTTCCCACACAGCACACATGCGCCCCACTTCTTCATGCTCTCTACTCACCCTCACCTAGTGTGTCACCCTCTCCTCTTAGATTGTAAGCTCTCGAGCAGGGTCCGCTCTCCTACTGCTCTGTGTGTGTAATGTGTATGTATATTTGTTATTCTGCCTCTCCCATTGTACAGCGCTACAGAACTTGCTGGTGCTTTGTAAATGCTTGTAACTGTAATGTTAAATTTTCGACCGTGGATTCTAATTCCGCAGTATAAAGAAGGGACGCCACATTCTCCATGTTGTTCTGAATAACCACACACACACACAACGTGACCAATTTGTCATGTCATAGTTTGACTCACCAGTGTGGGATCGCTGGGCATGAAAACTTCACTCAAAACTCAAACATCAAATGTTCACCCTCGATGCAGGTTATGACACTTAAACTACCCTTCCGCCTCAATTCCTACACCAGTAAATCCCGATGCCCTGGACGCTTACACCCACATGACGCTCACCCAGGCTTTTTATTATCAGGGATGCTTCAGCATTTGCGAGAGAGATTTTTCCCTCCTTCCTTTATCACCATACATACGCAGATATGGGCAGTAATCCAGGAGTAAAGCAGAGTGCAAGGAGACAAAAGTTAAAAATTCCCTTTTTGTGCCGCAGCGCCAGACATGATGGGATTCGTCTGCAGAGGAATGGCAGTCTTGTGGATGTACTTAAGAGGCTGGATAAGTCTGGATTTAGCTGACAGCCGCTACCGAAGCTTGCGCGGCGAAGACAACAAGACATTAAATCTTAAGACGTGCTAAGCATGAGGATGACTTGCGGCTGCTTCTTGTCACTGGATGGCTGGTAATGAACAGAAGGTGTGAGATTTCTACATAACGAGCGCATGGCGCCTCACAGGGCTGCTAGCAAGAGCGCGAGATGTGCGGGAGAAGGTGTACAGAGAAGGGGGGGGGGGATACACTGATACAGCCAAAAATCCAAATCCAGGTCTACAAGCTACAAAGAAACAGGATACTTAATGTAGCAACGCACATGTATCTAGGAGGACACATTTGTCAAGGAGGAACAAACACAAGATTCATACTCAATTACTGAGAGCAATCTCAAGATCGGGAACCGAGGGAACTTTTGGGGATCAGGGATCAACTTCATGAAGTCAGAGTTCCAAGTCCCTAAACTATCATTCCACTGGTGCCATGCAACTCTTGTGGTGATCCAGACGAAGCAGTAGCACCCTTGGTTACCCAGGGAGAGAGGTTGCACCTGTGGTGACCAGTAGCACCCATTGGGAGCCGGAGAGAACGATAGCACCCATGGAGAGCTGGGAACAACGTTTGTACCAGTGCTGAGCCGGGGAGAACGGTTGCACCCGTGGTGACCAGTAGCACCGGTTGTGAGCTGGGGAGAACGGTCGTACCAGTGGTGAGCCAGGGTGAACAGGAGCACCCGCGTTGAGCCGGGGAGAACGGTAGCACCCGCGTTGAGCCGGGGAGAACGGTAGCACCCGCGTTGAGCCGGGGAGAACGGTAGCACCCGCGTTGAGCCGGGGAGAACGGTAGCACCCGCGTTGAGCCGGGGAGAACGGTAGCACCCGCGTTGAGCCGGGGAGAACGGTAGCACCCGCGTTGAGCCGGGGAAAACGGTAGCACCCGCGTTGAGCCGGGGAGAACGGTAGCACCCGTGGTGAGCCGGGGAGAACGGTAGCACCCGTGGTGAGCCGGGGAGAACGGTAGCACCCGTGGTGAGCCGGGAAGAACGGTAGCACCCGTGGTGAGCTAAGGACAATGGTAGCCCCCCGTGTTGAGCCGGGGAGAATGGTAGCACCCGTGGTGTCCCATGGAAAGCGGTAGCAGCCATGGTGACACGGGAAGATCAGTAGTGCCTGTGAAGATACTCAGAGAGCAGTACGGCACAGATGGGATGTAGCTATCAGTGTGCGGGTCACAGCAGGGTCTAAATTTCTGGTTGGCAAGTAATCTGCACCCCACAATCTCACTGCTGACGTTAGGATTGGCTGCTGATGAAGTGGGCAGACAAGACAGCCTTGTATCGGATTAGAACTCAGATCAGCCAATCACGGCTTTGAAAGCCTCTGAACGGATTGGGACATCCCTTACATAACCTACTGATTAACAATGTGGATAGATCGCTTTTCTCTGGTCGGTCCGTCTATTCCTCGTGACTGATTTCACTGTATAAATGACTTCCAAGAACATTGTGTAAAAGTAAATGCACATTATTTTATATGGCAGACAGGAAAGATTTAGCGAGATGCCAACTTAATCGTAAAATATTTACACATACTATACACACAGACGCACTTTAAATTCTAGGTGTAGTTTGTGTCTGCGGAAAAGCTTAAAAGTACAAACAATAATGTAAGAAAACGCATTAAAATAAAAATTAAAATGTAATTTCCATTTGAAGTTGCTGCACATCCTTTAACTCTAAATCCCCTGGCATTGTGGTGTGCGCTGACCAGACCAGGGAAAGACTCTGGCATCCGGGCGCTCCCTAATTTATGGGTTAAGTGCCAACGCTCCGCGTGTGCCATAACTTTCTGTCTTTTTGGAGAAATCAGGGATTTTAAGAAGTTGAAATATGACTTTCCAGCATTAATAAATAGTTTTAAGGTAGTGGTCGATTTTCTACTCTGAGAATCCCTCGCTGCACAAAGTTTCTGGTAGTACAAGTACTTGTATGAGGTGGGGGAGTGTCCAGCTTCCTACTGCAGCATGCTTGATAAGAGGGAGGGCTTACAGGTTAATGCACGAATTGCAGAGGGACTAAAAACTAACAATATTACAATGGAAAGTGATTTTTACGTTGCGGCTCCTGAAAGAATATCTGAGTCACCTGTAGAGATTGTGTGAATTGTTGTTGTTCTATCAGCGCATATGACATGTTAGAACAATAGATAATAAGACATAGTTTGTCTAGCAGTATTACGGTCAAAATACGGGATCACCCCATTTACACTACAACTCCTATAATCCATAGTCATTATAAGAAGTGCCAGTAGCATCATGCATTGCTGTAAAATAACCCCAGGTTATACAAACAGCTCCCTGCTGGAAAAAAGAGGGACACAACTCACCCCAGCCGCAAATCCCAAACTCCCATCCAGGATCCGCCGCTGCATCAAAGAAAAAAGAGGGGGGTTACGGAACTTTCTTACATTGGGTAATGCAGACATGAGTAAAGGCCAGACTCCCTGTATTGTGTCCTCTGTGTATATTATGTGTGACGCAGACATATCAGTAAATCCCAGACTCCCTGTATTGTGTCCTCTGTGTATTATGTGTGGCACAGACATATCATTGAATCCCAGACTCCCTGTGTTGTGTCCTCTGTGTGTATTATGTGTGACGCAGACATATCAGTAAATCCCAGACTTCCTGTATTGTGTCCTCGGTGTATCCCAGACATATCATTGAATCCCAGACTCCCTGTATTGTGTCCTCTGTGTATATTATGTGTGACGCAGACATATCAGTAAATCCCAGACTTCCTGTATTGTGTCCTCTGTGTGTATTATGTGTATCCCAGACATATCATTGAATCCCAGACTCCCTGTGTTGTGTCCTCTGTGTGTATTATGTGTGACGCAGACATATCAGTAAATCCCAGACTCCCTGTATTGTGTCCTCTGTGTATATTATGTGTGACGCAGACAAATCAGTAAATCCCAGACTCCCTGTATTGTGTCCTCTGTGTATATTATGTGTGACGCAGACATATCAGTAAATCCCAGACTTCCTGTATTGTGTCCTCTGTGTATCCCAGACATATCATTGAATCCCAGACTCCCTGTGTTGTGTCCTCTGTGTATTATGTGTGGCACAGACATATCATTGAATCCCAGACTCCCTGTGTTGTGTCCTCTGTGTATTATGTGTGACACAGACATATCATTGAATCCCAGACTCCCTGTGTTGTGTCCTGTGTATTATGTGTAACACAGACATGGTAGTGAATCCCAGACTCCCTGTATTGTGACCCTTCTATTCTGTAGGAGCTCCAGGTAAGGAATCATTCTATAGTATCTGCACACATTTCCATGGTCCATCGTGTCGCAGGTGGAATTACTGTCCTTTAGCTTATAGTTTATTCAGTGACCCTATCGCTCCCCCAGCAAAGCGGGAACCACACACACTTAACGTGCACTGATACAAGACATAAATGTGTGGCATTATTACGGTTAATACAGTGATCATGTTGGTATTAAAGGGGTTAAAAGCACAAAACCGTCGCCCGATGGCTCTGTAAATCTGGGTTTTAGAAGGGGGATTAGACGCCGGTGTCAGCTGAATTATCAATCTGTCAGTGACGGCGTGTTGGGCCGTGTCACATTTGATCTCAGTGACGAGATCCTCGGATCACAGTAGACAGGCGGCATCTTTTCCTCAGCGCAAACTCCCACAATCCTACTATTCGTCTATCCATAAAATTACAAGGGCACAAAAAAACAGCAAAAGAAAGAAAAAAGTATGAAGAAAAAAAACGAGGTGGTGTCGGGATAACTGTAACGCCAGCGCAGACATGAGAGGAGCATCAACGGTGAGGTGAAGGTTACAGAAGATCAAGACTCTTACCTGACCGCTGGAGAAGACAAACACCAGCGCGGATCCTGCTGCCGTCAGTCCCCATGTGAAGAGGGTCCCTAGCAGGGACTGCAGCAGAGGACTGGCCCCCTCGATCATCCTAACGGGTACTGGAAGAGATCAAACCAACAGACATTGGTAAAAGCACACATGGGTCAAATACCTCAACAGACACATTGTAACCATCGGCAACTCTGACTGAAACAATGGAAAAGCCACGAAATACTTGTTTTTAAGAGGTGGGACTGATTTAGGTTCAAAATCCACGATGATGATTTCCCTTTCTTTAAGACATGAAATTTTATTATAATTACATATGAAAGACCAGCAAAATCAGGCGTCGTGCCTGCAGATCCTCACTGAGAAAGGACACACAGGTTTCCGAAGCCCCTGGCTCTAACCAGTCACCCGGCAGACTGAGATAGGACCTTAAACCCCCAAATCCCTGATGCTAATGCGGGAAGAGAGCGACAGTCCCATTCGCGCGTCACCATGTCAACTTATCACGATGCAGAGGGAAAACGAAGTCCCTCGTGTCGGCCCCAGGTCCGATCCTCCTCTCTAGTGAAGGGAGAACGTCCGCAAGGCCGCGGTGTCTGCTGGTTTTGTCACATCGCTGAGCACGCCAGACTTCTTCCATCCGTCCCTTGACCGCAGTCTCTTTATTTAATATATATATATATATATATATTGTCGCTCTCTGGACGGCGTAGGAACTGAAGTGGAATTTTCGTGACATTCGGAGGAAAAGCGCAGACGTTCTCCCCTTCGCCTTTCCATGTTTAGAGAAACCGCACGGAAAACTGTCCCTACTCCTTTTTAAACAGCGCAGCCTGAAGACGAATGAATCCAGATCGAATGCAGAGATATCAGGAAAGCACAAGAGTGTAACTTTTATATATATATATATATATTTTGTTTTAATCCTTGTAGTTAAAGAGCATTCCGGCGGCCCCCGCAACCAAAACAAGACTAAAATTACACAGAATCGCGACGACCACGCGGAGACCATTCCTGGAATAAAAACTAAACCAGACCCAGAGAAATCTTATCCAGAATTACCGGGAAAATCAACAACAAAAAAATGCATTTAAAAGATGTACAACGTGCGAGAAAACATATAAAATAACAAAAACAAGCTACTCTGATTAAAGATAAAATAATGATTAAACGTTTTATCCAGGTGAGAGAAGGTTTTGGCAACGTTTTGATTCCAGACTGTAAAGAAAAGCAGGAGCGATTTGTTGTGATTCGATTGCAAGTTTTTTAGTTTTGTTTTTTTGAGAAAGTATTTTCCCAGGAAGGATAGAGCGAGATTTCTCTCATTTTCCAGGAAGGATACAGCGAGATTTCTCTCATTTTCCAGGAAGGATAGAGCGAGATTTCTCTCATTTTCCAGGAAGGATAGAGCGAGATTTCTCTCATTTTCCAGGAAGGATACAGAGAGATTTCTCTCATTTTCCAGGAAGGATACAGCGAGATTTCTCTCATTTTCCAGGAAGGATAGAGCGAGATTTCTCTCATTTTCCAGGAAGGATAGAGCGAGATTTCTCTCATTTTTCAGGAAGGATAGAGCGAGATTTCTCTCATTTTCCAGGAAGGATAGAGCGAGATTTCTCTCATTTTCCAGGAAGGATAGAGCGAGATTTCTCTCATTTTTCAGGAAGGATACAGCGAGATTTCTCTCATTTTCCAGGAAGGATACAGCGAGATTTCTCTCATTTTCCAGGAAGGATACAGCGAGATTCTCTCTCATTTTCCAGGAAGGAGTATAGAGCGAGATTTCTCTCATTTTCCAGGAAGGATAGAGCGAGATTTCTCTCATTTTCCAGGAAGGATAGAGCGAGATTTCTCTCATTTTCCAGGAAGGATAGAGCGAGATTTCTCTCATTTTCCAGGAAGGATAGAGCGAGATTTCTCTCATTTTTCAGGAAGGATACAGCGAGATTTCTCTCATTTTCCAGGAAGGATACAGCGAGATTTCTCTCATTTTCCAGGACGGATACAGCGAGATTTCTCTCATTTTCCAGGAAGGATACAGCGAGATTTCTCTCATTTTCCAGGAAGGATACAGCGAGATTTCTCTCATTTTCCAGGAAGGATAGAGCGAGATTTCTCTCATTTTCCAGGAAGGATAGAGCGAGATTTCTCTCATTTTCCAGGAAGGATACAGCGAGATTTCTCTCATTTTCCAGGAAGGATACAGCGAGATTTCTCTCATTTTCCAGGACGGATACAGCGAGATTTCTCTCATTTTTCAGGAAGGATACAGCGAGATTTCTCTCATTTTCCAGGAAGGATACAGCGAGATTTCTCTCATTTTCCAGGAAGGATACAGCGAGATTTCTCTCATTTTCCAGGAAGGATACACTGAGATTTCTCTCATTTTCCAGGAAGGATACAGCGAGATTTCTCTCATTTTCCAGGACGATACAGCGAGATTTCTCTCATTTTCCAGGAAGGATACAGCGAGATTTCTCTCATTTTCCAGGAAGGATACAGCGAGATTTCTCTCATTTTCCAGGAATGATACACTGAAACTTCTCTCATTTTCCAGGAAGGATAGAGCGAGATTTCTCTCATTTTCCAGGAAGGATACAGCGAGATTTCTCTCATTTTCCAGGAAGGATAGAGCGAGATTTCTCTAATTTTCCAGGAAGGATACAGCGAGATTTCTCTCATTTTCCAGGAAGGATACACTGAAACTTCTCTCATTTTCCAGGAAGGATAGAGCGAGATTTCTCTCATTTTCCAGGAAGGATACACTGAGACTTCTCTCATTTTCCAGGAAGGATAGAGCGAGATTTCTCTCATTTTCCAGGAAGGATACAGCGAGATTTCTCTCATTTTCCAGGAAGGATAGAGCGAGATTTCTCTCATTTTCCAGGAAGGATACAGCGAGATTTCTCTCATTTTCCAGGAAGGATACAGCAAGATTTCTCTCATTTTCCAGGAAGGATACAGCGAGATTTCTCTCATTTTCCAGGAAGGATACAGCGAGATTTCTCTCATTTTCCAGGAAGGATACACTGAGATTTCTCTCATTTTCCAGGACGGATACAGCGAGATTTCTCTCATTTTCCAGGACGGATACAGCGAGATTTCTCTCATTTTCCAGGAAGGATACAGCGAGATTTCTCTCATTTTCCAGGAAGGATACACTGAAACTTCTCTCATTTTCCAGGAAGGATACAGCGAGATTTCTCTCATTTTCCAGGAAGGATACAACGAGATTTCTCTCATTTTCCAGGAAGGATAGAGCGAGATTTCTCTCATTTTCCAGGAAGGATACAACGAGATTTCTCTCATTTTCCAGGAAGGATAGAGCGAGATTTCTCTCATTTTCCAGGAAGGATACAGCGAGATTTCTCTCATTTTCCAGGAAGGATACAGCGAGATTTCTCTCATTTTCCAGGAAGGATACAGCGAGATTTCTCTCATTTTCCAGGAATGATACACTGAAACTTCTCTCATTTTCCAGGAAGGATAGAGCGAGATTTATCTCATTTTCCAGGAAGGATACAGCGAGATTTCTCTCATTTTCCAGGAAGGATAGAGCGAGATTTCTCTAATTTTCCAGGAAGGATACAGCGAGATTTCTCTCATTTTCCAGGAAGGATACAGCGAGATTTCTCTCATTTTCCAGGAAGGGTACAGCGAGATCGCTCTCATTTTCCAGGAAGGATACACTGAAACTTCTCTCATTTTCCAGGAAGGATACAGCGAGATTTCTCTAATTTTCCAGGAAGGATACAGCGAGATTTCTCTCATTTTCCAGGAAGGATACACTGAAACTTCTCTCATTTTCCAGGAAGGATAGAGCGAGATTTCTCTCATTTTCCAGGAAGGATACAGCGAGATTTCTCTCATTTTCCAGGAAGGATACACTGAAACTTCTCTCATTTTCCAGGAAGGATACAGCGAGATTTCTCTCATTTTCCAGGAAGGATACATCGAGATTTCTCTCATTTTCAGTATGTTCTGGGAGGCGAGTATGTGCCGTTAGGTGTCTTGCCCAAGGACACTTACTGGGGAGGTGCTCTTGCCGGGATCGAACCTGTGTCTCCACGGTTATAGAGCAGTGATGTTACCTCTACTACATCCAGCCGGTGTTTGTTTGTTTTTATACACAAGCACGAGGAACTGGTGCTCCTGGACCGATATGGACGGACTTTCAGACTCTGCTGACTTTTGTCTAATTTGTTATTCAATGAATACATCCCAGATGGTTCGGCAGTGTGGGCTTCCTTCCGGATTTGCCGCGTCTAATCTCGGACGGTGATCTCACAGCCAGGCCGACATTAAGTCATTGGAGGAAAAGTCAAAGAGCAACTGATGGGTCAAGGTTGACTTGCTTTTCCAGCCAAAACCATGTATGTGACTGATCCTCAGTTACAAAGATGCTCATCTTAAATGGGTTTATTTAACCACTCATCAAAAGCCAGACAAAAAATGAAGTAAACCAATAATATTCCATTAATTCTCCTTAAACAAACCTCCTGGTGTCCTGTGTCCTGATGTCACTAGATTTGTAGGATATTTCATGTTCTTCTAGGTTGAAGATAAATAAATGGCCATTCAGCAATAGGTTATGGAAACCACCAAACCACCATGCGCACAAAAGGGTCTGATTACAAAAAAATATGTAGGGTTTACTCAAAAGCTGCTCATTTTAATGATTTCTGGGCATGCAGCACCACTTGGAATGACCCTTGATGTCAACGCGAGCGCCATCAAACCAAAGGGTAATCAACGTGCACAGTTCTAGGATTAGTTATGAAAAGTCCCAAAACCGGTGGCATTCAGGCGGACAATGAACTCCTCTCATACACTGAAATAATTATTACGTAAAAGATTTCAGAGGCTCGGCTGGCTAGGCAGGCAGGTATTTAAAGACCTTGGGAGGATAAAGTGGGGCACTGTCCTGTCCTCCTCATGATGCCAAGAACACTTTGAGCTTAGTGATGTGAGGGAACTGAGGAAAAGAATGAATCTCTCTCTTCCCAAAGAGTAGGTCATCATTTGTCCACCAAACATTAAAAGGGAACTGGTGGCTCAAAGCCATCACCAAGATAAGGTCAAATACTCAATGTCGGCTCTCGAGGAAATACGTCTTCTAAGGAACGTCCAACAAGTGTCAAGGGTTGGGAGAAAGAAAATACAGATTTAGCAACGCGAAGCTCTGCTAGAGTAGATTATCAAAGTTTATCCAGGTTCAGTTCTTTAAACAAGGGAAACACTCCCAACTTGGGGGTAAATAAAGCAAATTTAGCCAACACTCAGGTCTTTAGGGCTGGCAGATCTAGATCTCCGATGATGCATTGGTCATCAACAGCTGGCCAGGCACCATAGAGAATCGATCTCCAGGATAGCTTGAGAGTCGGCCTATAGCCAGTCCCTGGTATGTTAATGTGATCCAACTGGAATTTCAGGTCGGCAACATGCCCTGGCAAACACTCAGAACTAATGCACCGAACAGGACACAGAGAGGAACACGGATCTTAACCCTGTTTACCAGACCTTAATTCCAACCAAGAACAAATAGGATTTAGCAAGAGAAAAGGAGTATCGCCTCCTAAACCCTGGTTCTCTGTACAAACGTCTAACAGGGTCAACCTAAGCCATGAAAGCCATGGTGGTGGATAAAGCGAGCTTGAGACGTCACGGAAAGACAGAGAATCGCGTTTCGCTTCCATTCCAATCTCATGAACCTTAAGCAAAACAACACGTCTGAATCCAAAGGGTGACAACTGTGAAACCTACAACAGTGAAAGATTTTTGAGGTCCTAAAAAGAAGAAAGGAATCACAAGCTTTGTTATACACCTGTATACCCTGAATATATGGAGGAGCCCCTAAAAACACACCCACACACCCTGAATATATGGAGGAGCCCCTAAAAACACACCCACACACCCTGAATATATGGAGGAGCCCCTAGAAAGACACCCGCACACCCTGAATATATGGAGGAGCCCCAAGAAAGACACCCACACACCCTGAATATATGGAGGAACCCCAAGAAAGACACCCACACACCCTGAATATATGGAGGAGCCCCTAAAAAGACACCCACACACCCTGAACATATGGAGGAACTCCTAAAATGAGACCCACGCACCATGAATATACGGAGGAACTATAAAGACACCCACACACCCTGAATATATGGAGGAACCCCTAAAAAAGACACCCACACACCCTGAATATATAGAGGAGCCCCTAATAAGACACCCGCACACCCTGAATATATGGAGGAGCCCCTAAAAACACACCCACACACCCTGAATATATAGAGGAGCCCCTAATAAGACACCCGCACACCCTGAATATATGGAGAACCCCTAAAAACACACCCACACACACCTGAATATATGGAGGGACCCCTAGAAAGACACCCACACACCCTGAATATATGGAGGAACCCCTAAAAAACACCCACACACCTGAATATATGGAGGAGCCCCATAAAGAACACCCAACACCCTGAATATATGGAGGAACCCCATAAAAGACAACACCCTGAATATATGGAGGAGCCCCTAAAAAACACCCACACACCCTGAAACTATGGAGGAGCCCCTAAAAACACACCCGACACCCTGAATATATGGAGGAGCACCTAAAAAGACAACCGCACACCCTGAATATATGGAGGAACCCCTAAAAACACACCCACACACCCTGAATATATGGAGGAACCCCATAAAAGACACCCACACACCCTGAATATATGGAGGAACCCCATAAAAGACACCCGCACACCCTGAATATATGGAGGAGCCCCTAAAAAGACACCCACACACCCTGAAACTATGGAGGAGCCCCTAAAAACACACCCACACACCCTGAATATATGGAGGAGCCCCTAAAAAGACACCCACACACCCTGAATATATGGAGGAGCCCCTAAAAAGACACCCGCACACCCTGAATATATGGAGGAGCCCCTAAAAAGAAACCCGCACACCCTGAATATATGGAGGAGCCCCTAAAAAGACACCCGCACACCCTGAATATATGGAGGAGCCCCTAAAAAGACACCCACACACCTGAATATATGGAGGAGCCCCTAAAAATACACCCACACATCCTGAATATATGGAGGACCCCTAAAAAGACACCCGCACACCCTGAATATATGGAGGAGCCCCTAGAAAGACACCCGCACACCCTGAATATATGGAGGAGCCCCAAAAGACACCCACACACCCTGAACATATGGAGAACTCCTAAAATGAGACCCACGCACCATGAATTATGGAGGAACTATAAGAGACACCCACACACCCTGAATATATGGAGGAGCCCCTAAAAACACACCCGCACACCCTGAATATATGGAGGAGCCCCTAAAAACACACCCGCACACCCTGAATATATGGAGGAGCCCCTAAAAACACACCCGCACACCCTGAATATATGGAGGAGCCCCTAAAAAGACACCCGCACACCCTGAATATATGGAGGAGCCCCTAAAAACACACCCACACACCCTGAATATATGGAGGAGCCCCTAAAAAGACACCCACACACAATGAATATATGGAGGATGTTATAGCTGACTATACTAAACCTGTGCTATCACTTTAACTAGTGGCTCCGCCCAGGATGACACAGGTCAGAGGGCACAGCAGCCATCTTCAGGGTCAGTTAGTGTGATGCAGTAATGAAGGCAGATGCATGATCCTGTGTTCCTGCAGTTATCCAAGCCTGTATATAACAGTAAGTGTCCTGCAATAAAGAAATGGTGAACCTGACAGCCCAGCCTCATATCTGAACAAGCAGAGATCATAACAGTGGCAACGAGAATGAGATTTGTAAAGGCCTGCTCAGCCTGGAAAAAGAAAAAAAAGAAAAAAAAACAGGGATTGAAAGCCAGATAAAGCACACACTGCCATCCAGCAGCAAGATCATGGCACTGATAGGCACATTAACCGAGTTTGATGGAGAGAAAACTTCCTGGAGCTCCTGGGCTGAGAGATTAGAGCAGTACTTCAGTGCTAACACCATACCCCCTGAGAGACAGGTTGCAGTGTTTCTCACAGCCGTGGGGGCTAACACATATGACACTCTAAGAGACCTTCTGTTCCCTGAGAAACCAGCAAGCAAGGCTCTACAGGAACTTCTGAAACTATTAGAGGATCACTTTCAGCCAAAACCGCTGGAAATTGCAGAAAGATTTCGTTTTTATCAACGGCAGCAGCAGCCGGGCGAAGATATTAAAGCCTATGTGGTGGCCCTTCGCAAATTGGCCTCCACCTGTTCATTTGGGGAGTACCTACCAACAGCTTTGAGAGACAAGTTTGTCCTGGGACTGAATAGTGAAACGATTCAAAGGAAACTTCTGACAGCAAAGGGACTCACCCTTACAGGCGCAGCCCCTAAAAAGACACCCGCACACGCTGAATATATGGAGGAGCCCCTAAAAACACACCCGCACACCCTGAATATATGGAGGAGCCCCTAAAAACACACCCGCACACCCTGAATATATGGAGGAGCCCCTAAAAACACACCCGCACACCCTGAATATACGGAGGAACTATAAAGATGGATAATAGGAGAGAACAGAGGGAGTGTGGGATTTGGGGCCATAAAATGGACACAGGGGAGGATCCCGGTCTCTCTAGTCCTTCAGGAGGTCTCTAAAAACGCATTACTTTAAAGAAACCTATCGGTTCACTCCATGATTCCCCTGCTGTACATTTCTTGCACCATCTTTCCACACAGCCCACATGCACCTGCTACTTCATGTCCTCTATTGACGCCCACCTAATGTGTCACCCCTCTCCTCTTAGATTGTAAGCTCTCGAACAGGGTCCTCTCTCATCCTGTTTCGTGTGTGTGTGTTTAATTTGTGTGTATATTTGTTATACTGTCTCACCCATTGTACAGCGCTACGGAACTTGTTAGTGCTTTATAAGTACACGCAACTGTAACGGATCTGGCATCCACTGTTACTTCCTTTAGAACTGGTGTGCTGACGCTGGCAGGAACACCAACCAGGTGGGAGAATAGGTCACACAGCATCCAATGATCATTATTATTATTATATAACATTATATATTCATTCATGGTGGCTTTAATTCAATATAATAAGCAGCCTTCAGAATAACAAGCAGTGTAATGTTAAAAGACGTAGAAGATCACATCCCAGATGGCAATATATAGAATATATATATATATATATACACATGACAAGGATATCCCTTCCTTGCAGGAGAATATGTGCAGCATGGGAAACGTAGTCCATGACAGCTGCTTTGACGAAGCTTGCATGTCTCCGTTATGTAATTGGTGGCACTTTTCATAACGCAGTGTGACGTGCCCTAGTAAATGGCAGCGCCACTGTATCATTTCATTCCGGTCACACGCCTAACACGAGTCGTGAGCGATTCAATGTGATATCTCAGACAGCCGCGAGTCGCCTTTGTGGTTGGATGAGATGAAGATCTGATATTCAAACATGTTACAAAACACATCAAAACCATCAAACAAAACAAAAAAAAACCTTCCGCCCCACGATACGTGCGCAGCTTTGTATCTTTACATCATTACTCATTGAGAAGGATTACGTTTTTGATCAGAGAAAGAATTGGTCAATAAGATTAGCACATGCCTGGAGGGCTCTCCCTGCCCCCGCCCCAACACCAAACCCCCCCTTTATTCTATTATGGCCAAAGCAAATTACAGGAAAATTTAATTAAAAAACCCTCTGCTCATAAACAGTCTCACCGTGGTTCATGTCGGTGGATTTAATGCCGCGCTCGGTGCTTCTGATATGATCAAAGATAAAGCAACAGGTCGTAATAGAAACATAGAAACATAGAAAAATGTCGGCAGATAAGAACCTTTTCGGCCCATCTAGTCTGCCCAATTACATGGATACTTTACCTGGATTTATCTTTTGTTTAGGATAGCCTTATGCCTATCCCATGCTTGCTTAAATTCAATTACTGTTTTGGCCTCTACCACTTCTACTGGAAGACTGTAATGAAACCGGGTAAATTAAAGGGACACGCTGCTCATCCAGGCCACTTTGGCGGTTTAAGTGGTCAGGATGTATGGAGTGGCCCCAGGGGTTAAGTCCTGCAGGATCGCCGTTCCCTCACTATTTTAGCAGGAGGAACTTGGTTCCCTTTTGGCTGATAGAAAGGTATCACAGGTTCCCAGTATATTTAGACACAATTTTATAAGACGGTCTATATATAAGGGTTTTCCCTGGATTTAAATAGATTGGGATGGCATGGGATTGACAATTTCTCACTGTTTGCCAGACGAATGGCATTCTCATGCATAAAGAAGTGCCGCAGCTGCACATTAATCTTTGAGACCAGAATGCACAGAAATGTTGTGGAATTCCCAAACTTATTTTTTTTAGGACTTGACCCGAGTGCCGCCTTCTCCTCCCCAACCTGCTGTCATCTCTGGGTGAAGTAGAGGAGTTTCCGCCGCCCACACCAACAGCCGAGATTTTGAATTTCCCGGCTGCTGGTCACCAGATCAGTCACTAGTGATGTCAGCAAGCTCTGCATGCTGGCATCACCTCTCTGACTGCCCACCAGCCACAGCGAGCATTCTCAGAGGCAGCCGATGGATCGGTTCCACACATGTGACACTGCTCCGATCCATTGTTCCGTGCAGGCGCTTTGGAACTTGTGTAGGTAAAATGAGCAAGTCCCGAGCAATTAACAGTTTCTGGATCCTACGCTGCACAATTTGCACAACCAATGCCCGTAAATTGTGTAATGAAGCTGCAGGGAGGTCCGATTCAGAAGACCCTTAGTTGATGTGGAACAGTGCGTGACAGGGAGGAAAAGGGGAGAAAAATCACCTGAAATTTAAAATATATATATACAGGGCGTCCATAAAGCCTCTTTACAATTTCAAGAATTTCTTCCAAAGACAAATGAAAAGACAGATAAGTGAAAATTATTACAAAAGGAGACGTACAGTTGTGTTCAAAATTATTCAACCCCCACTGAAATTGAGTGTTTTGGCCAGTTTGACATTGATTTTGATCATTCAGTCATCTTGCTTACAATTAAATCAAAGAGGCACGTGTAGGTCAGACAAATATAACATAACATTTATAATGAAATAAGCACAAATGTCTTTTCTGTGCTCACATCATTATCAGTTTTATTCAACCCCCAAGTGACATTCAATCTTAGTACTTAGTACAACATCCTTTTACAGTTATAACAGCTTTTAAACGTGAAGCATAGCTTGACACAAGTGTCTTGCAGCGATCTACGGGTATCTTCGCCCATTCGTCATGGGCAAAAGCCTCCAGTTCAGTCACATTCTTAGGCTTGCGCACTGCAATTGCTTTCTTTAAGTCCCACCAGAGGTTCTCAATCGGATTTAAATCAGGTGACTGCGATGGCCACTCCAAAATGTTCCAGCCTTTAATCTGCAACCATGCTCTAGTGGACTTGGAGGTATGCTTGGGATCATTGTCCTGTTGAAAGGTCCAACGTCTCCCAAGCCTCAGGATTGTGACGGACTGCATCACATTGTCATCCAATATCTCCTGGTACTGAAGAGAATTCATGGTACCTTGCACACGCTGAAGCTTCCCTGTACCTGCAGAAGCAAAACAGCCCCAAAGCATGATTGACCCCCCGCCATGCTTCACAGTAGGCAAGGTGTTCTTTTCTTCATAGGCCTTGTTCTTCCTCCTCCAAACATAGCGTTGATCCATGGGCCCAAACAGTTCTAATTTTGTTTCATCAGTCCACAGAACACTATCCAAAAACTTCTGTGGTTTGTCCACATGACTTTTGGCATACTGCAGTCGACTCTTCTTATTCTTTGGAGACAGCAAGGGGGTGCGCCTGGGAGTTCTGGCATGGAGGCCTTCATTACGCAGTGTGCGCCGTATTGTCTGAGCTGAAACTTCAGTACCCACATCTGACAAATCTTTTCTCAGTTCCTCAGCAGTCACACGGGGACTTTTCTCCACTCTACGCTTCAGGTAGCGCACAGCAGTCAAAGTCAGCATCTTCTTTCTGCCACGACCAGGTAGCGTTTCAACAGTGCCCTTTGCCTTGAATTTGCGAATGATGCTTCCTATGGTCTCTCTTGGTATGTTTAACATCTTTGCAATCTTCTTATAGCCATTGCCCTTCCTGTGAAGAGTAATCAGCTCTTCTCTTGTCTTCCTGGACCATTCTCTTGACTTCACCATGTTTGTAACCACACCAGTAAATGTCTAGAAGGAGCTGAGTATCACAGTCATTTTAAAGCTGCCTAATTGGTGCTTATTATGCTTTATTGCTGCTCCGTGACATCCACAGGTGTTTTCAATACCTGATTGAAAACACTTGAATGAACCTCTGTTCTTCAGAGTGGTAGTCTTTAAGGGGTTGAATAATTGTGTCAATGAAGAATTCACAAAAGAAACATTTACTACTGTATTACAAAACCAATTGATGTCATTTTAGTTGCATATGGTTCTTTAAAAAGTCCTTGTAGGATTTCATTCTGAATACAATTACAAATGTACACTAAATTCCCTAAAACCCTTTACAGCATTGGGGGTTGAATAATTTTGAACACAACTGTATATATTTAAGGTTTTTTGCCTCATTTAATACACCTCTATATGGGCACCATTAGTTGCGCGAAGCACATCAAGACAGTGCTGGATTTCTTGTAGGGCTGAAACAACTAATCGATAAATCGACAACTAATCGATGATTAAAATAGTTGTCAACTATTTCCATTATCGATTAATCGGTGTCGATTAATCGTCCTGTGTGCTGCACACACTGTTTAGAGTCAGGCGGAGTTAAACGTAAATAACCGCAGCTTCGGAGCTGATTGGAGACGACGCGCCGCTGCTTTACTAGGTATGATTTTAGTTCTAGATTTATAGCAGAACTATAACACAAACCATAGGATACTGTCACTGGGTGAAGGACCTGTATGCCTGTGCTTTATCCTTACATGAAGCTGAAGTCCTGTGCCACCACCCCACCCTCCCTGCCACACCCTCTTTGGTTGGGAACTGCCATTCCCTCCTTTTGGTCTGGTCCCTTTCCCAAACTCACTCCCACACAGATCCGGTCTTTTTCCCATACCCACTCCCGCTCACATTCAGGTCAAGTCACTTGAGCAAAGTTACTCCCTTCCACCTCCGGACCCACCTCCCACTCAGTTTGTTCACAAAATTATTTAAAAGGGACACTCTACGCACCCTGACCACTTTAGCTTTTTAACCCCGCTATCATACTGACATCATCATCATCTATGACCAAGTGTTTGTAGCCGTATTCATTTGAGAAAGCAAACATGGGCTTAAGCTGCGCATGCAGCATCAACCCATCCCTCTGACCAAGCACTCGCAGCATCAACCCATCCCTCTGACCAAGCACTCGCATACCTTGTGTGAAAAGTACGCAAGATACACAATTTGCATATGTACGTACGAAATTTACGTACACTACACAAATTGCTTATGAAAAAATGGGGAGGGGTTGTGGTTATTTTTTTACATAGAAAAATTCCTTTTAAGTAAACAATTTTTTTATTTTTATTTTTTTTTATCCGATGAATCGATTAATAAAAGTAATAATCGGCCAACTAATTGATTATGAGAATAATAGTTAGTTGCAGCCCTAATTTCTTGCCATGTTGGCTGTAGCTTCCCCTCATCAATGGTGGCAATGGCATCAGAGATCCTCTGCTTTAGATTAGTGACGTCCCTTTGTTCCAGACACCATATCTTTAACATAACCCCAAAGAAAGAAGTCGTTTTTTTCTTGGGCGAGACATTAATTACAGCAAATGTTTACCTTGACCTTTTGACGGAATACGCAGCACCACAACTACATGACCTTCAACCAACCATCACTTTCCAGCGAGATGCTGCACCACCACATTGGGGACGGCATGTTGGTGGGTTCCTAAATTAAACATTTCCAGAGCGGTGGATTGGAAGGGGTGACCCAATTCCCTGGCCACCTGGTTCACCAGATATCACTCCCCTCCACTTCTTCCTATGGGGGTATGTTAAAGATATGGAACAAAGGTACAAAGGGTCTGCCTTATAAACCCATTTGGACTCGCCAAAACCACAGAGAATAAATTAACAGGGATACAGATATTAAAAATTAATTAATCCAGAACGAACTGAAATCTTAAAGGTTTTTGGGTTTGATTGTTTAGAGAATTCGGAGCCGGCTTCATAGATGTGGAAGGGGTATTAAAAAATGTATATAATAAATTAAAAAGGGACACTCTAGGTACCCTGACCAGTGTGACTCTGTGATACGAGTGTCCTCCCTAGAATTGTCCCAGCAGGCTGATTCAGCCCTCTGAGCAGGGTGGTAATTGCCCGAATGCCGCCGCACAGGAAGTTGCCAATCAACCGACCTGGAGGGCTTTCAGGGGCCCTTTCTCTTCAGGTCACCCACATTGAATGCCATTTGATTGGCTGGACGATCAATTGAACTCCCAGCATTCTCACAGTCCTGTGACAGCCGCAGCTACAACAGAAACCGCGGCTTTACAGGAGATCGATCCTGCCACTGGATAGAAGGTAAATACTTAGGAATACTTAATGATAAAACCAGGAACTGGGGGGGGGTACAGGTAATATTTAATCCCTTTGCTCCCCCCACCGCACACATTTAACCCTTAAAAAGAATTGCTAACCCTCACTAGAATGACCAATAAAAGATCAAATCACATATGAATGAAACTTTATATTTAAAAATGTATTTTATTTAGACATTAACACCTCTGCCGCCCCCCCCCCAATAAATAAATGTTTAGCGTTTGCATAATATGTTAGATTCATGGTAAATCTAGTAACTGGTAACAACTGGAACACTCTTAAAAGAGATGGTGCCCATGGGGAGTCCCACTAGGACTGGAATGGGGAGTCCCACTAGGACTGGAATGGGGGAGTCCCACTAGGACTGGAATGGGGGAGTCCCACTAGGACTGGAATGGGGGAGTCCCACTAGGACTGGAATGGGGGAGTCCCGCTAGAAATGGAATGGGGGAGTCCCGCTAGGACTGGAATGGGGGGAGTTCCCCTAGGACTGGAATGGGGGGAGTTCCCCTAGGACTGGAATGGGGGGAGTCCCCCTAGGACTGGAATGGGGGGAGTCCCCCTAGGACTGGAATGGGGGAGTCCCCCTAGGACTGGAATGGGGAGTCCCACTAGGACTGGAGGCGTCCCTATGATGTTATGAGCGCTCTCACCCCACCATTCGCATGTAATCCAGTGCCACTAATGCATGCATCCCCTTCCAGGTGTGCAAATTATAACCACCACATGCCCCTCTCCTCCTATTTCATTCCAAGTGTCCCTTGGGGATCTGCCTTGGCATAACAAACCGTGACAGTCATGTGTTGTAAACGAGGACTCGACACACTAAATCTCCCACCATGCAAGATCATTAAGGAGCTGTCAGCAGTGACGTTTCAGCCCACACGCAGGCTTTTAACAAGCGGATACAAACCCATGAGTGGGATGAAACGTCGCCACTAACAGCGCCTTAATAAGCCGGCACAGTGTGAGAATTGCCGTGCTGAGTCCTTATAAACAGAGTGTGCTGAGGAAGTTTGACGCCGGACTTTACAAGCACCAAAATGATCTGGTCTCCCACCACTTTGTAACTGTAAGCGGCGCCTACCAGGATTTTCTTCGCCATCTTAGGCGTCTGCTGCAAAGGGGGTTTAACACTACAAAACTTTGGCCAAAATGTTATCTATAGAGGTTATCCACAAAGCTCCAATATTTACGGTTGTTGCAGCTAGAGAGAGCGGTGTCTAACCAGAGACGGAAAACTCTACACCGGCAAGACAATTTGCTGCAAATAACGCAGAGCAGCCTTATGGGAAAAGCGTAAACTGCGGCAATTCTCAGTGTGCTGCTGTTTGACCATGTGACCTCCCAAACACATGGCAACATTAGGCTGCCACTAGGGATGCACCGAAATTATCGGTCGAAAGAAAAAAAATAAAAAAATAAAAATCGGTCAAAAAGCAGTCATCTAAACCAGGGCCTGGAGGCTCGGCCGAGCAGGGGACTCAGCCGAGCCTCCATGCCCAGGTTCGGATGACTGATTTCCGGTTTTCGGCCGAGCTGATCCCGAATTTTCGGTAACGGCTAGAAATTCTAATTTCGGTGCATCACTAGCTGCCACATGGTTTTCATATGGACTATAGAGAAACAGCGTTCCCAGTGCTTTAACAGTTAAAATCAGGTGTAAGTCCATCCACAAGCACTAACGCAGCGCTCGTGTGCAAGCTGCCCTGATTGGCTGCTTGGGCAGGCAGCCGGTCAACTGGTCAAGCATAACAATATAGACGAAATTACCCCTTTTCAGGGGTGTGCACACCAATAGCATCATTACCACGCACCCTCAGACACAGTCTTTTAATCTCGGACCTGCCAAAATTGGAAAGTCTGCGATCTCCATAGGATGCCAATACAAACTATGGCAAGAGCAACTTCAATGGAAACACAGGTACAAACCACAGTGACATCTACCCTAAATAACTAAAGCAGATAGAATGGTGGAAAGCACATCATAAACTACACTGAAGAACTACAGTGGAACAGAAGGTGAACTGTGGTGACAGTTCCAGTTCCGCAGACTTGTGATTTCACCGCAGTAGTTTGCTGACGTATAACCGGTGCTCTTTCAAGAAAGCAGTGCTTAGTGAATAACCCCTTAGGTAAACGCTAGACTATCGGCTCTTACTCCCCAAACCCTGATTTTACCCTAGAGGTTCCCTTTAAATCCAGCGAAGTTGTGGCCAGCCCGACGCGACTCGCTGATAGTGACGAAGCCCCCAGTGAAGCAGAGAGAGCTGCCCATCACCTTTGCATGTGATAATTAACAATATTGAAGCAAAATGTATTTTCAGCTCCACATGAAACGGACAAATTAATTACAAATACAACGATGATTCAAAGCTTAAAATGATTATTCTGGGAAAGAGAAGAGCAGGAATTATTCAGATGGAATAAACAGGTTTAAAGCGGCATTAATGCACAGCGCATTAAAGTCTGAGTGGCTGCAATTACACTGCGGCAAGGAGCTATTACTTCATGTAATCAGAAGTGCGAACAGACAGGATAACCAGCGGATAGGTGCCCGATGGAACTAAGGCTAGGGTCAAATGAACGCATTATTTGCAGCGACCGTCAAAAAGTGCGTACAAACGCATTGACATATTTTTTCACGGAATGCGCGAAAACGGTCATACAATGCGCATTTTCGTGCGTGATTTGTTACGGATCCAAACCAGGAAACTTTAGGTGTCTGGACGTTATGTTGGCAGGACATGAGCAGCGTCTGACGTCTCCTAATCACGCACACACGCCGCTAGCGGACGCAGCGCACTCTGTACGTCAGTACTAGCGGTTCTGCGTTCTCGAAAAAATGCATTCATTTTCCACTTGCGTTGCGTGGCCGCACTTTCGTGCGGCCGGACTTCGTATATTGCCCGTCATTTGCTGTTACTGCGGCCGTGATTAAGTGCGCCTAAACGCACGTTAAAAATGCGCTAGTCTGACCCCAGCCTAATACTACCATTCCCAGGATCATTTACAACTACTTGTCCCATGATGCTCTGCTAGCCTCAAGGCCCTCATAAAAACCTCAAAAAGTTATCTGCCCCTACATACCATCAATACACGATGACCTCATAATGTAACCCTCATTCTGTCACTATACAATCAATACACACTGACCCCATAATGTATCCCTCATTCTGTCACTATACCATCAATACACACTGACCCCATAATGTATCCCTCATTCTGTCACTATACCATCAATACACACTGACCCCATAATGTATCCCTCATTCTGTCACTATACCATCAATACACGATGACCCCATAATGTAACCCTCATTCTGTCACTATACCATCAATACACACTGACCCCATAATGTAACCCTCATTCTGTCACTATACCATCAATACACACTGACCCCATAATGTAACCCTCATTCTGTCACTATACCATCAATACACACTGACCCCATAATGTAACCCTCATTCTGTCACTATACCATCAATACACACTGACCCCATAATGTATCCCTCATTCTGTCACTATACCATCAATACACACTGACCCCATAATGTATCCCTCATTCTGTCACTATACCATCAATACACACTGACCCCATAATGTAACCCTCATTCTGTCACTATACCATCAGTACACACTGACCCCATAATGTATCCCTCATTCTGTCACTATACCATCAATACACGATGACCTCATAATGTAACCCTCATTCTGTCACTATACCATCAATACACACTGACCCCATAATGTATCCCTCATTCTGTCACTATACCATCAATACACACTGACCCCATAATGTATCCCTCATTCTGTCACTATACCATCAATACACACTGACCCCATAATGTATCCCTCATTCTGTCACTATACAATCAATACACGATGACCCCATAATGTATCCCTCATTCTGTCACTATACCATCAATACACGATGACCCCATAATGTATCCCTCATTCTGTCACTATACAATCAATACACACTGACCCCATAATGTATCCCTCATTCTGTCACTATACCATCAGTACACACTGACCCCATAATGTATCCCTCATTCTGTCACTATACCATCAATACACACTGACCCCATAATGTATCCCTCATTCTGTCACTATACCATCAATACACACTGACCCCATAATGTAACCCTCATTCTGTCACTATACCATCAATACACACTGACCCCATAATGTATCCCTCATTCTGTCACTATACCATCAATACACACTGACCCCATAATGTATCCCTCATTCTGTCACTATACCATCAATACACACTGACCCCATAATGTATCCCTCATTCTGTCACTATACCATCAATACACACTGACCCCATAATGTATCCCTCATTCTGTCACTATACCATCAATACACACTGACCCCATAATGTATCCCTCATTCTGTCACTATACCATCAATACACACTGACCCCATAATGTATCCCTCATTCTGTCACTATACCATCAATACACACTGACCCCATAATGTATCCCTCATTCTGTCACTATACAATCAATACACACTGACCCCATAATGTATCCCTCATTCTGTCACTATACCATCAATACACACTGACCCCATAATGTATCCCTCATTCTGTCACTATACCATCAATACACGATGACCCCATAATGTAACCCTCATTCTGTCACTATACCATCAATACACACTGACCCCATAATGTATCCCTCATTCTGTCACTATACCATCAATACACACTGACCCCATAATGTAACCCTCATTCTGTCACTATACCATCAATACACACTGACCCCATAATGTATCCCTCATTCTGTCACTATACCATCAATACACACTGACCCCATAATGTAATCCCTCATTCTGTCACTATACCATCAATACACACTGACCCCATAATGTATCCCTCATTCTGTCACTATACCATCAATACACACTGACCCCATAATGTATCCCTCATTCTGTCACTATACCATCAATACACACTGACCCCATAATGTATCCCTCATTCTGTCACTATACCATCAATACACACTGACCCCATAATGTATCCCTCATTCTGTCACTATACCATCAATACACACTGACCCATAATGTATCCCTCATTCTGTCACTATACAATCAATACACACTGACCCCATAATGTATCCTCATTCTGTCACTATACCATCAATACACACTGACCCCATAATGTATCCCTCATTCTGTCACTATACCATCAATACACACTGACCCCATAATGTATCCCTCATTCTGTCACTATACAATCAATACACACTGACCCCATAATGTATCCCTCATTCTGTCACTATACCATCAATACACACTGACCCCATAATGTATCCCTCATTCTGTCACTATACCATCAATACACACTGACCCCATAATGTATCCCTCATTCTGTCACTATACCATCAATACACACTGACCCCATAATGTATCCCTCATTCTGTCACTATACCATCAATACACACTGACCCCATAATGTATCCCTCATTCTGTCACTATACCATCAATACACACTGACCCCATAATGTATCCCTCATTCTGTCACTATACCATCAATACACGATGACCCCATAATGTATCCCTCATTCTGTCACTATACCATCAATACACACTGACCCCATAATGTATCCCTCATTCTGTCACTATACCATCAATACACACTGACCCCATAATGTATCCCTCATTATGTCACTAGATATACCATCAATACACACTGACCCCATAATGTATCCCTCATTCTGTCACTATACCATCAATACACACTGACCCCATAATGTATCCCTCATTCTGTCACTATACCATCAATACACACTGACCCCATAATGTATCCCTCATTCTGTCACTATACCATCAATACACACTGACCCCATAATGTATCCCTCATTCTGTCACTATACCATCAATACACACTGACCCCATAATGTATCCCTCATTCTGTCACTATACCATCAATACACACTGACCCCATAATGTATCCCTCATTCTGTCACTATACCATCAATACACACTGACCCCATAATGTATCCCTCATTCTGTCACTATACCATCAATACACGATGACCCCATAATGTATCCCTCATTCTGTCACTATACAATCAATACACACTGACCCCATAATGTATCCCTCATTCTGTCACTATACCATCAATACACACTGACCCCATAATGTATCCCTCATTCTGTCACTATACCATCAATACACACTGACCCCATAATGTATCCCTCATTCTGTCACTATACCATCAATACACACTGACCCCATAATGTATCCCTCATTCTGTCACTATACCATCAATACACACTGACCCCATAATGTATCCCTCATTCTGTCACTATACATCAATACACACTGACCCCATAATGTATCCCTCATTCTGTCACTATACCATCAATACACACTGACCCCATAATGTATCCCTCATTCTGTCACTATACCATCAATACACACTGACCCCATAATGTATCCCTCATTCTGTCACTATACCATCAATACACACTGACCCCATAATGTATCCCTCATTCTGTCACTATACAATCAATACACACTGACCCCATAATGTAACCCTCATTCTGTCACTATACCATCAATACACACTGACCCCATAATGTATCCCTCATTCTGTCACTATACCATCAATACACACTGACCCCATAATGTATCCCTCATTCTGTCACTATACCATCAATACACACTGACCCATAATGTATCCCTCATTCTGTCACTATACCATCAATACACACTGACCCCATAATGTATCCCTCATTCTGTCACTATACCATCAATACACACTGACCCCATAATGTATCCCTCATTCTGTCACTATACAATCAATACACACTGACCCCATAATGTATCCCTCATTCTGTCACTATACCATCAATACACACTGACCCCATAATGTAACCCTCATTCTGTCACTATACCATCAATACACACTGACCCCATAATGTATCCCTCATTCTGTCACTATACCATCAATACACACTGACCCCATAATGTATCCCTCATTCTGTCACTATACCATCAATACACGATGACCATAATGTATCCCTCATTCTGTCACTATATACCATCAATACACACTGACCCATAATGTATCCCTCATTCTGTCACTATACCATCAATACACACTGACCCCATAATGTATCCCTCATTCTGTCACTATACCATCAATACACACTGACCCCATAATGTATCCCTCATTCTGTCACTATACCATCAATACACACTGACCCCATAATGTATCCCTCATTCTGTCACTATACCATCAATACACGATGACCCCATAATGTAACCCTCATTCTGTCACTATACCATCAATACACACTGACCCCATAATGTATCCCTCATTCTGTCACTATACCATCAATACACACTGACCCCATAATGTATCCCTCATTCTGTCACTATACCATCAATACACACTGACCCCATAATGTATCCCTCATTCTGTCACTATACCATCAATACACACTGACCCCATAATGTAACCCTCATTCTGTCACTATACCATCAATACACACTGACCCCATAATGTATCCCTCATTCTGTCACTATACCATCAATACACACTGACCCCATAATGTATCCCTCATTCTGTCACTATACCATCATACACACTGACCCCATAATGTATCCCTCATTCTGTCACTATACCATCAATACACACTGACCCCATAATGTATCCCTCATTCTGTCACTATACCATCAATACACACTGACCCCATAATGTATCCCTCATTCTGTCACTATACCATCAATACACACTGACCCCATAATGTATCCCTCATTCTGTCACTATACCATCAATACACGATGACCCCATAATGTATCCCTCATTATGTCACTAGATATACCATCAGTACACACTGACCCCATAATGTATCCCTCATTCTGTCACTATACCATCAATACACACTGACCCCATAATGTATCCCTCATTCTGTCACTATACCATCAATACACACTGACCCATAATGTATCCCTCATTCTGTCACTATACCATCAATACACACTGACCCCATAATGTATCCCTCATTCTGTCACTATACCATCAATACACACTGACCCCATAATGTATCCCTCATTCTGTCACTATACCATCAATACACGATGACCTCATAATGTAACCCTCATTCTGTCACATACCATCAATACACACTGACCCCATAATGTATCCCTCATTCTGTCACTATACCATCAAGTACACACTGACCCCATAATGTAACCCTCATTCTGTCACTATACCATCAATACACACTGACCCCATAATGTATCCCTCATTCTGTCACTATACCATCAATACACACTGACCCCATAATGTATCCCTCATTCTGTCACTATACCATCAATACACACTGACCCCATAATGTATCCCTCATTCTGTCACTATACCATCAATACACACTGACCCCATAATGTATCCCTCATTCTGTCACTATACCATCAATACACACTGACCCCATAATGTATCCCTCATTCTGTCACTATACCATCAATACACGATGACCTCATAATGTAACCCTCATTCTGTCACTATACCATCAATACACACTGACCCCATAATGTATCCCTCATTCTGTCACTATACCATCAGTACACACTGACCCCATAATGTATCCCTCATTCTGTCACTATACCATCAGTACACACTGCCCCATAATGTATCCCTCATTCTGTCACTATACCATCAGTACACACTGACCCCATAATGTAACCCTCATTCTGTCACTATACCATCAGTACACACTGCCCCATAATGTATCCCTCATTCTGTCACTATACCATCAATACACACTGACCCCATAATGTATCCCTCATTCTGTCACTATACCATCAGTACACACTGACCCCATAATGTATCCCTCATTCTGTCACTATACCATCAATACACACTGACCCCATAATGTATCCCTCATTCTGTCACTATACCATCAGTACACACTGACCCCATAATGTATCCCTCATTCTGTCACTATACCATCAGTACACACTGACCCCATAATGTATCCCTCATTCTGTCACTATACCATCAATACACACTGACCCCATAATGTATCCCTCATTCTGTCACTATACCATCAGTACACACTGACCCCATAATGTATCCCTCATTCTGTCACTATACCATCAATACACACTGACCCCATAATGTATCCCTCATTCTGTCACTATACCATCAATACACACTGACCCCATAATGTATCCCTCATTCTGTCACTATACCATCAATACACACTGACCCCATAATGTATCCCTCATTCTGTCACTATACCATCAATACACACTGACCCCATAATGTATCCCTCATTCTGTCACTATACCATCAATACACACTGACCCCATAATGTATCCCTCATTCTGTCACTATACCATCAATACACACTGACCCATAATGTATCCCTCATTCTGTCACTATACCATCAATACACACTGACCCCATAATGTATCCCTCATTCTGTCACTATACCATCAATACACACTGACCCCATAATGTATCCCTCATTCTGTCACTATACCAGGTGTCAGCAACCTTGGCTCCCTGATGTTTTGGGAACTACATCTCCCAAGATGCTCAGTCACCTATTAGCCTGCCTGAGGTACATGGGAAATGTAGTTCCCAAAACATCAGGGAGCCAAGGTTGCAGACCCCTGCACTATACCATCAATACACACTGACCCCATAATGTATCCCTCATTATGTCACTATACCATCAATACACACTGACCCCATAATGTATCCCTCATTCTGTCACTATACCATCAATACACGATGACCCCATAATGTATCCCTCATTCTGTCACTATACCATCAATACACACTGACCCCATAATGTATCCCTCATTCTGTCACTATACCATCAATACACACTGACCCCATAATGTATCCCTCATTCTGTCACTATACCATCAATACACACTGACTCACATAACATGCATGTAATAATACTTTCATCTGATCCAGATTATACTGTTTATTCAGACTTTATGCTGTGAATGCAGGACACACACAGTCCTGTCATTATCCTCATGTGATCACAGTGAATGAAAATAAAGACCCCCCCCCCCAGCACACTGAATGCATTACTCTCTGTGCATCACAGAGTATATGAATAAATCACCATTCATATGACACGCACAACCTTTGCACTTTGCCCCTGCCCACCCGAGGAGCCTGACACCCACCTTTTCACCCCCAGCACAGCCAGCCTTCAACACTTCCTGCTTTTCCTGTACACGTGTCTCCGAAACACCCACCGCCCCTCCCCAAACCACCCTATTGGATAGTTTCTCCAAGGCGCCGCTTATCCCCTCACTGGATTTGCTAACTGAGCTGTCAATCACATATTGATTCTATGTTTCTGGTCCAGTAAAAACACAATGTTATGCGGGCGGGCAATCCTGTATATATGATACACTGTAACCCACAAAGTAATGCTTTAAATACAGAAAATATTACTTAACACGTGTTGTGATTTAAATGTTCGCAAAAATCTGCAAAAAAAACACTTGGCTGGTAAACATGTTTATTTATTTACACCTAATCAGCAAGAAAGCCAAACTCTAATATTAATCCTCATCATCATATGACACTCATTTTATAACTTGTTTTAGTATTATTTCTAGAAAAGCAATAATGTTGGGAAATGCATTTTCAGCAACTTTAAACATCTGTACACACATATATATAAATATACACACACATATATATAAATATACACACACATATATATAAATATACACACACATATATATAAATATACACACACATATATAAATATACACACACATATATATAAATATACACACACACACATATATATAACTATACACACACATATATAAATATACACACACATATATATAAATATACACACACACACATATATATAAATATACACACACACACATATATATAACTATACACACACATATATAAATATACACACACATATATATAAATATACACACACACACATATATAAATATACACACATATATAAATACACACACACATATATAAATATACACACACATATATAAATATACACACACACATATATAAATATACACACACATATATAAATATACACACACATATATAAATATACACACACACACATATATAAATATACACACACATATATAAATATACACACACACACACACACATATATAAATATACACACACATATATAAATACACACACACACATATATAAATATACACACACATATATAAAATACACACACACATATATATATATATAAATATACACACATATATAAATACACACATATATAAATATACACACACATATATAAATATACACACACATATATAAATATACACACACATATATAAATACATACACACACACATATATAAATATACACACATATATAAATACACACACATATATAAATATACACACATATATATAAATATACACACATATATAAATATACACACATATATATAAATATACACACACACATATATAAATACACACACACACATATATAAATACACACACATATATATATAAATATACACACACACATATATATAAATATACACACACACACACATATATAAATACACACATATATATAAATATACACACACATATATATAAATACACACACATATATATAAATATACACACACACACATATATAAATACACACATATATATAAATATACACACACACATATATAAATACACACACATATATATAAATATACACACACATATATAAATATACACACACACATATAAATACACACACATATAAATACACACACACATATATAAATACACACACATATATAAATATACACACACATATATAAATACACAAATATATAAATATACACACACATATATAAATACACACATATATAAATATACACACACATATATAAATATACACACACATATATAAATATACACACACACATATATAAATACACACACATATATAAATACACACACACACATATATAAATATACACACACATATATAAATACACACACATATATAAATACACACACACATATATAAATACACACACATATGTAAATACACACACATATATAAATATACACACACATATATAAATATACACACAAATATATAAATATACACCAGCACACACACATACACACAAATATATAAATATACACAAGCGCACACACACAAATATACACAAACATATATAAATATACACACACACAAATACATAAATATACACAAGCACAAACATATATATATACACAAGTACACACACACAAATATATAAATATACACAAGTACACACACACAAATATATAAATAGACACAAGCACACTCACAAATATATAAATATACACAAGCACACACACATACACACAAATATATAAACACAAGCACACACACATACACACAAATATATAAATATACACAAGCACACACACACAAATATATAAATATACACAAGCACACACATACACACAAATATATAAACACAAGCACACACACAAATATATAAATAGACACAAGCACACACACAAATATATAAATATACACAAGCACCCACACACACAAATATATAAATATACACAAGCACCCACACACACACAAATATATAAATATACACAATCACACACACATACACATAAATATACACAAGCACACACACAAATATATAAATATACACAAGCACACACACACTAATATATATACACAAGCACACACACAAATATATAAATATACACAAGCACACACAAATATATAAATATACACACACACAAATATATAATTATATACACAAGCACACACACACACATAAATAAATATACACAAAAACACACAAATATATAAATATACACAAGCACACACACACAAATATATAAATATACACAAGCACACACACATACACACAAATATATAAACACAAGCACACACACACATACACACAAATATATAAATATACACAAACACACACACAAATATATAAATATACACAAGCACACACAAATATATAAATATACACAAGCACACACACACACAAACACATAAATATACACAAGCACACACAAATATATAAATATACACAAGCACACACACATACACACAAATATACAAAAACACACACACAAATATATAAATATACACAAGCACACACACACAAATATATATATACACATGCACACACACACACAAATATATAAATATACACAAGCACACACAAATATATAATTATATACACAAGCACACACACACACATATATAAATATACACAAGCACACAGAAATATATAAATATACACAAGCACACACACACACAAACACATAAATATACACAAGCACACACAAATATATAAATATACACTCACACAGATGTATAATTATATACACAAGCACACACACACATATATAAATATACACAAGCACACACAATATATAATTATATACACAAGCACACACACACACATATATAAATATACACAAACACACACACAAATATATAAATATACACAAGCACACACACACACAAACACATAAATATACACAAGCACACACAAATATATAAATATACACTCACACAGATGTATAATTATATACACAAGCACACACACACATATATAAATATACACAAGCACACACAAATATATAAATATACACAAGCACACACACACACAAACACATAAATATACACAAGCACACACAAATATATAAATATACACAAGTACACACACAAATATATAAATATACACAAACACACACACAAATATACAAATATATAAATATACACACACATATATACACAAGCAAACACACACACACACATATATGTATACATTACATATCCTACCCAGAGTTCCTTGCTGCATATGAGGAATGTGGCACACTAGCTCTGGGATACAATTCTTTGAATTGCTGTGATGTGCAGGTGGCTCCACCACAACCCTTGTAGACACTAATTTTCCCTACAGGCCAAGCATCCACTGCAACTGGTCATCATGCCTAGCTCCTGCTGATGAGGGTTCAACAAACCCCAAACAGCGCTGTCATAGGAGTGGCTTTGACCAGTTGCATAAACCGTATCTCTGCTAGAACGCATTGATTTTAGGGTTCTGTGTAATAACAGATCCAGGATGCAAAAAAAGTGAGACAGAGGTCATTTGCATATCCTACCCAGAGTTCCTTGCTGCATATGGGGAATGTGGCACAGGAGCTCTGGGATGCAATTCATCGATGTGGAAGTGACTTCTGCAATAATAAACACACTATATATATATATATATATATATATATTAAATAAACAGTGGTGGGACGCACTCCGGGGCTAGGTCAAAAAAACAAACTTTATTACTTACATAAAAAATCTGACGTTTCGGCCCAACATAACGGGCCTTTTTCAAGGTATGAAGGGCAATGAAGCGAGTATCATTATATAAACAATAAACAATACATACTTACCCATCCCCTCCCTGGCGTGGAGTCCAATGCACGCCCCAAACAACCGGAAGCCGTCAATGAACGGCGTACTGACGTCATCAGGCCGCTGCACCCAGCCGCGTCGCCGTTGGAGACCGGCGCCTGGAGGGGAGGAGTAAGATGTTCCTGTGGCAACGTTAAAAACAATTCTTATCGGCGGATTGCATATAAATTCTGCACGCAATCATAGGAGGAGAGTCAACAGGCTGTAAAGGAGTATATGTTATAAACAGTAAAGCGCGTGTAAAGCGTGTGAATGAAAGTGACATGTTGTGTGTGTGAATGAGGACCAGTGTGGTGTCTGGGGTGTCAAGGGTAAGCATGTAAGGGGAAAAAAAATCCCCTGAAATGAAGGCAAAGAGAGGGAGAAGAGGACCATGCATAAAAATAATATAATGAATTAAAGTTTATTGTGACGATAAAAAAGGGGTGAATGAAATGTATTCATTGAGTCCTTTGGGAGTCACAGTGTCCAGAATACGGGTCCAGTAGGTTTCTCTTTGTAGCAGAGTTTGAGAACGATTTCCTCCTCTGAGGGGGGGGGGCACACGATCGATGGCGAAGAAACGAAGGGTCGGTAGACTATGATAAGTCGCCAAAAAGTCCTTAGCCACCGGTTTCTCAGTGCAGCCATCCCTGAAAGCCGTGGTGATGGCCGAACGATGGCCCCTGATCCTATCTCGGAGTGTGAGATCCCGCTTACCGACATATGCCAAGCCGCATGGGCAGGTGATTAAATAGATGACATGCATGGTCATGCAGGAAATGCGATGTTGGATGGGAAATCTTTTGCCTGTATGAGGGTGGGCAAATGAATCGCCCATTGTCAGGTGGTTGCAAGTTATAAAGTGTTATAAAGTGTATCCGTTTCAACGGACGCACTGTGCGCAATCAGTGTGCTCATGTGACCGCAGCCTAAACTGTTGTGAAGTTGAAGGGTTACAGTTATTTACACAGCGACAACAGATTCCGTAGCGCTTTACAATGGGGTAGCACAACCAGGAGACGTACATGATACAAGAGGAAAGACAACCCTGGCCGAAGGATAACTATCCAGGACATATAGCACTTTAAACCAAGTGCTCAGGCAGACATCCCAAGAGCTTACAATCTAAGAGACAGGGGTAACTGAAACAAATGGTAGCAGAGGGAAGGTGAAACTGGTGGCCATAAGAATATCGTAGGGATTGCATGGGAAGTACCAGAAGCTTGGGCTGAGTAAGAATAATTAGAGAGAGAAGTGGAGACAGCTGGAAAGGAGAGCTGAAATTAGGGACTGGTCCTGGGTGGGCAGGTGGGTTGGGACAGCAGAGGAAGAGAGGTGGAGGTCAGTCTGTGAGAGTATGCTGTGGAAAGAGAAGGATGTTTGGTGAAAGAGTGACTTCTGATGATGTCAGACGTGATAGCAGGCTACCTGGACTTCAAATGCAAACTGGGCACCACACAATGGAGATCCATAGAGGCTGTGAGCATCTCTGGCTCATTTTCAGTGTTACTGACGGCCAGAAAAATCACATTATGCCGTCATGTCAGGACTGTCATGGCAGTGAGAAGCAGAGAGGAAATCGGGACTGCACTGGGCCCTGCAATCATCCCGAGATGTGGCAGCTGGCTAAGGGTGTTGGCTAATACAGATAGTGATCGGGCCTCTCGAATATGTTTTTTTGGCCTGTGGGGACTTTTATGATGTATGCTCAATGGGAAACGTAGTCCTCTCTTCAGCCAGCTGACAACTGGCCTGACCGGAAACACGATTTCCCATCAGGCACAAATAAGGAGGTATATAGAGACGGGTCAGGACTTCACAAATGTTTTGTCTAGGTCCCAAGAATGCAACATATGACCCAGTCTAAGTGTCAGCGAAGAACCCTGGTGACATCATATTCATGTGAGCTTATGAGTTTTCCTTTTCCGTGGAAATCTAAGATTTAGTCAGCTGCGTGGTTACGCTCATTAAAAGTGTTTCTCCTACCACCTTCTCCACCTTTCATTCCAAGCACTTATGCACAGGGTAGTTCTTCAAATGACTAAAAAGCCGTTCTCTCCAGAAGCCTATTCAACGCGAAGCTGGTGGGCTGCAAACTTCAGAAAGCAAACACCGACCTTCGCTGGGTGGGATGCAAGAAACGCATCAGTTTAAAGTCGTATTTCTTAGGAAACAAAAACACCTACTGATTTATCGCTCACCTACATAAAGAGAAAGTGAGAGTCGTGTTCAGTAGGTGAATCAAACCTACAGCTCTTGACGGTGTAGGCACGAAAGAAAACAAACGGCTTCGATATAAACAATAATTTACCTCTCCAATATGAAACATACAAGGAGTACATGGACACAAGGTGTCCCCGAGAACGGAGAGCCACATGGTGCCAGAAAATGGTTCATGAAGACCTCTTTAGCTCGTCGTGATCACTGAGGTTATGCTCATAAAAGCTGAATTATTGGTGAGTGAAGTCACATAGTATCAGCTATAATGTTATGTAAAGTTATATTGTGTCAGTGGTCGAAGTCTGATCGTCAAGGTGAAACCATGGTTTAGAGGAGATGGCTTGGAAAATATGAGTGCCCCGTTGCTGACTGCACCATGTTCACCATCCATGCTCAGGCAGCACATGTAAAGTGCTGCCCCATGCTCAGCACTGATCTCTGGTACTCAAACAGTTAAAGTACAACTAACATACACTACACCCTCCTGCCGAAATAAAGGTCTACTCCACCCCTCCAGCATTAAGGTTCTGTGTTCCTAACCAGTCAGACCCTCCTGAAGCTCCCTGAACCACTCTTACATTCCTGTGTACCAGACCCCCGGCTTTGCCCATCGATTACCGCCTTCTACCAGCCTCTGACCAATGGACCGTCCTGACCATTCTCTTGGAATACCCACTGTACCTTGCCTGGAGTCCCCCTTGTGTCATGTCTACCACCCCAAGGTACATTATTATTATTATTATTTATTTATAAAGCGCCAGCATATTCCGCAGCGCTGTACAATAAGCACAGTATAGACAGGGTTACGATACATTGAACAACATTTGACAAACAGTACAGGAGGAGATGAGGGCCCTATTCCTGTAGGAACTCACAATCTGGGAGGGTTGGGGTTGGAAACAGGAGGAGAGGACTGTAAGGTGAGAGTGATTGATGGTTGTGTCAGTGAGTTGGGTGGTAGGCTTCCCTAAATAGGAATGTTTTAAGGGAGCGTTTGAAGGAAGAGAAGTTAGGGGAAAGTCTGACAGTACGAGGGAGAGCGTTCCAGAGAGTGGGGGCTGCGCGTGAGAAATCCTGCAGTCTATCATGGGAAGAGGTGATGCGGGGAGAAGCTAGGCGCAGGTCACTGTTTGACCTTAGGGAGCGGGCTGGGGTGTATTTGGTGATTAGTGAGGACAGGTAGTGGGGCGCTGAGTTAGTGAGGGTTTTGTAGGTAAGGATAAGGATTTTGAACTTAATTCTGCAGTGGATGGGGAGCCAGTGAAGGGACTCGCAGAGGGGAGCGGCAGAGACAGAGCGGCGGGTGAGGTGAATTAGCCTGGCGGAGGCGTTCAGGATGGATTGTAGGGGGAGAGGCGGGACAGAGGGAGGCCAGATAAGAGATTATTGCAATAGTCGAGTCGGGAGATTACCAGGGCGTGTATGAGTTGTTTTGTGGTGACAGCGGTAAGAAATGGCCGAATTCTGGAAATATTACGCAGTTGGTATCGGCAGGAGGAGGAAAGAGACTTGATGTGGGGGATGAAGGAAAGAGCAGAGTCAAGTGTAACTCCAAGACAGCGAACTTGGTTTGATGGGGGAGATGGTGATACCCTCCACCGTGATAGAGAAGTCAGGAGGTGGGGAGGCATTGGAGGGAGGAATAAGTAGGAGTTCAGTCTTTGACATGTTGATCTTTAGGTGGTGGGAGGCCATCCAGGAGGAGATGCCAGATAAACAGTCACTGACTTTTGAGAGGACAGGGGGAGAGAGATCAGGGGTAGAGAGGTAGATCTGAGTGTCATCAGAGTAGAGGTGGTAATTAAAGCCAAAGCTGTTGATGATTTTGCCCAGGGAGGAGGTGTAGATGGAAAAGAGCAGAGGACCAAGGACAGAGCCTTGAGGTACACCAACAGATAGAGGCAATGAGGAGGAGGAGTTACCAGCAAAGGACACACAGAAGGACCTGTTGGATAAATAGGAGTCAACCCAAGCAAGTGCAGTGTCACCGAGACCCAGAGAGTTGAGGGTCTGTAGAAGGAGGGGGTGGTCAACAGTGTCAAAAGCAGCCGAGAGGTCAAGCAGGATGAGAATAGAATAGTGGCCGTGTTTTTTAGCAGTTAGGAGGAGGTCGTTGGTGACTTTGGTGAGGGCAGTTTCAGTTGAGTGTAGGGGACGGAAGCCAGATTGCAGGGGGTCAAGTAGGGAATTGGAGGACAGGAAGAGGGAGAGGCGGTTGAAGACTAGTTTTTCTAAGAGCTTTGATGTGAAGGGAAGCAGCATCTCCCAAGAATCCCAGCATCTCCCAAGAATCCTGGTCCCTCCTGTCAGTACCTGTGAATCCTTACATAACTGGGCTCAGACCACCCTCCCAACAGCTATACATGTTGGCGACCCCATATCCAGATTCCAAAATGCAGAAGACTCATAAGCAGCCATGGATTATACTTACTTTCCTGCCAGGTTCTCCTCCATTGATCTAGATGATACATCATGTTACGGAGCAGATCCAGCGTGGGACATTTTGCGCAGGAGAAACATGCTGGAGCTGCACCGTATGTCCCTCGCAAGTGCTGCACAGTTCCACAGTGTGAAAAACTTCACATTTTCCAGATCCTATGCTACACAATTTGCACAGTCATTAAAATTGTGTAGCAAAGCTGCAGAGACTTCCACGTTCGGAAGCCCCTGAGTCAGGAGAGGCGAACAGCGTGAGACCGAATATATTTAGAAGACGACTGAATGCAAAGGAAGAATATCCTTTAAATCACATCCTGCCCTGCTGCATGTGTACAAAACCCGGCGCACAATTTAAACATCAGAGGAATAGGAAATGCAACCGCTGCGTCTAAAGCTCGTGTCAGACGAGCGCACCGATCACGTCCGCACATAAGTACTATTGTGTTAAATGGAGCCCCACACACAGAGTACGTCCTCACAGAAGTGCGGACGCATGACGGACACGGCAAACGGACGCAGGTTAGGCAAGAACGTAAAACTGCTAGAACGGACGTGCGGAGTGCGCCACGTCCACATAGCTTTGTGTGTGAGTGATGGAACGAGGTCAGACGGGCTGCATTTATACATCCAGAATTTTTGACGGACAAAACATTTTTTCATTTTAATTTATTTTCCCTCCTACATCCGTCAAAAATAACGTCAGTCACAAAAACAGACTGTGTGGCCATTACTGCGCCTTCCGTCAAAAAGTGCGTCCGTACTGCACGAGCGCACAGTCCGTACAAAATGCGCTCGTCTGACCCTAGCCGTAGTGGCCGTGGGGTAGATGTCCTCACCTGCCACCCTTGCCAGTACTGTATTTTAATACCTCGTAGCTTTATCCAACGTGTTGTTCGTGTCGACAACTCACAGTTGGTTTATTTCCGTGCGCAGCAAAGAAAGTCTTTCGCACTGGCATCCTGCTTTCCCATAGATTGCGGTCCTCCTCGGGGTAGTGGGGGGGCAGCGTGATTTCCTCAGAAACTCTGTGAATCTAGCACCCAGAATAATAAAACTTCCTTTATAAGCTTTTACCACTCCCAGTACAATGCAAAGATAATTGTTTTAACCTGTTCCTGCTTTCATCTGACACATTAGTCAATGCCGGGCACATGAGTACCCTGAGTATACCACCAGTCTACCAGAGTATACCACCAGTCTACCTGATTATACCACCAGTCTACCGGAGTATACCACCAGTCTACCTGATTATACCACCAGTCTACCGGAGTATACCACCAGTCTACCTGATTATACCACCAGTCTACCGGAGTATACCACCAGTCTACCAGAGTATACCACCAGTCTACCTGATTATACCACCAGTCTACCGGAGTATACCACCAGTCTACCTGATTATACCTCCAGTCTACCTGATTATACCACCAGTCTACCTGAGTATACCACCAGTCTACCTGAGTATACCACCAGTCTACCTGATTATACCTCCAGTCTACCTGAGTATACCACCAGTCTACCTGAGTATACCACCAGTCTACCTGAGTATACCACCAGTCTACCTGATTATACCACCAGTCTACCGGAGTATACCACCAGTCTACCTGATTATACCACCAGTCTACCTGATTATACCACCAGTCTACCTGAGTATACCACCAGTCTACCTGATTATACCACCAGTCTACCTGAGTATACCACCAGTCTACCTGAGTATACCACCAGTCTACCTGATTATACCTCCAGTCTACCTGAGTATACCACCAGTCTACCTGAGTATACCACCAGTCTACCTGATTATACCACCAGTCTACCTGATTATACCACCAGTCTACCTGAGTATACCACCAGTCTGAGTATACCACCAGTCTACCTGATTATACCACCAGTCTACCTGATTATACCACCAGTCTACCTGATTATACCACCAGTCTACCGGAGTATACCACTAGTCTACCTGAGTATACCATCAGTCTACCTGATTATACCACCAGTCTACCTGAGTATATCACTAGTCTACCTGAGTATACCAACAATATATACAGTATATAACTTAATTTTAATGCTTATTGAAAAGAAAATATTGGATTTATTGTCACGTCTGTGTATATACTGACCCAATTCAATCCCAAAAGGGCTATTGTTACTACCCCCTTCCCTGAACCAGGCCAAAGTTTGGCCTGCCTCCCCTTCTCTTGCGCCATGTGAGGAGGCGTTATAAAGTCCTCTTCAATCACACCGTCACTTCTTCTGAGCATTTTGAACATAGATTTTTTGTAATGTATCTACCGAGACATTTAAAGCACATACAAATGTTGCTACACTTACAATAACAGACAGAACAAGGACGGGAGAGGAAAAATAAGATAAAAAAAGCAAGACTGGAAGATGCGGCCCGAGAAGCGGTAATGAATTCAACGGAGCCCGTTTTGTGTTTTTTCAAATAACTGTAATTGAATAATTTAAGAATTCTTTACGTAAGATCAAAGAGGAAAGTACGAATGAATGGATATAATGGGGTGGGCAATATATTGCGCACTGCGGGAAACAAACAACAACATATCATAAGTCAAAGAATGCCCAGGGAAATTATAGGGTAAGGAAAGCCGGATATAGTTTACCTGCTCCAAATCATAATGTTATGCTTGACCCCACTCTACCTCTGCTCCATCTCTCTCACCCAGTGGCTCCTTGCTACATCCCTCTTATCCCCATGGTGCCTCTGCTCCATCTCTCTCACCCAGTGGCTCCTTGCTACATCCCTCTTATCCCCATGGTGCCTCTGCTCCATCTCTCTCACCCAGTGGCTCCTTGCTACATCCCTCTTATCCCCATGGTGCCTCTGCTCCATCGCTCTCACCCAGTGGCTCCTTGCTACATCCCTCTTATCCCCATGGTGCCTCTGCTCCATCGCTCTGACCCAGTGGCTCCTTGCTACATCCCTCTTATCCCCATGGTGCCTCTGCTCCATCTCTCTCACCCAGTGGTGCCTTGCTACATCCCTCTTATCCCCATGGTGCCTCTGCTCCATCTCTCTCACCCAGTGGCTCCTTGCTACATCCCTCTTATCCCCATGGTGCCTCTGCTCCATCTCTCTCACCCAGTGGCTCCTTGCTACATCCCTCTTATCCCCATGGTGCCTCTGCTCCATCTCTCTCACCCAGTGGCTCCTTGCTACATCCCTCTTATCCCCATTATGCCTCTGCCTCTGCTCCATCTCTCTCACCCAGTGGCTCCTTGCTACATCCCTCTTATCCCCATGGTGCCTCTGCTCCATCTCTCTCACCCAGTGGCTCCTTGCTACATCCCTCTTATCCCCATGGTGCCTCTGCTCCATCTCTCTCACCCAGTGGCTCCTTGCTACATCCCTCTTATCCCCATGGTGCCTCTGCTCCATCTCTCTCACCCAGTGGCTCCTTGCTACATCCCTCTTATCCCCATGGTGCCTCTGCTCCATCGCTCTCACCCAGTGGCTCCTTGCTACATCCCTCTTATCCCCATGGTGCCTCTGCTCCATCTCTCTCACCCAGTGGTGCCTTGCTACATCCCTCTTATCCCCATGGTGCCTCTGCTTCTTCTCTCTCACCTAGTGGTTCCTTGTTACATCCCTCTTATCCCCATGGTGCCTCTGCTCCATCTCTCTCACCCAGCAGTCCCTTGCTACATCCCTCTTATCCCCATGGTATCTCTGTTCCATCTCTCTCACCCAGTGGCTCCTTGCTACATCCCTCTTATCCCCATGGTGCCTCTGCTCCATCTCTCTCACCCAGTGGCTCCTTGCTACATCCCTCTTATCCCCATGGTGCCTCTGCTTCATCTCTCTCACCCAGTGGCTCCTTGCTACATCTCTCTTATCCCCATGGTGCATCTGCTTCATCTCTCTCACCCAGTGGCTCCTTGCTACATCCCTCTTATCCCCATGGTGCCTCTGCTTCTTCTCTCTCACCTAGTGTCTCCTTGCTACATCCCTCTTATCCCCATGGTGCCTCTGCTCCATCTCTCTCACCCAGTGGCTCCTTGCTACATCCCTCTTATCCCCATGGTGCCTCTGCTCCATCTCTCTCACCTAGTGGCTCTTTGCTACATCCCTCTTATTTCCGTGGTGCCTCTGCTCCATCTCTCTCACCCAGTGTCTCCTTGCTACATCTCTCTTATCCCCATGGTGCATCTGCTTCATCTCTCTCACCCAGTGGCTCCTTGCTACATCCCTCTTATCCCCATGGTGCCTCTGCTTCTTCTCTCTCACCTAGTGTCTCCTTGCTACATCCCTCTTATCCCCATGGTGCCTCTGCTCCATCTCTCTCACCCAGTGGCTCCTTGCTACATCCCTCTTATCCCCATGGTGCCTCTGCTCCATCTCTCTCACCTAGTGGCTCCTTGCTACATCCCTCTTATCCCCGTGGTGCCTCTGCTCCATCTCTCTCACCTAGTGGCTCTTTGCTACATCCCTCTTATCCCCATGGTGCCTCTGCTCCATCTCTCTCACCTAGTGGCTCCTTGCTACATCCCTCTTATCCCCGTGGTGCCTCTGCTCCATCTCTCTCACCCAGTGGCTCCTTGCCACATCCCTCTTATCCCCATGGTGCCTCTGCTCCATCTCTCTCACCCAGTGGCTCCTTGCTACATCCCTCTTATCCCCATGGTGCCTCTGCTCCATCTCTCTCACCCAGTGGCTCCTTGCTACATCCCTCTTATCCCCATGGTGCCTCTGCTCCATCTCTCTCACCTAGTGGCTCCTTGCTACATCCCTCTTATCCCCGTGGTGCCTCTGCTCCATCTCTCTCACCTAGTGGCTCCTTGTTACATCCCTCTTATCCCCGTGGTGCTCTGCTCCATCTCTCTCACCTAGTGGCTCCTTGCTACATCCCTCTTATCCCCATGGTGCCTCTGCTCCATCTCTCTCACCTAGTGGCTCCTTGTTACATCCCTCTTATCCCCGTGGTGCCTCTGCTCCATCTCTCTCACCTAGTGGCTCTTTGCTACATCCCTCTTATTCCCATGGTGCCTCTGCTCCATCTCTCTCACCTAGTGGCTCCTTGCTACATCCCTCTTATCCCCATGGTGCCTCTGCTCCATCTCTCTCACCCAGTGGCTCCTTGCTACATCCCTCTTATCCCCATGGTGCCTCTGCTCCATCTCTCTCACCTAGTGGTTCCTTGCTACATCTCTCTTATCCCCATGGTGCCTCTGCTTCATCTCTCTCACCCAGTGGCTCCTTGCTACATCCCTCTTATCCCCATGGTGCCTCTGCTTCATCTCTCTCACCCAGTGGCTCCTTGCTACATCCCTCTTATTCCCATGATGCCTCTGCTCCATCGCTCTCACAACATGGTACCTTGCTGTATCCCACTCACCCCACGGTGCTGCTGCGACATCTATCTCATTAGTATCATGTCTCTGCTCTATCCCTCTCACCCCATGATGTCCCTGCTCTGTCTCTTTCACCCCATGCTATCTCTACTTTATCCCTTTCACCCGATGATGCCTTTGCTCCATCTCTCTCACCCAGTGCTACCTTACTGCATCCCTCTTATCCCCACGGTGCCTTTGCTGCATCCCACTCACCCCATGATGCCACTGCAACATCTATCTCATTAGTATCATGCCTCTACTCTGTCTCTATCCCTCTCACCCCACAGTGTCCCTGCTATGTCCCTCTCACCCTATGGTATTTATTTTCCATCTCTTTCACCCATGGTGTCTCTGCTCCATCTCTCTCATCCCATGGTATGTCTGCCCCATCTACTTCACTCTCATATGAGGAATTATTGCTTTATCCTGGCAGCCCAGTCAGTGGCTATGGTAGATGGGACATTCATTTCATGGTGCACACGTGTTGATATGTGTCCACTGGGGAAGGGACTCTTCACTGCCCATGGACGTCAACCAACTAGACCGCCAGATGGGTTGGATGGCTTCCCAAAGGCGCATTTTCCAAAGATCCCACAAAATCCTCAGAAGGCCCTGCTCATACGAGAAATGGATCTGAAGCATCCAGCGTGCATGGCTGTCCAAGATCTGGATTTACAACACGTTAATAGCATGGGCACCATGATGGCATGCATGGTCTCTCCATAGCAACATATTAGTAGGTTAGGGTTTGGGTATTTTCTGCTCATGTACACAGTTCACTTTATACGTCCTTTATACGTGATTCACATTTACTTAGAAGCTTAGTAAAATGCACACTGGGGGTTCTTCTAAAACCTATGCATCATTCATTCAGGCTCTTATGCACCCATGGAAATGGAGCCCCATTAAAATCATAGAAACCCTCTCCCCCAGGAGCCTTTTCAGCTGTTAAAGCGTGATGCCTTGGCATGCTAATTTCAGCCGCAGCGCAGAGCCTTATTGCAAACATTAAGAAGCCACGCTGGGATGTGAAAAAGCACATTTAGTGGAGCAGGTTCTAATCATACCTACTGATCCATCGCTAACCTGCATTAAGTGCCCTGGATAAGGGCTCTGAACGAGGAATGCAAATAAATATATGGACTAAGGCTGTTATTAACACCTTTTTTTGTATGAGGAGAGAGGTTAGGTGTAAGCGAATCACAAAACGTAAGCTGAATACCATAATTGTAGTGTTTTTTCTGGTGTATTTGCTCTTAGATCACACGGAGCCCATTTCTCTGCTCAGAATTGCTTCCTAAGAGGTTCGTTCCAATATGAACTCATAATGCAGGTTGGTTTCCCATTTTTACGTATTTTTTACACGTAGCAATATTCATTTGTTTATGAAAGAATGGTGATCACTTCTGCTATCACAGGGGGTCACAGCTAATAACATGTTAAGGGGTCCAGGTCATTATTAAACCCGGTGGCAGCTTGTTTAAGTGCGACAGATGTATGGGTCCCTCCATGCCACCCAGGATAGACCGACTAAGATACCAAGACATTTGCCAGCTGGTCGTGTAATCTGGGTCCTGGTAGAGCACTTGGCTCCTTCATTGATAAGTCCATTAGTATTGTCTGCACCAAGTGTATATCTCTAATCTCTAGATCAATAACCCTGGCTTTCAACCCACCACCAGTCTTATCCCAGTAAGATACTCTCCATCACTTGCCCAAAATGCGATTTGCCAATAGAGAAGTAAAGCTTATGATGAAAAAATGGAAAACTTAAAGCACACCTGTCATACTTAGCAACAGGTAACCTATGTGACTGTAAATATGCAAATCAGACAGCTATCACCCAGAAAGGGTGGCCAGTACTATAATGCCAAGGACATCACCCTTGCATGAGAAGTGCAGCAACACCTGACCATTGTTTTGGACTGTAAATTTATAGTGGTGCTCCTCGGAGCAGTTCGTCCACCTTGGTCCTCACCTGTCACCCAGCTCTCACCTGTGGCTCCTCGTAGCTGTTAGCATGCAACAGCGGCCATACCCTGGGCAACGGCTTCCACTGGCCGGCTAAACCAGGTGGGGGTAGCCGAAGGGTCTCAAAACCCTCGGTGAATTAGGTTTCTGCCTACCTATGCATGCGAAGTCTGAACATCGGCTGATCCTGTGGAGGAGACCATCTAGGTCCAATGGAGGTGACGGCGACTACAGCAATGCACTGTGGAGTGTATGGAGCAAGACGAGGCACGCAGAACATCTTGGTCATCCACTGCATCCGTGCCCATCTCTGGTTGTCTTGATTTCTTCTTGCCACTGGATACTGGTGGGCCCGGACGAGAGAGTGAGGTCGACGCAGCACAACTCTTCTTCACTTTAAACAAAGTTTTCTGCGCAAGTCATCAGTCATCCACAATTCTAGTCCTGTGGTGATGGGCAAGCGACGAAGCGGCAGGTGTGGTGCACTGGGAGTCGTAGCCGCAAGCCTGCACACAGGCGACTCAGGCTATAGGGTCGCTCTTCACTGACCGGAGCAGAAGTGAAGTTCGGCAGCCACCTGAGTGTCTGAGCAGTCCTATTCAGGGTAGCACTGCTCACCTCCATGCATGAGGAAAGGGCTAGAAAAGGTGCCCTAAACATTGCCTGCTCCTTACACCCTGGCTGGCTAACCGCGGTCGGCGGGGACCCAATTATGCGGTTGAAAATCAAAAACAAATTCAATCACAATAAAATTTGCTACATGGAACATCCGCACTCTTCTTGACAGGGATACCGCAAATAGGCCCCAACGACGCACGGCGCTCATTGCCCATGAACTTGCCAGATACAATATAGACATCGCCGCCCTAAGTGAGACCAGACTCTCCGGTGAAGGAGAACTCACAGAAAGGCTTGCTGGCTACTCCTTCTTCTGGAGTGGACGCGACTCTCATGCAAAGCGAGAAGCGGGAGTTGGTTTTGCTATTAAAACTTCTCTTGTGAGTAAACTCTCCGGCTCCCCGAAAGGAATAAATGATCGTCTTATGACGCTGAAACTCCCTCTCTGCCATGGAAAGAAGTTTGCCACCATAGTCAGCGCCTATGCACCCACCATGACAAATCCAGAAGAGACCATAGATAAGTTCTATGATGATTTGAACACCGTCATCTCCTCCACTCCTATTGCTGATTAACTCATTGTCCTTGGAGATTTTAATGCTCGTGTCGGGAGTGATCACACTTCCTGGGACGGAGTGATGGGGAAGCATGGGGTTGGAAAGTGTAACAGCAACGGCCTGCTGCTCCTTCAGACCTGTGTTGAACATGGCCTCCTGGTGACAAATACCATCTTTAGCCTTCCCGCACGCAACAAGACATCATGGATGCACCCCCGTTCAAAACACTGGCATTTAATAGACTATGTCATCGTCAGAAATCGGGACCGGCAGGATGTGAAGGTGACTAAGGCCATGTGCGGCGCAGATTGCTGGATGGATCACCGTCTCATCGTTTCAAAGATGAAAATCCACATTCAACCTAAGAGAAGACCTCATGCCGCCATAGCTCTGAAACGCCTCAACATCAGCAAGCTGAAGCGTCCTGATGTCAAACAGACTTTTGTTGACACCCTGGATGAACGCCTTGCTTCAATCACACTGGATAATCTGGATGCGGGAGCAGCGTGGACCACATTTCGCGAGACGGTGTATAGCACAGCCATTGAGCACCTTGGACCCTCTACCAGAAAACATAAGGACTGGTTTGATGAAAGCAACATAACGATTCAACTGCTACTCGAGCAAAAACGTCGGGCGTACAAGGCACTCTATGATGACCCAATGTCAATGGCAAAGAAAGTTGCACTGCGAAACATCCGCAGCAACATCCAGTTGCAACTGCGCCAGATGCAAGACTCCGGGTTGAGTGCGAAAGCTGAAGAGCTTCAGGGCTTTGCAGACAGGAAAGATATGAAGAACTTTTACAGCGGCCTCAGAGAAATCTATGGCCCTACCGCTTCAGGGTCTTCTCCTCTCCTCAGTGCTGATGGTACTACACTCATCACAGAAAAGGAGCAAATCTTGGAAAGATGGGCAGAACACTTTGCTAGTGTGTTGAATACGCCTTCTGTCATAAATGATGAAGCCATCGAAAGACTAGCCCAGGTCCCAGCGAATAAGTCACTGGACGCTGTTCCAACTCTGGAGGAGATACAAACAGCCATCCGCCAGCTGTCCAGTGGCAAAGCACCTGGTTCCGATATGATTCCTGCTGAAATCTATAAAGAGGGTGGACCAGCGCTGACGGATAAGTTGCTCTGTCTAATCCAGATCATCTGGCAGACAGAAACTGTACCACAGGACCTTAAAGATGCTTCCATTATCCATCTGTACAAACGAAAAGGAAATCGCCAGGCCTGTGACAACCACCGCAGAATCTCACTGCTATCCATTGCAGGCAAGATCTTGGCCCGAGCCCTGCTGAACCGCCTGAATGTACATCTAGAGCAAGGTCTCCTTCCTGAGAGCCAATGTGGCTTCCGTAAAGCACGTGGGACTATTGACATGGTGTTTGCTGCTAGACAGCTTCAAGAGAAATGTCAGGAACAAAACTCGGACCTATATTACATATTCATTGACCTAAATAAAGCTTTTGACACGGTCAGCAGAGATGGCCTGTGGAAAATCATGAAGAAGTATGGATGCCCAGACAAGTTTACCGCTATCACCCGGCAGCTACATGATGGCATGCTGGCTCGAGTCCAGGAAAACGGTCAATCATCTCAAGCATTTCCTGTTACAAATGGAGTGAAGCAGGGCTGTGTCCTGGCTCCCACACTCTTCAGCATCATGTATTCTGCAATGCTGTCTGATGCGTTCAAGGAATCCACCACGGGCTTGCCAATTCGACTTCGTACTGATGGATCAGTCTTTAATCTCAAAAGGCTTCAAGCGAAAACCAAGGTCAAACATAACATCATAAATGAGCTTCTGTTCGCAGACGACTGTGCCCTCAACGCTGCTTCGGAAGGCGATATGCAACACAGCGCTGACATTTTTGCTGAAGCCTGCAATAACTTTGGTCTCACTATCAATAGAAAGAAAACTGAAGTGATGTATCAGCCAGCTCCCAGCATCACCATCAGTGGGCAGCGTCTAAACGCGGTGGACAAATTCACGTACTTGGGTAGCATCCTTTCTAGATCTGTCGTCATGGACGACGAGTTGATTGCTAGACTCGCAAAAGCAAACGCAGCATTTGGAAGACTCCGCAAAAATGTGTGGGACAGGAGAGGTATCAGACAAAAAACCAAGATCAAGGTGTATCGCGCAGCAGTCCTTTCGACGTTGCTCCACGGATGTGAAACGTGGACAATCTACCAGCGTCACGCCAAGAAATTAAACCATTTTCACACAACATCTCTTAGAAAACGTCTTGGTATTAAGTGGCAAGACAAAGTGCCTGATACCGAGGTCCTTGTTAGAGCGGACCTACCCAGCATCTTCACCATCCTGGCGCAGTCTCAATTACGATGGGCAGGACACGTAGCTCGTATGAAAGATAATCGAATTCCAAAGATGTTGTTATTTGGCGAACTTACACAAGGCAAGCGCTCCCAAGGAGGTCAAAAAAAGCGCTACAAAGACACACTGAAAGCAGCTCTAAAGGCCTTCAATATTAACCCCATTAACTGGGAGCTTGCTGCTCAGGACAAAATCAAGTGGAGATCAGCTATTAAGAACGGAGCTCAATCCTATGAAACCAGCAGGGCAGCGGCAGCTGAGCAAAAAAGGCTGGCCAGGAAAGGTAGTGATATACTACTATCTTCTACGGTTATTCACTGTCCACATTGTCAGAGACTATTTCGAGCGAGAATTGGTTTGGAAAGCCATCTACGCACTCACCGTGACCCACCCTATTCCCTAAATGGATGACTAGATGGTCCTCGTCGATTCGACGGACGAACAAGAGAAGAGAAATTTATAGTAAAAAAGAGGAGGTAAGCGAGGCTCCATATGCAAATCAGACAGCTAAACCATAACCCTGAACGCTAGCCATAACCCTAAATGCTAAACCTAACCCTAACCCCCCCTTCTCTCTCCAGAATGTGGACTACAAGATCCTTGCAAAGGTACTCGCTACTAGACTGCACAATGTTTTCAGTGCTGTGGAACGAGATCCTTCCCGTGCTTCAGAACGTGGCCCATGGCAGGCCTCTTCTGGCGACCATCAAGAGGGCAATCAACAAAGCTGTCTTCTACTTCATCTGGGGCTCAAAGATGGACAGAATACAATGACAGGTCATGTACAAGGAGCCTTCGAAGGGCGTCCTGGAAATACCTTCTCTGCTGAGGATCTTTGTATGTGGTTGCATGCGGAGGACATTCAGAGCGGACAACAGAAGCAGCTCTATGTGACACTCCATGTCTCTCTTTTACCTGCTGCCCCTGTTTAGGTGCTTTGAATGGAAAAAGTGGCATAGTTCCTTCCTTTACAACTGGATGATGCCTTGGTTTTACCTGGATGTTGCGAAGTTTGTGCAGGAGGTCCGGCTGGAGGGAGTGAAGCCTAATTTGTGGTGGCCTTGGATTATCCACAAGCTGGTGAGGGCCGAAGACGTCGTTGAATCCATCGCTGGGTTGCCTGAGGACACGTGCCAGATGGTTTGGGAGTATGTGTCCTCCAGCAGGCTGACCAACAGAAACAAGGACTTGGCCTGAATGGCCATTCGGGGAGGTCTCCCCCTCAGGATGTTTATGCACGCCAGGGGGCTGTGCAGGTACAGACATTGCCCACATTGCATGGTGCAGGAGGAGACCGCAATGCACATATTTTGACAGTGTCCGTTCGTGCAGGCCGTTTTGGCGGCCCTGGAGGTGGACATCAGTGACTGTTCCGCTACAGTTCCTGTTGTACCACTCAACTCTTTACAGTCTCTTTCCTGGCACTCACACCATGGGCGCTATCTCTCGGGCTTGGCATCTGACGTGCTGTGTCGAAGACGCCCTGTGGTTCGCTCGGAAACCACTTGGTGCTGCGCCCAGACGTCGTCACCATTCGCGTTTGCCGGAGGCTCATCCGAAGCGTGCTGGACAAGTACTATGATATTGATGGACAGATGAGAGGAGGAAGAAGAGGACATGTAATTTTCTTAACTGTACTTTATTTACTGTGTTTTGTTTCTCTCTCTCACTATAAGTAAGCAGGCCAAAATGGTAGTAAGTGGTTGCTGCACTTCTTGTGCAGGTGTGATGTCCTTGGCATTTCAGTAATAATGTCCCTTTCTGGGTGTCAGCTGTTTGATTTGCATATGGATTCTCACCTCTTTTTCCATTCTAATTTATCAGGCTGAAACGATAGTCAGGGGTTGCTTCACTTGCCATGCATGGGGGATGTCCTTGGCATTTCAGTAATAGTGACCGTTTGGTTGTTTTCTTTCTGATTTGCATATGGTTCCTCCTATACCTCCTGTTTTTCCCTATAAGTGGATAGGCTGAAACAATAGTTAAGGTTTGCACCAAAATTTCGGCCACTGAAATTATCGGCTGACAATGGTGCTTTCGGCCGAAAGGAAAAATTGGCTGAAAATCAGTCATACGAACCAGGGCCTGGAGGCCGGCCAAGGGGGCAGCTGTCTGCAGGGTCAAAGGCTTATGCCTCTGTGACATCATCCCTGCGACTGGCGTCTGACAGAGCGCGGGAAAAGGATGCCGGAGGACTGTCATTACTCACCATGGGACTGTCACCGCAGGAGGAGCTCAGGGCTGAAGTAGGTGGATGTTGGTGAGTATGTGGATGTGGATGTAGGTGAGTATGTGGATGTAAGGGAGTGTAGGTGGATGTAAGGGAGTGTAGGTGCAACGCAATCTCCACCCACCCCCCAAACCAGTCTTCTGAACCTGGGCCTGGAGGCCCGTCAGAGCTGGAAGCCAGGTGAGCAGGCAACTTGGCCGGCCAACAGGCTCAGGTGAGCCGCCTGCTCCAGGCCCAGGTTCTGATGACTGATTTTCGGTATCAGTTTTCGGCTGAGCTGATCCAGATTATATGGTTTCGATATCTGCCAGAAATTTTGATTTCAGTGCATCACTAGTTGCTACACTTCTCGTGCAGAGGTGATGTACTTGGCAATGCATTTCAGTAATAACCGCCTTTTGTGGATGATAGTTGTCTAATTTGCATATTCACCATCACATAGCTCTTATTTCTCACTATAAGTATACATTTCAGTACCGGCCACACTTTCTAGGTGATAGCTGTCTTATTTGCATATGGAGCACTCGTTTCTGTAATAGCACAACTAATAGTCAACTCAAGAACAACGCCTTTATTCTCACTATTTTAATTCATTATAATATATATATCAGGAAACAAGCGGCACTCTCGGGTCTCACCATATACAGTGGCAAGAAAAAGTATGTGAACCCTTTGGGATTACGTGGAGTTTTGCATGAATTGGTCATAAAATGTGCTCTGATCTTCATCTAAGTCACAACAATTTGAAAAACACAATCTGCTTAAAATAATACAACACAAGCATTTTATGTTTTCATGTTTTTATTGAACAGAACATGTAAACATTCACAGTGCAGGGTGGAAAAAGTATGTGAACCTTTGGACTTAAAAACTGGTTGACCCTCCTTTGGCAGCAATAACCTCAACCAAACGTTTCCTGTAGTTGCAGATCAGACACAACGATCTGGAGTAATTTTGGACCACTCCTCTTCACAAAACTGTTTCAGTGTAGCAATATTCTTGGGATTTCTGGTGTGAATCGCTCTCTTAAGGTCATGCCACAGCATTTCAATCGGGGTGAGGTCAGGACTCTGACTGGGCCACTCCAGAAGGCGTATCTTGTTTTGTTGAAGCCATTGTTTTGTTGAATTACTTGTATGCTTTGGGTCATTGTCCTGTTGCATCACCCATCCTCTGCGGAGCTTCAGTTGGCAGACAGATGGTCTTACGTTTTCCTGCAAAATGTCTTGATAAACTCTGGAATTCATTTTTCCATCAATGACAACAATCCGTCCAGGCCCCGAGGCAGCAAAGCAGCCCCAAACCATGATGCTCCCTCCGCCATGTTTTACAGTGGGGATGAGGTTTTGATGTTGGTGTGCTGTGCCTTTTTTTCTCCACACATAGTGTTGTGTGTTTTTTCCAAACCACTCAATTTTGGTTTCATCTGTCCACAGAATATTTTGCCAGTAGTGCTGTGGAACATCCAGGTGCTCTTTTGCAAACTTCAAACATGCTGCAAAATTCTTTTTGGACAACAATGGCTTCCTCCGTGGTGTCCTCCCATGTACTCCATTTTTGTTTAATGTTTTCCTTATTGTAGATGTGTCAACAAAAATGATAGCATGTGCCAGAGATTTCTGTAAGTCTTTAGCTGACACTCTAGGATTCTTCTTTACCTCATTAAGCATTCTGCGCAGTCCTCTTGCAGTCATCTTTAAAGGACAACCACGCCTAAGGAGAGTAGCAACAGTGCTGAACTTTCTCCATTTGTAGACAGTCTGTCTTCAAGCAGTGCTTCTTGAAACCAGTAAATCCAAAACTGGTGTGTGTTTTTAAAGGGCAGGACAGCTTTCAGCAACACATCCAATAATATCACACTGATTGGACTCAAGGTTGGCTCACTCTTGGCTCCAATTAGCTCTTGGAGAAGTCATTAGGCTAGGGGTTCACATACTTTTTCCACCCTGCACTGTGAATGTTTACATGTTATGTTCAATAAACACATGAAAACATATAATGTTTGTGTTGTATTATTTTAAGCAGACTGTGTTTTTCAAATTGTTGTGACTTAGATGAAGATCAGAGCACATTTTATGCCCAATTCATGCAAAACTCCACGTAATCCCAAAGGGTTCACATACTTTTTCTTGCCACTGTATATCAATTTTATTGGATCAACATTTCAGTTTGTTATCCACAAACTTTCATCAGGATCATGATGAAAGTTTGTGGATAACAAACTGAAACGTTGATCCAATAAAATTGATATATATGGTGAGACCCGGTAGTGTCGCTTTTTTCCTGATATATCCATAGCCTAACGCAGCACCGGGCAAGGACTTTGGAGAGATCCTGGAGTGCCAGATTTGAACTAATTTTATATGTATACTTTGATAATGCTGCAGTATACCTGTATATCATATTATGGGCTGTTGATGCCCCCAAACATCAGCCGGAGCTACTTTACAGAAATATCTATAGCAAATCCAGGATTATTGACCCAAACCATGATTAACTATAGAGTGTGCCACCACATACACTGCAAATAAACATACCTGACGTGTACAGTCGCGCAGCCCTGAGATTAAAGTATTATCCTCGCATCCACCAACACTAAGCGCTTAATCACAGACTGGAGTGAAATGCTAACATCTTTGTCAGATTTATATGAACTACCGACTGGCGAGCCCTAATTTTATGTCAGTCGGCTTCATGCACGGCTGCCCAGAAAACAAAAACACACACACACACAAAATAAAAAAATTAAATGATGTTCTTTCCTCTTTCATCTCCAAGCTGAGCTGCAAATCGCTTTATTAAAACAGAGGAACGAAATGAAATATTGCTGCTGATAAAGGAAATAAATCATTTGAAAGGCTTGGCTGCGTGCAATATCTATCCTGGAACGCGTGAAGAGGGGCTGATAGGCGAGGAGCCAGGCGGTTTGCTTTAAATGTACTTCACAGCTGAAGTGGTATCGACTGGTAAAAGCCAACATCAATTCAAAAGCTTTACGGTAATCAATAAAATAAAAAAAAATGCAATAAATCATATTTTTTATGACTCTTCAGCTGGCGTCAGTCGAGAGCGCTATGTGCGCCCGTACTGGCGTGCTTACCGGCGTCCGTCGCAGCGTTTTGACTCTGCAACGGGTCCAGTCACACGCTTGTGCACGTGCACGAAATGCGCACGCAACAAGCGTCTGTTATCCAAGCATCTCCGTCAAAGAGCTAGGACGCGCGTTGACAGAGCTGCAAAGCGTGATTCTCCATAGGAGGCACTGAGTGCGCTCAGCGAGGTGGCCAGACGGGCGTCAAGTGGAAGGAACTTCACTCTCACGTACGTTCCTTCCGCTCCCCAAAGACGCTCGTCTGACACTAGCCTTCATCGTCTCTTACAAGCAGGGCAGTCATCAGGGGGTGACAGCCCATGACACGTTCAGGGGCCCAGTTGATCCAGGGGGCCCTTGCCAAACCCTATGAGCATCGTGAAGTGCCAAATACGTAAGGGGCCCTCCATGTCACCCAGGACTGGTCAACCAAGATACCAGCAATTTTCCCAGTGGGCTGCGGCATCTAGGGGCTGGTCAAATCACTCTGGCTCATAATAGAGGGATCGATTAGGATGATCTGCACCAAGGAACACTTTTTATCCTCTTTCTGGACCGTCAGGGATTTAGCCCATTCCCAGTAAAATAAGGTTTGCAGAAAGATAGAAAATGTTATATTTTTAATTATCTTATTGAAATGGGCAGCTGACAGAAGGGGGCCCCGACCAGTGGTTTAGTAAGGGGCCCCTCCACGATATCTGATGGCAGCTCTGCTTACAAGCAAGCTTGTTTATATTCGGGCATCCACCGAGTATTCTATAATTGGCTACTAATTATTCCTCATTGAAGCTGGGAGATAGATTCTATCTAGGCTAGGGGCTCGATTCCGCGCCAGTGGATAACTCAACCAGTGCTTTGGTAAACTTCCCAGAGCCGTGAACGTATACGGAGTTGCTAGGTTTACTGGACCAGAATTCGGTCTGGATTGATCTAAAACTTTCCGGAATTTACGAAAATTATAGGGAAGTTCAAAACTTTTTGTAACTGTCCGAAATATAGGATTGTGCACAAATTGTTAGCTCCTATATACCCTCTATTCCTCTCTCTAGAAGCCTACCTCCCACGATACCCTCCTCTTTACCTCCTCCAATTCCCCTTCTACTACTCCCTATATTAGCGTTAGCATTAGGGTTAGGGATAGGTCTAGGGTTAGGATTACATCTAGTGCTAGGGCTGGATTACTGTTAGGATTAGGATTACACGGTCTTTCCAATGAAACCAAATATGACGATGTTCCGAGTAAAAAAAATTATATATATATATATATAACAATAATAAAAAATAAATAAAAATGTTTTTTCCCTTTTATATTTATTGATGCAGTGCTATTTTCATGCTTCAATTATAATGTGAACATGGATGCTGCACTAATGATTTATTTTCTCAGAAATTTAAAGTACCGGGTCTACCCCACAGAATAAATAACCGCAAAGGCTGGGATGATAAAATGTGACAAAAATAATTTTACACGTTGTAGATGATTGGGAATTCACTTTTTTTTTTACATTGTTTGTCACAATTTTACGTCACACATAATTATATACAGTTGCAAGAAAAAGTATGTGAACCCTTTGCAAGGGTAAAGCCTTGATGTTCATGTGTCCACGGTAAGACAGACTGTCTACAAATGGAAAAAGTTCAGCACTGTTGCTACTCTCCCTAGGCGTGGTCGTCCTGAAAAGATGACTGCAAGAGCACAGTGCATAATGCTTAATGAGGTAAAGAAGAATCCTAGAGTGTCAGCTAAAGACTTACAGAAATCTCTGGCACATGCTAACATTTTTGTTGACACATCTGCAAAAAGGAAAACATTAAACAATAATGGAGTACATGGGAGGACACCACGGAGGAAGCCATTGCTGTCCAAAAAGAATATTGCAGCACGGTTGAAGTTTGCAAAAGAGCTCCTGGATGTTCCACAGCACTACTGGCAAAATATTCTGTGGACAGATGAAACCAAAATTGAGTGGTTTGGAAAAAACACACAACACTATGTGTGGAGAAAAAAAGGCATAGCACACCAACATCAAAACCTCATCCCCACTGTAAAACATGGTGGAGGGAGCATCATGGTTTGGGGCTGCTTTGCTGCCTCAGGGCCTGGACGGATTGTTGTCATTGATGGAAAAATGAATTCCAGAGTTTATCAAGACATTTTGCAGGAAAACGTAAGACCATCTGTCCGCCAACTGAAGCTCCGCAGAGAATGGGTGATGCAACAGGACAATGACCCAAAGCATACAAGTAATTCAACAAAAGAATGGCTTCAACAAAACAAAATACGCCTTCTGGAGTGGCCCAGTCAGAGTCCTGACCTCAACCCGATTGAAATGCTGTGGCATGACCTTAAGAGAGCGATTCACACCAGACATCCAAGAATATTGCTACACTGAAACAGTTTTGTGAAGAGGAGTGGTCCAAAATTACTCCAGATCGTTGTGCAGGTCTGATCTGCAAATACAGGAAACGTTTGGTTGAGGTTATTTCTGCCAAAGGAGGGTCAACCAGTTATTAAGTCCAAAGGTTCACATACTTTTTCCACCCTGCACTGTGAATGTTTACATGTTCTGTTCAATAAAAACATGAAAACATATTATAATGTTTGTGTTGTATTATTTTAAGCAGACTGTGTTTTTCAAATTGTTGTGACTTAGATGAAGATCAGAGCACATTTTATGACCAATTTATGCAAAACTCCACGTAATCCCAAAGGGTTCACATACTTTGTCTTGCAACTGTATCTCCTAATCTATTATGGAAAAAATACAGGGGTAAAAAGCCTGTTTCAGTTTTATTTCTGTCGTCTCCCTGTCTGCTGTAATGCAGCAGCAAAGTTTGAGGTTTTTGTTACAGTGAGGGTGGGGTCTGTTCTTTGAGCTCCTTTACAACAATACGAGTTATGAGATCTCACGCTGATCTCAAATTTAAAAAAAGAATGCAAAAGGGGTACTATATGCAAAAAAAAAATAATTTATTGCATTAGAAAATTGAGTTTGCACATTTTTGGAAGTGAAAAGGTTAAGGCGCACATGATACAGAAGCAATGAACCCCTTGTGATTTTGCTTTAAAACATCAAAACTGGGGGGGGGTGGCTGGCCACGCGAGGGAGCAGACGTGTCTGAGCTGAGCTCCGTTCGCAGCCACTGTCAGAGGAGATATCTGACCCGAATCCTCGCTTGAAGTACTCCCTTGGGGAGCTCCTGCGTAGCTGGTCATCAGGAGGAGTGCCCTGGAGCCGCTTAGGTCCCCCCTCCAGGGTGAAGCATGGGGCCTTGCTTCCCGGTGGGAGAACTGACCCGGTGGCCATTTTGAGGCCTACTACCTCGCTTTGATTTGGGCCATTCCTCGCCTCCTTTTCCTCCCTCTGTGACACTGCTCCGACCAAGAGACTGGCGGACGTGGGCTTGGAGGATGGAGGTCCCCTGTCCTCTGAATGCGGCTGCTGTCCAGGCGGTGGAGTTGGCGGGGGAGCGCGCAGAATGGAGGCGTCTGATGCGCGCCCTCCCCGGCGAGGAGAGGAAGCTGCCCTTGCGGACCTTGGGGACTGCCTGGTGCGGAGAATGGAGGCAGAGGGATGCCCGCTGACATGCAACCTTTGGAGTGGTTCATCGGCGGTCTGTCAAGTTAGATGGGACCTGGGAAGGGAGGCCCCGGTTGCGTCCTGGATGGTGAAGGCCTTACCTTACGATGGTGTGGAGAGTCTTCCCGTTCTGGCAGTGGACCGTGATGGTGGACGCGTGGGAAAGTCGGCGGACTTCAGAAGAGGTCCGCAAGATGTTCGCTACTGGTCCCCCAGCGCAGTTTGAGGAGAAGTTGCAGTCCGGCATGGAGATCTGCACCGGAGAGGGACCACGTCACATGCCTTGGCCCGGTTGCGTGGTCTCGGCTGAATCATCCTGGAGGCTGCTGGTGAGACGGGATTCTTCTGAGGGGAGGATGCCAGACACGGCGGCCCACCAGGCCATGTGCTACTTTCGTGGTACCGAGCTGAACCCCCCCTTTTATTTACCCCCGATTTGATGCAAGAGTTTTTCCCCCACATTGGTCCACCCGCTGAGACATTTTTTGTTTCCTTGTTTTGTTTTTATAATGTAATTTATCTGCTTTCGCCTTTTTTCTTTTTCCTGCTGAGACCCCCCCAACTGGGGATGATTTTGACCCCCCATTTTTGTATATTTTCCTGACTTAACTAAGCCACTTGATACTTTTTATTTTATCATCCCCCCCCCCCCCGCTGAGACATATCGATCTTTTGGAACCGAGATCCCCCCTCCCTAGATATTGTGCATCGCACTGTGTTTTCCTGAGACACCCCCCCCCCTTTATTTTCTATGTCGCTATTTGAGTCTGCTTTCTGGCCCTGCTTGGCCACACATGTTGGTTGATTTGTGACCTTTCGCACTAAATAAAAAACCTTAATTTTTTTTTTAAAAAAAACAAACATCAAAACTGGAACCAAACTAACTAAAAATTGAACTAATGAATGGTCCTTCATGAAAAAATTTATTTTTCTCATCTGTGTTCCATCTCCGTCTCTTAACGCTGTCCCTGCACCCTATCTGCACCATCTGATCCTCTTTATGTTGTCGCTGTAGATCGTCAGATCGGGGCGTAAGGGAGGCGCAGCATTAATTAGAGTGACGAGATCTCCTTCTTAGGCAAGAGCGGAGGGAAGGAAGGAATGAGATTAATTGGGCCTGCAGGGCTTGCGGACCTCATGAGGTCAGATTTGGGTTAGTTTAACATTCTCCCCAAGAGATAATGCAATCACAAGGCAGACTATGCATGCATATATTAAAAATGAACAATGTATTGTAGCGCGGCGATCTGCGGCTTTGGAATTTCTGTCCACATATGTATTCCCATGGCAATAATTTTACTACAGGCTAACAGGAGCGTGAAAACATTTCCCAGCTTGAAGAAGGAAGAATTTATGGAAACAGCCAACAGTGGTTTTAATGTTTTCCGGTCCCTTAATTACAAATTACATCACTACAGTCAGTGACCGGGCTGACAGGGAGTAATGAGTCTATTGTCCTGGTAGATGACCCTAACTCGGAGAGAACTGACCAGCAGGAACCTATACTGGCCCTTGTGATGGCCGGTTACAAGTCATAAAGGAGAGAATCGTTGTCAGAGACAAGCCTGGGATAGGGATATCACATAGAACTAGAACAGGTGCATGGTGTACGAGATACAAGCCAAAGGTCAGGACAGCGGAGGACAACAAAGTCCAGGCAAGTCGGATCAGTGGACAGAATGTATCATAAAGACAGGAAAGCATCTTGGGGAAAGAAACAACCACGACAAGACTTGGAATAGAATGAGAGAAAGGAAGGGCCACCTGTAGTGTTTGAGGGGCCCTGGTTGAGAACATTTTGTGGGGCCCCTCACGACGCTTTCAACACCACACTTCCTTATGCTCCAATTTTCACATAGATACACCCCCCAGTGTTCCCACCTCACCCCCAGATAGACACCTCTGCAACACCTCTCCATAGACAGACATCCCCTCTCCCCCAGAGAGAGAGATGGTGATCATTGACACATTTTATCACATGGAAGGTGTCAGCAGTGGTGTTGGGCCCAGGGTGAGAGCCCTGCTCGCCCAACCCAAACGGCAGTAACAATCATTCACCATTGCCATATTTGTATGCCAAAACCTCTGGGATCGGCACAGGACAATCAACACGGAACTGTCACGTTCCATGCTGGCATACCTGTCTTCCTGCCCTCTGTATTTGTATATTGTGTTTTTTCCCTTGGGTTTCTGTTGCTGCCAATTCCTGGGTGGCCTCCCAGGGGTTAATTGGTGTTCTGTGTGCTGCTCACCTGTTTACCCTTGCCTTGATTCCCCTGACTATATTAGAGCAATGTACCTATAGGACATTGCTGGGTCATTTTTACTTTGCCTGGTCTATTTCTGTTCCAGTTTATGTCAGTTCCTTTTGTGTATTTAGTTCTGTCTATTGCTGTATTTTGGTTTGCTGTTTATGTTCCATTCTGATTCCCCGGTTACCGATTTTGGCTTGGCTGACTTCCCTTCTGGTTCCTATTCCTGTATCCTGTATGACGTACTCTCTCTGGTTATGACCTTTTGGCTTTCCTCTATATGACTACTCTATAGTATTTTCCTTGTCTGTACTGTTTCCAGGTAACCCTGTCATCTGTGTACAACAAAAGACTCTGTATGGCTTCAAGGTAATACTTTCCTTTAGATTAGATCCGGCTATCCTAAAGACCGGCCTTTCAGTGCAGGGAATCTTTGGTATTGCCGTACAGAGGTCTTTTGTTAACCCTGTGTTGCTTTCATCTGTCCTTGCAGTTTACACTGCATCTCTGCATATAGGGGCTTCTCTCAGGAACCAGGGCCTCACCTTGCTGCGAGTTATATTCATAGGGATATATATACAGACCGACCACTTCCAAGGAACGGAGGGCAAGGATAGGGTGGTGCGTGCCTGGTGGTACTGCCACCGTGACAGGAACATGTCAAAGCTAGAGATCAGCACGAGCATCTTGCGTCAGGACCACTGTCCAAAGGACTAATGATGTTGGTAGTGGCGGTTGTTAGAGTGATGCTGTCAACATCGCGGCGTCTATATGCCAATGGAAACCATCAGGATGGTGTAAGACAGCAGCACGGGGCGCTGGTAACACGACACCTATCTGAAAATTGAAAATAATTAACCAAACTGTTACTGAAAAGCTCCAATCTTCATGTGTAATGACAAGGGGAATTAATCAGCTGTTGATCAAATGATCAGAGAAATACTACCTAGAAGGTAGATCATTGATCGTTGCTGATTGCATTGAGGAGGGCAAAAAGGAGTCCAAGCATTCAGAGAATGGAAGAAAGCGCACCCGTTCGCAGCACATGAAAGACATGACACGTAGAGACAAGAGTGCCCTGGGAGACACCGGCTGGGGGTTGCCGCTTGACACGTCTTTTTCAGGGCCGTGAGGATGGCGAGGAATTAATTGCTATTAATGTACCCGTGTAGCATTGACAAGTTAGAAAAGCACAGGCCCAGAGGACTAATGAACAGAAAAGCTTCATTAGCAAAAGGATGTGTAAATCACATTTAAAATGTAATTTGTTTCCATAGAGATTAACGTAACCCTACCCTTTTCATCATTATTATTAGCTTTCTCAACTGGCATTACAAACCATTTGTCGTAGGAGTGGAAGGAAAGCATGGACCTTCAAAGAAAATGGGATTTGCTTTAGAAGTATCGCTGCTTGTTATGAAGAGAATGGAGACAGAAATAAAAATGTTCATCGTTTGTCTGTCAATATTTATTTACTATATGGGTGGGTATAATAAGTAATATTCACTTACTATGTAGGTGGGCTGCTGATATTTACATATTATGTAGGTGGGCTGCTGTTATTTACATATTATGTAGGTGGGCTGCTGATATTCACATACTTTGTAGGTGGGCTGCTGATATTCACATACTTTGTAGGTGGGCTGCTGATATTCACATACTTTGTAGGTGGGCTGCTGATATTTACATATTATGTAGGTGGGCTGCTGTTATTTACATATTATGTAGGTGGGCTGCTGTTATTTACATATTATGTAGGTGGGCTGCTGATATTCACATACTTTGTAGGTGGGCTGCTGATATTCACATACTTTGTAGGTGGGCTGCTGATATTTACATACTTTGTAGGTGGGCTGCTGATATTCACATACTTTGTAGGTGGGCTGCTGATATTCACATACTTTGTAGGTGGGCTGCTGATATTTACATACTTTGTAGGTGGGCTGCCGATATTCACATACTATGTAGGTGGGCTGCTGATATTCACATATTATGTAGGTGAGCTGCCGATATTCACATACTATGTAGGTGGGCTGCTGATATTCACATACTATGTAGGTGGGCTGCTGATATTCACATACTTTGTAGGTGGGCTGCTGATATTTACATACTTTGTAGGTGGGCTGCCGATATTCACATACTATGTAGGTGGGCTGCCGATATTCACATACTATGTAGGTGGGCTGCTGATATTCACATACTATGTAGGTGGGCTGCTGATATTTACATACTATGTAGGTGGGCTGCTGATATTCACATACTTTGTAGGTGGGCTGCTGATATTTACATACTTTGTAGGTGGGCTGCCGATATTCACATACTATGTAGGTGGGCTGCCGATATTCACATATTATGTAGGTGAGCTGCCGATATTCACATACTATGTAGGTGGGCTGCTGATATTCACATACTATGTAGGTGGGCTGCTGATATTTACATACTATGTAGGTGGGCTGCTGATATTCACATACTATGTAGGTGGGCTGCTGATATTCACATATTATGTAGGTGGGCTGCTGATATTCACATACTATGTAGGTGGGCTGCTGATATTCACATACTATGTAGGTGGGCTGCTGATATTTACATACTTTGTAGGTGGGCTGCTGATATTCACATACTTTGTAGGTGGGCTGCCGATATTTACATACTATGTAGGTGGGCTGCTGATATTCACATACTATGTAGGTGGGCTGCCGATATTTACATACTATGTAGGTGGGCTGCCGATATTCACATACTATGTAGGTGGGCTGCCGATATTTACATACTATGTAGGTGGGCTGCTGATATTCACATACTATGTAGGTGGGCTGCCGATATTTACATACTATGTAGGTGGGCTGCCGATATTCACATACTATGTAGGTGGGCTGCCGATATTTACATACTATGTAGGTGGGCTGCTGATATTCACATACTATGTAGGTGGGCTGCCGATATTTACATACTATGTAGGTGGGCTGCTGATATCCACATACTATGTAGGTGGGCTGCTGATATTTACATATTATGTAGGTGGGCTGCTGATATTCACATACTATGTAGGTGGGCTGCTGATATTTACATACTATGTAGGTGGGCTGCTGATATTCACATACTATGTAGGTGGGCTGCTGATATTTACATACTATGTAGGTGGGCTGCTGATATTCACATACTATGTAGGTGGGCTGCTGATATTCACATACTATGTAGGTGGGCTGCCTATATGCACTTATTACGTAGTTGAGCTCTCCATATACACTTGTTATGTAGTTGTGCTGCCGATATTCTCTTTCTATGCAGGAGGAATGCTGATATGCACTTACTATGTAGGTGGGCTGCCATTAACCTATTGTTATGTAGGTAGGCTGCTGGGAAGCACCTGTTATGTAGATGGGCTGCTGATGTAAGTGTGTAATTCATAGTGCAGTTGGCATTATTTCAGGTATGTATTGTGCACATGGAGTGCGGCTGAAAGCTGACGGTGCACTTTGTTACGTGTACACACTTCAGAGAAAATACTCCGGCAATTTGGAAGTGCCACTATTCACCGGATTCCCATACAAACTATGATGAATACAACAACAGAAAACAACATTGGACAACTCCAAAATATCAGTAAAGAAGTACAAAAGAGTCATGGCTGAAAGAAACCTTTCCTGGGAACTAAGCTAGGTACAAACTATGGTGAGACGGCTCACGTCTGGCGCGCGTTCATCCAAAAAATATAATAGCAACAACAAAAAATCTAGATGGTTTTCTATTATGACGTGAAAATATAAATGACATGAGAGCAGTTTCAGTTTTCATGTTTATTCACTGCCAGAGCCGCTAGTTTAAAGAGTGGTGCGTCAGCGTACAGATTCTTCCTGAAGGCATATTTAACACTGTTTAACAGTTGCTCTTTTAGAATGTGCAGCGGGTCGGATCATACCCGGTTGTGCCTCCCATCCTCGCCGGCGATGCATGGCAGTAACTCCGGTTGCCTAGGCTTTGCTTTCTCCTGATGAAATACAGATAATGATGATCATTTCAAGGACAGAATCTCGCAATTATTTATTCTCATGACCTTAAAAGAATATCTGCCGAACAATACAATGATAGAATTATGCCCTCTTCAAAGTGCACCATTAATATAACGCATGATAGACAGGCTTTGACCTCAATATTTACACAAGGAAAAGGTGTCATGGAATGGATTGAAGATGATAATGTTGCCCCCCTTCCTGACTGTCTAGGAGGGAGTTTACTCACTTATGCCCGCCAATCCAACTGTCTTTGGTTGCTCCATAAGTACAGATCGTGACTCGACTCGGTGGAGATAATCATCCATTGTGGAATACAATGCATCTCTTGAAACAGTTTCTCTTGATGCTGCCGGCACTCCAAATCCGTAATGAGATGATCAGCTGCACCTTATTTGTAGTCTAGGAAGGAAGGCACTTACTCGGGTTCTATCAAAAAGAGACACAAAGAACAGAGTCGTAAGGTGGTACTTTCTCCATGACTATGGCTTCTGTCGCCCAATTTCCAAACGTATGAAAGCTGAATCAGAGCATTTAGCACAGAACAGATGCTGAAAATGCCTGCGGCCAAAAGCCGTTCAGAAAAAAGTAATCTGTCCTCCAAAACTCTAATGTTTACCTGAGCCCAAAGCAAAGCCCAGATTTCTACGATGAAAATTGGGCTATATTGCTGCACTTAGCAGAATAATGAAGCGGGTTACTGATTCTCAGCCGAACAATTACTTACAATCCCCCAAGGTAAGAGAAATATAACGCAAGTAATCGTTTGATGTTGTTAGTAGAAGGCTCTGTTGATCTGGAACTCGAGCCGATGAGGTGTCCAACATTGGAGAATTATCATTTCCTGTGACCGTCTGGAATAGGGTCAGATCATTTGTGGTGGTAACAGTGCTAAAACAAGATGGACACAAAAATACCCTTAAAAGTCTGGAACTGGTGTTGGGAAGCTGGAGGAACCAAAGCACCTGTCAGGATCGGGTAACCCCGCTTGCAGACGATAAGCCAACAGACCCTGACCAACCGGTCCTTAGAAATGGCCAGGTTATGGTCAGTAATACTGAGAATGACGAACACAAATAAAGTAGTGGAGTGCAAAGAAAAACAACCTGCGGAATAAAGTAACCCACAATGCTCTAGCTAGCCGGTCCTTAATAATGGCCGGGTTAAGCAGGGCAAACCAACAAAACACACATAGGCAGGGGTTAAGGAAATAGAGGTCCGTTATACTATGCCAGAAATCAGGGCGCCAGAATACAGGGAAGTCGAGACAAGCCGGGATCGTATAAACCAGGAAATCAGTCAGAATAGGAATCAAGAAATAACAACAAGGCACTAGGAGTAACAGGAACCACGCTAGGGCAACTTGCTAAGAGAAAGGAAGCCCTTTAAATAGAGCCACAGCACTACCTATTGGTGCTCAGAGGAGACGCCCTGCTCTGCTATAGGATAGCTGGTCATGTGCTGCGATTGGTTGTCCTTCCTGCATGTTGCATCTGATTCGCGGGCAGCACCATTCCCTGTCCTGTAGTACACAGTACCCTGGAATAAGGCTTTCTGGATATCAGCTGCTGTGACGGCCGCAACATTTCCCCGGACATGGGGGGAAGGTGCAACATTTCCCCAGACATGGGGCGAAGGTACAACATTTCCCCAGACATGGGGCGAAGGTGCAACATTTCCCTGGACATGGGGCGAAGGTGCAACATTTCCCCAGACATGGGCCACCGTGACAGCACCAAAGCCAACAATGTTCGCAGAAGCCCCATGCTCAATGCCCACTTCTCAAGAGACTTTGTTACACCTGGTCAGTCTGCGTAGTATTGGAGTACTGGCGTACGAGTTCGCGTGCCATCTCTGGCACTTGGTATGTATGACAGAGCGCAGCACAAACATGAGAAAAGTAGAGTTGAAAAAAAACAGCTTTGGGGGTCAGAAAGCTGACGAGAACAACACTTCCTAGTCAACATTACTCTTCAATCAAGTCATAGTGGCCAAGATGCCTCTGGTGGCAAATTCAGACAATGAACACATACAGATGGTCAGGGTGAACCAGATATCCAGAGATCGGAAATAGGAACAAAAGTCCTGCAACGTATTTTAGTTGACTCAATGATGTGAACCATAATCAAGACATGTACACATTGACTTTTTCAACTGGTGGCATAAATATCCATTCTCTGCTCGAGTTTTGGCTCTATTGTGTGGTGTTGACATATGACAATATATGTTGGCACCATCTCTCAATGTTGAAGTACACCATATATAAAATGTTGGTGCCACTGGATAGTGATTAATATTGGTCCAAAGTCATGAGGATCAAAATACATCAGGGGAGGGTGCAGCGCTCAGGAGTTACCAGGAACCACTAGACGTCATAAACCTGTATAATTACACTACGATGTATAGGTAAGTAACAGAAAGTCTCTTCACATACTCCATGAGAATGCCGGGACCTATTTTCACCTAAATTATGCACTCGCTTTCAAGATGAATCAAGCTCCTTTGTAAAAAGGATATAAAAGTTCCTTCTCCCCATGCCCTGATGGTGTGAGTGAGCATGGCTGTTCGTGGGATAAGCCTGTCAATGACACTCACATAATAAAGTCTAATTCAGCCGAAAAGATGTGACAGTGATCAGAGTGAAGTAATAGATTTACTAAACGTACAGTCATTGTTTTCAAACCTCTATGAGAGTGAAAGCCTGTTCTTCAAAGCCTCCTCACCTCATAAGTTCTTCATAAGCATAATGTGCTCCTTCTGAACCACCTTAACCCCCCTCTATCTGCCTCAATCACAGCCAAACCCTCTGGATCAACTCCTTCTCTTTTTTTGATAAATATTAATATCGTCTTCGAAGATGAAAGACCTCGCCAGTTGAGTTGTATGAATATTTAAGGTCTGCTTATCACGGGCTTGAAATAAATGTTCTTACAAATGTATTTTTCCTCCAATCCAACGTAGGCATGGAAAGAAAGAACGGATTAACAACTTCTTTGCGAGAGCAGCTTCAAAGACTGATCTTAATAAGGCTGAAAAAGAAACATCTTGGGGGAGATGAAGTAGTACGAAGATGTGGTATGTCTAGACGTTACACCGCAGTGAGGTGGACATCTATTTTTCAGAAACACAATGTCCGTCTGTTCCACCATGTAGACATCCTGGTTTCATCTCCAGGAATTGATCCTTAAAATATCTTAGTCTTAAAACCCCCAATTTATAAAACTCGAGGATCAGACAATAATCCTCTTTTGTTGTTAAAAATCTTAAAAAATGTTAAATCGAAAGCCGTAATTTCCACAGGACAAAAAGAACAGCCGCTCATTGTCCGTCCCAGCTTGGTGGCGCCAAGGCACCATGTTTTACCCGTTACACTCAACGAAGCAGACTTAGATGGATAATTGTAGCAAATCCATAATGTCTGTGGCTTCACACAGAGGAAAGAAGAGAAAAAGAGGAAGGTTTTGTCTATTCGATAAAAGTCTAAGCATTTTATTTTTATGGCTCCAATGGTCATCTTCAGAGTCGACCAAGTAACCCAATGTTGTTAACCAGCCGCACTGACTTTAGCTCAATCTGAAAAGATCTCACAGTATTTTCTGATGTTTGGAGACCACCAAGTTAGGCCTGCTCAGTCATAATTTTAATCAGGGTTCCCAAAATAAAGTAGCGATGCAGGGCCCTGTTGGATAATACAATGGTTGGCATCAGAAGACGTCACTCTGTCTTATTCCAGAATAGCTGGCGCAACACCGTAACTATTTTTAAGCTGATTATGACAAAGACTTGGGTGCTGGAAAAAAGGTCTCACACCTGAGGATTGTGAAACATCTACAGAACACCTACAATATGTCTGGAGCCAACCAGCTAAATAGAGAGATCTGTGCTTGCTCTGAGACAGCATAAAGGCCCACTCACTGTAGCTTTCATAACCCTCTCTCTTTTACGACTGTGTATCGAGCTTCCTGGGACATCTTTGTTCTATGTATGTCACGTCCTCCTCCTTTCCTGCCTATCATGGATGTCGCTTTTTTTTGGGCCTCTAGTATTGACGTGGTTCTGATTCACACTTCTCATTTTGACACCCCTCTCGTCCCCAACAGCGTTTCTGACGCGGACCTCACTGGCGTCAATCTCTTAAAAAAAGGCTACTAACATGAGTCACTCTAATGTGCATCTGTCCACTGCGTCATGCTGGCCATGCCAGTCCTGGGTGTTTTGGTGTAGAAATGATAACACTAAACTAAAGGAGGAATGCGTTTTCTTTCTAATTGCTACCTCATTCTCTGCGGTGTCCCTTCTTGGTTCTGTCTACGCAAGAGATTGTGTCATATTATTACTCGTTCCCCTGTTGGTGAATCATATTGCCGTTGACCTTGTAGTTGTGTCCTGTCCTGACTTTGGCTGGTTTAACAGCAACATTTTGGCTGAACACCCAGCATTTCCCGAACTAAGCTTCTGGAGTGCCAGGTCCCTGCCTGCTTTTTTTGTCTACATAAGGGTGGCTTCCCTGGACCCCATGGCACCCAATTTCCACTGACGCTCTGTAGCATCATTGCATTGTGCCCGAGTGCTGTCATCTCCTTACTGCTTCTGTCTTCTGGTATGCTAGACCTCGGGTCACTGTGACTATGCCTTTGTCTTTTGAGTTTAACCTGGCCATTACAAGGACCGGTATCAATCCATTTTTGCCTCATACTGACTGCTCTTAGTTCCTGTGTTTTAGGGTCGGGAATCATCTCAGTGTATCACCTTTGGATTTTCCCCATGATGGATTCCGCCATCTTTGTGATCACTGTCAAGCAGACCTATCAGCAATGTGCCATAACCTTTGTAGCATTGAGCAGCCATAGTAGGACTTAATAACCAGGATCCCCTTTGCATAAATCGAGACTGGTGGGTAGCAGGACCTCTTCAGGAAACTTTACATGACGGCAGGTGGCATTCAACCCATGAATAGTTAGTCCAGAAATCATGGTTTCAAGCTTGGCTCTTCCACTTTGCAGACAAGTGCTCAGTTGAGTTGACAAGTCTCCGTGTCACATTGCTTCTTTAAAGGAAGGGGGAGTATTTGTTCAACGGCAACACAAAATTATCCAGTTCTTCCCGTGTTGATTTTATCAGCGCCCTCTCTAAGGATCACTCGCCGGTTAGAGAAAATGAGGCATATTAAGGAAAACACACAAGAGATTGCAAACCGTGGCGAAAATGCGGAGCGCGGTGGAAGGCACGGATTTACTGCGCAATAAACACGTTAACCAATTTTCCTCCTCGGCTCCAATATATGTCACATAAAGAAATATGCAGATAATACCCGGCTAGCCTATCGTCCAGAAGGGAGGACGTTATCATCAAAACTCTGCTTGAATAAAGTGGATTTTATAACATATGGACCATTTATCCAGCTGATGTCCATTGCACGTCTTTTTTGGAAAGGACGCACGCGATCCGGATGCCGGTTTAAACGGTTGAGGCATATTGCTTCTAAAAATCAAATAATGCTGCAAGATAAACACATGGGGAGGCTATTCACCGACCAATCAAATTAATTCCAGATTTCCAAAATTTAGGTTAAAGTAGCAATGTGTGGAAAGGTTTCCCTTTTCGTCGTTCAGAGCTTCTTTTGCCCTACATTTCGTCAGCGCGGCTTTCATTTCACAACACCATTAATTGGCCGGGTGAAATAGCTGAGGTTTGTGACATATTTCGGACGGTCTGAGGGTAATGGGCTGCACTGGGTAAGGGTTCAACAAAGAATAAATAACTAAGAAAAAATGAGTTATTAAACCCGATTGCCATTTAATGCAAATGTAGGTTATAATATTTACCATAAAGTGCTGTTGAGCAATTCTGTGGATTATTTTACCTTATGTGCTTCTCTTCTTTTTATCATTGCTGTTATACTGGGTTGCATTCCAGGTACACCTGATGAAAGCGGAGTTAAAGGAATGAGGGCTTACGTCAGGGATCAGTAAGCTTAGCCCCACCAGATATTTTGGAACTACACATCGAGGGATGTCCCGATCGCTATTTTCGAGCTGCCGAATCGATCTGAGCCAACCAGTGTTTGGGTTCACCCAATACCATATCCAAATACGATATCAAACGGACCACGGACAGACTGACGGCTCCCACCTAAAGGGGAATCCCAGTGCCTCGGCATTCCCTCGCAGGTCATGGAGCAGGCAGGTGCCAAGGCATCTGGACTCCTGCAGGAGGACTAACTGCATCTTTCCTGACTCCTCTACAACTCTGTGCATGCAGAAAGAAGCTGCAAGTCGCTGCCGCAGCTGTAGGGCTCCAGTTGGGTGACTGGGAGTCTTGCTGCCCTGCAGGTGTCAAAACCAGGGTCAGATCGGTTTAAGACATCTGATCTCCAATTCTTAAAAAATGCCACAATTGGGTCCCAATCCCGATCCTAGGCGTTGGAGAGGGACATCCCTATATACATGATCACATCTCATGATGCCTAGTCAGCTCAAAGAGTGTCTGAGCATTATGGGAAATGTAGTTTTAAGGCATCTGCGGTTGTGGACCCCTGACTTACATAGAGGAAACATGTTAGTGTCCTCATACATCCTTACTTTGCTAGCAGAAAGAGGTGCCAATAAGGTAAATTAACTCCCTACCTTTCTGCAACATTAACCTCTGTATGGAAAGTATTGATACATTTACACAGACTTTTACAGAGACATATTATTAAGCGCAAAACAAATAAAGACCATTTAAATCTACCGATACATTATCTACTCCACTAATACCGAGGAATAATCTGTGATATTTCCATTAAGAAATGAATTGTCAGGTCTCATACGTATTGCTGAATCCCAGCGGGGACATATGACTGTCAGCGTTCGTGCGGCACTGTACTCATGGCCATCTGTGACCACGAATAAGGCTGGGAAATTAACAAATATTTCCGTGGATCTAATAAACCCAACACGGGCAGTAAATTTCCATAACGCAGAATGGAAACAGTAACGGAACACCATTCAGAAGCGACTAACCCCTTAGGAGCCCCAGCGCCCTGTTACGACAGCTTGGACGGTGGGTGATATCGTTGTGGTGGGGAAACTTGAAGAACCAGTGTTTCAGGAAAATGTGCCAGGTAAAGGCTGGTAATGGCTGGGATACATTATGCATCAAGTTGCTTAGTAACGAGTAATGGGATAATGCTCTGTGCGGAAAGCAGACCGCAGCGCAGGGCAGACAGTGAGAGACTAAAGCCGGAATTACTTGGGTTTTACTGGGGGATTTTCCCAGGGCAACAATATTATTTTTCCCGAACGGACCGAAAACCATTTAAAGTGGATATCCACCCACGCCTCATCTGGCCAAACCACCAAGTATCACTGATATGTCTGATTAAATTCAATCAAAACTGAAATCTCAGACTGAGTCTCTCGGATCCGAAGTGCTCGGGACCAGGAGTGCGCTGGATTTTGGAAACAATAATGAGATATCTCAGGGATGGGACCCAAGTCTAAACAGAAAATTGCCTTATACACATACAGCACGAAGAGCGTTTTATACAAGATTTTAATGATTTTAGGGGTTATTCAGAGAGCTCCGAAATGTCACCGGACACTGAAATTCAGAGCACGGTGACATTTCGGTGCCATTCGGCTATTCAGACAGCAGGCAGTTCGCCAAATATTGCTGAATTGCCTGCACGTACAATGCCTATTCGACGGCAGTGAAATCCCCCATAGAGAAGCGATGGTTAATCTATTCACAGACACCGAACAGCTGAGAAAAGTTGCCGAAGTGCCCTGCTGTTCGGTGTTTTCATTCAGCTCAGGTTTATTCAGGTGAATCCCATAGGTTTAATGTTAAAAATATTCCCGTTTTAACCCAATATCTAATAAACCGTTTATTATTTTAAAAAGTGTGTATACGGGTATACACTGTACAGTGTGGGCGCTTGTTAATTTTAGTTAAAGTGCTATGTGAATAAATATTCAATTGCTGCCTAAGTATGGTAAAAAGCACATAAAAAACAACCAAAATACGTGCCAAGATTAAGATAAAAGGATAAACGAGACCATACGGCGCATAAAACAATGAACAGATAATTGTATGAACTGCTGGTTAATAGAAGTAAAAGTGAAGGTGTCCTCCAAGATATAAAAGGTGTCCTTAAAAATGCAAAAAATGTCCTTTAAAATACCAAATAGAGGAGGTAAAAGAGTACAAGAAAATTGTAAAAAGATTAATAAGTCAATTTGTGCAAAATGGGTCAGTGGTTTATACTCAAGGGGTGTTGTTGATTGAAGACAAATACATTAATCTTCACTGTGGTGTGGATGTCAAATCTTCTCTTTAAAGGTGTCCCTCAGGGAAAAATGAATAAAGGCAATAATAGTGCAGATGGTCTTACTGAGATGAGATAATTTAATAAAATGGATGTTTCACTCACATTTATTAGAGCCTAAGGGAAATCCAGGCTCAAGGAAAATAGCTTGTGGCCAAGTATAGGGTGGCACGTCCCTCCTTTCATCTGTGGTGATTACTAGATAAAGCAGAGCACTCCCATAGCGTAACTCTGTGCAATACAGGTGGAGAATTAAATTAAAATTGGTCACACTCACCAGTTATAGAGCCTCTCAATTCCAGGCTCAAGGAGTATCGCCTTGGGTCCTCTTAAGGTGGGGGCCCAAACCTCTTTGATGTAGCAGCAGTTGGTCCAGATGTCCAAAAGGAGGAAAAAGTGGCGAATGCAAAATATAGATAATGAATTTATTGGAATAAATAAAATCCTGGACAAATTGTACCGAGACGCGTTTCGGCTAAAAGCCTTCCTCAGTCGGTATGTTTAGTGTCCATAAAGTGCAAGTAAAGTAAAAGTGAAAATGAAAGTGTCCTCTTATATAGTATCATTTCCTGCCACATTCAATTTGTTAACTCCCTATTTCCTGTTGGTCGATTTCCGTTCGTTCGGATTTACCCAGAAGTGCTTTGCGGTCGTTTCGGAATAAAAACGAAAATGAATACGATACATTGAACGATCGCGGGAAATCCGAATATTTTGAACAATCGCAGCAGTTACGAATCTTTAAAACAATAATCTTATATTGAAAATTTAAAACAAGGCTTAAACCAAGTTGTAGCCTATATATGTGTGCATTTCGATCATGATAATAACCTTTACGACTTTTCGTAGAATTCTATTGGTCGACTTTTTTTGTTTACTTTCGATGCGAAATGCTGCCCGTTTTTCCGAATCTCCGTATTTTATATAGGCTACAACTTGGTTTAAGCCTTGTTTTAAATTTTCAATATAAGATTATTGTTTTAAAGATTCGTAACTGCTGCGATTGTTCAAAATATTCGGATTTCCCGCGATCGTTCAATGTATCGTATTCATTTTCGTTTTTATTCCGAAACGACCGCAAAGCACTTCTGGGTAAATCCGAACGAACGGAAATCGACCAACAGGAAATAGGGAGTTAACAAATTGAATGTGGCAGGAAATGATACTATATAAGAGGACACTTTCATTTTCACTTTTACTTTACTTGCACTTTATGGACACTAAACATACCGACTGAGGAAGGCTTTTAGCCGAAACGCGTCTCGGTACAATTTGTCCAGGATTTTATTTATTCCAATAAATTCATTATCTATATTTTGCATTCGCCACTTTTTCCTCCTTTTGGACATCTGGACCAACTGCTGCTACATCAAAGAGGTTTGGGCCCCCACCTTAAGAGGACCCAAGGCGATACTCCTTGAGCCTGGAATTGAGAGGCTCTATAACTGGTGAGTGTGACCAATTTTAATTTAATTCTCCACCTGTATTGCACAGAGTTACGCTATGGGAGTGCTCTGCTTTATCTAGTAATCACCACAGATGAAAGGAGGGACGTGCCACCCTATACTTGGCCACAAGCTATTTTCCTTGAGCCTGGATTTCCCTTAGGCTCTAATAAATGTGAGTGAAACATCCATTTTATTAAATTATCTCATCTCAGTAAGACCATCTGCACTATTATTGCCTTTATTCATTTTTCCCTGAGGGACACCTTTAAAGAGAAGATTTGACATCCACACCACAGTGAAGATTAATGTATTTGTCTTCAATCAACAACACCCCTTGAGTATAAACCACTGACCCATTTTGCACAAATTGACTTATTAATCTTTTTACAATTTTCTTGTACTCTTTTACCTCCTCTATTTGGTATTTTAAAGGACATTTTTTGCATTTTTAAGGACACCTTTTATATCTTGGAGGACACCTTCACTTTTACTTCTATTAACCAGCAGTTCATACAATTATCTGTTCATTGTTTTATGCGCCGTATGGTCTCGTTTATCCGTTTATTATTTTAATCTGCTGTAAAAAAGTATTTTTATTTCTAGGTTATTTAGGATATATTAGCCATTTTTCAGCAAATTTTTTCCCATTTTTTAAATCGGTTTTTCTTTTTTCTGTAACAGACCTTTTTATTTATCAGTCATTGGATTTTATATGTAAATTTCAGACATTTTCCTTCAGTAGTTTTCTTGCAAACAGCGTTTAAATTTTGACATTTTCAAGCATACTGTTTTTTTGCCCTGTTACTCAGCTTGTCGGCTTTTTCCGGCAGCTGCTCTGCGTTGTGATCGGCAGCTCATCGGCTTTTTCTGTCGTGTTCGTCGTGTTCGGCGACATTTCGGTGCTCTCTGAATAACCCCCTTAGTCCCTGTCATATAAGGTCAATGGTGGGAGTTTACAGTATTGGGGTCATGTTGGTGCTCAAAATGCTTTTGGATTGGAGTCATGTCTACGGTTGCCATGTTCCCCATGTTTCTCTGGACACAGCAATTTAGTCACGTTGATGGGCGATGCAAGAAACGGGCATGCAACCCTACAGCATTATTATTATTATTATTCTTTATTTATAAAGCGCCAGCATATTCCGCAGCGCTGTACAATAAGCACAGTATAGACAGGGTTACAATACATTGAACAACATTTGACAAACAGTACAGGAGGAGATGAGGGCCCTATTCCCGTAAGAACTCACAATCTGGGAGGGTTGGGGTTGGAAACAGGAGGAGAGGACTGTAAGGTGAGAGTGATTGATGGTTGCGTCAGTGAGTTGGGTGGTAGGCTTCCCTAAATAGGAATGTTTTAAGGGAGCGTTTGAAGGAAGAGAAGTTAGGGGAAAGTCTGACAGTACGAGGGAGAGCGTTCCAGAGAGTGGGGGCTGCGCGTGAGAAATCCTGCAGTCTATCATGGGAAGAGGTGATGCGGGGTGAAGCTAGGCGCAGGTCGCTGTTTGACCTTAGGGAGCGGGCTGGGGTGTATTTGGTGATTAGTGAGGACAGGTAGTGGGGAGCTGAGTTAGTGAGGGTTTTGTAGGTAAGGATAAGGATTTTGAACTTAATTCTGCAGTGGATGGGGAGCCAGTGAAGGGACTCGCAGAGGGGAGCGGCAGAGACAGAGCGGCGGGTGAGGTGAATTAGCCTGGCGGAGGCGTTCAGGATGGATTGTAGGGGGGAGAGGCGGGACAGAGGGAGGCCAGATAAGAGATTATTGCAATAGTCGAGTCGGGAGATTACCAGGGCGTGTATGAGTTGTTTTGTGGTGACAGCGGTAAGAAATGGCCGAATTCTGGAAATATTACGCAGTTGGTAGCGGCAGGAGGAGGAAAGAGACTTGATGTGGGGGATGAAGGAAAGAGCAGAGTCAAGTGTAACTCCAAGACAGCGAACTTGGTTTGATGGGGAAGTGGTGATACCCTCCACCGTGATAGAGAAGTCAGGAGGTGGGGAGGCATTGGAGGGAGGAATAAGTAGGAGTTCAGTCTTTGACATGTTGATCTTTAGGTGGTGGGAGGCCATCCAGGAGGAGATGGTACATGTGGAAATCATATGCAGCAATCAGCGAGGAATCCCACAGGAACAGCCTTGATTAGGCCGACTGGTGTCCCTCCTGACGAATATGAATTGTACATGTTGCAGGGCAACACATTCCCTGTGTCCTCTCTAAGCATCAGATAGTAATATGAGTCCAGGAAAACATGGCCGATCCAGTAACCCTAGTGATATCTGTGTATGAAAAGAAACAACTTGGATTTTGGAATTCCGGATAAGGGAAACTCTACGGCCTTAAGCACTGATGACCTTCTAGGAGGTTTGGTTTGGGCACCGTGGACATTTGACATCATCTCATCATACCTCCCAATATACCTCAATTACCTTCAAATGTAAAAAAAAAAAACCTGCCCGTAATGACGACATGAGACCCAATGGGCAGCGAAACATTGCCACAGTCACATTTCCGTTGGCAAAGAAGGCAACAAAGATGTTCTGGGGATGAAGAAAACCTTCACAAACACTTTTAATTAATTCACCTGAACAGAGCTATGAAACATAATGTGTTGGTGCACCTCCTCAACGCGGCCAACATATTGGTCCCTATGCACTGTTGCAGCAAGAACCTCGTACGCTCCTGGAGAATGGATCCAGGATGTGGGGCAACACACGTCTAGAAGAAAGATGGGTACATGCCTGTGAGACTTGTGGAAAGTATTGTAGGACTTGATTCTATTGGCTCCAGTTCAGGGGGTCCCCAGATTTGGCGCTAGAATGGAAAGGACAGAGGCGGTTGGGCTGGAGGGCTTGGTGGAGGGTACAGTTATTCAACCATTAAATCTGCCTTCTACCCTCTCTCTGCAACCCGTAGTTTTCAATCTTCCTGAAGAAGCTCCATATCCTGATGAGATGTAGTTCCAAAATATCTGTAGGGCCAAGGTTGCTGAGCACTGATTTAAAGGATCCGTTGGCACCCCGAAGGTGTTGTAAACTACGTCTCTCAGGAAGCTCAGGCATTCAGATGGCTGAAATGAGTGTGTCGGAGTTAAGTCACCATTGGGTTAAATTTTCCTGCAACAAAGACTTCTGGTTGGAATATTAAATGACAGGATGAGCAGTCGTGCCGGGTACACGCACTGGCTCGAGCTGGATTCCCCCCATGAATTTAACATATCATCCAGCAGGCTTGGAAGCCAAAGCTGATGTTTATTCAGTTCCCTAAAGGCCAGTAATCCTTGTTTTGAGGTTATCACATGGCTCCTTAATAAGGTGGAAACCGGCGTGTTATTAATATGCAGAATGTATATTACCTTGCATGCAATTAGACGTGAGAAAAAAAGAGTGTGATGAGAGAGAGAGAGAGGAAGCTTTTCACGGCCTCGCTGCCGAGACGCAAGGGCACCGTGATGCCGTGGTGACCAAGCGTATGAATCCGAAGCTAAATATATAATCTGCAGGCCAGATTCTCAGGGGTACGTGTGAACAAAAACAATTTATACCAGCACTACGATCCATCCGTGAATTGACTTTATTGGTCAAAAGTGATGCTTAAAATGAAATCTTGGACCTTGGAAAATAATAGAAGCTCTTACACACGTTTGAGGCGAACGGTGGCCACAACTTGACACGGATGGTGAAAGATGCGAAGTTTGGTCATATCAAACGTTACAAAGGAAAAGAAAGAAGAAATCACTAAAATGTGATGAAATATTGTGAGAAGAATAATATCAAACCCACCTATTAAACCAAGAGAGGTAACAACAAGCTGAGACATCACAAAGTCAGAGCTTCCAAGGATGGAATGGTAGCCAAGAGGACAATCAGGGTTACTCAAGGAGAATCGAAAAGTCACTGCACGTTCAGTGACTTTTCGTTCTCTTCAATTCGGTGCGATTTGGCGATCCCATTGCAGCGACCCTGCGGTGAATTCAGCAAGCACCACAGGGCCGTCGTAGTGCAGGGAAAAGCCGGCAAAAACTCACCGCAAAACCCAGGCGAATGCACACCGAAACCCGCAAAAACATCTGGATTAACCCCGCCGAAGACGGCGGAGAAACCCGAGCAGGAGCCGATCACAGCGCACAGCAGCCGCCGGAAAAACCTGACACCGCAGACGAATGGAGTGTACAAAAAAACCAGTACGTTTGAATGTTTGAAAATTAAAACGCTGTTTGCAAAGAAACTACTGATCGAAAATGTCTGAAATTTACATATAAAATCCAATGAATGATAATAAAAAGGGCTGTTACAGAAAAAAGAAAAAAACGTTAAAAAAATATTAAACAAAACAGAAAAAACTTTTTGCAAGAAAATCCGAAAAATGCCTAAAATAACCTAAAAAAATCTATAAATAAAGAGACTTTTTACTGCAGAATATTATAATAAGCGGTTCATTACATATTGATTTAAAACGGGAATATTTTTAACATTGAAGCCTATGGGATTCGCCTGAATAAACCTGTCGAATGAAGCCACCGAATGACAGGGCATTTCGGCAACTTTTCACTGCTGGTTTTTGTTCTCTGAATAGACAAAGCATTGCTTCTCTATGGGGATTCACTGCCCTCGAACAGGCACCGAACAGGCACCGTATGTGCAGGCAATGGCGAATTGCCTGCGCTCGGGATAGCCGAATGGCCAAGAAAGGTAACCTTTTGGTTACCTTTTGGCAACCATTACCTTTACCATAACCTTACCTTTCGGCAGCCATTCAGATCTCTTTGAATAACCCTGATTGTGTTGTGATCATTGACCACTTGCTACAATATTAAATCCCTCACATGCCCTTGGAACGCCCCAGTCCAGCCCATGCAAGTCCAATTGGGAATCGTGGGGAGTTATGGTAATGTTTGAATCCCGTAGCCCCCCCAGAGCCATTAATTTCTTATTCCTTTGTATTTTAGGTTGCTTCCTGCATTTATCTCTGTCTCTGCTTTCTTCTTTTTTTAGGATTTTGTGATTAACTTTCTCAGTGGGTGAAGGATTTGGATATATATATATCAAGATAAACGCTGTATCCGCAGGTATTCCCAACTTTAATAATAATCCTTTTTTTATATATTGTCTCCCCTGCCGGCAGCATTAAATCTTCTCTCTGTTTTCTTTTGTTTAGAGCGATGTAGTCGGATGAGGTTCTAGAAACAAATGAATAGATTGTAACGCGAGAAATTTATAATGAAACCATCAATCAAGAAGTTAAATCTAGCAAAACCTGACAGCTATATTGAGCAAATATATATATATATATATATATATGATTACAACACCTTACAGAAAGCATTAAGTAAACAAATAAAAAAAAAATACAAACAATGTTTCATTAAGTAATATCATAAGCGTACTGAGTTATGGACCATTTGCCGGCAGCTATACATTTATAAGAAGCTCTCCTTCACGTCACTTTTTTCTTTGATTCTCCTTTCTGTGTATATTTTTGTATAAAAAATCTAAAAGATTTTAAAAGCTACAGCACAACTATCAAGATTTCAAATGAGCAGAAAGGAGACACCATGCTGGAGAGATGAGACCATTCCCAGATTTTTTAGATGGCGTCGCGACCGACTGAGCTATTTCTGTCAATAAAAATGTCATTTAGAACAAAAGCAAAGTATCGCATTTACAGCAAGCGATTCTAACAGCATTGATTAGTTTACAGACTCATTGCTGGGAACTTTATAGCTTTGCACCTCTGTTATACACCCACACACCCTGAATATATAGGTAGGAGACCCCTTAAAAGACACCCACACACCCTGAATATATAGGTAGGAGACCCCTTAAAAGACACCCACACACCCTGAATATATAGGTAGGAGACCCCTTAAAAGACACCCGCACACCCTGAATATATAGGTAGGAGACCCCTTAAAAGACACCCACACACCCTGAATATATAGGTAGGAGACCCCTTAAAAGACACCCGCACACCCTGAATATATGGAGGAGCCCCTAAAAACACCCCCGCACACCCTGAATATATGGAGGAGCCACAAAAAAGACACCCGCACACCCTGAATATATGGAGGAGCCACAGAAAAGACACCCGCACACCCTGAATATATGGAGGAGCCCCTAAAAAGACACCCACACACCCTGAATATATGGGGGAACCCCTAAAAAGACACCCGCACACCCTGAATATATGTAGGAGACACTAAAAGACAACCACACGCCGTAAATATATGAAGGAGTCCCTAAAAAAGACACCCGCACCCTGAATATATGGAGGAACCCCTAAAAAGACACCCGCACACCCTGAATATATGGAGGAACCCCTAAAAAGACACCCATACCCTGAATGTATGGAGGAGCCCCTAAAAACACCCGCATACCCTGAATGTATGTAGGAGACCCTAAAAAGACACCCATACACCCTGAATATATGGAGGAGCCCCTAAAAAAGACACCCACACACCCTGAATATATGGAGGAGCCCCTAAAAAAGACACCCACACACCCTGAATATAAGGAGGAGCCCCTAAAAAGACACCCGCACACCCTGAATATATGGAGGAGCCCCTAAAAATACACCCACACACCCTGAATATAAGGAGGAGCCCCTAAAAAGACACCCACACACCCTGAATATATGGAGGAGCCCCTAAAAAGACACCCTGAATATATAGAGGAGCCCTAAAAAGGCACATGCACACCCTGAATACACAGAGGAGCGACTAAAAAGAGGGATATTATGAGAGGGAGAGGGGGATTTGGGGCCATGAAATGGAAACAAACATATGGAAAGGTCCTAAAAAGAGGGACATTGGGGGAGAAAGGGAAGGACAGAGGGGCTTGAACACAATAATAAGGGCTGTAGCTATGGAAATATATTTATATATATAAATCTCCAAAACCACCATTAAGCGACTCAGCCCCAGTGCAGCCTCCACAATAGATACAGTTTCAACAAACTGGCATAATCTTTTAGTAAATATATCAAAGTTTTGGCTCGTTCTCATATCAAGAACTTGATAAAGACTCAAATGAGCCAAAATGGTGATGCATTTATAATAAAGATTGACATTTTATGTGACGTTTTGGTTTGTTGAAACTATATATATATATATATATATATATACACAAGTTTGATCACACTTACTCTCCCAAGAACATTGCTGCACAGGGTCTGTCCTCCTGCTGCTCAGATGACACTTGACGGACCCCTCAGAGCAATGTTCCTCATTGAGGAATGAGGAAGTTAGTTATTGCAGCTCCATTGTTCACTTTATAATTGAAAAGTGGACAATGCTGATGCTTTAGAACTAAAAATAGGAAATTTTAATTTTATTTCTTCTATTATTTTCTGTTACAGTATATATGGTCATGATTGGTATCATAGGAAAGGCCAGACACTGACTTTTCCACTGACAACTCACCTGACCTTGTGGGTGTAGGACACTGGAGTTATAGAGGCCAAAATGACCATTGCATTTCCTATAATGGGATTACAGCTCAGGGAGAAGGGGTACAAGCCCCCTGTGCTCCCCAGTGATAAAGCCTCCGAATAAAATAAAAATATTTTAATAAATTCCAAAAATATGTAAAATATGAAATATAATGTATTTTAGAAGAAATAAAAATACAGGGTGCTTTACAAAATGAGGCTGATATTAAAATATTTAAAAATGCCAGGCAGTCCTAAATGAACTTCTTATGTAACTTGCAGGTCCCAGCACCTCATTGTCACACTGTGCATCATCTGGATGGTACCCAGGGCAACGGGTGCTTTTTTAAAAACATCAAACTCAAGCATCAAGTATTCTTCACAAGACTCGCTCTCAGACTTTGGGAAATTTCTTACAGATTGAAACATTACAGCTTCTGCGTTTGATACGCGGCATTATAGAGATTTCCGGTTCTTTGATAACCCTCTGCAGATTTTGTTATGAATCCCTGTTTTTTTTTTCAAACTTTTGTAGCAAAAACCGAAAGCATTGTGTTGTATAATTTATAGCGTCGGGGGTTTTTCTCTGGGGCCTGGTTCTATAAATGGCATCTAGGAATGTTTGTGTGGGATACACTGGGCAGAAAACTGCAATAACTATGGTATATAAACAAGTGATTTGTATCATGCGTCCATTGGACTAATGCAAAGCACGGCAAAAGGAGGAGCGTAAAACGGCTACTGTATCCTACCTTGATATTGTTTGTGAAGAAGGCAATAGGTGTTACCCTTTTTCAAAGTCGCCACCTTGTGGACGCAGATATAAACGACACGTCCAAATAGTCACCAATTTAAAAATGCTCTTCAAATTTAAATGGAAGGAAAAATAGTCATATTTGACGTGAAAATAGATGCACCTGCATCATGTTTAAATGACACATAGCACCATGCATGCTTCACTTTTGTGACACTGGAGCGGCGTTCGTGAGGGTTTTGTAGGTCAGGGTGAGTAGTTTGTGTTTGATTCTACTGTGGATGGGGAGCCAGTGTAGGGATTCACAGAGAGGAGCGGCAGAGACAGAGCGACGGGTGAGATGGATAAGTCGGGCTCATGTGTTTAGGATGGACTGCAGGGGGGGGAGAGGCGGGAGATAGAAAGGCCAGCAGGAGGTTGTTGCAGTAGTCCCGGCGGGAGATAACTAGAGAGTGGATAAGTTGCTTGGTGGTCTCAGCAGTCAGAAATGGATGAATTTTGGCGATATTGCGAAGGTGATTGCAAATGCAAGAATATAACCAGTGATATGGCTATTAGCAGGTTCACCTACCAGTCTCTGAAGAAGGAAAGACAATACACCTTAAGTATCCCTTATGCTGGCTATCAGACGGGTTATGTACTTGTATGGTTACATATTTTGGACTGTTTGCATATATCTTGGAACATTTTGGAATTCTGGCTAAGGGATCCTCGTATCGCTTTATTCCTCCATCAATCTTGAGTTGTTTCTATGTTATACATTACATTCTTTCTATCATGACGGTTGGTATAATTTGGCAGTTTACCGTAAACCGTTAACCAATACTACTCAGCTTCGCTAGCTGGCACGACGCCGGCACAGAAGCACGATGGATTTTATAACTGCATAACGCACATGTAGTCCTTGAAAAAGCCATTATGCTGAAAGAATGAAATAAAAAAAGCTTACGGATTTTTAAAATATATACAGTCTCTCCCGCCGCCATCTGTTGCAATATTTGGATATATATCCGGAAAAAAAAAAGAAATCCGAAAAATGCCGGGGGCCGTCGTCTTGCTCCCACAACTGATTTCATCAGATGCAGCGTCAGTAATATAAAAAAAAAAAAAGAAATAAAAATCAACAGAAGATGACTAATAAAACTGCAACAGTAACAGAAGCGCGGCAATCACTGCCGTGGTGGGTATTTACCCGTCACAGTATAACGTCTGGCGCTACGCTAAGTCTGGGGGTCAGTTTTTTATGTTGTCACCGTAAAGGGGCACGTTTAAGTGAATGTGTGAGAAAACACACGCGCGAGGATAGAGATTTATAGCGGCCTGGGGCAAGAAAAACACAAAAACATATATCACTGGTTGCTAAAAAATAAAGATGAATCGATTAACAAAAGCTTCAGGCTGACTCTGACAGAGACCATCATTGTTTATCTCACATCAAAGACCATAATTTAATAAATATATTAAAAGCACAAGTTTTCTCTGAAAAATAAGGGGTTTTAGAACGGCGTAACATTGTGCAGAGAGATGACCACGTTAGGTCCTCAGGCTGCGTATCAGCTGAATCTATTCTCTTGTAAACTTGAAATTAATATTTTTTAATTTTAATCTGTAATTTCCAGATTGTGGATACAACTACAGACTCGATTCAGTTGAGCTCGATCCCATTATATAACATTAATACTAAAGGCGTCATTAACATATAGTAATAGAAAAAAAACAACCAAACACAATATACCAAAGTATATTCACACAATGTACCACATTCTGTCATCGTGTTGCTGTATCAGCTGTAAAGATATGCTTTAATACCATCTCACTTTTTATCAAAATATGATCATATTTAATTTTTTTGGTTATGGCCAAACATGTTTGATTGAATCACCTGATAATAAAAAAATAATAATAATAATAATATACTGTATATATATATATATATATGTCGAAAGCATCAAATTTTGTTCTGTTCTAGAAAGAAAATATAAACACCAATAGTGGACTCAGTGATGGGTCAAACACCATACACAGCAAGCCATAAATGACCAAAATACCACTGGGTCAACTGTTGGTGGAATAAAGCTCTTTGAGTGATGACAAATATGAGCGGCCGAGACAGCAGTGGTATATACCATTATGTTTATGTCACAGAATGTTAAATGGTTAAAAATCCTGGCCAGAACACCTCTCCACTCCAGTAAGTATCCTTGGGCAAGACACCTAACGGTACATACTTGCTACCACACAATATCGGCTGTGGAGTCCAGTGGTAACGTCTCTACCGTTCAACCGTGGAGAAGCAGGTCAAAATACCATTCAGCACATTCCTCCGATACAACTGTGGAGAAGCAAATCTCAACTTTACGAGAAGCGGGTTCAACTTAACCACCAGGTCACTGCTCTACAATCATGGAAAGACGACTCGACCCCACTCAGAAGACGCCACCAGTGAGTGTCCTTGGGCAAGACACCTAACGATATGGATGCGCCTACCTCACAAAATACTTGTACATCTCATAGATTGTAAGTTCTCTTGGGAACAGGGACCCCTTGAATCAGGCCATATCATCCATGTGTGGTATTCCAATGTATCAACCCCTTGTGCACTGATCTTGTAAAGCGCTGCCGAATATGTGGCGCTATATAAAGGATAATAATAATAATAATAATAAAAATGGTGATGGAAAGATAGAAAGACTAGTTAATGTGGCTATTGCGATCATAACCAATAATTAAAGCCACACAATGCCATTGATACCAACTGGCATCTGGTATAGCCATTGGCAAAGAAATCCATGCCAAAGGAAGGTCAACTAGCACAGGTTAGTGTTGGGAAAGTCAACCTGTGGGTGGATGTCCTCCTCTATGCAGCCTTCTAATTGGCTGGTAATGTGTCTACAATGCAGAATGTTGGTGTCACTGGAGGGCCAATTAAATGACGCATACAAAACTACCCATACCAACATATCTTCCATGGAGCACTGTGATGGTGACTTCCAGTGCTGGACTAAGGAAGTCAGAGATCGGGATAATGAAAATTATGAGATATTTATTTTATTTATTTATAAAGGATTTTACCAGGAAGGATATATTGAGATTTCTCTCGTTTTCAAGTATGTCCTGGGTTCAAGAACATGGTTACAGAAATACAAAAGTAGTAAAATGCAAGAAATTAACACAAAACAAATATACAGATTAACAGAAAATAAATATGTAGGAAATATAGTCATTATGTTACATGTTTACAGGTGCATTCCGTATTGAGGTATGTTAATAGGGAGCTCTTAAGGGACTTTAGACTGGGGGAAGATTTGATGGCGTCTGGGAGGTTATTCCATAATTGTGGTGCTCTGTAGGAAAATGAGTATCGATCCACTTTCTTTTTGTATTGTGGTATTGCAAGTAAGGTGCCGGTCCTGGTTCGGATGTTATAGGATGAGGGGACTGCTGAGGGAAGCAACCTATTCAGGTAGGGTGGCTGCTTCCCAGAAAAGCTCTTAAACACCAGGTTGGAAAGGTGAAGGGTGCGTCTAGATTCCAGTGATGGCCAGTGATCAAATTGAGCTTTGTGATTCTTGTGGTCAATGTGATACCAGTTGCTTGAGAAGTGTCACGTCTTCTGGTGTTTCTCCACTGATTTGCAGGAGAGGCCTATATCTTCTTACAGGACTTCCACCCTTCAGTCAGATGTTGCTGCTCTGGTGTTGCATCAATCTGAAGGAGCACCAGCATCAATGCTCTATCCTTGGACTGCATCAGTGACACAACATTCCTATAATTCTGCTAGGTGCAGGAACCGGACATTATTTCTGACCCTATCATTTCCTGGCCAGTGGGATTTCCCAACAGGGTATTTAATGATATCACTTCCTCTAGAATGTGCCCTTTGGTGGTCTCATTGTGCCTTCAGTGCATTATTCATGTGTGTTCTGGTTTTCTTGATTTTGGTTTATTCACTAGTTACTCTGCAATCTACACATATTTGGCTTGTCTTTACATTGTGTGACCTCTCCTGCCCTTGCGTTGGTTTGTCTTTTGGTTGAGTGACCTCTCCTGCCTTTGACCTTAGCTTATCTTTAGATTGAGTAACCTCTCCTGCCCTTCATATTGGCTTGTCTTTAGATTGAGTGACCTCTTCTGCCCTTTGCGTTGGTGTGTCTTTTGGTTGAGTGACCTATCTTGTCTTTGGCTTTATATTCTCTTTAGATTGAGTAACCTCTCCTGCCCTTTGCGTTGGTTTGTCTTTTGGTTGAATGACCTCTTCGGTCTTTGGCCTTAGCTTATTTTTAGATTGAGTAACCTCTCCTGCCCTTCGTATTGGCTTGTCTTTAGATTGAGTGGCCTCTCCTGCCCTTTGCGTTGGTTTGTCTTTTGGTTGAGTGACCTATCTTTCTTTGGCCTTATCTTCTCTTTAGATTGAGTAACCTCTCCTGCCCTTTGAATTGGTTTGTCTTTTTTGTTGAGTGACCTCTCCTGCCTTTGGCTTTAGCTTATCTTTAGATTGAGTAACCTCTCCTGCCATTCGTATTGGCTTATCTTTAGATTGAGTGACCTCTCCTGCCCTTTGCGTTGGTTTGTCTTTTTGTTGAGTGACCTCTCCTGCCTTTGGCCTTAGCTTATCTTTAGATTGAGTAACCTCTCCTGCCCTTCATATTGGCTTGTCTTTACATTGAGTGACCTTTCCTGCCCTTTGTGTTGGTTTGTCTTTTTGTTGAGTGACCTCTCCTGCCTTTGGCCTTAGCTTATCTTTAGATTGAGTAACCTCTCCTGCCCTTCATATTGGCTTGTCTTTAGATTGAGTGACCTCTCCTGCCCTTTGCGTTGGTTTGTCTTTTGGTTGAGTGACCTCTCCTGTCTTTGGCCTTAGCTTATTTTTAGATTGAGTAACCTCTCCTGCCCTTCGTATTGGCTTGTCTTTAGATTGAGTAACCTCTCCTGCCCTTCATATTGGCTTGTCTTTAGATTGAGTGACCTCTCCTGCTCTTCGTATTGGCTTGTCTTTAGATTGAGTAACCTCTCCTGCCCTTCATATTGGCTTGTCTTTAGATTGAGTGACCTCTCCTGCTCTTCGTATTGGCTTGTCTTTAGATTGAGTGACCTCTCCTGCCCTTTGCGTTGGTTTGTCTTTTGGTTGAATGACCTCTCCGGTCTTTGGCCTTAGCTTATCTTTAGATTGAGTAACCTCTCCTGCCCTTCGTATTGGCTTGTCTTTAGATTGAGTGACCTCTCCTGCCCTTCGTATTGGCTTCTCTTTAGATTGAGTGACCTCTCCTGCCCTTTGTGTTGGTTTGTCTTTTGGTTGAGTGACCTCTCCTGCCTTTGGCCTTAGCTTATCTTTAGATTGAGTAACCTCTCCTGCCCTTCATATTGGCTTGTCTTTACATTGAGTGACCTTTCCTGCCCTTTGTGTTGGTTTGTCTTTTTGTTGAGTGACCTCTCCTGCCTTTGGCCTTAGCTTATCTTTAGATTGAGTAACCTCTCCTGCCCTTCATATTGGCTTGTCTTTAGATTGAGTGACCTCTCCTGCCCTTTGCGTTGGTTTGTCTTTTGGTTGAGTGACCTCTCCTGTCTTTAGCCTTAGCTTATTTTTAGATTGAGTAACCTCTCCTGCCCTTCGTATTGGCTTGTCTTTAGATTGAGTAACCTCTCCTGCCCTTCATATTGGCTTGTCTTTAGATTGAGTGACCTCTCCTTGTCACGAATCCCCCTGAATACCAGAATAGTGGTCCCTATACGTAGACCGCTCTCTACCCTTCCGATCCTTGAATGGTCGGCACAACTAGACAGATAATTAACCAGACAATAGACAAACAAGGGTAAACACCAGACAGATGTACAGAATAGAGTATTCGTTCTCCCTAGGACTTTAGTAATATAAGAGGTAGTCTGATGTGTGCTTAGGGTGCCACACAGACTGACCTCGGGACCAAAGTTAAGAGCAGAACCGTGAGAAGAGTAAATGCCAATACCAGGGGTTATACACAGGGTGGTTCGTTTGCCAACGCCAGGAGTCATACACAGAATGGTTCGTTCACCAATGCCAGGAGTCATACACAGAATGGTTCGTTCGCCAATGCCAGGGGTCATACACAGAATGGTTCGTTCGCCAATGCCAGGGGTCATACACAGAATGGTTCAAGTCAGAAGCAAGGTCAGACACAGATATTTTGCCAATAAACACAAGAGCTCTGCGGGAAGTGAATACCACGTCAGGGCACCGGCGAACTAGTGAAGCCGGGTTTTAAACCCGGCGGGTCCGCGTCATGACGCCAGGCTCCGCCCCCCGGCGTCCCACGTGAGCGCACCCGGTGGCGTTATTATTCGGCGCCTGGCCAGCGAGCAGCGAGGAATCTGCTGCCAGGCGCCCCAGAACAGGGCCATCCGTGACAGAACCCCCCCCTCCACGGGCGGCCACTGGACGACCCCCAGGGGCACGGGGGTGTGTCACATAGAAGGCCTTCACCAACCGAGGGGCATGGACTTCAGCAGCCGGAATCCAAGAACGATCCTCTGGACCGTAACCCACCCAATCGACCAAGTACTGTAAGGACCCCCTAGACATCCTGGCATCCAAAATGGCCTTAACCTCGAACTCCTCCTCGCCCTCCACAGAGACAGGAGGAGGTGGAGCACGGGCCTTGGTGTACCGGTTACATAACAACGGTTTCAAAAGGCTTAACGTGGAACACATTGTGTATCCTAATATGGGGGGGCAATGCCAAAGCATAGGAGACTGGTTGAGTCGCCGCAGAATCTTATAGGGGCCGATATATCTAGGTGCCAACTTCATGGAAGGCACTAAGAGCTTGATATTCCGTGAAGAAAGCCAAACCCTGTCCCCAACTTGATACACGGGTGCCTGCCTCCTGTGCCTGTCGGCCTTGGTTTTCTGGATGGCACTACTCTCTTCCAGTGCCTGTTTGACTCTCTCCCAAGTCTCTTTCAATGATGCCAAATGCTCATCCAAAGCAGGAATCGTGGTATCAGGAAACGTAGCGGGGAGCACGGGAGGATCAAAACCATAAACAGTGAAGAAAGGGGAATGTCCTGTGGATTCACTCACTGCACTGTTCAAAGCATACTCTGCCCATGGTAACAGGTCTGACCAGTTATTTTGTTGTTCTGATATAAAGCACCTGAGATATTTCTCTATATTTTGGTTGGCTCGTTCTGCTGCTCCGTTGGTCTGGGGGTGATAGGCCGAAGAGAAGGATAAGTCTATCCCCACATTCTTACAAAACCCTTTCCAGAATCTGGAGACGAATTGGGTCCCCCTATCAGAGACAATCTCCAGAGGAATACCGTGTATGCGGACCACGTTAGAAATGAAAATGGGCACCAGTTCGGCTGCCGAAGGTAGTTTCCGAAGAGGAACATAATGACCCATCTTGGAGAATCGATCTATGACCGTAAGTATAACTGTATTCCCTCTTGACTCAGGTAAGTCTACTATGAAATCCATGGCTACATGCGACCATGGTCGTCGGGGATCGGCAAAGGCTGGAGTAAACCAATGGGTGCTGTTTTGGGACTTTTATGTCTTGTGCACACCTCGCACACAGCTATGTAATCTTTAACATCTCGGCGCAATGTGGGCCACCAGAGGAGTTTACGGATACTAGACACTGTTTTGGTGATACCCATATGCCCAGAGGTTTTATTGTCATGATAAACGTTAAATACTTCCTCTCTTTCGTTCTCAGGTACAAAGAGTTTCGCGGGAGGTTTCCCCCCAGGAGCTGCACCCTGGACGGTCTGCAACCTTTTCACTAGAGGAGACGAGACACTAATCGTGGTAGAGGCTATAATCCTTTCCTGGGGTACAATGGGATGCTGATCTTGGATATTATGTTCATAAGATTCATACTGTCTCGATAAAGCGTCTGCTTTAATGTTTCTGGACCCAGGTCTATAGGTAAGCACGAAATTAAAACTTGAAAGAAACAATGACCATCTCGCTTGTCTGGAATTTAAACGTTTAGCATCTCCAATGTACGTGAGATTCTTATGATCGGTTATGATAACGATCGGGTCCCTAGACCCCTCCAATAAGTATCTCCATTCTGCCAAGGCCGAGATGACTGCTAACAACTCTCTATTTCCGATGTCATAGTTCCTCTCTGCCGGGGACAATTTCCGGGAATAGAAGCCGCATGGATGCAAGGGTTTGTCGGGTGCCTCCCTTTGGGACAAGACTGCACCAAGACCTAGTTCGGAGGCGTCAACTTCTACTTGGAAAGGCAGAGCCGGATCTGGATGTCGGAGAACAGGGGCAGTAGTAAATGCTTGTTTAAGTACCTCAAAGGCTTGAGTGGCTTGAGGTGTCCATTTCTGATTTCCCACCCCTTTCTTTGTCATAGCCGTGAGGGGAGCTACCAAGGCTGAAAAGTCTTTAATGAATCTCCGATAGTAGTTAGTAAACCCCAGAAACCTCTGGATGGCTTTAAGCCCTTGGGGTAGAGGCCAGTCAAGAATTGCTGAGAGTTTTTTAGGATCCATTTGAAAACCCTCAGGGGTTATTATATAACCAAGGAAATGCACTGTTTCTATGTCGAATAAACATTTTTCTAGTTTACAATACAATCCAGCCTTCAATAGTTTTTTCAACACTTGTTTCACGTGGGCGTGATGAGTCTCCACATCAGGAGAGTATATCAGGATGTCATCCAGATATACTATGACGAACTCTTGCAGAAAATCCCTTAGGGTATCGTTTATGAGGTCCTGAAAAACGGCTGGCGCATTACATAATCCAAAGGGCATCACCAGGTATTCATAATGCCCGCTCCGTGTATTAAAAGCCGTTTTCCATTCATGCCCCTTTTTAACCCTAACCAGGTTGTAAGCTCCACGTAAATCGAGTTTCGTATATATACGGGCCCCTTTTAATCGGTCGAACAATTCTGTTATGAGAGGTATGGGATATGCATTTCTTATAGTTATCCTATTCAAACCTCTATAATCGATGCAAGGTCGCAGATCTCCCTCTTTTTTGGAGACAAAAAAGAAACCTGCTCCTGCTGGAGAGGAGGACCGTCTGATGAATCCTCGCTCTAGATTCTCCTTATGTATTCCTCCATAATGTCATTTTCTTTTTGTGACAAAGGGTATACGTGTCCCCTAGGAGGCATAGTACCGGGGAGTAAATCAATAGCACAGTCGTATGGACGATGTGGTGGTAGGACCTCAGTCCTGGCTTTAGAGAACACCTCCTTTAATGCCAGATAACAGTCAGGGACCTCTGTAGATAAAGGAGGGGCTGTGGCAATATTGAGGCTACCAATCACATTGACCCTGCCTAGGCAATTAGACTGACAACTAGGACCCCAACATTTTATGTCTCTCTGGACCCAATCAATAACCGGGTTGTGATCTGTTAACCATGGAAACCCAAGAACGACAGGACATGAGGGAGATTCAATAATTTGAAATCTTATCGTTTCATGGTGCAAAACTCCTGTTTTCATACATACATCGACAGTGTCGTGAGTGATATGTGGACATGACAGGGGTTTACCATCTATGGCCTCCACCATTAGAGGCTTCTCCTTGAGAACCAGAGGTAAGAGGTTTTTGGCAGCAAAATATTTGTCCATGAAATTACCTGAGGCCCCAGAGTCTAAGAACGCCTCAGTCTTGAGGTGAACCCCTCCCAGGTTAGGGAGATCGGTACCAGAATCCTGGATTTTTTTTTTTCACTATCCACAAAGGAGGCATACAGAGAACCGATAACCTGGGTATTGGCTGTTCTTTGACCCGATTTGCCACTCTCCCCCCTGCTAACCCTGGGTCTCTGAGGACATTGAAGGCGGAAATGATCAGCCCCTGCACAATAGAAGCAGAGCCCCTTTTCTCTTCTGTGAGCTCTTTCTGCTTCCGAAATACCCGTTTTTCCTATTTGCATAGGTTCAACGACTGGCATATCTGTTTTTGCGTTCTCCGGGTTACCTGACGTACTGGTGTGTCTGGGTAATAAGGGTAAAGGAGGCAAGACCCTTCTGGGTCTGTCTCTGGGGTGTCTCCTTTCCCTAATTTGATCGTCCATGGCTATGCAAAAATCAATCAGATGGTCCAGATTTTCTGGTAATTTTAAGGGAGCCAGCTCAAACATAAAAGCCTCGTTCAGGCCTTCGGTAAAGGCTAAGGTTAAAACGTCGTTCGGCCAAAGTACCTCTGACGTCAAAGTCTTAAACTCTATGGCATAGTCGGAGACCCTCCTATTACCTTGTTTAATGTGAAACAAGGACCTACCCGCATTGGTAGCCCTTCTAGAGGGATCAAAGGTACGTTTTAACTCAGAGGTAAAACCCTCATAGTCATAGATGATGGGTTTCTTATTTTCCCACAATGGCGTAGCCCATAATAAAGCTTTTTCTGTTAAATGATTAATCAGATAGCCTACTTTGGCTTTATCAGACATACAAGACCCTGGGTTATTCTCAAACAAGATCTCGAGTTGGGTCAAAAAACCCCGGCATAAGCTTGGTGTACCATCATAGCATAAGGGTGCCTTCATACTAAGCCTATGTCTTTCAGGAGAGACCGAACTGACCCTAGGTAATACTGGGTCTGGAGGGTTTGTGGTACCTGTATTGGACCGATTTAACAGGGTTTGCAGAGCGAGAGAAATCTGGTCCATCCTATGGTCCTGCTCCTCTTGTCTGGCTGCGATACGTGCCAACTGAATAGAGAGGTCTGCGGGATCCATTGGCCCTGACGTAATGTCACGAATCCCCCTGAATACCAGAATAGTGGTCCCTATACGTAGACCGCTCTCTACCCTTCCGATCCTTGAATGGTCGGCACAACTAGACAGATAATTAACCAGACAATAGACAAACAAGGGTAAACACCAGACAGATGTACAGAATAGAGTATTCGTTCTCCCTAGGACTTTAGTAATATAAGAGGTAGTCTGATGTGTGCTTAGGGTGCCACACAGACTGACCTCGGGACCAAAGTTAAGAGCAGAACCGTGAGAAGAGTAAATGCCAATACCAGGGGTTATACACAGGGTGGTTCGTTTGCCAACGCCAGGAGTCATACACAGAATGGTTCGTTCACCAATGCCAGGAGTCATACACAGAATGGTTCGTTCGCCAATGCCAGGGGTCATACACAGAATGGTTCGTTCGCCAATGCCAGGGGTCATACACAGAATGGTTCAAGTCAGAAGCAAGGTCAGACACAGATATTTTGCCAATAAACACAAGAGCTCTGCGGGAAGTGAATACCACGTCAGGGCACCGGCGAACTAGTGAAGCCGGGTTTTAAACCCGGCGGGTCCGCGTCATGACGCCAGGCTCCGCCCCCCGGCGTCCCACGTGAGCGCACCCGGTGGCGTTATTATTCGGCGCCTGGCCAGCGAGCAGCGAGGAATCTGCTGCCAGGCGCCCCAGAACAGGGCCATCCGTGACACTCCTGCTCTTCGTATTGGCTTGTCTTTAGATTGAGTAACCTCTCCTGCCCTTCATATTGGCTTGTCTTTAGATTGAGTGACCTCTCCTGCTCTTCGTATTGGCTTGTCTTTAGATTGAGTGACCTCTCCTGCCCTTTGCGTTGGTTTGTCTTTTGGTTGAATGACCTCTCCGGTCTTTGGCCTTAGCTTATCTTTAGATTGAGTAACCTCTCCTGCCCTTCGTATTGGCTTGTCTTTAGATTGAGTAACCTCTCCTGCCCTTCGTATTGGCTTGTCTTTAGATTGAGTGACCTCTCCTGCCCTTCGTATTGGCTTCTCTTTAGATTGAGTGACCTCTCCTGCCCTTTGTGTTGGTTTGTCTTTTGGTTGAGTGACCTCTCCTGCCTTTGGTTTTGGCTTATCTTTAGATTGAGTAACCTCTCCTGCCCTTGGCTTGTCTTTCAATCGAGTGACCTCTCTTGACCTTGGCATTCAATAGAGTGAACTTTCCTGTCCTTTGTCTTGGCTTGTCTTTAGATTGAGTGATCTCTCCTGCCCTTGGCCTTGGCTTTGCATTGAGTAACTTCTCCTGCTCATAACCTTGATGTTTCCTTGACTTTGCTTACTTAGATTTACCAAACTCCCTCTGTCTCGCTGTGGTATTTTCTCTATGTGCGGGTCTATTGTGACAAGGAGATCTTCCTCTTAATGCGCACCTGTCCAAATAAAATGGTCCATACCAATAGGCACAATGAATGTATGGCCAATGGGGCATTGGACCACCGTAAGGGTATAAAAATCAGAAGAAGGTACTCACTAGAATAAGCCAGAAAGCCACATTACAGCATTTGCTACTTTAGACTGTAAAGCGTCCCCGCATCATGCAGTAATCAATATTTTTATTAAATCTACAACAATTTACATTTATGTATCGGCGTACGCCTCTTTGTGTCAAAAGAATGTTTTGTTGGATGCAGAGTTGGAAACTCTTGAGAAGGAATCATTTTAAGTTGTCACCGATAGGAGAGAGAGAAATCATTGCATTAGACATGGAATGCTTTTAAGAGGAGCGTTTTATTTTGGCTTCTTTCTTGGCTTTTTTAAATGAACTTGCCTCCGGCGTTCGGAGTCGACTGGAGTTATTGGGCAATAGGCTAGCCGGATGAAGGCATTTGTTACGTTCGATCTATAAAACGAGGAGGTTTGCAGCCGTCAATGTACGCCACTAACAGTTTTCTTATTTTAATTCACAGATGACTCAGACGTGTAAATGAGAAGCGAGATCAGTGTGAAGGAGAGGGTTATGGAATTCAGACTTCACGCACGTTATCTCCGATAGAGTCTGCAGGAGCAGATCTAGAAAGTGCAGAGAGAGGCATGAATATATACATGAATAGCTTACATTTATGCACTTTGTAGAGACTGGAACATTTTGTAAACAGGGTACAGGTATTATGTGAGTCATGTGTCGGGATGTCTCTATATTCTATTATATTATCTATCCATGCCTGAAACAGGAGGAAGTGAGAGGCGCGTGTCCCGGTGTCTGTGTATTAAGAGGAGGTGAGATGGGCGTGTCCCGTGTCTGTGTATTAGGAGGAGGTGAGAGGCACGTGTCCCGGTGTCTGTGTATTAGGAGGAGGTGAGAGGCGCATGTCCCAGTGCCTGTGTATTAGGAGGAGGTGAGAGGCGCATGTCCCGGTGCCTGTGTATTAGGAGGAGGTGAGAGGCGCGTGTCCCGGTGCCTGTGTATTAGGAGGAGGTGAGAGGCACGTGTCCCGGTGTCTGTGTATTAAGAGGAGGTGAGAGGCGCATGTCCCGGTGCCTGTGTATTAGGAGGAGGTGAGAGGCGCATGTCCCGGTGCCTGTGTATTAAGAGGAGGTGAGAGGCGCATGTCCGGTGCCTGTGTATTAGGAGGAGGTGAGAGGCGCATGTCCCGGTGCCTGTGTATTAGGAGGAGGTGAGAGGCGTGTGTCCCGGTGTCTGTGTATTAGGAGGAGGTGAGAGCGCATGTCCCGGTGCCTGTGTATTAGGAGGAGGTGAGAGGCGCATGTCCCGGTGCCTGTGTATTAGGAGGAGGTGAGAGGCGCGTGTCCCGGTGTCTGTGTATTAGGAGGAGGTGAGAGGCGCATGTCCCGGTGCCTGTGTATTAGGAGGAGGTGAGAGGCACGTGTCCCGGTGCCTGTGTATTAGGAGGAGGTGAGAGGCGCATGTCCCGTGCCTGTGTATTAGGAGGAGGTGAGAGGCGCATGTCCGGTGCCTGTGTATTAGGAGGAGGTGAGAGGCGCGTGTCCGGTGTCTGTGTATTAGGAGGAGGTGAGAGGCGCATGTCCCGGTGCCTGTGTATTAGGAGGAGGTGAGAGGCGCATGTCCCGGTGCCTGTGTATTAGGAGGAGGTGAGAGGCGCGTGTCCGGTGTCTGTGTATTAGGAGGAGGTGAGAGGCGCATGTCCCGGTGCCTGTGTATTAGGAGGAGGTGAGAGGCGCATGTCCCGGTGCCTGTGTATTAGGAGGAGGTGAGAGGCGCATGTCCCGGTGCCTGTGTATTAGGAGGAGGTGAGAGGCGCATGTCCCGGTGTCTGTGTATTAGGAGGAGGTGAGATGGGCGTGTCCCATGTCTGTGTATTAGGAGAGACACGTGTCCCGGTGTCTGTGTATTAAGAGGAGGTGAGATGGGCGTGTCCCGTGTCTGTGTATTAAGAGGAGGTGAGAGGCGCGTGTCCCGTGTCTGTGTATTAAGAGGAGGTGAGATGGGCGTGTCCCGTGTCTGTGTATTAAGAGGAGGTGAGATGGGCGTGTCCCGTGTCTGTGTATTAAGAGGAGGTGAGATGGGCGTGTCCCGTGTCTGTGTATTAGGAGAGGCACGTGTCCCGGTGTCTGTGTATTAGGAGAGACGCGTGTCCCGGTGTCTGTGTATTAAGAGGAGGTGAGATGGGCGTGTCCCGTGTCTGTGTATTAAGAGGAGGTGAGATGGGCGCGTCCCGTGTCTGTGTATTAAGAGGAGGTGAGATGGGCGTGTCCCGTGTCTGTGTATTAGAGGAGGTGAGATGGGCGCGTCCCGTGTCTGTGTATTAGGAGGAGGTGAGATGGGCGTGTCCCGTGTCTGTGTATTAGGAGAGGCACGTGTCCCGGTGTCTGTGTATTAGGAGAGGCACGTGTCCCGGTGTCTGTGTATTAAGAGGAGGTGAGATGGGCGTGTCCCGTGTCTGTGTATTAAGAGGAGGTGAGATGGGCGCGTCCCGTGTCTGTGTATTAAGAGGAGGTGAGATGGGCGTGTCCCGTGTCTGTGTATTAAGAGGAGGTGAGATGGGCGCGTCCCGTGTCTGTGTATTAAGAGGAGGTGAGATGGGCGTGTCCCGTGTCTGTGTATTAGGAGAGGCACGTGTCCCGGTGTCTGTGTATTAGGAGAGGCACGTGTCCCGGTGTCTGTGTATTAGGAGAGACGCGTGTCCCGGTGTCTGTGTATTAGGAGAGGCACATGTCCCGGTGCCTGTGTATTAGGAGGAGGTGAGAGGCGCGTGTCCCGGTGCCTGTGTATTAGGAGGAGGTGAGAGGCGCATGTCCCAGTGCCTGTGTATTAGGAGGAGGTGAGAGGCGCGTGTCCCGGTGCCTGTGTATTAGGAGGAGGTGAGATGGGCGTGTCCCGGTGCCTGTGTATTAGGAGAGGCACGTGTCCCGGTGCCTGTGTATTAGGAGGAGGTGAGAGGCGCATGTCCCGGTGCCTGTGTATTAGGAGGAGGTGAGAGGCGCATGTCCCGGTGCCTGTGTATTAGGAGGAGGTGAGAGGCGCATGTCCCGGTGCCTGTGTATTAGGAGGAGGTGAGAGGCGCATGTCCCGGTGCCTGTGTATTAGGAGGAGGTGAGAGGCGCGTGTCCCGGTGCTTGTGTATTAGGAGAAGGTGAGAGGCGCATGTCCCAGTGCCTGTGTATTAGGAGGGATGAATTGTCATTTGTAACATCCCATCCGCAATGCAGACTCCTGTTCGAGCTTTGACACGAAGCTTTCTAAGCGGTTTTTTTTCCACCTCATACAAAGCTGTGCGTGTGCCCTTCCAGCACGTGTGAATTCCGTGTCCTTGTGTAATCCGCCAGCTTGGTGGAAAATCAAAAGGGAATGAAAATCCAGGGTGAGTAGCTCGTCTGTTAAAAAATCCCAAGTGCCAGTTATGATTTAACATCTGCAATTCTGGGGATTATCTCGGCAAGCAGACGCAGCGCAGGGAGAGGCGAGCACCGGCTCGTTCAGATTCCAAACAAATGCGTACGCCTAGCTTTTATTAATCACACCGACAAAATCCTCGTATTGTGAGCGCTACAAGCCAAAAGTCAGATTATGGCAGATTATGCCACTAGAGCAATAATGGTGGACTTCAGCACCCTAGATGCTTCGGAACTACATGTCTCATGATGCTCAGCTGGATCTACACCAGAGTCACCACCCTACCATCCTGGCTAAAGTAAATCTGAAACATCTGAACTGTCAGGGTTATCCGTCACTGTGTTAGAGTGTCAGCTTCTCGAACCAGCCTCTTATTATGCCTCTGATTAAAAACATCATGTCAAACGGTTCTCACATGAGAACGTTGAAACCTTCATCAGGCCAAAACTATCCAAAAGGTTTGTCTAGAGCAGGTTTCTGCAACCTTGGCCCTCCAAGCATTTTGGAACTGATTTCCCATGAGGCTCAGCAAAACAAATGAGTATCATGGATGATGTAGCTCCAAAACATCTGGAGGGCCGAAGTTGCTGAGCCCCTGTCTTGGTGCTGAAGATCCCATGGAGTATCATCCATAAAACTACTCTAATCGCCTCTTCTGTCATACCGCTAAACTAAACTTTGCGTCCAAGTTTGGTTTGTTAAAAAACAAAATGCACAAATGTTGGTACAAGGAATCATATTCTATAGCCTGAAAGACAAGAAGGACAAACAGCCACGATGAACAGGGTCCTCAAAGTCCGAGACAGGGGAGGAGAAATAGCGCAGGCTATCTATGATATAATAATGGGTAGAGTCCTCGCGCTTACGCCAAGTGTCCAGTGAGTAATACTTCAAGATAATCTAGAAAACATAATAGGAGACATACATTGCGCAGTACATCCTTATGACACCTGGTTTCCAGAGAGAAAGTATTCAACTCACTTTTTTCTGAGCCCCATAAAGTCGGCTCTGGACTATATAGGCATATATCTGTGGATATGATCTCACCAGCCCGTCCTACCAGACCTAATTGGTCTTTATCAAAGTGCAAAAAAATATACATATTTTTTTGCACTTTGATAAAGACCAATTCGGTCGAAACGCGTTAGTGCTGCAATAAATTTTACTTCATTTTATCCTGTCGACTTTTCGTCTGTGACATATCCCGGGGATCCAATATTTCATCTATGGACCAGGTTATCACCACGGATGGTTGCTGGTAGGACGGGCTGGTGAGATCATATCCACAGATATATGCCTATATAGTCCAGAGCCGACTTTATGGGGCTCCGAAAAAAGTGAGTTGAATACTTTCTCTCTGGAAACCAGGTTTCATAAGGATGTACTGCGCAATGTATGTCTCCTATTATGTTTTCTAGATTATCTTGAAGTATTACTCACTGGACACTTGGCGTAAGCGCGAGGACTCTACCCATTATTTTATCCATTGACTATTCACACTTGGGAGTGTGCGTTTGTGCCCTTGCTGCTACCCAAGACCGACCATCTACACATTATCTGCGCCATTTTTTCCACCCTATTGTTTTTTCATTATCTATGATCTACACTGGACATAATAAATAATAGAAGGCAAATCCCTGTACAGGGAACCTAAACAAAACAAACAGAAGGCGTATAAATAAAATAAATGTGACGGCTCAGAAGGATAAAGTGGGAACAAGTGCAACGTTTAAGCAACAAGCTTAAACTGGATCCCCATGCCACTTCTAATCTTTTGTTTCAATGCTGGGCGTGTTTCCATTGTTTCTGTACATTCCTCTGTGTGTGTGTGTGTGTGTGTTTTAACCAGTTGCAAAATGTAAATAAACTCAGTCTCTGTGTGGTTATCAACCTGCAAGGATCTCCTGTGTTTTACTGGGTTTTGGGGGAGCAGACTGCATGTGGACAGTGATCACCCACGTTACAATATTTTCCTTCTATGTGGATGAAAAAATCACCCAATATCTCTTAAATATAATTACTGTCAACAAATAGACCAAGTCAACATCTCAGTTTCCATGTCCGAACAATCACAACACAGCTCTACCTTATAGTAGATGCATAACTGAAACTGCAGACGTGATCCTACATACAGGTGAGGCAACAATGAATAAATTTTATACCGGTCTTTAATACTGCCCGTGGAGAAATGCGTAGTACACCGGTATTAAGGCTAAGACCAGAACCACACAAGCACACTAAATGAGTCATTAGTGATCCCCCATTCCAGTGTCCGTCGTAGTGTTACAATGGCTTGACTCTGAGGACCACACAATGTAATGTGAATATCAGTAATGCACGATACAACAGGCGTACTGTTTTGCTCCCTGTCGAGCCATTACGAGAGATGTCAGACGGGTCTACAAAGTGCAGTCCTCCATAGGAAGATTGCGCATTGTATAGCTGAGCACACAAATGTGTACACAGCGAGGTGGCCAGATGGGCGTCCGTGCGAAAAGAGCGTCTGTTCTCACGGTTGTTTCTTCCGCGCTCGTTTGGCCCCGGCCTAAACAGACAAGACAGTAAAAGAATGCTGGTCCTTAGAGATGGCCAGCTGAGAGATCAGAGAAATAAAGATATGGTCATTAAACAAAGACGTGCTCAAGGGTTCGAGAAACCATGATAACAATAGGCAAGACCGGGTCAGGAGCAAAGAAAGCAGAATGATCGGAAAGCCCGTGTCAAAAACCAGAGAAGACAATCACAATGAACACACTATTATGTTCTAATACAGAAACTACAACGGCAAGATGAGGAGGCTGAGGAGCTTAAATAGGGGCTAAACAGCTACCAATGGTCAGGGTCATTTTAGCGTGACAAAATATATGGATTCAGAATGACACCATAACGCCACTGACACTGGTTGTGATGCCATAAAAATATAGCAGGGCACAACATTATCATCAAAATACATATGCCACTATTTTGCACGAGTGTCAGTACACAGGATATTTTGGGGACAAACAAACCGAGCCTGGTTTCATTATTCACGTGACGCCTGTTGGAATCCATCAATCGAGCAGTGGGCCCGGCAGTACAGGTAGGTGTCATGGCAGTTCCTTCTTTTTTCTCAAAGAAGTCATCTTTGCTAAGGACATCAGCAGAAAGTGAGCACAGCTCTATGGAATTGATTAACCTGTTTTGGAGGAACCTAACCTTGACATGAGAAGTGTCTACAAACTTCAGGCGACTTGGTTACATCCCATTTGGAAGTCGTCCTGGAGAAAATGCCATCACTATCGAGATTCTAAAGCTCTTAGAAAACAATAATCAGCTCAAAGCTCTCCAAAACATATCACTGGCCTAAAGACACCGTCTGAAATCTTCTGGAGAAGGTGCATCGTAATGGCCATAACTGATGATGACTGATGGACACGTTGGGACCTAAAATGTCATACTCAGATGGTTCACATGATTCCTCATTCATTTGGACCTTGGTAGTGAGCACTGACCAAGACCACTAGCTACTAAAGAAGCGCAATGAACCAGGTAAAGAGGTCCCGATAGAACTCAAGCCACAGAGACGTCTGGACGGTGGAGGCTATTTACCGAGCTGCAGATTCTGAGGCCTCCAGATGTTTTACGGAGTCCCTGCCATCCTCACAGTTTCATTCCTTGTATTTGTTAATAGATGTTAATGCATTTGGAGCGGTTTCTTAATGTTAAAGCGTGTTTGACGGCTGTTATTGTGACTTGACAGACACCTAGCGTCCTAACCGATGAGGAAAAAGGCAAATGTGGGCCTTTGAAATGCAAAATCCCCTCTGCTACCCGGCAGCCAATTAATGAATGAATTATTTCAGAGTGATAAACAACACCATATGTCTGCTCTAAGATCATGCCAAATAAATTATTTTAGTTTTTGTTTTTTCTATTTTGTGTCACATAAACCATGGAAAAGGTTGTGATTGCATCCAAGCAATAAAGCTCTTTCACGGTCCATCGAGAGTTCCCAGTCCACTTTCTGTCTCCACGGTCAAATGGGGCTGAGCCACCCTGGTCTGTGTGGCACCGGTGATATGGATCATTTAGCGGGCAAGTGCTGTGCCTCTTTTTTTACATCCAATAAACCAAAATGAATAAAAAAGGGAAAAGACTTTTTCAGGACAAATCAGTCTATACCGAAGCGTTACAACTATACATATATACTGTATATATATCTCCATACAGACCACATATAAACTGGAAACTACACACAAAAAATTCCCTTATCTTCCCCATTAACACTTACATTAAAATCATAAAAGTAACTAATAAACAAGTAATTTTAAGAGTTTTTACAGAAATGTTGTTGGGATGAAAGTTTTTAATCTCTAGATGGTGTCCCTTATCTGGCACAATGTTACACAGGGTCTGCATTATCATCATACTGGCAGAAAAGGCCTTTGTGTCAGTAAATGTGCGGCAGACAGATAATAAAATGGTGAGATCTCCTGCTTACACGGGGTCTGCATTATCAGCATACAGGCAGATGCAGTAAATGTGCTGCAGACAGATAATAAATGGTGAGATCTCCTGCTTACATGGGGTCTGCATTATCAGCATACAGGCAGATGCAGTAAATGTGCTGCAGACAGATCATAAAATGGTGAGATATCCTGCTTACGCGAGGTCTGCATTATCAGCATACAGACAGATCTAGTAAATGTGCTGCAGCCAGATAATAAATGGGGAGATCTCCTGCTTACACAGGGTCTGCATTATCAGCATACAGGCAGATTCAGTAAATGTGCTGCAGACAGATAATAAAATGGTGAGATCTCCTGTTTACGGGGATTTGTAGTGATCAGAATGAGATTATTAGCAATGCAATATCTGTATGTGCTGCATAATGCCTGTGTATGGCAATTACAGCAACACCTTGTATCTGTATGTGCCGCATAATGCCTGTGTATGGTAATTACAGCAACACCTTGTATTTGTATGTGCTGCATAATGCCTGTGTATGGCAATTACAGCAACACCTTGTATCGGTATGTGCTGCATAAAGCCTGTGTATGGCAATTACAGCAACACCTTGTATCTGTATGTGCTGCATAATGCCTGTGTGTGGCAATTACAGCAACACCTGGTATCTGTATGTGCCGCATAATGCCTGTGTGTGGCAATTACAGCAACACCTTGTATCTGTATGTGCTGCATAATGCCTGTGTATGGCAATTACAGCAACACCTTGTATCTGTATGTGCTGCATAATGCCTGTGTATGGCAATTACAGCAACACCTTGTATCTGTATGTGCTGCATAATGCCTGTGTATGGTAATTACAGCAACACCTTGTATCTGTGTGTGCTGCATAATGCCTGTGTATGGCAATTACAGCAACACCTTGTATCTGTATGTGCCGCATAATGCCTGTGTATGGCAATTACAGCAACACCTTGTATCTGTATGTGCCGCATAATGCCTGTGTATGGCAATTACAGCAACACCTTGTATCTGTATGTGCTGCATAATGCCTGTGTGTGGCAATTACAGCAACACCCTGTATCTGTATGTGCTGCATAATGCCTGTGTATGGCAATTACAGCAATACCTTGTATCTGTATGTGCTGCATAAAGCCTGTGTATGGCAATTACAGCAACACCTTGTATCTGTACTATACATGGATTAACACTCATTATAACCCCCTGAATCTTATCCCTGTACAGCAGTGACTGACCCCACAGCTCTCCCTGTATTCTGACAGTCCCCTGGCTGCTGGAATGCAATAGTAAGGTTTGTTGATCTTTTTGTTACAGTAAGGCTAGGGGCTGCTCCTTGCAGCTTCTTTGCATGAATCCATGGAAACAGAATTGAGATCTACAATGTGTATATGACAATTTTTAATCCACGATGAAAAGAAAATTCAGTCGTGCTTCTAAAAGGGTGTGTAAGTAGAGTTTCACAACTAAAATAAGGAATATGCAGGAGAAAAGGACACTGGGACCTAAATGGAGGACAGGCAGTACCAATTCATCAACCGTCAGGGTGTGCCTGGGCACCTCGCACAGCACCGCCACGAACACCTGTGAGCCTTATCTCCTTTCTGTATCCCCTATAGCAGGGATCTCAAACTCTACCCCCCTCCTAAATGTTTCTGAACTACAACTCCCATAATTCTCTGGCCATCTAATGCATTCAAATTATTCCGGTAGGCAATCAAAATCTGCTGGGATAGTGTTTGAGATCACTGTCCTATAGAGATGCTAATGTTTTTTATACAAAAACAGATTCTAGAAACTGATTGCACAGTGCGGGTCGCTAAGGGAAGTCATCTTCCAAGACACTGTCACAGTGGAATGGTTACATTAGCACTAACAAGGTTACTATTGTAAGCTATAATCAACCTGTGTGCACAAACACACATGCTATATATATATATATATATATATATATATATAGATAGATAGAGAGCGAGCGAGCGGGAGGCTGACACATACAAAAAGTGATTGATTTGTGCCAGAACTGACGCGGGAGGGGTACAGGGTATTAGAGCCTGAGTATGAGATGCTGCTTCCCATCTCTCTGGTGGAGATCCTTGTGGTTTGAGCTCCATCTGTGTGTGACTGGGAGCAGTTCTGCGAGTCCTTCCTCTCTCTCTCCCACTCCTGGATACAGCCTCAGATGCTGCTGGAGTCTCCAACTGCGAGCACGCAAGCACACGCGAGCAGACCAAGCTGCACAAACAGTCAGCGCAGAGCAGAGACCCTGCACAAACACGCTCACGAGCAGGGATTTATCGCACAACACTTTCGGTGACATTGGCGGCGCAGAGTCCCCACCGACGCGGAGCAACGTAGCCCGTCTCCCTTCCCTTCGTGCAGATTTGCTACAGGTGACAAAACTTCTCTTGCCTTGCGAGTTGCACTTGTGCAGGAGCCGGCGGCGGATACTCGCAGTGCGAGCGAGACCCCTTCTATCCGAGGTTAGTATGGGAAGCATTTACAGTGAATCATTAACCCGTTGAGTGCCAGGGCGAGCTGAATGCCATATGGCATATATAAAATTCTAGGGTAAATGTGTTTATTCTTTCGTCTTCATATTTTCATTATTTTTTTTGCGTCCAGATTTTTTCGTCGTGTCTTTTCTCCTGAATGCCGTCTGTTTGTTTCTTCGTTTGTTTGTTTGTTTACTCTACTTGGTGGCGAGAAGAAAAGTTGACTATTTGTTTGGCATTTGGAGGGTTAAATCCACCCCTGTCTTGAAATTGGAAAGAGAAGTCTGTTCTTTTGAGCATACCGCTAGGATACCTGCATTAATAGCAGAAATGTTTCCTTTTCCTGCCTGACCTGTCGCCCCCCCCCCCCAAAATGTTACGCTCTTGCTTTGGGGGTTCAGGTGTGCTTTTGAGGTATCAGGAATATCCGAAACATCCTAGACGCTCCTCTGGGACTGGAAAGAGGTACCACTGATAGACGTTTCTTCTTTGGGTAGCAGCCGGGCGTTTTGTAGATTGTCAGCTCCTGGGCAGAGTGGATAAACCTTTATCTGTGTGTGAATTAGACTCTCTTTAAAGTGTCAGCTATTGGGCGAGTGCAGCATTATTTGGCCAGTTTTGGGGTTTTCAGACTGTCGTGGCTCATCAAATTGTCAGCTAAACAGAGAGAGAGAGAGCGCCAGCCATGGCATCGGTATGCAAACAATGCCATCATGCCCGGCATTGGCATCAGTCACTGAATCGTCAGGTCTTAGCTGGCACTGGTGATCAGACTGAACTCCTGGTCAGGAACTGCTAGCCAATTTGTTAGCTCTTGGACAGATACAGGTCATTACACAGGCAAGGCTGGCATTGGTGAGGTCATTAAACGGGCAAGGCTGGCATTGGTGAGGTCATTAAACGGGCAAGGCTGGCACTGGTGAGGTCATTAAACGGGCAAGGCTGGCACTGGAGATCAAGTCGTCAGCTCTTCAGCTGACATTGGGCAAAGTGTCAGGTCTCCACTGGCAATGGGCATCAAAGTAGCAGCACTTGGTTGGCACTGGGCATCAAAGCGGCAGCTCTTGTCTGGTGATGGTGATCTAGAGGTCAGCTCCCCGTCACTGTCTGGTCAGATCTTGGGAGGGGTGGACACTTCGGTTATCAAACGGTCAGTGTTTGGGTGGGCTTCGGTCATCAGACCGGCATCTCCCGTACAGTAACCAATAATCACATTGTCAGCTCTTGGGCAGGCATCAAGCTCCATATTGCTGTTTCTTGGACAGGCATCAGTCAACTAGTTGCCATTGCTGTGGGCGAAGGTCAGCAGTGGGTTAATGTACATGTAGTGGTAGAGACAGCCGATGAGAAAACCTAGGAGCCAACTACATGATTTTAGGAGCCAAGCAAAGCTTTCTACTTAGAATTCAGCAGCAAAGAATCTGATATTTAGGAGCCAGATACAATATTTTAGGAGTCGGTGCTACCTGACCCATGGGGTCATTCAGCCTGGGGTTTTAGGCATCCATACCTTATTTATATATTGAATAAAATGGCTTTTTGTTCCGCACACGTGACTTGCGAGAGGTTTGTCGGCGCTGTTTGTTTGCCGAGCTCCAAAGTAAATGGCAACTTTACTTCTAATCTTATCTCTGACTTTAATGACGAGAAGCGGGGAGCGAGTCATGCCAGCATTTCGCGGCTCTGGCACCATTTACCAGTGAATGATTCGCCGACAGATCTTAGCAGCGGCGACGGCGAGAGATTGGCGTTTATAGCCGCAGGGGCTCGTGGAGCAGACAGGGGGACGTTTGATTATTGGGTTCTGAGAACGACGTCCGGGAGGCAGGGATTAAAACCGAGCAATATGTCACCAAGATACATTATTAACCAGGGGATCTGCTCGGCTGGAGACCCAGCTGGAATGAAATGAAAACAGTAACACAAAACAAAACTAGAGTGTCTTTTAAAAAGAGAAATCCAATAAAAAGTCATTATTAGGGTTTAGTAAATCCATATTAGTATTATACCAGCATCGCCATATTCTGTAGCGTCGTACACAGGGGACATAAAGAGGAACCAGAAAGTGAGACGGACTCGCTTATTTGAGCTTGGAATCAAGAGGCTTTTTTAAAAAAAAAATTAAAAGAATAATAATAAAATAACAATACAAAAACTAAAATAAAAAATTAAAAAAACAAACGAGATACAAAATAAAATAAAAAATAATCAAAAAGAACAAACGATACAAAATAAAATAAAAATGAAAAAAAAACAAGATAAAAAATAAAATAAAAATAATTAAACAAACGAGATACAAAATAAAATAAAAAATAATTAAAAAAACAAACGAGTTACAAAATAAAATAAAAAATAATTAAAAAAACAAACGAGTTACAAAATAAAAAAAAAAATAATTAAAAAAACAAACGAGTTACAAAATAAAATAAAAATAATTTAAAAAAACAATCGAGATCCAAAATAAAATAAAAAATATTTTAAAAAAAACAAGATACAAAATAAAATTAAAAATTAAAAAGACAAGATAAAAAATAAAATAAAAAAATAATAAACAAACGAGTTACAAAATAAAATAAAAAAATAATCAAAAAGAACAAACGATACAAAATAAAATAAAAATGAAAAAAAAACAAGATAAAAAATAAAATAAAATAATTAAACAAACGAGATACAAAATAAAATAAAAAATAATTAAAAAAACAAACGAGTTACAAAATAAAATAAAAAATAATTAAAAAAACAAACGAGTTACAAAATAAAATAAAAAATAATTAAAAAAACAAACGAGTTACAAAATAAAATAAAAATAATTTAAAAAAACAATCGAGATCCAAAATAAAATAAAAAATATTTTAAAAAAAACAAGATACAAAATAAAATTAAAAATTAAAAAGACAAGATAAAAAATAAAATAAAAAATAAAAAAACAAACGAGATACAAAACAAAATAAAAAATAATTTTAAAAAACAAACGAGATACAAAATAAAATAAAAATAATTTAAAAAAACAAACGAGTTACAAAATAAAAAAAAAATAAAAAAAAAAAACAAGATAAAAAATAAAATAAAAATAATTAAACAAACGAGATAAAAAATAAAATAAAAAATAATTAAAAAAACAAACGAGATAAAAAATAAAAAAATAATTAAAAAAACAAACGATATACAAAATAAAATAAAAATTAAAAAAACAAGCGAGATACAAAATAAAATAAAAATAATTTAAAAAAACAAACGAGATAAAAAATTAAATAAAAAATAATTAAACAAACAAAATACAAAATAAAATAAATAATTAAAAAAACAAACAAGATACAAAATAAAATAAAACATAATTAAAAAAACAAACGAGATACAAAATAAGATAAAAATAATTTAAAAAAACAAACGAGATACAAAATAAAATAAATAAAATAATAATTAAAAAACAAACAAGATATAAAATAAAATAAAAGTGAAGCAGAGTTGGAAGGGTTAAGATTTTTAACAAGTAGAAAGTCTTGGGAATCCACAAGGTAGAGGAAGGGAGTATATTTAAAAGGAAACAAAATAGCAAAACAAGAGGACATAGTCTTAGATTAGAGGGGCAAAGGTTTAAAAGTAACATCAGGAAGCATTATTTTACTGAGAGGGTGGTGGATACATGGAACAGCCTTCCAGTAGAAGTGGTAGAGGCCAAAACAGTGATTGAATTTAAGCAGGCATGGGATAGGCATAAGGCTATCCTAAACAAAAGATAAATCCAGGTAAAGTATCCATGTAATTGGGCAGACTAGATGGGCCGAAAGGTTCTTATCTGCCGACATCTTTCTATGTTTCTATGTTTCTATGTCTTACACACAACAAGCCGCAGTGCAAAGAAGCCAAAGAGCTTGCACTCTAGTAGGCCCTAGTAAAGAGAAGTCGTAGAATAAGTAGTGAGGAAATGAGTGCTGAAAGGGTTAAACATGATGACTTTAACCCCCTGGTGGTCATACTTGGCCGCTATGATCATATACCAGTGATGGTGAACCTCAGCACCACAGATGTTTCTAAACTACATGTCCCATGATGCTTAGTCACACATAAGACTGGCTGAGCATCATGGGACATGTAGTTCAGAAACATCTGGGGTGCTGAGGGTCGCCATCACGGACTTGTACTATGGAAAAAAAAATGGCACTCGGAGACACAGTATAAAAATGCAAAAAAGATGAAAAAAATGAAAAAAAAAAATAATACATAGATATGAAATGTGAGCTCAAATCGATGCACGATTCAATATGTATAAATAGAAAAATCAACCCCCGCGAGCTGGATTTATTAATGTTTGGAGATAATCGCTGCCGTCCATCCTCAGAGCTATACTGTGTGACCTCTTTCCCAGCACAGATGAGAGGATTTAATGTGGGTCGAATTAAGTCATTTTATAGTTTGTTTGCGCACGTTTACACATTTTATCCTACGTTCCCGGAAAATAAAGGGAGGGCCCGGGGGGACACTACACCTCTTTTTTTTCGTCACCACTTCTGTTTCTCGCAATCGAGATCCACTGGGAATCAGATTTCGGTTTCCAAATCCGCGATGCAGGCAGCTTGTATTTTAGTAAGAATCCCTGAGGGAGAGGTTTCTACTTTCCAAATAACGGCACAAAAAGCAGCGGAGCGGCAGCAGCGGCAGCAGCAGGAAACTGCGTTACAAGGTTTTGCACAAAGTACAAATCTGAAGCAAAGTCCCAAAAGTCAAACAAAGTCATTGTGGAAACCACTGGAAAGCGATGCTGCAGTAACCATGGAAACAATTGGACAGCTCCTGCACCACTTTATGAAGCTGCAGCAATTGCTGTGGAAGCCTACAGAATAATCCTGATGCTGCAGTCGCTGTGGAAACCACTGGAGTGCGATGCTGCAGTAACCATGGAAACAAATAGATTGCTTGTGCTCATTGCACCACTTTATGATGCTGGAGAATTTGCTGTGGAAGCCTACAGAACGATCCTGGCGCTGCAGTCGTCGTGGAAACCACTGGAATGTGATGCTGTGGTAACCACGTAAAGAAATGGATAGCTTGAGTTCATTGTGTCACTTTATGAAGCTGTAGCAATCGCCGTGGAAGCCTACAGAGTGATCCTGGCGCTGCAGTCGCCATGGAAACCACTGGAATGCTCTTGCTGACCGCTCTGCTTGTCAGAACTTTGGGGAAACTGGAGCAATCACCATAGAAGCAAACGGATTGATGCTGATGCTGATACTCCAGTCACCGTGGAAACCAATGGATTGCTCCTGTCGCTTGCTTCAACTTCTCTCCTTTTGGAGTTTTGCTCCAGGTGTACTTACCGCAGCTGTAATGGCTAACCTTGTCGCCCAAAGTGGAAACTACATGTCTCATGAAGCCCACGTCGGGCTGAGGGGCATGTTATGTGTAGTTCCGATATTTACGGGATGAGGAGGATATCCATCGCTGCTTTATAGAGAGCACGGGGTCTTTTTGTCCAACTAAATCCCCGCGCGGTCCCTGAAAATAAAAATCTATATTGTTGGAAACTCAAAAGGAAAGATACGTATCATCGAGGGTCTCCAGGGACCTCACGGAAGCGATGAGTGAGCTCCACGGGTCCAGGGATGGAGCAGCTCATCACATAGCGTGCCATGTTTGCTCGGTTCAGCCTGATGGAGGATGGATGGGTAAACCCTTTCTGATGCACCATGAAGCTCTTCTTGGTTTATTAACCTGTCAAGGATCCCCTAGTGGTATAAAGGTTGCCTAAGGGCAGGACAGTAGCCTGGTGGCCTTTATCGTTTGACCTCTCGCTGCCTGGAAAGAACACCCCACACAGAGCACGAGTGACGTGCGCTAGGAATGGATTCTGAACAGCAGCAGGAAATCTTATTTATCAGACCGGCAGGACGGGTGAACCGCGGCTTCCGATACATTTAGCAAGTGGTAAATGCAGAGATGCCACGAGCAAGTGCCTTGCTTACCCATTGGCACACATGGCATTAAATGCACAATAATGGATGGAAACGGGTGATGGTCTGAGTAGATGTCGCTTGTTTTTTTCTGTATTGTATGGTAGTGGGATGCACTTTAACCCCTTGCTGATACTCTACACAGGCTCATCTTATAGGGTCATTCTAGTGATTTTAATGATCACCTTAATAAATCCAGGGCTGTATTCCACAGCTGGTGCTAATGTAGCGTCTCGATATTTAATCGTTAGCGCTAGGAGAAGTTTAACGTCTGGCATATAACATTCCTGGGGTGAAATCCGTTTGCGCATCGGTGCTTGCGTGAGCTTACTGCACTTTGCACATCTAATACCTAACATGGGGCGCGCATGCACTCATCAGCGTTTCGATAAGTGAGGTATTACAAAGAGCTGGTGCAAATTACCGTTGGGATGCAGAGAGCCAAAAGGTAGCACCGCCTAAAAGCTGGTGTTAACACCCCTTAAACTCCAACCCCCCATTAAATCCGACACTCACCTCTCATCCCACAGCGAGAAGGGTGGCCCGATCCCCCACTTCTTCTGTCCGCAAGCAGAGTGAGACTGGGGACAAATAGTTCCCAGTCTCCCTCCTCAATCACTCCACGATCTCTGGGCTTGCGACCCGGAAGCGCAACCCTCCATGGAGTACTGTGGACTCCAGGAGGTCATACTCGCAGCAGCGCAGAAGCCCTAGTGCGAGTATCACTACGGTTAGTGTTGCTTTCCGGTGCAAAGTCCTGAGAGGCCTGCCCCAGAATACCACGCTAACATGGGGACGCTACGGGGAAACCTGCAGACACAGATTTTCCCGATTAGCGTCCCCATGTTAGATTTGGATAGGGCCCACAGTATTGTAAAATAAGTATTTCACAAATAAATCTCATTATGACTTTTCCCAGATTTACAGGGAATTGCGATGCTGCTGGCAGGACATGGAATAAATAAACACTGCAGGAATATCCCTTTAGTGGAGTCCAGTAGAACAGGTCACATCACAGGTCCAGTAGAGCAGGTCCCATCACAGCAGTCATAGATATTCAGCCCCTCACGTCCCATCACAACAGTCGTAGATATTCAGCCCCTCAGGTCCCATCACAGCAGTCGTAGATATTCAGCCCCTCAGGTCCCATCACAGCAGTCATAGATATTCAGCCCCTCAAGTCCCATCACAGCAGTCATAGATATTCAGCCCCTCAGGTTCTAACACAGCAGTCGTAGATATTCAGCCCCTCAGGTCCCATCACAGCAGTCTTAGATATTCAGCCCCTCAGGTCCCATCACAGCAGTCATAGATATTCAGCCCCTCAGGTTCCATCACAGCAGTCATAGATATTCAGCCCCTCAGGTCCCATCACAACAGTCGTAGATATTCAGCCCCTCAGGTCCCATCGCAACAGTCGTAGATATTCAGCCCCTCAGGTCCCATCGCAACAGTCGTAGATATTCAGCCCCTCAGGTCCCATCACAGCAGTCGTAGATATTCAGCCCCTCAGGTCCCATCGCAACAGTCGTAGATATTCAGCCACTCAGGTCCCATCGCAACAGTCGTAGATATTCAGCCCCTCAGGTCCCATGACAGCAGTCGTAGATATTCAGCCCCTCAGGTCCCATCGCAACAGTCGTAGATATTCAGCTCCTCAGGTCCCATCGCAACAGTCGTAGATATTCAGCCCCTCAGGTCCCATCACAGCAGTCGTAGATATTCAGCCCCTCAGGTCCCATCGCAACAGTCGTAGATATTCAGCCCCTCAGGTCCCATCGCAACAGTCGTAGATATTCAGCCCCTCAGGTCCCATCACAGCAGTCGTAGATATTCAGCCCCTCAGGTCCCATCACAGCAGTCTTAGATATTCAGCCCCTCAGGTCCCATCACAGCAGTCATAGATATTCAGCCCCTCAGGTTCCATCACAGCAGTCATAGATATTCAGCCCCTCAGGTCCCATCACAACAGTCGTAGATATTCAGCCCCTCAGGTCCCATCACAGCAGTCGTAGATATTCAGCCCCTCAGGTCCCATCACAGCAGTCGTAGATATTCAGCCCCTCAGGTCCCATCGCAACAGTCGTAGATATTCAGCCCCTCAGGTCCCATCGCAACAGTCGTAGATATTCAGCCCCTCAGGTCCCATCACAGCAGTCGTAGATATTCAGCCCCTCAGGTCCCATCACAGCAGTCGTAGATATTCAGCCCCTCAGGTCCCATTGCAACAGTCGTAGATATTCAGCCCCTCAGGTCCCATCGCAACAGTCGTAGATATTCAGCCCCTCAGGTCCCATCACAGCAGTTGTAGATATTCAACCCCTCAGGTCCCATCACAGCAGTCGTAGATATTCAGCCCCTCAGGTCCCATCACAGCAGTCGTAGATATTCAGCCCCTCAAGTCCCATCCCAGCAGTCTTAGATATTCAGCCCCTCAGGTCCCATCACAGCAGTCATAGATATTCAGCCCTTTGAAGCACCGCATAGTGACAGGGAGAGGAGCTTGCCAAGGGCTGTCAGTCCCATATATATACAAAGATGACAAAGATGGACCCCCACTTGTATAAAGGTTTGCCACGGGTGAAGGGTGTTGTGAACAGGTCAAAACGACCAAGGAAGGCAGGTCAAATGATGCTCAGCTATCCCTTAAGGAGTTATTTAAAGAGAGACGATCTGGACCTGAAATGTCACCGAACAGGGAATTTCCCCGTACAGTGACATTTCGGGGCCATTCGGCTATTCAGAGAGCAGGCAGTTTGCCAAATTCTGCCAGCAAGTAAGGTGCCTGTTTGAAGGCAGTGAAATCCCCCATAGAGAAGCAATGGTTAATCTATTCACACACACCGAACAGCAGTGAAAAGTTGCCGAAGTGCCCTGCTGTTCAGTGGTTTCATTCGACAGGTTTATTCAGGCGAATCCCATAGGTTTCAATGTTAAAAATATTTCCGTTTTCACCAATATCTAATAAACCGTTTATTACTTCAATCTGCAGCAAAAAGTCTCTTTATTTATTGATTTTTTTAGGATCTTTTAGCAAAATTTTTTTCCATTTTTTTTTTAATAGCGGTTTTTCTTTTTTCTGTAACAGACCTTTTTATTATCATTCATTGGATTTTATATGTAAATTCCAGGCATTTTCATTTAGTAGTTTTTTGCAAATAGTGTTTCAATTTTGACACTTTCAAGCGTATTGGTTTTTTTTACCCCGTTCGTCAGCTTGTTGGCTTTTTCTGGCAGCTGGTCTGCGCTGTGATCGGCGGGTTTTTCCAGCGTGTTTTTTGCAGCAGTTTCGGCGGGTTTTCGGAAGGTGTTCGACGGGATTGCGGCGGGTTTTCCCTGCACTCCGGAGATCCTGCAGTGAATGCTGAATTCACTGAAGTTCAGGGAAGTGTGGGGAACAAAAGAGCACCAAAAATGTCGGCGACATTTCGGTGCTCTCTGAATAACCCCCTTAATCTTTCTGCTGGGAATGGGATAATATTCTGATAGTGATGTGAGTTGTCATCCGGCATCGGATAGCAGTCGGATGATGCACGCGCTCTACATGATACGATTTTATAAAGTGTTTGAAATGTTACCCATTTGAGCGAGACGGCAACAGAGAATCAATATTCTCTTTTAGCACGCTGGAAATAACTGATTGTACGCTCCTGGTGCCTGGCTGAGGTCTGTGAATGCAAAGTGAGAAAACTGAATTCGGCAATTTAATGGCTACGGCATCATTTGGAATACACTAATCTCTGCATCAAAGTGATGGATTAGAAGGCAGACTGGGGAACCTTAATAACGCACTCCCCTTTTTCTGCTACAAGGAGCAAATTGTTGAATTATTATCAGGAAAAGAAGCCAGTGAAGGATCTTCACTCCAGCTGCTTTCTATGGAATACGTGCGCGCTCTACAAACTCCTACATGCGGGAAAATATTGCATAGAGAAATGGAAGGGTTAAATTTATTTTAACAATCACAATAGGAGGAGGACAGGTAATGTGATAGGTAAATTTGTATATAAATTTATGTCCACGTTATATTGCGCTTAATTACAGAAAGGGGATTTCACCTACAGCAGAGAAAAGGTTTCTGAACAGCAGAGAGTGAATGGGGGTAAGAGGGATGGCGCAGAGGCACAAGGCAGTTGCGAGGAATGGGGCAGATGCACAACACGGAAATGGGAGGGATTGGCAGGATGGACACTGGGGTTGAGAGGCCAACAAATTGTTCAACTCCATGACCATGAAGCCCTTAATCTGGCTCAAGGCACAGATCTCCTGTGCACAGCATAGTGGCCAGGACACAATGCCCAGATTGGTGTTTCAGGGAAAGGCATGTCCCCTGTTACTCTGCTTGACCTGAAATATACAGGGTAAGAGTATAGAATCAGCAGTGGAAACTGGCAACATATTTTTAAAATGGGGGGGGGGCACCAGACTGCATACACATCCTGCATAAGCTTCCCTTGGTAATGGATGTATAGATATATATATATATACAGTATATACACATACGCACACACACACCCTGAAGTTAATAGGTGCCCTGAAAAAAAATGGCTGATCTGGTTACCCTAGTTCTGCTTCTATAGGAGCATTATTTGTTACGGTAATGCTACTTTATTAACCCTCGCTTGACAACAGTATCACCTATTCGTTTTATAAAAAACAACTCTCTTGTGCTACATTAACATCCTTTATTGTCCCCATTTATCCCATTCTTCAGCCCCAATGACAGTCCTTTGCTCCACCAGAATTACCACTGCATTGACCCCCTCTATCCCAGCTAGCTTTACCTCCATTGTTTAATAACTCCTTTTCTCACGTTAGACATACCAACATCTGATTAATCTCCTGCTCTTCTCAGTATTAGCACAGCCCTTCATTAACAAACCATCCTAGTCAATGTTAACCCCTTAGTATCTTGTCCTAACATCACCACTTTATTAACCCCTACCATCCAAATACAGTATGGCCTAACCACCTTTACAAACCTCTTTTATCCCAACCAATATTACAGTCCCCATTAACCCATTCTGACACACTTAATACTAGTCTCATTACTTGAGCTGCAATATGGATTATTTGCCACTGTTGCATTTATTGATCCCCCTCCATTTCAGTTTACCCTTATCAGTATTCCTTCTCACAAGGGGTTACCTGGTCTTGGTGGCTCACTGGGAATGGGTGGGAGGGGGCAGGTTGCGGTGACAGGTTCAGCTCTGCATAAAGTCAGAGTACACTCTCTGTGCTGCTCCCTCCTCTCCTACCAGCACTTGCCTTGAAGGGTGATAAGCTCTGCTATCCTAAAGTGACATGGACATCTCAGCAGGGGGAGGGGAGTAAAAACAAATCTACACGCATTTTTATACTAGTCTTCTGACCTGTTTTAAACACAATTTGGTGGTTTTATTCAAAAAGGAACCGTGTATGTGAAGTGATGCATTCACGAGTGCACAATTTCCCCAAGAAGTTATAAAAAATAAATACAAAACACCATCGGGGTTATTCTGAGAGAGGTGAAAACAAGGAGAATGACTGGAGAAGTGAAAATTCTAGGTTAAAATAGCCAAACCAAAAACATTCTCCCATTTATCTCACTTTCCAAATCGGATATTTGGTCTAGATTGTTCTCTTCCCCTGCCAATTCTCCTGGTTTTCACCTCTCTCTGAATAACCCTGCATGTCTGCCAAGCACCTGCTGCAAGTTCAGATCCAGAACACTACTGCTTGCAGGACACAGAGGATCTCAATAGCAGCACCTCCTTCAGCTGCACCATGCTCCTCCCTGCTTGATTAGGCACACCATTCAGAGATGGAGAGCTCTGAATGATCAGATGAGCAGAAAAGCACAGGTCCAGGCTGCAATACAAGTAACGAGTAACCACATACTACAACCCAGCATATCGACCCCTGCATGTTTGACTCAGGGTCAATCTCATGCAGCTGCTGCTTGCTCCCACTCTGGCTGCATGTTCAAGGGCAGAGTATGGACAGCCAATAAAGAAGCCAGGCACCTGGCAGCCACACTTGATGATGTAGTGAGGACACACAGGTAGGAGAGCCAAAAACAGTATGTAAGATTTCTCACAGACCCTATAAAACCAGCTGTGTGAGACATCAGATTCCCTAAAATATTATAGATATAGGGTTTGAACCCTCTAGTAGAGCGGGATAGAGCATGTGCGAATGCTTTCAGGAAGGACAGATGATAAAAATGTCCATTTGTGCAAGCTCAGCTGCTACTGTACTGCTGCCAACAGCCAGGGTGGGAAAAAAGTTTAGCGGGTTTTGTGGGAGGGGGGTTTTCTTTCTTTAAACAGATCCCCACTGCTCGAAGACAGATAAAATATTACGAGAGAAATCTCAATGTATCCTTCTTGGTAAAATCCTTTATAAAAATAAATTTTTATATTTTATTATTATTTTTAATTTATTTTTTTTGTCCCTCCAAAAAGTCACTCATAGGGGATCAGGCTCCTACTCCAAACTGTGACCAGGACCTCAATCTAAAGGAGACAGCATCATGACGCAGCTACTAACTTTCTTTTTCTCATAAAGTATGATGAAAACCAGGACACAACTAACTGGGAATATTTCTCGTTAAATAAGTTCTGAAACTTTCCAATAAGCTGCAAACAATGTTGACAGAAAACAGAAAAGGGGCTTTTAAACAGGTGTATATGTTCAAAGATAGGCTCGGATTTACATGCTATGAGTATAACTGGACGTGGGAATATGTAAATGGATATTTATGTATAGTGATACGCTTATGTAGGTCTATAGATATGTGACTATGTATGAATATGGGTAAATGTGCATGCATGTATATTGGTATGTGTATATAGAGGTAGATTTGTATATATGTATGTATATAGGTATTTATGATTGCACACGGTATATGTTTGTGTATGTATGTGTGTAGATGGGTATATTTGTATGCATGTATAGGGGTGAGTTTGTATGAATATGTCTATATGTGTATGCATGTATATATAGAGGTATATGTCTGTATATGTATTTATTTGGGTACATAGGCACTTATGATTGCAAATAAAGGTCTTTGCAGACAATGTATGGATATGGGTATATGTATTACTATTGTTATGTGTATGAGGTATGTGTGTCCTTGTGGATGGGTATGCAGGTCGGTTTTTAGGTACATACTTAGGTATATAAGTACATTTATATGTGTGAATATATGTATGTATATGTGTATGCATGTGGATATATGTTTGTATGTACCTGGGTATATATGTATTTAAGTACTATGGTATATTATGCATATGGATTTTATATATGTATTGTTTATATGTGTATGAATAATAATAAATATATGTGTGCACCTTTGGGTATATGTGTGTTTCTCCAGGACCTGAATAAGTGTTACACTTTGTTGAGCCTTTGCCTATTTCTTCTCACCCACCTGTGCATCTACATTATCCCTCTCACCCTCCATGTGCCATTGTCCATATTTCCATTGTGTTTCTGCTCCATCCCCTCTCACCGCCATTGTGCCGCTGTTACATCCCACTCTGCACTGGAGGCACCTGGTACCAATGTCTTTAAGCTACTGCTTATATGGGGGCCTGGAGCTGTAGCTCCGTTAGCCCTATGTTAACCTGATCTCATGCAAACGTGACCATTGTTAGCCTTAGGCGGAGGGTGGACGGGATTGGTTAAAAAGGAATACTTAAAATAACATTTAATAAACCAGCCACAACCACCTACCCCAAGCGGAGAGTACGCTATACCATAGCAGGTAAAATCAGTCCTCCTTGCTGGGCTGGGCTGGGGTGTAAAGGAATATGCTCGTTCTTCATAGTCTGGAAGAAGCTGACTGGATGATTTGCTTTCTTTTATTGCATTTCTTTTCATTTTCATATATTTTAATATGTAGTCTACTCTATACAACATATAAAAATGGGGGGGGGGTTACTTACTGCCTGGTGTGTCCTTTTTCTAAAGGACAAAAGGCAATCAGGTTTCTTTCTGAGCCGTCGATCCTGAATAATACCTCGTTAAACATATAAAAACTATAATATACAAAGTATATAACGCTATATAATTTTCTCTGAAACATCCTTCGCTGCTTACAATACAGTCGGTTAATTCTACGTTGCCGCTGGTCAAGCTTTGCGCAGGGAAAACGTGACGTGTTTCTTTTTCTCTCAGATGGCCACCGAACGCATTGAAATGTGAAAAGCTGACTTCTTTTATCCTTTTAATTTGGACGCCTGTCGCTAAACCTTTAACTAGGATTCGAAACGTTATAATTCTAGTGTCTTGGACTCGAAAAATATCCTTTGCAGATTTCCAAGTTGCGGCGTTATATAGTGTTTTCCCTCTGAAGGTTCCAAAAAGCATTCTGTAAAAAGTGTACATGTTGTTTACTGAAAATTGCCTTGTGCTTTTTGGATTTGTGCCTAATGCATTCTCCCAATACAGAGAGATTGTATCGTTATCATAAATCCCGAAAACTTATTGTCAAATAACGCGCACTTGCAGATGTCCCATCTGCTGTAGGCGCACACAGGGGTGTAGTCATTCTGGGGGGGTTGGGTTGGTTGTACAAATTGGCAATTTTCTTCATCCAAAAACCTGTTTCGTGGTTTTTTTCCCCCAGAACTATAATACTAAAATCTTGATTTTTTTTAGAACAATTTAAAACGACAGCAAACTTTATAAATGCTGACACAAAATCAATGTTTTTTTTGCATTTTCCTATAGGTAGATCTCTGGTAATTGATTAAATAAAAAATAGATGGAGACATCCACTGGTTTTGGTTCTTCAAAAAAAAAATTGCTCCTACAGAACAGTTCTTCATCGTGATGATTTTGACCCCAAATCGGTTATTTTGTCACATGACTTGAATAGAGACTGAAAAGACGATCAAAGTGGAAATGTTTCCTCCAGGCAGTGATAGAGTGTGAAATAAGTTTAGATCCACCAGAATTGTTCTAAGGCATTAATTACTTTCTGTCTTCATCTTTTTCCTTCAGGTACTCCTGAAACAATCTTCGAAGGGTCCACCATGACCACCGTATAGGCAAGACTGTCCACGAGGAAGAATATACAAAGATGGAACAAGATGGCTCAGAGCTTCCCAACATCACAGACTTTTGGTCGCCATCGCTTTCACCGTTTGACAATTTATCCATGTTGATCCCCACCAACGTATCCGGCAATGTCACTTTGCCGTTTTACGACATGACAAGCAACGCCGTCCTCACTTTCATTTACTTTGTGGTTTGTATCATCGGACTCTGCGGCAATACCTTGGTTATCTACGTTATCTTGCGCTATGCCAAGATGAAGACAATCACCAACATCTACATCTTAAATCTGGCCATCGCAGATGAGCTATTCATGTTGGGATTGCCCTTCTTGGCCATGCAGGTTGCCTTGGTCCACTGGCCATTTGGCAAGGTCATTTGTAGGATCGTAATGACTGTGGATGGACTGAACCAGTTCACAAGCATCTTTTGCTTGACGGTGATGAGCATTGACAGGTATCTGGCAGTGGTTCATCCCATTAGGTCTGCTAAATGGAGGAGACCAAGGACAGCTAAAATAGTAAATGTCGCAGTGTGGACCATCTCTCTTTTGGTAATAATGCCAATTATGAGTTATTCTGGTGTCCAAAGTTACCACGGAATAAGCAGCTGCACCATAATTTGGCCAGGAAAATCCAACATCTGGTACACCGGCTTCATAATCTATGCCTTCATCCTGGGATTTCTGGTTCCACTTAGTATCATCTGCCTTTGCTATCTCTTCATCATTATTAAAGTGAAGTCCTCCGGGATAAGAGTGAGTTCCTCTAAGCGCAAGAGGTCAGAAAAGAAGGTCACCAGGATGGTGTCTATAGTGGTTGCAGTATTCATCTTCTGTTGGTTGCCCTTCTACATCTTTAATGTGTCTTCTGTATCGTTATTGATTGTTCCAAATCCGGGCATTAAGGCGATATGGGACTTTGTGGTGGTTCTAAGCTACGCCAACAGTTGTGCCAATCCTATTCTCTATGCCTTCCTCTCGGATAACTTTAAGAAGAGCTTTCAAAATGTGTTGTGTTTGTCTAAAGTAAGCGGCATGGACGAAGGCGACAGGAGTGACAGCAAACAAGACAAATCCAGATTAAACGAAACCACTGAGACACAGCGCACACTACTCAATGGAGACCTCCAGACAAGCATCTGAGGACGTTGTTATTAGAGACATTGGATTCTGAGGTCAGAAATCTGAAAGGTATCGAACGAGCTGTTTTGTTGCGAAATACCCAAGAAAGCATCTAGAGAACAGATGACTACACCATAGAAGCTGGGGGAATGTCTTCACCAAGAGGTCATGTTCGGAGAATACCTGTAATATTTATACTTTTTACAAAGAGTGCCAAGTTGATACTTTAATAGGAGGTGAAATCGTGCTTCATTTACATCAGATAAAAAGAAAGTCTATGAGATTATTTATATAATGTATACGGCCTCATTTTGAGGCATGCACTGCCAGAACTCTAGCAAGCTTTACCGCACAGTGGTTTCTCGTTCCAGTCCATTCAGTTCATATAAATATATTTGTACTTTATAACAGAAACCATGGTAATATATACGAGCTTAATTTTGGACAATGGACATAAGCTTAATGAAATCACACTGGGGGACTATGATGAACCAGAAGAAAAAGAAGGCAATAACACTCCATGGAGCCTGTGTCTACCAATGTGTCTACTGATCCAAATCATCTTGACACCGATATCGTAATATATATTCACCCCCCTTATTAATGGAGGAGACAACGTTAAATGAACCACGAATGTAGAGCACCTGTTTTTACAATCCGGAACTGAAAATAATATCATTCTACCGGAAACCACTAAACTCGACTCGACCGTACAAAAGAGATTTACCATTTTTTTATTTATTTTTTCCTCTTTTTCCAGTAGTCATAGTATCGGGAAAATATCAGGAAACAGGTTATGCACAAACACGGCCTGTATTTAAGAAGGTTTACAGAAAAACAAGAGGGATTTGGTTGAATGATGGCTGAATCTGTCATAAGGAGCCAGTTTTGGTTGTAACCCTAATACTTTATTTATCAGGTACTTAGGATTTTCTAAACTGCATAAATGGGCACTAGGGTACCAGACCAAGTTGACAACTATTAGGCATCGTGTTACCATACACAAGTAACAACGTACATTTAGTGCTCCAACATATTTGAAGTGACATTGCGATTCCAAACTCTACTAGACCAATATAAGGTGATGTAAGTGCTATCCTATGGGAAAGATGCGCCAACAAATTTATGTCGTAAAAAGTCACGTCTTGGAAAATGTCGCTCAGATTCGACCACGATTGCAGCGGCTGAATTTTAGCGCTCCAAATTAGAAACCCTAAACCGAACATTCTGCTCCCTTTTTGTTTGATTTTTAGGCAAAAAATTCTACCATTTCTTTTGAGGCGAGTACAACCCAAACCCTAAATGTAACCCTAAAACAAGCACAAATAGTTACCCAACCTTAATTTGTAGACCTAACCCATATTTCTAGCCCTAATTTGGAACCCAGCCGTAAATCCTAATCCTAGTTTCAAACCCTAACCCTAATTTTCTAACCCAAGCATTTAAAACCGACTCTCCATTTTGTCCGGAGCATTATACTTGGCTGCCGCTGAATTTGGAGCATCGAAATTTGTCCGTGGACGAGTTAGAAGGTTTCCAATTCATCCACTGCCAAATTGGAGCATGTTTTTTAAAGTCGCTTCTTTCCCGTAGTAAACCGATGTAAGTTAGGCTTGGTTTAGCAATCCACTTCCGCTGTGTTTCATTCCGACAAAGCGCCGACAAAGAAACCTAGGATGGTATGTGGTGTAGGTGGCCCATGTTTATGGTTGTCTGTGTTGAAACACCAACAGAAGAGAAGAGAGAGTTTGTCACCAGTTGGATGTTTGTTAACAGATTTAAAGGGGTTGACAAAGCGGTTATAACACAGTGCACTTTAAATATTTAGGAATAGGCTTTGTGTTAATCCATAGGCTGCTGGTACCATGGGGAAATACCAGTATCCAAAAACCTTGAAAATCTGTACATTACGAAAAGAAAGGGTATAGTATAAGGTACTATATTGTGGAAGCTGATGACGTCAGGGAACAGGACTCCGATCAAGACATAAACTGTAGTGTGACCCACTGGAAGAGTTAATATGCTGCTCCAAAACAAAAAATAGCCCCCCGCCAAACCATGAAATAAGCAAGTGGATGTGGCTAAGATGAACATAAGGCTTTTACTTCACACCACAAACTTATCTCTACTGTTCTAATGACTACATGATTAATTTGACTCATGTGGCGTGAAACCTATGGTATGCCAACCAACATGTCCTAGGTGTCCCAGAATCCCTTGAGAGCCATGCATAGAATCATGGGAGGTGCAGGTGGTTACAGTCATAAAATAAATTCAGAAGCAGTCCTGCAAGTACCGGCTGGGTGGAGTAGAGGTAACATCACGGCTCTATAACCGTGGAGACACAGGTTTGAATCCCAGCAAGAGCACCTCTCCAGAAAGTGTCCTTGGGCAAGACACCTAATGGTACATACTCGCCACCAAGGACATACTTGAAAACGAGAGAAATCTCAATGTACCCTTCCTAGTAAAATACTTTCTCCAAAAACTGGGGGATTCGAGAACCTTCCACTACTAGGTAAGTCCAGAACCCACAGCAACCCGAATGCCGAAGGTTACCCGCGTTTTGATGGATATACGCCATCTGTTCTTATGTGCCTGCCATATTGTATGTGCTAATGTCAACGTCACAGACGGGACAAATTATATTTGCTGCTAGTACCGAAATACTAAAGTTCTCTCTCCAGGTATTGGAATGGTTGAGAGTTGTTGGGTATCCAAGCTCATGATCAACATCTTTAGGGTAGACACTTTCTTACGACAAAAGTGCAATTTTTCATCCCTGAATTACGTGACCTGGGACTCACATCCACTGCAAAGTTCCAACCAAAAAAAGGTCAGAGCTTATTTTCTGCTCCAATAAAAAGGTATAGCTCCTGAATGTGGACCTAGTGAAACGCAGGCTAAGCCAATGAATATTTGAGCGGTGGGGAGGACATTGTTGACATGGTAAGATTATGTTCGACATTTACTCCGAGTTTTCCTATATTTTTGCTTTTTTCACATGGAAGGCAAAGTATGGACATATTTTGGAAGAAACGGTGCTTAATTCAAGCTTATTATGGCTTTACCCCTTCTATTTCAAACTGTTGCATTCTGTCATTTCTCCGGAGGTTAATGAAACCACGAATTGCTGTACTTAATCTCTCCTGTTTAAGAGATCACGATCAGGGTCGGATTTACATATTAGGTACTTCCGGGGATAAATTACATTGTCGCTCATTACCCTTGTCTCCAACACTTTTTTTTCATTTTATAGATTATTAAAAGTTAGAGACCAGAGCTATGAACGGGCGGAGTATTCTAATTTCGATACATTTAAAAATATATTTCTATATAAATATATATAATAATATATATTTTTGTGAGATATTTCTATCTAAATATATTAAAAAAATGGTCTCTGGAGAGAATGATCAAGATTTAATCGAATTATCAATATTTCGCAAATGACACGATCCCGACGATACTGACCCAGTCCGTTACCTAGAGTGCCTCATTATAAATCAGACCCTGAGTATATATCTTATTGCACTCCATTTTTGACTCCTGTGTTACCAATTTGATTCTCACTGTCCGTAAAGCTTCTCGCACACTTTTGTTTCTGTGTAGAAGACCGGCTTTTATTATTATTATCATTATTTTTTAATCTTACGCACTTCAGAAGCCTTTCACTTACTGGACACGTGCTGTGCGACATTGCAATGCATTTTCCCAGTCATAAATGAACATCTTATTTTATTTATGTATTTTCAGACAGTGCTTAACTTATAACAATGCTTGTGGTTACATTAAAGTGACTGATAAATCCATAGAATTGTGTCCGTTATCATTGCGAATATTGTTGCCAGGAGCAGAAAGACCAACTAAGAAAGTGTGACACTAGGGGGTCATGGGAACCGTATGGAGTATGTACCATTTTTTAATCAAGTACCCGATCTTCTGCAGAACTACAGATCAGGAACCACCTAATTCATTTTAGTACAAATTCCTCTGGTTATGATTGCAATTTTATTTTCACTTTTGTTGTTTTTTTTTAGTATCAATTTCTTACATACGTTACATCCTTAAGTCCCTTGTACTTAATATCCATTTTAAGTAAATATTCCTCATGTTATTATTTAAATCATCAGAATATGATAAAGTTCTCGTTGCACATGCTGGCCTTACGCAGTCCTTCTTGTGTTGTTCCATTGACGCTGGCATCATAACATTGACATCTGTCCTCATTCGCATCGTTCTTTCGATGCTCACATTCACTCACAACATTCCGGTGACGATCAGGTCACTCACTTCATTTCGTTGACGCTCACCATCACTCGCGTCATTCCGATGACGCTCGCCATCACTCGCGTCATTCCGTTGATGCCCGCCATCACTCGCGTCATTCCGTTGACGCTCACCATCACTCGCTTCATTCCGTTGATGCTCGCCATCACTCACATCATTCCGTTGACGCTCGCCATCACTCGTGTCATTCTGTTGACGCTCACCATCACTCATGTCATTCCGTTGATGCCCGCCATCAATCGCGTCATTCCGTTGATGCTCGCCATCACTCGTGTCATTCCGTTGACGCTTGCCATCACTCGTGTCATTCCGTTGACGCTCGCCATCACTTGCGTCATTTTGTTGACGCTCGCCATCACTCGCATCATTCCGTTGACGCTCGCCATCACTCGTGTCAATCCGTTGAAGCTCGCCATCACTCGTGTCATTCCGTTGACGCTCGCCATCACTTGCGTCATTTCGTTGACGCTCGCCATCACTCGCGTCATTCTGTTGACACTCACCATCACTCGCGTCATTCCGTTGACGCTCGCCATCACTCACGTCATTCCGTTGACGCTCACCATCACTCGCGTCATTCCGTTGATGCTCGCCATTACTGGCGTTACTCCGTTGATGCTCGCCATGATACACACCATTCCGTTGACACCCGCCATCACATGTGTCATTCCGTTGACGCTCGCCATCACTTGCGTCATTCTATTGATGCTCGCAATCACTGGTGTCACTCTGTTGGCGCTCGCATCACACATATCATCTCTTGACGCTCACCATCACTTGCGTCATTCCGTTGATGCTCGCAACCACTGGTGTAACTCCATTGACGCTCACCATCACACAAGTCATTCCGTTGACACACGCCATCACTCACATTATTCCGCTTTATGCTCTCCTTTGCTCACGTCATAATCTCATCCTCTAGGGAAGTCATCCTGGCGTGGTTTTCTTGACACACAGAATGCTCTATTATCTCATTGTCTTTCCTGTCTTCACCCTCAGCTTGCTTGTGACTTCTTCTGATTTCTCCACTCCTAAGCTTCAGCTTGTTCTCTGTTTTTTCTGTTTTCTAGCTCAACGTACTTTTGGCTTGTCTCCTCTTTTATGTGTTTTTTTCTCCACCCCCAGGCTCATTCTCGATCTCACTTCTATCTATATCCCAGCTGCTGAATGGACCGGTAGAGGCTTATGGGTTTCCTTGGTGAGATACCTTCTGTGACTGTCACTCCCTGATTATGACCTCATTACATTTCCCAAAACTCATTTGATCTCCCCTTCTTTCAACTCCCAATTCTTCAGAATTTTCCTTTGCTATCTCTCATTATCATGAACGTTCCCTCCCCATTTCGTGAGTCTCTCCACCCCTATCGCCTTCTCCACAATAATCTACAGCTCTTAATGTATGATCAGGTAAGAGTCTCCATTCGTGTCACATTTTATTTTAGGGCATCACAGATGCCCCACCCTTTGAGAGTGTTCCTAAGCCAAAAACAGACCTACCCATATCTACCAATATCATTCAGATTTCCTCTATTTTCTCTACATTTGCTTTTTTTGCTGCCGAAGACACTTCGAGCGTCAGTCGGCAAAAGGTTCATTGAGCAGCATGGAGTCCTTTAAACCAGCGTCGAACAAGAGAAGTCGGGTCAGCACGTGTTGATGGGTGGAACATGTCCTGGTGCACAGGCAGATGGGGACTGACCCTTCTGCTGTGAGTTGGTCAGGCATCAATCGTTGTTTTAATTTCAATAAGCATAGTCCCATTTTACTCTCTCTGGCTGACACTTGTGCCACAATCCACCTGTCTGGTCCTATTCTAAGCCGCTGCTTACAAATATTGACACAGGACTTACCGCTGATTGAATCAAGCCATAAAATCAAATAGTGACAGGTGCAGGAGGCGATAGCCGAGGTGTGGGCACCGGAGACGGAGTGTGATTTTTATAACCCTTTGAGCGCTCAAGGAACAGATCCTTCAATCTTTCAGTGCTCAGAGAGATAGATGACGGGTGGTTGAGCTCCATGGGACAAAGCTGGATTGATCATAGCTATTCATTTCCACCCACAAGAATACAGGTAAATATGTAAAAATGCTTTGTATTGGAACATCTGCCTTGTCCTGGCACAACAGATGCCCTTACACTGCTCCGATCCGTATGATTATTAAAATACATGAAGCTGGTAGAACTGGTTGCATAATTCAGCTACTACATCCAAGCTGTTCCCGAGCCTTATTTTACGGCCCCTGTGGAAAGTAAGGGCTCGAAGACACAGAATTTCAGCGATGACACTTATTAACTGATGCTGCCGAGCGAAACATAACATTAAAATTTTTATCAAGCCTTCATTAGCAAAATCCGGAAATTCTACAGCAATACTGCCTTCAGCGATGAAGTCAGAGCGACCACACGATGTGGCACCTATTCGGCGAGATGTGTAAGGATTCCCCTGGCACTGGGCCAGCTTCATTACCATTACTGACTGAACGCAGCAGAGTTTTGGATGCTCCATTTCATATGTTTTTTAATGCTTTAGAATACTTTTTCAATGCCGTTTGGCTACATGCTCGAAGGGGACTTCATCCTTTTTTTTTTTTTTTAACGTCCTCTTTTTGAAAGTTTTGGTTTATATCACATTATAAAGTAAACATGAGAGCAGTTTTTAACTATAAAACGGTACACGAATAAAAGATGACACGAGAAACATTAACAAAATAAAATGATAAAGCGATCAACAATAACTTAGGTCTACGTGCATTCGTAACAGAAACTTGAAATATAAACGAATTGATGTGGAAGTCATAAAATTAGGAAATCTGTGAACCCCCCCCCCCACAGCATTCCTTTAAAGGAGCAGATGGTTCATTCCATGTGTCGAGGAGACTAAAATAAGGAGAAGAAAACCAAGGACGAATGTGGATAGAGTTAGGATTACAATGGAGAAGTCCTCAAGTCCTATTTCTATGGAGCTGTGGAAGGGTTTCATGATCCGTTGGTGTCAACTGGTTGATGGACTTCGTGTTTTCAATGATTTTCCTGGAAATGTCAGTTGTTCCACCATTAATTTGGTAACTGGCATGACTGTAGAGGTTGATATGGTTTTAACATTCACTTTAATACCCCATTATTACCTTATGCATATCTTCCCTTATAGACGAAGGGTCTTCCCGAATTGGAAACGACCACTTGGAGCTGAATCCTTCAGCATTTTCTACCTATACTCCAGGATATGTTGGGCCCCCTGCATGCTATAAGACTATATCTTGCCTGCTTTCTTCAGCCAATGTCCTAAATATAATGTCATCTCTTCAACACTAGTGATCATTATCTAACACACAGCCAGTGGCATGGAAGAAACTACCTATCCTTCATCAAAATAATAGAAATACAACAAAACCTAGATTACAAAGTAAACCACCACTCGTAATATAAGTCTAACACTCCCTCCATGAGTGCAGATAATACGACACAAGTGTCACCTTAAACTGATTCATTTCAAAGTATTTACATTTTATTTTGTACGCTCAACTGGAAGGTGAAGTGGAGAGAGAGGTCGAAAATGTGTGTTAATGATTAATCTCAACACTGCTCCAGCGCATGGATCCTTACGGCATGTGACAGTGTTCGTTATGGTTTTCACGACTATTAGTTCAGGACCCAAGTGGAACCGTGGGTTAAACAGAAAACAAGAAATAAGCTCCTTTTGTATCAACCTTGGCATGAAACATGGCCTCATTGTTGATGGCAAAAGGCCAGATTCAAGATAAAGACAGACTACTGTGGCAGGAGACCTCCAGAGAGATTTGCATGGAGGCCATTGATTGTATGGTCAACCACAATGATCTTGGATCCATTTAAGGTGAGCATGGTGGATCATGGTGAGCCGCCGATTGAAATTTGTGTGTTCATATCCAACTTTATCTGTTGCCCACTCTCTCACCAGAACGTCACACGTCTGTACCTGGCATACGGAGGGTTATACTTTTTTTTTGTATTATAGATTTACACATTGTTGCTGCATCTTGTCATGCTAATATGTGCTCTCCCCCGAGGCGGTCGTAACTATCCTTAAATTCCTCACTTCAACATAATAAAGGATGCAGGCGAACAGGTATCCATGGGAACGGCGTGCTGCTGTCGGATAGAAGTTTCGTGGCCGGGGGGGGGATTGCGGCGAGGAAATCTCGAGTCATAATGTTTGAGTTACTGAAAGACACAAAGGGGATTCTGCAATGTACGGGAGGGTGTGGATTGAAAAAATAAAAAAGTTGCATCAGGAGTAGTAATCCAAGTGCCCCTGGGTGAATCTCCCGAGATGTCAAATATATTCCCCAAATGCCTGAGATTTTATTATTAGCTTAAACTGAAATATATATATATATATATAGCAATTCAAATATGTTGTCAATCCTCTTGTTCGTATTTAAACAGATGTGTAACCTCCGGGCTTTTCTTCTCTATGCTCTGTCATGGGCTATTAGCAGGGTTGTTGAATGCAATTCCCATCATGCATTGCTAGACTTAAAGGGACGTTCTAATGTAGAATTTTTAAAGCTCACCGTAACAATTCCAGTCTGGTAACGGAAGCATTTAACGATTGACATTGCTCACTTAATATCTGTTAGAAAGGAGATCATGAGGTTTGTGACATAAGGAAAGGGAAGGTCATTGAGGGGCGATACATTTCCCCTCGGTTTCTATCATATATGCAGAAGTAGGAAATCCAGACCAGGTTTTCAGGCTGCATGTAGTGTCTGGATTTCCAGGTTTTGTGTCTCTCCCCAGTGCTAATTACTTGATTGATGTTTAATCAGGGGAGATAAAAGAGGGGAGGCTAAACCAGGAAGTTGCTCTGGCCTGGGACTCAGAAAGGCTTCTGGAGGGAGCTACAAGGTGTGTAAAGGTTGCTTAAAGTAATTTTGTTTGTTTAAGGTGGCTGAGGTTAGCTCACCATTTGTTAGATAGGCTCTTACTAAACAGTTAGATCCCCTGAGCGGCAAGGGTTTATTTTCTGTCTTCATTTCTGTTTTTGCAACCTTTTAAATAAAATACTGTCTGCTGGACAGGTTTAAAAGAACTTTCTTTCGCCTGGACTACCTTTTCCCAGCAAAGGTTAAGGTAGCCTCTGTTTGGGCTATACCCCCACAGGTTTTATAATCATCAAGTTTGCATTTCAATGCATCTTGTATACATGTATTCGGCAGTGAAAGTGTTAAAGGGATACTTTTCAAGTGCTCGCTTGTCCTCAAAATATATTCTATCTCTTACCGGCTACATCATGATTCTCTTTATATCTTTTAAAAAAAACTTGCCAAGTAATGGCATTTCATACCAGCTGCCTAATTCTGTTACCGGGAATCCACCTGGTTCACTCGGGACGAGGCCGGGCTGGCAAGGACAAGAATTGACTGGACACGAGTCTCTTCAGGAAAGGCAAACTTTATTGTGACGTCACAGATGCTCAAACAGGATTGAATCGCAAAGAATGAGCCCAGATTATACTCAAACAAGGGGTTTTATACCCCGAATACATAATTAGGTACATCCCAATTAGCCCACCCCATGGTGACACTATCCCACCCCACGTGGGTCCGTACCTCCCTTTATTGAATACAAAGACATTCCACATATTGGTCATAAATTGGCAGGCTTCATGATATTTTGACAATAGAGGATTTACCACTTTCTCTGGATCCTGCTTATGCCCACCTCCCTAGGACTTGTTTATTGTATATCCTAGATAAGGCCTCGTCTGGTTTCACACTTCTCTTTGTTCAGACTCTGGCTTCTCTGACCTTGAAGTAACTATTCTCCATCCTGTCACCTCGTGCCAGCAACGCCTGGATCCTCGTTAGTTTAATTGCTTTACTGTTAGTTTAACACATTCCTAAGATTCTATGCAAGCTACATCCTAATTTCCGCTAATATCTACTATTTAGATTCAAGTGAACCAATGTTCTGAGCAAGATGGCCGCCTGGCTCAAGATGGCGGTCCTCTACTGACCTGAGTCCCTTACATTTCCTGCTGCCATCTCTCTTCCTGCATCCCTCTGTAAGCTGATCTCAACCTCTCCCCTTCCTTATTCGACACTGAATATTCAACACCTGCTTGGCGACTTGGTATGCATCCTGCCGACTCGTCTGCTCGCCCATGTGTAGTGCAGCCTAGCCGTGATCCAGGTCCTCGTCCCTGGCGTGGTGTCCGTCCTCATGGGAGAGCCCTCCCCCGCTACGCATCTCCTAGGCAGCTGTCCAACTGAGTCAAGAGAAACTCAAGGCTTCGGGCTCCTGCTAGGCCTCAGGATAGATGCACGGACACAGCTGGTCTCCACCAAAATGGCAGCTGGCTTGTGTTGCATGTTGATGATATCACTGGAGTCTTGCACGAAAGCCCCTTGACTAGAAAATCCAGCATGTTGTTTCAGTCCTTGCTTCAGTATTGAAGTTGTTCCCTAGTGTTCCATAATATCCATATATAATTATATTTATCCCTCCTTTGTACCGGCCTGGATTCGTGACCTCAACTTTGCATTCTTGCTGCCTGCCCCAACCTTCACTTTCCACCTGACTACTCTCCTGAACATCCCCCTGGCTGCTCAGCCTCAACTCCTGCTATAAAGCGACAGCGTTATCTCACGAAGCTCCATCCTCGACCATTCATCCCCTTACAGACTACCTTTATCACTATTCTCATTTTATATAAACAACATGACGTTTTTCTGCAACCCTTTCAACCATAAAATGGGTAATATTATGTAACAAAATTATAGCCAAAATTTATCAACTCAGAAAAATAAAGAAATATAGAGGGCCACGCTCACGTGGGCTTACCTTCGTCATGTGTAGGGGACACCTTGTGCACCCATGGAAAGCCTAGGGCTGTAGGATTGCAAAATGATATGTAGGAATTTTGAAGGGTCTTTGAGACTTTATATTTTCTTCAAGGACAAATCATATCTAAGTAAATAAAGGTTGCATCTCCATTGAACAGTATGACTCACGGGAGCAGTCAGTGCCAATGGCTATATGAGTAAGATGTGTAAAATGCCTCTAGATTTGCCATCTGTCCCACTCAATGTCTAATTTTTCCTCAATAAAGATATACAAATATATATATATATATATATATATATATATAAAAAAAATTGTTGCCTACATGATGCAATAAACTAGGTGCCCTGTTCAAAAACAAAACCTGCCTGAGCCCCGCGGTAAGAAAGAAGATTGTGCAACAAATGCTTATGCCGGCTATTGATAACGGAGATGTATTGTATGCAGCTGCCCCGCAAACACACCTTCATAAACTTACTACATTGTAGAACTCATTCTGTCGCTTTGTGCTACAATGTAACTACATGACCCACCATTGTGACATGTTAAAAGAGCTAAACTGGCCGTCGCTGGAATCCAGACGCACCCTTCACCTTTCCAACCTGGTGTTTAAGAGCTTATCTGGGAAGCTGTCACCCTACCTGAATAGGCTGCTTCCCCCAGCAGCTCCCTCATCCTATAACCTCCGAACCAGGACCAGCACCTTACTTAAAATACCACAATACAAAACAAAAGTGTCTCGATCCTCATTTTCCTACAGAGCACCGCAGTTATGGAATAACCTCCCAGACTCCATCAAATCTTCCCCCAGTCTAAAGTCACTTAAGAGCTCCCTATTAACATACCTCGATACAGAATGCACCTGTAAACATGTAACACAGTGACTATATACAGAATGCACCTGTACACACGTAACACAGTGACTATATACAGAATGCACCTGTAAACATGTAACATAGTGACTATATACAGAATATACCTGTAAACACCGGCTGGGTGGAGTAGAGGTAACATCACCGCTCTGCATGGAGAGAGCCTGTGGAGTCATGGGTTCGATCCCAACGAGCAACCTCTCCAGTAAGTGTCCTTGGCAAGACACCTAACGGTACATACTCGCCACCCAGGACATACTTGAAAACGAGAGAAATCTCAATGTATCCTTCCTGGTAAAATCCTTTCTCAAAAAAAAAAACATGTAACATAATGACTATATACAGAATTCACCTGTAAACATGTAACAGAGTGACTATATACAGAATGCACCTGTGAACATGTAACAGAGTGACTATATACAGAATGCACCTGTAAACATGTAACATAGTGACTATATACAGAATGCACCTGTAAACATGTAACATAGTGACATATACAGAATGCACCTGTAAACATGTAACACAGTGACTATATACAGAATGCACCTGTAACACAGTGACTATATACATAATGCACCTGTAAACATGTAACAGTGACTATATACAGAATGCACCTGTAAATATGTAACATAATGACTATATACAGAATGCACCTGTAAACATGTAACATAATGACTATATACAGAATGCGTCTGTAAACATGTAACATAATGACTATATACAGAATGCACCTGTAAACATGTAACATAATGACTATATACAGAATGCGTCTGTAAACATGTAACATAATGACTATATACAGAATGCACCTGTAAATATGTAACATAATGACTATTTCCTACATATTTATTTTCTGTATTAATTTGAATATTTATGTTTTGTTTTTAATATCTTGCATTTTATTACTTTTTATTTCTGCACCTACTGTAACAATTCAATGTTCTTGAACCCAGGACATACTTGAAAACGAGCGAAATCTCAATATATCCTTCCTGGTAAAGGAAAAGTAAAAGTAAAATACCTTATAAATATATAAATAATAAAAAAACTGAGAGAAAAGCAGTAATGTGACATCAAGGAGCCCACCCCCGATTTGTAGATATCTTAATAGTCATTATTTAACGATGTATTCATATATAAAATACGTTATTCATCTCTGCTTCCTATAGGATTCGTGCCTAAATGAGCACAAAGCATCTGAGTTGCAGGCTACCTCCCAACGCTGGAGTATCCTCCCCGGCTGAAGGAAGGGCGTTGGACTGGTTTTATAAGTACGATAAAATTGGCATTAGCTCCCTGAACCTCCGTGCAATCAGCACGGATCAATACCTGTTACCGCTTATTACTCAGAGACAAGGATATATTAATTCTAATTCACGGGGATAATGTGGTCTGGATTGCGCAGGAAATCAATGACTTGGGAACATGAGCACACTTTGGCAGCATCTCTCAACGCCCTCATATCGACAGGAAGTGGAAGTGAGCAAACGCCTCAGTCCAGCTCATGCAAGTCCAATCGACACATGGAAGATCGTCTTAATTGGACTTGCATGAGCTGGACAGGGGCGTGCGTAGGTTATCCGATTTGTGAACATCGACACACTATCATTATTCACAACACAATAAAGGGCTTGTGGGCTGCTCTGGCTTCAAATCAATCCTTGGTAGCCCTGATTATGTGATGTCTCAACATCTACAGGGTTATTTACAGAATTTCGGTGCTTTTTCGTTCACCGCAATTCGGGGAATCAAATTCCCCGACCCTGCGGTGTATTCACAGGAAGTGCAGGGAAAAGTCACAGCAAAACTGTGCCGATTTATAAAAAAAAAAAAAAACGCAGAAAAAAACGCTGAAATTATCGGATACGATAAGCAGCCAGGACCCAACGAAATTGTCTGATCAGATCAGATCCAATAAGCCGTCGCCAAACCAGCCGAATGCATCTGGAAAAAGTTGACGATCTGCCGAACACAGCACCAACCAGCCGCCAGAAAAAGCTGACAAGCTGATGAACGGGGTAAAAAAAAAAAAAAACGACAAAATGATTGTGTCAGATTTTAGACGCTGTTTGCAAAAGAACTCCTGGACGAAAATGTCTGGAATATAAGTAAAAGATCCTATGAATGATAATAAAAAAGTTCTGTTACAGAAAAAAATGCTATTTAAAAAAAGTCTGAAAAATATTTGGTGGAAAAATGCCAGAAAAATCCTAAAAAACAAATAAATAAGAGACTTTTTGCTGCAGATTAAAATAATAAACGTTTTATTAGATATTGAATAAAAACGGGAATATTTTTAACATTGAAACCTATGGGATTCGCCTGAATAAACCTGCCGAATGAAACCACTGAAAAGCAGAGCATTTCCCTGACATTTCTCTGCTGTTCAATGTGAATAGATTAACCATTGCTTCTCTATGAGGGATTTCACTCTCCTCGAACGGGCACGGTATTTTGCTAGCAAATTCGCCAATATTTGGTGAACTGCCTGCTGTGTGAATAGCCCCGAAACGGCACCGTACGGGGACATTCACTGTTCGGTACATTTTCGGGGCAAGTTTGGATCTCTGTGAATAATCCCTATAGTTATTATGTTTGGAGATACAGTATCTGCTCTCATAAATAATATGATGTAATACATGAAGATCAAAGCAATGTATAATTCATCATTAACGGAGAGCTTGTGGTCCTTCCTGATAAACAGAGGGGTTTTTTGAAGGAGACTGTACGATTTAGGCTGAGGTCAGACTAACGCAATTTTAACGTGCGTTTAGGCGCACTTAATCACGGCCGCAGTAGCAGCAAATGACGGCCAATATACGAAGTACGGCAGCACGAACGTCCGGTCGCGCAAACAAGTGAAAAATGAACGCATTTTTTTGAGAACGCAGAACCGCTAGTACTGGTGTACAGAGTGCGCTGCGTCCGCTAGCGGCGTGTTTGCGTGATTAGGAGACGTCAGACGCTGCTCACGTCCGGCCTACATAAAGTCCAGACACAAAAAGTGTTTTATTGACGATCCGTAAAAAAATCACGCACGAAAATGCGCATCGTATGACCGCTTTCGCGCATTCCGTGAAAAAATACGACAATGCAATTAGACGCACTTTTTGGTGGTCGCTGCGAGTAATGCGTTCGTTTGACCCTAACCTTACAAGTCAAAAATCTTGATTCTGTGGGGTGTAAAGACCTGCATTCTCCGGGAGAATTTCATCATTGAGAGACAGTCGATGCAGAATCGAGCAGCGGGATCCCCTGTGGACATAACAACTCGAAAAACACAAAGATCTCTGACCTACCGAGAGCAATATTGCAGCTCACGACATGACGTGTATTAGATCAGGAAATAACTGAAGGCAGAGGCATCACATACATAGAGCTACCAAGGGTCGATTGCAAGTCAAGGCAACAGACGATCCTGCTGCCATGTGTTATAAATGCAGATAGTTTGAGTGGAAAATCCACACACGTCCCGGCCCAGCTCATGCAAGTCCACGTAAGATTTCCGTTCAAGCCTCAAATGGACCTGTGCGGCCGGGAAAAAGAGGTTTGATCAGATTTGTTAATACAATAGTACGGCAAATTAAGAAACAAATGTATAAATGTGAGGTTTTCTCGTGTTTTTTAGCAGTTTCAATAATTTTTCTCAAATCGAGAAGCCAATCGGAAGATGAAAGAGTCGACGAGACATTTTTAGGAGCCGGATAATGTAATTGAGTTAATATATAGATTTCTGAAGGATAACCCAGAGCTTTAAGAGCCAGAGACCAACAGAGGAGCTCAGGTTGAAGATCTGTTTGCCGTCTGCACCCCGCTGATTCGTGATGAGAGATACGGTGAACGTGGTGGAGACTGTATGTGAAAGATGATAGTTATGCGTGTGTGTGTGCGGTCATCTGCATGCAACACAGGGGTGTGTGAGGTTGTCTGTGCGCCGTGGGAGTGAATATGGCCGAGTAAAATGGAAATAAGTGGTTGAGAGAGATGGGAGTAGATTGTGGTCTAAAGTGAAATTGGAGAAATTGCTGCAGGGAGAACGAAGTGGCTTAATCAGTGTTATGGATCGGGGTACCCCCACGCTCGGTACCCTCCGTCTGGGCGCCCCTTTCCACTGTACACATAAACAATACTCTATAATAAACACATAAGGAAATATTAATATAACACAGACATCAGGTAATAGGGCACACAGAACACAAACACTCTACCCTATATACAGAGACAATGAAATGCAAGCAAAATAACTGCAAATAGACATTGGGACGGCCATTTTGTCACAGTCAGTGTTAATGGACTGAATATTTGGCTGGTTGAGGGAGATGGGAGTGAGTATGTGGCTAGCTGAGGGAAATCGGAGTAAGTGGTTGACTGTGTTGGAGCGATGAGAGTGTAAGAGTGTGGTGTTGTCCAAGTGAGATGGGAGTCAGCATGTGATTGTGTGGTTGGTTGGATGAGTGAGGTAGGAGGGAGTTGGGAGCTGTAGACAACACATATTGTAGTCCTGTTTCTGTACAATAATTTTCAGCACTGGTCCTGTGACACAGCAATAAAACAAACAGTAATGTCTGGTGTGTATGAGTGGGAGTTTTATTGCTGAGGAGCTCTGTGATACGCTCATACACACTGCACATTGCTGTAATCTTTATTGCTGAGGAGCTCTGTGATACGCTCATACACAGCGCATATTACGCGATTACTATCAGTATTGGAACTATTTAACCCCAGATCAATCCGGCTTCCGTCCAAATCATTCCACCACAACCGCCCTTTTAAAAGTTTCCATTGATATCCAGGCTGATATGGAACAAGGAAACCTAACTGGAGCCATCTCCCTTGATTTTGCCAAGGCCTTTGACACAGTAGACCATGGCATCTTATTACAAAAACTTAAAAACTCCGGTATTGGTGATCACACGCTAACCTGGTTTCAATCATATGTGTCTGATCGGTCGCAATATGTGTCAATTTCTGACAGCACTTCCCTCCCGCTCCCAGTCACGTGTGGTGTACCCCAAGGCTCGATACTCGCCCCCTGCTATTCACGATATTCATAAATGATCTGCCCAATGTCTGCAAAGCCTCAACTGTACACATGTACGCAGACGACACTGTAATCTATACCAGCAAACCAGATCTCCCGCAGCTGGAGGCCGTGCTGCAAGAACAATTCACAGAGGTAGAAAAGTGGATCAAAGATAACAAACTTTTTCTAAATGCTGACAAAACTGTTACAATGCTCTTTGGAACAGCACCTAAACTACACAAATTGCAAACACCCCATCTATGTGTCAGGACAAAATCAAATGGCACGCTGACCACAGTCACTGCTCTCAAATATCTAGGTATGTGGTTAGACCCTAATCTATCCTTTGGCCCCACATCGAAAAACTCTCATCTAAACTTTACCCCAAACTAGGTGCCCTGTACAGAAACAAATCCTGCCTGAGCCCCGCGGTAAGAAAGCAGATTGTACAACAAATGCTTATGCCGGCTATTGAATACAGAGATGTAGTGTATGCAGCCGCCCCGCAAACGCACCTTCATAAACTTACTACCTTGTATAACTCATTCTGTCGCTTTGTGCTACAATGTAACTACATGACACACCATTGTGACATGTTAAAAAACTGAACTGGCCGTCGCTGGAATCTAGACGCACCCTTCACCTTTCCAACCTGGTGTTTAAGAGCTTTTCTGGGAAGCTGCCACCCTACCTGAATAGGCTGCTTCACTCAGCAGTTCCCTCATCCTATAACCTCCGATCCAGGACCTGCACCTTACTTGCAATACCACAATACAAAAAGAAAGTGGCTCGATCCTTATTTTCCTACAGAGCACCGCAGTTATGGAATAACCTCCCAGACGCCATCAAATCTTCCCCCAGTCTAAATTAAGAGCTTCCTATTAACATACCTCGATACAGAATGCACCTGTAAACATGTAACACGTTGACTATATACAGAATGTGCCTGTAAACATGTAACACAGTGACTATATACAGAATGCACCTGTACACATGTAACGCAGTGACTATATACAGAATGCGCCTGTAAACATGTAACATAGTGACTATATACAGAATGCACCTGTAAACATGTAACATAATGACTATATACAGAATTCACCTGTAAACATGTAACACAGTGACTATATTTCCTACATATTTATTTTCTGTTTGTTTTCAGTCTTAAGTCCCTTAAGAGCTCCCTATTAACATACCTCAATAAGGAATGAACCTCGATACAGAATGCACCTGTAAACATGTAACACGCTGACTATATACAGAATGTGCCTGTAAACATGTAACACAGTGACTATATACAGAATGCACCTGTACACATGTAACGCAGTGACTATATACAGAATGCGCCTGTAAACATGTAACATAGTGACTGTATACAGAATGTACCTGTCAACATGTAACACAATGACTATATACGGAATGCACCTGTCAACATGTAACACAATGACTATATACAGAATGCACCTGTCAACATGTAACACAGTGACTATATTTCCTACATATTTATTTTCTGTTAAGGCTCCGGTCAGACGAGCGCAGCATTCACGTCCGTGATGGCACACAAAAGTACGTCCGTGATAGCATGACATAAAGGCCGATAGAGTCCCACACATGAAGTACATCCGCACTGAACTGCGGACGCACAATGGCCGCGGCAAACGGGCGCAAGTTAGGCAAGAACGTAGAACTCCTAGAACGGCCGCACGAAGTGCGCTGCGTCCGCAACGTCCGCATAGCTTTGTGTGTGAGTGATGGAACGTGGTCAGACGGACTGCATTTATACGTCCAGCATTTTTCACAGACAAAATGGTTTTGCATTTTAATTTATTTTCCCTCCTACATCTGTCAAAAATAACGTCAGTGAAAAAACAGACTGTGTGGCCACTACTGTGTCTTCCGTACTAACGTACGTCAGTACTGCACGGACGTACAGTCCGTAGAAATCACGCTCGTCTGACCCTAGCCTAATCTGTATATTTGTTTTGTGTTAATTTCTTGCATTTTACTACTTTGTATTTCTGTAACCATGTTCTTGAACCCAGGACATACTTGAAAACGAGAGAAATCTCAATGTATCCTTCCTGGTAAAATCCTTTATAAAAAATTAATATTGCTGTGAGTTTTATTGCTGTGGAGCTCTGTGATACCCTCATACACACTGCATATTACAAGTTTTATTGCTTTGGAGCTCTGATACACTCATACACACCGCACATTACTGTGAGTTTTATTGTTGTGGAGCTCTATGATATACATTGCACATTACTGTAAGTTTTATTACTGTGGAGCTCTGTGATACGCTCATACACACACACACCACACTTTGCTGTGAGTTTTATTGCTTTGGAGCTCTGATACACTCATACACACCGCACATTACTGTGAGTTTTATTGTTGTGGAGCTCTATGATATACATTGCACATAACTGTAAGTTTTATTACTGTGGAGCTCTGTGATACGCTCATACACAGTGCACACTATGGAGGAGAAAATGAGTGCACTGGGAAGGGAAAAATAAAGAATGCAAGGCAGGCTTAAGAAAGAATTCTTCATACCGTAGTCTGAAGATGGGCCCTTTGCAGTGTAATATAATTCATGACACTGATTAGAAAGGCCGGTCTAACAATACGCATGCTTTTCAGATTTTCCGAGTCCCTTGTCACAAGCCTGACAACAATGCGTCAGGCGATATTGGAATTAAAAGTATTTTTTCCATTCGCCGCTAATCTGTAGCCGTGAAGTGTTATAAATGGAGATACAATTTGGGAACCGCGCCGTCCAACCATATAAAGTGCGCACGGCTCTGCTGTTTCTGAAAACCCGTAAATCAAGTCATAAAAAGGCATTAATAAAATCATATTCTGCCAAAGAGAAGGAATTTTACCGTCCTATATTAAAGGCATCTCAGGTATCCAAGCCATGCGCGCTCCGCACGGTGCAGACCTTAATAAATATTTACAGGGAATGCTATGAAACACAGACAGAAAAATATTTTGTAAGCGAGAGCAGAATGATCATTTCTCTGGAAGACATGAAAGTGGGTGCAAGAATGGAGAGAAAAAAAAAGTGCATATCCACCAGGGACAGATAACATACTATTAAAAACCCTATTCTGCAGGATTCCCTTATAGTATAAAAAAACCTCTCAGATCTACACACCGCCCAACATTTCAATTGGCAAAAGAGGAACCCCGGCGTTTCTGGGAATGTCGCTGGAGGCGGGGCCAGAGAGCAGGTAACTCCCAGATTTTTTTTTAGTGATGTCACGATCCATTGGAACCATCTGAAAAGAGCCAAGAATCTTATTTACAGAAAGCAATTTCTAACAACATTTATTATTGTTTACAGACTCGTTCCTGGGAGTTTTATTGCTCTGCAGCTCTGTTATACACCGACACACCCTGAATATATGGAGGAGCCCCTAAAAAAACACCCACACCCTGAACATATGGAGGACATCCTAAAAAGACACCCATACATACCGAATATATGGAGGAACCCCTAAAAAGACACCCGCACACCCTGAATATATGGAGGAGCCTCTAAAAACACACCCGCACACCCTGAATATATGGAGGAGCCCCTAAAAAGACACCCACACACCCTGAATATATGGAGGAACCCCTAAAAAGACACCCGCACACCCTGAATATATAAAGGAACCCCTAAAAAGACACACACACACCCTGAATATATGGAGGAACCCCTAAAAACACACCCACACACCCTGAATAGATGGAGGAGCCCCTAAAAAGACACCCACACACCCTGAATAAATGGAGGAGACCCTAAAAATACACCCGCACACCCTGAATATATGGAGGAGATCCTAAAAAGACACCTGCACACCCTGAATATATGGAGGAGCCCCTAAAACGACACCCGCACCCTGAATATATGGAGATCCTAAAAAGACATCCACACACCCTGAACATATGGAGGAGATCCTAAAAAGACACCCGCACACCCTGAACATATGGAGGAGATCCTAAAAAGACACCCGCACCCTGAACATATGGATGAGTCCCTAAAAATACACCCGCACCCTAAATATATGGAGGAGCCCTATATATAATGTTCCCAAAGATTCAGACACACATGGAGACTGGCTTAGATGAAAATAAAAAAGAATTTATTTTTATTTTCATCTAAGCCAGTCTCCGTGTGCATCTGAATCTTTGGGAGCTTATATTGCTGCAGTCATACTGTGCACCGGAGCAAGTAACGTATGGGATAAACTGGAGTGCGGGGCTTCTTGGAGATATATATATATATATATATATATATACACACACACACACACAATTTATATTATGATTATTTATACAGAGATTTTATTACAAATAGTTTTATATACTCAGCAAAATATTATTATCGTTATAATGTCTGTTTAAATTATGATTTTCAAGATGGTTTGTGGTGATTACCAATAACAACAAAACATTTGTATATTTATAGTGACTTTAAAGTAGGATCCGCTTCACCTCTCTGTGAGTCACATTTCCCAAGACGTTCGCCCCATTCCTGGCCATCGCATATAGATCTGGAATCACGTTTTCATTTATTCTCTCGCATTTACTAGTCTGGCGTTTTTTTGAAATCGGGATTATTAAGGAAACAAATATCCTTCCCATAATGTATCTAGAAGGAAATCAAATCTTGCTTTCCCAGACGGCAATATGCGAAGTCATTCCTCGATGTAAAATCACGCAGTGCAATAAAGAAACGTGGAATTTTATATTACGTATAGCGACGGGGGCGAAATGTCTCGCAGAGCATGCATCTGTGTGAACTGCAAGAATATGAGATATTTATTTTCTCCATAGGCATTTGACATGAATTAATGGGGTTGTAAAACCCCTGCACACTAGTTTCTAGGAGGAAACGGCCCCATTATTACACTTGCCAGCCCTCCCCTGGTAAAATATATATTTATAGTCTTTTATTGTTCAATTGTATGATTTTGCTCAGCATAGCTTCCAGACTTGAAGACGAGAGGTTACACTCTGCAAAGCTTGTCTTTTAAATGTAACGTTATGCCAATAAACAAGGTATCACTACGCACTGCTATACTCTGCTGATTTTGTCATCTGGACTATACGCGGCTTATCAAATCTACACTATGGGGGTTATTCAAAGAGAAAGGAAATGTCGCAGACATTTCGGTGCTCACTCGTTCGCCGCATTTCGGGGAATTAAAGTTTCCCACCCTGCGGTGATTTCAGCATTCAGCGCAGGGTCCCCGGAGTGCAAGGAAACCCGCCGAACACCCGCAGGAACCGCCACAAAAAACACGCCAGAAAAAGGCGACGAGCCTACGATCACAGTGAAGAGCAGAAGCCGGAAAAAAGCCGACAAGCTGACGAACGGGGTAAATTAAAAAAAACTAAAATAGCAATACGCTTGAAAGTGTCAAAATGGAAACAATGTTTGCAAAAAAAGAACTACGGAACGAAAATGTCTGGAATTTACATATAAGATCCTATGAATGATAATAAAAAGGGCTGTTACAGAAAAATAAAAAAAAGGGAAAAAATATGCTGAAAAATCCCCAAAAATGCCTAAAAAGATCCTAAAAAAAAAATCAATAAATAACGAGACTTTTTACTGCAGATTAAAATAATAATAAACTGTTTATTAAAAATTTAAATATTACTGAAAAATAGAGAATCTGCTCTTTAAGAAAAAAATCGGGGGGAAAAATATTGCGGAAAACATCCTGAAAAATGACTAAACATCCTTTAAAAAATAAATGGACTTTTTGCTGGAGATTAAAATAATAAATCGGATTAATAGATATTGAATTAAAACGGGAATATTTTTAACATTGAAGCATATGGCATTCGCCTGAATAAACCTGCCAAATGAAACCTCCGAAAGGCAGGGCATTTCACTGACATTTCTCTGCTGTTCGGTGTCTGTGAATAGATTAACCATTACTTCTCTATGGGGGATTTCACTGCCTTCGAAAAGGCACCGTACTTTGTTGTTTTTTTTTTTTAGAAAGGATTTTACAAGATTTTACCAGGAAGGATACATACAGAGTTATTCAGAGAGCGGTGAAAAGCAGAAGAATGACTGGAGAATGGAAAATTCTAGGTCAAAATAGCCAGACCAGAAAATTTTTCCCATCTATCTCACTTTCCAAATCGGCTATTTTGACCTAGAATTTTCCATTCTCCAGTCATTCTGCTTTTCACCGCTCTCTGAATAACTCTAATGGGGATTTCACACGTTTTCAAGTATGTCAATGGAAAGTGCCGCAGCCTACCCAGGTGGGAGCCGTTGCTCAGTGCCACAATATCTCCGCAAGGCCTCCTCGTGAAGGAACGCCGGTGTCCCAATAGAATCCAGGTACAAAATAGAGTCAGACCTCAAGCAGAGTAGAGTGCGGGAAAAATTTATTCAGGGGAACAGCAACCCCCACTAGACGTGACGTTTCGGCCCAATGGCCTTAATCATATGATTAAGGCCATTGGGCTGAAACGTCACATCTAGCAGGGGTTGCTGTTCCCCTGAATACATTTTTCCCGCACTCTACTCTGCTTGAGGTCTGACTCTATTTTGTACCTCGTTTTCAAGTATGTCCTGGGTGGCGAGTATGTACCGTTAGGTGTCTTGCCCAAGGACACCTACTGGAGAGGTGCTCTTGCCGGGATTGAACCTGTGTCTCCACAGTTACCTCTACTCCATTGCCTGCTCTGTGAATAGCTGAATGGTCCCGAAATGGCAATGTACGGGGAAATTCACTGTTCAGTGACATTTCAGGGCCAGATCGTCTCTCTCTGAATAACCCTGAATATATATATATCACAGCAAAATGATCCGCTGGGATCCGACACCGGAGTACGAGGATTTTACACGAGTAAGTGCAGGGATTTTGCTATATATATATATATATATATATATATATATATTAAAGATGTGGAAGCAGAGATGTAGTTATTTCTAATGAATGAATGCACACATATAATACCATCCCTGGTGGTGGCTCGAGGTTTATTACTACCAGCGGATTAATGCTGTTGTCATCCAATTAAGCTGCAGAAGGCAGAACTGTAATTACCACTAAAAACCTGACACTTTTCCAGCGTGAAGGTAGCTTTCTAGGAACATCATTACAATTTAAAATAATATATATGTATCTATACACAGTTACATAACACAGCAAAAATACAGAGACATTTGACTTTGATGAGAACTAAAGGGTCATTCGTGTTTTTAACCATTGCCTTAATTAATGCAGTCTTGTAAAGGAAGCATTTTAGCAATTTAAACCGCTTACTTCTCTTCAAGGAATTAATCCTATTTGTTCAGAGGCCTTCAGCATACTGCAGACTCCACTCCTTGATCCTGATCTTCCCGCAATAAGGCGTTGGAGTTTCAGATGTTCTGTGCAGGAGACATAGGATCGATATCAGGCTACAGAGGTACGAGATAGGAAGAGAGAAAGCTCAGCTGTAAACGCAGTTGAGGTTATTTACTAAGCACCACGATTTCACTGAAAACAATTGAGATTTAACTCTAGAAAACTATGGTGCCTTAAATACGGTGAATTCACTAATAATGCCAGGGTCAGACGAGCGTCATTGGAGAGTGGACATCCCTTCTACTTGACGCCTCGCTGAGCGCAGTTAGTGCGCTCAGCGCTGCAAGGCTCGATCCTCTTATGGAAGATCGCGCTTTGCAGCCCTATCAACGCGCAGCTAGCATTTTGACGGGGAAGCTTGTGCACGGACGCCTATAGCCCGCACATTTCGTGTGCGCACTACAGCGTGAGACCAGCCCCGTTGAAGCGTCACAACGCTACTACAGACGCCGGTAGGTACATCAGTCCGGACGCACCTAGTGCGCTCATCTGACACGGGCCTTAGGGAATTGATACTGTAGCTTCCTGTACGTTTCCCCTGTTCTTTTCGCTGCGGTTTTTGCTGAAGCTGCCTACTACAGTTTCACTGGGTTTTCCACCCTACTTTCTGCTGTAGCAGTTTAGGCTAGTGTCAGACGAACGCATTTTTCGCGTTGTCTGTGAAAAAGTGCGTTCGAACGAACGGACATATTTTTTCACGGAATACGCGATAGCGGTCATACGATGCGCATTTTCGTCCGTGATTTTGTACGAATCATCAATAAAACACTTTTTGCGTCTGGACGTTATGTTGGCCGGACATTAGCAGCGTCTGACGTCTCCTAATCACGCACACACACCGCTATGCGGACGCAGCGCACTCTGTACGTCAGTACTAGCAGCTTCACGTTCTCGAAAAAAATGCGTTCATTTGCCGCTTGCGTTGCGCGGCCGGACTTTCGTGCGGCCGTACTTCGTATATTGCCGGTCATTTGCTGCTACTACGGCCGTGATAAAGTGCGGCTGCACGCGCGTTCGCACTGCGTTCGTCTGACCCCAGCCTTAGTGTTGACTTCACTGTCGGTTCCACCAGCTTCTCAGTTGATGTCATCTAGGTATGTTGTCACTGTAATTTGTATGGGACGTGTTCGGAAATCGCCAGCTTAAAATCGCAGAGAATTATTATTCATCGGTGTTACAAAATACAGGAGAAACAGCAATACATTGAGAACAGCCGCAGTTTACATGTTTTATAGAAGAATAAGAGTGGTGCTGTAATTCACTGTAGTTTGCAGGCTCTTCACATGTCCGTCAGCATGTCCCTCGAAAAGGGCTGCCCAGCTCTCATATTACATGTAAATGCAGTAATCGCGGCTCGCCACCACGTCTCTCTTCCTCTCAGATACTGGATTTTTATTGATTCCGAAACCCGTTCGGGGTCCCAAGTAGGGATGAGCGTTCGGTTCGGATCTGTTCGGAGTTCGAATCGAACGTCGGCTGTTTGAAAGTTTGCGAACTTCTAACTTTTTTGGGACGTTCGCCAAAAGTTCGAAAAAAATTTATTTTGAAAACAGTATATAAAATGCTTAAAAATACTAAAAAAATCTACAAATAAAGAGACTCTTTACTGCAGAATATTATAAACAACGGTTTATTAGATATTGAATTAAAACGGGAATATTTTTAACATTGAAGCCTATGGGATAAAACATTCTTGTTACTAAAACACCAGGCAGACACGGCCCTCTAATCAGGCACTGTAGAGGGCAGCCTACCGGGGCCTCCCAAGGATCCCCTTGAGGAGCATGCGGCCACCGGGTGACAGAGCTGCGACTGTGCGGGCTAGCTGCCTGGGTGCATGTGGCAGAGACAGGCGGCGCAGGGAGGGAGCCACTGCACCTGCGGCCACGGCAGACCCCCCCCCCACAACCAGGATCCAGGGAGCCTCCACTGACCACCAGGTTAAGGTAAGGCGACACATTTCTAAAAAAAATTAAATCCGAGGACATTTTTAAAGATCCCCAGGAACATAAAATAAAACTTTTTTTTTCTTTCTCTACCTGGCTGAATGTATTTAATTATATATATTAGATACATTCAGCCAGGTACAGGGGGGTGGCATGTGGGCTGTGCGGGGTCTCAGGCAGTGGGTTTTTTTTGTGTGTGTATATTTTTAGCAAATTTATAGGGGAAGGTAAGGGCAGGTAGGATATATATATATATATATTGACAAGATATATATCTATATTCTTATAAATATATATATCCAGACCTGTATTACACACACATTTTGGCAACTAATTGCCCCCCCCCAATTTGGCTGATCCCTCCAGAAGAAATGTTGAACCCGATAGAGCAGAGAATAATATATATATTCTCTGCTCTATCGGGTTCAACATTTCTTCTGGAGGGATCAGCCAAGGGGGGGGGGGCCATTTAGATGAGATTGTCCACATGCCACCCCCCATGTGCGTATGTGTATATATGGTCTGAGGTCTGTGAGTGGGTGTATATATATATCTGCGTGTTGATATACGTATATATAGGTCTGCGTGTTGATATATACGTATCTGTCTATGTGTGGTATCAATGCATCCCTACTCTATACACAGCGCTCCGTGTCCCTATAATATATATGATCAGGGGTTACCTTTTTTTATATTTTTATACTATTCCTATTAAATTAACAGTAATGTTTGATGTATTTTATTCAGTAGAAACTTTTTTTGCCTATATAACATGTGCTTTGTGAAAAAAACAACGGTTTTGTGTGTACATTTTAATTTAGTTAGTGGATTCCTGTCCAGTGCGGTGAGAAGCAAACGTAATGCAGTGTAGACACGCTGCGAGGCGGAGCGGAGTGAAGTCAAGCCTGCAAAATGTTTGCTTCGCTACGCTGTGCGTTGCTACACGCTCAGTGTTTCTCAGCCTTTATTCTCGAATCGCTAGCTTACCGAATCAGTTTGTATACTTGTTACTGACCCTGCTTGTTCTGAGGAACTGATCTGTTGTCGACTTTGCCTGCCATTTGACTAATCTTTCTGTTTATTCCCTGCCTGTTCTGTTTGCTTACTGTTGCTACTGGTGTGCGCCAATTCTCACCATATACAGTAGTGCAGTACAAGTGCCTAAACATTGCTGACCCGGTTTTGTTATAGCTGCTGATGTAACTGAATAGATCAGGGATCTCTTCTGCATTACCAAATCCTCCACCACTGCACTCTTCCACAATACCTCAGAGGGGTTATGGTGTGAAGGCAATTGCTGCCACCAAAGGCAAAATATTTGGGCGCACTGACGCCTGTACCAGATTCATCAGATTCATATCATTTTAATATTTGACCGCAGGGTCCACCACTGCACTCTTCCACAATACCACAGAGTGGCTACGGTGTGACGGCACAGTTGCCGACACTAAGGCCGGGGGCACACTAGGCGTCTTCTTGTGTGCACTACCGCGCATTACCGGCGCCCGTCACAGCGTTGTGATGCTGCGGACGGAGCCAGTCACATGCTTGCGCGCGCGCACTTAGTGCGCGTGTAGCATGCGTGCACCTAGAGATCATCACTGTCGATGCACTAGGATGCGCGTCGACGGGCTGCAAAGCGCGATCCTCCATAGAAGGATCGCGCTTTGCAGCCTTGTAGAGGGGGGCAGGCGGGCGTCGAAGGGGGGCCGGTGCGTTAGCGTTTTCTTTAACGCATGCTAGTGCATTAAAGAAAACGTCTAGTGTGCCCCCGGCCTAAAGGCCCAATTTTAAAGCACCTATTGTTAATTTCATCCAAAGCCTGCGTAAGTTTCACCATAATTTAGCCAAAAAAATCACTAAACTTGTTCTGCGTGTCCTAAAACGTCTCCTCTTTTCATACAGGCTGCCGACCCAAGCAGTTGTTTATGAATAGATTAAAGGAAAACCATTTACCGTCATTTGAAATGTCATTTTTTTGGTTTTTGAATGTTTCTATACATCCTACAAATCCGCCACTTTACGGGCAGGTCATGGGGACCTCCTAGGCACGATATTTGGAGGATTTTTTCGTTTTTATTCTTAACCTTTATTTCATTAAAAAAACCACTGTTCCTTTAAATACGTCTTTTTTTAAACTTTTTGTCCTTGTTTCCTGTCCCCCAGGGCACTACCCGGACCCCCATACACCTTTTATGGCAAATATCTAGCATATATGCCCTCTTGGAGGGCACTCTAAAAATCGAACATTCGGGTCCCATTGACTTACATTGAGATCGGATTGTGTTCGAGTTCGAACTTTTGAAATTGTTCAAGTTCGAAGTCGAACCGAACACGGGCGCGTTCGGCTCATCCCTAGTCCCAAGCATTCTGAATAAAGGGTGCTCAGCCTGAAATATACTAATTTTCCAGCTAGATTTATTAACTAGACACAGGTTTTTCACAGATTTAAAGGGAATCGTGAAGCAGCTGATAGAATATATTTAGGGACAACTGGAAAATATGCGAATATCCTTATAAAGAGACGAGCGAATTCACAGCAACTCTTGGAGACAGGGATTCAATGCTTCCCTGAAAAGAGAACAGCAGATTTTCAGTATAGAGTAAATAAACTCTGCCACTTAGTGGCGAGCGGGAGCATTATTTCAAGAGTTGTGTAAGACAATGGACCTTTAAAAGACCACGACCACCAAAAAATGAAATGTCTTTATTTCATGTTGCTGATATCTTACATGTGTTTGTCTTTCTCTTGTAAGTTTAGTTTAGAAAATATTTTCCTCTATGTGTCACTGGGCGCATCCATTGTGTGATATTTTCCTCTATATGTGTCACTGGGAGCATCCATTGTGTGATATTTTCCTCTATATGTATCACGGGGTGCATCCATTGTGTGATATTTCCTCTATATGTGTCACTGGGTGCATCCATTGTGTGATATTTTGTGTTGTATCCTTCCATCACTTGCTCCTCACTGTGTGGCTTCCGCCATAGAATGGAGTGAATGGGTCAGTCACCAACACATCATTGTATTGTGTGGGATGTGTTCAAAGGACATCACCAGGGGGTAGATTTAAGACTTTTAAACTCCCTGTTTTATCTCATTTAGCTGCCAGCTCTTATCTGGTGGAGTAGCCTGGAGAACAATAGCCTTCTGCCGCCTTATCTACACATTCCCTCTACCACTTCATTAACTGCCACTAATTAAAACTCACCATATGATTTTGGTAAATGTTGCATCATGGGAAAAATGCACAAACTGAAATCAAAAGATAAAAATACAACAATTTTATTTTTCCTTTTTACATGCAATTACTTCAGGAAAAGAAAAAAACAGCAGCATGTGTGCAGAAATCTGCTAGAACAGAAATATTGTCTATCTTAATTTACATTCTGCTTTAAAATAAAAGGCGTTTTTTGGTGTTTTCCCCCAGCAGCTCTCATGGATACGCCCCAGCAGCTCTCATGGATACGCCCCAGCAGCTCTCATGGATATTGCCCCAGCAGCTCTCATGGATATTGCCCCAGCAGCTCTCATGGATATTGCCCCAGCAGCTCTCATGGATACGCCCCAGCAGCTCTCATGGATACGCCCCAGCAGCTCTCATGGATATTGCCCCAGCAGCTCTCATGGATATTGCCCCAGCAGCTCTCATGGATACGCCCCAGCAGCTCTCATGGATATGCCCCAGCAGCTCTCATGGATACGCCCCAGCAGCTCTCATGGATACGCCCCAGCAGCTCTCATGGATACGCCCCAGCAGCTCTCATGGATACGCCCCAGCAGCTCTCATGGATATGCCCCAGCAGCTCTCATGGATATTGCCCCAGCAGCTCTCATGGATATGCCCCAGCAGCTCTCATGGATATGCCCCAGCAGCTCTCATGGATATTGCCCCAGCAGCTCTCATGGATATGCCCCAGCAGCTCTCATGGATATGCCCCAGCAGCTCTCATGGATATTGCCCCAGCAGCTCTCATGGATATTGCCCCAGCAGCTCTCATGGATACGCCCCAGCAGTTCTCATGGATATTGCCCCAGCAGCTCTCATTGCCCCAGCAGCTCTCATGGATATTGCCCCAGCAGCTCTCATGGATATTGCCCCAGCAGCTCTCATGGATACGCCCCAGCAGCTCTCATGGATACGCCCCAGCAGCTCTCATGGATACGCCCCAGCAGCTTCTCATGGATACGCCCCAGCAGCTCTCATGGATATTGCCCCAGCAGCTCTCATGGATATGCCCCAGCAGCTCTCATGGATATTGCCGCAGCAGCTCTCATGGATATGCCCCAGCAGCTCTCATGGATATTGCCCCAGCAGGTCTCATGGATATTGCCCCAGCAGCTCTCATGGATATTGCCCCAGCAGCTCTCATGGATACACCCCAGCAGCTCTCATGGATATTGCCCCAGCAGGTCTCATGGATATTGCCCCAGCAGCTCTCATGGATATTGCCCCAGCAGCTCTCATGGATATTGCCCCAGCAGCTCTCATGGATATTGCCCCAGCAGCTCTCATGGATACGCCCCAGCAGTTCTCATGGATATTGCCCCAGCAGCTCTCATTGCCCCAGCAGCTCTCATGGATATTGCCCCAGCAGCTCTCATTGCCCCAGCAGCTCTCATTGCCCCAGCAGCTCTCATGGATACGCCCCAGCAGCTCTCATTTCCCCAGCAGCGCTCATGGATATGCCCCAGCAGCGCTCATGGATATACTGCCCCAAGCTCACCTCCTGCCGCCGGCGCGTGTTCGGCTCCCTCTGAGCGTCCAGTGGCATGGAGCTTGGGCTCTCGTCTGGGGTAGTCACGAGACCTGCCGCGATCTCGCAAGAACTCGGCTGGTGACGTGGTTCTCTCAGACGAGCGCCGAAGCTCCATGGCTTCGGACGCTCGCAGGGAGTCAAACACATGGTGTGGGAGGCTGGAGCCGAACACTGGTCGCAGGGTGACACATTCTCGTCGACTGACGAAAATGGCAGAGTATTTTCGCCATGATTTTCGTCAGGCACACATGATTTTCGTCTCGTTACAATTTCGTTTCTAGTAAGGAAAAAGTGTGCCTGAGGAAAATATTTTGTCGACGAAATTAACACTGGTCCCCTCTCCGCAGCATCACGCATCATTGGCTGCAGAGCCACGGCGTTAACGCATGCCATCCTCCTGCAGCCAATGACACGCACCAAGTTAGAGGCCTGCGGCAGCACCTGGCCTCCCCGGCATTAACGTCCGCCAGGCAAAGCCTGCCTGTCGTAAAGGGATTAAATTACAATGGAGAGGATTATGGGAGTTGTAGTGGTTGGTTTCTGAGGTGGGAGAGGATTCTGGGAGTTGTAGTGGTTGGTTTCAGAGGTGGAGAGGATTCTGAGAGACATAGTGGTTGGTTTCTGAGGTGGAGAGGATTCTGGGAGTTGTAGTGGTTGGTTTCTGAGGTTGGAGAGGATTCTGGGAGTTGCAGTGGCTGGTTTCTGAGGTGAGAGAGGATTCTGGGAGTTGCGGTGGTTGGTTTCTGAGGTGGGAGAGGATTCTGGGAGTTGTAGTGGTTGGTTTCTGAGGTGGGAGAGGATTCTGGGAGATGTAGTGGTTGGTTTCTGAGTGTCATGCCCCGGTCCACACCGCCATGCTGGGAGAGGTCCCCTACTCACCCGAGATCCCTCGTGGCGCGTCGCTCCAAGTTCTGGGCCCGCAGGACGGAGAGGAAGAGCCAGGAGACGCCCCACACCGCCGGCTGAATCCGAACTCTGAAAAGGAAAGTGCGCACGTGCGAGAACAAACCCTCCTATGTAGTGTAAAACCAGGTACTCTGGCGCCCTCGGCTGGCCGATTTAAGGGTACTGCGTGACACCTGTTCTGGAGATCCTCGAATGCCTCCCATTGACCTTCCAAAAATCCAGGTACCTCAACTCCACCCACAATATCCAGGTGAGAGGTATTTTCATGATTCCATGAACCCTATTTAAAACCGCCTTCCTTCCCAGCACATTATCCAGGTTCTACTGTGCCTTCTGCCTCAGTTTTCCTAGTGCTCCTCGTATTCCTTGATCACGTATCTTCTGACCCTTCGACCCGGATTGTGCCACCGACTACGCCACCTTCTTCGACCCGGATTGTGCCACCGACTACGCTGCCATCTTCAACCTTCGACCCGGATTGTGCCACCGACTACGCCACCTTCTTCGACCCGGATTGTGCCACCGACTACGCTGCCCTCTTCAACCTGGATTGTGCCACCGACTACTTCGCCTTCTCCAACCCTTTCGACCCGGACTGTGCCAACGATTACGCCGCCTTCTACACCCTTCGACCCGGATTGTACCATTGACCACGCCATCATCCTCGTTATTATCCGTTGTTCTTTCTGGGACTTTGTTTTACGAATTCCACTCCAACCTTTTTGACTGTATTATTTTCTGGACTTCAGCTACTATTCATGGTTCACTAAAAGATTACTTATCTATAGCTTGCCATTGGGTTCCATACACACACTTCACAGGGGATCCAAACCCTGCATTACACTGAGGTGGGAGAGGATTCTGGGAGTTGTAGTGGTTGGTTTCTGAGGTGGGAGAGGATTCTGGGAGTTATAGTGGTTGGTTTCTGAGGTGGGAGAGGATTCTGGGAGATGTAGTGGTTGGTTTCTGAGGTGGGAGAGGATTCTGGGAGATGTAGTGGTTGGTTTCCTAGGTGGGAGAGGATTCTGGGAGTTGTAGTGGTTGGTTTCTGAGGTGGGAGAGGATTCTGGGAGTTGTAGTGGTTGGTTTCTGAGGTGGGAGAGGATTCTGGGAGATGTAGTGGTTGGTTTCTGAGGTGGGAGAGGATTCTGGGAGATGTAGTGGTTGGTTTCTGAGGTGGGAGAGGATTCTGGGAGATGTAGTGGTTGGTTTCTGAGGTGGGAGAGGATTCTGGCAGTTGTAGTGGTTGGTTTCTGAGGTGGGAGAGGATTCTGGGAGATGTAGTGGTTGGTTTCTGAGGTGGGAGAGGATTCTGGGAGATGTAGTGGTTGGTTTCCTAGGTGGGAGAGGATTCTGGGAGATGTAGTGGTTTCTGAGGTGGGAGAGGATTCTGGGAGATGTAGTGGTTGGTTACTGAGGTGGGAGAGGATTCTGGGAGATGTAGTGGTTGGTTACTGAGGTGGGAGAGGATTCTGGGAGATGTAGTGGTTGGTTACTGAGGTGGGAGAGGATTCTGGGAGTTGTAGTGGTTGGTTTATGAGGTGGGAGATGATTCTGGGAGTTGTAGTGGTTGGTTTCCTAGGTGGGAGATGATTCTGGGAGATGTAGTGGTTGGTTTCTGAGGTGGGAGAGGATTCTGGGAGATGTAGTGGTTGGTTTCTGAGGTGGGAGAGGATTCTGGGAGTTATAGTGGTTGGTTTCTGAGGTGGGAGAGGATTCTGGGAGATGTAGTGGTTGGTTTCTGAGGTGGGAGAGGATTCTGGGAGATGTAGTGGTTGGTTTCTGAGGTGGGAGAGGATTCTGGGAGTTGTAGTGGTTGGTTTCTGAGGTGGGAGAGGATTCTGGGAGATGTAGTGGTTGGTTTCCTAGGTGGGAGAGGATTCTGGGAGTTGTAGTGGTTGGTTTCTGAGGTGGGAGAGGATTCTGGGAGTTGTAGTGGTTGGTTTCTGAGGTGGGAGAGGATTCTGGGAGATGTAGTGGTTGGTTTCTGAGGTGGGAGAGGATTCTGGCAGTTGTAGTGGTTGGTTTCTGAGGTGGGGGAGGATTCTGGGAGATGTAGTGGTTGGTTTCTGAGGTGGGAGAGGATTCTGGGAGATGTAGTGGTTGGTTTCCTAGGTGGGAGAGGATTCTGGGAGATGTAGTGGTTTCTGAGGTGGGAGAGGATTCTGGGAGATGTAGTGGTTGGTTACTGAGGTGGGAGAGGATTCTGGGAGATGTAGTGGTTGGTTACTGAGGTGGGAGAGGATTCTGGGAGATGTAGTGGTTGGTTACTGAGGTGGGAGAGGATTCTGGGCGTTGTAGTGGTTGGTTTATGAGGTGGGAGATGATTCTGGGAGATGTAGTGGTTGGTTTCTGAGGTGGGAGAGGATTCTGGGAGATGTAGTGGTTGGTTTCTGAGGTGGGAGAGGATTCTGGGAGTTGTAGTGGTTGGTTTCTGAGGTGGGAGAGGATTCTGGGAGTTGTAGTGGTTGGTTTCTGAGGTGGGAGAGGATTCTGGGAGTTGTAGTGGTTGGTTTCTGAGGTGGGAGAGGATTCTGGGAGTTGTAGTGGTTGGTTTATGAGGTAGTAGAGGATTCTGGGAGTTGTAGTGGTTGGTTTCTGAGGTAGTAGAGGATTCTGGGAGTTGTAGTGGTTGGTTTCTGAGGTGGGAGAGGATTCTGGGAGTTGTAGTGGTTGGTTTCTGAGGTGAGAGAGGATTCTGGGAGTTGTACCAGTTGGTTTCTGAGGTGGGAGAGGATTCTGGGAGATGTAGTGGTTGGTTTCTGAGGTGGGAGAGGATTCTGGGAGTTGTAGTGGTTGGTTTCTGAGGTGGTAGAGGATTCTGGGAGTTGTAGTGGTTGGTTTCTGAGGTGGTAGAGGATTCTGGGAGTTGCAGTGGTTGGTTTCTGAGGTGGTAGAGGATTCTGGGAGTTGTAGTGGTTGGTTTCTGAGGTAGTAGAGGATTCTGGGAGTTGTACCAGTTGGTTTGGATTTAAAACAGTTATGGATATATGTATTTACGGATGTTATGGTTAGTTTTAATGAACAATACCTGGTTTCAGTAGCAGAGCTCCTGAAATGAACTGTATGAGGGCAGTATGGTATATGGGCCGCTATGGGGGCGGGGCGGGGCCGGAGGACGAGTCCATTCGCGCTGGAAACATACAGTGAGTGTTGACTTGCCCGTGGTCACGTGATTAAACAGAGCGCCATGTCCTGACCACGTGCTCCATGCGCCTGGTCACATGACCCTATCTGCCAGCGAGCCGCTTCCTGGTTGAGGTGGCAGCTGTCATGGCGGCGGCATTGAGGGACCCGGGTGCTCTTTTCGAGGCGCACACAGCGGAGGAGATCCGCGGCCTGGAGCGTAAGGTGCGGGCGGATATCGAGCAGAAGAAGGAGGAGCTGCGGCAGATGGTGGGCGAGCGGTACCGGGACCTGATCGAGGCGGCGGACACCATTGGGGAGATGCGGCGGAGCTCGGCGCTGGTGGTGGACTCCGTGCGGGACATGGAGCGTTACTGCAGCGGCCTGAGGGCTAAGCTGGGCCCGGCCGGGGGGCCGGCGAGGGAGACCAAGACCTCCCAGGTACACTGCATGAATCGGGCTGCCCCTCCTAGCCAGGTCTCCCGGTGCATGCTGGGAGCTCAGCAGGTGTAGGGCTGACCTCAACCCTGTGACCCCTTTCCTGCTCTGAGAACTCCCAGCACTCTCTGCCAGGCTTGCACTGATTGACCCCAGCTTCCTGGGAGCGGGTCCAGCCCAGAAACCTTATGGAACTACATCTCCCATGATGCTCAGCCACTCATTGGGTTAGACACCCAAAATGTTTCTGAACTACATGTCCCATGAGGCTTGGTCACACCTAAAGGCTAGCTGAGCTTTATGGGTAGGGGTCTGAAACTCTGCCCCCCCCCTCACATGTTGGCGGTTGACAATTTACTGAATTCTTTGACGTTGTCAATAGACGGCCAGAGAATCATGGGAGTTGTAGTTTAGAATCATGGGAGTTGTAGTTTAGAATCATGGGGGTGGGCAGAATTTGAGATCCCTGCTCATTGAAAGATCTTTGGTGCTGAGGGTCGCTGTCACTGGGGGGGCGGAGCCAGCGTAGACCCTTGTTCTTGCTTTTTTAAACTATCCCTAAATCCATTCTTAATGTTAATAAAACAAGCATTTTCCTCGTTTCCTCCGTTATTTATCTCCTGCCTTTAACCCGTTATTCCTGTTTAAAGGAAAAGTCCGCAGACTTCTCTCTCCCTGCAGGACAATGCGTCAATCAGCCAAGTATATGCCCCAACTGCTTCTGCCGTGCGCTGCTATCACCGGGACTGAGCAGGTAAGTGCAGCGCGTGCGTTCAGGCCAAGAGGGAGACGTCGGCGGACTCTGCTTTTACACAGGAGTAACTCATTAAAGGCAGGAAATCCCGAACGCCCCCTTAGTGATTAAATATACCAAACTGATTTACTAAAAATAAGTTAGCGCGTGCCCCCCCCCCCCATCTTTCCTGGAAGCAGCATATCCATATACCTCTGTCCTGTGTGTGTGCTTTTATACTCCGGGGGGGGGGGGGTGGCAGGCGTTCACATGTCTTCATTAAAAGTTTCTTGGTTTTGCCTTTTTTATTCCAAAATCATATCATACAGGTCTATTCAAAGAAAAGTGAAAACCAGGAGAACTGGCAGGAGAAGAGAACACAATCTAGACCAAATAGCCCATTTGGAAAGTGAGATAAAGGGGATAATTTTTCTGGTTTGGCTAATTTGACCTAGAATTTTCACATCTCCAGTCATTCTCCCGAGTGTCACTTTTCTTTGAATAGACCTGATAGTGTCAGTGTTTCACCAAGCCTTTAGCAAAAATTCTGAGTGTTCGGTGGAGCCAAAATGCTGAGGCTCTGAGGTGACTGTTACAATTAAGGGAGGTGTGTCAGCATCGGACTACAGGGACTACGCCAGTGTTACTTACTGTCTGAGCGCCTGTCATGTCAATGTTTGTGTAATATATATATATACTTTATTATGTTCTTATTGTTTACATATATGTGTGTGAACAATAATAACATATATAATAAAGTGTTTTATAATAACATTTATATATTTTAATGATTCGGCGCCATCGGATTTGCTTTTGTTCCTCACCTCTTCATTGTGAGATGTGGCCGGGGGGGGGGGGGGATAAGATTATAATTTCATCGCGTTATAAGGCTGTATGTCAGGATTACTGACACGGCTCTCAAACTCTGCTCTCCCCAGATGTTTCTGATCTACAACTCCATTGATTCCCTCGACGACCTCAAAGGATTCTGGGAATTGTAGGCATCAACATCTGGGGGGGAGGCAGTGTTTAACACACCAGCTTTTAGAAGGTTTTTGGTTCTTTCTTTGTGTTTTTTTCTCCCCCTTTCCAGACGCAGGAGAAGTTTTACAGCATGGCCGCCCAGATCAAGCTGCTGCTGGAGATTCCCGAGAAGATCTGGAGCTCGATGGAGGCCTCTCAGTACCTGCACGCCACCCAGCTTTACCTCCTCTGCTGCTACTTGCACTCCCTCCTGCAGCTGGACTCCTCCACGTCTCGCTACAGCCCTATCCTGGCGCGATTCCCCATCCTGGTGCGGCAGGTGGCGGCTGCCGGGACCTTCCGGTGAGTAGCCAGATGTGCAGGTAGGTGTGGGAATATTCCTGGGGCACTCGAGGCACCTCAACAGCAAAGTCTCATTCTGTTGACCTGATGTCGCTGCGGGTAGTGTTACCTTTCACTGGCCTGTGTAATGATCCATCCAGAAAAGGTGGGAGGAACGTGTTTGGTTATCACCGTACGCCTCGGATTTATGGCTTTCGCATCGATGATGATCAGTGTTTCCCAAAAGGAAAATCCAAGCAGTGACATCATAACATTTGTTGCTGCTGTTTGCGTTTTCTTGGTTTTCCTTTCCGTAGTCCCCGCTGTCGCATCAGTAGATTCCGGTGTTTTGTGATTATCTCCCCTGTCGTTTTGGTTTAATACGGTGAGATCTTGTTCCCTCGGCGAGTCGCCTCTTGATCTGAATCTGATGCTGTGTTGTCCTTCTTCTCATCATCCCACCAGCTCTACCATCCTGCAGGAGAGCAAGTCCCTGCTGAGATGTCCGTCCGCCTCGGATCAGGCCGTGGCCGAGGCCCTGTGCTCCATCATGCTTCTGGAGGACAGCTCTCCTCGACAAGCTCTGGCCGACTTCCTATTGGCCAGAAAAGCCGGGATCCAGCAGCTACTGAATCAACCGCATCACGGTGAGTCCGTAAGGTTCCCGCGTCGCTTTGTGGCCGGTGAAGCTGCACTTTGTCTCCGGGTTGGAGTTTTATTAAACCTTTAACCCTTTCACTGCTGAAGACGTGTGGGGAACGTCCTCATTGACTCCTAAGAAAATCTAGGGGTGGAGATAGTGGGTTCATTTGAACCACGATATCTCCCGACTGTTGGCAGCTAGCAGGGTCATGTTTGGTATCATTAGAAAGGCCCGAGCATGACCTTTCCAATGATACCAATCATGACCATGTTTAAAGTAAAGAGAGAAAAAAATGAAAAACTTTTTTTTTTTTTTTTTTAAGATGTGAAATGGCTCCGCTGTGAAGGGGTTAAATCCTTTTGTCTTTTAACAGGTTCAGGTATAAAGGCTCAGGTGTGCTCACTGGTGGAATTAATGGCCAACACGTTGTACCAGGCCCACGCCCTCTTCTACACTCAGCCAGAGGATGCGCCACACAGCACCGAGCTCCCCTGTGGACTCCTCTTCTCCATGTTGGACAACGTTACGGCTCAGCAAGCAGGAGGTGAGCGATCTAACGTGTCCACGTGGTGTTACAGGCGCCTCCTGTCTGTCCCTGCACATTTATCTAACATAGACAAGCAGGATATAGGTACACTTTGTCCTGGATGACCCGGAGGTGGATCTTCAAACCGTTCCAGCACCTTGGGCATCTTGCTCATATGGCTGAAACTTGGGGGGCACCTTTTTTGAAGCCCAAAAGCAAACAGATTTCATTAGATTTTTGTCCTGTTCGGCTGCAGATCGAGATAACTCGTTTCTTCAAACGGCCCAGTATCGAGCGATCTCGGTAATGAAGGATATTCTAGTCATTCCTGAAGTTACCCTGAATCATTTCAGAGCGTTAGAAGCATTTTCCTAATGTACATCTGTCATTTTATTTGGGACTGTGTCAGTATGTAAAGCGCGTGCGTTCAGGTCCGGAGGGAGAAGTCCGCGGACTCTGCTTTTAAACAGGAATAAGAGGCTAAAGGCAGGAGATGAGGAAAACGCTGGCTTTAACGAGCAGATTGGGGAATCGTCATAAATGACTGGAATATCCCATTAAATGATCCTTTTTCTGTTGCGGTGCGTGTTTCATATCGGGGTGACGTGATTCGCTCGTGCGTAATAATACATTTGTGTCGACGCCGGCTTCTCTTGTCTTGCTTTCAGGGAAAGGGCTGAACATCCTGCAGGAAGACATGAAGTCGGTTGGCTGGTTCAGGCATCTCCCTCCTTCCATCGTAGCTTTCCAGCCCGAGCTGCGGACACTGGCTCACCCCATAACGCAGGATTACCTCCGCGACACCCTGCAGCAGTGGATCAACATGTAAGGGGATCTCTCAGAAAGCCTCTTGTTGTGGCGTCATGGCGTGCTGGTACTTTCTGACGAGGCTTCGTGTGACATCACATTAAACGGTAAGACGCTGACCTGTCTCCCGTCCCCCGTGTTTCCTCAGGTGCAGCGATGACATCAAGTCTGGCATCTCTGCGCTGCTGGTGTACATCAAGAGCCTGAAGGGTCTGGCCGGCATCCGCGATGCCGTGTGGGAACTCCTGACCAGCGAGTCGCTGAGCCAGAACTGGAACACGGTCTGCAAGAGGCTGCTGGACCGGCCCATTCGCTTCTGGGAGGATCTCCTGCAGCAGATGTTTTTGGACAGGCTCCAGGTATGGCGTCTGCGCTGGCCGGGTGAGATGGAGATGGCTTTAATAAGCGTATGGATTGGTATTAAAGCGTCACTGAATGAAATTCTACCGGCAATTTTTATGCTTTTTAATAATTGGGCAGATGCTGCTGACATCACCAGCAGCCGGGAAATGTAATATCCCGGCTGCCTGGTAACACGGATGTGGGTGGACGAAACTCCTCTACTTCAGGGACTTTTGCCAACGAAAGCTAAAGTGGTCAGGGTGTGTAGTGTCCCTTTTAAGAATCCTGCATGGCTGAGGTGGAGCGGTGTCGTCCTCTTACGCTCAGGAAGTTACAGATCGTTGTCTCGTCCACCTCCCGGTTCCATAAAGATGGCGTCTGCTGAAGCGGCACCTTGTACAGGATGCATTGATGCCAGTTGGACAATAATGTTAACAACTGGCATCAACTTACAGTTTCGGTACTTGCAGCGATTCTCAGCCAGCCGAATGAGTGACTGGGGTGTCATGGGAAATGTAGTTCCAAATAATGTGGTTTAGACTTTGGTTGGCGTGTAATTTCAGTATGATGGAGGCTGCCGCCCGTACGGGGTGAGCACACACACAGTGACTGAGGGAGGAAATGAAGCTCTCGCATAGCATCATGGTCCGTTCATAAAGCTGGATTTCTGTGCAGCTGATTTAGTCTGGTAAAAGAAGCATTTTAGCAATTAGTACTAGGCACGCCCCCAGCATTATTTTAGGGCTGCCGATCCGAATTGTGCGTTATTCAAGATTGGCTGATCCAATGTCGCACAACCGGTGGGTCCCGCGGCCTTGACATTCTTACGCGTCATGTTCCCTGCATGCAGCAAGTGACCGCGGAGCGTCTTCCCTGTCGCCTCAGCAGGCCGTGCTGCCCGGCAGCTTTTGGTTTCTGAGATCGGCTTTAAAAAAATCCCCGAAAGATGCCGCAATTGGGTCCAGATTCTGATCCCAGGGAAGGAACCAGGTCAACCCTAAAGAGGAATTCTTTTCTGCGTCCAAGGAGTTTATTCCGCTGCCATCGTGCTGCTCGTCTTGCTGTGTCAGTCTGGGGAGGGAACCTCTGTCCCATTTTGTTCGGCAGGTGGTAAGGTTAGTGAGAGAGAGAGGGGAGCCGAAAACCAGCTGCGGCTGCACTGTTTTCCACCAGAAAGATGAGTTATTCTGCCGCATCTTGGAGAGAATCTGTTCGTCGTGTGATTTTAACGTTAAACCTTGCGCTTTCTTCCAGACGCTGACCAGTGACGGGTTTGAATCCATATCCGCCTCCTCTGTCGAGCTCCTCGTCTCCTCCCTGCAGGAACTTGAAGGGAATCCAGAGACTTACAAACACATCCAGCACGAGAACAACATCTGCTCCTTCCTTTGGTTTGAGAACCCCAGTGACCTGGCGCCGGACGCAGCTTGGGTGAGTGTGGGCAGCCGGGCCCAGCACCACAGGAGCGGCTTGTACCTGAAAGCCCACGCCATCACCCCGTGCATCCTGAGCTTCTGCGCCGCCCTGGATTCAAAGCTCAAAGAGAAACTGGACGATCTCTTCACATATCTTCCCCAAGAGTGTCCGGCAGCTGCCCTTCCCACGGAGCCTCTCACCGCCGCAGCTAAGCTCTCTGCCTTCGACCGGTACGGAGACGCCGCCACCGTCCAGGAGATGCTGAGCAACCACTGCTCGGCTTGCATGCGTCACATCCAAAGCGCTGTCAGCGGTCAGCTTCAGGCCGCATCGCGGACAGGACTGGGGGAGGATAAGGACGCCCTGTTCAGCCCGAAGCTTTGCGCCGTCCTCTTCCTGGCCAGGCTGTGTCGATCGCTGATAGAACTGTGCCCTCACATGAAGCAATGCATTTTGGGTAAACCCAGCAGCCCTGAGCAAACTATACGCGAGCCACGGGTTTCCAAAAAGCCCGGTAAAGGAAAGACCACGGACACGTCCCTGTCTTCCTGCAAGTGGCAAGAGCTGAAGGACAAACTGATGAAACAGTCCCTGGACGCCTACTCCATCTGGAACTCCGCGGTGGTCAAGGTACGTCCATCACGGGTTTCAGGTGCTCCTAGTATGATCTGTAAAGCTTCTCCTTTCATGGATCCTGCTCTTCTAGTCCAGGAATGGGGAGATCGGAGCATGTCCTGCCGGTCTTTTTTAAAGGTAAATCCGGTACCACACGTTCCCGTGGCTTCTTTGCGGCCTAGAAGCCCGTTAGGCCGGTCACGGGTAACGTGAGAACCAAGCGAGCGCTGCAGGAACGCGCCGCTGGCGGCCATATTGTTCTTTCTCCCGTCTCGGTGGATGCGCGGCCGCAGCAGGTTTTATATTCACTGTCCATCTGTATTTTTCTTGCACAGTATTTGGTCAACTCGTTCGCACAGAGTCTTCACAAGACGCCCGGATCGGCTCTGGCCACCGCCACCCACTGGGACGAGATCGAAATCCAAGAGGAGACCGAGTCGGGGAGCAGCGTCACCTCCAAAATCCGTCTTCCTGGACAGGTACGTCACGGTGTCCTGCCTGAATGTGATGTATCTGGAGTCTGTTTAAAGCAAGAGATCTCCCACCCCTTCTGAACTACAACTCCCATGATTCTCTGGTCTTCTATTGCATTGAAAGGATTCTGGGAATTGTAGGCCATCAACACCTGGAGGGCCGGAGTTTGAGAACCCTGGGGATGGGGGGGGGGGGTTTGAGAACCCTGGGGATGGGGGGGGGGGGTTTGAGAACCCTGGGGATGGGGGGGCGGGGTTTGAGAACCCTGGGGATGGGGGGGCGGGGTTTGAGAACCCTGGGGATGGGGGGGGCGGGGTTTGAGAACCCTGGGGATGGGGGGGCGGGGTTTGAGAACCCTGGGGATGGGGGGGCGGGGTTTGAGAACCCTGGGGATGGGGGGGCGGGGTTTGAGAACCCTGGGGAGGGGGGGGGGTTTGAGAACCCTGGGGATGGGGGGGCGGGGTTTGAGAACCCTGGGGATGGGGGGGCGGGGTTTGAGAACCCTGGGGATGGGGGGGCGGGGTTTGAGAACCCTGGGGATGGGGGGGGTTTTGAGAACCCTGGGGATGGGGGGGCGGGGTTTGAGAACCCTGGGGATGGGGGGGGTTTGAGAACCCTGGGGATGGGGGGCGGGGTTTGAGAACCTGGGGATGGGGGGGTTGAGAACCCTGGGGATGGGGGGGCGGGGTTTGAGAACCCTGGGGATGGGGGGGCGGGGTTTGAGAACCCTGGGGATGGGGGGGCGGGGTTTGAGAACCCTGGGGATGGGGGGGCGGCCTGAATTTTGTGATCCCTGGGGATGGGGGGGGGCTGAATTTTGAGATCCCTGGGGATGGGGGGGGGCTGAATTTTGAGATCCCTGGGGATGGGGGGGGGCTGAATTTTGGGATCCCAGGGATGGCTTGTCCTTCTTCCCGCTTCTGTCAATGTGCCGTGGCGGCAGCCTGGGGTTGCTAAGTAACCGGTGTTCCCGCAGTGTTCCTGGTACGTCCAGTCACTCCTGTTCAATCTTTGCCAAGCTGTGAATCGTGTGGGTGGGCACGCTCTGCCCAAAGCCACCCTGCAGGAGCTGATGCGGGACTGCCTGGAGGAAGTCATCAGCGCCTTCGAGAGACTATGCCGAGAGAACCTGGGCAAGAAAGGAGTAAGTGGATGAAGCCCTTGTGTTTTAAAGGGATGTTCCAGCCGCTTCCTCGTATGTTTTTGGAGACGCTTTCTAGTCATTTCTGAACGTTAAAAAAATTATTAAATGGCGGAAATGAAGAAAATGCTTGTTTTTCTTTCCTGCCTTTATTCAGTTATTCCTGTTAAAAGCCCAGAGTCTGCAGACGTCTCCGTCCTGACCGTAGCGCACGCGCTTTACTTACCAGCAGAATCCATCCTCCTGCTTCTGCCGTGCACTGCTGTGCGGCTCACAAGTAAAGCGCGTGCGATCGGGTCAGGAGGGAGACGTGTGTATGAAACCTAAAAGGATCTGGAGTTCAGACTCGATTCCAAACCCCATTATATGCAAAGGTATCCCCCAAAAAAATCCACATCCAGAAAATCCCTGGCAGATAAGGGACACTCGGGGGGGGCGGCGTGTAATTTCTTAAAGGGAAGCAATGTCACAGAATTATTTATTTTTCAGCAAAAGGAAGCAAAGGCCCTCACACAGGCCGGGGCGCTGCAGCTCCTCTTTGACCTGCGCTACATAAGCCTCGTCCTCAGCTCCCGCAGTGAGGATGCCAAGAAGAGCAAGGAAAGCCCCAGGTGTGTGTCTGAACGTCTTGAAACGCTTTCATGTCTCCCGTGCGGATATATTCTGCGATATTCCAGTAAAAATAATGCATTCATTCTCTATTTTCCAAATGGTAAATTCTCTATAAAAGTTTATTTTTAAAAAAGATTTTAAATATTACATTTACAATTTGTTTTTATTCGCCCACATGTAATATTTACTTTGTAGATTATATTAGAAAGCGGCAATACAGACCCCAGAACGCTTTATCATATTAACCCCTTCACCGCTGAGCCATTTCACGGCTTAAACACATTTTTCTTTTTGTATTTTTTTTTTTTTTTTTTTTCCTTTTAAACATGGTCATGTTTGGTATCATTGGAAAGGTCATGCTCTGGCCTTTCTAATGATACCAAACATGACCCTGCTAGCTGCCAACAGTCGGGAGATATTGGGGTTCAAATGAACCCACTATCTTTCCTTAGGAGTCAGTGAGGACGTTCCCCACACGTCCTCAGCAGTGAAAGGGTTAAGTAAAGGGGGGTAAATGCTGAGCGTGCTTTTTCCAATATAAATGTTGTGTTTTTTTTTCTCTTGTAGAATCCAGCGAGTTGCCGACCAGCTGGAAAGTTACATCGACCCCTTCGACCTGGACGTCTTCACGCCGCACTTAAATGCAAATCTGAATCGTCTGGCGCAAAGGACGTCTGTAAGTGCCGGTCGATCCCGGTTTCCTCCCTGAGGTCTACCTTATTTAACCACACTGGGGCTGATGCATACCTTGTCCCTGCGTTCCCTCGCTGTCCCCCCCCCCCCCCCCCCGCAGGCTCCTCCGGCCGATCGCGGCGTCCTGCTTCCGGGTTCCCTTCCCTGTGCAGGGAGGTTAATGTACTAACGGAAGGGAGATTTCCCATGTTGATCTGCAATACAGAGATACTGGTGGGTTTGGAGGCCTCCTCCCAGTGAGGCTAAACTTCCCCCACTTCAACCCTGGGACGGCCAGAAACCCTTTATTCCAAACACGAGCCTCATCTCCCCATCCCTTTTCAGCGCAAAGACTTGATTTACCGGTGGCAGTGAAAGGCACCTCTTTATTCCCTGCGCAGGTCTTGCTTGGGTTACTGACAGGAGCCGAAAACCAGTTCACCAGTAGGAGTTCTTCGGTGGGATTGCAGGAGACCCACAACGTACTGCCGCTGGCATCGAGCCAGATACGGTAAGACTCCGCATTGTGCCAGGCGCAAGTGAGACAAACTATCAGTCCATACTGTTGCCTATTGGTGTGTCCACAAAGGAGCCAAGAGAGGCAGCTGCAACACCAACATTTTCATAAAAAAAAAGCCCTAAAATGATCTAATAATCAATTTCACTCCCAAAACCTGCTCCAGGTCGCCTTAATGAAACAGCTTGTACAAGTCACGTCTGGATGAATGCCCCCGCTGCCAGTCTCTGGATGGTGCAGGTCTCTTTTATTGGTGGCAGCGGTGGGATTCTGGGAATATTTGTATATTGTGTGGATGAATGCCCCCGCTGCCAGTCTCTGGATTGTGCAGGTCTCTTATTGGTGGGATTCTGGGAATATTTGTGTATCGTGTGGATGAATGCCCCCGCTGCCTGTCTCTGGATGGTGCAGGTCTCTTATTGGTGGCAGCGGTGGGATTCTGGGAATATTTGTGTATCGTGTGGATGAATGCCCCCGCTGCCAGTCTCTGGATGGTGCAGGTCTCTTATTGGTGGCAGCGGTGGGATTCTGGGAATATTTGTGTATCGTGTGGATGAATGCCCCCGCTGCCAGTCTCTGGATGGTGCAGGTCTCTTATTGGTGGGATTCTGGGAATATTTGTGTTTCGTGTGGATGAATGCCCCCGCTGCCAGTCTCTGGATGGTGCAGGTCTCTTATTGGTGGCAGCGGTGGGATTCTGGGAATATTTGTATATTGTGTGGATGAATGCCCCCGCTGCCAGTCTCTGGATTGTGCAGGTCTCTTATTGGTGGGATTCTGGGAATATTTGTGTATCGTGTGGATGAATGCCCCCGCTGCCAGTCTCTGGATGGTGCAGGTCTCTTATTGGTGGCAGCGGTGGGATTCTGGGAATATTTGTTGTGTATCATGCGAGTATTGTTACCTGAATTTGCAGGAAAGGCCAGGCTTGCTCCGTACAGAATAACCAGCTGAACTCACAGGTCACATTCTTCAAATTAACCCTTTCCTGCTCTGTTTTTAAGGTTTGGTCTCCTGCCTCTCAGTATGTCCAGTTCACGTAAATCGAAGACCCTGAGCAGGACGGTAGAAGATGTAAGAGCACAGGTGGGTAAGGTCGCTCTGAGGAGGGTGAGGGATGGGTTATATGTGTGTTTTCTCGTTTTAAATAATTAAAGGGCTTTTTGGTTTTTTTCATACTCGTGTTACTGGAGCGCGTAATAGATTTATTTTCGTAGCTTTACTTAATTGGTGTTGATTTTGTTTCTAGCTCCTCTCCTCCAGCGATCTCCTGCTTTAGGAATCCCGAGCTGCCTCCTCTGGGTATTTAACGTGTGTGTGTGTGTGTTTTTACCTGCTTTTTTTTGAGCTCTGAAGCTAATGCTAACATGGCGTGGTTTGATGTGGTGCCACAATGCACACCGTATTAACCAGACCACTTTATAAGACCCCCAGCTCCTTGATCGTACCCAATGCCAAAGCTACTCGTTGTACTGAATAATCTAGACAGAGCTTGCCCTTTAAACCAGCATGCAGGAGCTAGTCATTGACGCTGCAGCGGTGGCTCATATGGTACCAGTTAGCTGCTGGCAGGGGTGGCAAGAAGTATGATGCAAGTACTAATATAGCAGTGCTACAGTGACAGCAGGGCAGGAGCCAGAGCAGCGGGAGCAATTGCTAGCCAGGACAAGGTGACAGCGGGGCTGGCCTGGAGCAATGGCTTGCCAGGATACAGGCACTAAAGTGATGGATGAGAGGGCACAGCTGCCCGCATGGTGGGGATGGAGTGATGGCTGTGAGTGCGCAGGTACTAGTTAGTAAGTTCCTTTTATTTAAACTTTCGTTACTGTAGATCCTGGGGTCTGTCGTTTTTATTACCGGTACAAACCCTCTTTATATATAGAGTTTGGGGGGGGAATAATTATCTAATTTTCCTATTTCATGACAAATATAAGATTTTGATTTAAAGACGCGGAGGCGAGTATGTGCATCTCTGCCTTGCCTTATGCTCACAGCAGCAAGAAAGGAGATCTAGTTAATAATTTCTCTGGTCACCCCTGACCAGAGATGTTGAAGTTCACCCTCACTGCCCTAATGTCAAGGTGGTATCTGGCACGAGCCGTGGTGGGACCTGAAATTAAAGATCTAAAGCCCTAAAGCGTGCGGGATACAGCTGGAAACGGTGAGCAAGTGGTAGCAATAAAAACATGACAGATACATAAAGTCCCGTTTTTTTAAAGAAAAGACTGAATAGACATCGCAGGCTTAGTCCTACTGGAAACAGAGTAAACAATGCTGTGGATGATGGGCGTTGTAGTGCTGGATGGTAAGGCAGGATCAATAGGGCTCTGGATCACTGGTACGCAGGCAGAGTACAGCAGGGCAAGGTCACAGGAACCCGGGCAAGGCTGAGGGTGATGAGGAACTAGGCAAGGTTGGATCCAGAGTAGAACCAGCACCTTCACTGTGACTCAATACTAGATCTTCGAGTGATGGCCGTGACTGCCTTTAAATGGGCTAGCGGTCTCCAACAGGTGAGTATAGCGAGCAGTGCAGAAACCCGGGAGAGGAATGCCGTCCATGGACCTGAGTGGGGGAGGAACGCCGGGATCAGGACAAGTGTGACATTAACTAGCCCTCCTGTGGGCTCCCGGGCCCGAGGCATGACACCTAGACCCCCTCCCAAATAACTCCTCCAGGCCAGCCGCCACTTAGTGTCACAAAAGGCCTCAGCAGCTGCAGCAGCATATCCTGAGTGTCTCTTTGTCCTGCTTTGCACGCCTGGCACTTTGATTTACTGATTTTACTGTGTGAAATTGTGATGATAGACTCGCAGAGCCTCCCAAAAGTGTGTGGCGTCTTGGTGCTCGATGTCTCTCGCGGGCCGGCGGCAGGAAGGTTAATCTCTGATCGGGTGTGTTTAAACAGAAATGTGGTCGAGTCAGACTCCTCGCGCGACTGAACCCTGTGACGGCAGACGCTCCCTGGCTCCTGTTCGTTTTACGTGCTGGCTGGGAGTGATGGTTATAATGGTGTAAGCTCCTGGGCCGCTCGGAGCAGAGAGGATCCTATGGGAACGTTTGGATAAAATGCAGCATCGAGACCAGCCTCACCAAATCCTCCTCTTTGCCCCACAGGAACCCACCATCATGCCGGCACCTGAGGAAAGCTTCCGCCCGGGCTCCTTGTTCAGACAGCTGGCCACGCAGGAGGAGGACACGCACACCACCTCGCTCTTTAAACTGGGTTGGCTTTCGAGTATGACCAAGTGACCGGGCACGCTGCACAGACACTATACCACTGACAAATCAAACCGTTTGTACATAAATCTGGACCCGGCGTCTTCTCCAGAACCTGTCCTTTATTTATAGGGGAGGAGCTTCACCAGGTAATACAGGGAAAGATGGAGGAGGGAGACGCGACACCCCACTTTTACGCTTTATGGACACAGACCTCGCTACTACAGGAGCGGACACAAACAACTTCGAGCGGGGATCTCAAACTCTGCCCCCCCCCCCCCCCATGTGTCTGAACTACACCTCCCATGATTCTCTGGCCATCAATTTAACTCAAAGAATTCTGGGAATTGTAGTCAATCCTCGGGGGGGGGGGGGCGCTGCTGGCGTTTCCCGAGATCCCTGCCTTAAAGAGACAGTTTAGGCTAGGGCTGTCAAACTCCATTCAATTCAAACTGTTGAACTGCAATTCCCATGATTCCCCGGCCATCTATTGCGTTCAAGGAATTCTGAGAGTTGACGACCTCAATATCTGGGGCAGCTGTGAGTTTGACAGCCCTGCTCTAGGCACTATATACAGTCAACATAAATGGAGTCGTCGTCGCACCTTTTAAATATCCTCTTTTTCCTCAATGTAAGGGGGGGGGTGCGCTTAGAGGGATGATTCAGCCCTCATCCCCTGCAGGAGCTTAGATCCAGGGTCAGCAACCTTGGCCCACTCTATGCGATGAAGCTATGTTTCCCTTAATAGCTGAGCATCATGGGGAATATAGTTCTGGGGGGGTGGCGGCAGGCAGGGAGGCAAGTTGATTCATGGTTTAGCTCCTCCTCAAACATCAGATCAGTGAAAGTTTCCCTGAGCTCCCCGCATCAGGACCAGGTAGCGGCAATCCATTTGGGTGTCTTCTCTTTTCTTCCCAGCTGTGGGATTGGCTGGGTGCCCTTTACTTGCGGATCTTTAACCCCTTCACTACTGATCCATTTCACCGCTGAGCTAATTTTCTCAGTTTTTTTGCTCATCACTTTTAAACGCGCCCCACATCGTGCTTTATTACAGGACCCAGGCATGTCGTATCTCATTACTATGTTTGTACGTCACGTCACCGCACAATGCTATGACACAAAGTGTAAATTTACATCTGAGGTTTAATCTATCACAGGGTTTAAACATCTTTTCCCTCATTTTATCATCCAGACCTTTTTTGTGGTTATATATTCTATGGGTTACTCTTAAAAAAATATCAGAAATGGAGAAGAACCCGTTACTGTGTTTTAATGAGAAAATACACATTTTTAACCAAAATTGAAGAAAGTCTTTACTTGTTTTTTGGCTCATTGTGTCTTGTGAATAATATGACTACGTATAAAACACTAGACTTCCTCCTTGAGGGGAGGGGAGGGGAGGGGAAAACACTGACCTGAAAATGTATAATTCAAGTGATAAATCCTACACGTGACTAACCTATAAGGAGGCAAATAACGCACAAGTCAGGATAAAGCCCTTCAACCACCACGTCGTCTGAGACTGACTCTTCACAACCTCAGTGCTGTCAGATTTGTGTTATCGTCACTCGGCCAGACGGGCTGAGGGTAATCGGCACCGACTCTGACCAGTCTATCCCTACTGGAGACAGATCAGGCACAGGTTCACACATCAACCCAAACCTCAAAGAGTAAGACTTTCATCATGGCGCAGAACTCTGTAACCTGATCAGGTGATTATAAAATAATGAGCGACACTCACACGTTCCGGAGCCTCACCAGCTTCCACCTTCAGCTCGTTTCACGCCTGACGCGACCTTCACAAGTCGATGCTCGAGGGGGAAGAGAGGAGGAACCTTTTCCCCAGAAGCCTGGACTGGGTCGTCGTCGTCTTCTTCCAAGCAAATCCCTCAAAAGCGAACACTCGCTCTCAAATAGAAAATAGATGTTTGTGTCCAAACCAAGAAATGATTTAATAAAACAGAATACAATCCACACAGACCACACTTAAAACTACAACCTAACAAAAAGTCCTCTGTACCCCCAGACGCGTTTCACCCTAAATGGGCTTCTTCATCAGTGGCGAAAAATGCATAAATTAACCCAAACTTTATACTAGTGTTTAAATACTTCTTTGGTCCAATACCTGTTCAGCTTTCTTCTGAGTTGATTCTGATCGATGACATCATAGCGACAATCACATGTTCCATGACGCTCTATGAACGTTCTTCCGGCCAGCTTCAATGCTTGCGTTCCAGCCTGGAACTCGTGAGCGAACGTAACCGTGTCTTTTCCCCTCCGCAGATACCGATCGAGTCTCACCGCGATCTGGCCCCGACGAGACTACAGTGTTGTCTTACGTCATCATCCAAAGGCGAGAGAACATCATACACACGTGATAAACCACGGACAAATAAAGCCGTAAAAACCGCCTGAATAAAAATCTCTAATCATCATAAGCAGGTAATCCGCAGCGAGGGGATAAAACCTAACACTGATAAACATCTCACACACATATAGTGTAGCGTTACTATCAGAATCATCCCTTTAGTGAATACAATGTCCTGATATCCCAGAAAACCTATAAAAAAAAGGGAAAACCTCCTATAGCCCCGTGTCGGTGTAAATATCCAGAAACTATACGCGCCATATAAATTATAATAACGCTGAGTAATTCCTGCCGCTATCCAACACAATAAAAACATTATAAATGTACCCAGAATTCCCAGCTACAAGAATTGACACGGCTCTGATTCGTAAATAAACCCTTTGGGGCCCAAAGCGTCGAACCTGAGGATAAAACCGTGTCTTCATTACACCCCTATGGCGAGACGCAGCCGCTACATTAAAGAACATTGGCGTTTATTACCACTTGTTACTTTTGAGGATTCCCCACCAGGTGGCGCCACTCACCGCGACATTATACTTTCTGAAAAAAAACATTTCTTCTTCTTTACGAATTTTCTTAGTAAAATCCTCTCCGCGCCAGTTACTAAAAACCCTTCGAAGGCCCATAAATTGCAGACGGATCGGGGAACAGTCACGTTTTTCATTAAAACGCACGGATACCGCCTGGTTCTCGATGTTTCCTATTCGTTCCGTGGTCGTAGTTCTTGGTGGTCGGGTAGTTCTGGTCACGGGGCAAATCAATAAATCTACAACATGATGGGAATTACAAGAGGTGATTCCTTTCAATCCACACGTCTCCTCATGCTTCACATAATAAGTCCGTGAACCGGCTGGGTGGAGTAGAGGTAACATCACTGCTCTGCGTGGAGAGAACCTGTGGAGACACAGGTTCGATCCCGCCAAGAGCACCTCACCAGTAAGTGTGACACCTAACGGTACATACTCGCCACCCAGGACATACTTGAAAACGAGAGAAATCTCAATGTATCCTTCCTGGTAAAATCCTTTCTCAAAAAAAAAATGTTTTACCCAGATTGTGTTCCTACGCATTTCGCAACGACCACATTGGTAAAAACGTCATCAAGATCAAAATGATTGATCTTCCCGTCCTTACCGACCCTGTTCCCCGACAGGCCTGCGATTTATGTTCCCTAAAAAGGTTTTTATTAAGAAAACGAGTAAAGATACAATGTATTTTCCAAATAGAATAATGTTGCGGTGAGTGGCGCCACCTGGTGGGAAAACCACAAAAGTAACAGAAGTGGTAATAAACGTCAATGTTCTTTAATGTAGCGGCTGCGTCTCGACATAGGGGTGTAATGAAGACATGCAGGGTTATTCAAAGCGAATCAAAAAGCCACCGCACGTTCGGTGACTTTTCGTTCTCTTCAATTCGTTGCGATTTGCCGATCCCATTTCGGCGACCCTGCGGTGTATTCAGCAAGCACCACAGGGTCCCCGAATTGCAGGGAAAGGTCGCCACAAACCCGCCGAAAACTCACCGCAAAACGAGGGTGAACACACACACCGAAACCTGCAAAAACATCTGTATTAACCCCGCCGAACACGCCGGAAAAACCAGAGCAGGAGCCGATCACAAGAAGCGAAGCCGCCGGAAAAAGCCGACACCGCAGACGAATGGAGTGAATAAATTAGAAAACCAGTTTGCTTGAATGTTTGAAAAGTGAAACTCTGTTTCCAAAGAAAATACTGAGCGAAAATGTGTGAAAATTACATATGATCCAATGAATGATAATAAAGAGGGCGGTTACAGAAAAAAGTTTAAAAAAAATAAATATTGGAATTTGTTTTAAAAAAAAAAAATCCCAAAAAAAGGTTAAAAGATCCTAAAAAATCTATAAAGAAACTCTTTACTGCAGAATTTTATAATGAACGGTTTATTAGATATTGAATTAAAACGGGAATATTTTTAACATTGAAGCCTATGGGATTCGCCTGAATAAACCTGCCGAATTAAACCAGCGAATGGCAGGGCAATTCGGCAACTTTTCACTGCAGGTTTGTGTTCTCTGAATAGACAAAGCATTGCTTCTCTGAGGGGATTTCACTGCCCTCGAACAGGCACCAAATGTGCAGGCAATTCGCCAGGATTTGGCGAATTGCCTGCTCTGGATAGCCGAATGGGCAAGAAAGGTAAGCGAACGCTGATTTTCAACGTTCAGTTCCCTTTCGGCAGCCATTCGGATCTCTTTGAATAACCCTGATGGTTTTATCTTCAGGTTCGACGCTTTGGGCCCCAAAGGGTTTAATTAAGAATCGGAGCCGTGTCAATTCTTGTAGCTGGGAATTCTGGGTACATTTATGTTTTTATTGTGTTGGATAGCGGCAGGAATTACTCAGCGTTATTATAATTTATATGGCGCATATAGTTTCTGCAGCATATCTGGATATTTACACCGACACGGGGCTACAGGGTTTTTTTCCCCTTTTTTTTATAGGTTTTCTGGGATATCAGGACATTGTATTCACTAAAGGGATGATTCTGATAGTAACGCTACACTATATGTGTGTGAGATGTTTATCAGTGTTAGGTCTTATCCCCTCGCTGCGGATTATCTGCTTATGGTAATGATGATTATTGATCTTTTTATTCAGGTGGTTTTTACGGCTTTATTCATCTGTAGTTTATCACGTGTGGAGGATTTTCTCTTTGAATGATGACGGAGGACGACACTGGAGTCCAGTCGGCGCCGGGACCCGAGCGGTATGGGCGGAGGGGTTGCATACACTGAAGGACACGGTTACGTTCACTCACGTGTTCCAGGCTGGAACGCAAGCATTGAAGCTGGCTGGAAGAACGTTCAAAGAGCGTCACGGAACATGTGATTGACACGATGAGGTCATCGATCAGAATCAGCTCCGAAGAAAGCTGAACAGGTATTGGACCAAAGAAGTATTTAAACACTAGTATAAAGTTTGGGTTATTTTATGCATTTTTCACCACTGATGAAGAAGCCCATTTAGGGTGAAACGCGACTGGGGGTACAGAGGACTTTTCATGATGTTAGGTTGTGATTTTTTTTTTTTTTTTTAGTATTCAAATTTTTATTTTGAAAAAGGCATCAACAATAAAGCATACAATATATTAGGGTGGCCGCGTAGGGCCAAACAAAAAACAAAAGAAAAAAGGGGGGGGCAAACAGACAATCCAGATGAGCAAAGCAGGAGAATTGGCCGAGTCAGCAGAAAAAACATTATTAGGGGTCCAGGTATACGTGCGGACAGAAAAAAAAAAAAACAGAAATAGGGGAAGGGAGAGCTGGAGAACTGCCAAAAAATATGTGGCATTCCCGGCACACTCTGGTGCCTAAACAGGAAGCCAGAGGCCATGGAAGAGGCCGCATGGCCGGGAGAGCTAGGGCCAAAAGAGACGGACAGAGCCATGGTGCTCACTCTAGCGGCTCGCCCAGTTCATCCCAGTGTTCTGCCGCCAAAAAAAAAAAAAAAGGAGGGGGGGAGGGGAATGGGAGAAAAGAATAAAAAAAACCTGGATCCTTGCAGACAGTAAAAGGGGCCAACCTCTGCAGACTGGTAGCAAAGTCTGAAGATATAGTGTCTCAGCAGGGAGGGGGGGGAATGCAAACAAAAAAAAACTCTTCAATGGACTATCCGAGAATTAGAGTCAGCTGAGAAATAGACAGGGCAAAAATAGAGTCATCAAATAGTGAACTGACAAGGCGGGGGTGTATCAGCATGGTGGAGGTGTCATCAAGAATTCGGGGATGGTAGCGAGGTAGAGCCCAGGATCTAGGTTGTGATTTTAAGTGTAGTCCGTGTGAATTGTATTGATTCATTAAGTCATTTTTTTGGTTTGGACACAATAAACATCTATTTTCTATTTGAGAGAGTGTGTCCGCTTTTGTAATTTTTGTGGGATTTGCTTGGAAGAAGATGACTCCGTCCCGTCTCCCGGGGGAAGGTTCCTCCTCTCCCCCCGGAGAATCAGCTTGTGGAGGTTGTGCCTGGCGTGAAACAAGCTGGAGGTGGAAGCTGGTGAGTCCGATAGCGGCTCCAGAACTTGTTAGTATCGCTCATTAATTTATAATCACGCAATCTGGTTTCAGAGTGCTGCACCGTGATAAAAGTCTTTCTCTTTGAGGTTTGGGTTGATGGGTGAGCCTGTCCCAGATGTCTCCAGTAGGGATAGACGGATCATTTTGTCAAGAGTCGCAAACCGATTATCCTCAGCCTTTCTGGCCGACGAACGATAAACCCAAATCTGACATTCTATTAACTGCGCATATTTATTACATTTTTAAACATTGAATTTATTCAACTTTGTAAAAATAAAAGCTTAAATAATAACTCAAATGGCCGTGTCTAGTGTCTAGTGTCACCGGAAAGTCCAGACTCTGGCCTTCGTTATGATGCCTCACATGACGCTGTAGTACAGAGTGTTTTGGAACTACATCTCCCATGATGTTCAGTTAACGCATTAGTTTGGTGGAGCCTCATGGGAAACGTAGTTCCAAAACATCTAGAGGGTCAAGGCTGCTGACCCCCTGCTGTGGGATGCACGGTAGCGGAGATACAGGGGTCCGAAATAGCAGTAAGTCAGCAAATAAGAGGCCGGTGGTGATAGTCTATCCCTAGCTTCTGAACCACAAATCCCACGATTCCCTGGCCGCCTATAACATTCAGAGACTTCTGAGAATTGGGGGCCAGAGCTCGACATCCCTGCGATAAAGTAACACACCTAATCTAGATCTTGGATATAAGGCAGCGGGTCGGCCTCCTTGACCAGCCAGATGATTTGGAGCTACATCTCCCATGATTCTCAGCTACTCATCAGGCTTGACAGCCTTGTGGGAAATGTAGTTCCAAAACATCTGGAGGGTCCATGTTGCTGACACCTGGCCAGAGACTTGCCGTGGCGGATTCACGTACAAATAGTTACACAATAAAAAGGTTTCCAGCCCGTTAAACAATGGTTATGTAGCGGTAATTAGATATGCCCTGCGTTTCGGTCGAGACGCCAGACTTAAAATCAAGGCCGAACTTGACAAAGACCAACATCTCACCTAAAAGATCGCCCGATCTGATCAATAAAACTACAGACCGAGGAGCAAAGGGTTAACAGCTGGGATGAACACACAACAGGAGGCGCCGTAACCCCAAAGTGCCTTTTTATTTCAACGTCCCGTTCCCAAATAAAAAGGGAGCTACAAAAACACACAGCATGAGTTAAACCAAGCGAAGCGATAGCTTAATCTGCGGGCTCCGTCCCGTTTCGTCTTGCCGTTCCATGCTGCTCCATGGGGGGGGGGGGGGGCGAGATTAAATTAAAAAGAAAAAGTTTATTACAGCCATCAGAGATGACGGAGGGCCGGCCATTCCTTAACGGGCCATCCTGACACTCGAAAACATATTAGAAAGCCAAACGGGCAGCCGAGTGCGGGATTTGCTTTGCCGTAATGACGGCGCTCAGACAAGCGTCCGTTCGCCGGTGGCGAGTCATAGTTGAGTGGTCACAGGCACGCGGACGCGCTGCTGCAAGCTGGAGAAGTGCGCCTCCCGCAGGATTTGGTTGATGTGGACGTAAAGGTCTTGGCTGAGCGCAGACTGCTCCGGCGTGTGGACTTGCTGGAGGGTGGTGGTCCCAGTCCCGGTCTGCGTAGACTCGTTCATGTTGCTACTGTCGCTGCCTGAAGACTGGGAGGAAAGGGAAATAAATGGTTAAACCTTGGATCCAGCGACAAGACAAAGCCAAAATAAACCGTATCAGCATGTCAGCTGCATGAGAAGTCATTTGTAGGAATCCAGAACTCCCCGATCTGTGCAGCGACATCGGCCCTAGACTCCCATCATGCCTGCCGTCCAATGATGCGCATGTGAGGCTGGCGTGCACTCAGCCCAACAGAGGTGATGGTGTCCAAGTGTGGAGTGTCTTTAACCAACGTAAAATCTCACCGAGCAGACCGTTCGACTTCTAATACACCTGATCATCATTCCAGAGAGACTAGTGACCGGTGTTACAGATAAAGCACAGCCGATTTAAAGGGACACTCTAGGCCAAGGCTGTCAAACTCTGCCCCCCCCCAAAAAAAAGGGTTCTGAACTACAACTCCCATGATTCTCTGGCCATCTATCACACTGAAAGAATTCTGGGAGTTGTAGGCATCAACGTCTGGGAGGCCGTTGTGTTTGACAGCCCTGCTCGAGGCACCGCGACCACTTATCTGAATTTAAATGGTCACAGTGGGCAGAGTGTCCCAGGGGGGCAGCGTTCCTAAGCAGAGAGCTTTCCTTCTCCTGGAAGGCTGTCAATCAGCTCCCACTGGACAGCCTTCTGGTGTTTCAATTGGCTTTGCACGGGTTTTGTAAAGGCTGTCCAATGAAGCAGGTGGTCCTCTCTGTTACATCCTGTGCCAATTCCTCTGGTTTTCTTCCACGTTTTAAGCAGAGTGACCACCACTTGAAGACCCCCAGGAGTGTAGAAACACCCCCCCCCCAATAACTTCACTAGGAAGGCACAAAATGACCGAACAACTTTATGAGAGGGGGAGGGGATCCCCCCCCCCAAATTCCTACACCCCTGAAGACCCCTACCCATTCTAAAACGGTAAGAATGTACACCTGCATTTACAGATAAATTGATGGTCTGGGGTCTCTAACAATGACAGGACGGCCGAAGACATCCCAGCCTTACCTCCGTCTCCACCTCCTGGACCGTCTCGCTCCGGGCACTCTTTTTGGACTGGGGGAATGAGGGGACCTCATCACTACTTCGCTGCCTCTTCCTGAAAGAAAGGGACATGGTCACACTGCAGGTATAAACAAACGCCACGCACTAAAACACAGCGCCCTGCACAAACGAGTCTGCAGACTGGGGGAGCGCGCCGAGGAAAGGAGAGGACGCAGATAGAGAGACGCGCCGAGGAAAGAGGACGCGCCGAGGAAAGGAGAGGACGCAGATAGAGAGACGCGCCGAGGAAAGAGGACGCGCCGAGGAAAGGAGAGGACGCAGATAGAGAGACGCGCCGAGGAAAGGAGAGGACGGAGACAGAGAGAGACGTGCCGAGGAAAAGAGAGGACGCAGATAGAGAGAGACGCGCCGAGGAAAGGAGAGGACGCAGATAGAGAGAGACGCGCCGAGGAAAGGAGAGGACGCAGATAGAGAGAGACGCGCCGAGGAAAGGAGAGGACGCAGATAGAGAGAGACGCGCCGAGGAAAGGAGAGGACGCAGATAGAGAGAGACGCGCGAGGAAAGGAGAGACGCAGATAGAGAGAGACGCGCCGAGGAAAGGAGAGGACGCAGATAGAGAGAGACGCGCCGAGGAAAGGAGAGGACGCAGATAGAGAGACGCGCCGAGGAAAGGAGAGGACGGAGACAGAGAGACGCGCCGAGGAAAGGAGAGGACGCAGATAGAGAGACGCGCCGAGGAAAGGAGAGGACGCAGATAGAGAGACGCGCAGAGGAAAGGAGAGGACGGAGACAGAGAGACGCGCCGAGGAAAGGAGAGGACGGAGAGAGAGACCAAATACAAGAAAGGAGAGAGAAGCACTAAGGAGTACGAGACAGTCACATGCTTTGAGAAAGAAGAGGACAGACCTGTTTTAACGCAGGGGGTCTGCAACCTTGACCCTATAGATGTTTTGGAACTGCATATCCCACGAGGCTCAGCCAATCTAATGAGTGCCTAAGAATCATGGGAGATGGAGTTTCAAAACATCTGGGAGGGGCAAGGTTGCCGATCTATGGGTTAAGTAGTGATGGCGAGACAGTCAGTGATGCAAACTGAGAACATGTGAGAAGGTGACGGAGAGAAATAAGTGGAACAAGGCTGGAATGGGTTAAAGAGACACAGGACTGGGAATAGAATGGTTAATACACGCAATCTGACCCACACACCTGCAGATCTCCTGATCCTACAGGAGAGCCGAATCCCTGATCCTACAGGAGAGCCGAATCCCTGATCCTACAGGAGAGCCCAATCCCTGATCCTACAGGAGAGCCCGAATCCCTGATCCTACAGGAGAGCCCGATCCCTGATCCTACAGGAGAGCCCGATCCCTGATCCTACAGGAGAGCCCGATCCCTGATCCTACAGGAGAGCCCGATCCCTGATCCTACAGGAGAGCCCGATCCCTGATCCTACAGGAGAGCCCGATCCCTGATCCTACAGGAGAGCCCGATCCCTGATCCTACAGGAGAGCCCGATCCCTGATCCTACAGGAGAGCCCGATCCCTGATCCTACAGGAGAGCCCGATCCCTGATCCTACAGGAGAGCCCGATCCCTGATCCTACATGAGAGCCGAATCCCTGATCCTACATGAGAGCCGAATCCCTGATCCTAGAGGAGAGCCGAATCCCTGATCCTACATGAGAGCCGAATCCCTGATCCTACATGAGAGCCGAATCCCTGATCCTACATGAGAGCCGAATCCCTGATCCTACATGAGAGCCGAATCCCTGATCCTACATGAGAGCCGAATCCCTGATCCTACATGAGAGCCGAATCCCTGATCCTACATGAGAGCCGAATCCCTGATCCTACATGAGAGCCGGATCCCTGATCCTACATGAGAGCCCGATCCCTGATCCTACAGGAGAGCCCGATCCCTGATCCTACAGGAGAGCCCGATCCCTGATCCTACAGGAGAGCCCGATCCCTGATCCTACAGGAGAGCCGATCCCTGATCCTACAGGAGAGCCCGATCCCTGATCCTACAGGAGAGCCCGATCCCTGATCCTACAGGAGAGCCCGATCCCTGATCCTACAGGAGAGCCCGATCCCTGATCCTACAGGAGAGCCCGATCCCTGATCCTACAGGAGAGCCCGATCCCTGATCCTACAGGAGAGCCCGATCCCTGATCCTACAGGAGAGCCCGATCCCTGATCCTACAGGAGAGCCCGATCCCTGATCCTACAGGAGAGCCCGATCCCTGATCCTACAGGAGAGCCCGATCCCTGATCCTACAGGAGAGCCCGATCCCTGATCCTACAGGAGAGCCCGATCCCTGATCCTACAGGAGAGCCCGATCCCTGATCCTACAGGAGAGCCCGATCCCTGATCCTACAGGAGAGCCCGATCCCTGATCCTACAGGAGAGCCCGATCCCTGATCCTACAGGAGAGCCCGATCCCTGATCCTACAGGAGAGCCGAATCCCTGATCCTACATGAGAGCCGAAGCAAAACGCTGCATCCAAGCACCAAAAACCGATCATACATGAGAGCCGAAGCGCCTGATCCTACATGAGAGCCGAATCCCTGATCCTACATGAGAGCCGGATCCCTGATCCTACATGAGAGCCCGATCCCTGATCCTACAGGAGAGCCCGATCCCTGATCCTACAGGAGAGCCCGATCCCTGATCCTACAGGAGAGCCCGATCCCTGATCCTACAGGAGAGCCCGATCCCTGATCCTACAGGAGAGCCCGATCCCTGATCCTACAGGAGAGCCCGATCCCTGATCCTACAGGAGAGCCCGATCCCTGATCCTACAGGAGAGCCCGATCCCTGATCCTACAGGAGAGCCCGATCCCTGATCCTACAGGAGAGCCCGATCCCTGATCCTACAGGAGAGCCCGATCCCTGATCCTACAGGAGAGCCCGATCCCTGATCCTACAGGAGAGCCCGATCCCTGATCCTACAGGAGAGCCCGATCCCTGATCCTACAGGAGAGCCCGATCCCTGATCCTACAGGAGAGCCCGATCCCTGATCCTACAGGAGAGCCCGATCCCTGATCCTACAGGAGAGCCCGATCCCTGATCCTACAGGAGAGCCCGATCCCTGATCCTACAGGAGAGCCCGATCCCTGATCCTAGAGGAGAGCCGAATCCCTGATCCTAGAGGAGAGCCGAATCCCTGATCCTAGAGGAGAGCCCGATCCCTGATCCTAGAGGAGAGCCGAATCCCTGATCCTACAGGAGAGCCGAATCCCTGATCCTACAGGAGAGCCGAATCCCTGATCCTACAGGAGAGCCGAATCCCTGATCCTACAGGAGAGCCGAATCCCTGATCCTACAGGAGAGCCGAATCCCTGATCCTACAGGAGAGCCGAATCCCTGATCCTAGAGGAGAGCCGAATCCCTGATCCTAGAGGAGAGCCGAATCCCTGATCCTAGAGGAGAGCCGAATCCCTGATCCTAGAGGAGAGCCGAATCCCTGATCCTACATGAGAGCCGAATCCCTGATCCTACATGAGAGCCGAATCCCTGATCCTACATGAGAGCCGAATCCCTGATCCTACAGGAGAGCCGAATCCCTGATCCTACATGAGAGCCGAATCCCTGATCCTACAGGAGAGCCGAATCCCTGATCCTACATGAGAGCCGAATCCCTGATCCTACAGGAGAGCCCAATCCCTGATCCTACAGGAGAGCCGAATCCCTGATCCTAGAGGAGAGCCCGATCCCTGATCCTACAGGAGAGCCGAATCCCTGATCCTACAGGAGAGCCGAATCCCTGATCCTAGAGGAGAGCCGAATCCCTGATCCTACATGAGAGCCGAATCCCTGATCCTACAGGAGAGCCGAATCCCTGATCCTAGAGGAGAGCCGAATCCCTGATCCTAGAGGAGAGCCCGATCCCTGATCCTACAGGAGAGCCGAATCCCTGATCCTACAGGAGAGCCGAATCAAATCAAAATAATCTTTATTGGCAGGACCAAATACATTTTAGCATTGCCAAAGCATATGGGGAGGAGGGGGGTAGTGGGACATATATATGGGGGGATGGGCAAGTCCATGGACATTATCAGGGGTAAGGGATAATGTGAAGGGGGGCGAGTCCGTGTTGGGGATAATCCCTGATCATACAGGAGAGCCGAATCCGTGCAGCCTCGCAAATTCAATAGCTGAATTTTAAACCTCATTTTACATTATTTTGGCCTAAAATGTGCATCTTTCTATCGGTCGCCATTTAGTGAATAAACCATAGCATCTGCACAATCAAGAACTTTTATTAGAAATGAAAAGTCGTTCTGAGCAAAAACACGAAAAACCAGATAACCAGACGGAGCCGATACTGGGAGAAGATCCTGCCGGATGCGCCGGTTACGCGTAAAACGACCCACTTACCATCCAGGGACACTGGATTCATCCCCCAGTCGTGTTCAGAAACAGACACCCCAAAAATAGCATCAGACCCAGCTCGCTGTAACACAGCGCCCCCCCCCCCTCAGCCGGCAGAGGCCTCAGGCGCTTCCTTCTTATTTTACACACATTTCTATTGATTTACACTCTTAATAGGACACTTTTATGTTGGTGAATAGTGAAAGCACCGCAGAGTCGCTGAAATATTGGCTCCAGTTATTCCCCCGAAAAGGCTGCCCGCGATCCGTCATCGGCTACCACCCCCGAAAAGGCTGCCCGCGATCCGTCATCGGCTACCTCCCCCGAAAAGGCTGCCCGCGATCCGTCATCGGCTACCTCCCCCGAAAAGGCTGCCCGCGATCCGTCATCGGCTACCTCCCCCGAAAAGGCTGCCCACGATCCGTCATCGGCTACCTCCCCCGAAAAGGCTGCCCGCGATCCGTCATCGGCTACCTCCCTCGGAAGGCTGCCCACAATCCGTCATCGGCTACCTCCCCCAGAAGGCTGCCCGTAAGTGTCATCGGCTACCTCCCCCGAAAGCCTGCCCACGATCCGTCATCGGCTACCTCCCTCGGAAGGCTGCCCACAATCCGTCATCGGCTACCTCCCCCAAAAGGCTGCCCACAATCCGTCATCGGCTACCTCCCCCGAAAAGGCTGCCCACAATCCGTCATCGGCTACCTCCCCCGGAAGGCTGCCCGCGATCCGTCATCGGCTACCTCCCTCGGAAGGCTGCCGGTAGTCGCTATCGGCTCTGATAAAATGTTTGTTTATCCTCAGGTCGTGGTTACCGGCTACAGACGGGAAACGTCAGGCACGCAGTGCGCAACTATTGCCATCTGAAGCGCCCCCCCCCCCCTTGACTTACCTGCTGTCAGGCAACATTTGGGCTCCGGAAGTCCCGGCTGGACCGAGTTTGTCAGACCCGGCGCCTTGCGTGTCCAAAGAGGGCCCGGTGGCCGGATGTCGGCTTGACTCTAGATCTGCCCCTAAATAACTGGAGCTTTGGTCCTGGAGACTGGGGGGGGGGGGGAGATAGGTTACTGATTGCGGCCCTGGTCCTGCTTCAGATCCCTGGGGAGCCGTTACTTAGAGCACAGGGGGGGGGGTGTATTATGGGGGGGGGGGGTCTGCGTGGCTCCAGTAGATTGTGAGTTCCTACGGGAATAGGGCCTCGTCTCCTCCTGTACTGTTTGTCAAATGTTGTTCAATGTATTGTAACCCTGTCTATACTGTGCTTATTGTACAGCGCTGCGGAATATGCTGGCGCTTTATAAATAAAGAATAATAATAATAATAGAGGTCTAGGCCCAGAGACCCCAGTAAATACAGATCTGACTCGGATACAGGGGTTGGGGGTCTTGTTATGATAGAGGGGTCTCAGGAGACAATGGGCCTTGTTATTAGCTGGGTGTCTTTTTATTGGGGGTCCTGTGTTTGTGGGTCACTGAGGGCAGGGGGTCACAAGAGTCAAGGGTTACTGTTTTTGGGGTTACAGAGGGCTAGGGGTTCAGATTTGTGGATCACAGGAGTCTGGGGGGGTTCAGATTTGGGATCACAGGAGTCGGGGGGGTTCAGATTTGGGGATCACAGGAGTCGGGGGGGTTCAGATTTGGGGATCACAGGAGTCGGGGGGGTTCAGATTTGGGGATCACAGGAGTCTGGGGGGGTTCAGATTTGGGGATCACAGGAGTCTGGGGGGGTTCAGATTTGGGGATCACAGGAGTCTGGGGGGGGTTCAGATTTGGGGATCACAGGAGTCTGGGGGGGTTCAGATTTGGGGATCACAGGAGTCTGGGGGGGTTCAGATTTGGGGATCACAGGAGTCGGGGGGGTTCAGATTTGGGATCACAGGAGTCTGGGGGGGTTCAGATTTGGGGATCACAGGAGTCTGGGGGGGGTTCAGATTTGGGGATCACAGGAGTCTGGGGGGTTCAGATTTGGGGATCACAGGAGTCTGGGGGGGTTCAGATTTGGGGATCACAGGAGTCTGGGGGGGTTCAGATTTGGGGATCACAGGAGTCTGGGGGGGTTCAGATTTGGGGATCACAGGAGTCTGGGGGGGTTCAGATTTGGGGATCACAGGAGTCTGGGGGAGGTTCAGATTTGGGGATCACAGGAGTCTGGGGGGTCCTGGTTTTGGGGGAGGTCACAGGAATCTGGGTTCCTGTTTTATTTGGGGGGGGTCACAGGAGTTTGGGTTCCTGATTTTGGGGGGGTCACAGAAATCTGGGTTCCTGTTTCGAGGGGGGGTCACACGGGGTTAGGGTCTATGGCTCACGTGGGTCTGGGCCTGAGAGCTCTAGTGTATACAGCTCTGGATTCTGGGGGTCCTGCTATCAGCCTGGGCGCCCAGCTAAGCCCCCCGGGTTCAGGCAGGCAGGGTCTGGCTCCCTGTGGGGTTGCAGGCCTCCTCCTCCTCCTGCAGGCAGCTGTCCGGGCCCGGCTTCCTCTCTCTCTCGGTTAGGGCTGTCTCTCACCTCCTCTCTCTGACTGTCACTCGCTGTCCTGTCTGTCTCTCCCCGAGGCCCGGGCCCCGGCCTCCCCCTGTGCAGCTCATATCCCCCTCCCCCACTGAGAGACCGAGGGAAGAGGCTAGTTCCTGGCTCCAGGCTTACCCTGTGACGTCATGAACCATGTGAGCAGGAAGTGGCAAGCAGGGAAACAGTTGTGTGAGGTGCAGTGTGACTGTGCGCGCGGCAGAGGGCGCTATACAGCCAGAGTTCATTTAACGCCCCACCCCTCCCACAACGTCACGGCCACAACACACAGGTGATTGGCTCAGGCTCTGGCCCTCGTGGGGATGAATGCGTGTTCGCAGCTGCGCGGTTTTTGGAGCCTCGGCGGCCTCCGTCCAGAAGCCGGAAGTGAATGGAATGGAACGCAGAGCAGAGGCTGCCATGGGGGTGGGGGATCTGTTCGGTCAGGAAAGAGAGCGTCTTCTATACACTGAGAGGGCAGGTTATTATCACCACCTGACTTTTTTAGGCAAATTAGCTATAATTTTTGCTCTGAAGTTGCTGGAGGGTCAGACCATTATAAACAGGGGAGCAGGGCGTTTACCGCGACAGTAGAAGTGATTTTTTTTTTTATTTTTTCTGAAGATATGGGTAAACAACACGATTTAACCGTGTTTGAATGTGGGATGATTGTTGGCGCTCGGAGCGAGTATCAGCAAAACCGCAGAATTTGTTAAATGTTCAAGTGTTTAAAGACTGGACTGTCAGCCGAAAATCTGTGTATGAACGTGTGAATTGTGGCCGTCAGTGACTAGTCAATGTTAGGGCAGAATGGAGAGACTGGTACAAGACAACAGAAGCGCAACAGTGCGTGAAATGACTGCAGATCTTAATCAGGGATCCCCTCAAATGATCTCTGAACACACTGCGCGGCGTACACTGCATCGTATGGGATATGGAAGCTGAAGGCCTGTTCCAACACCTTTTACTGTCTGCAGTGAACAAGATAAAACGTCTCCAATTTGCACAGGAACACATGGATTGGACAGTCCATAGGGATGCACCGATACCACATTTTTAGGACTGAGTACAAGTACCGATACTTTTTTAAAGTACCCCCCCCCCCCCGATAACGAGTACCGATCCTTTTATTTAAGGTCATGTGACGCTTTCCAATAAATAATTTAGGATTTTATCGAAAGCCTGTCCAGTTTATGTTTATATTGAAATGTATGGCCAGAAACCCCATTTACCCCTTGCACACACCTCCACTCCGATACATGTACATACATACATTACACAGACCTCAGACCAGACATACCTATATATATGTGTGTGTGTGTGTGTGTGTGTGTGTGTATATATATATACACATACACACCTATATATTACTCAAACCAGACCTATGTAACTCAGACCAGAGTAAAATATATATATATATATATATAAGAGCTGACTACTCCCATTTGGTGTGCACCCCTCCCTGTTCACAGCTGCTCCACCATGACAGCCTATAAAGGCCTAGAGCTGCTGGGGAGCTCCAGGGTGAGTTGATCCTGTAAGTGCAGATTCGGTCAAGTTAGATAGGACCTGTCAAAGATGGGGTACATTGGTGACTGTGACAGCTTAAGCAAATTATGATCATAGCTTTGTGAACTGAATCCCCATCATTTTACCTCCAGTCAGGTTTTTTGAGCATTTTTAAAACTGTGGTTTTTTTTGCCACAGAAAATGATGGAAGAAGGTGGTCAATAATATGGAGTGCTCTTTCATGGTGTTTTGTGTTTGATCTCTTCGATGCACCCGCTTAGTTTTGAGGTTGAGTGCAACCTTTTGCTGTTTTGTATTTTATATATATAGAGAGCTGACCACTCTTGTTTGGTATGCACCCCTCCCTGTTCACAGGTGCTCCACTATGATAGTCTATAAAGGCCTCGAGCTGCCGGGGAGCTCCAGGGTGAGTAGATCCTGTAAGTGCGGACTCGGTCAAGTTAGATAGGACCTGTCAAAGATGGGGTACATTGGTGACTGTGACAGCTTAAGCAAATTATGATCATAGTTGAAAACGAGAGAAATCTCAATGTATCCTTCCTGGTAAAATCCTTTTATAAATAACTGAATCTCCATCATTTTACCTCCGTCATGTTTTTTGAGCATTTTTAAAATTGTTTTTTTTTCACAGAAAATGATGGAAGAAGGTGGTCAGTAATATGGAGTGTTCTTTCTTGGTAATATATATATCTCTATCTCTATCTCTCCATACCAGACCTCCGACCAAATGCTGAGGAAGCTGGCCGCGTGCATGAAAAGCACTTGGCCAGCGTTCCCCTCCGGCGGGCCGCATTACCAAGCGGTGGGTCCGGTTGCGGGGCTGTGATGCGATCACGCGGCCGCCGGGCGCCTCTGTGACACTGTCTCCAGCCGAGATTCGCAAGAGCCTCCCGCGAAATCTCAAGACAGCATAAATAAATTCCAGAAACCCACGTATTAAATCAAAAAGTGGATTTATTCCGGCACCAACAAAAACGACGTTTCGACCAGTACTGGTCTTTGTCAAGTCTAGACTTCACAAAGACCAGTTCTGGTCGACACGTTGTAGAGCTTCACGCATTAGTTACCGCACCGCGTCGAACGGCAACTTGTGATGGTGCTGATCTTTTGCACGTTTTGTTCCACTGGTTTGCATGTCCTATACTTTGTATGGAACGTACAAACCTGCATTAACCCTAGAATGACGGGCGATTCCATATTGTCATTTGGGCTGGGATCGCAGAGATTGTGCCGCCTAAAGCTGGGTATCCCTTTACACCGAAGGGTCTGTTCACAAAACACCCAAATTGTGTGCTATTTTGGTGATTCCATTCCACCAAAAATATGTTGAATTCACTATTTAGCGAATGGTCACCAAAGCCATTATCAGACGTCGGCGAAACCTGCTGAGTTGCACCTATGACCACCAGAATGGCTTCAGTCAATTACGCAGACCTGAATTTTTCCTAATAAGTATAAATATGTCCAAATAATAGTCTTTTAAAAACAGAAGAAACAAAGTTGTCAAAATGGTGTGCTAAATAATCAGGGTTCCTGCTGAAAATAAATGCCGCACTGCCCTTGGCTCGAGCCCACTTTGGGTGCAAGGTGACGGCTTGCGGTCAGCCTAATGTGACGGCTTGCGGTCAGCCTAATGTGACGGCTTGCGGTCAGCCTAATGCACCACAACCGATATTATGCGGCTGATTCCGGGGAAGCGACAGTACTTCCCAGGTGCCGCTGGAAAGCTTTCTGTTACCCTTATGCCACTGTCCAAAAAAAATGCCATATTCCACGCACAGGGGACGGAGCGACATCAATGATAAAGTATCCTGCGGCTGGCTGGGTGTATCCGGGACTTGGCTCCAGAGGAGCGGCTGTGCTTCCTGGGTGGAAAACAGAGGCTGGATGATGGTGTCCCCGGTGGCGCGCCCTCTCAAGAATCCCCTCAGGTCAGGCTCCCCCTGTGATGGACAAATCCTTACAAGACCGCCATTGTAGGGTCAGGAGCCGATGGACCGCCCGGGCGGAACGCAAGTGGGGGTCTGCCGGGCCTCATCCGGCGTATACTTGGAGCTGATCCTGGCTCGTGCCCGGGTAGGGGTTAAAGTCACACAATACACACATATAATGGCTGTCAATTTGTCTGTATTTGGTGAATAGACGAATTAACCCGACATTCACCTGCAGCCTCTGATTCGGGGGTTAATAAATAACCTCTTGAGTGTAAAATACATTCCTGGCATCAATACTCGCCTCCCAGACTCCCGCGAGGTCCTCAGCGTGATCTGCCACACAATGCAAGAATATCTGGTGCAGATATCACAGTGACGCGTGTAGGAGTCCTATGGACTACAGAGTGTATTGCGCGGGCAGTGACCGGCGCCGCTCAGACTGGTAGCGATTTGGCATAAGATGCCGGACGCTTCTACTGGGATGCCCGCAGTAACCCTCTCACACGAATGTGTCCCGGGAGCGGCAATCCTAACACCCCGCGCTCGCAGGTTACTGTATGAGAGCCGACTCATATTTATAGACCTTTTATTTACAATATTTGGAGCCGGGGAGGGGGGGGGATCCGAGTCAGATTAACCCTACAATAGCTATTGAAAGTCTAATCTGATATGGGAGGGGGGGGTGTACAGTGAGATTCTGTTTCCACTGGCCAGAGCGAGTCCAAGGGGTGGAAGGATAGAGAGGATGGGTTAGCCGGGCAGAGACGCGTTGGGGTGAGTGGATCGGAGTCAGTGATATTAGTCACATGCAGGTTGCTACGAAAGGGACTATCGTATACCTTGCAGCTCCTATCACTCACAGGCATCTCCTGAATATACAGCGAGTGATAGGATGAGCTGCAATGTATCTGATAGGACCCTCACAGCAGCCTGCAAGCATCTCCTAACAATCACATGCATCCCTACTACATATGGAGTGATGCCTGACAGTGATGGGAGTTATATGCAGGTTGCTGCTCCTCTAAACCTGTATCCTATATACCTTTTCAGGTGCTGTCACTCACAGGTAATCCCTGCATATACAGTGTGGATGCCTGTGTGTGATAGGAGCTGCATTGTATCTGATACAGCCCTTACAGCAGCCTGGAAGCATCTGACACATTGCTGCTCCTATCACTCCCAGCCATACATGATGCATATTTATGGAGATATATCTTGTGTGACCTGTGTGTGCTGGGAAATATCTGCAGCCTGTGTTGTGCTTTGCAGGGGTGTGGGGGGCGTAGGAGGTCTATTGAAGCTGGTAGGAATAGGAAGAGTGGTGGAGTCGCTGCTTCCTCTACCAAGATGGCCGCAACAGAATGCCGTTTGACCCCGAGAGCGCCAGCCAATCGGCTTGAGGCAGAGCTGTGCTCACGTGACATGAGTAGCCTGGAGGATGCCTGTTGCCTGCAGCATGGGTGCTGTGACATGTGGAGCTGCTGAGACAGGGAGGATGGATTGAGGAGCTGCTGGAAGGAGCTGGGTAATACAGGCAGCAGCATGATGTGTCACACAGGATGTGTCAGGGCTGAGCTGACCCAGCACCTCTTTTCTATGCCCCCCCCCATACACAGCCTGACCTCATAGAATGGACTTTCTGCCTTTTAATTCCTGTGTCAAAACCAAAATATTCTCCCTCCATTATTAATCTCCTGCCTTTACCTGGTTGTCCCGGTGTAATAGCAGAGTCCGCGGACTTCTCCCTCCTGACCTGAAGGCGAGGGTCGAGTCGAGAGAGGGGGGGGGGGCAGGTTTTTTTATCGAGTAAACTGAATTCCCGTTTAGTCGACAGACTGCAAAGCTTTCATTCAGACGGTGAAATATGTGTCTTTATTCAGGCACGAGAAACGTATCTTATTTATTATAATGGAACGTGAAAACTCAGCCCACATATATATATATACACACAGACATCATCATGGGGTTTGAGTGTCAGGTGGGTTCCTCCTACTTTGAGAGGACTCAACTCCTGTCTAAAGGCTTTCCTTGACACCTCCTTCTGCTGTGCACTCGCGTGCGGCCGTCACAGACCAGGCTGGGGAGTAAAGCTGGTATGTTTAGCGCAGGAGGGTGAAGTCCGCAGACTTTTCTTTTAAACCGGCCAGAGGCAGGACTTAAATAATGCAGGAAATTATGAAAATGTAAGACTAATAGATTCAGGGAAAAGTGCAGAAACCGCTGGAAAGTCCCGTTTTTAGATGCTAGTAATGACTCGTGCATGATCTGGTGTGTATAGGCTTCACGTGGAGCTGTCACACTGTGGCCCCTGGTGGTCTCCATCGGTCATAATTTAAATATATGGTCTAGAGATGTCCCGATCGGGTCTTTAGGATCGGGAGTCGGTCACAGCAATTTTTGGGTATCTGCTTCTTCAAGCCGGTCTGATCCCAGAGTCTTTGACCTGACGGGCAGCGAGACTCCCAGGCACCCGGATAAAGTCCCGCGGCCTCGGCAGTGGCTCGTGGAGTCTTCTCTGCATGATGGCGAGTCATGGAGGATGCTGGGAAGACACTGCGAGCTGGAGCGACTCTGCGCTCGCTTCCAACGTCTTCATGTCTTCTCCGTGACCCGCAAGTCTGTGTGGAAGACACTGCGAACTGGAGCGACCATCCGTGACCCACGAGCCTGTATGGAAGACGCTGTGAGTGAATCCCAAGACCCCAGGATTCACTTTAGCACCGGTGCAGCTGAGGATCGGGCGATATCGGTTTAGGAATCTGTATCAGCCGATCCCAAATACCGCACAATCGTTTCGGTGGCTCAAGAAAAAACGTGATCGAGACATCATCCCTGATATTCCAGATTAGTAAAGTGGATGCACTCCATGTGGTGGTCTATGAGAAGCTTTGTGATCGGTGGTTGCACTGTACGTTTTGTTTATGTTTGTTTGTTTTTTTTAGAAATGAAGGACCCATCTCCTCCCCCGCCTTCGGAGACCTGTCCCTTCTGCGGAAAGACTTTTAAGAGGCTAAAATCCCACTTGCCTCACTGCAAGGCGGCCGTTCCCAACCAGAAGCAAGGCTCTCCTGCTGCTCGAACTCTGACGGCGAGGGCAGATCCCCAAATCTCAGACACAAAGACCAGCGTCAATGAATGTTCTTCGACCAGTACGGAGAAGACCGGCAAAGGCAACGGGAGGAAAACCCAAACCGGGACACGGATCGAGAAGGTGCAAGTTCAAAACCTGCTGCAGGGAAACGACAACCCCACCACAACATGCAAACCGAAAGGAAACGTCAGTCGCGTTGCTATGGAAAAGACATTGACCCAATTCCCAAAGACACATCGAGGGGAGGCGGTGAACACCAAACCTCGGAAATCAACACCGCTGCCAGATTTTGGATTGACCAGCCGTTGGAGCAGCCTGCATTCTAGCGGTGATGTATCCATTTCCAACAACCAGGAACATTCTTCAGTTGGATGTTCTCCAAGAGCTTCTGCTCTACAGGTGCTACCTGGATCTGATGTGAAGGTCATGTTATTTACACAGTGCTTCAATGAAGGCCTTCTTGGGGACCAAAAGTTCCCAAGTGACGGAAAACCAGATTTAGAGAAACTGAATAACCACCCGGGAACATTGCACAACCACACGTCTTCTGATATGAAGTGCTCCTCCCTATGGCCAGTATGTGATCAGCCCACCATAGATGCTTTTTGGGGGAAAGGAGATGTTTTGGCTGGTGATAAAACTCTGGTTTGGGATCATTTGAAAGGATCCCTGTGTGGGAAGAGTCACTTTAAGAATTGGAGTGAGGCTTTCTACCCAAGTACCATGGTTTCAAGGATGTCCACTCCATGCAGGCTTGACCATGTTCGACTGGGAGAACATATGTTAGGTGACACTTCTGATGTCCATCTCCAGCTGCCCGTGGATACTTGTCTTGCAACAGGATCTGGAGGTAAAACACTGGTGAGAAATGAGCCACCCATCGGTAAAAACCACCAAACTCTTTTGGATTTGACCTCTAAATCCAACATGGAGGTCATCCCTTCCCTGGACGTCAGTGACGCTCCACCAGCTTTCAGCTTTGGAATGCAGTGGATTCCTGAACTCTACCCCAATTATGTTCATATGAGGGTGATCCCAGGAGAGCGAGATGTCTGGGTCACGGAGAAAACCACAGTCCACACCGCTGCGTCCGCAGAACACCAGCCTGGTAACCGGGGTGCGTAACGGCCTCGTCATAAGTACCATTCTGTTAACCTCCTCACACTATATAAATGTATCGGTGTCCGTCAGGAGAGCCTGCAATTAGAATTATTTTTGTGGCATCTGACAGCGGCCAAGGTGACAATGTTGATTAGCTTATTTTTTAACCCCTTTAGTACCGGGTTGTTTTCCATAAATCCACTGCCAGGATAATAATAATGATGCTCGTTTTCACATACAGAAAATTCCCTGTATTTATATGTATTTTTAGGTTATGTTCTAAGTCACCTGGATTTGTTTCCTCGCACTTTGCAGATATCCCGTTACTGTCCAGACCTGTGATGGATGTCCGGCTTGGAGAGCTATCTACATGGATGATGAATCGCCGTTTCTCCATCCAGTCATTATCACGAGCGGTGCAGAGGGGTAAGTGAGCGGGCAGGGACAAGTGAGCAAGTTGTGACCTTGTTACCTTGTGTGTGTGTGTGTGTGTCGAGTCACTTTGAACTTGGGTTATATGGATTTGGGAGGTGCAGGCCTGATGTTCTATATTGTTTCCCTGCCCTCTCCTATGTTGAAGTCACCCTCTACCTACAGTTCTAGGTGCAGGGTGTTTGTGTTGTCTGTGCTTCACGTGAATATTGCTATTGTATATGTTTATCTGTCAATGTGTGGGTCACTATAGCCTTTTCAACCCCCCCCCCCCCTCCAATCTGGAATGTGTTTACATCTGTTAAAAATTGGAGTGGTCTTCTTTTGTCTTGTTTGGCAAACACTGCCCCATTATCAGATACTGTATAATCTGAATCCCCTGTTTATTTATCCCCTACAATCTACTATTGTTCTGGTTTGTTGGGATGTTTAGTGATGTATCTTGGTGACAAGAGTTAATCCCTTTATCCCTGCATTGGGTCATAGTCGGGCAGCGAGGCAGTAATTTTTGAGCAGCAATATGCCAGGGGAGGGAATCCTGATGAAGAGCAGTAAGACGCCAGGGTGTCCTCTTCCATTGACCACCTGGAACTGTCTATTATTCATTAAAGGCTAACAGGGTTATTCAAAGAGATCCGAATTGTGGCCGAAAGGTAACCGAACAGTGAAATTCAGCGTTCGCTTACCTTTCCTGGCCATTCGGCTATTCAGAGAGCAGGCAATTCATCAAATCTTGGCGAATTGCCTGCACATATGGTGCCTGTTCGGTGCCTGTTCGAGGGCAGTGAATCCCCATAGAGAAGCAATGCTTCGGCTATTCAGAGAGCAAAAACCAGCAGTGAAAGGTTGCCGAATTGCCCTGCCATTCAGTGGTTTCATTCGACAGGTTTATTCAGGCGAATCCCATAGGCTTCAATGTTACAAATATTCCTATTTTAATTCAATATCTAATAAACCGTTTATTATAATATTCTGCAGTAAAGAGTCTCTTTATTTATAGATTTTTTTTAGGATCTTTGACATTTTTCGAGATTTTTTTTTGCGACTTTTTTTAAATCGTTTTTTTCTTTTTTCTGTAACAGACCTTTTTATTATCATTCGTGGGATTTTCTATGTAAATTACAGACATTTTCGCTCAGTAGTTTCTTTGCAAACAGCGTTTCACTTTTCAAACGTACGTTTTTGTTTTTTTTCACACCATTCGTCTGCATGTCGGCTTTGTCCGGCGGCTGCACTGCGTGTGATCGGCTCCTGCTCGGGTCTCTCCGGCGTGTTCGGCGGGGTTAATCCAGATGTTTTTGCGGGTTTCGGTGTGTATGTTCGCCGGGTTTTGCGGTGAGTGTTCGGCGGGTTTGTGGCGACTTTTCCCTGCATTACGGCGGCCCTGTGGTGCTTGCTGAATACACCGCAGGGTCGCCGAAATGGGATTGCCACATCGCACCGAATTGAAGAGAACGAAAAGTCACTGAACGTGCATTGACTTTTCGATTCTCTTTGAATAACCCTGTATGTCCTGGTGACTTTTTATAACCTCAAGATCTGCTTGCTGCCTCATTTCTGGGGAACGCTATCATTGCGCTTTCAGTGTAGCTATCCTTAAACTTTGGCTATGTGCTGGAGAAAGGCACGAAAGACTGCTGGTGCGAGAACGGGGGTCCGGCGCGGGAGCAGCGCTAACAGATGTGACCCAGTCAGAGTGCGGAGATCTGTAACAATATTTCTTTTTTTTTTTTCCATTCTGAAGGAACATGGGAACGATACTATAACAAGTACATCAATGTGCGCCGGGGAGGCATCGGGGGGCTGACCATGCTGCTGGCTGGATACTGCATCCTGAGTTATGCCTGGAACTACAACCACATCAGTGAGGTTTATTTATATGTTCAGCGATTTTTGTTTCTGCTCTGCTAGAACGTGATGTAGTGCAGTGTCCGTCAAATACATTAGCAGGTATAATACAGATATGAAGACCCCACGCGTTTCACTTCAATGTGGCTACATCTTCTGCTCCTGCGGAGGCACAGTGAAACGTGTTGGGCTCTCTGGTCTCACGTTTCGGAAGATCAACACTATGTCCCAACATTTGCAAAAATTGTGCAGGGCAATGCCGGTACATAAGGTGCATGTGTTCGGGTCAGGAGGGAGACATCTGCGCAGGGACAGTGCCGGTGCATGTGGTTGGGTCAGGAGGGAGACGTCTGCGCAGGGACAGTGCCGGTACATAAGGTGTTCGGGTCAGGAGGGAGAAGATGTCTGCGCAGGGACAGTGCCGGTACATAAGGTGTTCGGGTCAGGAGGGAGAAGATGTCTGCGCAGGGACAGTGCCGGTACATAAGGTGCATGTGTTCGGGTCAGGAGGGAGAAGACGTCTGCGCAGGGACAGTACCGGTACATAAGGTGCATGTGTTCGGGTCAGGAGGGAGACATCTGTGCAGGGACAGTGCCGGTGCATGTGGTTGGGTCAGAAGGGTGAGACGTCTGCGCAGTGACAGTGCCGGTACATAAGGTGCATGAGTTCGGGTCAGAAGGGAGGAGACGTCTGCGCAGGGACAGTGCCAGTACATGTGTTCGGGTCAGGAGGGAGAAGATGTCTGCGCAGGGACAGTGCCGGTACATAAGGTGCATGAGTTCGGGTCAGAAGGGAGAAGATGTCTGCGCAGGAACAGTGCCGGTACATAAGGTGCATGTGTTCGGGTCAGGAGGGAGAAGATGTCTGCGCAGGGACAGTGCCGGTACATAAGGTGCATGAGTTCGGGTCAGAAGGGAGGAGACGTCTGCGCAGGGACAGTGCCGGTGCATGTGGTTGGGTCAGCAGGGTGAGACGTCTGCGCAGTGACAGTGCCGGTACATAAGGTGCATGTGTTCGGCTCAGGAGGGAGAAGATGTCTGCGCAGGGACAGTGCCGGTACATAAGGTGCATGAGTTCGGGTCAGAAGGGAGAAGATGTCTGCGCAGCGCAGGAACAGTGCCGGTACATAAGGTGCATGTGTTCGGGTCAGGAGGGAGAAGACGTCTGCGCAGGGACAGTGCCGGTACATAAGGTGCAGGAGTTCGGGTCAGGAGGGAGAATACGTCTGCGTAGGGACAGTGCCGGTACATAAGGTGCATGTGTTCGGGTCAGGAGGGAGACGCCTGCAGGCTCTGCTTTTGAATAGGAATATGTTCTGTTGTTTTGTCCTACCTTTTGTACAGCGCTATGGAATCTCTCGGTGCTCTGTAAATACTTGTAATGGTAAAGGCTGGAAATTAATGAGGGATATGTTTGTTTTAACACGAAGAGGGGAAAATTGAAGGAAACATGAGGGTGCCTTTAGCCTCTCTTACCCCCATTAAAGGGATCCATCAAGGTGCAGGTTAAACGCTGTAAGAACAATGCTCACATTATATATAATATATATACAGTATATACACACACACACACAGTACGTCGCAAAAGAGAAGCTTTCACCGTTCATTAGCAGTATCGGCAGATACCCCAATCCTCGGGCTTTGTGTCTCGTGTGAATAACCCGTTTGCGTGCCTTTTAAATTGCTAATGGATTGTCATACATCACTACGAGGCAGCGGGACGGGGTTAATAGTCAGACAGTGGGTACGATAACCCTCGCTTCATTAGCTCCTCTGAATACGTCTCGCCTGATGTTTCTCTGCTTCACGCAGGACATTTGTTACATCAAAGTCTCTCTGTTCTGAGCAGATCATTAGCCGGAGCCGGCCACGCACCAGCCGGGAATTCTTCCTACCCGCCGAGAGGAAATACATTATAAAGTCAATGTTAGAAATTTTGGGGGAAAGAATAGATAAGGGTTTTTTAGGAACCTGTCAGTCTCTCCCTGAAGCTCCGCTAATTAACCTGTGGGGCGGCATGCAGAGTGGGGCGTTACAACGAGCGCTAATGGGAGGAATATTCACATCACTCTTAAAAGAATGCGGCTATGACAGAGACAATTATTTCTCGATGTTGAGTCTCCGTCGCGGCCTGCATTTTATTTCTTGACATTGAGTCTCTGTCGTAGCCGCATTCTTTTATTTCTTGACGTTGCGTCTCCATGGCGGCCACATTTTTTATTTCTAGACGTTGAGTCTCTGTCGTAGCCACATTCTTTTATTTCTTGACGTTGCGGCCACATTCTTTTATTTCTAGACGTTGAGTCTCCGTCGTAGCCGCATTCTTTTATTTCTAGACGTTGCGTCTCCGTGGCGGTCGCATTCTTTTATTTCTAGACGTTGAGTCTCTGTGGCGGTCGCATTCTTTTATTTCTAGACGTTGCATCTCCGTGGCGGTCGCATTCTTTTATTTCTAGACGTTGAGTCTCTGTGGCGGTCGCATTCTTTTATTTCTAGACGTGGAGTCTCCGTCGTAGCCGCATTCTTTTATTTCTAGACGTTGAGTCTCTGTGGCGGTCACATTCTTTTATTTCTAGACGTTGCGTCTCCGTGGCGGTCACATTCTTTTATTTCTAGACGTTGAGTCTCTGTGGCGGTCACATTCTTTTATTTCTAGACGTTGAGTCTCTGTGGCGGCCGCATTCTTTTATTTCTAGACGTTGAGTCTCCGTTGTAGCTACATTCTTTTATTTCTAGACGTTGCGTCTCCGTGGCGGTCACATTCTTTTATTTCTAGACGTTGCGTCTCCGTGGCGGTCGCATTCTTTTATTTTTTGATGGTGAGGACTTCAAGAATTAAGAATTGACAAAAGCTAAAACATCACGTTGTCGGTTTCAGTATATTACGATCGTCAGAGCTAAATCAGAACGATGAAAGATTTAAACCCGTAAAAGAAGCGGCGCATCCCACAAGGGGACCAAAAAAAGAGCAGCGTTTTTGAGCGATCGCAGCAGCTTCCTGTGAGACTTCAGTCACAGCTGAAACATTGTGTGTGTGTCCAATAGAATGTCACCTTTGGAATTTCAGTATAGTTGTGTATAGAGATACGGTCTTATAGGCAGAGATACGGTCGGTGTATACAGATACAATCTAATACATTCTTTATATTGTGCGTCACATTCTGAGCTTCCAATAGGTAAAGATCAGAATCTAGATTTGGGGGGGGGGGGGGCGCAGCAGGTAGGATCAATTCACACGGGCCGGGATAAATCTATGCAGGATGGGTGGGGATGCATCAAGCTGAAAGCTGCATTTTAACCCATTCAGTCACCCAGGACTCACTCTGGGAATAGACATACATGTCACAGTCCATGGTCACCAGGTCCTGTATCGACGTTGCACTTGGTTTTGTGCTTGTGACCGAATGAGCACGTTCGGGATTAGGATTTCCACACATACAGTAGGCGGTGTGGTGATCACTGATTTACAGTGTAATTAATCCCCTCTGAGCTTAAAAGGTGTGATCCTGTGCATCCACAGCCCCCGATCCGATCCCCTGCGCATCCACAGCCCCCGATCCGATCCCCTGCGCATCCACAGCCCCCGATCCGATCCCCTGCGCATCCACAGCCCCCGATCCGATCCCCTGCGCATCCACAGCCCCCGATCCGATCCCCTGCGCATCCACAGCCCCCGATCCGATCCCCTGCGCATCCACAGCCCCCGATCCGATCCCCTGCGCATCCACAGCCCCCGATCCGATCCCCTGCGCATCCACAGCCCCCGATCCGATCCCCTGCGCATCCACAGCCCCCGATCCGATCCCCTGCGGAGCTCGAGCTGCAGGAATTGCAAGACAGGCCGGGTCTCATTATTTAAATTTTCCGGAGTTTTGATCTTCTGCATTGCGAGTGACTTCACACACATTGCAGATTAATTGAAGTCTTCATCGTATTTCCTTTTTTTTATCTTTTGTGCCACAGAGCAGGATCGCAGACGGCGTTACCACTGACGGAGGTTGCTGCATCTTCCGCAGAGCCGGGAGTCTGAGGTCACAGCTGCAATCACAAGTCTGCAATACCGAGGCTCCAACGCCGAGACCCCCGCGGGGGCAGATATGCAATAATTCAACGTTACGCTTGTTCTTGGTTTGTTATAACTTTTGGTTTGTGTTAAATTTTACAGAGAAATAGTTTTGTATTTAACAATATAATAATGTTGCTGTGGGGGTTTAATATCTTTTATTAGTGATTTATTTATAACTAATAAACACCCAGACCTCAGAAATGACACATGGAGGGAAATCCCTGTAATTGCATGAAAAGAGAACAAATGCTAAAGAGATGTCTTTTTAAGGACCTTTTTCTAGCAATACTCGTGCGTTCGAGTTATCTCTCGTGGCCGGGAATTGAGGGCCCAGGATTTATCGATGCTGCAGACTGTTCTATTAAAAGCTTTATTTATAAACAGACCCTCGTCATGGATTTACATGAAGGAACAGAACAAGCATTAAGAATATTTTAACCCTTTCACTGCTGAGGACGTGTGGGGAGTCCTCATTGACTCCTAAAAGGAAAGATGAGAGATATCGGGGTTCAAAGAAACCCCCTAACTGGTGACAGCTAGCAGGGTCATGTTTGGTATCATTAGAAAGGCCAGAGCATGACCTTTCCAATGATATCAATCATGACCATGTTTAAATTTAATAATGTTTTTTTAAAAGACGTGAAATGGCTCAGCAGTGAAGAGGTTAAAAAGGTAATTTGTGGCAACAGTCGCTCTCTTGGAGTGTCGCTGGCTCTTTAACACCAGACCTCTTTACACAGGGCAGAGGCACACTATGGGGGGCAGACATAATGGAGAGAGGACCACTGGCAGTAAAGATGCATTGCAGAACGATGCGGGGGCATAGGCACAAGGAGGGGAAAAACAGGGCAGAAGCACATTGTGGCAGGAGAGGAAACGCTGGGGTGGAGAGAGCCACTGGTGCAAAAGATGAGATGAAAGATACTGGTGGAAGCACGCCGGGGGTTGAGACCTGGAGCAGAGATGCGCTGAATGCTCACGGTGTTTGAGATGTTGTTGCGCCCAGGAAACCCCAATAGAGGCCCAAAATAAATGCAGGTTTCTTTCACATACGGCAGTGCAGAGATGAGGCATCCACATGTGAAAAATCATGAATGAAGCTACTTGTACAAGTGAATAACTGCAATGCTGCTTCATTCATTTTTTTTTTTTACATGAATGAATCTACTCGGAAGGTTCTGTCCTGCATGTGGCGTGCCAGCTGCCCAGTTTCTGTATAATGCTTTGGAAAGTAAAGATATTGACAAGGCTCAGGCAGAAACATTACACAGTCCCACCAATAGAGCACAAGTGATCCTTTTCCTTCATTATGGTTAAAACATGAACTTTATTAATTTATTTCAAGTAATTCACATTCTGATACATTGGGATTAATCATAGGAGCACTTTCTGCTTGAAGACAAAAACATTAAAAAGGGAAGTAATATACAACCCCCTAAAACACGCCAGCTCAGGGCCGCCCCCCAAAAATACGCCAGCTCAGGGCCACTCCCCCCTAACATTCCAGCTCAGGGCCACTCCCCCAAAAACACGCCAGCTCAGGGCTGCTCCTAATCAGGGCCGCTCCCCTAAACCACGCCAGCTCAGGGCCGCTCCCCCAAAATGCTCCTCAGGGCCGCTCCCCCAAAAACGAGGCAGCTCAGGGCCGCTCCCCCAAAAACAGCCAAACACACAGGTAAAGAGGTGGAATCCTGTTCCTTGGCGCCTTAGCATTTTCGCCCCACGAAGGCAAAGCGGGCGTTGGTGCATTTATTAGCGTAATGTCCTCTCTTCCCGCACTGCAAAGTACAAAGAAAATGGGACAAAGGGGGGTTAAAAATCCTCATACCGTAAGGTAGTCCCCCCCCCCCCCCCGTCTGCATGCAAACAGTCTGATAGCGCGCTACTAAAAGGCAACACATACATATATCTTTAATTCTCACAGCAATAACCTGGTTTGGAGAGAACTTACAGGAATCATGGGTAACGCGGAGATGAAACAGGCCACGGATTGGTCAATGGACATTACAGAGCGTCAGCCATGGACAAGTCTTACATTGCTTATTAAGGGTTTATTCACTAAGCTCCGAACTGTGAATTTCAACATATCTGCAATTTCTGGGCAATTCGTCTATTCACCAAAAACGGTGCAATTCGGCAGCACCGAAACTGGTCCATTGGATGCTATTGATTCGTCTTTGGACCCTTTAGTGATCTGTTCTCCGGAGAGCCAAGGCTGAGCTCTGCACTGGTTTGGAACTATATTTCCCATGAGGCTCAGCCATTCCAACAGGTGGCTGAGCATCATGGGAGATCCAGTCCTTAGTCCACTGACCCCCTTCATGTGTCGGTGTACTAGTCTCCATGTGGATTAGATGTACCTTGAAGCAGATGACTTGGTCCAAGGGTCTCAGCCCGCTGGAGATATTTTCTTGCATGCTTCTGAAACGCTCCTGCATCATGCTGATCACCGTCAAGTGAGAGAGCGACGGCAAGTCCAGCATCAGGCCCGGCTGCGTCGGAACCAGGTCTGACTCACAGGACGGTGGAGAGACATTCAGCTTCTGGTAACCAGCAGCATTCTGCAAGGATAAAGAACAATGTGTTATGAAACAACATTTCATATTTACCGAGACATGCAAGTTAGAGCTGTGGTTTTCCATCACGTAAGGCGTGGCGCAGCGCTACGCTACCTAACGGAGGTAAATGAAGACATCAAAACACAGATTTTGTTCTTCAAATATCTGGTATTCCATTGTTAGGACACACAAAAAATCTCACATTTACAAGCCAATAGAATTTTCTCAATTACCATAGTTGAACCCACAAACCTATTTAACTTTTCAGGTTTAGACAAAGACATTCCTTATGCCCAGATTCACGTGTCATGCTTATAGAAAGGGGAGGGGGAAGGGGGAACTTTCTATAACAAGTAGACTATGTTAAAGAAAAGGGCTTATTAACTAAATGGTGTATTTTATTTATTTATAAAGTATTTCACCAGGAAGGATAAATTGAGATTTCTCTCGTTTTCAAGTAAGTCCTGGGTGTATTTTGATAACCTTTTATACGAATAGAACAGGGAAATTATTATTGACTTCAAGGAGACAAGTGGATCATCCTGAGGGGAGACTTCTATAGACAATCTACCAAGTAACCCCCAAATCTTCCTAATTAGGCTTCCTCTAATAGGAGGCACGCCTCCTCTACCACCCAGATTTGGACAGAGGAGAACCAGTTCATACCAACCTTAGCTTGATCAGAAGAGAAAACCAGGTCTGTTTTGGGGCTGAAAGACAAGCAGAGAATACCTGTGAATACGAAGGCGACCCCCCCCCCCCATTCACGTGGAAATCAAACATTATGCTCGTGAATATTCACCCTACTGTATTTAACCACCGTGAACAAATGATAATGGAACATTATATTGACAAAATAATAAATTTCCGACTTCATTAAAGCAACGAGCAAATCCTGAATGACCCATTGGAATAGCATGGTTTAAAAAAGCCGCTCTAGACACCACAGTGACTTCAGCTTGTGAGAGAGGTTAAAGTGCAGAACTGTCCCCCCGCAATCACCATTTTAAAAAGATTATAAAAGCAATTTATAGTTTTAAACAGGGCTTCAAAGCTGAGACTGTAACTCTGCCCAGAACCCCCTTCAATCAGAGAGCCAGGGGATCAGGTTTCCTGACCAATATATCAACAGGGACCACTGACGTACTTATGTGATCGCAAATACGCAAGCAGTACAAGGTCATTTCCCTCATGATTATTGTTTAGTTAGGTGTTGCAACCTGGCCATTACGCGGCTTCTATTGGCATTTACACAACGGCCTTGTACAATAAAACACCTTGGCCCAGAGCGTCAAACTTCAGTCAACCACCCCCATACACCCCCTACATGCTGCTTCACCCCAATTATACCGATACATGAGAGGACATATTAGCCTGAGTGCTATCAGAGGAAGTAATGGAGTCAGAACGTTTTACTGGTCAGAGAACAAGTTTAGGGGTGATTTTAACCTCTGTTTAAGGGTCAACCAGAGCTTTCAGCAATGTGGACCCATACAGCATCACCCATCAACGTAAAGCGTGTCACATTGAAAACACAAACCCTGCATTATGTGCAAAGAGACAAACTTACTGAGCAAATTTACACCGGGGGCCGTCAGGACAAAATCCCACCAGATAGTTTTCGCACATCACCCTGCGGGTGTGCCGGTATTTACACGCTGGACCTGCATCGGAGAGAAACAACGGGGAGAGGGAAGAGCAAAGTGTCTGGTTTAGGCTAGGGTCAGATGAACGCATTTTTCACGTTGTCTGTGAAAAAGTGCGTTTGAATGAATGGACGTATTTTTTCACGGAATACGCGATAGCGGTCATACGATGCGCATTTTCGTCCGTGATTTTGTACGGATCATCAATAAAACCCTTTTTGCGTCTGGACGTTATGTTGGCCGGACATGTGCAGCGTCTGACGTCTCCCAATCACGCAAACACGCCGCTAGCGGACGCAGCGCACTCTGTACGTCAGTAGTAGCGGTTTGACGTTCTCGAAAAAATGCGTTCGTTGGCCACTTGCGTTGCACGGACGAACTTTCGTGCGGCCGTTCGTCGTATGTTCCCCGGCATTGGACGTCATTTGCTGCTAGCACGGCCGTGATTTTGTGCGGCGTGAAAAATGTGTTCGCCTGACCCTAGCCTTACAGCGAGTGATTTCTAACAGCGCACAGACTCAGTGCAGCTGTGTTATACACCCGCACACCCTGAATATATGGAGGAGCCCCTAAAAAGACACCCGCACACCCTGAATATATGGAGGAGCCCCTAAAAAGACACCCACACACCCTGAATATATGGAGGAGCCCCTAAAATCACCCGCACTCCCTGAATATATGGGAGGAGCCCCTAAAAAGACACACGCACACCCTGAATATATGGAGGAACCCCTAAAATGACACCCGCACACCCTGAATATATGGAGGAACCCCTAAAAAGACACCCGCACACCCTGAATATAAAGAGGAACCCCTAAAATGACACCCGCACACCCTGAATATGTGGAGGAGCCCCTAAAAAGACACCCACACACCTGAATATATGGAGGAACCCCTAAAAAGACCCGCACACCCTGAATATATGGAGAAACCCCTAAAAAGACACCCACACACCCTGAATATATGGAGGAGCCCCTAAAATACACCCACACACCCTGAATATATGGAGGAGCCCCTAAAAAGACACCCGCACACCCTGAATATATGAGGAACCCCTAAAAAGACCCGCACACACCTGAATATATGGAGAACCCCTAAAAAGACACCCACACACCCTGAATATATGGAGGAGCCCCTAAAAATACACCCACACACCCTGAATATATGGAGGAGCCCCTAAAAAGACACCCGCACACCCTGAATATATGAGGAACCCCTAAAAAGACACCCGCACACACTGAATATATGGAGGAACCCCTAAAAAGACACCCACACACCCTGAATATATGGAGGAACCCCTAAAAAGACCCGCACACCCTGAATATATGGAGGAGCCCCTAAAAAGACCCGCACACCTGAATATATGGAGGAGCCCCTAAAAAGACACCCGCACACACTGAATATATGGAGGAACCCCTAAAACAACGGGGAGAGGGAAGAGCAAAGTGTCTGGTTTAGGCTAGGGTCAGATGAACGCATTTTTCACGTTGTCTGTGAAAAAGTGCGTTTGAATGAATGGCAGTCATACGATGCGCATTTTCGTCCGTGATTTTGTACGGATCATCAATAAAACCCTTTTTGCGTCTGGACGTTATGTTGGCCGGACATGTGCAGCGTCTGACGTCTCCCAATCACACACACACACGCCGCTATGCGGACGCAGCGCACTCTGTACGTCAGTAGTAGCGGTTTGACGTTCTCGAAAAAATGCGTTTGTTGGCCACTTGCGTTGCACGGACGAACTTTCGTGCGGCCGTTCGTCGTATGTTCCCCGGCATTGGACGTCATTTGCTGCTAGCACGGCCGTGATTTTGTGCGGCGTGAAAAATGTGTTCGCCTGACCCTAGCCTTACAGCGAGTGATTTCTAACAGCGCACAGACTCAGTGCAGCTGTGTATACACCCGCACACCCTGAATATATGGAGGAGCCCCTAAAAAGACACCCGCACACCCTGAATATATGGAGGAGCCCCTAAAAAGACACCCACACACCCTGAATATATGGAGGAGCCCCTAAAATCACCCGCACTCCCTGAATATATGGGAGGAGCCCCTAAAAATACACCCACACCCCCTGAATATATGGAGGAACCCCTAAAATGACACCCGCACACCCTGAATATATGGAGGAACCCCTAAAAAGACACCCGCACACCCTGAATATAAAGAGGAACCCCTAAAATGACACCCGCACACCCTGAATATGTGGAGGAGCCCCTAAAAAGACACCCACACACCTGAATATATGGAGGAACCCCTAAAAAGACCCGCACACCCTGAATATATGGAGAAACCCCTAAAAAGACACCCACACACCCTGAATATATGGAGGAGCCCCTAAAAATACACCCACACACCCTGAATATATGGAGGAGCCCCTAAAAAGACACCCGCACACCCTGAATATATGAGGAACCCCTAAAAAGACACCCGCACACCCTGAATATATGAGGAACCCCTAAAAAGACACCCACACACCCTGAATATATGGAGGAACCCCTAAAAAGACCCGCACACCCTGAATATATGGAGGAGCCCCTAAAAAGACCCGCACACCCTGAATATATGGAGGAGCCCCTAAAAAGACACCCGCACACCCTGAATATAAAGAGGAACCCCTAAAATGACACCCGCACACCCTGAATATGTGGAGGAGCCCCTAAAAAGACACCCACACACCTGAATATATGGAGGAACCCCTAAAAAGACCCGCACACCCTGAATATATGGAGAAACCCCTAAAAAGACACCCACACACCCTGAATATATGGAGGAGCCCCTAAAAATACACCCACACACCCTGAATATATGGAGGACCCCTAAAAAGACACCCGCACACCCTGAATATATGAGGAACCCCTAAAAAGACACCCGCACACCCTGAATATATGAGGAACCCCTAAAAAGACACCCACACACCCTGAATATATGGAGGAACCCCTAAAAAGACCCGCACACCCTGAATATATGGAGGAGCCCCTAAAAAGACCCGCACACCCTGAATATATGGAGGAGCCCCTAAAAAGACACCCGCACACACTGAATATATGAGGAACCCCTAAAAAGACACCCGCACACCCTGAATATATGAGGAACCCCTAAAAAGACACCCGCACACCCTGAATATATGGAGGAGCCCCTAAAAACACACCCGCACACCCTGAATATATGAGGAACCCCTAAAAAGACACCCGCACACCCGGAATATACGAGGAACCCCTAAAAACACACCCGCACACCCTGAATATATGGAGGAGCCCCTAAAAACACACCCTGAATATATGGAGGAGCCTAGAGATGGTCAGGAATTTAGGGCTGAAATAGTGACTGCTCCTATCTAGAGATGCTTTGCCCTAGTTTCATGATGAAATATGTTTTTTTATAAACCATCTGGAAAGCCATGGTTACCCATTGGCGGCCTAGATCGTGAATTTAACCATTTCCTTGTCGTCCTTCTAGTGATATTCAGTGTTATTATTTATTTATAAAGGATTTTAGCAGGAAGGATACATTGAGAGATCTCTCGTTTTCAGGATGTCCTGGGTGGCGAGTATGTACCGTTAGGATAGAAGTTACCGTGTTTGCAGAAGCCCCGGTCGTACCACGGACAGTCCTTGATCTTGGAAGCAGGATCGATGTGTAGAAAGGGACAGTCCTTGTTGCTGCAATCTCCTAGGAGGTAAATATCAGAGGACGCCTGAATTAGGGCATTGTGCCAACATCGACCAAATGAGAGCAAGGGTCCTAATATCTACCAGGTTTTCGGTAAAATGAACATTGGCCAGTGGATGGCAGCAGAGGATCAGACTCCAAATACGATTTATTATACACTTAATAACATTATTTCACTAAAATAGACAGATTGTGGAACGCCGAGCTTTACGACAAAACACCCCGAGGAGAAAAACGCCAAACGCCTCATTAAAATATTGTTTTTTCAGCTTTACAATCATGTTTTAAACCAGGGATGTTAAACACCTGCCCCCACAAAATGTCGCTGAACTACAACTCCCAAGATTCCCCGGCCATCTATTGCTTTGAGAGATTTCTGGGAATTTTGCATTTTAGGCCATCAATATCCCTGACCAATACTCTGTTTATCCGAATCATTCGCCCCAAATCTATTACGGGTCTTAGAACATCATCCACAAAGCTTGGTCGACCTAGAGCTCATGGCCCACAGCCTTATAGATGGTCGAGGACCAATGAGGATGATAGGTCTTTTTTGGTGTGACCTCCTCAGAGAGCCGGAGGGGATAACGCTCTGCTGGCCCTGATGTTATTTTAGCGGATGAGACGTTAGACAGGCAATGTGTGCGAGCCGCAAAAGACACATAGAACTCGAGTCCTGAGATCCAGCCTCAGGTTTGATAGATACAATTAGAGTTATAAACATTAGAGATTCTAGACCAGTGATGGGGAACAGCAAACCAGATGTTTCTGAACTACTTGCCCTATGATGCCCAGCCAGTCACATGTGTGACTAAGTATCATGGGACGTGTAGTTCCGAAACATCTGGGGTGCAGAGGTTCGCCATCACTGGCCTAGACCCTTCCTCCAGCCTTTGCATCATCGACAACAGCTCCAAAAACATACATACGGGGGTTATTCACTGTGACAGATTCAGACGTCACTTGGGCAGTTGCAGGAGCCTGGGGGTAGCCTCCTTCCTACTGACTATGGGCCAAGGTGCTACCTGGAGTTTGTCCAGGGAATACAGGATTTATGTTGACCTGTGTCGTGGGATCCTGGTGGGCACGCCTCACTTATTGTGGACATGTTTTCCATCATGTAGACTGAGTATGGGGGGGGGAGATTTCTCTAGCAGCCAATTTAAGATAAGATTTGCCTAGTGAATGTGTAAACGGTCCACTATTTGAATGGGAAATTGTCCGGTTATTGGATCTGTTGATCTTATCTGTGTTTTATTTATTTATGAAGGGGAGGGGGGGGGTCGTTCCTTAATGGATATACCTGTTTGAGCAAAGAGTGACTTCTGCTGCTGTTACTCTGAACACTGGTCTTGCCCAGTGCCGGTTTAAACTGTCCATTGTTTGAATGTCTCTTCCCATTGTCCTGTTATTGGATCTGTTGATCTTATCTGTGTTTTATTCATGAAGGGGGTTTTCCCTTAACTGATGTATCTGTAGGTCTGTTTGAGTAAAGAGTTCGATCTTCTGCTGTTACTCTGAACACTGGTCTTGTCTAGTGATTTGGGGTAAATCTTTATTATTTTGGGAGCTTGTGCTAAATGTTACTGGTTCTGCCTGGTAATTTAGGGAGGTTTGGGCTGAGATTCCTGGATTTCGGGTTCCAGCTTGGATAAAGCTATAGTCTGATGGAGGCGCACAGTCGGGGTGCCAGGCAGTCCGTCACACTCACAGAGAGCCAATGTTCAAAACAACTCCCAGATTTGCTGGTATGGCATGGCCGATTAACACTGGCGCATCTCAAAACTATAATCCAAACAGCAGAAACGTACATAGTACAGGAGGGGTGGGGTTGCGCCTTTCCCCCGATGGGGCGGCTGCAACCACCAAATGCATCCAGCCCAGCAACATGTATAAAACATAACAAAGAGAAAAAAGTCATTTGCGTTTATTCCCATTATTCCAAACCGCAGAAGTGGCCCGGTAAAGCTTCTCCTGATGTTTGGATTATAATTTTGAGACGTGCCAGCGTTAATCGGCCATGCAATACAGGCAAATTTAGCAACACTGGCAGTGGCATACACCCTGGATAACCCCCATAAAGTGAAAATCTGAGAAACTCACCGAATTTGGAATAAAAGTAACATTCTGGCATGCGAGTCATGTCGTAGACGTGAAGGAATTCACAGTTATCCCCTTTCTTGCACAGACCCCTCAGCCAGTGCTTGCAGACCACGGTCTTCTCTCCGCAAGGGTGGCGGTACGGGCACATGGGACCTAAAATAACCACAATGTATCACAGAGGAAATAAGAAAAGACAGTCAACGTTACCACACTGTCCAAACAGCTGAAGAGGGAGAAGCACAATTTAGGGAATGTCGCCAGAGGCAGGGCTATTCCCGAATTTATTAACATCACGACCTGTCGGGTGATTTCCAGCAACATTTATTAGAGCGTAGAGACTCCTTGCAGGGGTTATATTGCTGTGCAGCTCTGTTATACAACCAAATATATAGTGTAATTCCTAAAAATAAAAAAGAAGGTATTTGGGGCTCACCCTTTTAAACAGAGGCACCCCAGAGCAGGAGGATGTACTGGTGTGATGGATCCCAATAGGCTGGAGAGGATATTTGTTCCTTTCATGAACAGCTGTTGCCAGGTGGACCTTTTTAAAAGTTCACGTGTGCCGCCCAGATGTGCTTTCCCTGCAGTATCTCACTACCAGGCGGTGGACTGGTCTTAAAGATCAATGCAAGAATATCCCATCACTCGGTGACGTATCACAGTTTCTACTCGCCTCGACCCAGCAATGGGCGCCACCATGTTTTGCAGTCCGTGGGCAGAGCTAACTGATTGTCCCTCAGCGTTGACATTAGCGCGGAGGGCCGCCTTGTAGGACAGCTCTCCAGCTCAGTTGTAACTCCCCACTGTGGCATGCCACAGTCACACACGGGACAGCCAATCTTTGACAGGAAATAACTCCCGTTTTCCAGTTAGCAGGTCTTTTTTTGCTGACATATAAAACACACAAAAAGGGAGTGATTCCCTGTCCAGTGAGCCCGAAAGGTTTTGGACTGGACAGGTTCACTATAAATGGAAATTTAAATATCTAGAAGAGGGAAGTTAAGCTTATATAAATATATATGGGGCCTCAGAGGGGTCTGATAACATTATATAAATATATACGGGGCCTTAGAGGGGTCTGATCACTTTATATAAATATATATATGGGGCCTCAGAGGGGTCGGATACCGTTATATAAATATATATGGGACCTCAGAGGGGTCTGATAACGTTATAACAATATATACGGGGCCTTAGAGGGATCTGATAACTTTATATAAATATACACGGCGCCTTAGAGGGGTCTGATAACTTTATATAAGTATATACAGGGCTATTATAAACCATTGTCTGATAACCTATTCATTAACAGGACTATATACAGGACACGAGGTCACCCATTTAGACTGGACGAAAGGAAATTCAGCCTAAAGCATAGGAAGTGTTATTTTACAGTGAGAACAATAAAGTTGTGGAATTCTCTGCCTGTTGAGGTGGTTGGGTCAGAGACTGTACAGACTTTTAAAAAGCGACTGGATGACTTCCTGCAGACACAGAATATTAAGGGTCATAATATTTAATATGTGGGTAAAAACTTCTTGATCCAAGGAGAATCTGACGCCATCTGGGGGCAAGAAGGAATTTTTTCCCAGTGTGTTGCATATTGGCGAGCGCTTCAGACTGGGGTTTTTTGCTGCTTTTTGGATCAACAGCAGTAGGTGATGTGTGAAAGGCTGAACCCAATGGACGCACAACTTTTTTTCGTTGTGTGTAACTATGAAATCAACTCGCTTCCCCTTGAGAGCAAAAGTATGTGAAGGCCCTGAGAACGGGCAACGGCACAAGGTTGACCCACCATAGGTAATGCCACTTATGCTGTTGCCCCCCACAAATCTTGCGATTTTGCCCTTTCTCCAGGGGCTTCACATTATCCCCCTTGTTATACATACACCGCTTACCTTTCCTGCACGTCCCTTTAAGGTAAAACTCGCACACAGCTGCCCCGGACTCTGTATGTGGACAATACACAAAACACAGTGAATTACCGTGTACAGAGCGGCCCTGTTTACATACACACAACAGGTCCTGTAACACACCCGACCCGAATCTCAAAACACCTACGAGAACTCAAACGAGGACGTTAAAATGGGAATAAAGTGGCCCCAATATAAGGATATTCTAGGTTTTTTTTAACTTTCCCTGAATCGATTCAGCATTATAATATATTAGCATTTTCCTCGTTTCCTCCATTACTTCTTTTATCGCTGGATAAAGGCGAGTCCGCGGACTTCTACCTCCTGACCTGAACGCCCCAGATAAAGGTGGACAGGCCCCTCCATCCCTAGTTCGTACCCCATGGAAACCGTGCATGCGCGGTAAACTTACTGTCCATGCCCTCGAAGGGCAAGAGAAAAGCGCCCCTCTGACTTTCAACATCCCTCTCAAAGTCAAACGTGAACATGTCCAGGCTGGCAATGAGTTCCTGCATGGCTGCCGGATCACGATCCGAGGGACAAATCCGGCAGAGGCTTCAAATCCAAGAGAGTCAGCCTAAATTATTATTATCATAGATTATACCAAAACGAGAATTATACAGCTTCCAGTAAATCAGCTTCTGTTATGGTTAACGCGGTGTAATCAACAACAAAAAACAGGGGGGTAAATTTTTTAAAATAAAAAAAACATCATATTTCACCAAAAATAGCAGAAGCTCAGGATTTTTCTTTTAAATAATAATAAATATAATACCCTCTCATACAGATTCCGGTCAATCAATTCTGAATTCCCATAAATTTACCAAATCACCATCTTTTCCTAATTACATATCCACGCTGGTCGTCGACACCAACTGACGACACATAAAAGGCTAGGGTCAAACGAACGCATTATTCGCAGCGACCGTCAAAAAGTGCGTCCGAACGCATTGCCGTATTTTTTTCACAGAATGCGCGAAAACGTTCATACGATGTGCATTTTCGTGCGTGATTTTTTACGGATCGTCAATAAAACACTTTTTGCATCTGGACGTTATGTTGGCCGGACATGAGCAACGTCTGACGTCTCCCAGTCACGCACACACGCCGCTATGCGGACGCAGCGCACTCTGTGCGTCAGTACTAGCGGTTCTGCGTTCTCGAAAAAATGTGTTCATTTTCCACTTGCGTTGCGCAGCTGGACTGTCGTGCGGCCGTACTTCGTATATTGGCCATCATTGCACATCATTTGCTGCTACTGCGGCCATGATTAAGTGCGCCTTAGGCTGGGGTCAGACCAGCGCACTTTTAACGTGCGTTCTGGCGCACATAATTACGGCCGCACTAGCAGCAGATGACGGGCAATGACGGCCAATATACGATGTACGGCCGCACAAAAGTCCGGCCGTGCAACGCAAGTGGAATTTGAACGCATTTTTCTGAGAACGCTGAACCGCTAGTACTGACGTACTGAGTGCGCAGCTGCGGCATAGCGGCGTGTGTGCGTGATTAGGCATGGGTCAGACTAAAGCATTTTTCCCCCGTGAACGTGAAAAAGTGCGTCCGAACGCATTGACGTATTTTTTCACGGAATGCGCAAAAATGGTCAGACGACGCGCATTTTCAGGCGTCATTTTGTACGGATCGTCAATAAAACTCTTTTTGCGTCTGGACGTTATGTAGGCTGGACATTAGCAGCGTCTGACGTCTCCTAGTCACGCAAACACGCCGCTAGTGGACTCAGCGCACTCAGTACGTCAGTACTAGCGGTTCAGCGTTCTCAGAAAAATGCGTTCAAATTCCACTTGCGTTGCACGGCCGGACTTTTGTGCGGCCGTACATCGTATATTGGCCGTCATTGCCCGTCATCTGCTGCTAGAGCGGCCGTAATTATGTGCGCCAGAACGCACGTTAAAAGTGCGCTGGTCTGACCCCAGCCTTAGGAGATGTCAGACGCTGCTAATGTCCAGCCTACATAACGTCCAGACGCAAAAAGAGTTTTATTGACGATCCGTACAAAATCACGCCCGAAAATGTGCGTCGTCTGACCGTTTTTTGCGCATTCCGTGAAAAAATACGTCAATGCGTTCGGACGCACTTTTTCACGTTCGCGGGGAAAAATGCTTTCGTCTGACCCTAGCCTAAAACGCACGTTAAAAATGCGCTAGTCTGACCCCAGCCAAAAAGTGCTTCCAGAAAGGAGTATATATATATATATAAACTTTTATTCAATCTGTGTTAAAAAACATCTGACCTGGTCAGTTTTTTGGTTTGTTTTTTAACGAACCCACAGGATTAGGTTTTTTTAATTATTATTTTTATTTGCGTGCAGACAATTCTCTTTTGCGTATATATTATACGGAGGCCTAGCAACCAGTTTTTATATATTTTTGCCTATATTGATTAGGGTGGTGTGCGGATTCTCGAGAGAGAGATATAGATTATATACACACACACATTCTATCATGGAATCCTCGAGTGCAGGAATTTGTCTTTTTAAAATACCATTAGGATTTTTTTTTCAGCTGGTCGATTCTTCCCAGACCCATATTGCGTCTGTATGTGAAAGACCTAAAGGGTTATTCAGAGAGAGTTGAAACTCAGGAGAATTGTCAGGAGAAGAGAACAATCTAGACCAAATAGCTGATTTGGAACGTGAGATAAAAAAATGGGACAATTTTTCTGGTTTGGCCATTTTGACCTAGAATTTTCGCTTCTCCAGTCATTCTCCTGAGTTTCACCTCTCTCTGAATAACCCCGATAGGGCTGCCAGATCGGCCGTGTTTTCCTGGACACACATTACGATTTCATGCAGAGGGAGAGCACATGGAAAAGTGCTGCCCTGCAACATGTATAATCCATATGCTGCAGGAAGGATATCAAGGCAGGTCACCTGGGATTCCTTATCTGCAGTATATGAATTATACATGCTGCGGGGTGGCATTTTTTCACACACTGCCCATCTGCATGGATAAATTATATGTATCCAGGAAAACATGGCCGTCCTGGAAACCCAGGCATTAGATGGGCGGCACATGAAAGTGCTTCCCTGCGGTGAGCAGAATTCACATCACCTTATCTCGTTTGATACCCGAGAACAGCCTTAATTAGCGTGTAAAGGCAGGGTAGGAATGCTGCATGCCGCAGGGAAGCAGCAGCTTTCATGTGCTGCCTGTCTGCATGTTAAAGTGTGGGGTGCACCAGTAAACATGGCATGCCAGACAATACAAGTGACAAAAGCGGAATAGAAAACTCGCTTTCTCCTAGACGCACAGTCAGGCTACGGTTGCCAGATCAGCCATTTTTTCTTGAGCACATATGATTTATTCATGCCGATGGGCAGTGCATGAAACACGCCTCCCCACAGCATGTATAATCCATGTATAATCCAAATCTGAGATCAAGAGGAATCCCAGGTGACCCGCCTCGCTTTCATTTCTGCAAGTTATGACTTATACATGTTGCAGGGCAGCACTTTTCCTTGTGCTCACCTCTGCATGAAATAGTAATATCTGGCCAAGAAAACATGGCTGTCCAGGCAACCCTAAGGCTGGGGTCAGACGAGCGTAGTGTTCACGTCCGTGATTGCGCCTAAAAGTACGTCCGTGATAGCATGAAAGAAGGTCCATTGGAGCCTGACACATGAAGTACGTCCGCACTGAACTGCGGACGCACAACGGCCGCGGTAAACGGACGCAGGTTAGGCAAGAACGTAATACTGCTAGAACGGACGTGCGGAGTGCGCTGCGTCCACAACGTCTGCATAGCTTTGTGTGTGAGTGATGGAGCATGGTCAGACGGACTGCATTAAGGCTAGGGACAGATGAGCGCATTTTCTGCAGCCACCGTCAAAATGTACGTCGATGCGTGCGCACGCATTTTTTCACGGAATACGCTTAAGTGGTCAGAGGATGCGCAATTCTGGACGTATTTCATGACGGTGGGGTAAAAAGAAGTCTAGGGAAATCCGGCTGTTTGAACGTTATGTTGGCCGCACACTAGCAGCGTCTGACGTCTCCTAATCACGCACACACGCTGCTATGCGGCCGCAGCGCACTTTGTACGTCAGTAGCAGCGGTTTCACGTTCTGATAAAAATGCGTTCATTTGCTGGTTGCGTGGTGTCGGCGCACTTTCGTACGCACGTACTGCGTATATTGGCCGTCATTGGCCGTTATGTGCTGCTACTGCCGCCGTGATTTAGTGCGCCTGCACGCGCGTTCCGACTGCCCCACTCTGACCCTAGCCTTATACGTCCAGCATTTTTGACGGACAGAATGTTTTTTCATTGTAATTTATTTTTCCCTCCTACATCCGTCAAAAATAACTTCAGTGAAAAAACGGACTGTGTGACCACTACTGCGTCATCCGTACTGACGATGTCCGTACTGCACGGACGTACAGTCCGTAGAAATCACGCTCGTCTGACCCCAGCCTTAGTCAGGCTGCCTAACAAAAAAAGGAGTTAAAGACACCCGTCGTGCCTTACCTACAAGGTTCCGCCATTTTGGCGGAGCCCATAGCACAGCAACCTATGGCCCAATCAGAGCTGCTCATGTTTACTGGTCATGTGACAAGGTCAGGTGCACTTTTAACACACAAAGCAATGCAAATGTTGTGCTTTTTATTGTAGGTAAATGTATTTGTAAAACGCTAAATACAGAATATATACATTTACCATCTAATTACGGGCTTAGACGGTCGTCAATTTAATTTAGGTCACAATCAGTGTTAATTTCGTTAAGGCCTTTGATGACAAAAAATTTTGTGACTAAAATTAAATAAGAACTAAACTATTTAGTCACCAAATAAAAAAAACTAGACTAAAATGTTTGGGAAGATCCAAATCAGATCAGAATAAAATTTCCAGTGAGAAATGATGAATTTTCTAGATATATTCAGTTAAGATGTTACTCCAGGAGTATATAATGAACGCGGATATTCAGGGTTAATGCTTAAATAATGCAGAATACACGTCAACAGGGCCGGATTAACATCTCTATGGGCCTGGAGCTGATGATTTTGGTGGCTTTTTTTGGAATATAGTGAAATGAAAGCATATTTTAGGTTATCTAATAGTGCAGATACGGATATATCTAACCAGACAGATACTGTGTGAGGAAATTTACATTCAGATTTCAATCATTTACAGCGTGTAAAATAATTTCACATTTTATCATCCAAACCTTTGTGGTTATAAATTCTATAGGGCAGGCCTCAAAATTTCCACTCGCCTGCTCGCATTTGGCGAGTGGAAATTACATGAGGGCGAGTGGAAATGCAGATGCAGGCAGGGCAGGATAAGGGTTAGGTGGGGCAACTAGTGGCGAGTAACTCTTAAGGCCTGGCTAGTAGCTTGGGACTTGAAATTTTGAGCCCTGCTATAGGGCATTCTTGTTAAAAAAAAATGAAATGGGATCCTGTTACTGCATTTTCTAAAAATATATACAATTTTAACCCAAAAAAAGGAAATATTTCCCTTGTTTTGGAGGAAGGTGTTTTATGAATAATGTGGCTATGTATAAAACACTGATCTTGCTCCTAGCGTGGGAAATGAGAAGGTGAGTAATGGCAGTGGTATTGCTCATTTTTATACGTGACAAATGGACAATGCCATCGCTTTGGAACTAAAAGTAAGTAGATAAAGTTTTTTTGGTTTTCCTTTCTTTTAGATTTTACATGGTCATATTTGGTATTAATGCAAAGGCCAGACACTGTCCTGTCCAATGAAACCTCCCTTGACCTTGTGAAGTGTAAAGATTAGTGACGCAGGGTTCCAATGTATCCCCCCAGTGCACTTTGCTGCAGTGCGGGGGGGGGGGGATGGTTTAGGTTTTTGGTGTAACAATTCGTAATAACGGATCGTGCCATCACCTCCACACTTGAGATGGTGAGTTAGTGCAGCATCATTGTTTACTTTATAATTGAAAAATATTGCTGTGTTAAAATAATATTTTATTTTTTCTTTATTTTTTATTTTTACATACAACCTGGTCATGTTTGGTATCATTGGAAAGGCCATGCTCTGGCCTTTCCAGGGATAGCTCACAAGACCCTGTAGCTACTATGGTGTTGGAGATAATGAGGTCCAAATTTCCATCAATGCAGACGTTGTTATTTTTTATTATTTTGGGGCATGGGCCTGGAGCTGCTGCTCCATCTGCCCCTATGTTAATCCGGCCCTGCACGTCAAACCCTATAGAGTGAGTAAATCTGCTCTAGAACGAGTCAACTGAAACAATTCAGACGACTAAGGCTGGGGTCAGACCAGCGCACTTTTAACGTGCGTTCTGGCGCACATAATTACGGCCGCACTAGCAGCAGATGACGGGCAATGACGGCCAATATACGATGTACGGCCGCACAAAAGTCCAGCCGTGCAACGCAAGTGGAATTTGAACGCATTTTTCTGAGAACGCTGAACCGCTAGTACTGACGTACTGAGTGCGCAGCTGCGGCATAGCGGTGTGTGTGCGTGATTAGGAGACGTCAGACACTGCTAATGTCCGGCCTACATAACGTCCAGACGCAAAAAGAGTTTTATTGACGATCCGTACAAAATCACGCCCGAAAATGCGCGTCGTCTGACCGTTTTTGCGCATTCCGTGAAAAAATACGTCAATGCGTTCGGACGCACTTTTTCACATTCGCGGGGAAAAATGCTTTCGTCTGACCCTAGCCTAAGGCTAGGGTCAGACTAACGCATTTTTCGCGTTGTCCGTGAAAAAGTGCGTTCGAACGAATGGACGTATTTTTTCACGAATACGCGATAGCGGTCATACGATGCACATTTTCGTCCGTGATTTTGTACGGATCATCAATAAAACTCTTTTTGCGTCTGGACGTGATGTTGGCCGGACATTAGCAGCGTCTGACCTCTCCTAATCACGCACACATGCCACTAGCGGACGCAGTGCACTCTGTACGTCAGTACTAGCGGTTTGACGTTCTTGATAAAATGCGTTCCTTTGCCACTTTCGTGCGGCCGTTCTTCGTATGCTGCCCCGGAATTGGACGTCATTTGCTGCTAGCACGGCCGTTAATATTGCGCTCGTCTGACCCTAGCCTAAAATATGACAAAGTAAAAATGGCATTTTATTCAGACTACGACTAAAACTAAATGGAAGTTTGCTGTCAGAAGGAGCATTGATTCCAATGAGATTAATGACTTGGAGCGTGACACACCGGGCCCTGCGATGGGAAATTAAATAATACACATTCCCCCGCTGTGATCAGACATATACAGTCACTCGGTAATAACTTTTATTGTTTTAAACCATTTTATGCTTTGGATGTTTCCTGCCATCGCTTACCTGCGCAGGTATGAAGCTCCCCAGTTACCTTTCCCACAGGTGTGCAGAGGAAATGACCTGACACAGAGGAAGTGGGATCATTATATCCTGGTGGACTGGTGAAAGTCTCCCACTAACTATGCATGAGGCTGAAAACCACATTATACACCGGATATTATAATAATATTCTATAGAAAATAACCTGCCCAAAGGACGATTCAACTTCACGCACCATCTTTGATGGATTTAAATGGCGGCATCAGAGAGGAAGGACCTGCTTCTGGACAGGTAAGCTGCGGCTGTCATGTCCTCCATGTTTTCCTGGACATGTGTCACTTCTGCATACCAATGGGTGGCACATGAAAATGCTACACTATGCTATGTACAAACAGGCCGCCTTGGTGTACGGTATGGTTGGTTGTCAGTAGAGTTGCCAGATCAGCCATGTTTTCCTAGACACATATAATTTATTAATGCTGATGGGCAGTGCATGAAAAATGCCACCCTGCAGCATGTAGAATCCATACGCTGCGGGTAAGGAATCCCAGGTGACCTGCTTTGATTTCCTTGCTGCAGCATATGAATTATACATGTTGCAGGGCAGCACTTTTCCCTGTGCTCCCCTTGGCATGAAATAGTAACGTGTCCAGGAAAACATGGCCGACCTGGCAACCCTAGTTGTTAGATCGGCCATGTTTTCCCGGACACTTATTACGATTTCACACAGAAGATGAGCATAGGGAAGCAGCTGCCCTGCAACATGTGTAACATCTATGCTTTAGGCTGGTGTCAGACGAGCGTAGTGTTCACGTCCGTGATTGCGCCTAAAAGTACGTCCGTGATAGCATGACAGAAAGCCCATTGGAGCCTGTTACACAAAGTACGTCCGCACTGAACTACGGACGCACCACGGCCGCGGCAAACGGACGCAAGGCAGGCAAGAACGTACAACCACTAGAACGGCCACACAAAGTGCGCTGCGTCCGCAACGTCCGCATAGCTTTGTGTGTGAGTGATGGAACGTGGTCAGACGGACTGCATTTATACGTCCAGCATTTTTCACGGACAAAATGGTTTTGCTTTTTAATTTATTTTCCCTCCAACATCCGTCAAAATATACGTCAGTGAATAAACGGACTGTGTGGCCACTACTGTGTCTTCCGTACTGACGTACAGTCCATAGAAATCACGCTCGTCTGACCCTAGTCTTAGGCTAGGGTCAGACGAACGCATTTTTATGTTGTCTGTGAAAAAGTGCGTTCGAACGAATGGACGCATTTTTTCACGGAATACGCGATAGCGGTCATACTATGCGCATTTTCGTCCGTGATTTTGTACGGATCATCAATAAAATCCTTTTTGGGTCTGGACGTTATGTTGGCCGGACATTAGCAGCGTCTGACGTCTCCCAATCACGCACACACGCCGCTAGCAGACGCAGCGCACTCTGTACGTCAGTACCTGCGGTTTCACGTTCTCGAAAAAATGCGTTCATTTTCCACTTGCGTTGCGCAGCCGGACTTTTGTGCGACCGTACTTCGTATATTGGCCGTCATTGCCCGGCATCTGCTGCTAGTGCGGCCGTGATTATGTGCGGCTGCACGCGCGTTCGCACTGCCTCAGTCTGACCCTAGCCTTAGGAGGAAAATCCATTCTACATACTGCACGGTTGCATTTTCTTCATGCACTGCCCATCGGCATGTATAAACTACGTGTCAAGGAAAACATGGCTGATCTGACGAGCCTAGCGTAGGGTCTCTATGAAAACACATAAGATTACCAGATATAGGGCTGCCAGATCGGATGTGTTTTCCTGGACACACATTTCTGTGCTCCCCCTATGCATGAAACAGTAAAGTGCTGCCCTGCAACATGTACAATCCATATACTGCAGGAAGGAAATCAAAGCAGGTGATCTGGGATTCCTTTATTTCCCCCTGCAGCGTATGGATTATACATGCTACAAGTGACAAAAATGTAATAGAAAATTCGCTTTCTCCTAGACACAGTCAGCATAAGGATGGTATGAATGCTATATGTTGCAGGGCAGCAGGTTTCATGTCCTGCCCAACATGTATAGGTAGGGTTGCCAGATCAGTCATTTTTTCTTGGGCACAAACGATTTATTCATGCCGATGGGCAGTGCATGAAACATGCCGCCCCACATCATGTATAATCCATACACTGCAAGGAATCAAAGAGGAATCCCAGGTAACCCGCCTCGCTTTCCTTTCTGCAACTTATGAATTATACATGTTGCAGGGCAGCACTTTCCCTTGCGCTCACCTCTGCATGAAATAGTAATCTATGGCCGACCAGGCAAGCCTTACAAAAAAGGAGTTAAAGACACCCTTTGTGTCTTCCCTACAGGGTGGCACCATTTTGGTGGAGCCCATAGCACAACAACATATGGCCCAATCAGAGCTGCTGATGTTTACTGGTCATGTGACAAGGGCAGGTGGCAGGTGAGCAGGGCAGGTGCACTTTCAACACACAAAGTTAATGCAAATATTGTGCTTTTTATTGTAGGTAAATGTGTTTTGTAAAACACTAAATACAGAATATATACTTTTACCATCTAATTAGGGGCTTAGACAGTCAGCAATTTAATTTAGGTCACAATCTGTGTTAATTTCGTCGCTTTGTAACAATTTTCCAATAGACAAAACCATTAATTCTCTAGGAGGGGGGGGGGGTATTTGTGCCCGTCGGATTGCACCGTATTTCGCTTTCAGTTTGCCTGTATTTGCCAAGTTGACGGTTTAGTGACCAGAACTGCCCCAAACGGTGAATTTCACCTTTCGGTGGCAAGTTTGGTGTTTAGTGAATAGACCCTTAAGTCTCCCATAATGCTCAGCCACTTACTGGGTGAGCAGAGCCTCCTGGGAAATGTAGTTCCAAAACATCTGGAGGGCCGAGGCCTGCTGACCCCTGATATTGGGTGAATGATTAAAAAACAGCAAGCAAAGTGCTGCTGAAGAGTGGTCTCTCTGGTGAAGCTTTGCCACGTTGTTCTGGAAGCTTCCACACCAAGTCCAGAGGCCTGTTCAATACCTCAGCAGCTGCTGAATTGCTGCAGCGCAGCAATTCAGTTTGCTGCAGCAGTGTCGTTGAACCCTTTGGATGCGAATTTTGAATCCAAAATGGCCGACGATTTCTTAATGAAAAATTCAGATTGTTTTTCGGATCACTCGGACAAAATATGATAAATAAAAGCAGTCAGCACAATTCCGTTTAGTACGCACACACCACAAATGATAGTTTTTAATGAATAAACGTTATGTTTACTTCTGAAACAATATATAAAGTGAACTGTAATATATGTCTATGTGCAGGGGGAAATAATAAATAAATATTTTGTGCTTTGGTGAACAAAAACCTCAAAATTAACATTGCTGTACGGAATTATTACTTGCTTCGAGGCGGCGGCCATCTTGCTGTACGGCATTGTTACTTGCTTCATGGCGGCGGCCATCTTTAAACGTCTCACTCAGCAACACGAAGCATCTCCTCGGGTCGCTGCAAGTGCTAGGTTAGCACTGCTGAGCGGTTGAACGGCGTTCAATGGCAAGTTGCTAACTTAGCACTTGCAGCGGCTGAGGTATTGAACAGGCCTCAGGTAGAGGAGCAGGTGGCCTCGCCCCGCCCTGTCAGGGTGCAGCAGGTGGCCTCGCCCGCCCTGTCAGGGTGCAGCAGGTGGCCTCGCCCCGCCCTGTCAGGGTGCAGCAGGTGGCCTCGCCCCGCCCTGTCAGGGTGCAGCAGGTGGCCTCGCCCGCCCTGTCAGGGTGCAGCAGGTGGCCTCGCCCCGCCCTGTCAGGGTGCAGCAGGTGGCCTCGCCCCGCCCTGTCAGGGTGCAGCAGGTGGCCTCGCCCCGCCCTGTCAGGGTGCAGCAGGTGGCCTCGCCCCGCCCTGTCAGGGTGCAGCAGGTGGCCTCGTCCCGCCCTGTCAGGGTGCAGCAGGTGGCCTCGCCCCGCCCTGTCAGGGTGCAGCAGGTGGCCTCGCCCCGCCCTGTCAGGGTGCAGCAGGTGGCCTCGCCCCGCCCTGTCAGGGTGCAGCAGGTGGCCTCGCCCCGCCCTGTCAGGGTGCAGCAGGGGGCTCAGGTCCTGGCTGGGGGCTGCACACACCAGCTTTATTATACCAGAAAATGTCCTGCAGCATGAATACATTATATGTGTCCAGGAAAACATGGCCGACCTGGAAACCCTAGAGCAGGATCTCTATGGAAACACACAAGGTTAGTCAGATATAGGGGGGGGGGGGGGTAGAAGGGTTGCCAGATCAGCCATGTTTTCCTGGACACATGTTACTGTTTCGCGCAGAGGTGGAGCACAGGGAAAAGTGCTGCCCTGCAACATGTATAATTCCTATCTTGCAGGAAGGAAATCGAGGCAGGTCACCTGGGATTCCTATTTGATTTCTTCCCTGCAGTGTATGGCTTATACATGCTGCGAGGCGGCATTTTGCTTGCACTGCTCATCAGCATGAATAAATTATACGTGTCCAGGAAAACATGGCATCCCTAGCTGGGTGGCACATTAGCCTGGCTGCCCCAGTTACGACTTTTTTCTGCTTCTTCCATAAAGCGACGGTGGTTTCATTCCTGCAGTATATGCATTATACAGGCTGCAGGGCAGCATTTTCGTTTGAGATTTTATTTACCTCACAATGTGTCTGTAGTGATAATTCTCCTCCGGGCTGATACAGAGTTTGTGTCTGTCTGTTTTTAACCCATTTGAGGCATTTCTTGGCCTGCTCTGCCCGGGGAATTATGTATTATTAACCTCTTTGGTGCAGTGCTGTAATAGACATTTTCTACAGCCTGGGAGGGGGCAGTGGGTTGGGCAGTGTGGTGCCAGCCTGGGAGGGAGGCAGTGGTAATGGGTGTCCTGGTGCCAGCCTGTGAGGGAGGCAGTGGGATGGGCAGTGTGGTGCCAGCCTGGGAGGGAGGCAGTGGGATGGGCAGTGTGGTGCCAGCCTGGGAGGGTGGCAGTGGGATGGGCAGTGTGGTGCTAGCCTGGGAGGGGGCAGTGGGTTGGGCAGTGTGGTGCTAGCCTGGGAGGGGGCAGTGGGATGGGCAGTGTGGTGCTAGCCTGGGAGGGGGCAGTGGGTTGGGCAGTGTGGTGCTAGCCTGGGAGGGGGCAGTGGGATGGGCAGTGTGATGCCAGCCTGGGAGGTAGGCAGTGGGATGGGCAGTGTGGTGCTAGCCTGGGAGGGGGCAGTGGGATGGGCAGTGTGGTGCCAGCCTGGGAGGGAGGCAGTGGGATGGGCAGTGTGGTGCCAGCCTGGGAGGGTGGCAGTTGGATGGGCAGTGTGGTGCCAGCCTGGGAGGGTGGCAGTGGGATGGGCAGTGTGGTGCCAGCCTGGGAGGGAGGCAGTGTGGTGCCAGCCTGGGAGGGAGGCAGAGCAGAGGGATGGGCAGTGTGGTGCCAGCCTGGGAGGGAGGCAGAGGGATGGGTAGTGTGGTGCCAGCCTGGGAGTGAGGCAGTGGTAATGGGTGTCCTGGTGCCAGCCTGTGAGATGGGCAGTGTGGTGCTAGCCTGGGAGGGGGCAGTGGGATGGGCAGTGTGGTGCTAGCCTGGGAGGGGGCAGTGGGATGGGCAGTGTGGTGCTAGCCTGGGAGGGGGCAGTGGGATGGGCAGTGTGGTGCTAGTCTGAGAGGTAGGCAGTGGGATGGGCAGTGTGGTGCCAGCCTGGGAGAGAGGCAGTGGTACTGGGTGTCCTGGTGCCAGCCTGTGAGGGAGGCAGTGGGATGGGCAGTGTGGTGCTAGCCTGGGAGGGGGCAGTGGGATGGGCAGTGTGGTGCCAGCCTGGGAGGGAGGCAGTGGGATGGGCAGTGTGGTGCCAGCCTGGGAGGGAGGCAGTGGGATGGGCAGTGTGGTGCCAGCCTGGGAGGGAGGCAGTGGGATGGGCAGTGTGGTGCTAGCCTGGGAGGGGGCAGTGGGATGGGCAGTGTGGTGCTAGCGTGGGATGGGCAGTGTGGTGCTAGCCTGGGAGGGGGCAGTGGGATGGGCAGTGTGGTGCTAGCCTGGGAGGGAGGCAGTGGGATGGGCAGTGTGGTGCCAGCCTGGGAGGGAGGCAGTGGGATGGGCAGTGTGGTGCCAGCCTGGGAGGGAGGCAGTGGGATGGGCAGTGTGGTGCCAGCCTGGGAGGGAGGCAATGGGATGGGCAGTGTGGTGCCAGCCTGGGAGAGAGGCAGTGGTACTGGGTGTCCTGGTGCCAGCCTGTGAGGGAGGCAGTGGGATGGGCAGTGTGGTGCCAGCCTGGGAGGGAGGCAGTGGGATGGGCAGTGTGGTGCCAGCCTGGGAGGGAGGAAGTGGAAATGGATGTCCTGTATTATACCAGAAAAATGTGGAAAAATGTAAATTTAACCCCAAACTGTGACAATAATCAAGTTTAGTGTTTTTTTTTATATGGACACTGACAGGGAATATCTGCACCTGCAGGCAGGTCGAGCTAGGCAGAGGTTTGCGCTGAGAGGTTTTCAGCTGCTGGAGGTGGTAGCTCGCCGGGGTGTTTGGTGTGGTTGTTCTTGTGGGATTGGGGTGCGGTTGTGGGGCAGGTGCGTTTTTGTTTTAATGCTCGTTTTCTTTCATGGCTCGTCTGGATCGTCGACCAAACAGATAGCTATGGCGCGGTCAGTCGAAGTGCAATCTCAGTGGATTTGGTGTCCGTCTCCTGGATTTACGTGAGAGGGTTACACCTTTTGGCAAGGACCTTGCGGTTGGGGCCGGTGTCTCGTGGTTGTTCTTCACTTGGGTGGGAATGATATGGGTACGGGTCCATTTTGGGTTATGGTTTGGCGCATGCATGCTAACCTGAGTTAGTTGCACATTTGGCTCCCCCATGTGGCTATTGTCTGGTCCAAGATGGTACCTCGTAGGGTTTGCCGGTACGTTTGGGACCATAATGCCATTGAGCGGTCCAGGTCAATAGGTTATACTTAAGGTATTGTGTTTATATGTACAGCTTTACATCCACTAAAATGGCGTATGTTTGGTTGATTTTAATGGGGGTTAAAGGAATGCTGGGTAATTTACTCCCGGAGCAGGAGATCAGGTATTGGTCAATTCAGGTTTTTTTTTCACTCTGTATTTATTGTGATCCTTCTGTTTAATTTCTCCAGATTGTCAACGAGGAGGCTGGGAATGTTATCATAAATGGCCGACGAGGGCCGGGCGCCCCCAGCAGGTATCCTGAGGGAAGCCGCCCGGGTACTAGAACGTTCCAGCAATACGATGAGACCTCAGTTTACCCGCACAGTGCCAGACCTTCCGATTGTCCCTCCTACTCATGGGGCAGTCCTGATACTCTGCCCTTGGCACGATTTACATCCAGAAAGTTCTGTGTTTTGAGCGTCATGGCTGACAGGAGACATCACTTCCCCACAGGAGAGCACGCCTGCAGTCTGCTGGTAGGTGTGGGCACCATGGTTTTTCTGGAAACCCATTGTTTATACACGCTGGGCATTGGTTTGCCAGGTCGGCCATGTTTTCTTGGATCTTCATGGATTCTACATGTTGCGGGGTGGCATTTTTCACACAGTGTCCTGCACCATGAATACATTATATGTGTCCAGGAAAACCTGGACGGCCTGGAAACCCTAATGCAGGATCTCTATGAAAACACAGGGAAAAGCGCTGCCCTGCAACATGTATAATTCATATCCTGCAGGAAGGAAATCGTGGCGGCTCATGTGGGATTCCTTTTTGCTTTCTTCCCTGCAGTGTATGACTTATACATGCTGCGGGGTGGCATTTTTCATGCACTGCCCATCAGCATGTATAAATTATACGTGTCCAGGAAAACATGGCATCCCTAGCTGGGTGGCACATTAGCCTGGCTGCCCCAGTTGCAACTTTTTTTCTGCTTCTTCCATAAAGCGCCGGTAATATGCATTATACAGGCTGCAGGGCAGCATTTTTATGATTTTATTTACCTCACAATGTGTCTGTAGTGATAATTCTTCTCGGGGTCTGCACTGTATACAGGGTTTGACTCAGTCTGTTTTTAACCCATTTGATGCATTTCTTGGCCTGCTCTGCCTGGGGAATTATGTATTCTTAACATCTTTGTAGAAAATGTCTATTACAGCACTGTGACAGCCTGAGAGGGAGGCATTAGGATTGGGTGTATTGGTGCCAGCCTGAGAGGGAGGCATTGGGAATGGGTGTATTGGTGCCAGCCTGAGAGGGAGGCATTGGGAATGGGTGTATTGGTGCCAGCCTGAGAGGGAGGCAGTGGGAATGGGTGTCTTGGTGCCAGTCTGGGAGGGAGGCATTGAAATGGCAGTGACAGCCTGGGAGGGAGTCATTGGGAATGGGTGCTGTGGTACCAGCCTGGGAGGCGGTGGGAAATGGTGTCCTGGTGCCCTCCTGTAAAGGAGGCAGTGGGAATGGGCGACCTGGCACCAGCAAGGGAGGGATGCATTGGTAATAGGAGGTGTGGCACCAGCGTTAGAGGTAGCGGGAATGGGAAGCCTGGCACCTGTTTGGGTGGGAATATGAATGGGAGGCGCAGTGCCTGTTTGGGTGGCAGTGGGAATGGGAGGTGCCGCACCTGTCTGGGTGGGAATGGGAGGCGCCACACCTGTCTGGGTGGGAATGGGAGGCGCCACGCCTGTCTGGGAATGGGAGGCACCACACCTGTCTGGGTGGGAATGGGAGGCGCCACGCCTGTCTGGGTGGGAATGGGAGGCGCCACGCCTGTCTGGGAATGGGAGGCACCACACCTGTCTGGGTGGGAATGGGAGGCGCCACGCCTGTCTGGGTGGGAATGGGAGGCACCACACCTGTCTGGGTGGGAATGAGAGCCACCACGCCTGTCTGGGTGGGAATGAGAGCCACCACGCCTGTCTGGGTTGTCGGATATGGGAATGAGAGCCACCACGCCTGTCTGGGTGGGAATGAGAGCCACCACGCCTGTCTGGGTGGGAATGAGAGGCACCACGCCTGTCTGGGTGGGAATGAGAGGCACCACGCCTGTCTGGGTGGGAATGAGAGGCACCACGCCTGTCTGGGTGGGAATGAGAGGCACCACGCCTGTCTGGGTGGGAATGAGAGCCACCACGCCTGTCTGGGTGGGAATGAGAGCCACCACGCCTGTCTGGGTGGGAATGAGAGCCACCACGCCTGTCTGGGTGGGAATGAGAGCCACCACGCCTGTCTGGGTGGGAATGAGAGCCACCACGCCTGTCTGGGTGGGAATGAGAGCCACCACGCCTGTCTGGGTGGGAATGAGAGCCGCCACGCCTGTCTGGGTGGGAATGAGAGCCGCCACGCCTGTCTGGGTGGCAGTGGGAGGTGTCGCACCTGTTTGGGTGGCAGTGGGAGGCACGGCACCATTTTGGGTGGGAATGGGAGGCACGACGGCGCCATTTTGGGTGGGAATGGGAGACGCAGTGCCTTTTTGGGTGGTAATGGGAGGCACGACGCCTTTTTGGGTGGGAATGAGTAAAATCTAGTACTGTGTATGAGCTTGTGTACGGTCTCCTCTATAGCTTAATTTCCAAATGTCGTGTTGTGTGAGGAGTTGAGCTGCTGTGGTTCGTTACATGTCCCACGCACCTCCATCCTGCGCCGGGGATCACGGGGATACGCTTAGCTTTCATGGAAAACCGTTTGAAGTGCTAGGATTGACTGAGGATCCTCAGCCGCTTCCTGGTCTGTTCAGATATCCCGGCTAGAAGCTCATAATCCTGGGGACAATCAGGAAAAAGACACATACTTCCTAGATTGTGAGTTCCTACAGGAATAGGGCCCTCATCTCCTCCTGTACTGTTTGTCAAATGTTGTTCAATGTATTGTAACCCTGTCTATACTGTGCTTATTGTACAGCGCTGCGGAATATGCTGGCGCTTTATAAATAAAAAATAATAATAATAATAAATGTCTTGATCCAGTTGAGTAATTTACCCAGAAGCCTCCACTCTGTCATCCTTCCTGGTTCACGAGGTGGGGGGGGGGGTTTGGTTCTGATACTTTGTTCGGTGTTGAGGATGCGAGGGGGGGGGAGTAAGATCAGGTTACATTGGGATAGAGAAAGACAAAAAAGTGGCAGAAGCTACGAAAAAAATAATGTCTTTCTTTATTTAACAGGTCTTTTATCAGATTTAAAGTGAATCCCGACGCGTTTAATGGGAGATTAAATATTTTTAGGGACAGTTGATCACGATGAGAAAATCCCTTTAAGCTTTGAAATGTTCTGCGAGGAGACAATAATGCTGTAACGACGCGTAATTCAGGATGAGTCAAACACAACGGATTTAGCAATTTAATGGCACGTCAGTCAAAACGTGAAAAGGCCAGTGCTTCTAAATGGCTATAAATCCTGAGCGTACAGAGATCCTGACAGCTTTCCTTCACCCTCACTGAGCAACAACAATCACTTTATATCGTGCGCCACATTATCTGTCAGGTATGTAGCGACTTAAAGGGCTATTAGCTTTAAATGCTGCTTATTTCCTCTTTCACAAGAGATAGACTGTGTGTACACACATGCACATTATTCTTATACTTTATAAAGCGCCAGCATATTCCGCAGCGCTGTACAATGGGCACAATACAGACAGGGTCACAATATATTGAACAACATTTTGATAAACCAGTACAGGAGGAAATGAGGCCCTATTCCCGTGGGAGTTCACAATCTAGACGGGTTGGGGTGGGTAGAAACAGGAGGAGAGGACTGCAAGGTGAGAGTGATGGACTGGTTGGGGCAGTGAGTCGGGTGGTAGGCTTGCCTGAATAGGAATGTCTGAAGGAAAACAGACACACACTTTTATTTGTCAATTTCACTCTTGTACCAGGACGGAGATGCTCTCTATGAATGCTACCATACATTATCATATTCAAAAAGACTGACATTTCAATTCACGGTTTCTTTTTGCACCATTTTACGTGTGTGTGTGTGTGTACATACACAAGTATATCTCTTCTGCCAATGAAAATAAGCATTACAAATTTTATAAGTACCTACATACCTGACAGATCAGTGTGTGTAGAAAGAATGTTGCCATGGAGTGACCACACCTGATGTTTTGTGTGTTTTTTTTATCCAACGCTTGTTCCTGTTTTCATTTTGTCTTGTTCTCACTGGTTTGTGTACTTATAGAAAGCGCTACAGAAACTGTTGGCGCCATATAAACGAAGATACATTCTTTATTATTTTTAGCGATGCTCCGCTAATTCTCAAAACGTTTATGCAGATTATTTTAAAAACCATTATATGAAGGTGTCCTCTTAGGTGTTTCCACGCTGAGTCCTTCTTTAATATTCCAGGTTCACAGGACCACGCTGCTTGGATCTGACCCGGGACCACGCTGCTTGGATCTGACACGTGTTCTTCAGTCGTCATCGCAGTGTGTCCTCCGTAAACAGGTAAGCCTTACCTTACTAAGCAGGCGTCTGACCTAATCGTGGTGTCATATCACATGTTGGCATCGCTGCGGTTTCCATTTAGCGATGCCAACCTCCACCCTTCCTCATGATGCGGTCTAGCGGCTACACAAAGACTCATTGTATCTCTGCTGGAAGCGGTCAGTGCCAACATGTGATACACACCTGGTTGTGTACATACACCCATCTGCCTCAGACTTTGTGCACATGTTTTACATTTCTTAACACATACACAGACATTTAAATCGATTCTTATGTGGGGGTTTTGAGTCCCACAGCCGTCCTATCCGCGTTTTCATGTCCAGTGACCAAGCATACAGCTTGACCGCATAAACCATGCCACACTCTATGCCACACATGGTTTACTATGGCAAGGATGCCACATCGTGGTCGCTTCCTTTAAAGACCCAATAAAAATGACGCTCAATAAAGACCAAGAGCTCCATATCGGACGCTTCCAAATTTGACGCATCTTCTATTTTCCAGACGTAATCAAACAAATTCTGGGAAATGTTTTAAATCCTGTAAATTTTTCTTTAAGACGTTTGCCCTGGCAGTCACGCTAGATTTCGGGTTAGGGTTAATGTCAAAAGCAGAGACAGAATCTGTTGCCCAAAAATGGAGCTGAATGTCAGGGTTAACCCTAAATGCAACCCTATGCCAAAACGAGCGCAAAAAGCAACCTAAATCTATTGACAAACTCAAAACCTTTTTTTTTTTTTTCCCTCTCCCTGCGTCATTTTTATTACGTCCTTTTCGGATGCACCCACTAGGTGGCGTCCGTTCCATAGGGCACCGCCGCACACTGACTTACCAAGATCTCTCTGTGTTTCTGGATTCGTAAGACCTTATCAGTCAATGTGGTCCATAAATATTACTCAGCACGAGGTGAAATGGACTGGGATGCATTCGGCCCCCGCTATGTCGCAGGTAAGTGAATAGTTAACCCTGTTCGCACACAATGCTACATCTCCAACGTCAGTGATCGGGCTGAAACAATGCAGTGTAACCCTTTCAGCTGTCCATCGAATTTCTTTTTTGCAGGTATATTCACACAATGTAGATTAAGTGACTGTTACGTTTATCCAGTGACTGAGTAAATATTACAAAATGTATATTTTGCCAGAGGGAAGACCTGACCGAGCATGGGTTAACGGAGAGAATGAAAGATCTCTCTCTAATGTGCGATGGGTTTCTACAAGATAACACACATGACATTGTATCCAGCAATCTGTTGTATGCTGGTCTGTGCGTGATCACATGATTTCTACCCAGCGGATGTGACATGTGACAGATCTTTCTGCTCGATTTAGTAGTTTGCCAATACTTTTTATTGCAGGCCTTAATTATAAAAGAGTGGAGTTACTTCTACCCGGCGGTATCCATGGTCCTTTGAAAGTATCCGAAGGAGGGGTAACTTTCTATGCGCCATTTACTTCGTAACCCTGTGAGATTCTAGCAGGGGCATACAAATGTAATACTGTGTAACGCTATGATTTTTCCATATCTTGGTCCTATGTAGATTACATACCATTTTTCTAACCTTAATTATAAAAACACAAATCGGACGCTTTTTGGTTGATCCTTCTTTCTGTAAGGTTATGCTTTTGAGGTGCTCTGTGTGTGCAGAATCTTTGAGTAAAATCTCAAACCTGTGGTTGTCTTGATTTAGCCTTTATTTGCAGCAGCATTGTTTAAACCATGGGAACTGTGTAATCAGAAAATACCACATGCTGCCTTCTTTTGTCACTTCTATGCATGCTGCTTGCATGTTGGCTTTGGATGGTCAGCCACGTGGGGCGTTTTTTAAATCTGCCCCAACAGAGGTCACTTTAGGCATGCTCAGTCTGCCGAAAGGGAATTTCCATAAATGCCTCACCAGCCACTACTAGAAATACTTTAGTTCTTGTTGAAACACCTTGTGGGTTATCTGCTAATTGCAACTGTTTACCTTTGTTGCAAACCACTGTCAACTTCGGAGGTTTCATCAACAAAGCTTTCCCTGCCGTTACTGGATTACTGAAGTTTATCGTGGTTGCAACAACCGTGATAAACAATGTCAATTAACCGATTAACCTTCTTTGTGTTGTGTTTTTTTTTTCTGTGTCAGTCCGACGGATCAATCGTTTATTTTGTTTGATAGAAACACGCCTCTGCTCTTGGTTTGGTCTGCTGTAATGCGGCGCTGAATACCGTATAATGCCTACTTTAAAATGTACTTAAATAATTTTAAAAAAAAATCACTGATTTTTTTTACATGACGATGACATTTGGCTGTTTTTATGCTGTTTATTGTTACTGTGACTGTTTCACCAGCTCGTGCTTCATCCCTCCGGTTGTAAAACCCTCCATAAACACATACTGTAACAAACTAATAAATAACCACAAACCAGATACATCAGGGAGGGATATGTTTAAGGTTTTATTCAGGTCACGGTGGGCCTAGGATCTGCAGAGGGTCCGAAACATCACAATGTATCCAGCTCTTGTCCATCAGCATGAAAGGAAGAAACCGCTGCGGTATTTAATGTCAGCAACATAATAATTCTATACAAACAAAATGTGCACCGTGTCTGCTCAGGCCCCTGTGAGTATAGACTGCCTGGCAGACAGGGGGTTAATCCCAGTTATGTTCAGTCCCGTTAGACGAGTTGAAGGGAACGTAATGTCCCGGAGGTCACAGTCTATGTACATACAGGCTACTCGTTTTGCTGCGTTTCCTATTTAACCTTTACAAATTAAAAGGGCTTTGCGGTGTAATTAGCGCACGACACACGCTCTGAACGAGGTGTATAGGGTTCAGAGGACATGCGGCTGATCGAGGACTAGCAGAGCCCCTCTCCTGGTCCTGGGGGTTTCATACACTTACAAAGCAGAGAGCACATACTCATTTAGTGTCACGTTTGCATTTTTAACCTACGCGCATTACTTGTCAGCTATGTGACTGGCATGCGCTGAGCTGGTACATAAAGCACGCATGGTTCCATGAGGAGGGAGACGCTCGCAGACTCGTCTTCTAAACCGAAATATCTTTTAAAGTGATGATTGGATGTCCCTTTTTTAAATGTATGTATGTATGTATATACAAACAAAGGGACGTGTCCTCACCCTAAAATTCCACCAAGCTACTGCAGCTCCGCTTCCTTTACCAATTAATTTCTTGGAGACCCCCAGACTAAAATGGTTTGTAGAATTAAAGACCCCGATTATTGGCCTACAATGGGTTAATACCTCCGTGGTCTCCCTCGGCACTCATCCAGCATGATGGCGTCCGTTTTGAAAGAACTGGCAAGAAGACAACAGGTGCATATGAGGCTGGCGCACACGGCCAAAAAGCATAGAGAGGCACCGAACGAGCTGCATCTGTTAAGTTACGTGTAGCTGATCGAAGCCCTGAAAGGCTGTCCAGCGGAGGATGATTGACAGCCTTCTTGGAAAGGCTGTTACGGTGCTCATGGTGCGCTGCGCGCCTCTTCCCTCAGCTGTCCCTAACTACTCTCAAACCAAACGGTCACAGTGGCAGGAGTGTCCCTTTTTAAATGGGTAACCACATATTAAACTGCCTAACTAAGACCCCTCCCGATTGATTTATTTTTGACAACTGCATGTCCCATTATGCTCAGCCAGCCTTATGGACAGCATCATGGGACACGTAAAAACAAACAACCATGGCGCCCTTAGTGTTTTTTTGGCACTTCCTGAAAAACAAAGGCCTGTACAGCAGATTTGTGATAGAGATATATCTCTATCTCATAACATAACACATTCTGCTAGGTTTTTACTAAACCTAGAAGCTGAATTTCCTACGGTTAAGAGGTTAAACTTATTGGGTGAGGGAAACCTATAATTCTTTCCATTACTGGAGGTCAGGGATCGATACAAGTTATTATGGGACAGGTGGGAAGTAGTGACTATTTTTGGTGCGTTTAAATAAAAGCCCCGCCTCTGCGTAACCCGCTTCCAGCCGCCGCCATAAAAATACTATTCCACTGCAAATCCTACTATTAGCGGGAAAAAGATAACCGTCTTGTTTAATGGACCCGTCACAAAAGCAAAGCGCCGGTGTCTTCCCTCGCGCCTCCTCACCTTCGGCCTCTCCATGCGATGCTCAGAGAATGGGCAGGATTACATTGTGCCAACGGGGACAGGAAGGAGGATTATGTGCGCCTGCAGGTTTCTCCTTAGCGCCCCCGTTTTGGCTCCATATTACGGGGCAGCCTCACCATAATGCAGCGCTAAGTGCCGCAGTGAGCATCCTTTCCATGGAGTCCATAGGACACCATGGAGGCTTCTGCTGCCGGGTCACATGACCTGCAGGATCTCGCCTCTTGCGAAATCCTGCAGGTCCGTGGAGTGATCGCCCCCAGTCTCACTCTGCTCCCGGCGGCCAGAGGAGGCGGATCGGGCTGCGGGATGAGTGGGGAGTATGTTTTTTTTTTGTTTTGTTTTTGGGGGGGGGCTTCACAGCTGGTAACAGAAGCCGAATCCCTTCAGTTAAACGCAGCGGCTCGTAATTAGCGCTAATTAACGCTTTGCGCTCCCCATGTTAAGCATAGGGAGCGCAAAATACAGTAACCTCGCGCTGAAAAGTGCAAGCTCCGACTTGCTAATTGTTTTTTTTTTTTTTTTTTTAACCCATTAGCGTTCAGAATGTAATGGGGTGCACCCGCACTAGGGCCACCAGAGCTAGCGTTAGGGCACGGCTGTGTGAGCGTTAACGTAAGCGTTAGGGCCCCTTATGTTTAACTAATAACATGGAAGGAGGTCCTGCTGATCGTGTCCGGTCCGCGCTGAGCAGGGATCCTTGGTTTGATCCGTGGAGAGGACGCAAAGAAAAAATAAAAGCGCGGTAGTGTTTACATAAATAGATGATAATAAATAAAAAAAAATTAACCTGTTTATCTTACATAAAAAAAGTACCGAAGGTCTTAAAAGCGCATATAGTACCTGTGCCAATCCGAATAAAAGCAAAACACGAGTGCCAATCAGGAGCAATCGCCATGGAAACCAGAGCACGTTTTGGCCAAGATTTCCTGTACCTTGTATTTAGTATTATTTCTGACAAAGCGAAGGCGTTTCCCAGCGGTATTAAACACCCCCCCCCCCATATAATGGTGATCTATTCCATCTGGTTTTAGATTTGGGACGAATGTGACTCCATTTCTGATGGATAGGAAACCCTGCTCCACAGAGCCCCCACTTTCCTGCTTCCTCCCCAATCCCTCCCCTCTTTTCACCCTCCTGCGGCCGTGTCCTAATCGTGAAACCCGCACGCTCTCTAAGGAGAATATATGACACCTGGGTGTCCTCCTAACTCACATGTTGATCTTCGTTTTGCTCCTGCGTTCCCGTCCTACACATTGATACAGCCTAAACATTTTCCTTTTAGAAGGGTGGTGTCTTTATGTGAAATCTTTATTTAAAAAAAAAAAAAAAAACGTAACCAGTGCAATGATCCTGAAGATGACTCCACCAATCCTAGCTGTGATTACTCCACCAATCCTAGCTGCAAGTTCATAATCTCCCCCATACATGCTGGCCAATATCTTCTCAAGAAAGACCTTTTCGTGCCGCTCTGATGTTGTGAGCAAACTCGTACACGTTCTCCCTTTTTCAGTCCAGCAACCGCTACGGTGTCCCAGCAGATCAGTCCTCTAAAAGAAACCGGTGACCTTCCACATCCCTGGCAATATTCATCTGCCAGATCTCCTCAAACGACCGACCAGGCCACCTGCCTCAACAAGAGGCCTGACGACCCGAAAATAGTCCAATAATAATAATTTGGTGTATTTTAAAGTCACAGACTTTAATGGTGACTTGCAGGAAGAAGCAGATACGTATAACGAAGGGGCTGGGAATGTTCTTACTACCAGACAACACCTTAACCTCCTTAATCCACAATGACGATGAGCAAATCAGTTGGTCAACGAGGTGGCAAGGCAAGGAGAACCTTGCAATGGTGAATTTTATAATTGACATCCTTTTTGGAGGAGCCATCAGCCGAAGACTAATGTTTGGAACAACAAGACGATCTCGACTGTCACGATGGACCTCAAACAGGACCCATCGCCTGGGGGAAATCATGCTTTCCCTCAGATTTCTGGATTCCTTTTACAGCCGAGAATTTCCGTACGGCTCTGATCTCTCCACCGATGCCAGTTTCTCCCCAGAAGTCTCCTGCTTGCTCAAAGAATTTTGCCAAAATAAAACCCTCCTTGAGTTGGCCAAAGGAAGAAGAAAACCCAGGATCCTCCTGGTTGGTTACCGGCCAGATCCAGATCTTGCATATTAACAGAAGGTTCTTGTCTGTGGAGTGTTTTATTGCCATTAAAAGCGTCAAGTGGCTTGCAGACTCCATTCTTGGTTCAACAAAAGAGCATATGAGGCACATAGGAGAAAGGGTCAACGCCTGCCTGAATGGCTTCCACGTCCCGAGATCAACGGGAGGGAGAGCCGGTTTGCTCTACATTTTTAGGTAGTTCCTCTGCTGAATAAAAGAGACTACAGACACCTATCTTATTTTCCTACACCCTAATCTCATCTTCATCTTCCTCCTCATCCATGAAGGAAAAGTCTCTGCCCGTCCTCAGTTTTTCACCTGATGATGTACTTCTGGAGTCAGAATTCTTGCCTTTGGCCTGGTTGTAATTTGTGCCAGGCGTCTGCCGGAAGGTGGTCGCTTTACTCCTCAGATCAGGAGAATATGTTGAGGGCACTTGATGCGAAGGACCTGTGCGCCATGAAGGTGCAGATTCCTGACTCTGCCGTGTCCTATTCCCATCGACATCGTCAAGACTCTGGTCCAGGTCTCGTTCCCAGTCACCCTTGTCCATGACGCTTAATATATCCCCAAGCATGGAAGGCCCCAGATCGATATGAAATGACATGATGGACTCTGCATGCTTCATGCCATGGCTGCTTTTAGAAGGTTGTTCCGGAAGCTCTGTCAGCTCTCCGAATTCTTTCTCTGCCAGGACAGGGTCATAAAAGGGAGGTGGACTTCGAGCAGAAGCCCCATTGACATGTTGCTCTTCAGGAACCTTCTTGACTGGACTTGATGACAAGCTTTTGGGCAACTTCTTGCTGGACGAGCTCCTCTCCATCTCCTTTTCAGTTAGTTGTGGCAAAGAGACCGCGTTCTTAACAAACAGGGCAGAGTCTCTGAGCGACCCCAGCATGTCCCTTCGATCGCTTCGGGTAACAGAAAGCGAGCGCTTGCTGCTGCGGAAATGTCTGGATAAGAGCCCAGGCTTGGAGACAGATTCCTCTGGCTCCGGCTGCTCTTCTCCTTTGCTCTTGAGAAAAGATGTATCCCCAAAGGCATCTCCAGACCTCCCGATATGCATGGTGTGCCGAAAATCCCCCATGGGAGCGCTAATCATCTCCGCGGTGAGGTCGGCTCGGGAGCGACGCTTGGCAGCGTTTGGGTTGGTGACCAGTTGTTTTAGGATGGGCATCTTGGCTTGCTGTGCCAATCCTGAAACCACAATCCACGCTCGGGTTAACGTCTTCCAAGGCAGCTGATTTCGGCAGTGGAGAGGAGTGTCCTCTGCGTATCCGTAGGGAATTTCTAAAATCTGACAGGTTATTGTATAGACAAGTTCACATCCAGCTCAGACCGTCCACGAGAACCTGGGGAGGAAAAGAGACGCAAACAAGGATTGTCAGTTGTTTATGCAATCACTGCAGAGTATCAACGACACAACGGCTGCCCCCCCCCCATAGGTCCAGGGAAAACATAGAAGCATCCCCCCCCCCCCCCCAGGCCTGGACATTTAGAATAATATTCTACCTTTTTTTTTTTTTTTAACTACACATACACTTAGCCATACGTTTATACACACATGTAGCCAATGTTGTGCCCTCACAACACACCTCCATTCTGCCCAGTGTCCCCCAATTCCCCCCCCCCCTTTGGCCCTGTACCTCCATCGCCCAAAGCACGAAGTCACGCTTGGTCATACAAAAAGGAGAAGTCAAACAGAAACCCTCCCTGTCACAGCTGTACATACAGACGTCCAGATATACACTCACCGGCACACTGACACTTTCACATCACTACAGACCCACAAACACCAGCTCGCTCAGACTCAAACCTATCAAACCAACATATTCGTAGCCACACACACGTTACAAAGACCCACACATACAAAAACCAACTACACAAAAGCACGCTTATACAGGGCCACTCTCACTGTAACACACAGACACACACACACACAGACTCAGGCAGAACAATAGACACATTAGAACACTACTAAATGCACATACACTGACAATACAACTGTACAGACCCTAGCAGACGACGACAACTGTACAGACCCTAGCAGACGACGACAACTGTACAGACCCTAGCAGACGACGACAACTGTACAGACCCTAGCAGACGACGACAACTGTACAGACCCTAGCAGACGACGACAGCTGTACAGACCCTAGCAGACGACGACGACCGTACAGACCCTAGCAGACGACGACGACCGTACAGACACTACCGACGACGACAACCGTACAGACACTACCAGACGACGACCGTACAGACACTACCAGACGACGACCGTACAGACACTACCAGACGACGACGACCGTACAGACACTACCAGACGACGACGACCACCAACAACTGTACAGGCACTAGCAGACGACGGCAACCATGCAGACGACGACCACTGACAACTGTACAGACACTAGCAGACGACGACCACGACAACTGTACAGACGACGGCAACTGTACAGACACTGAAACCAATAATGCTGGATACACACTGACAATACACAGGTTCGTACAAGACAGACGGACATGACCGAGTCACACACAATCACTGATTGCTACAAAACGCTAACCTGGGCGCACATTTACAATGTGCCATGATTCCACACCCCAACCCTCTAATCTGTCGCGTGCATGTGTTCACTTATCATGACACCGTGCCATGTCGCTTGTCTGCCCATGAATCTATTCCAGTGTGATTTGCTGCAGCGTTGGAATCCCTTCCCTGCATGTCTCCTGTCTCTGGGTGGAAAATTCATGGTCTTTGTTAGGAGTATGAGGATGGGTTTATTTCGAGGAAAAGGGACCCCCCCTCCCCCACATATATAAATATATATTACTTTACAATAATCTTAACAACCAGAAGGTGGAAATAAAATCCTAGTATTCTGTGACTTCCAGACCCTTGGGAGGCCGAGCCCTGGACGCGGGGACTGAAATATATTCTAGAAATACTGTAGTTGGAGCATTAACTAATGAGCTATTGGAGTAGCTCTGTAAGATTTTAATGATGCCCGCTAACCCTTTTAGGTCGCGGCACGTCTTTCCACGCACAGGGACCTCTATGTACAATCAGCTACAAAAGGAGAGCTCCCTCGACTTGCAGAACGTCTTGTTAACAGGCATGTTGGGGCATTAATGGTGACAGCCGTCAAAACCTGCAATCAGCCAGAAAGCATGGGCGGCGTCGCGGGCTGGCATTTCTTGTGCCTTGAAACGCCGAACAAAGCCACCAGAGACCATCTATCCCCCAAATCTAACATTTCCAGGGATGCCGAGCGACCAGGGTTAATTGGGGGAACCGGAGCGTCTGCTGACATTCCACCTGCCCCATCCTGCAGACTCCGGCAACACATGGCCGAGAATTCAATGGGTTCGGTGTTATTTTTCTACAAAGCATCACTTTGCGTTTTAACTCCTGCCGCCCCATTACATATAGATATATAATATTTTATAAAAAAAAAACACAAAACCCTAAACTTACCATTTCATTCCCCATCTTAATTGTTTTTGCTTTATTCTTCCAGGACAGGGATCCAGCTACAGGAAGTGGCTCGATGCCTGCTGTCCAATGAAATGCCTCTCCTAGTGAAGCACTGAGACAGATGGCGCATGCGTGCTTCCTGTGCAGGCAGCCAATCAAATACGTCTCCTTTAGAAGCATTAGGAGTAGGGATTTCCCTAGCAGACTCTTTGTATCCCTGATCCGTCCCAAGTCTTTTAAAAGTGGTGATCAGCCGATAAGAGACCCAATCAGATACAAGACTCTCCCGCTTCCTCAGCAGCCAATCCTAGTGCTGGCTGTGAGGGAGTTAATGCAACGTATTCGCCAACAAGAAACCCAGGCCCTGCACACCGCTAGCAGCATCCCCAGCACCACATGGCACCAGTAGAATGACATGGTAGGGACTCGCGACTCTGGCCGCATGAAGCTGAACCCCCAAAAACCCCTATATCGGCTACGGATTAAAGATCCTTGATCGGATCTGGACATCCCCGATTTACAAGTGGCTGTTTGGGCCCTTCCTCAAATTCACCTGCCCTTCAGGACTCGCTTCTCGAACATGCATGTATCCTGAAAGCCCCCCCCCCCGGCCTATTTCGATCTGACTACAGAGAGGCTGACCAGTCGGAGGAAGCTACAGGAGGAACCTGATTGGCCGAGTCACTTCCTGCTCGCTGCAGAACCTTTACAAACTGGAGATTTACAGCAGCTGCAAACTGGAGGATTGCTCTCCCTAAAATGTATGTTTATTACATGTATTAACGCTTCGTGGTGAAACGTCCCTTCAGTGCAGGGATCTCAAACTCTGACTCTCCAGACGTTGATTGCTTACAATTCCCAGGATTCTTTGAATGCAATGTAAGGCCAGAGAATCATGGGAGTTGTAGTTCAAAAACACCTGGGTGGGGGTCTGCGGTTTGAGATCCTCGCTTTAGGGCAAATGCTTTGTTAGATTTTCTACGTTTGCTGCTGTTTTTGTACCTTTAAACTTAAAATAAAGCCCTTTGTGTGACTAACCAGCACGCGCGGTGTTAACGGCAACCCGGGTCTTATTAAACCACCTGATATTCCAAGTTTCCTCCAGGCCCAGACCGGCCGCAAACTCTGGATACCGGCACTGCGTCCGATCGACATGAAAAAAAGATACACACGTATCTGTGTAAATGTACCCTGATTCTGGCCTTCCCGGCAGCGACGCTGGCTCAGATCCTGCGGCTACAATGTAATCCATCAGCAAAACCGAGCAGGGTGACCGCGCGGGGCTGGCGCTGCCCGTGTAAACACAATCCTGTGACGGCCTCGATTGTGCCAGGCCTGCAGAATGTGCCACCCCGGGGAAGTTCTGACCCAGCTTTATCGCTCACTAGAGTGCCTGCTCACACATTAACCCCCTAGTCGCAGCACTGTGCTCACACATTAATACGCTCCTAGTCACAGCACTGTGCTCACACATTAACCCGCTCCTAGTCGCAGCACTGTGCTCACACATTAACCCCCTCCTAGTCACAGCACTGTGCTCACACATTAACCCGCTCCTAGTCGCAGCACTGTGCTCACACATTAACCCCCTCCTAGTCACAGCACTGTGCTCACACATTAACCCCCTCCTAGTCACAGCACTGTGCTCACACATTAACCCGCTCCTAGTCGCAGCACTGTGCACACACATTAACCCCCTCCTAGTCGCAGCACTGTGCTCACACATTAACCCCCTCCTAGTCACAGCACTGTGCTCACACATTAATACGCTCCTAGTCACAGCACTGTGCTCACACATTAACCCCTCCTAGTCACAGCACTGTGCTCACACATTAACCCGCTCCTAGTCGCAGCACTGTGCTCACACATTAACCCCCTCCTAGTCGCAGCACTGTGCTCACACATTAACCCCCTCCTAGTCGCAGCACTGTGCTCACACATTAACCCCCTCCTAGCCACAGCACTGTGCTCACACATTAACCCCCTCCTAGCCACAGCACTGTGCTCACACATTAACCCCCTCCTAGCCACAGCACTGTGCTCACACATTACTCCCCTCCTAGCCACAGCACAGCACTGTGCTCACCGTACAACTGTACTTTGGGGAAGTCAAACATTAATTGCAAGTTTTTGGGGGACAAAAAAAGACCACCATAATGTTTCTAAATGGGGTCAACAACCTCCTCACCCCAGGGAGCTTCTTCTGTTGCAGAGACTGAGGATTGTGGGAATCATAGTGCCAGAAGCCGCGTGCGCAGACGTTGCTGCTACTTGCTTTAGAAGTGTTTTTGTTTGGCACGCATACTGTAGGGCTGTACCTTCCGGGGCTTATTACTCTGCTAGCAAAAGGAGGGGGGAAGAAAATGATTTATTTTGGCTCCAGGCACCTTACCCTGTGATACGATCTGTTATCAGGGCGGTGCGAGTGAATACGCTTTATTCCCTGTTTATGCCCCTTTTATCTGTGTTTTTATAATAAAGGGACTCGCTTCCGGTTACTGAACACTCCCTAAATCTATTTGACGTGTTAAAACAAGTGTTTTCCTCATTAACATCCATTATTTATTAACTGAATTTACTCAGATTTAGGCTAGGGACAGATGAGCGCATTTTCTGCGGCCACCGTCAAAATGTACGTCGATGCGTGCGCACGCATTTTTTCACAGAATACGCTTAAGTGGTCAGACGATGCGCAATTCTGGACGTATTTCATGACGATGGGGTAAAAAGAAGTCTAGGGAAATCCGGCTGTTTGAACGTTATGTTGGCCGCACACTAGCAGCGTCTGACATCTCCTAATCACGCACACACGCTGCTATGCGGCCGCAGCGCACACTGTACGTCAGTACCAGCGGTTTAACGTTCTCTCGAAAAAATGCGTTCATTTTCCACTTGCGTTGCGCGGCCGGACTTTTGTGCGACCGTACTTCGTATATTGGCTGTCATTGCCCGGCATCTGCTGCTAGTGCGGCCGTGATTATGTGCGCCAGAACGCGCGTTCGCACTGCCTCAGTCTGACCCTAGCCTTAAGGCTAGGGTCAGACGAAAGCATTTTTCCCCGCGAACGTGAAAAAGTGCATCCGAACGCATTGACGTATTTTTTCACGGAATGCGCAAAAACGGTCAGACGACGCGCATTTTCGGGCGTGATTTTGTACGGATCATCAATAAAACTCTTTTTGCGTCTGGACGTTATGTAGGCTGGACATTAGCAGCGTCTGACGTCTCCTAATCACACACACACACGCCGCTAGCAGACGCAGCGCACTCTGTACGTCAGTACTAGCGGTTCAGCGTTCTCAGAAAAATGCGTTCAAATTCCACTTGCGTTGCACGGCCGGACTTTTGTGCGGCCGTACATCGTATATTGGCCGTCAATGCCCGTCATCTGCTGCTAGTGCGGCCGTAATTCTGTGCGCCAGAACGCACGTTAAAAGTGCGCTGGTCTGACCCCAGCCTAACCAGTTACTTACCGGCCGAGTCTCTGCGTTGACTCCAGAATCTGCCGTGCGCAGCTACGCAGCGCACAGGGACTGAACGCATGCTTTGAAGCCAGGAAGGAGAAGTCCCTGGACTCTGGATTGATGCAGATGCCGTGACCGAATACCCTGAGCCCGTGTGATACAAATATCACTCGTTTATTCCTCTCTAAAGCTCACGGACCGTATATGACAGGGGGGGGGGGGAAAATGTGTTTTAAAGTGTTCAGAACCTCTTCCATCCGGGCTCAAACCCAGGGGCCAGGCAGTGTTAGGCTTCCAAATTTCTGTGGTTTCCCCAACAAACCTGTAGAAATGCTTTGCCCGGCTACTAAAATACACGTAGTTGGCTACCGAGGGTTCTTGCTGGTCCCCAAGCCTAGTGCTATGTCTATAAACTGAGCCGGCAGTCCTTGGTCTCTAAGGGGGTTAAGAGCATAACCCTTAAGGCAGGGGTCAGCAACCTTGGCCCTGCAGATGTTTAGAACAACATCTCCCATGATGCTCAGTCACACTGACTGAGTCTCATGGAAGATGTAGTTGTTGCTGATCCTTTAAGGGGACACACATTGAGCTTTGTAGCACCACAAGCTGCACGGCCTTAAGGAACCACATTCCGTTCTACCACCTCTGCCGGGATGAGGTTCCACGTGTCCACCAATAAGTCCCATCGCTTGGTTATCGGCCGCCCTGGTTATTTGTGCTATAAGCTCAGTGCTGGATATTTGATCTGTTTCTAGATATTCCGGATCGTTCTGAATCGGCGTGTGTTTAGCGGTGATTGGGAATATTTGGCCGCACGATTTGTTGTGATGATGTAACACGATGCTGCGGGCACGGCGTGAAACCACCCCAGGGCGTGTGCAAAAATACTATTACAGTGCGCCACGGGTTACCTAATAGTTTTATTCTGTCGTAAAAGCCGTACACTCTGTCTCTTTGGAATGAAGTACGGCCTGGCACCACGTGTCTTCCCCCTGACTCACTGCCCGCGTAAACCACCGTCCCAAAGAAAACACCACATCAACTCCTACGCGACCCAGCAGGCTGCCGTGTATCTGTGTACGGCGCGGAGAACTCTGAGGACACCAAACATCTAGTCTTGCAATGCCACGTGGGATTCTAACCTGGAGAACAACGTATGCAAAATAAACCTCCCCGTCTGACTATGGATACTATGAAAATACGTATGATGTCATGGCATCAGAACGCAGAAAGCCTGCAGTGTATCCGTCTGTGGATCATGTGATCTGACCTGCATTCTCAGGGTATCGTCACATAAAGAAAGATGATAAACTGTAACAGACGCTAAGAGTCTTTTCATTCCGCGAGTAATCAGATCTTTATACGCGAGATAAAAATACAGTGCTCTACGCACAAGAGCGCTTCACGTCTTCGGATTTATGAACATCTCTGTGTATCACCAGCCCGCAGGAAAGGAGGCGAGTACGGACGGGTTATGTTTCATAGATTTCTTTATTGTTCTTAAAATGTCATTATGGTGCAAAAGCGACATGACTTCTTTCAGCAATGGCCGACCGTGGCACCCCAGAGGTATAAGCTGCGATTCCAATGATGAGCAGCCGGACTAATGAGTGGCTAAGCATGATGGGAGATGTAGTTCCAAACCATCTGGATGGTTTTGATGGCGAACCTTGGTACCCAAATTGTTTGAATTACTTATCCCATCATGCTTACAGTGCATCATGGGACATAGTTCAGAGAGATCTGCGGTGCCGAGTTTCATCATCAAAGTATGTCAGGGGTCAGCAACCTTGGGCCCTACAGATGGTTTAGAACTACATCTCCCATGATGCTCAGCCACTCATTAGGTTTAATGAGCATCATGGGAGATGTAGTAACGCAATATTGGTGTGCCAAGGTTGCTGACTCCAGCCATGTTTGATAGGTTATGTCACTTTGGCCTGAATAAGTGCGCGTGTTTTAACCGTTAAAATGCACTTGCAGGGGCAGTCCAAACTGAAAACAAGGAGGGGTTAATTTTCAACCATTTGTGACACCCACCTCCGTCCCCCTACTAGCCCGTCTTTAACTTTGAGTGGGCTAGAACTCGCCTCCTTTCCAACGCTGCGATCTGCCCCGGCTCGCTTCTGAAAGCTGTATGCGCGACTGGCACAGCCAATCTGACGCCTGTCAACGCAAAAGAGTGCAAGTCTCTCCGCGTGCCGGCTGCAGAATACGACTCGCACACGGACTGGCTTTATGCCATCCAGAGAGGGTATTAACCCTGTAAAGCCGGTGAAATTGCCCAGGTTTGTGTGTGATTAGGGTTCAAATAGAAAAGTGGAATTTCCCTTGAAAGACACGTATTCCATAAAGAACGCGCTTCGTGTCCCCGGGCGTTTCCACGCAGCGCACACCACACGGGACGGATACGGCTGCTGTTTCTTTAACGATGTCTGGCGTCCGAGCTAGGCCTCCGACATAAAAAAAAAGCAAAATCCAGGAGAGGAAAAGAAAATCCAGGAGGCAGAATGAGGCACTGTTCTCCCCTAACAGAGATCCAATGTGTAACCCCCGTCCAAAGGGGCCTGGAGAGCATCAACTTCACACGTCACGTGCAAACTAATGCAGGACGAGACGCAATATTTGGGATCCTGTGACCGGCCGGCGTGAATGGAGTCCTTTATACACTGCCTCCATCCAGCAAACCGCGGCCACCACTAAATATCTCCCGTATAACGAGGCCTGGCTCGGGTATCCATCACAAGGACCTGCTGTGCGAGGAGAACACGCCGCGGGACGTGACACTGGGACGAGGACGCACAAAATCACCCTGGAGTGCCACGAATGTGAATGGTGCTGTACGTATGTTATTTATTTTGACCCGTCAAAATAAGAGTCAATGAATGGACTGCAATGTCGATGTGGTCCTCAGGATGTCCTCACTTAACATCCGCCAGGCTCTATCGCACCCTGTATACACTGGCCGGGGTATCCGCGGGGTGGGGATTGGGGAATTTGGAAAGGATTCAATATTTTGCCTTAAAACCTGATGTTGTTGTTTATACAATAATTCCCTGCGAAGTGACTCGTCTCAGATAGTACATGATCCCACAGGTTCAGAGACCAGTTATTGCCACATAATGACCCTACACGTACACTGCTGCAACCTGTCTCTGCTGGATTACAACGACCCACTTGCATCTCCTCCTGAACAAATGTCTGCTGAAAACCAGGGTGATGAGGTTCAGATCGGAGCCTGTAGGATTAACAGATCCAGCTGCTAAAATGCTTATTTTACCAGATTGGAATTAATGAGGCGAGTACGCAAGTATAACTGTAAAACGGAACATTAGCCAGAAACAGGAGGGACAGAGAACACTAATCCCATGGGAATTTACAATCTAGATGGATGGGGAGTTGAGGACTGCAAGGGTGAGAATGACCTTCATACACAGGGAGATGAGGCCAATAGTTAGGTGGGTTAGAGGAATGCATGAGTTGGGAAAGTGGAAAGCATGTGTCAATGGAAGGCATGGGTTGATGAGGTGGGTTTGCGGAAGGTGCGGGGGTTGGCTCAGTGGAAAGCACAGGTTGGTGAGGTGGGTTTACAGAAGGCACAGGTTGGCTTAGTGGAAGGCACAGGTTGGTGGGGTTGCAGAAGGTGCGGGTGGTGGGGTTGCGGAAGGTGCGGGGGTTGGCTTAGTGGAAGGCACGGGGTTGGGTTGCGGAAGGTGCGGGGGTTGGCTCAGTGGAAAGCACAGGTTGGTGAGGTGGGTTTACAGAAGGCACAGGTTGGCTTAGTGGAAGGCACAGGTTGGTGGGGTTGCAGAAGGTGCGGGTGGTGGGGTTGCGGAAGGTGCAGGGGTTGGCTTAGTGGAAGGCACGGGGTGGGGTTGCGGAAGGTGCGGGGGTTGGCTTAGTGGAAGGCACGGGTTGGGGTTGCAGAAGGTGGTGGGGTTGCGGAAGGTGCGGGGGTTGGCTTAGTGGAAGGCACGGGTTGGGGTTGCAGAAGGTGCGGGGGTTGGCTCAGTGGAAGGCACGGGTTGGTGGGGTTGTGGAAGGTGCGGGGGTTGGCCCAGTGGAAGGCACGGGTTGATGAGGTTGGTTTGCGGAAGGTGCAGGGGTTGGCTCAGTGGAAGGCACGGGTTGGTGGGGTTGTGGAAGGTGCGGGGGTGGGGTTGTGGAAGGTGCGGGGGTGGGGTTGTGGAAGGTGCGGGGGTGGGGTTGTGGAAGGCACGAGTTGGTGGGGTTGTGGAAGGTGCGGGGGATTGGCCCAGTGGAAGGCACGGGTTGATGCGGTTGGTTTGCGGAAGGTGCAGGGGTTGGCTCAGTGGAAGGCACGGGTTGGTGGGGTTGTGGAAGGTGCGGGGGTTGGCCCAGTGGAAGGCACGGGTTGATGCGGTTGGTTTGCGGAAGGTGCAGGGGTTGGCTCAGTGGAAGGCACGGGTTGGTGGGGTTGTGGAAGGTGCGGGGGTTGGCTCAGTGGAAGGCACGGGTTGGTGAGGTGAGTTAGTGGAAAGTGTGGCGGAGCTGCTATGTAAGAGAGAACCTCCTATGCTGCCTGAGGTGAAGCCCCACCCCCTACTGTGCACATGCATGAAATGATAGGATGCTATCTGTGTGTGTGACCCAGTAACAAAAAAGGCATATAGGAATTTTGTCAGTATATAACAAAAGTTTGGGTCAGTGAGGTGGGTTAGCGGAAGGCCCGGGTCGTCAGTGAGGTGGGTTAGCGGAAGGCCCGGGTCGTCAGTGAGGTGGGTTAGCGGAAGGCCCGGGTCGTCAGTGAGGTGGGTTAGCGGAAGGCCCGGGTCGTCAGTGAGGTGGGTTAGCGGAAGGCCCGGGTCGTCAGTGAGGTGGGTTAGCGGAAGGCTTGGGTCATGAGGTGGGTTAGCAGAAGGGTCAGTGAGGTGGGTTAGCAGAAAGCCCGGGTCGTCAGTGAGGTGGGTTAGCGGAAGGCTTGGGTCATAAGGTGGGTTAGGGGAAGAGTCGGTGAGGTGGGTTAGGGGAAGGGTCGGTGAGGTGGGTTAGGGGAAGGGTCGGTGAGGTGGGTTAGGGGAAGGGTCGGTGAGGTGGGTTAGGGGAAGGGTCGGTGACGTGGGTTAGGGGAAGGGTCGGTGACGTGGGTTAGGGGAAGGGTCGGTGACGTGGGTTAGGGGAAGGCGCAGGGAGGTGAGGTGGGATAGCGGAAGGCTCGGGTCGTCGGTGAGGTGGGTTAGCGGAAGGCTCAGGTCGTGAGGTGGGTTAGCGGAAGGCTCGGGTCGTCGGCGAGGTGGGTTAGGGGAAGGGTCGGCGAGTTGGGTTAGGGGAAGGGTCGGCGAGGTGGGTTAGGGGAAGGGTCGGCGAGGTGGGTTAGGGGAAGGGTCGGCGAGGTGGGTTAGGGGAAGGGTCGGTGAGGGGTTAGGGGAAGGGTCGGTTAGGGGAAGGGTCGGTGAGGTGGGTTAGGGGAAGGCTCGGGTCGTCGGTGAGGTGGGTTAGCGGAAGGGTCGGTGAGGTGGGTTAGGGGAAGGCGCGGATTGGTGAGGTGGGATAGCGGAAGGCTCGGGTGGTCGGTGAGGTGGGATAGCGGAAGGCTCGGGTGGTCGGTGAGGTGGGTTAGCGGAAGGCTCGGGTCGTCGGTGAGGTGGGTTAGCGGAAGGCTCGGGTCGTCGGTGAGGTGGGTTAGCGGAAGGCTCGGGTCGTCGGTGAGGTGGGTTAGCGGAAGGCTCGGGTCGTCGGTGAGGTGGGTTAGCGGAAGGCTCGGGTCGTCGGTGAGGTGGGTTAGCGGAAGGCTCGGGTCGTCGGTGAGGTGGGTTAGCGGAAGGCACGGGTCAGTGAGGTGGGTGGTTGGGAAGTCCTGTTCAGTTTAGCATCTGACGTGAGCCTTTACATCAAAAGTCTGATTAGTCCAACCAACCCCTCCCCCCGGTGTCACACTTTGTATAGCACTGCAGAACAGGCCAGCATCTCCTATCTACGAAATCTTGGAGAATGGGTCTTCGGAGTCAGGTCGTGAATTTAATTCCAGTGTAATTCCCGGTTCTCTGCAGCTTCTGCATAATGTGAAAAACTTATTTTTTGCCTAAACATTTCCACTAAAATAGGAACTTGTTTCTTTTTTTTCTTTTTCAACCCCCTGATCATAACTTGCCTCTGAATGTTACTTAAAACACAACAATCGCACATCTTTCTTCAAACGAAACTGAAAGCGATGCACCATATAACCGAGCATCACGGACAAACACCTCGCTGCTGTCCGTTTGGTCCAGGGGTCTGGTGGCCAAGGGCTGCTTGAGTTGTAGCTGTGGCTCCTAATTGTTTGGATTATTCCTCCGCTCTACGGGGAAGGTTGCCGGGCTCCTACGTCTGATAGAAAGCTGTCATGACACCATGTATACCAGGGAACATTCTCCTGCTGACAGCTGTTGAGGATTGAGTCACCGGGATAGGATGACATCATGAATACAAAGAATCCACAAAAAGTCCCCAGCAATCAGGCCCCGAGGTGGGAATACACCCACCAAAAAAACACCAGAATTGCAAAACATTAAGTAAATCACGTGTCACTTCAAGCTTAATCGGGGGGGGGGGGGGGTGTGGAGCATTTCATCCCCTAATTTGAATAGTGTTTTGCTGCGTCCCTCAGAGGTTTATGGACTTCAATTCCCATAATCCTGTGCTGCTGGTTGCCATTGACCCCATAACCCTGTCAATCCCAGACAGTCCCTGTAGGAGCATTTCTGTTAATTCCCCTACAGTTTCCTTTAATTACACTCTTTGCCCCGGGGCAAAATGATGTCGGCACAATGATGTCATATTATTGGAATCACGCACATCTTTTAAAGGATTCACAGCACCTGGCCATTAGTGTCTGAGCAGCGATGACTGTTGTGAAGTAACGTCTCTTCAATCGCCGGGAAGGACTCCATAAAGAGCGTGGCCGGAAATCCACACGAACATAACTATGGGCCACGTGGCAGAATGTCCCAGGAGGTCATCGGTAAAACTCATCCAACCCGTACATGGACATCTGTCTGGGTCCCCACACCAAAGAAACAGAGCCCCGTGTAGCATCCTCCCTCTCCAATGAGTCGACTTTCATGCTGGATCAAATTTTCCAAATCCAGTTGGCCAATGGCCATAAATGTCTGGAATATTCTATGAAAATCCATAGAGAAAGCCCCCGCGCCTGTGTGTGGTCGGCCCCTGAAATTGATATAAATGTGCAAAGGCCTAAGGTTCTAGATCAGGAGAATGTGGCTAAAAGCCCCATTGTTGGTTCAGACACAGCATTCCTAACTTTTGTATCGCCGCTGAGCGATTTATACATTGTAGCCGGTGGCATCCGTGACCGAGCTAACGGATCCTACAACACTAACATCCGAGGGGTTCACACATCTCCGCGATCTCACCGCTGGATCCCTGTGACCAGGTGGCTTCGAGATCTTTAGTTCTGCCATGTGATCCACAAGATCGAGACGTGTCCCTCTCGTCCCACCAGGAGCGGAGAGAGATGGGATCTGCGGTGACAAATGGCCGGCTCCTGTCTGCCGATCCCCGACTCTCGTTACACGAGCCGCGCAGCGGTTATCAATATCACCAGCGCTGACACACTTTGAGCTCTGGGTTAAAGGGCAAATAATGTGTACGGCGTGCCAGTTATACTATGACCCGTCCCGAGATACAGCCGCCGGTTTATTTGCAACGGCCAGGATACAGCTCTGCAATATGCCGGAGTGCACTGACTGTGTTTTGGGTTTGCCACGATAAGGGGCCAGGTAGCCGCGGACTCCTAAACGTCTGGATTATTCTACAGATCATGTCTGTCCAGGAAATGTGCCTGGATCCTAAAAGTCTGGCTCCTAAACTTTCCTTACTGGCTCCTGAGAGCTGTATAAAGATGTCAAGCCCTGATTATGTGTGTAATGTATATGTAAGATCTTTATCAAACGTTTGCACCATTAACGGCTTTTTTTACGAGCCAGACTAAGTGTTGTACATAGAATAATCCATAGTTTTAGGAGCCAGTGGAGTCCCGGCCCCTGGATTTGAGAAACTGATAGGTTACCGTCAGACTTGTATAGGAGTGATTTATTTTACCAGTATGTTACACGTGTGTTAGACCATTTAGACCAATATGAGAGTATATTGAGTAATAAAATGAGCGCCCTCTCACACCTTTACACGTCACCCCATCTGCAATAACAACACACACTGGAACTCCCCCAGAATAGTGCGCTACAGCACCTGTTGGTGCCTTCTAAAGCCAAAACGCAAAATCAAAACAAAGAAGACAGGGGGATGTAGAGACCTTACTATAAATATATTAGATTATAATATTAAAACACGCCTGCACTCTCGAAAAGACAAAAAAACATGCTTAGCCCCTGGAAAAATACATGAACACCTGAACAGAAAAAAAGCAAAGCACTAGCACTCTAAGGGTCTCCTACCTAAAAGGAAACTTTATTATGTATCCATTTTAAAAATAGTGTTTCAGCTCTACATGAGCTTTCATTGGGATATCCTGATAACACCCATCCCCGATATATCCCGATGACCCATCCCCGATATATCCCGATGACCCATCCCCCCGATATATCCCGATGACCCATCCCCCCCGATATATCCCGATGACCCATCCCCCCCGATATATCCCGATGACCCATCCCCCCGATATATCCCGATGACCATTCCCCCCGATATATCCCGATGACCCATTCCCCCGATTATATCCCGATGACCCATCCCCCCGATATAATCCCGATGACCCAGCCCCCGATATATCCCGATGACCCATCCCCCCCGATATATCCCGATGACCCATTCCCCCCGATATATCCCGATGACCCATTCCCACCGATATATCCCGATGACCCAGCCCCCGATATATCCCGATGACCCACCCCCCCCGATATATATCCCGATGACCCATTCCCCCCGATATATCCCGATGACCCATTCCCACCGATATATCCCGATGACCCAGCCCCCGATATATCCCGATGACCCATTCCCCCCGATATATCCCGATGACCCAGCCCCCGATATATCCCGATGACCCATTCCCCCCGATATATCCCGATGACCCATCCTCCCCCCGATATATCCCGATGACCCAGCCCCCGCTATATCCCGATGACCCAGCCCCCGATATATCCCGATGACCCAGCCCCCGATATAGATATATCCTGAGGACCCATACCCCGATATATATATATATAATCCCGATGACCCATACCCGATATATATATATCCCGATGACCCATACCCGATATATATATATATATCCCGATGACCCATACCCGATATATATATATATATATATATCCCGATGACCCATACCCGATATATATATATATATCCCGATGACCCATACCCGAATATATATATATATCCGATGACCCATACCCGATATATATATATATATATATCCCGATGACCCATACCCGATATATATCCCGATGACCCATACCCGATATATATATATATATCCCGATGACCCATACCCGATATATATATATATAATATATATATATATATATATATATATAATATATATATCCCGATGACCATACCCGATATATATATATATATATATATATATATATATATATATATATATATATATCCCGATGACCCATACCCCGATATATCCTATAACCCATACCCCTTTATCCCATACCCTGATATAACCCAATAACCCATACCCCGATATATCCCATATCCCACTGTATCCCGATATCCCATACCCCTATATATCCCACATCCCGATATATATCCCGTATTCAGATATAACCCTATATCCCATACCTCAATATACCCTGATAACCCATACCCCGATATATAGCACGATAACCCACACCCCGATATATAGCACGATAACCCACACCCCGATATATAGCACGATAACCCACACCCCGATATATAGCACGATAACCCACACCCCGATATATAGCACGATAACCCACACCCCGATATATAGCACGATAACCCACACCCCGATATATAGCACACGATAACCCACACCCCGATATATAGCACGATAACCCACACCCCGATATATAGCACGATAACCACACCCCGATATATAGCACGATAACCCACACCCCGATATATAGCACGATAACCCACACCCCGATATATAGCACGATAACCCCACCCCGATATATAGCACGATAACCCACACCCCGATATATAGCACGATAACCCACACCCCGATATATAGCACGATAACCCACACCCCGATATATAGCACGATAACCCACACCCCGATATATAGCACGATAACCCACACCCCGATATATAGCACGATAACCCACACCCCGATATATAGCACGATAACCCACACCCCGATATATAGCACGATAACCCACACCCCGATATATAGCACGATAACCCACACCCCGATATATAGCACGATAACCCACACCCCGATATATAGCACGATAACCCACACCCCGATATATAGCACGATAACCCACACCCCGATATATAGCACGATAACCCACACCCCGATATATAGCACGATAACCCACACCCCGATATATAGCACGATAACCCACACCCAGATATATCCCATATTCTGATACCCCATATACCGATATTCCGTACCCGATATATCCCGTATCCTGATGCCCCATATATACACCGATATCCCATACCCGATATATCCTGATAACCCAATTGGGCAGACTAGATGGGCCGAAAGGTTCTTTATCTGCCGACATTTTCTATGTTTCTATATACCGATATCCCATACCCCATCCCATGATATATCCCGTATCCCGATACCCTGATATATCCCGATACCCTGATATATCCCGATACCCTGATATATCCCGATACCCTGATATATCCCGATACCCTGATATATCCCGATATCCCAATACCTTGATGTATCCCGATATCCCAATACCCTGATAAATACTGATATCCCCTATCCTGATACCCCATACCCGGATATATCCCGTATTCTGATAACCCATACACCGATATCCCATACCCTGATATATCCTGTATCCTGATAACCCATACCCGATATCCCATACCCTGATATATCCTTTATCCTGATAACCCATACACCGATATCCTGATAACCCATACACCGATATCCCATACCCTGATATATCCTTTATCCTGATAACCCATACCCCGATATCCCATACCCAGTATCCTGATAACCCATACACCAATATCCCACACCGATATATCCTGTATCCTGGTAACCCATACCCCGATAACCCATACCCTGATATATCCTGTATCCTGATAACCCATACCCCGATATCCCATACCCTGATATATCCTTTATCCTGATAACCCATACCCCGATATCCCATATCCTGATAACCCATACCCCGATATCCCATACCCCGATATCTCCTGTATCCTGATAACCCATACCCCGATATCCCATACCCTGATATATCCTGATAACCCATACCCCGATATCCCATACCCTGATATATTCTGTATCCTGATAACCCATACCCCGATATCCATACCCTGATATATTCTGTATCCTGATAACCCATACACCGATATCCCATACCCTGATATATCCTGTATCCTGATAACCCATACCCCGATATCCCATACCCTGATATATCCTTTATCCTGATAACCCATACACCGATATCCTGATAACCCATACACCGATATCCCATACCCTGATATATCCTTTAATCCTGATAACCCATACCCCGATATCCCATACCCAGTATCCTGATAACCCATACACCAATATCCCACACCGATATATCCTGTATCCTGGTAACCCATACCCCGATAACCCATACCCTGATATATCCTGTATCCTGATAACCCATACCCCGATATCCCATACCCTGATATATCCTTTATCCTGATAACCCATACCCCGATATCCCATATCCTGATAACCCATACCCCGATATCCCATACCCCGATATCTCCTGTATCCTGATAACCCATACCCCGATATCCCATATCCTGATAACCCATACACCGATATCCCATACCCTGTATCCTGATAACCCATACACCGATATCCCATACCCTGATATATCCTTTATCCTGATAACCCATACCCCGATATCCCATACCCTGATATATCCTGTATCCTGATAACCCATACCCCGATATCCCATATCCTGATAACCCATACACCGATATCCCATACCCTGTATCCTGATAACCCATACACCGATATCCCATACCCTGTATCCTGATAACCCATACACCGATATACCATACCCTGTATCCTGATAACCCATACACCGATATACCATACCCTGTATCCTGATAACCCATACACCGGTATCCCATACCCTGATATATCCCGTATCCTGATAACCCATATCCTGATAACCCATATCCTGATATATCCCGTATCCTGATATATCCCGTATCCTGATATATCCCGTATCCTGATATATCCCGTATCCTGATATATCCCGTATCCTGATATATCCCGTATCCTGATATATCCCGTATCCTGATATATCCCGTATCCTGATATATCCCGTATCCTGATAACCCATACACCGATATATCCCATACACCGATATATCCTGTTATATCCTGTATCCTGATATATCCTGATATATCCTGTATCCTGATATATCCTGTATCCTGATATATCCTGTATCCTGATATATCCTGTATCCTGATATATCCTGTATCCTGATATATCCTGTATCCTGATATCCCATACACCGATATCCCATACACCGATATCCCATACACCGATATCCCATACACCGATATCCCATACACCGATATATCCTGTATCCTGATAACCCGTACCGATATATCCTGTATCCTGATAACCCATACCCCGATATCCCATATCCTGATAACCCATACCCCGATATCCTGTATCCTGATAACCCATACACCGATATCCCATACACCGATATATCCTGTATCCTGATATATCCTGTATCCTGATATATCCTGTATCCTGATATATCCTGTATCCTGATAACCCATACACCGATATATCCTGTATCCTGATAACCCATACCCCGATATCCCATACCCTGATATATCCTTTATCCTGATAACCCATACCCCGATATCCCATACCCTGATATATCCTGTATCCTGATAACCCATACCCCGATATCCCATACCCTGATATATTCTGTATCCTGATAACCCATACCCCGATATCCCATACCCTGATATATCCTGTATCCTGATAACCCATACCCCGATATCCCATACCCTGATATATTCTGTATCCTGATAACCCATACCCCGATATCCCATACCCTGATATATCCTGATAACCCATACCCCGATATCCCATACCCTGATATATCCTGATAACCCATACACCGATATCCCATACCCTGATATATCCTGATAACCCATACACCGATATCCCATACCCTGATATATCCTGTATCCTGATAACCCATACCCCGATATCCCATACCCTGATATATTCTGTATCCTGATAACCCATACCCCGATATCCCATACCCTGATATATCCTGATAACCCATACCCCGATATCCTATATCCTGATAACCCATACACCGATATCCCATACCCTGATATATCCTGATAACCCATACACCGATATCCCATACCCTGATATATCCTGATAACCCATACACCGATATCCCATACCCTGATATATTCTGTATCCTGATAACCCATACACCGATATCCCATACCCTGATATATTCTGTATCCTGATAACCCATACACCGATATCCCATACCCTGATATATCCCGTATCCTGATATATCCCGTATCCTGATATATCCCGTATCCTGATATATCCCGTATCCTGATATATCCCGTATCCTGATATATCCCGTATCCTGATATCCCATACCCTGATATATCCTGATAACCCATATACGGATAGATCAGGGTACGGGGTAACAAGATCTATCCCGTATCCCGATGAAACCTGAAATGTTGGATCTTCTTTTAATTATCTTGATTGGGGGTTTTGTCACTTATTGCTTTTTCAAACTGTACAAACAATCACTACAAACCAACCGCAGCCCCGCACGGACCAATGGGATGCAATGCTCTCCAAATCTTTGTTTTGTTGCTGTTTTTTTTGTTGTTACCCCTGTGAGAGACTCTCTCTTCCCCCCCCCCCCCCCTGTACACAATGAGCAGGCCAGGCAGTTGGCCAGGAAAGCAGACAGGCCTTTGTGTTGCCTATTTGAACAACATGAGGTCCCTGGCCTGAACCAATGGGACAGCAGATTCTAGCACAGCCCCCCCCCCACCCCCCATCATCCATATCACCCAGTGCCACCAGCAGAAAGCAAGCACTGCAGTGCTGGGCAGAGGGTGGCACAGCCTGATCCTGCACAGCCACCCACCCACGTGATCATCACCCCCCCCCCACATATAAAAATCCTAATAATGTAAAATCACAATAAATAGAATAAACCTATTAAAAAAAAACCCATAACTGTTAGAAGGGTTTACACTGCATGCTCAGCACAGCAGGGGTTAACACACACACACTCTCTCTCTGCCTCTAGATGGGCTGCAGGCAGCCTGTGAATCGGGATAAACCATCAGGAGAGGAGGGGGGGGACTGACCTGTGTTGGAGTGCCTGGAGCAGGGTTATACAGTCCACGGGTGCCAGGCAGCTGCGGGATGTGCCATTAAGCCAGGTTTGATGCCACTGTGTGCCAGCCCTGCACATCCACACGCATAAAGAGCTGCAGTACAATGCCGGCCCCGCCCACCAGCACGGCCCCGCCCCTGACTGAGAATGATTCACCCATGCCCCGCCTCCTCCCTGGGAACTGTTCCAGAGCAGCCAGGCCCACTCACAGGGAATGATTCAGTCTAGACCCCGCCTCCTTCCTAAGGAAACTGTTCCCGCACGGCCACGCCTCTTTCCAGGGAATTATACATACCAGACCACGCCCACTGTCTGACTCCGCCCCCTAACAGGGAAACTCTTCAGCTCTTAAAGGGCCCGCGCAGCCATTTACCCCCCCCCCCCGGGATAAATGGATTGAGGATCCCTGATCCCACACAATGCCAGGCAGCAAAACCCACACCAAGCTGACCTCCAGAGGGTGTGAGAGCCCCCAGCACAGACTGCAGGGCTCTGTGTCACAGCTAATCCAATGGAATCACCAGAATAAAGCAAGAGAATCTCCCTCACACACAGGCCTGTCCACAACATGACCCCAATATAACACAACCTCCACCACCAGCCAGTGAGGGCAGCGCGCAGGAGGCGGAGCCTGAGATGAGGCCATTCAGACTTTGTAACTTTATTTAAAATCTATAGGGGCATAAATATCAATAAAATCTCACATCGAAAATTATTTACACCCAGAGTTAATTCTACCAACATTTATTACGTTTTGGAGACTCGTTGCTAGGAGTTTTAATGCTGTGCAGCTCTGTTATACACCCGCACACCCTGAATGGAGACCCGCACACCCTGAATGGAGACCCGCACACCCTGAATGGAGACCCGCACACCCTGAATGGAGACCCTAAAAACACACCCGCACACCCTGAATGGAGACCCTAAAAACACACCCGCACACCCTGAATGGAGACCCGCACACCCTGAATGGAGACCCTAAAAACAGACCCGCACACCCTGAATGGAGACCCTAAAAACAGACCCGCACACCCTGAATGGAGACCCGCACACCCTGAATGGAGACCCTAAAAACACACCCGCACTCCCTGAATGGAGACCCTAAAAACACACCCGCACACCCTGAATGGAGACCCTAAAAACAGACCCGCACACCCTGAATGGAGACCCTAAAAACAGACCCGCACACCCTGAATGGAGACCCGCACACCCTGAATGGAGACCCTAAAAACACACACCCGCACACCTGAATGGAGACCCTAAAAACACACCCGCACACCCTGAATGGAGACCCTAAAAACACACCCGCACACCCTGAATGGAGACCCTAAAAACAGACCCGCACACCCTGAATGGAGACCCTAAAAACACACCCGCACACCCTGAATGGAGACCCTAAAAACACACCCGCACACCCTGAATGGAGACCCTAAAAACAGACCCGCACACCCTGAATGGAGACCCTAAAAACAGACCCGCACACCCTGAATGGAGACCCTAAAAACAGACCCGCACACCCTGAATGGAGACCCTAAAAACAGACCCGCACACCCTGAATATATGGAGGAGCCCCTAAAAACAGACCCGCACACCCTGATATATGGAGGAGCCCCTAAAAACACACCCGCACACCCTGAATATTGGAGGAGCCCCTAAAAAGACACCCGCACACACCCTGAATGGAGACCCTAAAAACAGACCCGCACACCCTGAATATATGGAGAGCCCCTAAAAATACACCCGCACACCCTGAATATATGGAGGAACCCCTAAAAAGACACCCACACACCCTGAATATATGGAGGAGCCCCTAAAAACACACCCACACACACCTGAATATATGGAGGAACCCCTAAAAACACACCCACCACACCCTGAATATATGGAGGAACCCCTAAAAAGACACCCACACACCCTGAATATATGGAGGAACCCCTAAAAACACACCCACACACCCAGAATATATGGAGGAACCCCTAAAAAGACACCGCACACCCTGAATATATGGAGGAGCCCCTAAAAAGACACCCGCACACCCTGAATATATGGAGGAACCCCTAAAAAGACACCCACACACCCTGAATATATGGAGGAGCCCCTAAAAACACCCGCACACCCTGAATATATGGAGGAGCCCCTAAAAAGACACCCACACACCCTGAATATATGGAGGAACCCCTAAAAACACACCCACACACCCTGAATATATGGAGGAACCCCTAAAAACACACCCGCACACCCTGAATATATGGAGGAGCCCCTAAAAAGACACCCGCACACCCTGAATATATGGAGGAGCCCCTAAAAAGAGGAACATTAGAAGAGAAAAAAATAGGGACAAGGGGTTTGAGTCTGAATAGGGACTGTCCTTGTAAACACAGGCACACAGAAGTTGTGCTGCACATTTCTCACCTTCAGAGGCGGCTCTCTAATTAGGCAAAATAGCCACCAAAGACCTCGCTCCCAAATGACGGCACTAATATAGAATTCCATCGTACTGTCTCTCCAGTCATATAAACCCTTATTTTTACACTCCCATCCTTTTCAATCCAGAGATGAATTGGTCTTATTTCAAAGTTAATTTGTACATTTTGTGCACAGCGAGAAGGACCACCTAGTCACTCTTGGCCTAACTCTCTGCCACCAGGGGTTTGCGGAGGGAGAGGAGACCCGTGTGCTCTGAAACCTTTAATTCTGCTCCAACAATCCATGTGTGAGAGAGTCAAATGTAGACCCTCTTATGTGTCCATTGGCCTCCGTCCCTTCGCCCATAATGAGGGGGGCACCAGTAGCACAATCAGGGTTGACAGTTGTGCGCTTGGTTTTTTCGGTTTTGTGCTGGTGGTATAAATCGTTTCTGCGTGTATAGGACACACAGGTACAGTATGTGCGTGGAATGCTGTCATACACCGTAGCAGTTTCACGTGTTTCACTTGGAATTCCAAGCCGAGGGGTAACGGCCGTGCAAGGCTGGCGGGAAATATTTGTGCCCCCGTGACCGCGGCACACCCTGAGCCCGTTGGGCCATAATAACCCAGATACAGCAGGACAATGGGAGCAGGTGATTTGGACACAATACTATCTTGAAGTTACTTTTCTTTAACACAGAGGATTTTACGGCAAAGATAAAACCTCCAAAGATGAAGTAATAGAAGTCGTAATCCAGCAGATCTCTGCCCGGCATGATCAAGGCCTCAGTGGACTTTATGGCCCTTTGTGATTCCTGGATGATGTCCTTATCTCGCAGACAAACCAAGGAGAAGGCGTGAAATCATACAAAGTGCCCGCCGCCGGCTCTGTGTGGGCAACCTTGAACACATTGACTCCAAACAAAACAAAATACCGGGGAAACTACAAATAAGATTGTTTTAAACAAGTCATCGAGGCGCGTGGGACAAGCAATATATACATATAAAAAGACACCTTATTGTGCCCGTGCGGGGACCTCATGCCAGTCTGTAACCCGAGCAGAGCCTCTGGCACAATGCTATCAATGTTACGGTATAGAACCTGTGATTTATAACGGGAAGAGGGGAAAACTCATTCTGGGATCAATCCAGCGCGGGGAAAGAAGCATTTTAGCACTTTAAGCCATTAGTTTATTGTCTGCCTGCAAGGAGTTAATGCTGTTTATTGAGCTGCCTGTAGCATACTGCGGACTCCGCTCCGAGATCATTTTATTCCTGGTTGGCAGCAGGGGTTGGGAGTTTCTGTCATGTGTTCAATGTTGAGGAGGTGCAGAGGGGGGTCCTCTTACAAAGACAGAAGTGGAAGTAAACGAGAAGAAGCCACAGAGTATTAAAAATGTGATTATTTGGCTATAAAGAGTATCAGGGCACTGCTGGTAGGTGGCAGAGGAGATTTTGGGGAGGATTGAAGGCTAGGTCCCTTACGGTGGAAGACGTGGCAGTGTTCCTGCCCCTTGGTATCGAGCACAGACATTCAAGAGAAACATTGCGTTGAAGGCACAGATGCCAACTGTCCCAGCTTTCCAGGGATGGTCCCAGGTTTGTGCTTGGTGTCCTGAGCTGAGACACTTAACTCCTCTGCCGCCATCCTCCATCTCCGGACGGAGTCATTGGGCAATAAACCCCCAGGACACAAAGCACAAATCCGAGAGCGACCCTGGAAAACTGGGCACGTTGGCACCTATGGTTGTAGGCTGTAGCATTTGTAACAGGCACAATTAAAAACTAGAATATCCCTTTAAAAGGCAATGACGTCACAGCTGGTCAACGTCGGCAAAATTATTTCATGTGGAAGGGAACGATTATTAAAATCCCCCAGTACAGACAGGGCTGGTGCTCCCACTAGGCAACTGCCTAGGGCGCATTGCTGCATAGGGGCAAAGCTGGCCCAACCCGGGCTCCATTATTGTACCCGTTCCTCATTGTGCGGCTCATACAGCGCTAGCGGCACAGAAGGTGGGCATCTTATGGTGAGGCACAGGCACCACCAGATGATGTGCGGGCACCACAAGAGGCAGATGGGGGGGGGGAACGCAAGAAAGAAATGAGGCAGGTGAAAGAAAAGAAACAAAAGTGGCACAGAGGGCAGAGGAAAGAAAGAGGCACAGACGGATCCCAGCCCCGACCAGTGGAGGAGTAAGATGGGCACGGAACAACCGTGTACGGATCCCCTTGCACAGTGTGTGTCGAGTGTGTGTGTGTCCCCCCCCCCCTGTATTTCAACATTTAACAATTTTTTTTCTTTGGGGGGGGTGCAAGTAGTGCCTAGGGCCAAAATAGTCTAGCACTGGCCCCGAGTACAGAGCAGAGCGATGCACAATGAATAATGCTTTATCTCGGCACGTTCCTTCACCTTCTCCTATGCACCTCGTATGATTAATCTTTCTCCCTATGCACCTCGTATGATTAATCATTTAAAAATATCGCTCTTTTATTCAACTATTATCAATATATAATAAACGGCAAAATCCTGATTTTCAGTGAAGAATAAATTACTAGGTACACTGAGAGGCAGGAAATGTAATTCCCAGGTTCTTTAACTGGCAGGGCTTCTGGAATAAATCAATAAACGTCTTCAAAATCTATGGTCTAGAAATTGATAAAAATAAAAACTATATATATATATATATTTTCACTGGTTTCTGCACTCGAAATACTAATTCCAACGATAGCAATCCGTGCGTAAAAATACGCTGGTGGCACTCTGGGTCTCACAAAAAGTTTCTATATTGAATAAGACTTCAACATTTCAGTCTGCTAACCGCAGACTTTCATCAGGAATAAGAAATACTGCTTGTTTCTGATGAAAGTCTGCGGTTAGCAGACTGAAACGTCGAAGTCTTATTCAATAAAGAAACTTTTTGTGAGACCCAGAGTGCCACCAGCGTATTTTTACGCACGGTTTTGGAACTTTATTCCGATAAATGCAAACCCTTAAAGATACTTTTCCATCTGGTACGACAGCCACCAACGTGTCAATATATAGGACTCCAAAGCCTCCTTTCTATCATAACCCTATTTCTGAGGCTCCTCCGTATATTCAGGGTGTGCGGGTGTCTTTAGGGGCTCCTCCATATATTCTGGGTGTGTGGGTGTCTTTTTAGGGGTTCCTCCATATATTCAGGGTGTGTGGGTGTCTTTTTAGGGGCTCCTCCATATATTCAGGGTGTGTGGGTGTCTTTTTAGGGGTTCCTCCATATATTCAGGGTGTGTGGGTGTCTTTTTAGGGGCTCCTCCATATATTCAGGGTGTGTGGGTGTCTATTTAGGGGTTCCTCCATATATTCAGGTTGTGTGGGTGTGTCTTTAGGGGCTCCTCCATATATTCAGGGTGCGTGGGTGGGTTTCTATTGGCTCCTCCATATATTCAGGGTGTGCGGGTGTCTTTTTAGGGGCTCCTCCATATATTCAGGGTGTGTGGGTGTCTTTTTAGGGGCTCCTCCATATATTCAGGGTGTGTGGGTGTCTTTTTAGGGGCTCCTCCATATATTCAGGGTGTGCGGGTGTCTTTTTAGGGGCTCCTCCATATATTCAGGGTGTGCGGGTGTCTTTTTAGGGGCTCCTCCAATAATTCGGGTGTGCGGGTGTCTTCTTCTAAGGGGTTCCTCCATATATTCAGGGTGTGTGGGGTCATTTTAGGGTGTCCTCCATATATTCAGGGTGTGCGGGTGCTTTTTAGGGGCTCCTCCATAATATTCAGGTGTGCGGTGTTTTAGGGCTCCTCCATATATTCAGGGTGGAGGGTGTCTTTTTAGGGGCTCCTCCATATAGTCAGGGTGTGTGGGTGTATTTTTAGGGGTTCCTCCATATAGTCAGGGTGTGTTTTTGGGGTCTCCTCCATATATTCAGGGTGTGTGGGTGTATAACAGAGCTGCACCGCACGTTGAGTCTCTGAGCTGTATAAACGCTGTTATGAATCTCTCGCTGTAAATAAGATAACTTGCTGTTTGTTGATATTAATGGCCCGATAGTTCGTAACGTCGTTTAACGAATCAGGGAAGAGCTGGTATCTTATCTGTTAAGTAAAGTGTGCGTGTGTGGATCGGGGGGGGGGGGTAAAGCACCCGTGTTTAGGTTGGGGGGCGTCTGTGGATGCTTTTTTTTAAATGGGGGAAGTTCTTTTTTTAACGTGATGAATGGATTTAGATAAAGTTCAGAAATCGCCAGACTGTCGCTTTTTTAGTTTTGACTTTGTTTTGTGACAAGCTGAAGCTCTGCTGGAGATGGTCCCATACATTGTTGCCGCTTTCCCGGCCACGGGGTGCATCTTCATAATCAGGACAGGTCTGCGAGAGACAGCCGCGTCAGAATGATTTGTGCGCCACAGCTCAAACTCTCCGGGCGTTCGTGGCAGCGAAGCAATGAAGTGAATAACTGGTGCCCAATGAAATCTCTTCAGAAGCAGCAATTTGCCAGATCGCCTCCTGGCACAAAAACAATTCAGTTACCACTTGTAAAGTCTTGTTTGACGACTTGAACTCTCTGTGCCCAAAATTCTGCTTAAAATCCGATGTACGCGGCCGTGGGCAACAACTGATACACAGAGATATTATTATTGTAATAGTTTGTGTAAATGACAATAATGGCCAAACTGTCAACATTTTTATTGTGTTATTTCCTTAGGTATTATTTTATTTCTCATTTAAGACACATAACTGTGAGTTTTATTGCTGTGGAGCTCTGTGATACGCTCATACACAGCGCACATTACTGAGTTTTGTTGCTGTGGAGCTCTGTGATACGCTCATACACACCGCACATTACTGTGAGTTTTATTGCTGTGGAGCTCTGATACGCTCATACACACCGCACATTACTGTGAGTTTTATTGCTGTGGAGCTCTGATACGCTCATACACACCGCACATTACTGTGAGTTTTATTGCTGTGGAGCTCTGATACGCTCATACACATTGCACATTGTTGGGGCTCTCCCTTTGTGAGTGGCAGCATCTTAATACATATTCTGATTGAAAATTGTATTTTTCGTCTGCACTATTGCACTTTCCATTGTTTTTCATATATGTGGACGATACCACCAAAGAGAACCACCAAGAAATCCCACAGCGACTGTTATCGCGCCGCCAGTTACGTATTTGTTTCTTGAATTGTACACTGGTTTGGGGGAAACCACTGATTGCTGGCTGGCTTGGGGTGTCTGGTGGCGGTACAGGCAGGGGCGCCTACCATCTGTTTGTCGTATTATACATTGCACATTACTGTGAGTTTTATTGCTGTGGAGCTCTGATACGCTCATACACAGCACACATTACTGAGTTTTATTGCTGTGGATTCTGTGATACACACTGCACATTACTGTGAGTTTTATTGCTGTGGAGCTCTGATACGCTCATACACATTGCACATTACTGTGAGTTTTATTGCTGTGGAGCTCTGATACGCTCATACACACCGCACATTACTGTGAGTTTTATTGCTGTGGAGCTCTGATACGCTCATACACATTGCACATTACTGAGAGTTTTATGGCTATGGAGCTCTGTGATACACTCAGACACACTGCACATTACTGTGAGTTTTATTGCTGTGGAGCTCTGTGATACGCTTATACACACCGCACATTACTGTGAATTTTATTGCTATGGAGCTCTGTGATACACTCATACACACTGCACATTACTGTGAGTTTTATTGCTGTGGAGCTCTGATACGCTCATACACACCGCACATTACTGTGAGTTTTATTGCTGTGGAGCTCTGTGATACGCTTATACACACACGCACATTACTGTGAATTTTATTGCTATGGAGCTCTGTGATTACACTCATACACACTGCACATTACTGTGAGTTTTATTGCTGTGGAGCTCTGATACGCTCATACACACCGCACATTACTGTGAGTTTTATTGCTGTGGAGCTCTGATACGCTCATACACATTGCACATTACTGTGTGTTTTATTGCTGTGCAGCTCTGTGATACATTCATACACACCCTTTCTAGGAAATGGTAATATCAGCCCCGGGAAAAGGCACAGGATGACGTTGGTTCTATATTTAACCCCGTCTCTTCTGTAAGACATGCTTTTCTTAGTGACTGTGAAGTCTGGGAATGAAATCTCTGCATTTAATCCCACTTTTGAGGAATGACGGTAACTATAAGCACCGGACAGAGCGAGTGTGAGGCTGTGGCCCGCATCGTCCCAGGCTGTCATGGAAACGCTGCATTAGACAAAGCGCGGACCCTGATCTCATCTTTTTTTCTCTCTAAAGAATTAAAGAGGAACTTGGGTCTAACTGCCAGAAAAGCCTTTCAAACAAATCTCCGGGATTCACATTAACCTCTTCCTCCCCAGACACATCTGGCATGCAAACCTTTTAAAAAGTATGTTTTTTAGATAGAATAAAGTCAGGAAATTATTGTGTTACTCGTCCCCCCCGTCTAGTGTGAAACAGAGTGTTTCTCTCAATCTGTGTATATATATATATACTTTTTGCTGTTTTTGGCATGGTTTCTGTTGTAGTTCAGTGGAGATCGTCACTTTAAAATCAGCGATTTTCTTTCCCCGGTGTTAAGAAATGTGATAGAGTAACGGTGACTGCAGAATAGCCTCCAGTTACTCTTTTTAAGTAGTAATATTAAGGTTGCCGTTGTTTACTGGATCTTCTCTGGATTGCTGCAGTTTACCAAAGTTGTAAAAACTATTAGAATTTTTTTAATCATTTTTTTTGCAGATATGGTCAACTGAATAACCCCACTAGAGCCTTCCTTTTGCTTTAGTAACCCCTGTTGGGGCATGCGAATACTTTCCCCTTTTTGACTCTCTCCCCCCTTTCCCCTTCTTGACTCTCTCCCCTTTCCCCTTCTTGACTCTCTCCCCTTTCCCCTTCTTGACTCTCTCCCCCTTTTCCCCTTCTTGACTCTCTCCCCCTTTTCCCCTTCTTGACTCTCTCCCCCTTTTCCCCTTCTTCACTCTCTCCCCCTTTTCCCCTTCTTCACTCTCTCCCCCTTTTCCCCTTCTTGACTCTCTCCCCTTTCCCCTTCTTGACTCTCTCCCCTTTCCCCTTCTTGACTCTCTCCCCCTTTTCCCCTTCTTGACTCTCTCCCCCTTTTCCCCTCCTTGACTCTCTCCCCCTTTTCCCCTTCTTGACTCTCTCCCCCTTTTCCCCTTCTTGACTCTCTCCCCCTTCCCCCTTTCCCCTGCTTGACTCTCTCCCCCTTTCCCCTGCTTGACTCTCTCCCCCTTTCCCCTTCTTGACTCTCTCCCCATTTCCTCTTCCTTTCTCTCCCCCTTTTCCTCTTCTTTTCACCCCCCTTTCCTCTTCTTGACTCTTTCCCACATCCTCTTCTCGACTCTTTCCCCTCTTAACTCTCTTCCCCCTTTCCTTTTCTTGTCACTCTCCCCCTTTCCTCTTCTTGTCACTCTCCCCATTTCCTCTTCTTGTCACTCTCCCCATTTCCTCTTCTTGTCACTCTCCCCATTTCCTCTTCTTGTCACTCTCCCACTTTCCTCTTCTTGTCACTCTCCCACTTTCCCCTTCTTGTCACACTCCCCCTTTCCTCTTCTTGTCACTCCCTCCCCTTTCCTCTTCTCAATTCCCCCTTTCCTCTTCTCGATTCCCCTTCCTCTTCTTGTCACTCTCCCCCTTCCTCTTCTTGTCACTCCCTCCCCTTTTCTCTTCTCGATTCTCTCCCCTTTTCTCTTCTCGATTCTCTCCCCCTTTCCTCTTCTTGTCTCCCCCCCTTTCCTCTTCTTGTCTCTCCCCCTTTCCTCTTCTTGTCTCCCCCTTTCCTCTTCTTGTCTCTCCCCCTTTCCTCTTCTTGTCTCTCCCCCTTTCCTCTTCTTGTCTCTTCCCCTTTCCTCTTTTGTCTCTCTGCTCCCTTTCCTTTTGTCTCGCTCCGCTTTCCTCTTCTTGTCTCTCTCCTCCATTTCCTCTTCTTGTCTCTCTCCTCCATTTCCTCTTGTCTCTCTCCTCCATTCCTCTTCTTGTCTCTCTCCTCCTTTTCCTCTTCCTGTCTCCCTCCCCCTTTCCTCTTCCTGTCTCCCTCCCCCTTTCCTCTTCCTTCTCCCTCCCCTTTCCTCTTCCTGTCTCCCTCCCCTTTCCTCTTCCTGTCTCCCTCCCCTTTCCTCTTCCTGTCTCCCTCCCCCTTTCTCCCTCCCCTTTTCTCTTCCTACTTCTCTCTCCCTTTTCCTCTTCCTGTTTCTCTCTCCCCTTTCGTCTTCCTGTTTCTCTCTCCCCCTTTCCTCTTCCTGCTTCTCTTTCCCCTTTCCTCTTCCTGTTTCTCTATCCCCCTTTCCTCTTCCTGTTTCTCTCTCCCCCTTTCCTCTTCCTGTTTCTCTCTCCCCTTTCCTCTTCCTGTTTCTCTCTCCCCCTTTCCTCTTCTTGTCTCTCTCCCCCTTTCCTCTTCTTGTCTCTCTCCCCCTTTCCTCTTCTTGTCTCTCTCCCCCTTTCCTCTTCTTGTCTCTCTCCCCCTTTCCTCTTCTTGTCTCTCTCCCCTTTCCTCTTCTTGTCTTTCCCCCTTTCCTCTTCTTGTCTTTCCCCCTTTCCTCTTCTTGTCTTTCCCCCTTTCCTCTTCTTGTCTTTCCCCTTTCCTCTTCTTGTCTTTCCCCCTTTCTTCTTCTTGTCTTTCCCCCTTTCCTCGTCTTTCCCCCGTTCCTCTTCTTGTCTTTCCCCCTTTCCTCTTCTTGTCCCTCTCCCCCTTTCCTCTTCGTGTCTTTCCCCCTTTCCTCTTCGTGTCACTCTCCTCCTTTCCTCTTCTCGTCCCCCTCCTCCCTTTCCTCTTCTCGTCCCCCTCCTCGCTTTCCTCTTCGTCTCCCCCCTTTCCTCTTCTTGTCTCTCCCCCTTTCCTCTTCTTGTCTCTTCCCCTTTCCTCTTTTGTCTCTCTGCTCCCTTTCCTTTTGTCTCGCTCCGCTTTCCTCTTCTTGTCTCTCTCCTCCATTTCCTCTTCTTGACTCTCTCCTCCATTTCCTCTTCTTGTCTCTCTCCTCCATTTCCTCTTCTTGTCTCTCTCCTCCCTTTCCTCTTCTTGTCTCTCTTCTCCCTTTCCTCTCTCTCTCCCCTTTCCTCTTCCTGTCTCCCTCCCCCTTTCCTCTTCCTGTCTCCCTCCCCCTTTCCTCTTCCTGTCTCTCTCTCCATTCCTCTTCTTGTCTCTCTCCTCCTTTTTCTTCCTGTCTCCCTCCCCTTTCCTCTTCCTGTCTCCCTCCCCCTTTCCTCTTCCTGTCTCCCTCCCCCTTTCCTCCTGTCCTCCCTCCCCCTTCCTCTTCTCCTGTCTCCCTCCCTTTCCTCTTCCTACTTCCTCTCCCCCTTTCCTCTTCCTGTTTCCTCTCTCCCCTTTCCTCTTCCTGCTTCTCTCTCCCCCTTTCCTCTTCCTGTTTCTCTCTCCTCCTTTCCTCTTCTTGTCTTTCCCCCTTTCCTCTTCGTGTCACTCTCCTCCTTTCCTCTTCTCGTCCCCCTCCTCCCTTTCCTCTTCTTGTCTTTCCCCCTTTCCTCTTCGTGTCACTCTCCTCCTTTCCTCTTCTCGTCCCCCTCCTCCCTTTCCTCTTCTTGTCTTTCCCCCTTTCCTCTTCGTGTCACTCTCCTCCCCATGCCCTCTACAACCCCCTCATTAAGCTTGTCCCAGTACAGACACTCCAGGCACTCCATTAGAGAGTATAGGGGAGAGGGACGATGATCTATTTTATGGTAATAGAAATGCCGTTATGCCCTCAACTAAATCTCCCGAGTCGAAAAACTGCCGAATTGCAGTTCCTCTTTCTGTGCTTTCCTCTTCTTGTCTCTCTCCTCCATTTCCTCTTCTTGACTCTCTCCTCCATTTCCTCTTCTTGTCTCTCTCCTCCATTTCCTCTTCTTGTCTCTCTCCTCCCTTTCCTCTTTCTGGTCTTCTCTTCTCTCCTTTCCTCTCTCTCTCCCCTTTCCTCTTCCTGTCCTCCTTCCCCCTTTCCTCTTCCTGTCTCCCTCCCCCTTTCCTCTTCCTGTCTCTCTCCTCCATTCCTCTTCTTGTCTCTCTCCTCCTTTTCCTCTTCCTGTCTCCCTCCCCCTTTCCTCTTCCTGTCTCCCTCCCCCTTTCCTCTTCCTGTCTCCCTCCCCTTTCTCTCTTCCTGTCTCCCTCCCCCCTTTCCTCTTCCTGTCTCCCTCCCTTTTCCTCTTCCTACTCTCTCTCCCCCTTTCCTCTTCCTGTTTCTCTCTCCCCCTTTCCTCTCCTGCTTCATCTCCCCCCTTTCCTCTTCCTGTTTCTCTCTCCTCCCTTTCCTTCTTCTTGTCTTTCCCCCTTTCCTCTTCGTGTCACTCTCCTCCTTTCCTCTTCTCGTCCCCCTCCTCCCTTTTCCTCTTCTTGTCTTTCCCCTTTCCTCTTCGTGTCACTCTCCTCCTTTCCTCTTCTCGTCCCCCTCCTCCCTTTCCTCTTCTTGTCTTTCCCCCTTTCCTCTTCGTGTCACTCTCCTCCCCATGCCCTCTACAACCCCCTCATTAAGCTTGTCCAGTACAGACACTCCAGGCACTCCATTAGAGAGTATAGGGGAGAGGGAACGATGATCTATTTTATGGTAATAGAAATGCCGTTATTGCCCTCAACTAAATCTCCCGAAGTTCGAAAAACTGCCGAATTGCAGTTCCTCTTTCTGTGCTTTCCTCTTCTTGTCTTCTCTCCTCCATTCCTCTTCTTGACTCTCTCCTCCATTTCCTCTTCTTGTGTCTCTCCTCCATTTCCCTCTTCGTCTCTCTCCTCCCTTTCCTCTTCTTGTCTCTCTTCTCCCTTTCCTCTCTCTCTCCCCCTTCCTCTTCCTGTCTCCTCCCCCTTTCCTCTTCCTGTCTCCCTCCCCCTTTCCTCTTCCTGTCTCTCTCCTCCATTCCTCTTCTTGTCTCTCTCCTCCTTTTCCTCTTCCTGTCTCCCTCCCCCTTTCCTCTTCCTGTCTCCCTCCCCCTTTCCTCTTCCTGTCTCCCCCCCCTTTCCTCTTCCTGTCTCCCTCCCCCTTTCCTCTTCCTGTCTCCCTCCCCTTTTCCTCTTCCTACTTCTCTCTCCCCCTTTCCTCTTCCTGTTTCTCTCTCCCCCTTTCCTCTTCCTGCTTCTCTCTCCCCCTTTCCTCTTCCTGTTTCTCTCTCCTCCTTTCCTCTTCTTGTCTTTCCCCCTTTCCTCTTCGTGTCACTCTCCTCCTTTCCTCTTCTCGTCCCCCTCCTCCTTTCCTCTTCTTGTCTTTCCCCCTTCCTCTTCGTGTCACTTCCTCCTTTCCTCTTCTCGTCCCCCTCCTCCCTTTCCTCTTCTTGTCTTTCCCCCTTTCCTCTTCGTGTCACTCTCCTCCCCATGCCCTCTACAACCCCCTCATTAAGCTTGTCCCAGTACAGACACTCCAGGCACTCCATTAGAGAGTATAGGGGAGAGGGACGATGATCTATTTTATGGTAATAGAAATGCCGTTATGCCCTCAACTAAATCTCCCGAGTCGAAAAACTGCCGAATTGCAACCGAAGGTACACTAACATTTAATAATCATTCCAAATTAAATCGAGAGCTTACTTTGATCACATGGAAATGGTTTACAAAAAATTAAAGTCTGGATTGTCCTGGTATTGTGAACGACTTGGTGCACTCGCATATACATGACCCACTTGTCCCGTTCCACATACAGGCGCACATGGAGGTTATTTAAAATGGGCTTGAGTTCTAAACACATCTTCTGCAGAGAATGGATCACAGCATGTGGTTAATGTAAAACTTTATTCCAAATAAAACATGTAACATACAGTCACCAGGAAGATTCAAGATCCGGAACTCGATATTTCCATCTGCCGATCATTCGATTGGTCCTGAAACGCAATGATGTCCCCTTCCTACTACTAACAACCCTCACTACCCCAAACCCTAACCTTTTGTGTCATTTTTAATATCATCGTCACAATTTAAATACATGCCGTCAGGATTTCTGCCACATTATACAGAGAGTCCTTGTAATCGTCTCTGGGTGATCTTCGTTTCATCTCTCCAGGCTCCCTGACCTGTCAGCCACCCCCAAACACTACTTAAAATCGAATTACCGGGGGTGAGGGAGGTGGCGGGCAAGAACGCTCTTTTGGCGTTGTGCCAAATGCAAATTAACTTTTTGCATTCCATGTAATGATGACTGGAAATGACTTGGATGGTTTGTTTGGGGGAGAATGAATCACAGGACGCAATCTTGCAGAGGGTGTATTTCATATACTGAGGGATAAAATAAACCAAGGCATGGGACCTCTCAAAGGATCTGACTAGATCAATGGTGGCAAACCTTGGTAGGTCAGTTGTTTTTGGAACTACGTGACCCATAGTGCTCAGCCAAGCTTAAGAGTGGCCTAGATTATTCTCTTTTATTATAGATATATTATCTCTTTGTGTCTCTGCCTCTTCTCTTCTCTCCTCTTTTTCTGCTCCCCCATTCATCTTCTTGTTACTATCCCTCATCCCTCTACTTCTTACTCTCGTCCCTTTTTCTCCAATTGTCACTCTCGCCCCTTTTCTTCTTCTTGTCATTCTATTCACCTTTCTTTTTCATATCACTCCCCCCTTTCCTCTTCTTGTCACTCTCTCCCTCCTTTCCTCTTCTTGTCACTCTGTCCCCCTTTCCTCTTCTTGTCACTCTGTCCCCCTTTCCTCCTCTTGTCACTCTCTCCCCCTTTCCTCTTCTTGTCACTCTCTCCCCTTTCCTCTTCTTGTCACTCTCCCCCTTTCCTCTTCTTGTCACTCTCTCCCCTTTCCTCTTCTTGTCACTCTCTCCCCTTTCCTCTTCTTGTCTCTCTCCCCCTTTCCTCTTCTTGTCTCTCTCCCCCTTTCTCTTCTTGTCTCCTCCCCCTTTCCTCTTCTTGTCCTCTCTCCCCTTTCCTCTTCTTGTCTCTCTCCTCCCCTTCCTCTGGTCTCTCTCCCCTTTCCTCTTGTCTCTTTCCCCTTTCCTCTTCTTGTCTCTCTCCCCCTCTCCTCCTCTTGTCACTCTCTCCCCCTCTCCTCCTCTTGTCACTCTCCTCCCTTCCCTCCTCTTGTCACTCTCTCCCCTTCCCTCCTCTGTCACTCTCTCCCCTTCCTCCTCTTGTCACTCTCTCCCCCTTCCCTCCTCTTGTCACTCTCTCCCCCTTCCCTCTTGTCACTCTCTCCTCCTTTTCTCTCCCCTTTTCCTCTTCTTGTCCCTCTCCTCCCTTTCCCATACTTGTCTCTCCCCCTTTCCTCTTCTTGTCACTCCCTTTCCTCTTATTGTCTCTTCCCCTTTCCTCCTCTTGTCTCTTCCCCTTTCCTCTTCTTGTCTCTTCCCCTTTCCTCCTCTTGTCTCTTCCCCTTTCCTCTTCTTGTCTCTTCCCTTTCCTCCTCGTCTCTCCCCTTCCTCTTCTTGTCTCTTCCCCTTTCTCCTCTGTCTCTTCCCCTTTCCTCTTCTTGTCTCTTCCCCTTTCCTCTTCTTGTCTCTTCCCCTTTCCTCCTCTTGTCTCTTCCCCCTCTTGTCTCTTCCCCTTTCCTCCTCTTGTCACTCTCTCCCCCTTCCCTCTTCTTGTCACTCTCTCCTCCTTTTCTCTCCCCTTTTCCTCTTCTTGTCCCTCTCCTCCCTTCCCATACTTGCTCTCCCCCTTTCCTCTTATTGTCTCTTCCCCTTTCCTCCTCTGTCTCTTCCCCTTTCCTCTTCTGTCTCTTCCCCTTTCCTCCTCTTGTCTCTTCCCCTTTCCTCTCTTGTCTCTTCCCCTTTCCTCCTCTTGTCTCTTCCCCTTCCTCTTCTTGTCTCTTCCTTCCTTCCTCTCTGTCTCTTCCCCTTTCCTCTTCTTGTCTCTTCCCCTTTCCTCTTCTTGTCTTCCCCTTTCCTCCTCTTGTTCTCTTCCCCCTCTTGTCTCTTCCCCTTTCCTCCTCTTGTCACTCTCTCCCCTTCCTCTTCTTGTCACTCTCTCCTCCTTTTCTCTCCCCTTTTCCTCTTCTTGTCCCTCTCCTCCCTTTCCCATACTTGTCTCTCCCCCTTTCCTCTTCTTGACTCTTCCCATTTCCTCCTCTTGTCTCTTCCCCTTTCCTCTTCTTGTCTTTTCACCCTTTCCTCCTCTTGTCTCTTCCCCTTTCCTCCTCTTGTCTTTTCACCCTTTCCTCCTCTTGTCTCTTCCCCTTTCCTCCTCTTGTCTCTTCCCCTTTCCTCCTCTTGTCTCTTCCCCTTTCCTCTTCTTGTCTCTTCCCCTTTCCTCTTCTTGTCTCTTCCCCTTTCCTCTTCTTGTCTCTTCCCCTTTCCTCTTCTTGTCTCTTCCCCTTTCCTCTTCTTGTCTCTTCCCCTTTCCTCTTCTTGTCTCTTCCCCTTTCCTCCTCTTGTCTCTTCCCCTTTCCTCTTGTCTCTCGCCTCCATTTCCTCGTCTCTCTCCGTTTCCTCTTGTTTTTTTCCTCCCTTGTCTCTCCCCTTCATTGTCTCTCCCCCTCCCCTTCTTGTCTCTTGCCTCACTTTCCTCTTGTCGCTCACCTCACTTTCCTCTTGTCTCTCGCCTCACTTTCCTCGTCTCTTGCCTCCCTTTTCTCTTGTCTCTCGCCTCCCTTTCCTCTTGTCTCTCGCCTCCCTTTCCTCTTGTCTCTCGCCTCCCTTTCCTCTGTCTCTCGCCTCCCTTTCCTCTTGTCTCTCTCGCCTCCCTTTCCTCCTGTCTCTCGCCTCCCTTTCCTCTTGTCTCTCGCCTCCCTTTCCTCTTGTCTCTCGCCTCCCTTTCCTCTTGTCTCTCGCCTCCCTTTCCTCTTGTCTCTCGCCTCCCTTTCCTCTTGTCTCTCGCCTCCCTTTCCTCTTGTCTCTCACCTCCCTTTCCTCTTATTTTGTCTCTCTGCCTCCCTTTCCTCTTATTGTGTCTCTCCCCCTCTTTCCTCTTATTGTGTCTCTCCCCCTCTTTCCTCTTATTGTGTCTCTCCCCCTCTTACTGTTGTTGCTCTCCCTTGGTTTGTGTGTACATTTGTTCTAGTAGATATTTTGGCTGGCTCACATGAAGATGAATGAGCTGTATAGAAACATAGCAAATGTCGCCGGCAGAACCTTTCAGAACCTTCGTCAACCCAATTACATGGATACTTTACCTGGATTTATCTTTGTTTAGGATAGCCTTATGCCTATCCCATGCCTGCTTAAATTCAATTACTGTTTTGGCCTCTACCACTTCAACTGGAAGGCTGTTCCATGTATCCACCACCCTCTCAGTAAAATAATGCTTCCTGATGTTACTTTTAAACCTTGCCCCTCTAATCTAAGACTATGTCCTCTTGTTTTGCTACTTTGTTTCCTTTTAAATATACTCCCCTTCCTCTACCTTGTGGATTCCCTTTACGTATTTAAATGTTTCTATCATATCTCCTCTGTCTCATCTTTTTTCCAAGCTGTACATGTTAAGATCATTAAGCCTTTCCTGGTAACTTTTCTCCTTCAAGCCGTACACCATTTTTAGTAGCCTTCTCTGAACTCTCTCTAAGATGTCTATATCCTTCTGGAGATACGGTCTCCAGTACTGCACACAGTACTCCAAGTGAGGTCTCACCAGTGCTCTGTACAGTGGCATGAGCACTTCCCTTTTCCTACTGCTAAATACCTCTCCCTACACAACAAGCATTCTGCCAGCATTTCCTGCTGCTCTATTACATTGACTTACCCTTAGATCCTCTGCAATAATAACCCCTAAATCCCAACCCTCAGATGTTGAGGTTAGTACTGTATCAAATCTTCTATATTCAGCCCTTGGGTTTTTACGCCCCAGGTGCATTATCTTGCACTTATCCACATTAAAACTCAATTGCCACAGCTCCCACCATTTTTTTAGTTTACCTAAATCATTTGTCATTTGGCTGAATCCCAATCACAGCCACGTTCCTGCAATCACACCAGAGCGCACACTACATATTTCTATCATTCCCATTATTTGTCGCACAATGGATTGTCTGACAGCTGGGAGCAACGAGCGCGTTCATGCACTGATTGCCCGCTCCGACTGAGGCCTGACATGCTTTTGGCAAAATCTGAAATGATTTTTATCATTTCTGACTAATCTATGTGAAACGCAAAATGGTAATTTACGGATTAAGAGTCTTTTGTGCAATTGTAAACAAATTAGGATTAAGAGTTTTAGAATGTGTTTAGTTATCTCTCTCTCTCCGCCTTTCTTCTCTGTCTGGCCCTGTGCGCCCCTTCCAGGGATCCTAAACCAATCTCAGGCATTGTGCACCTTGTCCTTCGCAGCCTGAACACACACTACAGACGTTTATATCCCCACCACCCCCTATTATATAGAAAATTATTGAAAATAGATGCATAAATGAATCCCAACACACATTCAGTCTCTTCTGGCTACTACATTATGCAGATTATGCACCATGCGCTGCCCGGGTCAGAGGGTGACCCACCAGTCAGGACTGTGGCAGATTAGACCTGTATTTATATCTATATAAGGGTCTGCCTGTATATATGTGTCTATCTGCCGGTTCATACATATCTCCTCTCCTCCATATAGAGTTATATTCATATTTGTGTCTGGCCATTTGGTAAGTGTATCCCTGTGTCCACAGCTGAAATGTAATCAAAATGTTTAGCTTTCTCCCTTGGGGGGAGGATATAACACGTAGCTGTAAAAAGGGAAGTTCTTTGTACACTAACATAGAAAATCACACCTTGGCAGCCAGCAAGGCCCCAAGAGAGCTGGACACAATCTTCAAAGACAGGAAGCACATCCTTGATCTCTAAGGGGGGTCTGGAGGGAAGAGGGACGTCTTTAGGCAATTAAAGATTAACGACGAAGTGCACTGGGCATGCTCCAGAGAGGGGCACTCTGGGGATTGTAGGCAAAGGCTCTGCCAGCTAGGAGGCTGGACTTAGAAAAAGGCAGCCCTATATATATTCTGAATCAAGCATGGCTCAGGGCTGATCACTTGGGGCACCTTCTAAAGAGGACTGATCGGTCCATGTCCTACCTCCAGGCCCCAGGAGGCACCGATGCTAGCTACTGATTATTCCGTCGTAAGTAAGGCTCTGTGATTAACACCTTTTTCTTTATATTTTGCTGTGTAGTGTGTAAGTAATTGATTTATTCTAGTTATAAGTTTTTATGTAACCAAGCACTGATTTTTTTCTATCATAAATAAAAAGTATTTAAGTTTTGACTCTGGCTGATGAAATCTACGCTAAGAGATTGGGAGTATTGCTATTTGCCTTAAACTCGGTTATATATAAGAAATTGTGTGTTGCGGTCGTCGGGAAACGGCAGGGAATTGTGGGATCCATAGTCACTGTCTGAGTCTAGGATAGTGCGGCTGCTAAGCCCTGTGTCTCCTGTTGCGACACGCGTAGTGTCTGTGAGGAATGGTGGCAGCGTTACTAATAGAATAAGAAAGTGAGCTCTGAGATTGTGAGAGACGTAGTTAATATGCGCTTCAGGAGAAGACTTGTACTGCGCTGCAATCCTGGGATCAGTATATCGCGCTCTACATGCCTGTTGTGAGAGAAAGTGTGGCCGGGACGGGTAGAGAAGTGCGCGTAGCTATCTGGGTCTAGGATAGATAGCGTGCGGCTTAACCCAGCGTCTTTGGGATGTGTACCCAGACATCAGACCTCAGATGCATGTTTATCCAGACATCAGATACATGTATACCCAGACATCAGTTCTCAGATACATGTATACCCAGACATCAGTTCTCAGATACATGTATACCCAGACAACAGATCTCAGATACATGTATACCCAGACATCAGATACGTGAATATCCAGACACCAGACCTCAGATACGTGAATATCCAGACACCAGACCTCAGATACGTGAATATCCAGACACCAGACCTCAGATACGTGAATATCCAGACACCAGACCTCAGATACGTGAATATCCAGACACCAGACCTCAGATACGTGAATATCCAGACACCAGACCTCAGATACGTGAATATCCAGACACCAGACCTCAGATACGTGAATATCCAGACACCAGACCTCAGATACGTGAATATCCAGACACCAGACCTCAGATACGTGAATATCCAGACACCAGACCTCAGATACGTGGATATCCAGACACCAGACCTCAGATACGTGAATATCCAGACACCAGACCTCCGATACGTGTATACCCAGACACCTGACCTCAGATACATGTATACCCAGACACCTGACCTCAGATACATGTATACCCAGACACCTGACCTCCGATACATGTATACCCAGACACCTGACCTCAGATACATGTATACCCAGACACCTGACCTCAGATACATGTATACCCAGACACCTGACCTCAGATACATGTATACCCAGACACCTGACCTCAGATACATGTATACCCAGACATCAGATGCGTGTATACCCAGACATCAGATGCGTGTATACCCAGACCTCAGATACATGTATACCCAGACCTCGGATATATGTGTACCTGACCTCAGATGCATGTATATCCAGATATCAGATGCATGTATACCCAGACACCTGACTTCAGATACATGTATACCCAGACACCTGACCTCAGATACATGTATACCCAGACACCTGACCTCCGATACATGTATACCCAGACACCTGACCTCCGATACGTGTATACCCAGACACCTGACCTCAGATACATGTATACCCAGACACCTGACCTCAGATACATGTATACCCAGACACCTGACCTCAGATACATGTATACCCAGACACCTGACCTCAGATACATGTATACCCAGACACCTGACCTCAGATACATGTATACCCAGACACCTGACCTCAGATACATGTATACCCAGACTTCAGATACATGTATACCCAGACACCTGGGTATACATGTATCTGAGAACTGATGTCTGGGTATACATGTATCTGATGTCTGGTGTCTGGGTATACACATATCTGAGGTCTGGTGTCTGGGTATACACATATCTGAGGTCTGGTGTCTGGATATTCACGTATCTGAGGTTTGATGTCTGGGTATTCATGTATCGGAGGTCTGGGTGTACATGTATCTGAGATCTGTTGTCTGGGTATACATATGTACCCAGACATCAGAGCTCAGATGCATGTATATCCAGACATCAGATGCATTTATACCCAGACACACCTGACCTCAGAGATATGTGTATACCCAGACACACCTGACCTCAGATACGTGTATACCCAGAAACACCTGAGCCCAGATATGTGTATACCCAGACACACCTGACCTTAGATACGTGTATACCCAGACACACCTGACCTCAGATACGTGTATACCCAGACACCAGAGCTCAGATGTATGTATACCCAGACATCAGATGCGTGTATACCCAGACCTCAGATGCGTGTATACCCAGACACACTTGACCTCAGATACATGTATATCCAGACATCTGATGCATGTATACCCAGACACTTGACCTCCGATACATGTATACCCAGACACACCTGACCTCAGATACATGTATATCCAGACCTCAGATGCATGTATACCCAGACATCTGTCCTCAGATACATGTATACCCAGACACCAGACCTCACATACATGTATACCCAGATGCACCAGAGCTTAGATGTATACTCAGACATCAGACCTCGGATGCATGTATATCCAGACATCAGATGCATGTATACCCAGACACACCTGACCTCAGATACGTGTATACCCAGACACACCTGACCTCAGATACGTGTATACCCAGACACACCTGACCTCAGATACATGTATACCCAGACACCAGAGCTCAGATGCATGTATATCCAGACATCAGATGCATGTATACCCATACACCAGACCTCAGATTCGTGAATATCCAGACACCAGACCTCAGATACGTGAATATCTAGACACCAGACCTCAGATACGTGAATATTCAGACACCAGACCTCAGATACGTGAATATTCAGACACCAGACCTCAGATACGTGAATATTCAGACACCAGACCTCAGATACGTGAATACCCAGACACCAGACCTCAGATACGTGAATACCCAGACACCAGACCTCCGATACATGTATACCCAGACAACTGCCCTCCGATACATGTATACCCAGACACCTGACCTCCGATACATGTATACCCAGACACCTGCCCTCCGATACATGTATACCCAGACACACCAGAGCTCAGATGTATGTATACCCAGACATCAGATGCGTGTATACCCAGACCTCAGATGCGTGTATACCCAGACCTCGGATACATGTGTACCTGACCTCCGATGCATGTATATCCAGACATCAGATGCATGTATACCCAGGCACCTGACCTCCGATACGTGTATACCCAGACATCTGGGTATACATGTATCTGAGAACCCATGTCTGGGTATACATGTATCTGAGGTCTGGTGTCTGGATATTCATGTATCTGAGGTCTGGTGTCTGGATATTCACTTATCTGAGGTTTGATGTCTGGGTATTCATGTATCGGAGGTCTGGGTGTACATGTATCTGAGATCTGTTGTCTGGGTATACATATGTACCCAGAAATCAGAGCTCATATGCATGTATATCCAGACATCAGATGCATGTATACCCAGACACACTTGACCTCAGATACATGTATATCCAGACACACCTGACCTCAGATACATGTATATCCAGACCTCAGATGCATGTATACCCAGACATCTGTCCTCAGATACATGTATACCCAGACACCAGACCTCACATACATGTATACCCAGATGCACCAGAGCTTAGATGTATACTCAGACATCAGACCTCGGATGCATGTATATCCAGACATCAGATGCATGTATACCCAGACACACCTGACCTCAGATACGTGTATACCCAGACACACCTGACCTCAGATACGTGTATACCCAGACACACCTGACCTCAGATACATGTATACCCAGACACCAGAGCTCAGATGCATGTATATCCAGACATCAGATGCATGTATACCCATACACCAGACCTCAGATTCGTGAATATCCAGACACCAGACCTCAGATACCTGAATATCTAGACACCAGACCTCAGATACGTGAATATTCAGACACCAGACCTCAGATACGTGAATATTCAGACACCAGACCTCAGATACGTGAATACCCAGACACCAGACCTCAGATACGTGAATACCCAGACACCAGACCTCCGATACATGTATACCCAGACAACTGCCCTCCGATACATGTATACCCAGACACCTGACCTCCGATACATGTATACCCAGACACCTGCCCTCCGATACATGTATACCCAGACACACCAGAGCTCAGATGTATGTATACCCAGACATCAGATGCGTGTATACCCAGACCTCAGATGCGTGTATACCCAGACCTCAGATGCGTGTATACCCAGACCTCAGATGCGTGTATACCCAGACCTCGGATACATGTGTACCTGACCTCCGATGCATGTATATCCAGACATCAGATGCATGTATACCCAGGCACCTGACCTCCGATACGTGTATACCCAGACATCTGGGTATACATGTATCTGAGAACCCATGTCTGGGTATACATGTATCTGAGGTCTGGTGTCTGGATATTCATGTATCTGAGGTCTGGTGTCTGGATATTCACTTATCTGAGGTTTGATGTCTGGGTATTCATGTATCGGAGGTCTGGGTGTACATGTATCTGAGATCTGTTGTCTGGGTATACATATGTACCCAGAAATCAGAGCTCATATGCATGTATATCCAGACATCAGATGCATGTATACCCAGACACACCTGACCCAAGATACGTGTATACCCAGACACACCTGACCCCAGATACGTGTATACCCAGACACCTGACCTCAGATACGTGTATACCCAGACACCTGACCTCAGATACGTGTATACCCAGACACCTGACCTCAGATACGTGTATACCCAGACACCAGACCTCAGATACGTGTATTCCCAGACACCTGACCTCAGATACGTGTATACCCAGACACCTGACCTCAGATACGTGTATACCCAGACACCAGACCTCAGATACGTGTATACCCAGACACCTGACCTCAGATACGTGTATACCCAGACACCTGACCTCAGATACGTGTATACCCAGACACCTGACCTCAGATACGTGTATACCCAGACACCTGACCTCAGATACGTGTATACCCAGACACCTGACCTCAGATACGTGTATACCCAGACACCTGACCTCAGATACGTGTATACCCAGACACCTGACCTCAGATACGTGTATACCCAGACACCTGACCTCAGATACGTGTATACCCAGACACCTGACCTCAGATACGTGTATACCCAGACACCTGACCTCAGATACGTGTATACCCAGACACCTGACCTCAGATACGTGTATACCCAGACACCAGACCTCAGATACGTGTATACCCAGACACCTGACCTCAGATACGTGTATACCCAGACCTCAGATATGTGTATACCCAGACACCAGACCTCCGATACGTGTATACCCAGACACACCTGACCTCAGATACATGTATATCCAGACATCAGATGCATGTATACCCAGACACCAGACCTCCGATACATGTATACCCAGACACACCAGAGCTCAGATGTATATCCAGACATCAGATGCATGTATATCCAGACATCAGATGCATGTATACCCAGACATCTGACCTCAGATACATGTATACCCAGACACCTGACCTCAGATACATGTATACCCAGACACCTGACCTCAGATACATGTATACCCAGACACCTGACCTCAGATACATGTATACCCAGACACCTGACCTCAGATACATGTATACCCAGACACAGCAGAGCTCAGATGTATACTCAGACATCAGACCTCAGAAGCATGTATACCCAGACATCAGATGCATGTATACCCAGACATCAGATGCATGTATACCCAGACATCGGATGCATGTATACCCAGACCTCGGATGCATGTATACCCAGACCTCGGATGCATGTATACCCTGACCTCTGATATGTGTATATGCTGATCTCTGATATGTGTATATGCTGACCTCTGATATGTGTATATGCTGACCTCTGATACGTGTATTCCCAGACCTCAGATACGTGTATTCCCAGACCTCAGATACGTGTATACCCAGACCTCAGATACGTGTATACCCAGACACCAGACCTCAGATACATGTATACCCAGACACTAGACCTCATTCCCTGTAAAATGGAAATGTAAATTGTATTGCTTGTAATTTAGGAACCTCTACTCTGGGCTGTGTAATAGCTTATTGGAACATGTTTTCCTTTTATGGAAGAAGTTAACTGATCCTTTTATTTCTTAGGAGGGCGTTGAAACCTTCCTACCATGTTGTGTGAAGGGTGCTGGAACCTTCATTCTCTCTGCGGGAGGGTGCTGTAACCTTTGTTCTCTGTGCAGAGGGGGGCTGGAACCTTCATTCTGTGAGTGAGGACGCTGGAACCTTTATTTCTCTGTATAGGAGGGGGCAGAACTTAGATTTATTTTTTGCTAAGCGCATAATTGGACCCTTTATTCTTTGTATAAGGAGGCAAGGGGAACTTTTATTCACTGTAAAGCAGGCCTGCACTGTGACGGTAAGGTACACTAAATATAAGGTAACAAAAGGTACAGTTACCTTTTATTTCCTGTTGTGTAGGAGGGTTCTGGAACATTTTAATATCTTTTGTATTTTATTTAAAAAGTAATCTGCTGTGTCCTGAGCACTAAAGGCAGATGAGGGGGAGGTGAGGGTGGGTAGAGGAGGGAGTTGAAAGTGGACCAGAGTTGTTTAGGGTTGGAGGAAAGAGTATATAAGAGATGAGAAGAAGGCTGGTTTGGCCAAGTGAATGGCAGAGGTGTATGACCGTAGAATAAACTTGAAATGAAAGAAATCCACTTCAGAGCGGGATTTCCTCCAGGCACGTTCTGCAGTGCGGGAGCATCTTTGCAGATAGCGTGTCGGGGGGGGGGGGTGTGGTGTGGTGTGGTAGGACTGAAGCTGGAGGCGTGAGACCTTACAGAGTCGAGGAGGAGCAAGTGTGTCTAAAGCAGAGATAAGAGTAGTGTTCTAGTGGTCAGTGACAGCGTCAGGTCAGGTGAAGGTTGAGGTGTGTGGGATATGTTGAAGGATTTTGGAGAATTGATGGGGATCCACAGCATGCAGATTTCTGTGAGTGTGGGAGCAGGGAGTTTAGGTAATCCAGATAGGTTGAAAGAGAGAAGGAGGTGGACAGAGTTGGGGAAAGGGAGACAGGTGAACTCAGAAATGGAGCAGAGGTTGGAAAAAAACAAGGCCAATAGAGTGACCTTCACGGTGAGTAGGTTAGAAAGGAGGATTGCAGGAGTCCAAGGAAGGATGTGAGGGAAAGTAGCCTGGAGGTGGCAGGGGCAGAAGGATCACCAATGGAAATGTTGAAGCCCCCAAGAATTAGGCATGGAAGGTTAGTAGACAGAAATGAGCCAGGTATCAAAGTAGTCAAGGAACTGGGAGGTTGGTCCCAGTGGGTGGTAGATGGGAGAAAATAGACAGATGCAGTGTGCTTCAAAGGAGGAGAGAGATGGGGATGGAGGGAGGTGCTGGTAGGTACAGGTGAGAGGGGGCAAATTTCCAATTCTGCCACATGTATCTTGCCCGGTCTAGGGGTATGGCTGAAGTGGAGACCACCATGTGTGAGAGCAGCAATGGAAGCGGTGTCACAAGGAGTTAGCCAGGTTTCAGTAAGAGCTAGGAGGGTGAATGAGTTGGAGATGAAAAGGTTGTGGATAGCGGTGAGTTTATTGGAGGGTGAACGAGTTGTGTAGTAGGGTGGTGGAGCTGTTATTCCCAGTGGTGGAGCTGTTATTTCCGATTGTGTAGTAGGGTGGTGGAGCTGTTATTCCTGGTTGTGTAGTAGGCTGTTGGAGCTGTTATTCCTGGTTGTGTAGTAGGATGGTAGAGCTGTTCTTTCCAGTTGTGTAGTAGGGTGTTAGAGCTGTTATTCTCTGTTGTGTAGTAGGATGCTGGAGCTCTTATTCCTGGTTGTGTAGTAGGGTGTTGGAGCTGTTATTCCTGGTTGTGTAGTAGGGTGTTGGAGCTGTTATTCCTGGTTGTGTAGTAGGGTGTTGGAGCTGTTATTCCTGGTTGTGTAGTAGGGTGTTGGAGCTGTTATTCCTGGTTGTGTAGTAGGGTGTTGGAGCTGTTATTCCTGGTTGTGTAGTAGGGTGTTGGAGCTGTTATTCCTGGTTGTGTAGTAGGGTGTTGGAGCTGTTATTCTCTGTTGTGTAGTAGGATGCTGGAGCTCTTATTCCTGGTTGTGTAGTAGGGTGTTGGAGCTGTTATTCCTGGTTGTGTAGTAGGTTGTTGGAGCTGTTATTCCTGGTTGTGTAGTAGGGTGGTGGAGCTGTTATTCCTGGTTGTGTAGGAGCTGTTATTCCTGGTTGTGTAGGAGCTGTTATTCCTGGTTGTGTAGTAGGGTGGTGGAGCTGTTATTCCTGGTTGTGTAGTAGGATGGTAGAGCTGTTCTTTCCAGTTGTGTAGTAGGGTGTTGGAGCTGTTATTCTCTGTTGTGTAGTAGGATGCTGGAGCTCTTATTCCTGGTTGTGTAGTAGGGTGTTGGAGCTGTTATTCCTGGTTGTGTAGTAGGGTGTTGGAGCTGTTATTCCTGGTTGTGTAGTCGGGTGTTGGAGCTGTTATTCCTGGTTGTGTAGTCGGGTGTTGGAGCTGTTATTCCTGGTTGTGTAGTAGGTGTTGGAGCTGTTATTCCTGGTTGTGTAGTAGGGTGTTGGAGCTGTTATTCCTGGTTGTGTAGTAGGGTGTTGGAGCTGTTATTCTCTGTTGTGTAGTAGGATGCTGGAGCTCTTATTCCTGGTTGTGTAGTAGGGTGTTGGAGCTGTTATTCCTGGTTGTGTAGTAGGTTGTTGGAGCTGTTATTCCTGGTTGTGTAGTAGGGTGGTGGAGCTGTTATTCCTGGTTGTGTAGGAGCTGTTATTCCTGGTTGTGTAGGAGCTGTTATTCCTGGTTGTGTAGTAGGGTGGTGGAGCTGTTATTCCTGGTTGTGTAGTAGGATGGTAGAGCTGTTCTTTCCAGTTGTGTAGTAGGGTGTTGGAGCTGTTATTCTCTGTTGTGTAGTAGGATGCTGGAGCTCTTATTCCTGGTTGTGTAGTAGGGTGTTGGAGCTGTTATTCCTGGTTGTGTAGTAGGGTGTTGGAGCTGTTATTCCTGGTTGTGTAGTCGGGTGTTGGAGCTGTTATTCCTGGTTGTGTAGTAGGGTGTTGGAGCTGTTATTCCTGGTTGTGTAGTAGGTTGTTGGAGCTGTTATTCCTGGTTGTGTAGTAGGGTGGTGGAGCTGTTATTCCTGGTTGTGTAGGAGCTGTTATTCCTGGTTGTGTAGGAGCTGTTATTCCTGGTTGTGTAGTAGGGTGGTGGAGCTGTTATTCCTGGTTGTGTAGTAGGATGGTGGAGCTGTTATTCCTGGTTGTGTAGTAGGGTGGTGGAGCTGTTATTCCTGGTTGTGTAAGTGAGCTGTTATTCCTGGTTGTGTATATAGGGTGGTGGAGCTGTTATTCCTGGTTGTGTAGTAGGAATGGTGGAGCTGTGTTATTCTGGTTGTGTAGTAGGGTGGTGGAGCTGTTATTCCTGGTTGTGTAGTAGGGTGTTGGAGCTGTTATTCCTGGTTGTGTAAGTAGGGTTGTTGGAGCTGTGTTCTTCCTGGTTGTGTAGTAGGAGTGTTGGAGCTGTTATTCCTGGTTGTGTAGTAGGGTGTTGGAGCTGTTATTCCTGGTTGTGTAGTAGGGTGGTGGAGCTGTTATTCCTGGTTGTGATAGTAGGGTGGTGGAGCTGGTTATTCCTGGTTGTGTAGTAGGGTGTTGGAGCTGTTATTCCTGGTTGTGTAGTAGGGTGTTGGAGCTGTTATTCCTGGTTGTTGTAGTAGGGTGTTGGAGCTGTTATTCCTTGTGTAGTAGGGTGTTGGAGCTGTTATTCCTGGTTGTGTAGAGGGTGGTGGAGCTGTTATTCCTGGTTGTGTAGTAGGGTGGTGGAGCTGTTATTCCTGGTTGTGTAGTAGGGTGTTGGAGCTGTTATTCCTGGTTGTGTGTAGTAGGGGTTGGAGCTGTTATTCCAGGTTGTGTAGTAGGGCGGTGGAGCTGTTATTCTGGTTGTGTAGTAGGGTGGTGGAGCTGTTATTCCTGGTTGTGTATTAGGGCGGTGGAGAGCTGTTAACTCCTGGTTGTGTAGGAGCTGTTATTCCTGGTTGTGTAGGAGCTGTTATTCACTTCAGGTTGTGGTAGTAGAGTGTTGGAGCTGTTATTCCTGGTTGTGTAGTAGGGTGTTGGAGCTGTTATTCCTGGTTGTGTAGTAGGGTGTTGGAGCTGTTATTCCTGGTTGTGTAGTAGGGTGTTGGAGCTGTTATTCCTGGTTGTGTAGTAGGGTGTTGGGAGCTGTTATTCCTGGTTGTGTAGTAGGGTCGTGTTATCGGTGTTAGTAGAGGAGTGTTATTCCTGGTTGTGTAGGAGGACTGTTATTCCTGGTTGTGTAGTAGGGTGTTGGAGCTGTTATTCCTGGTTGTGTAGTAGGGTGGTGGAGCTGTTATATCCTGGTTGTGTAGTAGGAGGTGGTGAGAGCTGTTATTCTGGTTGTGTAGTTAGGGTATGGTGGAGCTGTTATTCCTGGTTGTGTAGTAGGGTGGTGGAGCTGTTATTCCTGGTTGTGTAGTAGGGTGTTGGAGCTGTTATTCCTGGTTGTGTTAGTAGGGTGTTGGAGCTGTTCTTCCTGGTTGTGTAGTAGGGGTTGGAGCTGTTATTCCTGGTTGTGTAGTAGGGCGGTGGAGCTGTTATTCCTGGTTGTGTAGTAGGGTGGTGGAGCTGTTATTCCTGGTTGTATTAGGGCGGTGGAGCTGTTATTCTGGTTGTGTAGGAGCTGTTATTCTGGTTGTGTAGGAGCTGTTATTCCTGGTTGTGTAGTAGGGTGTTGGAGCTGTTATTCTGGTTGTGTAGTAGGGTTGGTTGGAGCTGTTTTACCTGGTTGTGTAGTAGGGTGTTATTCCTGGTTGTGTAGTAGGGTGTTATTCCTGGTTGTGTAGGAGCTGTTATTCCTGGTTGTGTAGTAGGGTGTTGGAGCTGTTATTCCTGGTTGTGTAGTAGGGTGGTGGAGCTGTTATTCCTGGTTGTGTAGTAGGGTGGTGGAGCTGTTATTCCTGGTTGTGTAGTAGGATGGTGGAGCTGTTATTCCTGGTTGTGTAGTAGGGTGGTGGAGCTGTTATTCCTGGTTGTGTAGTAGGGTGTTGGAGCTGTTATTCCTGGTTGTGTAGTAGGGTGTTGGAGCTGTTCTTCCTGGTTGTGTAGTAGGGTGTTGGAGCTGTTATTCCTGGTTGTGTAGGAGCTGTTATTCCTGGTTGTGTAGCTGTTATTCCTGGTTGTGTAGTAGAGTGTTGGAGCTGTTATTCCTGGTTTGTAGTAGGGTGTTGGAGCTGTTATTCCTGGTTGTGTAGTAGGGTGTTGGAGCTGTTATTCCTTGTGTTAGTAGGGTGTTGGAGCTGTTATTCCTGGTTGTGTAGTAGGGTGTTATTCCTGGTTGTGTAGTAGGGTGTTATTCCTGGTTGTGTAGGAGCTGTTATTCCTGGTTGTGTAGTAGGGTGTTGGAGCTGTTATTCCTGGTTGTGTAGTAGGGTGGTGGAGCTGTTATTCCTGGTTGTGTAGTAGGGTGGTGGAGCTGTTATTCCTGGTTGTGTAGTAGAGGTGGTGGAGCTGTTATTCCTGGTTGTGTAGTAGGGTGGTGAGCTGTTATTCCTGGTTGTGTAGTAGGGTGTTGGAGCTGTTATTCCTGGTTGTGTAGTAGGGTGTTGGAGCTGTTATTCCTGGTTGTGTAGTAGGGTGTTATTCCTGGTTGTGTAGTAGCTTGTTATTCCTGGTTGTGTAGGATGAGCTGTTATTCCTGGTTGTGTAGTAGGGTTGTTGGAGCTGTTATTCCTGGTTGTGTAGTAGGGTGTGGAGCTGTTATTCCTGGTTGTGTAGTAGGATGGTGGAGCTGTTATTCCTGGTTGTGTAGTAGGGTGGTGGAGCTGTTATTCCTGGTTGTGATATTAGGTGGGGAGCTGTTATTCCTGGTTGTGTAGTTATTCCTGGTTGTTGGAGCTGTTATTCCTGGTTGTGTAGTAGGGTGTTGGAGCTGTTATTCCTGGTTGTGTAGTAGGGGTGTTGGAGCTGTTATTCCTGGTTGTGTAGTAGGGTGGTGGAGCTGTTATTCCTGGTTGTGTAGTAGGGTGGTGGAGCTGTTATTCCTGGTTGTGTAGTAGGGTGTTGGAGCTGTTATTCCTGGTTGTTAGTATGGGGTTGGAGGCTGTTTATTTGCTTGGTTGTGTAGTAGGTGTGGTGAGCTGTTATTCCTGGTTGTGTAGTAGGGTGGTGGAGCTGTTATTCCTGGTTGTGTAGTAGGGGTGGAGCTGTTATTCCTGGTTGGTGTAGGAGCTGTTATTCCTGGTTGTGTAGGAGCTGTTATTCCTGGTTGTGTAGTAGGGTGTTGGAGCTGTTATTCCTGGTTGTGTAGTAGGGTGTTGGAGCTGTTATTCCTGGTTGTGTAGTAGGGTGTTGGAGCTGTTATTCCTGGTTGTGTAGTAGGGTGTTGGAGCTGTTATTCCTGGTTGTGTAGTAGGGTGGTGGAGCTGTTATTCCTGGTTGTGTAGTAGGGTGTTATTCCTGGTTGTGTAGTAGGGTGTTATTCCTGGTTGTGTAGGAGCTGTTATTCCTGGTTGTGTAGTAGGGTGTTGGAGCTGTTATTCCTGGTTGTGTAGTAGGGTGGTGGAGCTGTTATTCCTGGTTGTGTAGTAGGGTGGTGGAGCTGTTATTCCTGGTTGTGTAGTAGGATGGTGGAGCTGTTATTCCTGGTTGTGTAGTAGGGTGGTGGAGCTGTTATTCCTGGTTGTGTAGTAGGGTGTTGGAGCTGTTATTCCTGGTTGTGTAGTAGGGTGTTGGAGCTGTTATTCCTGGTTGTGTAGTAGGGTGTGGAGCTGTTATTCCTGGTTGTGTAGTAGGGTGGTGGAGCTGTTATTCCTGGTTGTGTAGTAGGGTGGTGGAGCTGTTATTCCTGGTTGTGTAGTAGGGTGGTGGAGCTGTTATTCCTGGTTGTGTAGTAGGGTGTTGGAGCTGTTATTCCTGGTTGTGTAGTAGGGGTTGGAGCTGTTATTCCTGGTTGTGTAGTAGGGCGGTGGAGCTGTTATTCCTGGTTGTGTAGTAGGGTGGTGGAGCTGTTATTCCTGGTTGTGTATTAGGGCGGTGGAGCTGTTATTCCTGGTTGTGTAGGAGCTGTTATTCCTGGTTGTGTAGGAGCTGTTATTCCTGGTTGTGTAGTAGAGTGTTGGAGCTGTTATTCCTGGTTGTGTAGTAGGGTGTTGGAGCTGTTATTCCTGGTTGTGTAGTAGGGTGTTGGAGCTGTTATTCCTGGTTGTGTAGTAGGGTGTTGGAGCTGTTATTCCTGGTTGTGTAGTAGGGTGTTGGAGCTGTTATTCCTGGTTGTGTAGTAGGGTGTTATTCCTGGTTGTGTAGTAGGGTGTTATTCCTGGTTGTGTAGGAGCTGTTATTCCTGGTTGTGTAGTAGGGTGTTGGAGCTGTTATTCCTGGTTGTGTAGTAGGGTGGTGGAGCTGTTATTCCTGGTTGTGTAGTAGGGTGGTGGAGCTGTTATTCCTGGTTGTGTAGTAGGGTGTTGGAGCTGTTATTCCTGGTTGTGTAGTAGGGGTTGGAGCTGTTATTCCTGGTTGTGTAGTAGGGCGGTGGAGCTGTTATTCCTGGTTGTGTAGTAGGGCGGTGGAGCTGTTATTCCTGGTTGTGTAGTAGGGCGGTGGAGCTGTTATTCCTGGTTGTGTAGTAGGGTGGTGGTGGAGCTGTTATTCCTGGTTGTGTAGTAGGGTGGTGGTGGAGCTGTTATTCCTGGTTGTGTAGTAGGGTGGTGGAGCTGTTATTCCTGGTTGTGTAGTAGGGGTTGTAGCTGTTATTCCTGGTTGTGTAGTAGGGCAGTGGAGCTGTTATTCCTGGTTGTGTAGTAGGGTGGTGGAGCTGTTATTCCTGGTTGTGTAGTAGGGCGGTGGAGCTGTTATTCCTGGTTGTGTAGTAGGGTGGTGGAGCTGTTATTCCTGGTTGTGTAGTAGGGGTTGGAGCTGTTATTCCTGGTTGTGTAGTAGGGCGGTGGAGCTGTTATTCCTGGTTGTGTAGGAGCTGTTATTCCTGGTTGTGTAGGAGCTGTTATTCCTGGTTGTGTAGTAGGGTGTTGGAGCTGTTATTCCTGGTTGTGTAGTAGGGTGTTGGAGCTGTTATTCCTGGTTGTGTAGTAGGGTGTTGGAGCTGTTATTCCTGGTTGTGTAGTAGGGTGTTGGAGCTGTTATTCCTGGTTGTGTAGTAGGGTGTTATTCCTGGTTGTGTAGTAGGGTGTTATTCCTGGTTGTGTAGTAGGGTGTTATTCCTGGTTGTGTAGGAGCTGTTATTCCTGGTTGTGTAGTAGGGTGTTGGAGCTGTTATTCCTGGTTGTGTATTAGGGTGTAGGAACTCTCTGGGCACCTTTTTGTTTCTTAACCTCTTCGGGCAACGTTTATTTCTGCGGCCAAGGACTGGACAAGCTTTTTTTGGGTTCATGACGTCCTGTCCCTTAGCACCTCATGCACTGATCCCCCCCCCCCCCCCCCGTATCGTGAGGCCCAGTGTCACATTCTATATAAAATATCTCCTAATACAGAGGAACGTGTCCGTTGTGTCTCTGACATTTCCCCGGAGTCTTTCATTTCTTTGACTTACCTGATGTTCGGTGTCTTGGTGCAGTAACCCCCTGATTCTTACAGGATGTCCCCGATCTTTACCCCCAACCAGTAAAGGACAAAACACAATATTTGATCGTGAACTTTGTTTTATTAAAAAATTATAGATTTTATTTCTTGTCCGCTTTAAATTTTTAATACATTGTGTTGGCAGAAACAAGTAATATATATATGTATATCACATCTTATGTCATGAAATGTCATTTATTCCCCGCGCGGGGCGGCAACGTAACACTATCGAGGTGAGGGTGAAAATCAACCGGGTTTGCTTCTTATGAGAGGACACAACCACCGCTCTGCCTGCGACCGCCAGAGGCCATGTCAGCATGGAATGGGTTAAATCCGGCGATAATCTGAATATGACAGAAAAATCCAGCTCCACGTGAGCTCGAAGTGTAAACCGAGAGCAGGAATTAAAGGCGATTTTCCCCCCTGTGACCATATATTGAATATATATATATATATCTCAATACATGTTTGTGTGTGTCATATATATATATATATATCTCAATACATGTTTGTGTGTGTCATATATATATATATATCTCAATACATGTTTGTGTGTGTCATATATATATATATATATCTCAATACATGTTTGTGTGTGTCATATATATATATATATCTCAATACATGTTTGTGTGTGTCATATATCTATATCTCTCTCAATCTAATCCTCTTCCTTAGTCTCGATAAACGATAAGGAAAGATCCTGATGATTCTGATAAATTCGATGCGTTTCATACTTTGTTCTCTCGACACCGAGTACTCGCTCTGTAATAGATTTATTTAATGTTTTGGTTCAAATATATATATTTTTAATGCTACATGTTCTTAAAACCTCTGCATATTAAATAAAGTGCCTTATTGTGTGATAACACCGCCGCGTCTAGGGTTGCAGGTACTGGGCGCGTCTCCCTCTCCTCTTCACTCGGGGAAATGGGCTAATTTTAAATATTTTCATATTTTTAAGGCGTTATGTGATTATTTTTTTGCACCAATTAATAACAGATATCAGGAGCCAGCACCGCCCCCCCTCCACTCGCTCGTTACTCACTGACGCCCAATGTATCTGTGCTTCCTTTACAAAGTACAAGAAGACTAAATGTAGCGGGAGCTGCCGCAGCAGATGTTTGCAGGGAAGCCAGGACCATGACTTGTGCTGGAGACGTTGGTTGTGGTGCCTGGGGGGAGGGGGTGACATTGGTTCTGGTGGTGGGGGCATTGGTTCTGGTGCCTGGGGGGATGAAATCGGTTCTGGTGTCTAGAAGGTGTTGGTTCTGGTGGTGGTGGGGGGGGGATGTGCCTTGTGAAGCCAGGGCAGGTAAAGTATCTCCGCCATAGTGCCACGCAGCACAATATTTAATTTATGTCACAGCTGATTGTGGTGACATCATGGAAAGCTGCGTGACCTTCACTTCTCCACATTCACCAGCTAGGCCAAATTAACTGACTCAAAGCATGATGGGAAAAATAGGTCACAGACTTCCAGGTTACATCGTCATGGGGGTGTGACGCCCCACGTCTGTACAGGGACGGCAAGCCACCATGACCTCATTAACATAGTCAATAGGTAATGGTGATCAGAATGTCCCCAGCTCTCTCCTAGCTGTCCCTGGGGGCTATGACAGAGACCTTTCCTTTGCCCAGATCATATCGGTCACCTCCACCCACAGGTCTGATTGACCATGTACAAATCACTCAAAGTCTTGCATAGAGCGGCATCTGATTGGCCGGGGCGGGGGTGTGATTCTTTATGGGGCGGGGTCTGCAAACCTGGCCCTCCAGATGTTTTGGAACATCTCCCATGATGCTCAGCCTCCCATCAGACTTGCTTAACCTCATGGACAAGGTAGCTGCAAAACATCTGGCGGGTCCAGGTTCCTGATCTCTGCATTATGGTGCTGGCAGTGCGCTCCGGGCGTCGGTGTCACCGTGGTGGTGTGCCATGCTCAGGGACCTTTTACAGGAGGTATCCAATGGGCACGCCTGAAGCGATACCCAATCAGAGAATACCTTGACATTGCTACATATCATTATGTATTGACAGGCTTCCATAGATTGTAACCCCCCCCCCCTCCCCCTCGCAAAATAAATAAAGGATTTATCCGTACCTTCTCTTAATGTTTGGATCCGGATTGTGAAAATACAATAATGTAAAAATATTATATCCCATAATAACCATAGAATTCTGTTTAATAAAATACATCTCGGCGGCTGAAACATAATGAAGGGTTAACACTGGATGAGATTGTGGGGTGTGATGGGAGCGGGGGCACGGCCACAAGACCGGTGATCTATCAGACGTGAACGAGAAGCGCAACGTGGTCCATAAAGTCCTAATAGAGTCTGTGAAACAGGGACGCGCTTTTCCCTCCACCCCGTCTGAAACCATTCCTTAATTGGGCAAGACTGAGGCCCGCGTGCCGGTGCGAGCAGATTCTGGCAGCAAACCTATTACTCACCCCCTCCCGAGACATGGAGCCTCGTGGAACACGCTGCCACTAATTAACACGAGCCGTGATCAGCTGCCCTTTAACGAGGCGCCGGCCGGGGATCACGTTCATCCGAGCAATAAAATTCTAATTATCCTGTGTATAAATACATTACTTCATAGTAAGCGGATATACAGGCGCGCGCGCGCCGCGTACACGCACATCAAAAACGCCAGCCATTTGGCCAACGTAATCTTTAAAGCAGGGGTCGCTGACCTCGGCCCTCCAGGTGTTTTGAACCTACATCTCCCATGATGCTCAGTCACTCTTTAGACTGATTGAGCATCTTGGGAAATGTATTTCCAATCTATGCGGCGGCTGAGGTCGCTGAGACTTATTCTAAAGCAGAAAAGGGGAATACGGGAATTTATATGAGCGCTGTCACTCGCTGTGTGTCGTGTCACGGACTCAAAGCCAAATATTTCATCCACACAGGGGTGTGCGGTCCCATTGATGCCCTCTGTGAATGGGGACAGATGTCCAGCCGCTCTAGGACTACACCTCCCATGATCCCTTTTAGAAAGGCAAAAAAAAGCATCTTGGGAGATGTAGTTCTACAACATCTGGTATCTCCAGTTTGGCCCCACCTGCACTATTCTGCGCAACCGAAACAGAACCCCGGACCAAAATATATGACTGAGCTGGGGATGGATTTAAGGCCTCACTCCACAAAGGGAATGCTTCATTCATTGCATTCCTCTCCTACTGTATGTTGTTTCATTCATTGCATTCCTCTCCTACTGTATGTTGTTTCATTCATTTCATTCCTCTCCTACTGTATGTTGTTTCATTCCTCTCCTACTGTATGTTGTTTCATTCATTTCATTCCTCTCCTACTGTATGTTGTTTCATTCCTCTCCTACTGTATGTTGTTTCATTCATTTCACTCCTCTCCTACTGTATGTTGTTTCATTCATTTCACTCCTCTCCTACTGTATGTTGTTTCATTCCTCTCCTACTGTATGTTGTTTCATTCCTCTCCTACTGTATGTTGTTTCATTCATTGCATTCCTCCTACTGTATGTTGTTTCATTCCTCTCCTACTGTATGTTGTTTCATTCATTTCATTCCTCTCCTATTTTATGTTATGTTTCATTCCTATCGTTCTTAGAAATGAATGAAACCTAAGAAGGATATGAATGAAACCTGTTTAATTCCTGTCCTACTTTTTTGTTCTGTTTTATTCATTCCATTCCTCTCAATATCAGGGCCGCCGGCTCAGATACTCTGTAGGGATTGTAGACTGGGCCCCGAGCATTGTGAGCTACGGAGTCCTTGAATGACGGGTTTACACATTGGAGTGTGTGTGTTTGTGTGTGTGTCCCCTGCGTGCTCTGTTTGTTGAACCTAGAAATCCAATCTTATTGTAAATTGATCAACGTTTCAGCCTGTTGGGAGTTTTTATCAGAACGATCCAGACATGTAAAAACACGGCCTATTCAAGCTTTATCTCCCGATAAACAAGAGCCAAAACATTGATCAATTTACACCGTTTGTTGGGGCTGATTCACTTAATGGTGAATTTGAGGAGCTGAGTGCCTGTCTTTGGAGGTATATATATTGTAAACCCATGCCCTGCGCTGCCCCTATGCCCGCTGTTTGCCCCAGTGAGTCTCCAGCTGCATCAAATACAGCAACGAGGAGATGTTTAATGTGTCGCATCAACAAAACACAGAATGTAACAAACACCCAGGCCGGGACATTCTCCAAATCAATGGAAGAACACGGAGCGCCCTGCTTCATGTATAGAGCACAACGTACCCAAGGTACCCGTGTACCTTTACCGCTCTGCCAAGGGAGGAGATTATATATATATACATGTTACAGGGTTGGTCTTTCTCAGTCCAGTTCTTAGTCTGACAGACGGAACTGGTCCACCTGTGCCGTAACAGTCCATTATCTCACTATCTGGCAGGGTCTGGTCTATCTGCCTGTAACCCCCGGCAGGCAGCGTGTGTGTGAAAGCACATACAGATACCGTGTAGATTGCAGAAGGCACATCGTGGGCCTCTGGAACCTTTTTCTCGTAGAAAGCAGAATATCCCAGGGTCTGTCTCGCTCCAGTAGGTTCTTTTTGAGGTGCACCTCGGCGCAGCCAAACAGGTCCCTGCCTCCGTCACACACGGCCGTAACACTGTGCACAGATTGGATTTTTTGCTGGAGCAGGTATCGTCCTCCTCGGCTTCCCAGATGTTGGGGAATGACGCGTCTCAAGACGCACACGCGCTCTCTCGGCCGGCTGAGCATTGTGGCAGGTGTAGTCACAAACCACCTGAGAGGCCGAGCTCGTGGACGTCATGTCTGTAGCGTCGTCTGCGTTCCACGTCGAAGGGCAGCTGCTTGGGACGTGGTCTGTGAACAACTAGTCTTTTTTTTTCCCCCTTTTTAAATATTTTTTAACTGAAAAACAGGACTTAAAAAACCCAATATGGGTGAAAACCGATTATTACGAACGCACAAACAAGCTGGAATGTGCAGATCATACGACGAGGCTGACGGGGGCCTTGAATACACTGAAGCGCAGTGAAGCGGCACATTGTGGCACACTGCGTGGTGAAGCGGCACACTGCGTGGTGAAGCGGCACACTGCGTGGTGAAATGCGTAGGTCATCGTGGTGTCATTTGTTTAGTGTTTGTGAATTCTCCTTTCCTTCCTCTGCCTGTGTGTGAAGTGATGTGCACCCCAAAACCAGCACCCCCCACTGTAAGGGTCTGGGGCTGAGCTGCCGCACCTCAACCTCTCACAGCGACATTCTATTCATTCCGGAACTTTCCCTACATGATAAAACCAGCATTTTCTTCCTGCCTTTATCCGGTTATTCCTGCTTTAAAGCAGAGTCCACGGACTTCTCCTTCCTGACCTGAACGCGTGCGCTTTACTTACCGGCTCAGCCCCTGCGTGACATCTGCTGTGCACTGCCGTGCGCCTCCCAGCCGGTAAGTAAAGTGCGTGCATTCAGGTCAGGAGGGAGAAGTCCGTGGACTCTTCTGGTGGAACAAAAATATCTCCTGATTGTTCCACAGCTACATTTTACTTTAGTTTCCAATTTAACCCCCAGTGTGTTTATATTCCCCCCCCCGCACTTTCCACTTTACGCCGGACGTCACAGCAGACAATGTAATCAGCCGCGCGCCGGGCTCCTGTGTTTCAACATCCAGAGGCCCTAATCTGACCCAGTGAACTTTGACCCTGGAAGATAATACAGTCTATCAGAGAGAGGAACCTGTGAGGCCCGAGGCCGCTCCCCAGCACACCATTAATAATCCCATTATCCTCTTTATCTGTATAAAGCAGGAAGACTCCCCGGGCTCAGTGATGGAATCCGTCACATTCAGCCCTGAAACCTGCTTTGTTTAAGGATCTATGATAATGCATTGATGATTGGGCTCCTCTTATGGACGCTGCGTCTTACCCGTGTTAAAATAATAATAAAACCATATATATACTGTATGAATAATAAAGGGATGTATGTACCGGAGGTACCCAAGCCCCTCCCCCATCATACGATGGACACAATGTGACCAGGTCCATTACACCATGCAATGGACACAATGTGACCGGGTCCATTACTCGATGTGATGGACACAATGTGACCGGGTCCATTACTCGATGCGATGGACACAATGTGACCGGGTCCATTACTCGATGTGATGGACACAATGTGACCGGGCCCATTACTCGATGTGATGGACACAATGTGACCGGGTCCATTACTCGATGTGATGGACACAATGTGACCGGGCCCATTACTCGATGCGATGGACACAATGTAACCGGGTCCATTACTCGATGTGATGGACACAATGTGACCGGGCCCATTACTCGATGCGATGGACACAATGTGACCGGGTCCATTACTCGATGTGATGGACACAATGTGACCGGGCCCATTACTCGATGTGATGGACACAATGTGACCGGGCCCATTACTCGATGCGATGGACACAATGTAACCGGCCCATTACTCGATGCGATGGACACAATGTGACCGGGCCCATTACTCGATGCGATGGACACAATGTGACCGGCCCATTACTCGATGCGATGGACACAATGTGACCGGGTCCATTACTCGATGTGATGGACACAATGTGACCAGGCCCATTACTCGATGCGATGGACACAATGTGACCGGGTCCATTACTCGATGCGATGGAGACAATGTGACCGGGTCCATTACGCGATGTGATGGACACAATGTGACCGGGCCCATTACTCGATGTGATGGACACAATGTGACCGGGCCCATTACTCGATGCGATGGACACAATGTGACCGGGCCCATTACTCGATGTGATGGACACAATGTGACCGGGCCCATTACTCGATGTGATGGACACAATGTGACCGGGCCCATTACTCGATGTGATGGACACAATGTGACCGGCCCATTACTCGATGCGATGGACACAATGTGACCGGGCCCATTACTCGATGCGATGGACACAATGTGACCAGGCCCATTACTCGATGTGATGGACACAATGTGACCGGGCCCATTACTCGATGTGATGGACACAATGTGACAGGGTCCATTACTCGATGCGATGGAGACAATGTGACTGGGCCCATTACTCGATGTGATGGACACAATGTGACCGGGTCCATTACTCGATGCGATGGAGACAATGTGACTGGGCCCATTACTCGATGTGATGGACACAATGTGACCGGGTCCATTACTCGATGTGATGGACACAATGTGACAGGGTCCATTACTCGATGCGATGGAGACAATGTGACTGGGCCCATTACTCGATGTGATGGACACAATGTGACCGGGTCCATTACTCGATGTGATGGACACAATGTGACCGGGCCCATTACTCGATGTGATGGATACAATATGACCGGCTCTGTCTTTGTATCCAACGCCTGATAAAGCTAAACTAGCCGTGACTAATACACAGAGTTTAAAGTCTCAGGTTTTCTAAGAATACACAAGGCAGGGATTTCCCTCCCCCATCCCAGCAGCCGCAAGACTGAGACTCCCATCAGGCAGCTGGGAACTCTGAGTCCCATTCAGACAGGATTCTGAGGCCAGTACACGGTGTATAACTATGTGGTTGTGCGGCAGGCGGATACTGAGGACCAAAACCCCACTATACCCGGCCTGCTGTATTAAATAAAGACCCGGGTAAATACAAGGCAACGCAATCTCAAATTCCATGTCACATCACAGGCCCGAACCTCCATTTACACACGTTTCAAGGGTTAATACTGAATTTATCTGCGTCATACCTACTGGCCACTCCAAAGGGATATAGAGATCAGGCCTCACCACTTCAACCGCGTCACTTCCATCATTAATACTCTCTACCTACGTGCGTTAATGCTCAGCCCAAAATACTGTAACCATCCAACCCCCTCCCCCGCACCCAAACCATTAAAGCGCCATTAATTCACGTAGAAATCACTTGTTGCAGCATATCTGGATAAACCTTCTGCTTTCTCTGTAACATTGTCACCGTCCACCTCGCTGGTACATGAAGCGGGTCTCCATGGAAGGGACAGAACCCGTCGTGGGGTACAAAACGACCGTCGCGATTTAATCCCCTGAAAACTGAGCGTGAAGGTCACCGTGAGCGCCGTGTGCCAAGGCGTGCAGGTCTCTTTGGTGGATGTCCACGTGCAGCACCCAGGCCTCCGATACGTTGCGGATTGTGGGCGATGGGGACACGCTTTCACAGGTTTTAAAAACAGTTTTATGTAGCAATAAGTCTCGGCCGGAGCCATCCAGAGACCGGCGTCGGCCGCATCGAACCTTCATTCCAAAAAACGCTGACTTGCTGGGAGAGCAATCTCCCCAAAACATCCTCTGCTTCCAATCTGAGCCCCAGGACAGGACCTTTGGCAAGCGATCCTTTCCGGGGGGGATCCATCGGGTCGGCCGCGCAGCTTCTTGTCCGACAAAATTCTGTTTTTGAATCAAAAGTTTAAAAATAAAAATAAAGCAACCTTTGGAATATTCCAGGAAGCAGCTGAACGCCCGCTGATCCTCTGATTGTCTCGCTCACGGCGGCCTCCGCGGCGTCCCGCTCTCTGTATTTATATATATATATATATCTGTGCGTATACGCGCGCACACACTCTTGTTGTAGAAACTGCTTCTCTGTAGTTTTTGTGTTTTATCCTGTTTGTATCGTTTTAATTCGGTGATCATGTGACCGGAGTGTTTATCATCAAACAAAGGAGGAGAACCCGGCGACAGGGGCACGGGCGGCGGGTGCCAGGCTGCTGGGTGGGCGGTATATAGGGTTCGGCTGGGTGGGGATGCTGGGGGGCTGCTGCTGCTGCGGGGTGGGAGTCCGGCTGGTTTTGGGTCTGTACAGGCTGCCCTGCTGGCTGCTGTTGCTGTTGGGAATCATACAGTGGTCGGCGTCCTCGGGCTCGGTCTCGCTGTAGTTGTAGGCGTGCGCCCTCGACATCCCTTTCTGCTGCCGCCGCCATGAGTTGTAGTACGTGGGGTCGCTGATGTAATGGTTGACGAACGAGTGGGTCTTCTGCTGGTTCTGGTCCACTTCGTACTCGCTGTCGCTCCCCTGGAGACACAAAGAGCGCAGGTTCACGTCATTGTATCGTGACTTTACCAAGAAACACTTTCATGCAGAAGTGAAAATTCTCGACTCCCCGGATGTGTCGGAACTACATGTCCCATGATGCTTAGTTACACATAATGCATGCAAAGCATCATGGGACGTGCAGTTCCAACACATCCAGGGAGCCCATATTCGCAATCCCTGCCTGAGGCCCAACTATTTTGGCCTGAGATTTGCAAAAAGTGTAAAGCCCCCCCCCCCCCCAACTAAAAGACAAAAACTAGACCTCTTTTGTGATTGGCTGAACGTGGACCTGCCCGGGGGCAGGGGGTGATAATTAAAGATGTGATTAAACGCGCAGATCGAGGACCCTCGCGGATTCACCTCAGCGGCGCGGCGGCCGCGAGGTATCAGCAAGTCTCTGCGCGCTGGAGAGGAGGACGGAGAGACACACAGCGTTCTTATTGTGGGGATCACACACTGGTGATACAGGCCATGGCGCTGGAGGCGGAGCCAGAGACTAGGCCGTTTCTTGGCTATATAGGTGACGCCGTGACCAGCCTGGGCCATTTATGTGCCTGGAGGTATTTGGCTGTGGATAGGGACTGTCCCTCCTTAGCAGAGACGCTCGGGGGGTATGTGAGAGGTGACAGAGCGGTGTGTCTGTGTGTGTGGTGCGCGCACACGCGGCATTATCTGCTGTAAAGCATTCCACGAGCTGCTCCCTGTCCGCCTGAAGAAGGTGCGGTTTGTTTACTCGCTCGGTTTGTAATGAGTGCCGCCGCTGTCCTGGAAACCGCGATTTAAAGCTGGCACAATCCTGGCGAGCCTCGGCAGGTTCTGGGCAAGTGGCCTGGGCTCTGCCAGGATATGGGGAGGGGGGGCAGTACCAGGGGTCCGAGGCGGGCATCACTCCGTGCCCTCGCCTCATGTAGTGGAGCTGTTGCAGGTTGGTCTGTGGCAGAGCCGGCGGCGTTGATGGTAAACGTGTGAGCGCTGGTATCTCTGAGGTTATGTAGGCGGCATGGTGGACGCGCGCCCAATACAGGGATCAGTTTCTGTATAGCAGCAGCCTGTGCTCTATTTCTAGGTTTTCTCCCGGGCATTGATTGATCGTGACTTTGACATTGCCCTCTGGGTAAGAGCTCCATCACTACATGACGTTACAGACTCCACTGCTGCTCGGTTTCGGGGTCTCGGGATCCGTTCGGGGGGGGGACAACACAGATTGACATTACATACAAGGCGCTAATGATGTCATAACGTGCGCCATGCAGCGTGTCATGTATTTAATTAGCCGGAGCGTGCCAACGAGCCCCCATGGTACCCGCAATATTCATGCGGCAGCCGGGAGGTCACAGAGCCCCCACGCTACCCGCAATATTCATGCGGCAGCCGGGAGGTCACAGAGCCCCCACGCTACCCGCAATATTCATGCGGCAGTCGGGAGGTCACAGAGCCCCCACGCTACCCGCAATATTCATGCGGCAGTCGGGAGGTCACAGAGCCCCCACGCTACCCGCGTTATTCATGCGGCAGCCGGGAGGTCACAGAGCCCCCACGCTACCCGCAATATTCATGCGGCAGCCGGGAGGTCATAGAGCCCCCACGCTACCCGCAATATTCATGCGGCAGCCGAGAGGTCATAGAGCCCCCACGCTACCCGCAATATTCATGCGGCAGCCGGGAGGTCACAGAGCCCCCACGCTACCCGCAATATTCATGCGGCAGCCGGGAGGTCACAGAGCCCCCACGCTACCCGCAATATTCATGCGGCAGCCGGGAGGTCACAGAGCCCCCACGCTACCCGCAATATTCATGCGGCAGCCGGGAGGTCACAGAGCCCCCACGCTACCCGCAATATTCATGCGGCAGCCGGGAGGTCACAGAGCCCCCACGCTACCCGCAATATTCATGCGGCAGCCGGGAGGTCACAGAGCCCCCATGGTACCCGCAATATTCATGCGGCAGCCGGGAGGTCACAGAGCCCCCACGCTCCCGCAATATTCATGCGGCAGCCGGGAGGTCACAGAGCCCCCACGCTACCCGCAATATTCATGCGGCAGCCGGGAGGTCACAGAGCCCCCACGCTACCCGCAATATTCATGCGGCAGCGGGAGGTCACAGAGCCCCCACGCTACCCGCAATATTCATGCGGCAGCCGGGAGGTCACAGAGCCCCCATGGTACCCGCAATATTCATGCGGCAGCCGGGAGGTCACAGAGCCCCCACGCTACCCGCAATATTCATGCGGCAGCCGGGAGGTCACAGAGCCCCCACGCTACCTGCGTTATTCATGCGGCAGTGGGAGGTCACAGAGCCCCCACGCTACCCGCGTTATTCATGCGGCAGTGGGAGGTCACAGAGCCCCCACAAAATCCACAAATAACATCGGCTTCCCGTGCCATTCCTGCAAAACATCGTCACACGCAACACCGCCTGATCCCCAATGACAGGGCCACGGCGTCAAACGTCTGGGGGTTCCACTCCATGCTCCCCAAAACCTGCTGTGACCCAAACAGGCCTTGCTCTACTGGACCACCATAACCCCCACCCACCCCCGAATGTGGAAAGAGAGGGTAAAGCCGTGCTCGACATCGATGGGTTCACGTGAGCAAACGGGGGGGACACGCGACACAAATGATTCAGTGACGGCAATCCCTCCATGTCTACAGGTCTCATATCCTCTCAAGAGCCCCCCTATATAAGAGTGACGCCCACAAATACTCCTTATATTCAGGGTGTGTGGGTGTGTTTTAGGGACTCCTCCATATATTCAGGGTGTGTGGGTGTGTTTTTAGGGGCTCCTCTATATATTCAGGGTGTGCGGGTGTTTTTTTAGGGGCTCCTCCATATATTCAGGGTGTGCGGGTGTCTTTTTAGGGGTTCCTCCATATATTCAGGGTGTGCGGGTGTGTTTTTAGGGGCTCCTCCATATATTCAGGGTGTGCGGGTGTGTTTTTAGGGGCTCCTCCATATATTCAGGGTGTGCAGGTGTCTTTTAGGGGTTCCTCCATATATTCAGGGTGTGTGGGTGTCTTTTTAGGGATTCCTCCATATATTCAGGGTGTGTGGGTTTTTTTTAGGGATTCCTCCATATATTCAGGGTGTCTTTTTAGGGGTTCCTCCATATATTCAGGGTGTGAGGTTGTATAACAGAGCTGCACAGCAATGAGTCTGTAATGTTGTGAGTTTGTGGCTGTGCGGTAGTTTTGCATGTTGTGTTAGTGTGTTGTTCATAACATTGTAATGGGGGGGGGCGCAGCGTCTCTTCGCCCCCTCCGCTGAGTGAGGTGCTCTGTGATTGACATCGGGGCAGGAAGTCGTTACGGGGTCACATTCCGTTTCAGTCCCTTAAGGCGCCTGGAACCCGTTCTGTAAGCTGTGATGAGAAGGCCAGGTATCTTCATTTGGATATTAACCCCTTCAGAGCCAGGTGAACATGTTGTAGAGTAAATGACGGGAACCACGCCAGCACTCGGGGTTAATTCGTGCAGGATGTAGAAAGCTTTGTGGCTTTCACGCACACGGCGGCGGCATCTGCACAGCCGGGCTTTTGTTGAGGCCGGGGCGGGTACCTTTATATTTTCTCACACACATTGTGTGATTTGTGTCGCCCGTTGAGTCTCGCAGCCTGGTCGGGGTCACACCCCGCACAATGCACGGTTATACGCGCCACTCCCTCCAAACAGCACAGATTGCCTTTCAGCGACACAATCACAGGCGTTGTGCGACTCTGTCACCTCTGAGGAAGCCGCGGCCGAATGTGACCAGAGACCTCAATAAACCACAAATCCCAGACACGGAGAAAGAACAAAACCCTCTGACCTGTCACAGCTCCTCCCTGTACCTTCATTTAGAAAGGACAAGGGTGTTTTGGGTAATGTCACCATAGGTGATACGCGGCTGATATGTGACCGATATGCGACCGATACGCGACCGATATGCGACCGATACAGGACTGATACGCGACCGATACGGGACCGATACAGGACTGATATGCGACCGATACGGGACCGATACAGGACTGATATGCGACCGATACGGGACCAATACAGGACTGATATGCGACAGATGCACGACTGATATGCGACCGATACGGGACCAATACAGGACTGATATGCGACCGATACGCGACCGATACAGGACTGATATGCGACCGATACGGGACCAATACAGGACTGATATGCGACCGATACGGGACCAATACAGGACTGATATGCGACCGATACAGGAATTATATGCGACCGATACGCGACCGATACGCGACTGATACGGGTCCAATACAGAACCGATACAGGAATGATATGCGACCGATATGTGACTGAAAGAGGACTGATACGGGACCAATAAGCGATCGATACTCGACTGTAGACCTTAATGTCAATAAAATGTTATTTAGAGGAAGAGCAAAGTGTCTCATTGACAGCGAGTGATTTCTACCAGCATTTTTCAAGGATTTGAGCAGGGAGCGAAAGCTGAGCCTGACCCAGGTATTGCGACTACATTTCCCATAAGGCTCTGTCCACCCAATGAGTGACTGAGTATTGTGGGAGGTGTATTTCCAAAACCTCTAGAGGGCCAAGGATGAGCACCCTCTAGCTTAGACACATTGCTGGTAAGTTTAATGCTTTGCAGCTCTGTTGTACACTCAAGCAGTCAAATATATGGAGGAACCCCTAAAAAGACACCCACACACCCTGAATATATGGAGGAGCCCCTAAAAACACACCCACACACCCTGAATATATGGAGGAGCCCCTAAAAACACACCCGCACACCCTGAATATATGGAGGAGCCCCTAAAAATACACCTGCACACCCTGAATATATGGAGGAGCCCCTAAAAACACTCACACACCCTGAATATATGGAGGAGCCCCTAAAAACACACCCGCACACCCTGAATATATGGAGGAACCCCTAAAAAGACACCCCCACACCCTGAATATATGGAGGAACACCTAAAAATACACCTGCACACCCTGAATATATGGAGGAACCCCTAAAAAGACACCCGCACACCCTGAATATATGGAGGAACCCCTAAAAACACACCCGCACACCCTGAATATATGGAGGAACCCCTAAAAAGACACCCCCACACCCTGAATATATGGAGGAACACCTAAAAATACACCTGCACACCCTGAATATATGGAGGAACCCCTAAAAACACTCACACACCCTGAATATATGGAGGAACACCTAAAAATACACCCACACACCCTGAATATATGGAGGAGCCCCTAAATAGACACCCGCACACCCTGAATATATGGAGGAACCCCTAAAAAGACACCCCCACACCCTGAATATATGGAGGAACACCTAAAAATACACCCACACACCCTGAATATATGGAGAAGCCCCTAAAAACACTCACACACCCTGAATATATGGAGGAGCCCCTAAAAACACTCACACACCCTGAATATATGGAGGAACCCCTAAAAACACACCTGCACACCCTGAATATATGGAGGAACCCCTAAAAAGACACCCCCACACCCTGAATATATGGAGGAACACCTAAAAATACACCTGCACACCCTGAATATATGGAGGAACCCCTAAAAACACTCACACACCCTGAACATATGGAGGAACACCTAAAAATACACCCACACACCCTGAATATATGGAGGAGCCCCTAAATAGATACCCGCACACCCTGAATATATGGAGGAACCCCTAAAAAGACACCCCCACACCCTGAATATATGGAGGAACACCTAAAAATACACCCACACACCCTGAATAGGGCAGGTGTCACTGTGCATGGGTTACAGTGTTGTACTGCGGATCACAAATGTCTCAAAATCCCTGAGGGGTAGAACCGGTGCGTGAAAAGCCCCGTCCGGATCCAAGACGAGCAGTAACAGGCATGGGGATCAGGACGGGTGATGTGATGTTTCGAGGACGGATTTAAAAATGCTTCAAAACAGCAAACAAAACATTTTTTGGGGTGTGTGAGTTTGTCACAAACCTCAGCTGTAAGACGTATTTATTACGGGTTTATTCCTGTGTCTTGCGCTGCGGTTTATTGATACACACGGCGATGTGACGAGAGATTGTAGTAACTCCCCAGCCTCGTCACCCTCTGCCCCAGGGCGAGGTCCTGCGTATTTCCCAGCAACAAATTAAAACCCTGTAAAAGCCATTAATCGCCCGGTATCTGTCAGCCGCTGGATGCCGGGACATTCTGTGTTTACCTTGGCGTGGCGCGTGTTGGCTCTCCCGGGAGTTAAAGCTGCGGCGGCGGCTCCTCTCCAGGGCATTAAAGCTGTGGCGGCTCCTCTCCTGGGAGTTAAAGCTGCGGCGGCAGCTCCTCTCCTGGGAGTTAAAGCTGCGGCGGCGGCTCCTCTCCTGGGAGTTAAAGCTGCGGCGGCGGCTCCTCTCCTGGGAGTTAAAGCTGCGGCGGCGGCTCCTCTCCTGGGAGTTAAAGCTGCGGCGGCGGCTTCTCTCCTGGGAGTTAAAGCTGCGGCGGCGGCTCCTCTCCTGGGAGTTAAAGCTGCGGCGGCGGCTCCTCTCCAGGGAGTTAGAGCTGCGGCGGCGGCTCCTCTCCTGGGAGTTAAAGGTGCGGCAGCGGCTCCTCTCCAGGGAGTTAGAGCTGCGGCGGCTCCTCTCCAGGGAGTTAGAGCTGCGGCGGCTCCTCTCCAGGGAGTTAGAGCTGCGGCGGCTCCTCTCCAGGGAGTTAGAGCTGCGGCGGCTCCTCTCCAGGGAGTTAGAGCTGCGGCGGCTCCTCTCCAGGGAGTTAGAGCTGCGGCGGCTCCTCTCCAGGGAGTTAGAGCTGCGGCGGCTCCTCTCCAGGGAGTTAAAGCTGCGACGGCGGCTCCTCTCCAGGGAGTTAGAGCTGCGGCGGCTCCTCTCCAGGGAGTTAAAGCTGCGACGGCGGCTCCTCTCCAAGGAGTTAAAGCTGCGGGGGCTCCTCTCCAAGGAGTTAAAGCTGCGGGCTCCTCTCCCGGGAGTTAAAGCTGTGGCAGCGGCTCCTCTCCAGGGAGTTAAAGCTGCGGCGGCTTCTCTCCTGGGAGTGAAAGCTGCGGCGGCGGCTCCTCTCCAGGGAGTTAAAGCTGTGGCGGCGGCTCCTCTTTAGGGTGTTAAAGCTGCGGCGGCTCCTCTCCCGGGAGTTAAAGCTGTGGCGGCTTCTCTCCAGGGAGTCAAAGCTGCGGCGGCTCCTCTCCCGGGAGTTAAAGCTGCGGCGGCTCCTCTCCCGGGAGTTAAAGCTGCGGCGGCTCCTCTCCCGGGAGCTAAAGCTGCGGCGGCTTCTCTCCTGGGAGTTAAAGCTGCGGCGGCTTCTCTCCTGGGAGTTAAAGCTGCGGCGGCTCCTCTCCTGGGAGTTAAAGCTGCGGCGGCTCCTCTCCTGGGAGTTAAAGCTGCGGCGGCTCCTCTCCTGGGAGTTAAAGCTGCGGCGGCTTCTCTCCAGGGAGTTAAAGCTGCGGCGGCGGCTCCTCTCCATGGCATTAAAGCTGCGGCGGCTCCTCTCCTGGGACTTAAAGCTGCGGTGGCTTCTCTCCTGGGAGTTAAAGCTGCGGCGGCTTCTCTCCTGGAGTTAAAGCTGTGGCGGCTCCTCTCCAGGGAGTTAAAGCTGCGGCGGCTCCTCTGCCGGAGTTAAAGCTGCGGCAGCTCCTCTCCCGGGAGTTAAAGCTGTGGCGGCTCCTGTCCTGGAAGTTAAAGCTGTGGCAGCTCCGCTCCCGGGAGTTAAAGCTGTGGCGGCTCCTCTCCCGGGAGTTAAAGCTGCGGCAGGCGAGTCATGATGCCGGTGAGCAGGAGAGGAGCACAGAGGGTTATAACACAAACAGCTCCACAACCTGCAGACGCTGTCCCTTTAAATCACATGACCAGGGAGGCAGGCAGCACAAAGATATATATTTATACACCTTTTGTTTTTTTATTCCAGTGTATTTCCCCTGAAAACCTCCCATTTCTTTTCTCAGGACTTGGGGAGAGACATGTTTGCCCACTTCAAACGCAGCCTCACCCCTTTGCGCCCCCTACCCTGTGCGTTATTGCCCCAGCAGGTTGAGGGTGCTGTATGGGGACAGTCTGGCGGGGGTATAACTCCCATTAAGCACAGACATTATACAATGCCAGGGATTGCCCTGTATATCCGCGTGGCACTGTGCTCGCTGCCGTCTCTTGCCTGTGAATCGGAGACCTCGGAGGGCTTTTCGGTCAGGCTGCCGCTCTCGGTGGGGATGAGGTCGTTGTATTTTGCCACATCCTCGTCTGAATAATGAAGGCTTCCCGGGCTGGGGCGAGGGGGCGACCTGCAAGAAGAGCACACAAGCATTAGAGGTTCATTGTAGCTGCTGCTGGAGGGCTGCTCTCCGCGTGGAACGGCCTACCGGGGGACCTTCTTACTGCCGGGAGACCTCTGCCTCAAAGTCAAGATTTATAGACTTTTTTTTTTTCTGATCTACTATAGATTTACAAACGAATCCAGAAATTCCAACTCTGCCCCCCCCCCCCACTATGTCCCCGCCATGTTTCTGGGGAACAGAGTTTCAGACTCTTGTGCTAGTGGAGCAGGGGCCACTCCTCGTCACCCCCGTGGGACGCTGCCATGAGGTTATGGAGGCCTCGCCGCGCCCCCACTCACCTGTTACAAGTTGTAAAATAGGGGTTTATTTCGCATTCTGTTTGTTACATTCTGGATTTAATGTATCGATGACTTTACTGTTTCACAGGGATTTACTGTGTTTCCTGATTATGTCCTGCAGATAGTGGTGTGCAGAGGGTGACGGCGACTGGTCGGGGGGTGACGGCGACTGGTCGGGGGGTGACGGCAGTGTGCCGGGGGGGAGTAACAGCGGCTGGTCAGGGGGTGATTGTGGTAGGTTGGGGTGACAGTGGCAGTTCAGGAGGGGACAGCAGTGGTCCAAGAGGTGAAGTTGGCTGGTCGGGGGTGTGACAGGGGGTGACTGCGGCTGGTCAGGGTGTGATGGCAGCTGGTCAGGGGGTGATGGTGACTGGTCAGTGGATGACAGCAGTAGGCCGGGGGTGACAGCGGCTGGTCAGGAGGTGACTGCAGTGGGCTGGGGTGACAGCGGCAGATCAGGAGGTGACAGCAGTGGGGCGGTGGGTGATGGTGGCTGGTCGGGGGGGTGACGGTGGCTGGTCAGGGGGGTGACGGTGGCCGGTCAGGATAAAACAATATAGTGAAACACCAGTCCAACACACTAAGCGTTTAAAATGCAGCCGGTCTCTGAGGACCACGTGAGCTTGAGAGAAGATCTTGGGGTGCACACCCCTCTCTTTCAGACTACAGCAGCGATGACATACAGGGATGCTGCAGAACTACATGTCCCATGATGCTCATTAAACCTCAATACTGGCTGAGCATCATGGGAGGTGTATTGATTAAGCTGCAGGGGTGGGTTATTGCTTAGGGCTGGTGTCTCTGTTTCTGGCCTTGCTGGAGGGATGCTCACGCAGACCCCTCGTATCATGGCGCAGACCCCCTCGCAGCCTCTCCCAGGCCCCGTCTAACAGAGCCGGCTTTGTGCCACCGCCGGCAGGAGCAGGACTGCAGCTTACTGGAACGAGAGGGGAATATCAAGGAGGGGAAGAAAGGCGGCGTTTTCTTGTGGCGCTGCGCGCTCCGTGCCAGCCACTTAGCTGTAAAGTGGAAGCGCTCGCGTCTCCTTTAAGGAGCAGACAATGAGGGCGCGGAGATCTCCCATAATGCACAGGGGGAATAAAGAAAGCCTTGTGTTAGAAAGAGGTTGAAACCCTCCAGCACCGCATTGAGTTTCATTCCTTCACTCGAGGCGGCGACAAACAAACGTTATGTAACTCGTTCCACGTATTTACGTTCTGTGGCTTTTTCCACCGCGTCTCACTGTGCAACCCGCACCGAGTGCCAGGGCCCGGCACAAAGGCACCGAGCAAGGGGCACCCTCTCATAACACATTGTGCGAAAACCACAAGCCTTTAACCCCTTAGGAACCAGCGATGGAATAATTACCATACGATTCCAATCTGTAAAGCTCATAAGTGGCTGGGACAGTGCTCTTATACACAGAGAGGCCGGCGCCCGTACACACAGAGAGGCCGGCGCCCGTACACACAGAGAGGCCGGCGCCCGTACACACAGAGAGGCCGGCGCCCGTACACACAGAGAGGCCGGCGCCCGTACACACAGAGAGGCCGGCGCCCGTACACACAGAGAGGCGGCGCCCGTACACACAGAGAGGCCGGCGCCCGTACACACAGAGAGGCCGGCGCCCGTACACACAGAGAGGCCGGCGCCCGTACACACAGAGAGGCCGGCGCCCGTACACACAGAGAGGCCGGCGCCCGTACACACAGAGAGGCCGGCGCCTGTACACACAGAAAGAGGCTGGCGCCTGTACGCACAGAGAGGCCGGCGCCCGTACGCACAGAGAGGCCGGCGCCCGTACGCACAGAGAGGCCGGCGCCCGTACGCACAGAGAGGCCGGCGCCCATACGCACAGAGAGGCCGGCGCCCGTACGCACAGAGAGGCCGGCGCCCGTACGCACAGAGAGGCCGGCGCCCGTACGCACAGAGAGGCCGGCGCCCGTACACACAGAAGAGGGCCGTCGCCCGTACACACAGAGAGGCCGGCGCCCGTACACACAGAAGAGAGGCCGGCGCCTGTACACACAGAAAGAGGCTGGCGCCTGTACGCACAGAGAGGCCGGCGCCCGTACGCACAGAGAGGCCGGCGCCCGTACGCACAGAGAGGCCGGCGCCCGTACGCACAGAGAGGCCGGCGCCCGTACGCACAGAGAGGCCGGCGCCGTACGCACAGAGAGAGGTTGGCGCCTGTACGCACAGAGAGAGGTTGGCGCCTGTACGCACAGAGAGAGGTTGGCGCCTGTACGCACAGAGAGAGGCTGGCGCCTGTACGCACAGAGAGGCTGGCGCCTGTACGCCACAGAGAGGCTGGCGCCTGTACGCACAGAGAGGCCGGCGCCCGTACGCACAGAGAGGCCGGCGCCTGTACGCACAGAGAGAGGTTGGCGCCTGTACGCACAGAGAGAGGTTGGCGCCTGTACGCACAGAGAGAGGTTGGCGCCTGTACGCACAGAGAGAGGCTGGCGCCTGTACGCACAGAGAGGCTGGCGCCTGTACGCACAGAGAGGCTGGCGCCTGTACGCACAGAGAGGCTGGCGCCTGTACGCACAGAGAGGCTGGCGCCTGTACGCACAGAGAGGCTGGCGCCTGTACGCACAGAGAGAGGCCGGCGCCCGTACACACAGAGAGGCTGGCGCCTGTACGCACAGAGAGAGGCTGGCGCCTGTACGCACAGAGAGAGGTTGGCGCCTGTACGCACAGAGAGAGGTTGGCGCCTGTACGCACAGAGAGAGGTTGGCACCTGTACGCACAGAGAGAGGCTGGCGCCTGTACACACAGAGAGGCTGGCGCCTGTACGCACAGAGAGGCTGGCGCCTGTACGCACAGAGAGAGGCCGGCGCCCGTACACACAGAGAGAGGCTGGCGCCTGTACGCACAGAGAGGCCGGCGCCCGTACACACAGAGAGGCCGGCGCCCGTACACACAGAGAGGCCGGCGCCTGTACACACAGAGAGGCTGGCGCCTGTACACACAGAAAGAGGCTGGCGCCGGTACACACAGAGAGAGGCTGGCGCCTGTACGCACAGAGAGAGGTTGGCGCCTGTACGCACAGAGAGAGGTTGGCGCCTGTACGCACAGAGAGAGGCTGGCGCCTGTACGCACAGAGAGGCTGGCGCCTGTTACGCACAGAGAGGCCGGCGCCCGTACACACAGAGAGGCTGGCGCCTGTACACACAGAAAGAGGCTGGCGCCTGTAAGCACAGAGAGGCCGGCGCCCGTACGCACAGAGAGGCCGGCGCCCGTACGCACAGAGAGGCCGGCGCCCGTACGCACAGAGAGGCCGGCGCCCGTACGCACAGAGAGGCCGGCGCCCGTACGCACAGAGAGGCCGGCGCCCGTACGCACAGAGAGGCCGGCGCCCGTACGCACAGAGAGGCCGGCGCCCGTACGCACAGAGAGGCCGGCGCCGTACGCACAGAGAGGCCGGCGCCCGTACGCACAGAGAGAGGCCGGCGCCCGTACGCACAGAGAGAGGTTGGCGCCCGTACGCACAGAGAGAGGTTGGCGCCTGTACGCACAGAGAGAGGTTGGCGCCTGTACGCACAGAGAGAGGTTGGCGCCTGTACGCACAGAGAGAGGCTGGCGCCTGTACGCCACAGAGAGGCTGGCGCCTGTACGCACAGAGAGAGGCCGGCGCCCGTACACACAGAGAGGCCGTCGCCCGTACACACAGAGAGGCCGGCGCCCGTACACACAGAGAGGCGGCGCCCGTACACACAGAGAGGCCGGCGCCCGTACACACAGAGAGGCCGGCGCCGTACACACAGAGAGGCCGGCGCCCGTACACACAGAGAGGCCGGCGCCCGTACACACAGAGAGGCCGGCGCCCGTACACACAGAGAGGCCGGCGCCCGTACACACAGAGAGGCCGGCGCCTGTACACACAGAAAGAGGCCGGCGCCTGTACGCACAGAGAGGCCGGCGCCCGTACGCACAGAGAGGCCGGCGCCCGTACACACAGAGAGGCCGGCGCCCGTACACACAGAGAGGCCGGCGCCCGTACACACAGAGAGGCCGGCGCCCGTACACACAGAGAGGCCGGCGCCTGTACAAACACAGAAAGAGGCCGGCGCCTGTACGCACAGAGAGGCCGGCGCCCGTACGCACAGAGAGGCCGGCGCCCGTACGCACAGAGAGGCCGGCGCCCGTACGCACAGAGAGAGGCTGGCGCCTGTACGCACAGAGAGAGGTTGGCGCCTGTACGCACAGAGAGAGGTTGGCGCCTGTACGCACAGAGAGAGGTTGGCGCCTGTACGCACAGAGAGAGGTTGGCGCCTGTACGCACAGAGAGAGGTTGGCGCCTGTACGCACAGAGAGAGGCTGGCGCCTGTACGCACAGAGAGGCTGGCGCCTGTACGCACAGAGAGAGGCCGGCGCCCGTACACACAGAGAGGCTGGCGCCCGTACGCACAGAGAGAGGCTGGCGCCTGTACGCACAGAGAGAGGTTGGCGCCTGTACGCACAGAGAGAGGTTGGCGCCTGTACGCACAGAGAGAGGTTGGCACCTGTACGCACAGAGAGAGGCTGGCGCCTGTACGCACAGAGAGGCTGGCGCCTGTACGCACAGAGAGGCTGGCGCCTGTACGCACAGAGAGGCTGGCGCCTGTACGCACAGAGAGGCTGGCGCCTGTACGCACAGAGAGGCTGGCGCCTGTACGCACAGAGAGGCTGGCGCCTGTACGCACAGAGAGAGGCCGGCGCCCGTACACACAGAGAGAGGCTGGCGCCTGTACACACAGAGAGAGGCTGGCGCCTGTACGCACAGAGAGGCCGGCGCCCGTACACACAGAGAGGCCGGCGCCTGTACACACAGAGAGGCTGGCGCCTGTACACACAGAAAGAGGCTGGCGCCGGTACACACAGAGAGAGGCTGGCGCCTGTACGCACAGAGAGAGGTTGGCGCCTGTACGCACAGAGAGAGGTTGGCGCCTGTACGCACAGAGAGAGGCTGGCGCCTGTACGCACAGAGAGGCTGGCGCCTGTACGCACAGAGAGGCCGGCGCCCGTACACACAGAGAGGCTGGCGCCTGTACACACAGACAGAGGCTGGCGCCCGTACGCACAGAGGTGCTGTATATGCCAGGGTGATACATGCGGGAGCCGGCGCTGCACAGGCTGCATTGTGGTGACTGCAAGAATTCAAATAAAGCATTAAAGGGAGATTTTGCTCTAAAACACGGTTATTGTTAACTTTGTGGCGATAAAAAAAACCCTAAAATTCATATGTCATTTGTATGAAGATTTAATGGTGTTCTATATATATTTAGGGATGCACCGATACTAGTATCGGTGCCAATACTGCCGTTTGCACGAGTACTTGGTACTTGTGCAAATGGCCCGACACATCCCCCCAATACCAGAAGCCAGCACTGGGCCGGCTTTCTGGTATCTGCAGGGCTGGGCAAGCTGGCCGCATGCATGAAAAGCACTTGGCCAGCGTTCCCCTCCGGCGGGCCGCATACTCACCTAGCGGTGGGTCCGGTCGCAGGGCTGTGACGCGCCGCCGGGAAGTGGAGGCTGTGACGCTGCCGCCAGCCGAGATCTCGCGGGAGCCTCTGGAGGCTGGAGGCAGAGTCAAGGCCAAGGCCCGGCGGCCGTGTCACAGCCCTGTGACCGGAATCCACCTTCCTCCTTCAGTGTCCATGTGAGCTGGGGACATGTCCATGTGAGCTGGGGGCAATCTATCCATGAGAGCTGGGGGCAAGCTACATATCCATGTGAGCTGGGGGCATTCTGTATATATATCTCGGGGGGATATATACATGTGAGCTGGGGGCATTTTTATATGAGGTCTGTTCTCATTGAAAAGCGTTCACCGGACATAAAATAAAAGTATCGGTACTCTGTCTTAAAAAAGTGGTATCGGTATACTGGTTATAGTAGTGGGTAGGTGTGTCTGTGTGTATATATACTGGTTATAGTAGTGGGTGGGTGTATCTGTGTGTATATATACTGGTTATAGTAGTGGGTAGGTGTGTCTGTGTGTATATATACTGGTTATAGTAGTGGGTGGGTGTGTCTTTGTGTATATATATACTGGCTATAGTAGTGGGTGGGTGTGTCTTTGTGTATATATATACTGGCTATAGTAGTGGGTGGGTGTGTCTTTGTGTATATATATACTGGCTATAGTAGTGGGTGGGTGTGTCTTTGTGTATATATATACTGGCTATAGTAGTGGGTGGGTGTGTCTGTATATATACTGGTTATAGTAGTGGGTGGGTGTGTCTGTGTGTATATATACTGGTTATAGTAGTGGGTGGGTGTGTCTGTGTGTATATATATACTGGCTATAGTAGTGGATGGGTGTGTCTGTGTATATATACTGGTTATAGTAGTGGGTGGGTGTGTCTGTGTATATATACTGGCTATAGTAGTGGGTGGGTGTGTCTGTGTATATATACTGGCTATAGTAGTGGGTGTGTGTGTATACACTGGTTATAGTAGTGGGTGTGTATATATCTCAAAAGAATAAATGTGGCGGCACTGCAGGACTAAAACAAAATGTTTATTAGGCCATTAAAAGTCGCTAAACTCACCGTTTCTGCTCCGCACCGCAGCTTTCTTCAGGACATACAAGTTTTTTTTTTAAGAAAGCTGCGGTGCGGAGCAGAAACGGTGAGTTTAGCGACTTTTAATGGCCTAATAAACATTTTGTTTTAGTCCTGCAGTGCCGCCACATTTTTTCCTGTCAATATCCAGTTCAGCTGAGTGACTGGCACCGGCCATGGAAAACCGGGAGAGGCTGGAGTGCACAACATTTTAATATATATATATACCCCTTTATTACCTATAGAAAAAAAATCCCTAAAGCTGCAGGGACATAGATCTGAAACGCACAATGTGACAGGTGATCTTGCAATCGATTTCCTGATAGAACCTGCTTATCCACAAATAATAAATGATTTATAGAACGAGCCGCGTCTGACATAGACAATAAAACCGAGCCATACATCTGATCATATATATATAAGCGGAGCGATGTGATGTGAAGCAGAGGACTCTGGGAGATGTATCGGTATAAATCATTTTGTGGATGAGCAGTTATTTAATGAAATATATTGCATTATCGCTGGTCGCGTATAGATCCAGCGCGTGTAAGAATCTCTCGCTCAGTGCAGGAATCTTCCGGTTTTCCCGCGGCGCCCCCTGATCCTCTTACCGGGTGTAGATGCCGTTTTTCCTGCAGAACGAGTTCTTGACGGAAAGCCTCCGGTTGTTCAGTTCTAGAGCGGGGAAGCGGCTTTCGTCCAGGCTGACCATCTCTCCGTGTCCCAACGCGCTGCTCTTCGGGTTACAACCTTGGTGGGAGAGAGGACGAGCCATTAGCGCTTGTCGGTGACCGTTTAGCCGGTCGAGTACGAGCTGCAATTGAACGACGCGGATGTATTACCGGAGTCGGATTTCTTGGCGTACTTCTTGCTCTGTCCACGAATGATCAAGGCAAACACCAGGAGGAGGATAAAGATGAGGCCTATGAGCGCAATGACCACAAGGAACCACCACTCCTCGTAGAACGGGTTTGCCTTTTGTGCTGCAGTGTGGAAAAATATCTCTGGTTACGTGATGTCCGTGACGAAGGGACTTGGACACCTTCCAGCTTCTGGCAGCACCATATACACCAACGTGACCAATACATACGAGACCCCACAGTGTTTATGCCAGCGTGCCCAGGGGTCCCACATGGTTGAGCTGGCGCTACTAGACATAGGGGAGAGCATATGTAATGCACACACCTTTAATAACAAGCATGTGCGCTCGAGAATTCCCTCCCTCATCTCGCGGCATCACCGGGGTAGAACCAGTCAGTCAGGCCCAGCTCTTGATATTCATTGTGGGAATAATAGCGTTTGATGACGCGGGACCCCTGGCTGTAGCGCTGGAGGTGATCTAGTTACCCCGGCCTGGTCAATGTGGTTTTACTCTAGTAGGAAGTTGGCCGATTTAGTAGTTTGGGTTTTACCCTCTTTGAGAGCTTGTGTCGTACCATTACCACCCTTCCCATCCCCTGCCTCTCTGAGGCCTCTCTACACCAGTAATGGTGAACCTTGGCACCACAGATGTTTCTGAACAACATGTCCCATGATGCTCAGCCAGCCAAAAGTGACTAAGCATCACGGGACACGTCGTTCAGAAACATCTGAGACGTCAAGGTTCACCATCACTGCTCTTAAACTCTCCATTTCGGTGGTTTGTACCTGAGACGGACGTGGTGGGTGCGCTGGGGGTGCCGTATCCATAATCGTTTACAGCGATCACTCGGAAGTCGTAGTTCAGCCCCTGTTTCAGGATGTCGATGCTGAAGGTGTAGGAGGTGGCTTCTTTAGGGATGTCCTTGATGAGAATGTCCCAGAGGCCTTCATCTGAAAAAGGCGAAAACAACCAAAGATCCTTTTAATACAGCGATGGAGAAGCGGAGTGCGTGAGGCGGCGTGCGTGAGGCGGCGTGCGAGTGGTATGATGGATGGGTACCTGAAGGCCTGGCCTCTATGATGTATCTGGTGATTGGACTCTTGCCGGGATCGCCGCTGGACCAGTGGATGGTGATGGCGGAGCTGTATCTGGATATAAAGGGCTCACCGGGGGGACCTGGGGCACCTTAATGACAGGAAGTGACAAGCATGGGTTAAAAAAGCACCGAGAACAAACAGAGCCAAACTATGATCGCCATATCCCCGGCTTCTGAGTCCACGCGCCTCACCTTCTCCAGGACCCGTGGTCACGTTCGCCTCGAGGTCTGGCCCGTAAGCAAAGGTTTTGGCCCTGATCCGGAAGCGGTATGTGACACCTTCAGCCAGGTCCTTCAGCTTCATCCAAAGAGGACTGTTACCCTTCACGTCCACAGTGACGATCTTACTCACCCCTGAGAACGCACAAGAGAGGAGAAACGTGGAATGACAGGACTGAAACACCAGGCACAGGGACCCTTTGAGGATCCTGCGATGTCCACGTGCTGGCTGCTCATATGATGGCGCGGTGTCCTGGCCGCGTATCAATCGCCGAGCTAATCGGAGTGGATTCACTCACCGTCCACTGGAGAGCAGGGCTCGTACACCAGCCGGTACCCCTCCAGGATGCCATTGGGGTAGACGGGCGCATCCCACGAGACATTGACAGAGGTGGTGGTGAGCTCGCTGAAGCGGATGGCGGCCGGAGCGCTGGGTGCTGGAAAGGAGACAATAGGCTGATTATGGGAATCCGGCACCGGATCATAACCAGATAACAACGTTAAAAAGATCAATGACGAGCGGACATGAATGTGATCATTTTATATCTGCTGAGAACTGACTGACCCCGATCTCACACCATGACCCCCCTCCCCCCGCAGGACCGCAATCTCACACCAAGCCCCCCGCGGGACCCTAATCTCACACCCTGCCCCCCCTGCGGGACCCCAATCTCACACCCTGCCCCCCCCTGCGGGACCCCAATCTCACACCCTGCCCCCCCTGCGGGACCGCAATCTCACACCCTGCCCCCCCTGCAGGACCGCAATCTCACACCATGTCCCCCTGCAGGACCCCAATCTCACACCCTGCGGGACCACAATCTCACACCCTGCCCCCCCTTCAGGACCGCAATCTCACACCCAGCCCCCCGCGGGACCCCAATCTCACACCCTGCCCCCCGCGGGACCCCAATCTCACACCCTGCCCCCCCTGCAGGACCGCAATCTCACACCATGACCCCCCCCTGCAGGACCGCAATCTCACACCCTGCCCCCCGCAGGACCCCAATCTCACACCCTGCCCCCCCTGCAGGACCCCAATCTCACACCCTGCCCCCCGCGGTACCCCAATCTCACACCCTGCCCCCCGCAGGACCGAAATCTCACACCCTGCCCCCCCTGCGGGACCGCAATCTCACACCCTGCCCCCCCTGCAGGACCGCAATCTCACACCATGACCCCCCCCTGCAGGACCCCAATCTCACACCCTGCGGGATCACAATCTCACACCCTGCCCCCCCCTTCAGGACTGCAATCTCACACCCAGCCCCCCGCGGGACCCCAATCTCACACCCTGCCCCCCGCGGGACCCCAATCTCACACCCTGCCCCCCCTGCAGGACTGCAATCTCACACCATGACCCCCCCCTGCAGGACTGCAATCTCACACCATGACCCCCCCTGCAGGACCGCAATCTCACACCCTGCCCCCCGCAGGACCCCAATCTCACACCCTGCCCCCCCTGCAGGACCGCAATCTCACACCCTGCCCCCCCGCAGGACCGCAATCTCACACCCTGCACCCCCGCTCGGGACCCCAATCTCACACCCTGCCCCCCGCAGGACCCCAATCTCACACCCTGCCCCCCGCAGGACCCCAATCTCACCCTGCCCCCCCTGCAGGCGCCCACCCTTGCAGGACCCCAATCTCACCCGCCCCGGCCCCCCTGCAGGACCCCAATCTTCACACCCTGCCCCTGCAGGACCCCAATCTCACGCCTGCCGCCCCTGCAGGACCCCAATCTCACGCCCTGCCGCCCCTGCAGGACCCCAATCTCACACCCTGCCCCCTGCATCCGAGCCCGTGATCTCCAACGCACAGATTGAACCGTCCAGCCGCGATCCAACGCACAGATTGACGCGTCCGAGCCGCGATCCAACGCACAGATTGACGCGTCCGAGCCGCGATCCAACGCACAGATTGACGCGTCCGAGCCGCGATCCAACGCACAGATTGACGCGTCCGAGCCGCGATCCAACGCACAGATTGACGCGTCCGAGCCGCGATCCAACGCACAGATTGACGCGTCCGAGCCGCGATCCAACGCACAGATTGACACGTCCGAGCCCTGGTGTCCTCATCTGGTTCAGCAGCGAGTCCCGGGCCCTGGGCTCTTGTCTCGTTTGAAACCCCTGGAGGCCCCGCAGAGGTCTTGGCAAGTCGCTCATTCACTTGCTGTCCCCCCAAATACTCTGGATAGTCCCTGGGGTCTTTCACCCTGTGAGTGATTATAAATAGCGCCCAGCGCACACCTCCAGGAATTATGGAAGGAGTGAGGGAATGCTGCAATACCAATGCTCTTGGTTTTAATGGATTTTGTTTGCTGTGAGTGATGGACCATGGAGAGTGCTCTGTAGTGACCCCCCCAAACATGTCTCCCCTTTATCTGAGCCCACAAACCTGCTGCCCCCCAAACATATCAGACCTTACTGCCCCCCCATTCCCAGCCTGTGTGTATCGCCTAGTGATGTGTTTCACATTGTTTTGTTGATGCTGTCAGGACATTGTGTTGTGTGTTTTATTTAGGGGTATATTGGCTAAATGGTGAGATGCTGCTGCAAGTGGGCTGTTAATATTAGAGATGCTATTGAGGGACGTCGTGGAGAGACAAAGACTGCTACCGTCACCACAGACCTGTGACTCCTGCCACTCTCAGGCAGCCAGTGATGGTGTGTGCAGACTGAGCACAGGGTCCTGTGATACTGTGTGTCGTTTAAGATTTCACACATTGCATTTCCTGCAGTAATGGGTGCGCACACAGCACATCACACACATAGAGGTGCTACGCGGAGGTAATAGGGTTACCACCTTTCCTTCAAGCTAAACCCGGAACACTCTGACGCCGCGTGACAATTAGTTTTTTAGGTAGTGTCTGAGGCTGCTGTGATGGTGTGTGCGCGGCTGGGTCAGGATTCCTGCACACCCTGAATACTAACGCTAGTGTTTCAGTGAGTATATAATCTTGCCTAGCAAGTGTTAAGGTCAGGATAAGTGACTTTAAAGCATCCCCCCATATCCCTAACGCTAAACCAGTAATAGATCTGTTAGCGCATCAGAACTTGCGTCTGTGTAATGTACTTTATGCATCCTATACTTAACATGGGAGCGCTAAGGTATTACAAAGTGCGAGCACGAATTACTGCACCGATGGGTTAAATGGATTTTTACTGTAGCCTTAGAAGCTGGTGCGAAATGATTGTGCTAACCCCCTCCCTCCCCCCATGTGATACTACACTCTCATCCTGCGGTAAGGATGGCGGCTTGATCCGCTGTTTCTCCTGGCCGCTGGGAGCAGAGAATGGAGACAAATGGCTCCATCAACAGACACGTAGGCATAGACAGACCTACAAGCCCAGGGAGAATAGACTGTGCCAGCATTGTGACCAGGAGGCCCTGGAAGATGAGGTCCACTTCCTCCTACAGTGCCCTAAGTACTCAGCACTGAGGGAAACTCACTTCCAGAGACTCTCCGCTCTCATCCCGGACTTCACCTCTATAGAAGAGACGAGGAAACTCCACATCATACTGGGAGAAGAGACGAGGAAACTCCACATCATACTGGGAGAAGAGACGAGGAAACTCCACATCATACTGGGAGAAGAGACGAGGAAACTCCACATCATACTGGGAGAAGAGACGAGGAAACTCCACATCATACTGGGAGAAGAGACGAGGAAACTCCACATCATACTGGGAGAAGAGACGAGGAAACTCCACATCATACTGGGAGAAGAGACGAGGAAACTCCACATCATACTGGGAGAAGAGACGAGGAAACTCCACATCATACTGGGAGAAGAGACGAGGAAACTCCACATCATACTGGGAGAAGAGACGAGGAAACTCCACATCATACTGGGAGAAGAGACGAGGAAACTCCACATCATACTGGGAGAAGAGACGAGGAAACTCCACATCATGCTGGGAGAAGAGACGAGGAAACTCCACATCATACTGGGAGAAGAGACGAGGAAACTCCACATCATACTGGGAGAAGAGACGAGGAAACTCCACATCATACTGGGAGAAGAGACGAGGAAACTCCACATCATGCTGGGAGAAGAGACGAGGAAACTCCACATCATACTGGGAGAAGAGACGAGGAAACTCCACATCATACTGGAGAAGAGACGAGGAAACTCCACATCATACTGGGAGAAGAGACGAGGAAACTCCACATCATACTGGGAGAAGAGACGAGGAAACTCCACATCATACTGGGAGAAGAGACGAGGAAACTCCACATCATACTGGAGAAGAGACGAGAAACTCCACATCATACTGGGAGAAGAGACGAGGAAACTCCACATCATGCTGGGAGAGAGACGAGGAACTCCACATCATACTGGGAGAAGAGACGAGGAAACTCCACATCATACTGGGAGAAGAGACGAGGAAACTCCACATCATACTGGGAGAAGAGACGAGGAAACTCCACATCATACTGGGAGAAGAGGAGCCGGCGGTGAAAATATCTGCCCAATACGTCGCAGAATGTCACAGACTGAGAGGAACATGAGAGATCCTGGACTTATAAATCCCCAACACGGACTCGCCCCCATCCCCCTTCACATTATCCCTTACCCCTGATAATGTCCATGGACTTGTCCATTCCCCCCCATATATATGTCCCATACCCCCCCTCCTCCCCATATGCTTTGGCAATGCTAAAATGTATTTGGTCCTGCTAATAAAGCTTATTTTGATTTGATTTGATTTGACGCGTCAGAAGATTCTGTGTGCACCAATCAGCTTTACAGGTGGGATATACACATGTAGCAGCTGTTTATTGGTGCCTCCCTGTGCTCTGTGATAAACACACGTGGAATAAATGCTTCTTATATCTGCGGATTGATACACTGTCACAAGTATCTTCTCTAGGATTGGTCGGCTCTCTGTATCTCCTGAACTTACGGAAATTCTGTATAACCCAGTGGGAAGAGAAACAAAGACTCATGGGGCGAGACGTCTCTTTATATATAACACGGACTAGGGGGGTTATTCTATAGGAGCTGAATTTGCCACCGAATTGCACCAAATGGTGAATTTCCCCGTATTTTTCTTTTCTGTAATCGACCTTTTTATTGTTATTCATAGGATCTTATATATTATTTACAGGCATAATTTGTTTTTTAATTGCTGTGTTTTTATAGTTTTTACCCATTTGTTTGTTTGTTGGTTGGTTGTCTTTTTGGTGGGTTGTCAACTGTGTTTGATGGTTTGAGGATGTGTTTGGTAGATTGTTGGCTGTGCTCAGTGGATCATTGGCTCGGTTTGTCAGTTTGTTTGGTGTGTCGTTGGCTGTGTTTGGCAGTCTGGCGTGTCGTTGCCTGTGTTTGGCAGTCTGGCGTGTCGTTGCCTGTGTTTGGCAGTCTGGCGTGTCGCTGGCTGTGTTTGGCAGTCTGGCGTGTCGTTGGCTGTGTTTGGCAGTCTGGCGTGTCGTTGCCTGTGTTTGGCAGTCTGGCGTGTCGTTGGCTGTGTTTGGCAGTCTGGCGTGTGGTTGGCTGTGTTTGGCAGTCTGGTGTGTCGTTGCCTGTGTTTGGCAGTCTGGCGTGTCGTTGCCTGTGTTTGGCAGTCTGGCGTGTCGTTGGCTGTGTTTGGCAGTCTGGCGTGTCGTTGGCTGTGTTTGGCAGTCTGGCGTGTCGTTGGCTGTGTTTGTCTGTTTGGTGTGTCGTTGGCTGTGTTTGGCAGTCTGGGTCGTTGCCTGTGTTTGGCAGTCTGGTGGGTCGTTGGCTGTGTTTGGCAGTCTGGTGGGTCGTTGGCTGTGTTTGGCAGTCTGGCGTGTCGTTGGCTGTGTTTGGCAGTCTGGTGTGTCGTTGGCTGTGTTTGGCAGTCTGGTGTGTCGTTGGCTGTGTTTGCAGTCTGGGTCGTTGGCTGTGTTTGGCAGTCTGGCGTGTCGTTGGCTGTGTTTGGCAGTCTGGCGTGTCGTTGGCTGTGTTTGTCTGTTTGGTGTGTCGTTGGCTGTGTTTGGCAGTCTGGGTCGTTGCCTGTGTTTGGCAGTCTGGTGGGTCGTTGGCTGTGTTTGGCAGTCTGGTGGGTCGTTGGCTGTGTTTGGCAGTCTGGCGTGTCGTTGGCTGTGTTTGGCAGTCTGGTGTGTCGTTGGCTGTGTTTGGCAGTCTGGTGTGTCGTTGGCTGTGTTTGGCAGTCTGGTGGGTCGTTGGCTGTGTTTGGCAGTCTGGTGGGTCGTTGGCTGTGTTTGGCAGTCTGGTGGGTCGTTGGCTGTGTTCAGCAGTCTGTTTGGCAGATTGTTGGCTGCGTTCAGTGGATCGTTGGCTGTGTTTCTCATCTTATATACACTCACTGTATACACACATTCTAATGCTATATACGCTCACTGTATACACACATTCTCATGCTATATATGCTCACTGTATACACACATTCTAATGCTATATACACTCACTGTATACACATTCTCATCCTATATATGCTCACTGTATACACATTCTCATCCTATATATGCTCACTGTATACACACATTCTCATCTTATATTCACTCACTGTATGCACATTCTCATCCTATATATGCTCACTGTATACCCACATTCTAATGCTATATACACTCACTGTATACACATTCTCATCCTATATACGCTCACTGTATACACACATTCTAATGCTATATACACTCACTGTATACACATTCTCATCCTATATATGCTCACTGTATACACATTCTCATCCTATATATGCTCACTGTATACACACATTCTCATCTTATATTCACTCACTGTATGCACATTCTCATCCTATATATGCTCACTGTATACCCACATTCTAATGCTATATACACTCACTGTATACACATTCTCATCCTATATACGCTCACTGTATACACACATTCTAATGCTATATACACTCACTGTATACACATTCTCATCCTATATATGCTCACTGTATACACATTCTCATCCTATATATGCTCACTGTATACACACATTCTCATCTTATATTCACTCACTGTATGCACATTCTCATCCTATATATGCTCACTGTATACCCACATTCTAATGCTATATACACTCACTGTATACACATTCTCATCCTATATACGCTCACTGTATACACACATTCTAATGCTATATACACTCACTGTATACACATTCTCATCCTATATACACTCACTGTATACCCACATTCTAATGCTATATACACTCACTGTATACACATTCTCATCCTATATACACTCACTGTATACACACATTCTCATCTTATATTCACTCACTGTATACACACATTCTAATGCTATATACACTCACTGTATACACACATTCTCATCCTATATACACATATTATCATCATATATACGCTCACTGTATACACACATTCTCATCTTATATACACTCACTGTATGCACACATTCTAATGCTATATACACTCACTGTATACACACATTCTCATCTTATATACACTCACTGTATACACACATTCTCATGCTATATACACGGACGGTATACACACATTCTCATCCTATATACGCTCACTGTATACACATTCTCATCCTATATACACACATTCTCATGCTATATACACACATTCTCATGCTATATACACACATTCTCATCTTATATACACTCACTGTATCAACCTGGACAGGTGGTAATGCTTGATATGTAGATGTTGTGTGCTGCCAGATCATTGTGTTGTGAGGGTGTGAAGCTGCACAATATTGTCTGTCATATTGTAATTGGTTCACTTTCTCTGGAAGTCTGTTGACCAGGAGATCCAGCCATGTTTCCTAATGCTGTCTCCTCTCTCCTAGGGCTGCAGCTCGGCCATGTTTTCCTGGATACACGTGTGGTCCTGCTGATGAGCAGTGCAGTATGGGTAATCCATATCCTAGAGGCAAGAAGTTCTTATGAATTGCCTGATGAGAATGGATTCCTCTCCTGCAGTGTATGAATAGCATGTGTTCTGAGGCCAATCCCTCCCCGAGATCCCTCTGTGTCAGGTGGAAAAGGTGTGTGTGATTGGGGTTCTGTATTCTCTCCATGTGGGGGCTTCACCTCCTCCTCAGATGCTCTGCTGATTCATGTCAATGTATTTAACTCCTAGTTTACAATCCTCAGGAGACAAGGAGCAGCAATGTGTCAGAGCCCAGCAGCTTGGAAGCATCCATCAGATACAATGTGGCTCCTCTCACACACAGGTGTCCATGATGTATGGAGGTGGAAGATGTGAGGGCAGCAGCAGCCGCCGCCGGTGAGAGCAGGGTGTATCTCCGCACACAGCAGTAAAGTCAGATTTAATACATTGATGTAAATGTAGAATAATGGAGCGAGAGGAAGATCCAGCTTTATTAGTGGTTTTTACGTGCTGTTATGTTGAACTCAAACCAGCAGCTTGTGTTAGATCAGGGCTCAGCAGCCTGGGAAACTACATCTCCCAAGATGCTCGGTCATCAGGCTGATTCCATGTGCCTCAACCAGCCTAATGGATCACTGAGGATCCAGGGAGATGTAGTTCCCCAAACATCAGGGAGCTGACCCCAGTGTTACATCATGTGTTAATACCATGTGACCCTTTAATTATTAGGGTGGGAATAAAGACAGGAATCCAATGGAATGAGCCTGTCCCTCCACCTGATCCCACTGATTGTGAGCACTATTTACCCAGCATGCCAGGCTCTTTGAGCCGTGGCTCCTTTTAAGTGGTCTCTCTAAGTGGAGTTAGACGTGCCCCACTATGCCTGTGAGTACCCCACTCTCTGCCTGGCACCTAAACCTGTCCCAGGAACCTCTACCCAACATGGTCCATCGCTCTCCTGCCCTCAAACTCCTCCAAAGCCTGATCCTTTCTAATGCCAAAGCTCCACCACCTTCTCTACCTTCCAGCCCCACAACCAGCACACGGCTTCCCAGGGGAGGCTCACTGCTGGGGGGTAAGTAGCCTGATCTCTCCGCTAGGGTTTCCTGGAACTATGCTGAGATACAGGTGTCCAGAAAAACATGGCTGAACTATTAGATCCAATGGAGATAAGCAGCCAGAGCTGCGAGGTTTTCCTGGACAATTGCTGCTGATCAGGGTGTGAAACATGCTGCCTGGAAGCCTGTATAACCCATATGCTATAGGAAGGAAATCAAGGTCACCTGGGATTCCTTTCCTACAGCATATGAATTAGACTTGATGCACTGCCCAGCAGCATGTATGTCTACTTACCTCACACAGGAGTGACCCCCCCCATACCTGTAACCTTCACCCATACATCAGGTGACCCTCTATTACCTAAATCCAGTCCTGTCAATGAAAGCCCAACACCTCACTTTAATACACATCACTGACCCAACCAGTCCATCCCTCACCCCCTCTAGATTGCAAATTCCCACAAGAACAGCCCCCCCACACCTTGCAATGATTTCTCTATATTGCACCCATCGTTCAGCGCTGCACTAAATGTTGGCACTATATAAATTAAAAAATACTTAATGTGATTTGGCCTCCATACGATGCACAAGCACCCCTTCATGGGAGGAGCAGCGGCTGGATGAGGGGATGTGCTCACAGCATCAAGAGCAAGTAATGAACATCAACAGCCACGGAGCGTCCCTTTAAATCCATGCTGCAATAAAGCCTGCGATGCACTGACGGCGCTGACCCCCGCGATGCACTGACGGCGCTGACCCCCGCGATGCACTGACGGCGCTGACCCCGCTGACCCCCGCGATGCACTGACGGCGCTGACCCCCGCGATGCACTGACGGCGCTGACCCCCGCGATACATTTACGACGCTGACCCCTGCGATACATTTACGACGCCTGACCTCATGTTCTCTGCCCAAAGAAATTCTATAAGGCAGTGATCCAAGATATTTAACTAAATATCCCATCATGCTCACCTATGAGAATGACTAAGTATCACAGAGCGCGCCTAACATGAGGTTTATAGATACAGGTGCAATGCTATAGGTACACTGTGCCCCCCCCCTCGCGTCTCATGGCAATAATAATAATAAAGCGCCGTCACACACCTTCCTCTACCCAAACTAGCAGACTAAATCCCTGGATCAGGTCCCTCCCGGGGCAGCGGCACAAAGTGCAGGGAATGTCATTAAACCGGTTCAAATATTCATCCACTAAAACAACATGACGAGACGCTGCACAAAAACAAACCCGGCATTATCAGCTGCAAGTCACCGGCCGCTCCTGTGTGTTGTATAAAGCAGTGTTACCCAAACCTCTCCTCGGGACCCTCGACCAGGCCAGATTCTGCAGATCACCTTGGGGAAAAGCAGACTGAATCCTCCAATCACTGAGCAGTAAATCATTCACCTGTGCTTCACATATCCTGCAAACCCGGCGAGGCGGAGGGTCCTGAGGACAGGTTTGAAAAACACTGATATAAAGCAACAGTTACACTGAGGGATCAAACACAAACTGCACCAAGATACCATACCAGTGACCAGGCCACAACATCTGGAGCACAATGTGTTCCTCATGACTCACAGCCAATGACTGGGATGAGACTGGTGACAAAGGTTAACTCTTGCACGTCTGCAGCCACAAGCTTGCCCTCGATTTAATTGTAAAATAAAGAACACGCACACTTTCTGATTTATTGCACTTTGTTTTCTTGTGTTAAAAAGGAAGCATCAAACGCCATAAGATTCAGGCTCAGACGCCCGGCGCTGGAGCGACTCGCTGCCACGTGTCTCATTTATAATGGAGAGGCTTTCCTGAGGGGGTCTCACAGGACCCCCCTGAGCTAAGCGGCTCCAATAGGGCATCGCGGGCAGAGCTCGGGCCCTTTCCACATTATTACCATGTGATCCCAAAACAGGGAGAAAATCTACAAACACGCGGAGGAGAAATTTCTCACATTATTTATGATTACACTCTTGGTGCAGTTAATAGAAGACACGGATGGATCACCCGATGGTGGCAATGCCAGACATCACCCCTTAAAATGAAATGTGCCCCAAATGTGGAATTCCAATCCTTCCTATGAGGCTGTTTGTCCCCAGTTACATTGTATCCGTTCACTGAGCAATCTAAACACCTTTCACACATTCAGGTCACTTTGCTTCCACCTATCCATAACCACCATGCATGTCATGTGATCCAATGAGCAGCTGAGATCCATCTGCTTCTTTATAAACTCTCTAAATGGCTGATTTCAGGAATCTGAGGATCAGAATGAGCGAGCGAGAACCAGCACAATGCCCGTATAATGTTATCAAGGCACAAATACATTGCACACAAACCATTTCAGTGTTAACCCTTTGCTACCTCAGTAACACATCTCCGTAACCCTAGTAGCTCATATTTATTAATGCCGCTCCCCCCTTTCTCCCAGCAATATTTGGTGCCTTTCCCCGGCACTAGCAGAGTCTTTAGAACAAGCACAATGATAGCATCCCCAGAAATGAGGCAGCACGCAGATCTGAACGTTTAGACCAGACCAGCTCTGGCTCAGCCTTTTATTAAACCAAATCTATACGAGCCCAGAGGCCTCTGGGAAATCCCTCCCTGTTGTATGGCTGCAACTGATCCACAATTCCTGCTCTGCTTCTCTGCATCTGGGACATACTTAGACCAGGAACAAATAAGGAGATTGGCATTCCATCAAAAAACATAACAATAGTAGATTATGAGGATAAACAGAATTCATATTATACAGTATCTGACAAACATTGCCTCATTATCAGACAAGACAAACAAACAGCACTACAACCTTTAACAGATGTAAACACATTCCAGATAGGGCGAGTTGGTAAATGCTACCGTGACCCCCACACAGTAATCATATAAACATAACACGTAGACAATAATAACAATAACCGTATTCATGCAACGTACAAACACCCTGCACCTAGACTTGTAGGTACAGGGTGACTTCAATATAAGAGCGGGCAGGGAAACAATATAGAACATCAGCCCCTCGTGCAGGACAGCATTCAACAAATGTCCATATATCTTGTTATACTCAGCAGCTGCAACTGGTTCTTTACAAAAGACATCCGCTAAAGCAAAGGCGCGAAAAACCGTGCGTTCTATAAATTATTATCTTACTTTGCCAACAACATAAAATAATACTATAGTGAATGATACAAATCTCAAGAGAGCGGCCAGCACACAAATCCAGAGAGCGGGCAGCACAGGTACCATCTAGGAGACGCCATTACTCAAATCCAGAGAGCGGGCAGCACAGGTACCAACCAGGAGGCGCCATCACACAAATCCAGAGAGCAGGCAGCACACAAATCCAGAGAGCGGGCAGCACACAAATCCAGAGAGCGGGCAGCACATGTACCAACCAGGAGGCGCCAGCACACAAATCCAGAGAGCAGGCAGCACACAAATCCAGAGAGCGGGCAGCACATGTACCAACCAGGAGGCGCCAGCACACAAATCCAGAGAGCGGCCAGCACACAAATCCAGAGAGCGGCCAGCACACAAATCCAGAGAGCGGGCAGCACACAAATCCAGAGAGCGGCCAGCACACAAATCCAGAGAGCGGGCAGCACAGGTACCATCTAGGAGACGCCATCTTTATTACACACAGAGAAAGAAGTGTGACATTTCAGCCTCTGTGGCCTTAGTCACGCATGCGTGGGAAAAGCCACGCAGGCCAAAACCTCACACTACTTTGTCTCGCCCACATAGTACCCGCGTCACCCAGCCTCTGGATTTGTCTGCCGTGGCTTGTGAACGCAGACCCTTGTGGTGGAGCACTGGCTCTCCCCATGAGGACACTGCGCTGCTCTTTCGTTTGTGTGCGTCTCTTGTATAGTAAATAACTGACTTCACACAGTGACATTTTTGGTTGGTGTGCTGAGAGGGGAATATAAAAAGTATCACATGGTGGGGCACTACCCAAAAGCCCTGAGGAGGTTCCGCTGCACCGAGCCACGTTCCACCATCTAGTGTCTGCTCACCGGCTTGCTGGGTCTGAACCCGGATTGGCTGACTCCTGGGTCCATCTCCTGCAGCGTTGAAGGCCACCGCGCTGATCATGTACGTGGTGTATCCTGTCAGATTCTTGAGTTTGACCCCACTTTCTGGCAGGAACAACGTTCTCACCTTCTCCGTCTCATTCTTCCGCAAAGACTCCCAGAAAAATATCTGCGTTACACACAAAGAGAGGCAGAGATTGGTACGAGTGGAGAAACAACGAAGAGACAGTTAGTTAGGGTTAACAATAAAAGTAAGCACAAATAGCAACCCTAAAGCACAGACAGTAACCAGAACCTTAAAGCACAGACAGTAACCCTAAAGCACAGACCATAACCCTCACCCTAAAGCAGGGCTCAAAATTTCCACTCGCCTACTAGCATTTGGCGAGTGGAAATTAAGTGAGGGCGAGTGGAAATGCACACGCAGGCAGCACAATAAATTATTTTGTGCTGCGTATTCCAGTGGTGCCACCATGCATCCCCCCTTTCCCAGGCTGCACGGTGGCAGGGATCAGCTGCCTAACCTGACCAAGCTCGTCTCTGTCACTGGCAGGGGGTGGAGATGAGCTTTCTTGCCTCCTCGCTCTGCTCACACTGGGGTCTGATGTCTGGGTATTAATGTTATTTTTGTAACTTTATTCTAAATAAAACCTTTAACAGTGTAATTTCATAAGATAATTTAAGCGTGTATGTTTAGGAGCAGAGTTAAGGGCTGGGTAGGGGTTAGGTGGAGCAACTGGTGGCAAGTAACTCTTATGGCCTGGTTAGTAGCTTGGGACTTGAAATTTTGAGCCCTGCCCTAAAGCACAGACCATAACCCTAACCCTAAAGCACAGACCATAACCCTAACCCTAAAGCACAGACCATAACTCTAAAGCAGACAGTAACCCTAAAGCACAAACAGTAACCCTAACCCTAAAGCACAGACAGTAACCCTAACCCTAAAGCACAGACAGTAACCGTAACCTTAAAGCAGACAGTAACCCTAACCTTAAAGCACAGACCATAACTCTAAAGCAGACAGTAACCCTAAAGCACAAACAGTAACCCTAACCCTAAAGCATAGACCATATCCCTAACCCTAAAGCACAAACAGTAACCCTAACCCTAAAGCACAAACAGTAACCCTAAAGCACAGACAGTAACCCTAAAGCAGACAGTAACCGTAACCCTAAAGCAGACCGTAACCCTAACCTTAAAGCAGACAGTAACCCTAACCTTAAAGCACAGACAGTAACCCTAAAGCACAGACCGTAACCCTAACCTTAAAGCACAGACAGTAACCCTAACCTTAAAGCACATACAGTAACCCTAACCCTAAAGGGGACTGTAACCCTAAAGCACAGACAGTAACCCTAACCCTAAAGCACATCGCTAATGAACAGTGAGGACCAAACCTCTGCAAAACCCTAACAGGTCTGGACCAAAGCAGCAGCGCAGCCGCAACTCTGAGTGATGTAACCACAAAAACGCCGCCGTGTATTATGTGTTACAGGAGGCTTCTCGGGTACGAGACGCGTCGCAGTCACTTTTCCAGCTCGCTGTAAATAACCCCCCCCCCATGTGAATCAGATTATTTCAATTCATTCACAATGCTCAGATTATTCGGATCTACTGGCAGATACTGGGATCCATGGAAAGGAATCAGAGGGCTCCCCCTGCTGCCCATTGCGGGTACAACAACACATCTACCTGGAGATTGGGATGGGGTTCCTTATTACTTTGATTTATTCTGGTGTCTCTGGACACTGATCTTCATATTAGTGTGAGCGCGTGGCCCTGCCGTCTGCACGCTTACCTTGTAACCCTGGATGTCTCCGTTCTGCGCCTCTAAAGGAGGGGGATCCCACGACACGTCCAGCTGTACAGCCGTGGCGCTCTGTATGGCCACGTTTTGTGGTGGAGCAGTCGGCACTAGATGAAACCATGGAAAAATCCAAGCGGTGAGTAAATTAAAACATGTGCAGGGGTGTGAGCTGCATGAGGACGGACACGAGGCACCACGTTCCCTTCCAGGACCTGAATCGCTGAATCCCCTATCAGCGTCTGAAAGCTGTCCTGGGATATAAGGTGGGGAGGTTTGCAGGACCTGAATCACTGAATCCCCTATCAGCGTCTGAAAGCTGTCCTGGGATATAAGGCGGGGAGGTTTGCAGGACCTGAATCACTGAATCCCCTATCAGCATCTGAAAGCTGTCCTGGCATATAAAGCGGGGAGGTTTGCAGGACCTGAATCACTGAATCCCCTATCAGCATCTGAAAGCTGTCCTGGCATATAAAGCGAAGAGGTTTGCAAGACCTGAATCACTGAATCCCCCGTCAGCGTCTGAAAGCTGTCCTGGCATATAAGGCGGAGAGGTTTGCAGGACCTGAATCACTGAATCCCCAGTCAGCGTCTGAAAGCTGTCCTGGCATATAAGGCGGAGAGGTTTGCAGGACCTGAATCACTGAATCCCCCGTCAGCGTCTGAAAGCTGTCCTGGCATATAAAGCTAAGAGGTTTGCAGGACCTGAATCACTGAATCCCCCGTCAGCGTCTGAAAGCTGTCCTGGCATATAAGGCGGAGAGGTTTGCAGGACCTGAATCACTGAATCCACTGGTGTATTTTGGCCTAGGCTGACTAGAAAAAATTTTTTTTTTTTTTTTTTTACTTTGCAAAGTATTGTACCATGAAGGATACACTGAGATTTCACTAATTTACACTTTCAATTTCACTTTCCAGGGGGCAGCAAAAAACCTCACCACTAAATGGGTTACTCACAGAGCACCGAAATGACGCCAACTTTTTGGTGTTCTGTAGTTCCCTGCACTTCGGGGAGTAAAATTTCCCCACCCTGCAGTGAATTCACCATTCACCGCAGGGTCCCCAAATTGCATGGAGTCGGCCGCTGAATGCTGCCACCGCAAACCCGTGGCCTGCTGTTTTCAAAAGAACTACTGAACGAAAATGTCTGGAATTTACATATAAGATCCTATGATTGATAATAAAAAGTTCTGTTACAGAAAAAAGAAAAACTGCTATTAAAAAAAAAGGGGGGGGGGGAATTTTGCCAAAAAATCTGAAAAATGACTAAAAGGTACTAAAAAAAAATCAATCAATAAAGACTTTTTACTGCAGATTAAAATAATAAATGATTTATTAGATATTGCATAAAAACGGGAATATTTTTAACATTGAAACCTATGGGGTTCGCCTGAATAAACATGCTGATTGAAACCACCGAACATCAGGGCATTTCACTGCCATTTCTCTGTGTCTCAGTACCACATGACTGGCTGAACCACGTGAAACGCACGCGCGCAGCTGCCCGCCCTTTCGTTAACACAGACTCTATTCTGGACTGAACACCCACCGGGAAGGGAATCAAAGCTACAGTGCACCCTCTGGCAGTGTCACCCCACTGCTGACAAGATGGCTCCACAGCATAATTGCTGTGTGCTCATATACACTCGGTTTGCTGTGAGTTTTATTGCAGTGGATTCTGATGCACTCATACACATTGCATTGCTGGGAGGTTTATTGCTGTGGATTCTGATACGCTGACACACACCACACATTGCATTGCTGGGAGTTTTATTGCTGTGGATTCTGATGCACTCATACACACCGCACATTGCATTGCTGGGAGTTTTATTGCTGTGGATTCTCTGATACACACTGCATATTACTGTGAGTTTTATTGCCCTGGAGCTCTGGGATACGCTCATACACACTGCACAATACTGTGAGTTTTATTGCTGTGCAGTTCTGTGATATGCTCATACACAGTGCCCATTTCTGTTGGTTTTATTGCTGTGCAGCTCTGTGATACGCTCATATGCAGTGCACGTTTCTGTGGATTTTATTGTTCAACCAATTAGAGCGGCTGTGATCCAGTATACTTGACATGCGTGGCTGTTCTTTGTAAAAATACTTGAATTTAAACATTTCATAATTTTCTTTATCTCAATAGATACATTTGAAATGGTATACAAAATATACAAGTAGGCACTTGGTATCCACTTTTAATATAAAGAGAGGAAAAGGTGGAGCTTAAAGAGGAAGGGTGGGGATTAACCAGGAAGAGGTGTGCCCTTGACAGGAAGGGGTGCGTCAAATTTAAATTAGGGGGTGCAGGAGTTTAGTCAGGCCTAGGGCAGCACAAAACCTAAATACACCACTGACTGAATCCCCTATCAGTGTCTGAAAGCTGTCCTGGGATAAAAGGTGGGGAGGTTTGCAGGACCTGTAACGTTTCTTGAATCAATTCCCAAACTAAAGCCCACGACTGTTGTGCCAGTGAACGGTAACTCTGTGTTTAGGAAATCCACCCCTAAATGTAGCTAAACGGTGAAACGGGTCCTGACAGGTAACCTGGGATGAGGGGGAGACGGCGGCCGCACATGCAGAGTCTGGGACATGTTCTTCACAGCCGGTAATGACACACATTGGTGGCAAATAAGATCTAGTTTTGGAATAGAAAAGACGCACCTGCCTCCCCCACAAACACCTCCTGGGGTGCGCTGGTGGGCCCTTCCCCCGCGGCGTTGTACACGCTCACTCGAATCTCGTAGCGCTTGTGTTTGCTCAAATCTGAAACAGAGAAAGAATGTGGGGTTAAAAATACAGTATTCACGTAAAACATGGGGTGAAGCCACTGCACCCCGACCCCCAACGCTGCAGGAAGCACGATGGAACAGATGCGGGGAGCCACGCAGGAGGGTCTATATACAGGAGGTGTGCGGCTCCGCCACGTGCAGAGCGCAGAGCGTGCTCCCCTGAGGAGGCTTTTATTTCAATGTGACATATTTCATTATTTGTGGGCGGGTTACACAGTGACGGAGAATTTCACAATTTAACCCTTTGTGGTTTTCCTGCTCTCAGTCGGGCAGTGACAGATACACCTGACACAACTACATATCCCATGATGCTCAGCAGAGGGGTGAAGGTTACATAGCGCTGCTTTAGTCACTCACTACATTTCTTGGATTCCAGAGCTGTCCTGCCCCGGCCCTCAAAGCATTCTCCATGCTGCTGGTGAGCTCAGGAGGGCCGAAGGAGGACAAGGTGGAATCTGTGAAAGTGCACGCTGAGGTTTGTAGCTGAGCCCTCCAGGACGACAATGAACACGTCTCCATCATACAGGGATTTCATGCCTGGGGAGTGATGAGCAAACCATTTGCCTGTGTTAAAGCAGGATGCCTGCACACAGGTGGGAATGCACAGTGTGTGACAGAGTGCAGGCGGCTCCACATTAATAAGACATGACACTTACTGTCCAGCTCGTACTGCGTGAGGGTCGGCTCGCTGAGATTCCGCACCGTGTAGGCAGCTGCACAGGTAGGAGGCGTGCAGGGGAGAGGAGCATGGGGGGACACGGTGAAAGGGGGAGCAGAGGGAAGGAGAAGTGGGGGACTGTTAGTATACACAGAGCAGCACGTACAGACACACATAAGCAACATCACCCTAATACAAGTACCCCCCCATAACAATGAACTGAGGAAACCTGCACCGCGTGGCTCACAGTGAGGTCAGGAATCAGGTGTGGCCGGTACCAGCACCGCGTGGGTCACAGTGAGCTTCCGGTGAGGTCAGGATCTCCGGTGTGGCCGGTATCTGTACCACATGGGTCACGTGGATGCCATTATGAAAGATGGCTGCAACAGGCACTACTGGTGTTTGGGAAAGTTCCAAACACCGGCAAAAATCACCAGTACTGCAAGTCTGAAAAAGCCAGCATTTCACAAAATGTAAATCCAGAGAACGGGACGCTGCGCTGTGACGCTCCTCACGACGCTCTGTGGATTTACGTTCTGGAGACACAGCAGTGGTTTGTGGAGTTTGAGAAGACGAAATAACAACCGGTGTGACAGTAGCCACCTTGGACCTGGAGATGCGTTTGGGAGGCGCATGGACCTGGAGATGCGTTTGGGAGGCGCATGGACCTGGAGATGCGTTTGGGAGGCGCATGGACCTGGAAATGCGTTTGGGAGGCGCATGGTCCTGGAGATTCGTTTGTAAGGTGCATGGACCTGGAGATGCGTTTGTGAAGCGCATGGACCTTGAGATGCGTTTGGGAGGCGCATGGAGCTGGAGATGCGTTTGGGAGGCGCATGGAGCTGGAGATGCGTTTGGGAGGCGCATGGAGCTGGAGATGCGTTTGGGAGGCGCATGGAGCTGGAGATGCGTTTGGGAGGCGCATGGACCTGGAGATGCGCTTGGGAGGCGCATGGACCTGGAGATGCGTTTGGGAGGCGCATGGACCTGGAGATGCGCTTGGGAGGCGCATGGACCTGGAGATGCGTTTGGGAGGCGCATGGAGCTGGAGATGCGTTTGGGAGGCGCATGGAGCTAGAGATGCGTTTGGGAGGCGCATGGAGCTAGAGATGCGTTTGGGAGGCGCATGGAGCTGGAGATGCGTTTGGGAGGCGCATGGAGCTAGAGATGCGTTTGGGAGGCGCATGGAGCTGGAGATGCGTTTGGGAGGCGCATGGACCTGGAGATGCGTTTGGGAGATGTAGGTCTGGTGGTTTATGTTGTTTCTCTGGGTAGGTACACAGTGTTTGTGCCGTCTGTGCCCGATTCCCTGGTGGTGGTGTTAATGGTTACGGTCATGAAACCCCGGGCTCAGAGCTGCCTCCTGCAGGTTTAGTCATGTAATTTTATTTACCGTGTTGCCATAAATGCCACTGCTCCCCCGAGACCCCCCAAACAAGGACCCTTGCTCTGTATGACTGTGCTAGGTGGACCGGATGGGGAGCAGGTTTGACTGTGGTGCCGGGATGTCTGGGTGAGCTGGGTTTGGTAGGGGGATTAACGGTTATCTGATTCTGTGCCAAATAAAAGAGAGGCTGGAATGGACCGGCAGTCTTCTTAACCCAATCTGACCGGTGCCGTCTTCTTAACCCAATCTGACCGGTGCCGTCTTCTTAACCCAATCTGACCGGTGCAGTCTTCTTAACCCAATCTGACCGGTGCCGTCTGCTTAACCCAATCTGACCGGTGCCGTCTGCTTAACCCAATCTGACCGGTGCCGTCTGCTTAACCCAATCTGACCGGTGCCGTCTGCTTAACCCAATCTGACCGGTGCCGTCTTCTTAACCCAATCTGACCGGTGCCGTCTGCTTAACCCAATCTGACCGGTGCCGTCTGCTTAACCCAATCTGACCGGTGCCGTCTGCTTAACCCAATCTGACCGGTATCGTCTGCTTAACCCAATCTGACCGGTGCCGTCTTCTTAACCCAATCTGACCGGTGCCGTCTTCTTAACCCAATCTGACCGGTGCCGTCTGTTTAACCCAATCTGACCGGTGCCGTCTGCTTAACCCAATCTGACCGGTGCCGTCTTCTTAACCTAATCTGACCGGTGCCATCTGCTTAACCCAATCTGACCGGTGCCGTCTGTTTAACCCAATCTGACCGGTGCCGTCTGTTTTTAACCCAATCTGACCGGTGCCGTCTTCTTAACCCAATCTGACCGGTGTTGTCTGCTTTATTGGGAGAGATTAAGAGCTGACATTGATTCGGCGCTGCGGCTGAAGGGAGAATCCAGGAACTAGCAGAGGAAAACAAATCATGACGGCCAAGGGACAAACCCAACCTTGACTCCCATAACAACAAGGACACGCGGTGAGCGATCGCGGTACCATCACATACAGAAATTAGTAATCCCCTGCAAAATGCCGGTAAGGAGGTTTATTAACCCAATCTATGCCCACAGAGGTTACCGCGTCACGTGAACGCACCCCCGCCCCGCACATATTAACCACACGGAACATTAACATAATAAGCTGCACATACAGACGCCTCATTTAGTCACTTGGTAAGATCGGTAAAGATAATGCCCCGGGGTGCAGAGGCTCATTAACCCCTCGAGACATGGAGCCGGCGGATACTTACAGTTGAGCTCCGCCCACTTGGCACTGGGGTTGTTGATGGTCCTTTCGGTAAAACTCCTGAGGCCATCGTAAGCAAGTTCTCGATACCGGACGCGATATCCTAACAGGATGCCGTTAACTTTATCTTCTGCCGGGGCCTGTGAAAACCAGAGGGGGGAGGGGCAGCTTTAAATCCCGAACACAAATGTGTAGAGTTACAATCCAGAAACACAATAAACCGTTTTTGGTTTTTTAAATGGCGTTTATCATTGCGTTACCTGCCAGCGAATCAAAACGGAGGTGGTGGTGTGAGGTGTCACGGAGAGGACGGGCGGCGCTTCATCAGGAGCTGGGGACAGGGCAGAAAGCGTGTTATTACGCGTCAGAGCGGAGGAGGCAAACACTCGCCCCATTCACTCAGGTGCTGGTACGAGCTGGCAAAGCATTGTGGGGCTTGTGGGGACAGGCGTGGGTCACCTGACAACAAGGTCCACGAGAACCAGTAAAGAAATGCTGATCATAAAGGAGGAGAGCTTTTATTCCACCCGAGCGGACCAGGCGACACTCCGACTCCGGTCCAGTCCTTGTCATGCTGCCAAAAACTCGTCTGGAGTCAGAACGTTACCTGCTCCTCTTGGGTGGAATAAGTTCTCCTCCTTTATGCCAGGTGTCCCGGGATCATCATTTCTTTACTTGTCGTACGGGAGGAACCCTGAGTCCTCGCACCGAGCCGCGCCGCTGTGCCGATTCCTGCAATGTCTCCTCCACAATGAGAACCAGCGGCTTTGCGATGGGTCCTCAGCACCTCTGCCTTTCACTGACTGTCAGTTTACTCGCACACGTTATGTTGTAAAGTGCCGTGTATACAGTCAGCGCTCGGAAAAGGACTCACCTGCCTGCAGCGTGGTGAAGGATTCCGATTCGTCGCTGTATTTGCTGTCCCCGATGTCGTTGGTCGCTTTGACTCGGAATTTATACGAAGTGAACGGCTTCAATCTGCAAACAGGAGAGATGCTAAATGCAAGATACCGGCAGCCAACACGTTCACTGGGCCGCACAGAGCCCGCCGGCCACTCCAGGGGCCACACGGGGACAAGGGTTTCTGGGAGTTGTAGTCAATAACCCAATAATGTACCGCCTCTGCTTAAATAAACGATGGTAAACTTTAGTGGACTGGTTTCACGCATGATACACGTGGGCCCGCTGGGCCAAGCTCCCCCTGACCTGATGGCCCTCTGGTGGACAGCTCTGTGGCCTTCATGCATGAGATCCAGGGTTAATAATGAAGGAAGTGGAACGAGGCCACGGCTTGAGGAGATTAGTGAAGGCGAGGCTCCCATATCTGCGCCTGTGTGTGCAAAGCGTCAAGGAGGAAACCTGGAGAGGAGGGTGAAGGATGGGGCTGGGAGGCAACCACCAAAATCTTCAGGCCTGATAATCGCTTGGTCCAGCACAGGTTGACCACTTAGACGCCTCACAGCTTGAGATTGAGTGATGGACCACCTTGGAAACCCAAGAGCTTCCACAATATTCATGGGAATTGTCATTTGGATTACCCATCCCTGTCCGAGCAAAGAACGATGGTGCCGAATGAGTGATGTTCGTCGTCCCTAGACGTGCTTACCGATCCACGACGGTGGAGGAGGCGTTGTGGCTGATGGAGGCCGAGTGCACCACCCAATGGCCGTTGGGAAGCTCGCGGGTCTGGATGGTGTAGTAGCGCACAGGAGAGAGGCCGTCGCTGCCCGGTTCCCAGGACAAGAGCACGCTACGGGATTTCACGTCTTCCTGCAGGACGAGGGGCTTGCCGGGAGACTGAGGCCGGTCTGCGGAGGAGACGAAAGCGCATGAGGCGACTCGTTCCACGTACGTGACGTGCATCGCCTCTGAGGTATGTAAATCTCCACCAAACCTCTGTCACTAAACCATATTGGGCCATAAGCTTTGATTGCATCCCATCGGCAAGACGCGGCCTGGAAGCGGCGAGAGCTAACGATCTACGGAACGGCTGGACGTAAAAACAGATTAACGGGAGACATAAAGCGGCCTCTCGCGAGGCGGAATCAAACGTGATGTGACTGTAAGGGCCTGGCAAGCGAGCGATATCCCCGCACCTGGAAGAGACGCGAGGCGTAAAGCCAGGACTGCAGGTCCATACGGCGTCACATGCCACCTCAACGCATGGGGGGGGGCACTAAATGACGAGTCACTAAATGACACTAACTTTACCTCTTGGCCCCTGAATTTACAGCTTATCCTAAACTAATCTGTAGGTACAAGCCTGGCTCCCAAATCCGATATATATATATATATATATATATATGCGTTAAGGAGGTGCTGTGAGGTCCGTGACTGGGGGATGGGCAGCGCAGCAGGACAGCACGTTGGTGGTGACAGCACTATTGGGTTTTGTAAGAAATGATCCATAGATACTCACACACATATATGGATGTACTGACCTCTTTTCTCCGTGGTCACCACCAGAGCCTCCGCAGCTTCTCCCCAGCCCTTGCGGGTTTGCGCGGTGATCCGGAACAGGTAGACGGACTCAGCTTTCAGTCCGGTGGCCGTGTACTGCCTGACGCTGGGGTTCAGCACCTCCACCGTGGCCGTGTTGGCGTTGGTTGTGTTGAGGCGGTGGGTGATCTGATACGCTGCGGGAGAAAGGGGTGATTTAAAGTGTTAGCCAATCACAGCGATACACGGCTTGTCCCTTTAAGCCAGGGGTCAGCAACCTTGGCCCGCTGGATGCTTGGAAACTACATTTCCCACGGGGCTTAGTCATCCTGTTTAGTGGGTGAGCATCATGGGAGATGCAGTTCCACAACATCTAGGGGGCCAAGTCTGCCGCAGCCTGCTGTAAGTGGATCTGGTTTGGCCCCAGGTTCTTTCTGCCGTCTCTCCCTCCCTCCTCTTACAGAGACGCAAACCAGACAGCGAGGCCCTTACTTAGGACGCAGAGGTTTGGGTCGCGCCGGGCAGTGAGGACCCTCCACATAGAAGGTAAAATGTCTTACAGCGACTTCAAAACATTACTTTTTCCTTCTTAAAACAAAAGGAGAGAATCCTAAGACTGATAACAATGTGAGCAGGACGTGCAGCGCGCAGCACAATGACGTGCAGCGCGCAGCACAATAACAAAGTGTCACGCAGCGCCTGCAACCATCAATGGGATGACAGAGCAATGCATTGTATGACTTTACAGCGGGGGGGGGGGAGAGCAAACGCATATAACGCTGGATTTATTAAAATTACCCGTGCCACTGCCGGGGGGGGGGCGTCTGGGCGCCTGTCGCTATGGCAGTGTTTCATGTCTTGGCCATCGGGGGGAGATTTCACTCGCCTTCTGATCTTCGTGGTTTTAGGATCAGATGCGTCAATAAAATTATTGCCAGGCGCACATTCCTGCTGCTGCCATTGAGGGGTTAATCTCCCAAACGACTTGACGGGGAGCTGACATGAGCCAGGAGTCGCGTAATACAGAGAGGAGGCAGAAAAAGGCTTAATGGGGAACTGGGGGGGGCAGGGGCACACTGATTTAGAAGAATAGCAGGTGCTCAGAACAAGTAATACGCTGGATTTAAAGTTACCACATCCATAAATAAGTGCAGCACCAGCCTATCAAGACCAGGAAGGTGGCCCGCCAATCAGGAACCTCGGATTTTAGTCTGTGGACCGGATCTTATCCCACGGGCCCCGGCCCAGCAGGTATCTGAGATATGTAGGAGTAACCTCCGACAGCAGCTTCTGCCATCACGTAGGCCCCGATTCACGCGGCACAGCATCTCCCACCTCTCCTGCATCATCCTAAATCAGCGCCACGTTGCACAGCGCTACACGAGGCATCACAGGGAGACCTTACCTAAAATGATGCCATTGGGAGCGGCGGGCGGCTGCCATATAAGACGTACGGAGTGGTTTCTCACCTCCGGAAAGAATATTCCCACCGGGGGTCCCGGAACTGGAAACAAGCAGAGAAATGGGCTTTTAAAGTGCGGATCGGAGCCACAAACCGGTCAATCGCGGCGCAGAACGTGCTGGCGCCATATAAACAGATAGTGATACAGTATGTGTGTGTCAGCGTGACTGATAGGCTATTGATCTCCGTGCTATTAGCTCGGCGTTAATTGAAGCGCGGCCGCTGACATCGCTTAACAATAAACACTCGCTATGGGAACCCGATCAATCTCCCTCCCCAGGCTGGTAAATAGATGGTGGCCACGTCGCGTTATTGCTCAGACACGGGTTTGTATCGCGGTGTGACGGTGCAGCGCGGGCCTAAACGGTAAATTGCAGCCGCTGATGGGAAAAGCTGCAGGAGGCGAGGGTTTTAATATTCGTTGCGCTGCTGTGCATCGTGAGACTCGTTTGCGTAAGGATGAATAAAGTCTCTGCGCTGCACAGCGTCACACATCGAGATGCAGAGATTCCCAGAAAACCACCTCGCCTTTCCGGGCGCCGCGTTCCCCATCTCAACCGTCTCATACTGCCGTAAGAGACCACAGGGCTAATGTGGACGTCCAGCCCCGGCACCATCTCTCTCACCATCGTCCAGCGTCCTCTCAAAGATAGCCGGGGAGCTGGCAGCTCCGTCGCCAATTCTGGTGAATGCCAGGACTTTGATCTCATACAGGACGTACTTTCCCAGGCCGGAAAGAAGGACGCTACGAGACGAGTTACCCTCCACGTACCAGTACTGGGGGGGACTGTCCGAGTCCTTCTCCTTGTACAGAACCTGGTGGGAAGGAGACAGCGGTGACGAACAGGAGACACATTGCAGTGACCATCCCGATGTGCCGAGCAAAAAACTGACCGACCGCGACATCTCCCAGGCTTGCCGTTACGGCCCTAGATCTTTATCTCCTTTTGCCAATTCTCCTCCGTTCTCTTCTCGTGGATTTTTCCCCATGTAATATATTACTGCACTTTCCATGGCTGGGAGAAGCGGCACCTCCGCAGAGCAGATGCTCTGTTTTACAGCGGCTTATGTTTCACCGATACCTTCTTTCCAGAAGCCTTACCCACCCCAAAGTCTTTCTCTACAAGTCGTACGTTAGGACTGGTGATCACCCCATAACACCCACCAGGAGATGTCAGACGCAGCCCTTACCTGCCCAGTAACCCCTTAACGTGGCTCACCTTGTACCCCAGGATGAGGCCGTTGCGTTCCGCTTCCGGGATCTCACTCCAGCGCACCAAAATGCTGCTCGACGTGGTGGCCAGAGCCGAGGCATTGGTTGGTCCAGAGGACGGGACTGCAGGAGAAAACACCTTCCATGTCAGATTGTGTGTTAAGGAGATGGAAGGCCATACCATGCCGCAGATTTCACTGGGGGTATGATGGAGGATCTGTGCGCCGGCAGGAAGTTCCCCTGCCATGCTGATGTCACAGCAGCCCACTTACACACACTTTATTATCATTGTCTGTATAGGAAGCCTTCTTACCGGACTCCCGCGTCCTTGCCAAAGAGATAGGGCTCCAAGTTCCAGCTCCAATGGCATTGAAGGCCTGAACCTGCACTCTGTACTCCATCCACTCCTCCAGGTCTTCTATGGTGAATTCCCGTTCAATCCGGTCATGGATAACATGGGTGAAGTATTTGCCTTTGCCGTCAGACCGCATGTACCGGATCTTGTACCCCACAGACTCGGGATTGCCATTGTACGCTGTGTCGAGCAGAGGCTTTGAAAGGAAGAGGTCATGGTGAGGTGGGCGCAGAAGACTGGCAGAGGAAAATTTCATGACTTGATTAAATACCAGCTTCTACTTGACAACGGGCAAAGTATATTAGCCAGGGAACTACTTACCACCCAGCGCACCCACAGACTGGTCTGACTAGCCGTGCGCAGTGTAACGTTGGCTGGGAACATATCTGGTGCAGCTTGTAATGTCTGGAGCTTTCTGGAAGCAGCACTAGGAGGACTCGTGCCCACGATGTTAACCTGTCTCATTCGGAAACTGGGGCAAGAAAGGACATCCGTGAGACTCCATGAGATAATCAAGTCAAACCCTAACATTTACCGTAAAATAAATGCCCTCCATCACGATCATCATTGCTGCTACCCCCCCCCCCAAGTGCTCCCCTTGTGCCACCTCTTGGTTACAGTGCCAATTTACCTGTAATATGTGTATGGGTTCAGTCCTGGGACCAGCAGAGATCTGGCGTTGGGTTCATTTGCCACTTGGTGTACAAGAACCCAGTCTTCCGTCTCTCCCACTGCGCCGATCTGAGGAGGAGCGATAGACGGTGTTCGCACAATGTCAACGTGATGCAGCAACACCTCACCGTACAATAACTATGCACACACCCGGACTTACCTGGGCTTCCACTTGCCATCTGGAGATTGAGGTCTTCCCATCGTATCCTGGTCGGAACTGAAGCATCACAGAACGAGAACCAACATTACCGATTCCCAATATTGTCGGTGCACCCGGCAGCTCTGAAAGAGAAAGGAGATTCGAAAACCACCATAAAAATATTACAGAAAGACATCAAATGGTTTTCTACCCAAATACTCAAGTCGTAGATATCTCCTCACATGCAGAGAAGCATCTCCTGAAGGGAGACATTGATGGGAAATTAACCAGGGTCCGCCCGGCGGCCATGAACCATACAATAAAAATGCACGGACTAGGTCGTACAAACCGTAATCACATCAGCAGACGTTAACACATGATCTGTCATATGAGATCAGGGGGCACCGTGCCCTGCGACTGGATGAAAACACACCAGTCTTCTCCAATAGAATCAAATAATGCTGATGCCCTCCCACTTTTCCGAGAGAACCTCACTAGATGTGGTTTCGATGTACCTGGTGGGACTCCAGAAGAGATGGTGGATGAAGACACAGCCCCTTGGCCTTTGGAGGTCATTCCAGCCACCTGGATGGTATAGGTGGTGAGCGAGGTGAGGCCGGTCACTCGGTACTCCTGGGTGACGTTGGGTAAGTAATGGGTGACCCGGGTGTTGGTTTGATTAAACTCTTCCCAGGAGATCTTATAACCTGCAAACAGAGTCCTGGTTAAAGGGATTCTCAGAAGGTGTTTGGGGGCACAGGAACATGCATGGAGTTGGAACGATGCACTAAAGGTGGTGGTGATCGCAAGACAACTGTGACCTCATATCGAACTATAAATTCTGGAGAATCACAAGGGAATTGTACTTTTCTGGCCTAAGGGATACTGCAGAAAAATGTCAGGTTTGCAATCTTCCACCAGTTGATTCCTTGCTTAATAATATGCCCGTGTGAATTCTGGAAGGTTCCTGGCTCTGGGTGCGACGGGGCTGCAGGAGAATCAAGTGAGTAAGGTTATAAGGCTCGAGATCACTAATGTCAGGCCACGGGTAGTGAGAGACCACGCCGTGAGATGAACTCAGATCTAGCAGTCACAGAGGTGGGATTGCTTGAGGAGTCGGGGAAACCTGGGGCGAATAAAACATTTCTGCACTTAAGGCATACATCAGCTACAAACACTACAAAACGCACCTACGACACAGTAAGCGTTCCAGCATGCCACTGGCAAAAAGACAAAATACAGACTGCCTCCTCCGACTCGTACAACCCCAGGCTAAAATACAACTTTAGCTCCTCATAATCTCATCATTCTGATTCCTTTAACATTTCCCAGGAAAACCATCACTTTCCTTTTCCTCAGGAACCCCTCTTTCATTGCCCTTGGAAATCCTCACCTCCTTTGTCAACTTCCCTGGGAAACCTTCACCATCGTAAACCCCCCTATGTGAAATTTTCATCTCCATAAACAACCACGTATGGAAACCCTCGCCTCCATCGTCAACTTCCTATGGAAACCCTCGCCTCCATCGTCAACTTCCTATGGAAACCCTCGCCTCCATCGACAACTTCCTATGGAAACCCTCGCCTCCATCGACAACTTCCTATGGAAACCCTCGCCTCCATCGACAACTTCCTATGGAAACCCTCGCCTCCATCGACAACTTCCTATGGAAACCCTCGCCTCCATCGACAACTTCCTATGGAAACCCTCGCCTCCATCGTCAACTTCCTATGGAAACCCTCGCCTCCATCGACAACTTCCTATGGAAACCCTCGCCTCCATCGACAACTTCCTATGGAAACCCTCACCTCCATCGACAACTTCCTATGGAAACCTTCGCCTCCATCGTCAACTTCCTATGGAAACCCTCGCCTCCATCGACAACTTCCTATGGAAACCCTCGCCTCCATCGTCAACTTCCTATGGAAACCCTCGCCTCCATCGACAACTTCCTATGGAAACCCTCACCTCCATCGTCAACTTCCTATGGAAACCCTCGCCTCCATCGACAACTTCCTATGGAAACCCTCGCCTCCATCGACAACTTCCTATGGAAACCCTCACCTCCATCGACAACTTCCTATGGAAACCCTCGCCTCCATCGACAACTTCCTATGGAAACCCTCGCCTCCATCGACAACTTCCTATGGAAACCCTCGCCTCCATCGACAACTTCCTATGGAAACCCTCACCTCCATCGTCAACTTCCTATGGAAACCTTCGCCTCCATCGTCAACTTCCTATGGAAACCCTCGCCTCCATCGACAACTTCCTATGGAAACCCTCACCTCCATCGACAACTTCCTATGGAAACCCTCGCCTCCATCGACAACTTCCTATGGAAACCCTCGCCTCCATCGTCAACTTCCTATGGAAACCCTCGCCTCCATCGACAACTTCCTATGGAAACCCTCGCCTCCATCGACAACTTCCTATGGAAACCCTCACCTCCATCGACAACTTCCTATGGAAACCCTCGCCTCCATCGTCAACTTCCTATGGAAACCCTCGCCTCCATCGACAACTTCCTATGGAAACCCTCGCCTCCATCGACAACTTCCTATGGAAACCCTCGCCTCCATCGACAACTTCCTATGGAAACCCTCGCCTCCATCGACAACTTCCTATGGAAACCCTCACCTCCATCGACAACTTCCTATGGAAACCCTCGCCTCCATCGACAACTTCCTATGGAAACCTTCGCCTCCATCGTCAACTTCCTATGGAAACCCTCACCTCCATCGACAACTTCCTATGGAAACCCTCGCCTCCATCGACAACTTCCTATGGAAACCCTCGCCTCCATCGACAACTTCCTATGGAAACCCTCACCTCCATCGTCAACTTCCTATGGAAACCCTCACCTCCATCGACAACTTCCTATGGAAACCCTCGCCTCCATCGACAACTTCCTATGGAAACCCTCGCCTCCATCGACAACTTCCTATGGAAACCCTCGCCTCCATCGTCAACTTCCTATGGAAACCCTCGCCTCCTTCGACAACTTCCTATGGAAACTCTCGCCTCCATCGTCAACTTCCTACAGGAATTTCTCACCTCTATAATCTGCTTTCTACAGGAAACTCTTCCCTCAATCGCCAGCTTCCCATGGAGACCTTCACCTCATCTAACGAATTACCAGTGCAGTCCCTAACTCTCTGTACCTCCTGAAGCGCTCACATGTTATGTATAAATGTCTACAGACGTGCCCGAATTCCTGCTTTCCTCCCCCAATATGGCAGGTTGTCAGCAGGACTCACCCGTCAAAATCCCATTTTTCTCTGTGGGCTCCTGCCAGGTCACCCTCAGAGACGTGTCCAGGATGTCTTCGAAGCCGAGATGCCCCACGGGTCCAGGAACTGGCAAAAGATGAACGAAAGCAGATCAGACCTCAAACGTGCACCACAAAAGATCGATCATTACCGGAGGCACAAACGTTTAAAGATTTCGACATCTCAACCAGCACGTTGCCATAATATATATTTAATATATACCACACATCCATCGTTATCATCATTCACATTTGGCCAACATAAAACCCCACATAACGGCCACCAGGCACAGTACCATCCTCCTGTGTCCAGACGAGCTGGGGAGGGCTGCGCGGTCCATCCCCCGGGGACGTGAAACACAGGACCGATGTCATGTAACTGGTAAACTTCTTCAGGCCAGAGATAAAGCCCACGTGGACGCTGTCTTGGAAGACCGGCCGCACGATAACCACAGCGACATCATCTTCCTGCTCGGGGTCCCAGGCGATCAACTGGAAGGAGCATCAACACAGGGGTTAGAAAGCGCCGGGTCGGCCAGGATGGTTTATGGTTCATATACACATAGATACCCAGAGCCATAAATGCATTTTATACAATATTTCTTATCAAGGAACCAGATTCCTTATTTATTCCCCCCCATATGTCTTTACTTAATAATGGATTAGTCCACTCTTCCTGTCTAACTCACATAGTTAGTTTGGTCCAACCCCATTTCCTGTGCAGCAAAGCTTCACTTCCTTCATCCTATCCATGGAGGCTTGTGAGAAGGAGCATCCTGTCTTTATTGGGCAGATGCATTCTGTTTTACCTTCCCCCCCAACCAGGGCACACTACAGAGAAGCTATCTCTACCCACCTTCCTTCCATAACAAAGCATAATACAGAACACAAATAAGCTATCTCTACCCGCCTTCCTTCCATAACAAAGCATAATACAGACCACAGAGAAGCTTTCTCTACAAACCTTCCTTCCATATCAAAGCATAACACAGACCACAGAGAAGCTTTCTCTACCCACCTTCCTTCCATATCAAAGCATAACACAGACCACAGAGAAGCTTTCTCTACCCACCTTCCTTCCATATCAAAGCATAACACAGACCACAGAGAAGCTTTCTCTACCCACCTTACTTCCATATCAAAGCATAACACAGACCACAGAGAAGCTTTCTCTACCCACCTTCCTTCCATATCAAAGCATAACACAGACCACAGAGAAGCTTTCTCTACCCACCTTCCTTCCATATCAAAGCATAACACAGACCACAGAGAAGCTTTCTAAACCCACCTTCCTTCCATAACAAAGCATAATACAGACCACAGAGAAGCTTTCTCTACCCACCTTCCTTCCTTATCAGCATGCTTAAGAGAAGCCCTCTCTACCTACAAGACACCTTTTATTTGCTGTAACTTTTCAATAAAGTGAAGAAAATATAAAGGAGTTTTTGTGCTTTCAAAAGAGGATGAGTTAAGCTATCTGACTTCAATCATATCGTGCATGTGACATACACTTCTTGCATATGACCCTGGGGTTCCAGGATATTTATAATATCACCAAATGATCCTATGGGAACGTCATCTCCCCGCCGATAAGGGCCTTGGTATAACACTGTAATAGAACACTGGCCCTGGCTGTCAGTATTGGGAGTGGCATTCCACACATACTGGATTGTCTAACATGGGCTTATTTCCTTATCCCCCTTATGCAGTATCCATCCCGCTCTACCCCCGCGGATGTGTCAGTGTTTCTTTTGTAAAGGCTGGTGTATCTGTGCATGAGATGTGCGCTCGGCTGCTCTCGCCGCAGCAGATTAGTGGCATTAGACGGATTGCTGGATCTTAATATTACATTACAGGGACAAGCGAGTGCGTTACGCGCAGAGGCTGCAGCTCTCGAGGAGGCCGTTGGGTGGCACTGGCGCGTCGGGGAAAAACATCAACACAAACACGAGGCAGGGGGCAACAGGAGATGAAATAAATATACAGATACACAATGTATAAATAGGCCAATTAGTGGAACACTCCGGGGTCCTGTATATAAAGCCGAGCTTATTGCACTGAGCGCAGTTCAGATCCACATTGTATACAGAAAGCGTGAGTGCTACATTGACTGCCGCACATTTGTAACCCCTCCGATAGCATGAATAGCTCCCGGGAGAATCGGCCTTTACAGTCCCAGACGCTTTGTACAATGCTGGAGAAAAATATAACCGTCTGACTGATATCCACACGTGGCCGTAAGCATTTATAATACCAGGCGGCGCAAATACCCAGATACAGACTTACAGCTGACCTAATTACCCCGTGTGATGACACCAGGGGGCCGGCTCACTAAACTGCCGATTCTTCCAGGATCATATACACCAAGCTATTTATTACAGCTTACAGCAGAGATCTCACACGCTGGACCCCTAAATGTTTTTACCTACAATTCCCAGAATTCTTTGAATGCAGTAAATGGCCAGAGAACCATGGGAGGTGTAGTTCAGACACATCTGGGGCCAGAGTTTGAGATCCCTGATTTACAGATTCCCTACAGCTCTGCGACGCACCCTGAAAATAGGAGCCCCTAAACAGACACCGCACACACTGAATATATGGAGGAACCCCTAAACAGACACCGCACACCCTGAATATATGGAGGAGCCCCTAAAAAGACACCCGCACACCCTGAATATATGGAGGAGCCCCTAAAAATACACCCACACACCCTGAATATATGGAGGAACCCCTAAAAACACACCCGCACACCCTGAATATATGGAGGAACCCCTAAAAAAAACACCCGCACACCCTGAATATATGGAGGAGCCCCTAAAAATACACCCACACACCCTGAATATATGGAGGAACCCCTAAAAACACACCCGCACACCCTGAATATATGGAGGAACCCCTAAAAAAACACCCGCACACCCTGAATATATGGAGGAGCCCCTAAAAAGACACCCGCACACCCTGAATATATGGAGGAACCCCTAAAAAGACACCCACACACCCTGAATATATGGAGGAACCCCTAAAGACACCCGCACACCCTGAATATATAGAGGAACCCCTAAAAACACACCCGCACACCCTGAATATATGGAGGAGCCCCTAAAAAGACACCCACACACCCTGAATATATGGAGGAGCCCCTAAAAAGACACCCGCACACCCTGAATATAAGGAGGAGCCCCTAAAAAGACACCTGCACCCCCTGAATATGTGGAGGAGCCCCTAAACAGACACCCACACACCCTGAATATATGGAGGAGCCCCTAAAAAGACACCCACACACCCTGAATATATGGAGGAGCCCCTAAAAAGACACCCGCACACCCTGAATATATGGAGGAACCCCTAAAAAGACACCCACACACCCTGAATATATGGAGGAGCCCCTAAACAGACACCCACACACCCTGAATATAAGGAGGAGCCCCTAAAAAGACACATGCACCCCCTGAATATGTGGAGGAGCCCCTAAACAGACACCCACACACCCTGAATATATGGAGGAGCCCCTAAAAAGACACCCACACACCCTGAATATATGGAGGAGCCCCTAAAAACACACCCACACACCCTGAATATATGGAGGAGCCCCATAAAAGACACCCACACACCCTGAATATATGGAGGAACCCCTAAAAAGACACCCGCACACCCTGAATATGTGGAGGAACCCCTAAAAAGACACCCGCACACCCTGAATATATGGAGGAGCCCCTAAAAAGACACCCACACACCCTGAATATATGGAGGAGCCCCTAAAAAGACACCCACACACCCTGAATATATGAGGAGCCCCTAAAAACACACCCACACCCCCTGAATATATGGAGGAGCCCCTAAAAACACACCCACACCCTGAATATATGGAGGAGCCTCTGAAATACGCCCCCCATGAATCTATGGAATATATTTACTATATCAGCGTGTGAATCGGACCAGATGGTTCACAAAATGAAAAAATTAAAAATGCAGTTACTTTGAATTGAATTCTATTTAATTCTATATTTTAGGCTTTTGCGCACAGTTTTGCATATTCATTGACATTGCAGGTTGTGGCGTCGCATGAAATTATATTATACAGTGCAGTAACTATAGTTCCATGTTGTAAATTATAGAATTAATAGATTTATAGTTTGAGTGTGTGATGAGAGCCGTGTGAAGCGTTTGTATTAGGGCTGTATGTGTGTAATGGGAGTTGTGTGTTGAGTTGCTGTATGTATGTGATGAGAGCTATGTGTGTTGGGTTGCTGTATGTGTGTGATGATATCTGTGTGTTGGATTGCTGTATGTGTGTGAGATCTGTGTGTTGGGTTGCTGTATGTGTGTGATGAGTTTTCTCTCGTTGCAGGATGGAGTGCTGGCAGGGGGAGGTTTGGAATTTGGAGAGTGAGGGAGGAATCATTTCATGTGAATTGGGGAGAATTTACCAATGTATGGGAGGGGAGGCCAGCCGCAGTGTGGGGGCCGGCCCTGGGTATTACAAACTCCTCCCCATCATGTGACATAGGGGCATGTTGTGTGATTGGGAGAAATGCCAATGTATTTTGCGAAAGTTATTTGCCGATGCGTTTCATGTTTCCTCCCGCCGACGTGTTCCACCCTTCCCTCCCGCTGACGTGTTCCACCCTTCCCTCCTGCCGACGCGTTCCACCCTTCCCTCCCGCCGACGCGTTACACACTTCCCTCCCGCCGACGCGTTCCACACTTCCCTCCCGCCGACGCGTTCCCCTGCTTCCCTCCCGCCGACGCATTCCACGGTTCCCACTGCCACGCATTCCACGGTTCCCATTGCCACGCATTCCACGGTTCCCACTGCCACGCATTCCACGGTTCCCACTGCCGACGCATTCCACGTGGTTCCCTCTGCTGCCGCATTCCACGTGGTTCCCTCTGCTGACGCATTCCATGGTTCTCTCTGCCGACACATTCCACGTGGTTCCCTCTGCCGACACATTTCACGTGGTTCCCTCTGCCGACACATTCCACGTGGTTCCCTCTGCTGACGCATTTCATGGTTCCTGACGCCTTATTTATGCAAAAACTGCTTTTTATGTTTCACCAAGCTTCAATAAATCACTGATGCATCCCAGAGATCATCGTGACACGCTGCATTTCTGTGCTTTTGTTTTTTCAGTCATTGTGAGCCTTGGCTGCTTGTGCGAGGGGCGTGACATCACTTCTGGATTATCTGCGGGAGATCCTGCCGTCTCCAAACGCGTGCATGTAGGATCGTTGAACGAAATGAAAAGAGGAACTAGACCTTCTCCCTGCCTGATCTAATGATCACCTCTCTGCATACAAAACAGGCCTCATCACTCAGCGGAACGCGTGGTGGATACACAGGATGCCCAACCAGCAGGTATGGTGGGCTTTACAATGGAATGTTACTAGGATTGGCATGATGCTACCCTGGACATAAAACGAGAGCAAAGGTCACACCAGACAAGCGGCTGATTAACTGAGCCCAGGTCATGCTCCAACCCGTCACTCGCCAGATTTTTAGTATGGGGTGGATCTCCATTAAATGCTGCATTGTGTCAGGAAAATGTGCGCATGTCATTGTGTTACTTTGTGTCTATTCCCTGCGGGCGTCCTCACAGCTTCTCTAGGAGAGGCCTGCGATTGGACAATGATCATCAGGTCTCAGGAATTGCTTGGTGACAAACACAAAGCAAGACCAGACACAAGGAACAGGAGCAGCGAGTCCCGGAGAGATCACAACTCCCACAACACACAGTCTGCAAGCAGAGGAGGAACGAGCGCTCAGTCTTTCAATATTGGCGGATCTACTGGAAGAATTGTCTGGCAATGTCTCGGCCCTCACTGGCCCTTTATCAAGCCTTGTGCAGGGACGAAATGTTGCCAGACGACAATTTTCTAATAAATCTGCCAGTACTGCAATGCTGGGTGATGTCATGGGGGGGGGGGGGGGATCGTCAGGACACGGACCCTGCAGCGTAATACAGGGGATGTTTGCCTCCTATAATGTATCCATCTTGGAAGCCATATCCTGGCATCACGTGCCGGGCTGTATACGAGTCACAATGTCTCCTTACATATAGAAACATCACGGAAACACATCTATGACCGGGGGCAGGGGGGGGTGTGAACCCGTGTATACATCAATAGCGCGCACAGACGACTGACACGCGACAGCCGTACCGGATGTGGAACCCGCGGCCCGGGTCTCAGATATTCCTCGCTGCAGCCAGGGAAGACATATGGCCGGGATTACACGCGCCAGCGATTAAGAGCGCGTTTATTTAAAGTGACAGCTTGCGGTAAAATATAGGGAATTTTTAATATAATTTGCCGTATTACATCACAAATCAAAGCAGCAGATGCTCCGGCTCTGGTCATTAACGCCGAGGTGTTTACGCTCTGAACGCCTCTCGACAGGGCGAACGACTCGGAAAATAAAGGCGACTTGCAAAACCGAGAGAAAAATAAGCTAAAAAAACCCCCCTGAAATCAATCAACGAAGCACCGGCGACCACATGTGAATGAGGCTCCGCAAGCGTCGCAGCCGCACGGTTTAACCCCAGCCCCCCCCCCGGTTGTTCTCCTTGTCCCCTTTTCCCCCCCATCCACAACGCGTTTGACTTCTCGCCTGGCTGTTACGGCTTGATTTACGAGCGACGTGAAGCTACAGATCTGCCAGGACCGGCGCGGGCCAAGAGCGGCTAATTAGACACTGATTTCAGAATGGAATTTCTTAATCAGAAATACTAATTACGCTTTAATATGGATGTTTAATATCTTCATAGCTATCAAGTTCTCGGCCAATTAAATGCACAGGCTTTGTACCGGACTCATGTAAATGAGTTTAATTAATGTAAATGCAGATTAATTGCATGGGGAAGTAATGACGGGGCCATTAGGCCGGCCCGGCCCTACCTGTATTGAATAACAATAACTCCGTGTTAACTGCGTATAGGAATTAATTGGGAAAGGAGAGAAAGGGTGAAAAACAGAGTCAGGCGAAGCCGGCGCAGCATATGTCTGCCTCCGCAATGTACGTCTCGCGGCGAACACGTGATGTCAGCTTTTCAGAGCTTTATATACAATGGTAGGCCGTCACCTGTTGTCCCGACACGTACCCTGTATCCCTGGTTAATCCCGTTGACAAACTGTGGGCTAGGTGGGCTCCAAGTGAAACGGAGGGTGGTGGAATTGACGGCCTCGACTTTCACGTTACCAGGGGGCACCGTGGGCACTGAAAAAGAACAAGTGTTAAAAGACAAGGCAGGTGGCAGAGACAGAAACACAAACACAAACAATTCAGCCGCAGAGGCAAAAAGAGAAACACCGACAAATCAGCCGCAGAGAAGAAACAGACAGATCAGCTGCAGAGAAAAAAAAAAACAGAAACGCAAACAAATCAGCCACAAAGTCAAAAACAGAAACACAAACAATTCAGCCGCAGAGACGAAAAGAGAAACAGACAAATCAGCCGCAGAGAAAAAAACATAAACAGACAGATCAGCCACAAAGTCAAAAACAGAAACACAAACAATTCAGCCGCAGAGACGAAAAGAGAAACAGACAAATCAGCCGCAGAGAAAAAAACATAAACAGACAGATCAGCCACAAAGTCAAAAACAGAAACACAAACAATTCAGCCGCAGAGACGAAAAGAGAAACAGACAAATCAGCCGCAGAGAAAAAAACATAAACAGACAGATCAGCCACAAAGTCAAAAACAGAAACACAAACAATTCAGCCGCAGAGACAAAAACAGAAACACAGAAACAAAAGCACCAATCAGGAAAACGCTCAGCGGCAAAGGAACAAACACCAGAGATGTTCAGCCACACAAAGACAAAGGTGTGAACAGACAAATTCAGACATGGAGGCTGTGACACTGTCGGGGTACTGAGATCTGTTACAGAGGCAAAGAAGGAAACGAAATGTAGACGACATTCAACAGAAAGACTCAAAAGCGAGGGATAGTGATTATTTGAAACAAAGGTGAAAATGCAGACGATGGTGAAATGCAGAGACGAAGACAGAAATGCAAAATGAAGAGGAGACAAAGGCACCGACTGAGTCAATGTTCAGCAGCAAAGGAACAGGCACAGGGGATATTCATTCGCACAGAGACAAAGGTACAAACAGACAAAATTCAGACATGGAGAAAAAAAAACAAAAACAGACAACATCAGCAGAGACAGAGACGCAAAAGGGAGGGATAGTGATCCCTGGAAACGAAGACACAAACACCGACAACCATGAACTGCAAAGACAGAGACAGACACTCTGTGCAGATATCTCAGATATGCTCACCTCCCTGCAGGGTCCACTCTGTGACCTTGGGGCTGTAGACTCCGAGGCCGGCGCTGTTAAACGCCGCCACATCAATCTCATAGTTTGTCCAGATGATGAGGTCCTCGAGGAGAATGCTGGTCACATCTGGGTTGGATAGGTTCCTGTACTGGTAGCCTACAGGCAAACCGGACAGGCAGTACCTGGAGGACAGAGAGGCACAGGGGAGGATTAACATATCCCCTTCTCACAGTCATTCAGCCGCCTGTTTACGCCCTGTCATTGCTTCTCCTCCTCACCGTGTCAGTGTTTCCTTACTGCATAGCACACTATCCTTTCTTTAATGCATAGCACACTATCCTTTCCTTTATGCATAGCACACTATCCTTTCCTTTATGCATAGCACACTATCCTTTCCTTAATGCATAGCGCACTATCCTTTCCTTAGTGCATAGCGCACTATCCTTTCCTTAATGCATAGCGCACTATCCTTTCCTTAATGCATAGCGCACTATCCTTTCCTTAATGCATAGCGCACTATCCTTTCCTTAGTGCATAGCGCACTATCCTTTCCTTAATGCATAGCGCACTATCCTTTCCTTAATGCATAGCGCACTATCCTTTCCTTAATGCATAGCGCACTATCCTTTCCTTAATGCATAGCGCACTATCCTTTCCTTAATGCATAGCGCACTATCCTTTCCTTAATGCATAGCGCACTATCCTTTCCTTAATGCATAGCGCACTATCCTTTCCTTAGTGCATAGCGCACTATCCTTTCCTTAATGCATAGCGCACTATCCTTTCCTTAATGCATAGCACACTATCCTTTCCTTAGTGCATAGCGCACTATCCTTTCCTTAATGCATAGCGCACTATCCTTTCCTTAATGCATAGCGCACTATCCTTTCCTTAATGCATAGCGCACTATCCTTTCCTTAATGCATAGCGCACTATCCTTTCCTTAATGCATAGCACACTATCCTTTCCTTAATGCATAGCGCACTATCCTTTCCTTAATGCATAGCGCGCTATCCTTTCATTTATGCATAGCACGCTATCCTTTCCTTAATGCATAGCGCACTATCCTTCCCTTAATGCATAGCACACTATCCTTTCCTTTATGCATAGCACACTATCCTTTCCTTAATGCATAGCGCACTATCCTTCCCTTAATGCATAGTGCACTATCCTTTCCTTAATGCATAGCGCACTATCCTTTCCTTAATGCAAAGCACACTATCCTTTCCTTAATGCATAGCACACTATCCTTTCCTTTATGCATAGCACACTATCCTTTCCTTAATGCATAGCACACTATCCTTTCCTTAATGCAAACCACACTATCCTTTCCTTAATGCATAGCACACTATCCTTTCCTTTATGCATAGCACACTATCCTTTCCTTTATGCATAGCACACTATCCTTTCTTTAATGCATAGCGCACTATCCTTTCCTTAATGCATAGCGCACTATCCTTTATGCATAGCACACTATCCTTTCTTTAATGCATAGCACACTATCCTTTCCTTTATGCATAGCACACTATCCTTTCCTTTATGCATAGCGCACTATCCTTTAATGCATAGCGCACTATCCTTTCCTTTATGCATAGCACACTATCCTTTCTTTAATGCATAGCACACTATCCTTTCCTTTATGCATAGCACACTATCCTTTCCTTTATGCATAGCACACTATCCTTTCTTTAATGCATAGCGCACTATCCTTTCCTTAATGCATAGCGCACTATCCTTTATGCATAGCACACTATCCTTTCTTTAATGCATAGCACACTATCCTTTCCTTTATGCATAGCACACTATCCTTTCTTTAATGCATAGCGCACTATCCTTTCCTTTATGCATAGCGCACTATCCTTTAATGCATAGCGCACTATCCTTTCCTTAATGCATAGCGCACTATCCTTTCCTTAATGCATAGCGCACTATCCTTTCCTTAATGCATAGCGCGCTATCCTTTCCTTTATGCATAGCACACTATCCTTTCCTTAATGCATAGCACACTATCCTTTCTTTAATGCATAGCGCACTATCCTTTCCTTTATGCATAGCGCACTATCCTTTAATGCATAGCGCACTATCCTTTCCTTAATGCATAGCGCACTATCCTTTCCTTAATGCATAGCGCACTATCCTTTCCTTAATGCATAGCGCGCTATCCTTTCCTTTATGCATAGCACACTATCCTTTCCTTAATGCATAGCACACTATCCTTTCCTTTATGCATAGCACACTATCATTCCTGTGCACCTGATCCACTGACCCCTTATATGCAGAAAGTGAAGGATAGCCTTAGTATTTAATAGCTTCCTGCACTACATTTCCCATGATGCTCAGTCAGCCTGTGAAATGGCCGAGCGTCAAAGCATTTTAGCTCGGATATATCTGGGGTGCCGAGGATGGCCATCACTGTCAGAAGGTCTGTCCATAAGCAACTGGTGCATGACTATTCTCAACCATCTGCCCATTAACCCTTTCTGATCCAAAGACCGTCACATCTCCTGATTCACACAATCTCCTATATCAGCGCCTAAATGCCCTTCTACCAACGTGCCTTCCATCTATTTCACCTCCATGTACTATTTCTGTAATTACATTACGCAGTCATTACCCATCAGCCCCTGCACTGGCTAATCCTGTGTCGCCCTATGAACCTTGTGTCTCCCTCTGTGCCGCTCTGACACTCCTCCTTCTTACGTGCGGAACGCATCTCCTCGCTAATCCAGACCTCCTCCTGCATTCACCTTCACTAATCCCACGTCCCCGCAGCTCGTCCTCCACAGCCCCCCGCGAGTCAAACGCTCCGATCGGCCAATATCACGGACCTCTGACTGGCACCCCCTTATTAATCCACTGCCCCCACTAATCCTTCTCCCTCCCCTCATTAACCCCTGTCCCTCTCTGCCCCCTCATTAACCCATCACTCTCTGCCCCCTCATTAATCTCTGTCCCTCTCTGCCTCCCCATTAACCTGCCCCTCTCTGCCTCCCCCATTAACCTGTCCCTCCCTGCCTCCCCCATTAACCTGTCCCTCTCTGCCCCCTCATTAACCAGTCCCTCCCTGCCTCCCCATTAACTCGTCCCTCTCTGCCTCCCCATTAACTCGTCCCTCTCTGCCTCCCCATTAACCCGTCCCTCTCTGCCCCCTTAATTAACCTCTGCCCCTCTCGGTTCCTCATTCATTAACCCATCCCTCTCTGCCCCCTCATTAACCTGTCACTCACTGCCTCCCCATTAACCCGTCCCTCTCTGCCTCCCCATTAACCCGTCCCTCTATGCCCCCTTCATTAACCCCTGCCCCTCTCGGTTCCTCATTCATTAACCCGTCCCTCTCTGCCCCCTCATTAACATGTTCCTCTCTGTTTCCTCCTCATCAACCCCGCCCCTCATTTATTAACCACTCCCTCTCTGCCCCCTCATCCTCACTAATCAAAAAAAACCTTCCTGCCGTATTTTGCCAATCTAATTCCCCCTCACTATCTACACATTGTCCTCTTTTCCCCTCACTGTCTCCTCATTGTCCTCTTTCCCCCTCACTATCTCCACATTGTCCTCTTCCCCCTCACTGTCTCGTGCATAGAAACATAGAAAAGTGTCGGCAGATAAGAACCTTTCGGCCCATCTAGTCGCCCAATTACATGGATACTTTACCTGGATTTATCTTTTGTTTAGGATAGCCTTATGCCTATCCCATGCCTGCTTAAATTCAATTACTGTTTCGGCCTCTACCACTTCTACTGGAAGACTGTTCCATGTATCCACCACCCTCTCAGTAAAATAATGCTTCCTGATGTTACTTTTAAACCTTTGCCCCTCTAATCTAAGACTATGTCCTCTTGTTTTGCTACTTTGTTTCCTTTTAAATATACTCCCTTCCTCTACCTTGTGGATTCCCTTTACGTATTTAAATGTTTCTATCATATCTCCTCTGTCTCGTCTTTTTTCCAAGCTGTACATGTTAAAATTAAACCTTTCCTGGTAACTTTTCTCCTTCAAGCCGTACACCATTTTAGTAGCCCTTCTGTGAACTCTCTCTAAGGCTAGGGTCAGACTGAGGCAGTGCGAACGCGCGTGCAGCCGCACATAATCACGGCCGTGCTAGCAGCAAATGACGGGCAATGACGGCCAATATACGAAGTACGGTCGCACAAAAGTCCGGCTGCGCAACGCAAGCGGCAAACAAACGCATTTTTTCGAGAACGTGAAACCACTAGTACTGACGTACAGAGTGCGCTGCGTCCGCTAGCGGTGTGTGTGCGTGATTGGGAGACGTCAGACGCTGCTAATGTCCGGCCAACATAACGTCCAGACGCAAAAAGTGTTTTATTGATGATCCGTACAAAATCACGGATGAAACTGCACATCGTATGACCGCTATTGCGTATTCCGTGAAAAAATACGTCCATTCGTTCGAACGCACTTTTTCACGGACAACGTGAAAAATGCGTTAGTCTGACCCTAGCCTAAGATGTCTAGATCCTTCTGGAGATACGGTCTCCAGTACTGCACACAGTACTCCAAGTGAGGTCTCACCAGTGCTCTGTACAGTGGCATGAGCACTTCCCTTTTCCTACTGCTAATACCTCTCCCTACACAACCAAGCATTCTGCCAGCATTTCCAAGCATTCTGCCAGCATTTCCTGCTGCTCTATTACATTGACTACTTACCCTTAGATCCTCTGCAATAATAACCCCTAAATCCCAACCCTCAGATGTATCAAATATTCTATATTCAGCCCTTGGGTTTTTACGTCCCAGGTGCATTATCTTGCACTTATCCACATTAAAACTCAATTGCCACAGCTCCCACCATTTTTTTAGTTTACCTAAATCATTTGTCATTTGTCTGATCCCTCCAGGAACGTCAACCCTGTTGCAAATCTTTGTGTCATCAGCAAAAAGACATACTTTTCCATAAATACCTTCTGCAATATCACTAATAAAAATATTAAATAGAATGGGTCCAAGTACTGACCCCTGAGGTACCCCACTGGTAACAAGACCTTGCGCCGAATAAACTCCATTTACCACAACCCTCTGTTGCCTGTCACTCAGCCACTGCCTAATCCAGTCAACAATATTGGAATCTAAACTCAAAGATTGCAATTTATTGATAAGCCTTTTATGCGGAACAGTATCAAAAGCCTTACTGAAATCTAAATAAGCAATGTCTACTGCACCACCTGTGTCTATTATTTTTGTTACCCAATCAAAAAAAATCAATAAGATTAGTTTGGCATGATCTCCCTGAGGTAAACCCATGTTGTTTCTGATCCTGTAATCTATGTGTTTTTAGATGTTCAACAATCCTTTCCTTTAACATGGTTTCCATTAATTTCCCCACTACTGACGTAAGACTAACTGGCCTATAGTTCCCCGATTCCTCCCTACTACCCTTCTTGTAAATGGGCACAACATTTGCTAATTTCCAGTCTTCTGGGACGACTCCCGTTAACAGATTTATTTGACCAATCCTTGTTAACGGTTTTGCTATTACATCACTGAGCTCTTTTAATAATTTAGGGTGGATCCCATCAGGCCCCATTGACTTATTTGTCTTTACTTTAGACAGCTGCTGTAGAACCTTCTCCTTTGTAAACTCATATGTAAATGTCTCTTTAGTGTTTCCTTTTCTTCTGCAAAGACTGAACAAAAATATTCATTGAGGCAGTCAGCGAGACTTTTATCCTCTTCTACATACCTTCCTTCCTTTGTTTTTAATCTAACTAATCCTTGTTTTACTTTTCTTTTCTCGTTTATGTATCTAAAAAAATGTTTTGTCCCCCTTTTTTACTGACTGAGCTATTTTCTCTTCTGCATGTGCTTTGGAAGCTCTTATAAATTGCTTTGCCTCTTTCTGCCTAATCTTATAGGTTTGCCTATCTTCTTCACTCTGAGTTGTTTTATAATTATTGAATGCTGTCTTTTTGTTCTTCACTATTTTGGCCACTTCTGCAGAGACCACAGTGGTTTCTTCCCTTTTTTGTTTTTGCTAACAAGTCGAATGCAATTGCCTGTGACCTTCAATAATGCTTCCTTTAAATAATCCCATTTCTCCTGGACTCCCTTTAAACTCCTCCAGTCTGATAATGACTCCTTCACACAAAATCCCATTTTAGAAAAATCTGTTTTTTTTAAAGTCTAAAACTTTTGTTTTTGTGTGGTGCGGCTCCATCCCTGTTCTTATATTAAACCATACTGACTGGTGATCACTAGATCCCAAATTTTCACCTACAACAACGTCCGATACCAAACCTCCATTTGTGAGTATTAAATCCAATATGGCCTCTTTACGGGTCGGCTCCTCAACTACTTGTGATAGAGATAATCCCAGTAGGGAGTTTAGAATATTTGTACTCCTGGTGCACCCAGCTGTTTTGGTTTTCCAGTTCACATCAGGAAGATTAAAGTCCCCCATGATAATAACTTCCCCCTTCATTGCCATTTTGGCTATTTCCTCAACCAGCAGATTATCTAGCTCTTCTACTCGTCCAGGGGGTCTATAGATCACACCTACACGAGCTACTGTATGATTGCCAATGTTAGCGTAACCCAAACTGACTCTATGTTCACCTCGCTCACTTTTATTTGGTTCGTTTTTATGTTGTTTTTCACATACAGGGCCACTCCTCCTTTCCTACCTTCTCTGTCTTTTCTATATAAAGAGTACCCCGGTATTGTTAGGTCCCAGTGCAGCGTCCTGTCCACCTGATGCTCCTCCTTGTCACATATTAAGGAGTAAATCTTATCCGACCCTTGTGTTAATTCGTCCCTTAAGCCTCCTGGAGGGAATCTTCTCCTTCATTAACCCAATATCTCGTTAGCGCCGCCGCTCGCACCCCCCGCCCCCCCTTCTCTCGCAGGTCCCTCTCCCTCCTAATTATTGCTGGCTGTCTTTATAATCCCGTCTCTCCTTTCACTAATCCTGTCTCCAGCCGCAATCCCTTTGTCTCCGGCTAATCCTCTGCACACATTGTATCATTTATACGCCTGGCACACGCCTGGCACGACACAAACAATGTGAAAGCAGTGGCACGGCTCTCCGATTAAGATGAGATGATATAATGGAGATCATGTGCGCCTGTACTATGGAGTCCGCCCCGCGCCCAATGACTCGGTCCCCTTCATACCGCGTGTTTTTTCGTTCCTCACCTGATGACGTAGCCTTTCAGGATACCGTTTTGTTGGTTTTGGGGGGGTGGATGCCACTGAAGCTGGATGGACTGGTTGGTGCGCCCGCTGGCCATGACGTTCTGTGGGGGGGCGCTGGGAGGCTCCTCGGGGAGGGACACCCTGCAGACAGTAAGGTTACAGGATGATCAGACATAAGGATTTTGGGATTAGACACAAACGACACTTGGTTCACAAAAGAGATATTGAATTTAAAAACATTAAGCCCCCTCGAGCTGTTTCAGCCGCCCGAGCGCCATCCCAAGAGCGCGTCTCCGGTGCTTTATTACAGCAAATCACAGAACACCTGCGTGTCATCCCACAAGGGTGACATCCCGCCAGCGCGACATCCCGCCAGCGCGACATCCCTCCAGCGCGACATCCCGCCAGCGCGACATCCCGCCAGCGCGACATCCCGCCAGCGTGACATCCCTCCAGCGTGACATCCTGCCAGCGGGACATCCCGCCAGCGTGACATCCCTCCAGCGTGACATCCTGCCAGCGGGACATCCCACCAGTGCGACACTCCTCCAGCGTGACATCCCTCCAGCGTGACATCATGCCAGCGTGACATCCCACCAGGGTGACATTCCACCAGCGCAACATCCCTCCAGCGCGACATCCCACCAGCGTGACATCCCGCCAGCGTGACATTCCGCCAGGATGACATCCTTCCAGTGTGACATCCCGCCAGTGAGACCTCTCGACATTCCTCCAGGTGTCATCCCTCCAGCGTGACATCCCGCCAGTGACATTTCTCCAGTGTGACATCCCGCAAGTTACCAGACCATGTTAAAAACACCAGGATAGGTTTAAAAGTTCAGAGGAACAGGTGGAGCGTCCCGCCGCGTCTGACATGCTTTACATATAATAATGTGATACAAGACATTCCTTTATGTTTCACGCACACCTTACACACAGCCTGACGGGTTTACGGGATTTTAATTGTTTTGTCTGCGTCACACGATGTCAGAGGAGGGTTTACACGTTGTGTCGTGCCGGTGCTCAGAATGTTTGCAGATGTTGGATTTTTGGACGTGGGATACAAGGAGCCGGCACCGAGGACACCAGCAATTTGTTTCACACATTCCGGCGGCCACAGATAAATCCATGGATTCGGTGTCTGCATGGCACGGAAAGGGTTAATCCGGCAGCTGGTAGACTCAGGGATTGATGTTGTGTATTTTAATGAATGCATGTGCTACCTCCCGGAATGACAGGCTCCGGAGCCGGCGATCCCGGATAATCCACCGAGGGAAAGCTTCACAGTTACCGAATCCTTTACCCGGCATGAAAGGAGGAGATAAAGCGGCAGGCTCTGGTGGAGAGGTAACCCAGCTTCAAAGTGCCTGTGTTCATCAGAAAGCGTCGCTCGCAGGTTTGCATCGAGACGTGTAAGATGCATCTGGTGAAACGTGTCGAACAATGGCTCCCCTTGAAAATGTATCCCCCCATGACATGTCCCGGGAACCAAAAGAAACCTCTCCGCCTGCCTCCCCTGATAAAGCATTCAGAAATCCTCGCTACGGATTCGCTGCGTCTAGGTGATCTGCTGTGATTCCCCCCCCGCTGGGGAGAGAGATCCCAGGATGCAGAGTGTACACACGGGGCGCTGGGTCTTACCGCTGTGTGTCCTTGCTGAGTTGCCCCTTCCCCACATCGTTCGCGGCGCAGAGGCGGAACTGGTAGGAACGCGCCGGGGTGAGACTCCTCACAACCAGGGAGGTGAGGTCTGGGTCCACACTGGCGAAGAGGATGGTCCAGGGGGCATCTGGGGAGAAACAGAGAGAGTCCATTAACTTCAGCCCATAATCACCCCCTGCAATAAGCCCCTCCCTCTGCACCCCACGGGCATAAAAGGGGTCATCGAGCCTATGATTCTTTTCATTGTCTTCTTCTCTCATGATCCCGTCCAACTTCACGTCTTGACCAAGCTTCGGTGGCTCTAGAGCAGTGATGGCGAACCTTGGTACCACACATGCTTTGAAACTACGTGTCCCATGATGCTCCGCCAGTCTTAAGGCTGGAACATGTAGTTCAGAAACGCCTGGGGTGCCAAGGTCTACTTTCACAGCTCCAGAGCCAGCAAGGACTTAGGCCAAGCTCAATGCAAGCCCCCCCCCCAGCTAGAACATGGAGCTAACGTAATAAATTGAATTAAGGGGGTAACGAGGCTCCCGTTAAACACAGAGTATGAATGCCGGGATGTATCTGCACAAATTCCAGGCACCAGTGGGCGCGAGGCCCTAGGCGGCCGCCTATTGTTCCTGATCCTAGGGCGTTCTCGGCTTTTTCTCGCACATCTCCTTCCTTTTTTCTCCCGTCCAGTTCCTGCCGTTCCACATGTTTACACTGGGTGTCCCAGCTCCTATAATTAAACACCCCCCATGTCCTCACCCTTATTATCTCCAAACTTCCAACCCTGTGCAGGTCATCCCGTCACATCACCGCAATCCCTGACCTCTGAACCCATGGCCGGCAGATAATATACGGCTCGATGCGGAGCCAGGTTTACAGCGATCCATTCCCCAAAACCTCGATACGTCAAAGCTTGGAGAAACCGAACGAGCGTAACGAGCAGCGGCCGCTCAGCAATCCAGCCTGTCCAGGATAGAAGTCACAAAACGCCACAAAAAACAGATCTGCGTGTCGATAAAAGCCAACATGAAGCGTGACGCAACGTCACGAGGGTCACCAGACCCATAATAAACAGACCGCATGTGCCGCCCCTGTATGACCAGCCCGGGGCTCTGTGTACAGGGGGTGGACGGGGCTCACGAGCAGCATGATGGCTTTATTTATTAATTTCTCATTAGGCCGTTATTGGATCATTGATCGTTAAGATTCCTGATATGACATATTACAGGCAGGGGGCGCCCTCATTGCCACTGTGCCCTGATCATCCAGCAGGGGGCGCTAGAGTGACACATGTAGGAGTCTTGTTCTGCTCTCTCCTGTCACTCAAGCCTCGGGGTGGAGGGATCTCAGGTTACTTTGTTGCAATGTTAATGGAGTCCCCGTTTCTCCCGGGTAAACGTGTCTTGTGAAGCCCTTGACAAAGGCAGTTTTTACGGCTGAAACGTTGTCTTAGCGGAATCCACCAAGTAACCTGCGTGCCTGGGCTCACGCGCTGGAATACACAGCGTTGGGCCGGGACGGAGTCCCCGAGCACCGTTTTACACCACGTATCTATCTGTACCAGTTTTCTAGGTTTCCATTCAATGGATCTCATACTCCGGCACACCCAGATGTTGCCAAACTCCCATGATTCCCTGGCCATGCATTGAATGCAAAGATTTGTGGGCCGTTTACATCTAGGGGTCCCGAGTCCCCAATCTGTGCCGAAGACCTGATTGACAGGTTTAGCCAGAACAATGTACAGAAGGCCATTACCACCAATCCGAAGAGTATACAGAGATAATCCCCAGATAAAAGAGACAGGAATAAATCCAAAAAACAAAACGAGACGAAGCAGAGAACATATAAAGGGGTTAACACATAGAAACGTGATTAAAGTGCATAACCGCATACACAAAGCAGTGTAAGAGCCCCCCATCGCTGTATGCCCGCTCCGGGGCTGCTCCGGGTACACGAGGCACTAGGTTTCTGGCCTTAGTCAATGGGCAGCCCCCCCATACCCACAGACCCCCCTCGCGTGCGATGATAATTAACCTTGGCAAACGATTAAACCATTATTCCGCCAGCGTAACACTGAATCAACAAGTGGTTTGCGCGCACACGAACATCCCGCAGCAGAATGATTCCTATTACTCATCCGTCAAACCCGGCCGAGCGGATCCCGGGAAAAATGATTTATGCAGTGATATTAAGTCTGCGGGTCCAGGCCCGAATCCTCCGACACCAGATCCTCTCAGCCGGTGCGGACTCCTACTCTCACCATGCGCGGCTTTCTGGCACAGCGCTGCCTCCTGCCGTCACCTCGCCGATTGGCAGGGGGCATTTCAATGACACGCGGGGAAGAGAATAAATGAAAAAATGATGTTGTCTGCCGCGACACGCAGACGTACGGAGCAAGATAAATGAGGTCTACGGTGTATGGAAATCAGAGAGGGGCTGCTCTGGGGCTTTGCTCCTTTGGGGTGTTAGATGGGATATAAGATCTGCATATGATATGCGCAGGCAGGCGAAAGATGCTAAATCTCTCTGAAGGAGCTTCATAAATATGGAATACAGCTCACAAGCCAGAGACGCCGCCAAAGAACACGGCCGGGTTAACCCCCGCGAGGCCAAGGAACGCACCGCCCGCCTCTCTGGCTGCTAAAGAGTTAAAAAGAAATAAAAAGGCGTTTTAGTGTCGCCCGAAACCGCCGCGTTAATTAACCATATACATCCTATAAAAGGCCGCGTCTCCGAACGGTGACGGCTTGATGTACAAAGGGCCGGACTTATCAAGGAGAAACAGCAGCAAAATGGTAATATAATCTGATGGTTTCCATGGCGACTGCTTCCGATTTAGCACTCTGACCCACAATTGCTCCAGTTTCCTGGCGTCGGTGAGTGTGGTTGGTGGTGTTGGAGCATGTTGCGGCAGGCGGGCTGGCTTGGCATGTAAAGGGTTAGTGTCATGATCTGCTTTGCTATTCCGCTGTGTGTCTTGATGCTAAGCCATCTATCTGCAGGACGTGCTTATCTGCACGATACAATGTTACCGGCCGCCGCCGCTGCCGCGTTCATACCAAATAAGTTTGTGCGCCATAAAAATGGGAAAATTCAATTTACAGGGAAAATAAAGCGAAGGGGGACGTGCAGGGGAGGAGGGGGGTCCATTAAAAGGGACGGGGATCAACATAGCTTTCATTTCAGTTTAACCCTTTATTGGTCTGTGCACCCACAAACGGCAAGGGGGTTTCATTTAAACACATAAGGAAAGGACAGAGAGAGGCGGCTCCTGCTCTCCCCATGCATCCATATATACACAGAGTCATACTGTATCTGCTCTCCCCATCCATAAATACTCAAGTCATACTGTATCTGCTCTCCCCATCCATAAATACTCAAGTCATACTGTATCTCCTCTCCCCATACATCCATATATACACGAGTCATACTGTATCTGCTCTCCCCATCCATCCATATATACTCAAGTCATACTGTATCTGCTCTCCCCATCCATAAATACTCAAGTCATACTGTATCTCCTCTCCCCATACATCCATATATACACGAGTCATACTGTATCTGCTCTCCTCATCCATCCATATATACACGAGTCATACTGTATCTGCTCTCCCCCATCCATCCATATATACTCAAGTCATACTGTATCTGCTCTCCTCATCCATCCATATATACACGAGTCATACTGTATCTGCTCTCCCCCATCCATCCATATGTACGCGAGTCATACTGTAATTGCTCTCCCCCATTCATCCATATATACATGAGTCATACTGTATCTGCTCTCCCCCATCCATATGTACACAAGTCATACTGTATCTGCTCTCCCCCATTCATCCATATATACACGAGTCATACTGTATCTGCTCTCCCCATCCATCCATATATACACAAGTCATACTGTATCTGCTCTCCCAATCCATCCATATATACACACAGTCATACTGTATCTGCTCTCCCCATCCATCCACATATACACGCCAAGTCATAATGTATCTGCTCTCCCCCATCCATCCATATACACACGAGTCATACTGTGTATGCTCTCCCCATCCATCCACATATACACACGAGTCATACTGTATCTGCTCTCCCCATCCATCCACATATACACACAGAATAATACTGTACCCCATAAATACACTAACTGTTACATTATTAAATAAGCTGGCGCTTTATAAAGAATAATAATAAATAATAAGTAAACTAATAGCATTTCTATTAAACCACCAGTAGATGGCAGCAGAGTGAAAAGCTTGAATGATGAGTACGTGTTCATGCAAGATGTTTCCCTTAGCAGGGAGGAACCAAAAGAGCAGAGCTTCCGTTTCTGGTAGGAACCAAATATCAAAGTGCATATCCTACCAGAACTGAAGTCATGCTTTATGTGTTGCAGGTAAGAGGGAGCATATCCAGGGTTATAAACAGGGCAAAAGTGATTAAATTCACATCCCTGTAGTTAGAAAAGGCTGTTGCTACTGTTGAGAATTATATAAGACACTATACAGATGTCAGTGGGTTGTGCTGATGTGTTACCACCAGCATACAGGAAATGTGATGACTATAAGATCTCATGTTATACTGTATTGATTATATTGCACCATTAGCCTACTATAATGTAGATTGAGTAATCATATATCTGTACATGTTTAATTGTTTATTATTTTCTATAAGAACGTTAGTCCTGCATAGGTGAATGTTACTGTATATATCTAAATTTGTATTAATGTAGAAGGAACAAATATGAAGTGCAAATCCTACCAGAACAGAAGTCATGCTTTGTGTGTCATTGCAGAAAATGTTTAAATAAAAACACTTCTGGTTTCACCCAGCCCGCTCCCTTCGCACATTGGAATTATTGACCATACTTTCAGCATATGTGCAACATATCTGCTCTCCCCCACCCATCCATATATACACACAGAGTCATACTGTATCTGCTCTCCCCCATCCATCCACATATACACAGAGTCATATTGTATCTGCTCTCCCCCATCCATCCATATATACACAGTCATACTGTATCTGCACTCCCCATACATCCATATATACACAGACATACTGTATCTGCTCTATCCATATGTACACAGAGTCCTACTGTATCTGCTCTCCACTATCCATATATACACAGAGTCATACTGTATCTGCTCTCCCATCCATATATTCAGAGTCACACTATATCTGCTCTCCCCATCCATCCATATATACAGAGTCATAATGTATCTGCTCTCCATCCATATATACACACAGTCACACTGTATCTGCTCTCCCTCATCCATATGTGCACAGTCATACTGTATCTGCTCTCCCCATCCATATATACAGAGTCATACTGTATCTGCTCTCCCCCATCCATCCACATGTACACACTGAGTCATATTGTATCTGCTCTCCCCCATCCATCCATATACAGTGGCAAGAAAAAGTATGTGAACCCTTTGGTATTACGTGGAGTTTTGCATGAATTGGTCATAAAATGTGCTCTGATCTTCATCTAAGTCACAACGATTTGAAAAACACAGTCTGCTTAAAATAATACAACACAAACATTATATGTTTTCATGTTTTTATTGAACATAACATGTAAACATTCACAGTGCAGGGTGAAAAAAGTAAGTGAACCCCTAGCCTAATGACTTCTCCAAGAGCTAATTGGAGCCAGGAGTGAGCCAACCTTGAGTCCAATCAGTGTGATATTATTGGATGTGTTGCTGAAAGCTGTCCTGCCCTTTAAAAAAAAACACCAGTTTTGGGTTTACTGGTTTCGAGAAGCACTGCCTGATGTGAACCATGCCTCGCAGAAAAGAGCTCTCAGAAGACCTACGATCAAGAATTGTTGACTTGCATGAAGCTGGAAAGGGTTACAAAAGTATCTCCAAAAGCCTCGATGTTCATGTGTCCACGGTAAGACAGACTGTCTACAAATGGAGAAAGTTCAGCATTGTTGCTACTCTCCCTAGGTGTGGTCGTTCTGTAAAGATGACTGCAAGAGCACAGCGCAGAATGCTTAATGAGGTAAAGAAGAATCCTAGAGTGTCAACTAAAGACTTACAGAAATCTCTGGCACATGCTAACATTTTTGTTGACATATCTACAATAAGGAAAACATTAAACAAGAATGGAGTACATGGGAGGACACCACGGAGGAAGCCATTGCTGTCCAAAAAGAATATTGCAGCACGTTTGAAGTTTGCAAAAGAGCACCTGGATGTTCCACAGCACTACTGGCAAAATATTCTGTGGACAGATGAAACCAAAATTGAGTTGTTTGGAAAAAACACACAACACTATCAGGGTTATTCAAAGAGATTTCAAAAGTCACCGCACGTTCGGTGACTTTTCGTTCTCTACAATTCGGTTGCTTTTGCCGATCCCATTTCGGTGACCCTGTGGTGTATTCAGCAAACACCACAGGGTCCCCGAATCGCAGGGAAAAGCTACCGCAAACGCAACAAAAACGAACCGCAAAACCCAGCGAATGCACGCCAAAAACCCTCAAAAACATCTGGATTAACCTGCCGAAAACCACGGAAAAACCCGAGCAGGAGGCAATCACCCGCAGCGAAGCCGCCGGAAAAAGCCGAGACCGCAGAGTGAAGTGAATAAATTAGGAAAACAGTTTGTATGAATGTTTGAAAAGTGAAACACTGTTTGCAAAGAAACTACTGAGCGAAAATGTCTGAAATTTACATATAAAATCCAAGGCATGATAATAAAGAGGGCTGTTACAGAAAAAAAATAATCAGAAAAAGTGCTTAAAATATCCTAAAAAAAAATCTAGAAATAAAGAGACTCTTTACTGCAGAATTTTATAATGAACGGTTTATTAGATATTGAATTAAAACAGGAATATTTTTAACATTGAAGCCTATGGGATTCTCCTGAATAAATTTGCCGAATTAAACCACCGAATGGCAGGGCATTAGGGGAACCTTTCACTGCTGGTTTGTGTTCTCTGAATAGACGAAGCAGTGCTTTTTCATGGGGTTTTCACTGCCCTCGAACAGGCACTGTATGTTCAGGCAATTCGCCAGGATTTGGCGAATTGCCTGCTCTCTGGATAGCCGAATGGCCAAGAAAGGTAACCGAACGCTGAATTTCAGCATTCGGTTACCTTTCTCAAGCAATTCGGATCTCTTTGAATAACCCTGTATGTGTGGAGAAAAAAAGACACAGCACACCAACATCAAAACCTCATCCCCACTGTAAAACATGGCGGAGGGAGCATCATGGTTTGGGGCTGCTTTGCTGCCTCAGGGCCTGGACGGATTGTTGTCATTGATGGAAAAATGAATTCCAGAGTTTATCAAGACATTTTGCAGGAAAACGTAAGACCATCTGTCCACCAACTGAAGCTCCGCAGAGGATGGGTGATGCAACAGGACAATGACCCAAAGCATACAAGTAATTCAACAAAAGAATGGCTTCAACAAAACAAAATACGCCTTCTGGAGTGGCCCAGTCAGAGTCCTGACCTCAACTGGATTGAAATGCTGTGGCATGACCTTAAGAGAGCGATTCACACCAGACATCCCAAGAATATTGCTACACTGAAACCGTTTTGTGAAGAGGAGTGATCCAAAATTACTCCAGATCGTTGTGCAGGTCTGATCTGCAACTACAGGAAACGTTTGGTAGAGGTTATTGCTGCCAAAGGAGGGTCAACCAGTTACTAAGTCCAAAAGTTCACATACTTTTTCCACCCTGCACTGTGAATGTTTACATGTTATGTTCAATAAAAACATGAAAACATATAATGTTTGTGTTGTATTATTTTAAGCAGACTGTGTTTTTCAAGTTGTTGTGACTTAGATGAAGATCAGAGCACATTTTATGACCAATTCATGCAAAACTCCACGTAATCCCAAAGGGTTCACATACATAGAGTCATACATAATCTGCTCTCCCCCATCCATATGTACACAGAGTCATATTGTACCTGCTCTCCGCCATCCATATATACAGAGTTATACTGTACCTGCTCTCCCCATCCATTCATATATACAGAGTCATAATGTATCTGCTCTCCATCCATATATAGACAGTCACACTGTATCTGTTCTCTCCATCCATAGTCATACTGTATCTGCTCTCCCCATCCATATATACAGAGTCATACTGTATCTGCTCTCCCCATCCATATATACAGAGTCATACTGTATCTGCTCTCCCCATCCATATATACAGAGTCATACTGTATCTGCTCTCCCCATCCATATATACAGAGTCATACAGTATCTGATCTCCCCAACCATATATACACAGTTATGCTGTATTTGCTTTTAATATGTGATAAAGTTCTCACCGCGAGTCTGTCCACATTAGATACATATCTCATGTTAACCGATTAAACAAACATTTATAGAATGTACATGTAGATGTTTTGCAACTGTATTTCCCATGAGTCTCTGCCAAAGTAATGACAGCCTGAGCATCACAGGAGATGTAGTTCCATAATATCTGTAGAAACACTGTGACCCCTGCAGCAAACGCGTAGGCACAATGTGTGTCAGCTCCGTCCTGCTGCAAAACCTCATCTTTATTGTTTACAAGAGAAAAGAATCGTTAAAAAAGACTTTTACAAACGAAGCACAAGTTACTCTGTGGCTGGAATGCACACAAATCCAAAAAGGAGCATCAGTTTTTTAGCTAGGGTCAAAGATTAGGGTCAGGTTACCATGTGAGTTTATTTTAGGGTCAGATATTAGGGTCAGGTTACCATGTGAGTTTCTTTTAGGGTCAGGTTACCATGTGAGTTTCTTTTAGGGTCAGAGATTAGGGTCAGGTTACCATGTGAGTTTATTTTAGGGTTAGAGATTAGGGTCAGGTTACCATGTGAGTTTCTTTTAGGGTCAGAGATTAGGGTCAGGTTACCATGTGAGTTTCTTTTAGGGTCAGAGATTAGGGTCAGGTTAACGTGTGAGTTTATTTTAGGGTCAGAGATTAGGGTCAGATTACCATGTGAGTTTATTTTAGGGTCAGAGATTAGGGTCAGGTTAACGTGTGAGTTTCTTTTAGGGTCAGAGATTAGGGTCAGGTTACCATGTGAGATTCTTTTAGGGTCAGGTTACCATGTGCGTTTATTTTATGGTTAGAGATTAGGGTGAGGTTACCATGTGAGTTTCTTTTAGGGTCAGAGATTAGGGTCAGGTTACCATGTGAGTTTCTTTTAGGGTCAGAGATTAGGGTCAGGTTACCATGTGAGTTTATTTTATGGTTAGAGATTAGGGTCAGGTTACTATGTGAGTTTCTTTTAGGGTCAGAGATTAGGGTCAGGTTACCATGTGAGTTTATTTTAGGGTTAGAGATTAGGGTCAGGTTACCATGTGAGTTTCTTTTAGGGTCAGAGATTAGGGTCAGGTTACCATGTGAGTTTATTTTAGGGTTAGAGATTAGGGTCAGGTTACCATGTGAGTTTCTTTTAGGGTCAGAGATTAGGGTCAGGTTAACGTGTGAGTTTCTTTTAGGGTCAAAGATTAGGGTCAGGTTACCATGTGAGTTTATTTTAGGGTCAGATATTAGGGTCAGGTTACCATGTGAGTTTCTTTTAGGGTCAGGTTACCATGTGAGTTTCTTTTAGGGTCAGAGATTAGGGTCAGGTTACCATGTGAGTTTATTTTAGGGTCAGAGATTAGGGTCAGATTACCATGTGAGTTTCTTTTAGCGTGTGAGTTTCTTTTAGGGTCAGAGATTAGGGTCAGGTTACCATGTGAGATTCTTTTAGGGTCAGGTTACCATGTGCGTTTATTTTATGGTTAGAGATTAGGGTGAGGTTACCATGTGAGTTTCTTTTAGGGTCAGAGATTAGGGTCAGGTTACCATGTGAGTTTCTTTTAGGGTCAGAGATTAGGGTCAGGTTACCATGTGAGTTTATTTTAGGGTTAGAGATTAGGGTCAGGTTACCATGTGAGTTTCTTTTAGGGTCAGAGATTAGGGTCAGGTTAACGTGTGAGTTTCTTTTAGGGTCAGAGATTAGGGTCAGGTTAACGTGTGAGTTTCTTCTAGGGTCAGAGATTAGGGTCAGGTTACCATGTGGGTTTCTTTTAGGGTCAGAGATTAGGGTCAGGTTACCATGTGAGTTTCTTTTAGGGTTAGAGATTAGGGTCAGGTTACCATGTGAGTTTCTTTTAGGGTTAGAGATTAGGGTCAGGTTACTATGTGAGTTTCTTTTAGGGTTAGAGATTAGGGTCAGGTTACCTTGTGAGTTTCTTTTAGGGTCAGGTTACCATGTGAGTTTATTTTATGGTTAGAGATTAGGGTGAGGTTACCATGTGAGTTTCTTTTAGGGTCAGAGATTAGGGTCAGGTTACCATGTGAGTTTAGATTAGGGTCAGGTTACCATGTGAGTTTATTTTAGGGTCAGAGATTAGGGTCAGGTTACCATGTGAGTTTCTTTTATGGTCAGAGATTAGGGTCAGGTTACCATGTGAGTTTCTTTTAGGGTCAGAGATTAGGGTCAGGTTACCATGTGAGATTCTTTTAGGGTCAGATTAGGGTCAGGTTACCATGGGAGTTTCTTTTAGGGTCAGAGATTAGGGTCAGGTTACCATGTGAGATTCTTTTAGGGTCAGAGATTAGGGTCAGGTTACCATGTGAGTTTCTTTTAGGGTTAGAGATTAGGGTCAGGTTACCATGTGAGTTTCTTTTAGGGTCAGAGATTAGGGTCAGGTTACCATGTGAGATTATTTTAGGGTCAGAGATTAGGGTCAGGTTACCATGTGAGTTTCTTTAGCGGTCAGGTTACCATGTGGGTTTCTTTTAGGGTCAGAGATTAGGGTCAGGTTACCATGTGAGTTTCTTTTAGGGTCAGGTACCATGTGAGTTTATTTTAGGGTCAGATATTAGGGTCCGGTTACCATGTGAGTTTCATTTAGGGTTATAGATTAGGGTCAGGTTACCATGTGAGTTCTTTTAGGGTCAGAGATTAGGGTCAGGTTACCATGTGAGTTTCTTTTAGGGTCAGAGATTAGGGTCAGGTTACCATGTGAGTTTCTTTTAGGGTCAGAGATGGGTCAGGTTACCATGTGAGTTTCTTTTAGGGTCAGAGATTAGGGTCAGGTTACCTTGTGAGTTTCTTTTAGGGTCAGAGATTAGGGTCAGGTTACCATGTGAGTTTCTTTTAGGGTTAGAGATTAGGGTCAGGTTACCATGTGAGTTCTTTTAGGGTCAGAGATTAGGGTCAGGTTACCATGTGAGATTATTTTAGGGTCAGAGATTAGGGTCAAGTTACCATGTGAGATTCTTTTAGGGTCAGAGATTAGGGTCAGGTTACCATGTGAGTTTCTTTTAGGGTCAGGATTAGGGTCAGGTTACCATGTGAGATTCTTTTAGGGTCAGAGATTAGGGTCAGTTACATGTGAGTTTCTTTTAGGGTCAGAGATTAGGGTCAGGTTACCATGTGAGATTCTTTTAGGGTCAGAGATTAGGGTCAGGTTACCATGTGAGATTCTTTTAGGGTTAGAGATTAGGGTCAGGTTACTATGTGAGTTTCTTTTAGGGTTAGAGATTAGGGTCAGGTTACCATGTGAGTTTCTTTTTAGGGTCAGGTTACCATGTGAGTTTCTTTTAGGGTCAGGTTTACCATCAAGTTTCCTTTTAGGGTCAGGTTACCATGTGAGTTTTTTAGGGTCAGAGATTAGGGTCAGGTTACCATGTGAGTTCTTTTAGGGTCAGGTTACCATGTGAGTTTCTTTTAGGTCAGGTTACCATGTGAGTTTCTTTTAGGGTCAGGTTACCATGCAAGTTTCTTTTAGGGTCAGGTTACCATGTGAGTTTCTTTTAGGGTCAGAGATTAGGGTCAGGTTAACGTGTGAGAATATTTTAGGGTCAGAGATTAGGGTCAGGTTACCATGTGAGTTCTTTTAGGGTCAGGTTACATGTGAGTTCTTTTAGGGTTAGAGATTAGGGTCAGGTTACCATGTGAGATTCTTTTAGGGTTAGAGATTAGGGTCAGGTTACTATGTGAGTTTCTTTTAGGGTTAGAGATGGGTCAGGTTACCATGTGAGTTTATTTTAGGGTCAGATATTAGGGTCCGGTTACCATGTGAGTTTCATTTAGGGTTATAGATTAGGGTCAGGTTACCATGTGAGATTCTTTTAGGGTTAGAGATTAGGGTCAGGTTACTATGTGAGTTTCTTTTAGGGTTAGAGATTAGGGTCAGGTTACCATGTGAGTTTCTTTTAGGGTCAGGTTACCATGTGAGTTTCTTTTACGGTCAGAGATTAGGGTCAGGTTACCATGTGAGATTATTTTAGGGTCAGAGATTAGGGTCAGGTTACCATGTGAGTTTCTTTTAGGGTCAGGTTACCATGTGGGTTTCTTTTAGGGTCAGAGATTAGGGTCAGGTTACCATGTGAGTTTCTTTTAGGGTCAGGTTACCATGTGAGTTTATTTTAGGGTCAGATATTAGGGTCCGGTTACCATGTGAGTTTCATTTAGGGTTATAGATTAGGGTCAGGTTACCATGTGAGATTCTTTTAGGGTTAGAGATTAGGGTCAGGATACCATGTGAGATTCTTTTAGGGTCAGAGATTAGGGTCAGGTTACCATGTGAGTTTCTTTGGGTTAGAGATTAGGGTTGAGGTTACCTTGTGAGTTTTTTTAGGGTCAGGTTACCATGTGAGTTTCTTTTATGGTTAGAGATTAGGGTGAGGTTAATGTGAGATTCCTTTAGGGTCAGAGATAGTATCAAGTTACATGTGAGATTCTTTTAGGGTCAGAGATTAGGGTCAGGTTACCATGTGAGTTTATTTTAGGGTCAGAGATTAGGGTCAGGTTACCATGTGAGATTCTTTTAGGGTCAGAGATTAGGGTCAGGTTACCATGTGAGTTTCTTTTAGGGTCAGAGATTAGGGTCAGGTTACTATGTGAGTTTTTTTTAGGTTAGAGATTAGGGTCAGGTTACATGTGAGTTTCTTTTAGGGTCAGGTTACCATGTGAGTTTCTTTTAGGGTCAGGTTACCATGTGAGTTTCTTTTTAGGGTCAGTTACCAATGCAAGTTTCTTTTAGGGTCAGGTTACCATGTGAGTTTCTTTTAGGGTCAGAGATTGGGTCAGGTTACCATGTGAGTTTCTTTTAGGTCAGGTTACATGTGAGTTTCCTTTTAGGGTCAGGTTACCATGTGAGTTTCTTTTAGGGTCAGAGATTAGGGTCAGGTTAACGTGTGAGAATATTTTAGGGTCAGAGATTAGGGTCAGGTTACCATGTGAGTTTCTTTTAGGGTCAGGTTACCATGTGAGTTTCTTTTAGGGTCAGAGATTAGGGTCAGGTTAACGTGTGAGAATATTTTAGGGTCAGATATTAGGGTCCGGTTACCATGTGAGTTTCTTTTAGGGTTATAGATTAGGGTCAGGTTACCATGTGAGATTCTTTTAGGGTTAGAGATTAGGGTCAGGTTACTATGTGAGTTTCTTTTAGGGTTAGAGATTAGGGTCAGGTTACCATGTGAGTTTCTTTTAGGGTTAGAGATGGGTCAGGTTACTATGTGAGATTCTTTTAGGGTCAGAGATTAGGGTGAGGTTACCTTGTGAGTTTCTTTTAGGGTCAGAGATTAGGGTCAAGTTACCATGTGAGATTATTTTAGGGTCAGAGATTAGGGTCAGGTTACCATGTGAGTTTCTTTTAGGGTCAGAGATTAGGGTCAGGTTACCATGTGAGATTCTTTTAGGGTTAGAGATTAGGGTGAGGTTACCTTGTGAGTTTATTTTAGGGTTAGAGATTAGGGTGAGGTTACCTTGTGAGTTTCTTTTAGGGTCAGAGATTAGGGTCAAGTTACCATGTGAGATTATTTTAGGGTCAGAGATTAGGGTCAAGTTACCATGTGAGATTCTTTTAGGGTCAGAGATTAGGGTCAGGTTACCATGTGAGTTTCTTTTAGGGTCAGAGATTAGGGTCAGGTTACCATGTGAGATTCTTTTAGGGTCAGAGATTAGGGTCAGGTTACATGTGAGTTTCTTTTAGGGTCAGAGATTAGGGTCAGGTTACCATGTGAGATTCTTTTAGGGTCAGAGATTAGGGTCAGGTTACCATGTGAGATTCTTTTAGGGTTAGAGATTAGGGTCAGGTTACTATGTGAGTTTCTTTTAGGGTTAGAGATTAGGGTCAGGTTACCATGTGAGTTTCTTTTAGGGTCAGGTTACCATGTGAGTTTCTTTTAGGGTCAGGTTACCATGCAAGTTTCTTTTAGGGTCAGGTTACCATGTGAGTTTCTTTTAGGGTCAGAGATTAGGGTCAGGTTACCATGTGAGATTATTTTAGGGTCAGAGATTAGGGTCAGGTTACCATGTGAGTTTCTTTTAGGGTCAGGTTACCATGTGAGTTTCTTTTAGGGTCAGGTTACCATGTGAGTTTCTTTTAGGGTCAGGTTACCATGCAAGTTTCTTTTAGGGTCAGGTTACCATGTGAGTTTCTTTTAGGGTCAGAGATTAGGGTCAGGTTACCATGTGAGATTATTTTAGGGTCAGAGATTAGGGTCAGGTTACCATGTGAGTTTCTTTTAGGGTCAGAGATTAGGGTCAGGTTAACGTGTGAGAATATTTTAGGGTCAGAGATTAGGGTCAGGTTACCATGTGAGTTTCTTTTAGGGTCAGGTTACCATGTGAGTTTCTTTTAGGGTTAGAGATTAGGGTCAGGTTACCATGTGAGATTCTTTTAGGGTTAGAGATTAGGGTCAGGTTACTATGTGAGTTTCTTTTAGGGTTAGAGATTAGGGTCAGGTTACCATGTGAGTTTCTTTTAGGGTCAGGTTACCATGTGAGTTTCTTTTAGGGTCAAGTTACCATGCAAGTTTCTTTTAGGGTCAGGTTACCATGTGAGTTTCTTTTAGGGTCAGAGATTAGGGTCAGGTTACCATGTGAGATTATTTTAGGGTCAGAGATTAGGGTCAGGTTACCATGTGAGTTTCTTTTAGGGTCAGGTTACCATGTGGGTTTCTTTTAGGGTCAGAGATTAGGGTCAGGTTACCATGTGAGTTTCTTTTAGGGTCAGGTTACCATGTGAGTTTATTTTAGGGTCAGATATTAGGGTCCGGTTACCATGTGAGTTTCATTTAGGGTTATAGATTAGGGTCAGGTTACCATGTGAGATTCTTTTAGGGTTAGAGATTAGGGTCAGGATACCATGTGAGATTCTTTTAGGGTCAGAGATTAGGGTCAGGTTACCATGTGAGTTTCTTTTAGGGTTAGAGACTAGGGTGAGGTTACCTTGTGAGTTTCTTTTAGGGTCAGGTTACCATGTGAGTTTCTTTTATGGTTAGAGATTAGGGTGAGGTTACCATGTGAGATTCTTTTAGGGTCAGAGATTAGGGTCAGGTTACCATGTGAGTTTATTTTAGGGTCAGAGATTAGGGTCAGGTTACCATGTGAGATTCTTTTAGGGTCAGGTTACCATGTGGGTTTCTTTTAGGGTCAGAGATTAGGGTCAGGTTACCATGTGAGTTTCTTTTAGGGTCAGGTTACCATGTGAGTTTATTTTAGGGTCAGATATTAGGGTCCGGTTACCATGTGAGTTTCATTTAGGGTTATAGATTAGGGTCAGGTTACCATGTGAGATTCTTTTAGGGTTAGAGATTAGGGTCAGGATACCATGTGAGATTCTTTTAGGGTCAGAGATTAGGGTCAGGTTACCATGTGAGTTTCTTTTAGGGTCAGGTTACCATGTGAGTTTCTTTTAGGGTCAAGTTACCATGCAAGTTTCTTTTAGGGTCAGGTTACCATGTGAGTTTCTTTTAGGGTCAGAGATTAGGGTCAGGTTACCATGTGAGATTATTTTAGGGTCAGAGATTAGGGTCAGGTTACCATGTGAGTTTCTTTTAGGGTCAGGTTACCATGTGAGTTTCTTTTAGGGTCAGGTTACCATGTGAGTTTCTTTTAGGGTCAAGTTACCATGCAAGTTTCTTTTAGGGTCAGGTTACCATGTGAGTTTCTTTTAGGGTCAGAGATTAGGGTCAGGTTACCATGTGAGATTATTTTAGGGTCAGAGATTAGGGTCAGGTTACCATGTGAGTTTCTTTTAGGGTCAGGTTACCATGTGGGTTTCTTTTAGGGTCAGAGATTAGGGTCAGGTTACCATGTGAGTTTCTTTTAGGGTCAGGTTACCATGTGAGTTTATTTTAGGGTCAGATATTAGGGTCCGGTTACCATGTGAGTTTCATTTAGGGTTATAGATTAGGGTCAGGTTACCATGTGAGATTCTTTTAGGGTTAGAGATTAGGGTCAGGATACCATGTGAGATTCTTTTAGGGTCAGAGATTAGGGTCAGGTTACCTTGTGAGTTTCTTTTAGGGTCAGGTTACCATGTGAGTTTCTTTTATGGTTAGAGATTAGGGTGAGGTTACCATGTGAGATTCTTTTAGGGTCAGAGATTAGGGTCAGGTTACCATGTGAGTTTATTTTAGGGTCAGAGATTAGGGTCAGGTTACCATGTGAGATTCTTTTAGGGTCAGAGATTAGGGTCAGGTTACCATGTGAGTTTCTTTTAGGGTCAGAGATTAGGGTCAGGTTACCATGTGAGATTCTTTTAGGGTTAGAGATTAGGGTCAGGTTACGATGTGAGTTTATTTTAGGGTCAGGTTACCATGTGAGTTTCTTTTAGGGTCAGGTTACCATGTGAGATTCTTTTAGGGTTAGAGATTAGGGTCAGGTTACCATGTGAGTTTATTTTAGGGTCAGAGATTAGGGTCAGGTTACCATGTGAGATTCTTTTAGGGTTAGAGATTAGGGTCAGGTTACCATGGGAGTTTCTTTTAGGGTCAGGTTACCATGTGAGTTTCTTTTAGGGTTAGAGATTAGGGTCAGGTTACATGTGAGTTTCTTTTAGGGTCGGAGATTAGGGTCAGGTTACCATGTGAGTTTCTTTTAGGGTCGGAGATTAGGGTCAGGTTACATGTGAGTTTATTTTAGGGTCAGGTTACCATGTGAGTTTATTTTAGGGTCAGGTTATCATGTGAGATTCTTTTAGGGTCAGATATTAGGGTCAGGTTATCATGTGAGTTTCTTTTAGGGTCAGAGATTAGGGTCAGGTTACATGTGAGTTTATTTTAGGGTCGGAGATTAGGGTCAGGTTACCATGTGAGTTTATTTTAGGGTCAGGTTACCATGTGAGATTCTTTTAGGGTCAGATATTAGGGTCAGGTTACCGTGTGAGTTTCTTTTTGGGTCAGATATTAGGGTCAGGTTACTTGTGAGTTTCTTTTAGGGTCAGGTAAACATGTGAGCTTCTATTAGGGTCAGAGATTAGGGTGAGGTTACTATGTGAGTTTCTTTTAGGGTCAGAGATTAGGGTGAGGTTACTATGTGAGTTTCTTTTAGGGTCAGAGATTAGGGTGAGGTTACTATGTGGGTTTCTTTTAGGGGTTAGGGTTACATGTAGGGTTAGTGTTGACGAGGATGGTGCTATTATCCCCGGCTATTATCCCCAGCCCTCTGTGACCCCCCCCAGGTTACATCCAGGTACATCTATCTGTACATTTAAAGGTGAGGTTTCTGCTGAGAAGCAGTTCCAGGACAGCTCCACTCTTGGCATGAAGTGGTTCCTCCAGGTGGAACCCGCTGAGCACGTATTGATACTCACTGTTTTCGGAGACCTCCAGGATGTATCGAATCAGCGGGCTGTTCCCATCGAAGGGCCTGGCCCAGGTTAGGTTAATGGCCCTTGGCTCTGTGATACTCAGGACGGCCACGGGGTTCTCAGGCGCATGGGGGAGCTGCCTGAAACGAGAGACAGGAGGATCAGTCGTGCCGTTACCTCTTCCTGCAGCCAGTCTCCGATTAACACTGCCTGAAATTAAATTATAATGGTTTATCTTGGAGAGATTCGTGGAGGGAAAGCGATACGAGCGCGGAGGATGCAGGACAAAGCCTGCGCTTTACAATAGCCACATCTCTGGAGGGGCCATGAAGATGGAGCTGTCTGGTAGCCAGCCAAGGCTTCTAACAAAATTAACATTTAAATAGATTTCTGTGCAAATTCCCCCCAGTGTCTTAGCTGTAAGCATCTCCACAGCATGGAAATCATCGCCTCTGCATTGCTAAATTAACACCAGCGATGGGTGGAGAGGTCACTCAGGGCCCACCAACGCCAGGAAATCCAGAGTAAGCATTGCCAAAGACGGAACGTCCCGTACCTGACCCTCAGGTGAGCGCTCCTGGAATCATTGCCTCCCATGGACAAGACACGGCAGGTGTACGTCCCGATATCGCCAGACCAGGTCTGGGAGATGTGCAGGGAGCCGTTTCTGTCGAGCTGGATCCTCGGGGAATTCTCTATGTTCATGGGGACTCCGTCCTTCTCCCATGAGTACCTGGGAACCGACAGGAGCGCACAAGACATGACATCATACGATACCTGCAGCCTGTCCATCACCAGGGACCATCTGCCTCAAATTAACACAAAATAACATTCCTAGATGACAGAGGAGGATTGGGTATTTTGTGGCAATGCGCCACCTTGTGGTCGTCATGGGATGCAATGCAGATAAATAAGGTGCGGTTTAAAAATGTTCCCTAGCATTAAGACACAAAAATCTTATTTGGCACCAAAACACCTGCACCATTTCACTCACAGAGTAAGGTAAATGCTGGGGCTAGGGTTAGTATTAGCGTTAACATTTGTGTTTTAGAATTAAACCAAACCAACAGATTCTGCTCCTTTTGTTTTAATTAGTAAAATAATGTTAGTATGGTACTACTGATGCTTGTGTTAGTTTTAGGGTTACTCTTAGGGTTAGTGTTAACCCTGTATCCCATAACCAACAGATTCTGCTCCATTTCATCTCCATCCTTACACAGCAGATTCTGCTCCTTTTTATTCACATAGTAAAATGACGTTGGTATGGTACTACTGATGCTTGTGTTAGTTTTAGGGTTACTTTTAGGGTTAGTGTTAACCCTATGTCCTCTAACCATAACCAACAGATTCTGCTCCATTTTATTTCCATCTTTGCGCAACAGAATCTGCTCCTTCTTTTGGTTCACGTAGTAAAATGACGTAAGTATTGTACTACTAATACTTGTGTTAGTTTTAGGGTTAGTGTTAACCCTATGTCCTCTAACCATAACCAACAGATTCTGCTCCATTTTATTTCCATATTTACGCAACAGAATCTGCTCCTTCTTTTGGTTCACATAGTAAAATGATGCTAGTATGGCACCACTGATGCTTGTGTTAATTTTAGGGTTACTTTTAGAGTTAGGGCTAACCCTATTTCTCCTAACCATAACCAACAGATTCTGCTCCATTTTATCTCCATCTATACGCAGCAGATTCTGCTCCTTTTGATTCACGTAGTAAAATGATGCTAGTATGGTACTACAGATGCTTGTGTTAGTTTTAGGGTTACTTTTAGAGTTAGGGCTAACCCTATTTCTCCTAACCATAACCAACAGATTCTGCTCCATTTTCAGGCAACAGATTCTTCTACTAGAAGGAGCAGAGACTGCAGACTAAAACTGAATACAGAATCTGTCAGCGAGGGGTAACTCTAACCATAAAAGTAACCCTAAAATGAACACCAGCGTCGGTACCATGCTAGCATCATTTCACCAAGTTTGACTGAGAAACGGTGAAGTGTGCGGTTTCTACGCGTTAAACGTAACGTTTTTCCCCCAGTGCCCGACTGCCATTTTTAAACGACAGTATTTTAGCCGCGTCACTGAGATACTAAACTGATGGAATTCAGGGACGTCATACAATTCTGGCCTGTGGGCCAATAGGAGGATACTGTGACTTAGTGTTTGTAGATGCCATACGGTATCCATTATCCTGTAATTCTTACAACATGGTCTGAATCATTAGCTTGGATGCAGGGATGTCTGTTACATCACATGCAGAGCTGCCATGGACCTGGACAGAGTATCCAGGGAGAGAAGACCGAGCATAAAGATGCATGACACACACCTGCAGTGGATACAGTAACACAATACTAGAAGAGATTTGCAGCAGGTATAGTGTCCTGCTCCTTATCCCTGTACTGTACGTAATGCAATAATGCATTTTGTGAAGCAGGGTGTGGAAATACAGAGGTAAAAATCTGCGTTTTGGGCAGAGGAACCTGCTCTTCCACATGGTGAAGGTCTTCTCTGCAGTGTAATGGTTTGTGCGTGTGATTTGGACGTGCCCCTATGTTCACGCAGGAAGGGCGGCCTTGTGGGCAGCTAAGTGGTTAAAAGGAATCCGTCCACTGGGATCCCTTCCCAGCGTCCCATAATGCACTGCCAGAGGTTTCCGCTGGAAAGGATACATATGCTGTGAATGTGAGAATTAATATTGCCCAATAAAATATTCACGGCGGATGAAGTTAAGGAAGATTAATTTTTGAACTCCTGTTAAATTTTTCACCGAGTTCACTCTGGGATTCCTCTCCCCCTGCCGTCAGCAGATCGACGCGCAGAGGCTTTATTTCCCCTCCGTATCCATGACTAAAATATAGACGAGCAATAAGACTGTGTTAATTAATGCCGGGTCTCCCCGAGCTCTGCCCGGTGCAGGGGGGACGGGACCCAAAATTACACAGCTCAGCAGCTTTATGCACAACTTTACGGGTCTCATTTTTAGACAAACATACTATGGGGGTGACAAGCCCCCATGGAAACATCTGGGCTGGCCCTCACCGTGGATGCCCCGAAGCCGAGCCTGATCATGAAGCTCTACAAGAGGCTGAAGAAAGGACGAAGAAGGTCCCAGCTGAATAATGGACAGACGGCAGCGGCGACCTTTTCTTACCTAGGAGGAGACTGACCGGTCTTCCTGCCCACAAGGTCTGACTAATGCTTTGCGTACAGCAGTTTACTGGAGTGCGCACAATGAAAAGGACTTCCATTGCACACAGCAGGGTTTGGCGCGCGGCTCACATTCTGCATAAGTATTCATTCAGGATCAGGGGGAGCTGGGATTATCCATTTAGTGAAGCCTCTGCCTTATCTCACAGGTAAAAAGACAAGGTGGTGTCCACAGGTGTGAATGTGTGCGGCGCATGATGTAATAACAGCCCTCCGGCTGTAGGTGGCAGTGTCCTGGTAGGGTGCAGGATGCATGATGGGACTTACCGGATGGCCACGATGGGGTCGTGAGACACTCCACATGACATGGAGGCTTTGGTTCCTTTAATGACGCTCTGGTCTGCGGGAAAGTTAATGATGCGCGTTCGAGCTGAGGAGACGAGAGAGAGAGAGAGAGATACATGTGAGATTTCTCATTTTATGCACAGAATTTAGCAACCGCTCAGACTTCATCCACCAAACACTCCCGTAATTACCTTGTACTCAACTTCGATGGCTGAGCCATTCATTCCTCCATCACTCCCTGATCCTCCTTCACTCCCTGATCCTCCATCACTCCCCGATCCTCCATCACTCCCTGATCCTCCATCTTTCCCTGATCCTCCATCACTCCCCGATCCTCCATCACTCCCCGATCCTCCATCACTCCCTGATCCTCCATCACTCCCTGATCCTCCATCACTCCCTGATCCTCCATCACTCCCTGATCCTCCATCACTCCCTGATCCTCCATCACTCCCTGATCCTCCATCACTCCCCGATCCTCCATCACTCCCCGATCCTCCATCACTCCCTGATCTTGCCCTTTCCACTCGCCCTCATTTCTCTCCTCGCCCCTTCCACTCGCCCTCATTTCTCTCCTCGCCCCTTCCGCTCGCCCTCATCTCTCTCGCCCCTTCCGCTCGCCCTCATCTCTCTCCTCGCCCCTTCCACTCGCCCTCATCTCTCTCCTCACCCCTTCCACTCGCCCTCATCTCTCTCCTCGCCCCTTCCGCTCGCCCTCATCTCTCTCCTCGCCCCTTCCGCTCACCCTCATCTCTCTCCTCGCCCCTTCCACTCGCCCTCATCTCTCTCCTCGCCCCTTCCGCTCGCCCTCATCCCTCTCATCGCCCCTTCCGCTCGCCCTTATCTCTCTCCTTGCTCTTCCGCTCGCCCTCATCTCTCTCCTCGCCCTCATCACTCTCCTCGCCCCTTCTACTCGCCCTCATCTCTCTCCTCTCCCTTTCCACTCGCCCTCATTTCTCTCCTCGCCCCTTCCACTCACCCTTATCTCTCTCCTTGCCCTTTCCACTCGCCCTCATTTCTCTCCTCGCCCCTTCCACTCGCCCTCATTTCTCTCCTCGCCCCTTCCACTCGCCCTCATTTCTCTCCTCGCCCCTTCCACTCGCCCTCATTTCTCTCCTCGCCCCTTCCACTCGCCCCTCCCGCTCGCCCTCATCTCTCTCGCCCCTTCCGCTCGCCCCTTCCACTCGCCCTCATCTCTCTCCTCACCCCTTCCACTCGCCCTCATCTCTCTCCTCGCCCCTTCCGCTCGCCCTCATCTCTCTCCTCGCCCCTTCCGCTCGCCCTCATCTCTCTCCTCGCCCCTTCCGCTCACCCTCATCTCTCTCCTCGCCCCTTCCGCTCGCCCTCATCCCTCTCATCGCCCCTTCCGCTCGCCCTTATCTCTCTCCTTGCTCTTCCGCTCGCCCTCATCTCTCTCCTCACCCATTTCGCTCGCCCTCATCTCTCTCCTCGCCCCCTTCCACTCGCCCTCATCTCTCTCCTCGCCCCTTCCGCTTGCCCTCATCCCTCTCATCGCCCCTTCCGCTCGCCCTCATCTCTCTCCTTACCCATTTCGCTCGCCCTCCTCGCTCTCCTCACCCCTTTCATCCTCTATCGATCTTCTCATCTTGCAGTCAGTCATTGCATTGAAGGCTTCACAGTGACATGCATGTCTCTCCTCCCTATCCTATCCTCGCCCTGCACCATTCCTGTTTTCAGAGCGCCCTTGTGTCATGTTCCCTCTCATCCTTTGTCCTGACCTGTTCCTTGTTCTCTCTCACACACTGAAGTCTCCCCTCGCTCCTTCACCTCCTCATACTGGGATCTCAGGTTTCCTCACCACCTTCAGATCACTTTCACGTCACTTCCTTCTCCCTGTTTTCCAATCTCCCATTTAACGGGCTTCTCCGGTAACTCAGACGGTGACATTTGCTGGGCACAAATTTGGCTCTTGCCCAGATTAACCCATACACTGCCAGTCCCTTCTTGCCGCAGCCAGACGGAAGCGTTAAACAGACGTAGCTTTGTATCGCATCTCGACAAGCTCTTTTCAGCAGGAACACAATAGATGGGCTTGATGGGCCCCATCTCCCCTCTGCCTCTGGTTTTCCGTGGAAGATAAAGTCACAGGACAAGCTAATTTCCCTTCTGTCATCGCACACAATGTGCACAGATCAGCTGAAACATTGTTATTGTGCGAGGCATGGGGGGACCGACACAAAGAAACACAAAGAATCTAACTGCACATTGTATCATGCACCAAGAAAACACTCCTGGCATGTCACTTAACCCTTCCCGCTGTTCGGTGCACGCTGATCAGAGCTGAATGGAAAATGCTCCGGTCTCTCGCCTAACGAGGATGAACGAAGGCAGAACGAGCGATCATAAGATCTACAAAGCCGGCTCTCCGGCCTCTCCATCTCTCAAGAAAAGGAGAAAAAAAGGACAGCGGCGCAACCTTAAAAAACGCACGATGGAGCTTTAACTGGAATAACGCTGGTCAGCGAGCTTCATCATCACCTAGAGGCCGGCAAGGCATCATGGGAGATGTAGTTTTGAATTATCTGAGGTTTATATAAAACCTGCCTCATTAATGAGGCTTAAACCCCCCCCCCCCCCGCGCCCATCACACTTATCACATGTATATCAGGGGTGAAGTCGTGCAGGAATGCACAGGAACGCGCAGGAACGCGCAGGAACGCACAGGAACGCGCAGGAACGTGCAGGAACGTGCAGGAACGCAGTTCCTCTGCTATTTTCTAAGAGAACAGCGTTCCCTTTTGGACCACACACACACATCCCATACGTTCCCTTAATAAGTGTCCGGAAACGTGATATTTATTACAATTATGATAATGATTCCCGGAATCCCGGCCTGGCTTTATGGATATGGATTCGCTCGTGGAGCGGTGGGTACATGCCACATGCCACTGGTACTTGAGGAGCAGAAATTTGAGAGTTCCCAAACTTGTTCTTTTAGGACTAGACCCCTGGTGTATATTATATAAATTGGGGATGGGGGGGGGGTACAGGAGGGACAAACTTATTCTCGAATACGTTTACGAATCCTGGTTTTGAAGGTGCGAAGCAGCCGGTCCTGCCCGGTGTAAATCACCTCGCCGCATGACGTAAACCAGAAAATGAGACCCATGCTCCGCATAGACAAGTGGCACGGGCTAATTAGTTGTACCCGCGTCTTGTCTCACTGCAGCAACCAGGAGAAACTACAGAGATTTATAGCCGGAGGATGGCGAAGCGACACAAGCCGGTCCTAAAGGGATCTTCTCTTCTCCCAAAATATATTCTATCGGCAGCCGGCTGCATCGTGACTCGCTTTACATCACGCACAAGCCTTTCTAAATAATCTGGTTTTTAGCTGAAAAATACATTAAACGTTTAGGTTTAACGGCTTAACTTGTGGTCTCCTAACTCTGTAACCTGATACCAGTCCTTCTCCTCCGCCTGAACAGGAAAACAGAAACTCACAACCCTTTGCTGCGAAGCTTGAAGAACCTCTAGAACAGGGGTCGGCAACCTCGGCTTCACACCCCCCCCCCCCCAGCATAGGTATCTCTAGAGGGAAGCCAGGAGGCAATTACCTCCCCCCTAGATTATTCCTTACCCCCCCCAACCAGGGATCAGTATCCAACATGTGTGTCTGGCATCATGCAGGGCCGTGCCGCAGCAGTGTCCCTTTTTATTCACCAGACCCACACACACCCCCCATTCCATGCTGCGCGGGCTCGTCACTTACCCCACACGATGACATCAGCCGAGGCATCGTCAGCCCCTCGGGAATTGGTGGCAGTGCAGGTGTAGGTGCCCATGTCTGATATGTGGGCAGGGTTGATGAGCAGACTCCCAGACTCCAGCAGGGTGAATCGCGGGAGCTGGAGAGACCCACTGGCCAAGATCCGGTCACCTGCAAATTACAGTAAAACCATGTGAAAACTCCCACATATGATACATTTGTATTGCAGTCAATGGGCGGGCGTGGGAAAGCACCCCCCGGGCAGCGGCACGTTTCATGGTGACCTGCGGCATGCATAGCGGCTTTGGACAGATGCCCAATTTCTGCGCATTGAAAGAGTAAATCAATCAGGGCCGTGTGTCACCACGAACACAATATATCACGACCCACATCCAGAGCGCACTCTCCATCACATGCAAAGGGTTAACACGTGACCTGCTGGAGGATGCACTCAGCGGGTTTTGTTCCTAAACATTGGCAGTGAAGTGGTTAATTCCCCTGTGAAGTTGGGAGATTAGAAGATATTCCAGTTGCCATGGTTTCCATTACGAAAAGAGCGGCAGGTTACAAACCTTGTGTGTGCATCTGTATATACACACACAGATACAGCGGCAGGTTACATGTGCGTCTGTATAGATATACACACACAGATACAGCGCAGGTTACATGTGCGTCTGTATAGATATACACACACAGATACAGCGCAGGTTACATGTGCGTCTGTATAGATATACACACACAGATACAGCGCAGGTTACATGTGCGTCTGTATAGATATACACACACAGATACAGCGCAGGTTACATGTGCGTCTGTATAGATATACACACACACACAGATACAGCGCAGGTTACATGTGCGTCTGTATAGATATACACACACAGATACAGCGCAGGTTACATGTGCGTCTGTATAGATATACACACACAGATACAGCGCAGGTTACATGTGCGTCTGTATAGATATACACACACAGATACAGCGCAGGTTACATGTGCGTCTGTATAGATATACACACACAGATACAGCGCAGGTTACATGTGCGTCTGTATAGATATACACACACAGATACAGCGCAGGTTACATGTGCGTCTGTATAGATATACACACAGATACAGCGCAGGTTACATGTGCGTCTGTATAGATATACACACACAGATACAGCGCAGGTTACATGTGCGTCTGTATAGATATACACACACAGATACAGCGCAGGTTACATGTGCGTCTGTATAGATATACACACACAGATACAGCGCAGGTTACATGTGCGTCTGTATAGATATACACACACACAGATACAGCGCAGGTTACATGTGCGTCTGTATAGATATACACACACAGATACAGCGCAGGTTACATGTGCGTCTGTATAGATATACACACACAGATACAGCGCAGGTTACATGTGCGTCTGTATAGATATACACACACAGATACAGCGCAGGTTACATGTGCGTCTGTATAGATATACACACACACAGATACAGCGCAGGTTACATGTGCGTCTGTATAGATATACACACAGATACAGCGCAGGTTACATGTGCGTCTGTATAGATATACACACACAGATACAGCGCAGGTTACATGTGCGTCTGTATAGATATACACACAGATACAGCGCAGGTTACATGTGCGTCTGTATAGATATACACACACAGATACAGCGCAGGTTACATGTGTGTCTGTATAGATATACACACAGATACAGCGCAGGTTACATGTGCGTCTGTATAGATATACACACACAGATACAGCGCAGGTTACATGTGCGTCTGTATAGATATACACACACAGATACAGCGCAGGTTACATGTGCGTCTGTATAGATATACACACACAGATACAGCACAGGTTACATGTGCGTCTGTATAGATATACACACACAGATACAGCGCAGGTTACATGTGCGTCTGTATAGATATACACACACAGATACAGCGCAGGTTACATGTGCGTCTGTATAGATATACACACACAGATACAGCACAGGTTACATGTGCGTCTGTATAGATATACACACAGATACAGCGCAGGTTACATGTGCGTCTGTATAGATATACACACACAGATACAGCGCAGGTTACATGTGCGTCTGTATAGATATACACACACAGATACAGCGCAGGTTACATGTGCGTCTGTATAGATATACACACACAGATACAGCGCAGGTTACATGTGCGTCTGTATAGATATACACACACAGATACAGCGCAGGTTACATGTGCGTCTGTATAGATATACACACACAGATACAGCGCAGGTTACATGTGCGTCTGTATAGATATACACACACAGATACAGCGCAGGTTACATGTGCGTCTGTATAGATATACACACACAGATACAGCGCAGGTTACATGTGCGTCTGTATAGATATACACACACAGATACAGCGCAGGTTACATGTGCGTCTGTATAGATATACACACACAGATACAGCGGCAGGTTACATGTGCGTCTGTATAGATATACACACACAGATACAGCGCAGGTTACATGTGCGTCTGTATAGATATACACACACAGATACAGCGCAGGTTACATGTGCGTCTGTAAGATATACACACACAGATACAGCGCAGGTTACATGTGCGTCTGTATAGATATACACACAGATACAGCACAGGTTACATGTGCGTCTGTATAGATATACACACACAGATACAGCGCAGGTTACATGTGCGTCTGTATAGATATACACACACAGATACAGCGCAGGTTACATGTGCGTCTGTATAGATATACACACACAGATACAGCGCAGGTTACATGTGCGTCTGTATAGATATACACACACAGATACAGCGCAGGTTACATGTGCGTCTGTATAGATATACACACACAGATACAGCGCAGGTTACATGTGCGTCTGTATAGATATACACACACAGATACAGCGCAGGTTACATGTGCGTCTGTATAGATATACACACACAGATACAGCGCAGGTTACATGTGCGTCTGTATAGATATACACACACAGATACAGCGCAGGTTACATGTGCGTCTGTATAGATATACACACACAGATACAGCGCAGGTTACATGTGCGTCTGTATAGATATACACACACAGATACAGCGCAGGTTACATGTGCGTCTGTATAGATATACACACACAGATACAGCGCAGGTTACATGTGCGTCTGTATAGATATACACACACAGATACAGCGGCAGGTTACATGTGCGTCTGTATAGATATACACACACAGATACAGCGCAGGTTACATGTGCGTCTGTATAGATATACACACAGATACAGCGCAGGTTACATGTGTGTCTGTATAGATATACACACACAGATACAGCGCAGGTTACATGTGCGTCTGTATAGATATACACACACAGATACAGCGCAGGTTACATGTGCGTCTGTATAGATATACACACACACAGATGCAGCGGCAGGTTACATGTGCGTCTGTATAGATATACACACACAGATACAGCGCAGGTTACATGTGCGTCTGTATAGATATACACACAGATACAGCGCAGGTTACATGTGCGTCTGTATAGATATACACACACAGATACAGCGCAGGTTACATGTGCGTCTGTATAGATATACACACACAGATACAGCGCAGGTTACATGTGCGTCTGTATAGATATACACACACAGATACAGCGCAGGTTACATGTGCGTCTGTATAGATATACACACACAGATACAGCGCAGGTTACATGTGCGTCTGTATAGATATACACACACAGATACAGCGCAGGTTACATGTGCGTCTGTATAGATATACACACACACAGATACAGCGCAGGTTACATGTGCGTCTGTATAGATATACACACACAGATACAGCGCAGGTTACATGTGCGTCTGTATAGATATACACACACACAGATACAGCGCAGGTTACATGTGCGTCTGTATAGATATACACACACAGATACAGCGCAGGTTACATGTGCGTCTGTATAGATATACACACACAGATACAGCGCAGGTTACATGTGCGTCTGTATAGATATACACACACACAGATACAGCGCAGGTTACATGTGCGTCTGTATAGATATACACACACAGATACAGCGCAGGTTACATGTGTGTCTGTATAGATATACACACAGATACAGCGCAGGTTACATGTGCGTCTGTATAGATATACACACACAGATACAGCACAGGTTACATGTGCGTCTGTATAGATATACACACAGATACAGCACAGGTTACATGTGCGTCTGTATAGATATACACACACAGATACAGCGCAGGTTACATGTGCGTCTGTATAGATATACACACACAGATACAGCGCAGGTTACATGTGCGTCTGTATAGATATACACACACAGATACAGCGCAGGTTACATGTGCGTCTGTATAGATATACACACACAGATACAGCGGCAGGTTACATGTGCGTCTGTATAGATATACACACACAGATACAGCGCAGGTTACATGTGCGTCTGTATAGATATACACACACAGATACAGCGCAGGTTACATGTGCGTCTGTATAGATATACACACAGATACAGCGCAGGTTACATGTGCGTCTGTATAGATATACACACACAGATACAGCGCAGGTTACATGTGCGTCTGTATAGATATACACACACAGATACAGCACAGGTTACATGTGCGTCTGTATAGATATACACACACAGATACAGCGCAGGTTACATGTGCGTCTGTATAGATATACACACACAGATACAGCGCAGGTTACATGTGCGTCTGTATAGATATACACACACAGATACAGCGCAGGTTACATGTGCGTCTGTATAGATATACACACACAGATACAGCGCAGGTTACATGTGCGTCTGTATAGATATACACACACAGATACAGCGGCAGGTTACATGTGCGTCTGTATAGATATACACACACAGATACAGCGCAGGTTACATGTGCGTCTGTATAGATATACACACACAGATACAGCGCAGGTTACATGTGCGTCTGTATAGATATACACACACAGATACAGCGCAGGTTACATGTGCGTCTGTATAGATATACACACACAGATACAGCGCAGGTTACATGTGCGTCTGTATAGATATACACACACAGATACAGCGCAGGTTACATGTGCGTCTGTATAGATATACACACACAGATACAGCGCAGGTTACATGTGCGTCTGTATAGATATACACCGGGGCTCAGTGTATTATATATACATATCACGGGGCCGAGGGGCTCAGTGTATTATATATACATAGCACGGGCAGAGGGGCTCAGTGTATTATATATACATAGCACGGGGCCGAGGGGCTCAGTGTATTATATATACATAGCATGGGGCCGAGGGGCTCAGTGTATTATATATACATAGCACGGGGCCGAGGGGCTCAGTGTATTATATATACATAGCATGGGGCCGAGGGGCTCAGTGTATTATATATACATAGCACGGGGCCGAGGGGCTCAGTGTATTATATTATACATAGCACGGGGCCGAGGGGCTCAGTGTATTATATATACATAGCACGGGCCGAGGGGCTCAGTGTATTATATATACATAGCAGGGGCCGAGGGGCTCAGTGTATTCTATATACATAGCACGGGCCGAGGGGCTCAGTGTATTATATATACATAGCACGGGGCCGAGGGGCTCAGTGTATCTATATACATACATAGCACGGGGCCGGGCTCAGTGTATTATATATACATAGCACGGGCCGAGGGGCTCAGTGTATTCTATATACATAGCACAGGGCCGAGGGGCTCAGTGTATTCTATATACATAGCACGGGGCCGAGGGGCTCAGTGTATTCTATATACATAGCACGGGGCCGAGGGGCTCAGTGTATTATATATACATAGCACGGGGCCGAGGGGCTCAGTGTATTATATATACATAGCACGGGCCGAGGGGCTCAGTGTATTATATATACATAGCATGGGACACAGTGTATTATTCACATATAATGGGGCTGAGGGTTTTGCATCCCATCCACATAGAGCATATCACAGATACTCTCCATATCACTCATGTAGAGAAGAGGATTATATATAGAGCATACAGTGCCTGTGTATAGCGCATATGGGGCCTGTGTATAGCATATACGGTGCCTGTGTATAGCATATATGGTGCCTGTGTATAGCGCATATGGGGCCTGTGTATAGCATATACGGTGCCTGTGTATAGCATATATGGTGCCTGTGTATAGCGCATATGGTGCCTGTGTATAGCACGTACAGTGCCTGTGTATATTATTATTATTATTCTTTATTTATAAAGCGCCAGCATATTCTGCAGCGCTGTACAATAGGCACAGTATAGACAGGGTTACAATACATTGAACAACATTTGACAAACAGTACAGGAGGAGATGAGGGCCCTATTCCCGTAGGAACTCACAATCTGGGAGCATACAGTGCCTGTGTATAGCGCGTACAGTGCTTGTGTATAGCACATACAGTGCCTGTGTATAGCGCATACAGTGCCTGTGTATAGTGCATATGATGCCTGTGTATAACGCATACCTTGCCTGTGTATAGGGCATACGGTGCCTGTGTATAGTGCATATAGTGTCTGTGTATAGCGCATACAGTGCCTGTGTATAGTGCATATGATGCCTGTGTATAACACATACGGTGCCTGTGTATAGCGCATACAGTGCCTGTGTATAACACATACGGTGCCTGTGTATAGAGCATACAGTGCCTGTGTATAACACATACGGTGCCTGTGTATAGCGCATACAGTGCCTGTGAATAGCGCATACAGTGCCTGTGTATAGCGCATACAGTGCCTGTGTATAACACATACGGTGCCTGTGTATAGAGCATACAGTGCCTGTGTATAACACATACGGTGCCTGTGTATAGAGCATACAGTGCCTGTGAATAGCGCATACAGTGGGTGCTAAGGGGCTCAGTCCATACACAGCAATGCTTTTGTTGTGGTGACTGGATTTGCGTTGTAAGAGGGTTGTTTATACAGAGATGACACAACGACATGTCTGAGATAACAAAACATCACATGTGGCGTCCGTGGCTAATAGAGCAATACTTGACATTTTAGTTTAGGATTAGGATCGCCAGTAACGCGCATGTGATTGTCACGGAGATACACGTTATTAGAGGAGCACGGCAGCTCTCAGGAAGTCCTTCAGACAGATCATCACCGGATACATTAACACAGGAACATTTCATCCAGCTACACGTGTCTATCCCCTCAATCTGCCTCACGTACAGAAATATGGGAAGAATGGTATTAAATGAATAAAATCCACATTACTGAGCGAGTTCAGAATCAATGTCCCACAAGGTGGTTGTTAATGTATATCATTCATACGCAGACTGGAGCTGTATGCCCCTCCATATCATTCATACGCAGACTGGAGCTGTATGCCCCTCCATATCATTCATACACAGACTGGAGCTGTATGCCCCTCCATATCATTCATACACAGACTGGAGCTGTATGCCCCTCCATATCATTCATACGCAGACTGGAGCTGTATGCCCCTCCATATCATTCATACAGCAGACTGGAGCTGTATGCCCCTCCATATGCATTCATACGCAGACTGGAGCTGTATGCCCCTCCATATCATTCATACGCAGACTGGAGCTGTATGCCCCTCCATAATCATTCATAACAGCAGACTGGAGCTGTATGCCCCTCCATATCATTCATGACTGCATAGACTGGAGCTGTATGCCCCTCCATATCATTCATACGCAGACTGGAGCTGTATGCCCTCCCAATATCATTTATATATGCAGACTGGAGCTGTATGCCCCTCCATATCATTCATACGCAGACTGGAGCTGTATGCCCCTCCATATCATTCATTATACGCAGACTGGAGCTGTATGCCCCTCCATATCATTCATACAAGACTGGAGCTGTATGCCCCTCCATATCATTCATACGCAGACTGGAGCTGTATGCCCCTCCATATCATTCATACGCAGACTGGAGCTGTATGCCCCTCCATATCATTCATACGCAGACTGGAGCTGTATGCCCCTCCATATCATTCATACGCAGACTGGAGCTGTATGCCCCTCCATATCATTCATACGCAGACTGGAGCTGTATGCCCCTCCATATCATTCATACGCAGACTGGAGCTGTATGCCCCTCCATATCATTCATACGCAGACTGGAGCTGTATGCCCCTCCATATCATTCATACGCAGACTGGAGCTGTATGCCCCTCCATATCATTCATACGCAGACTGGAGCTAGCTGATGGCACCAATACATCAGCAAGATAAATCCTACAAATAAATAATAATGATTGGCAGTCATAACAATCGGAATATGAAATCTACATACCGGAAGGTTGTACACATCACACAGAGAGACGGGAATGATCATTCATGTAAAGTCAGAGGCAATACTGACTAATTCATTCTCCAGGGCACTGGGAGGCAATTCATGCAATCTTAACACCAGCAGCCGAGCGCTAAGCTCTCTGTTCCCCTCTCAATCATTCATCAAAAACAAAGTGCACCAAAAATTGTTCTTAGTTATTGATACAAGGTGGGCTTGGTATAAATATACATGTAAAGGGGCTACAAGCAGTCACCATGGAAATCAAAGGAACGTTCCACATATTGCGCTGCGCCCCGCAATATTCTTTCCTGCAGGATGAAGCTGCTGAAACCTGACCAGGATAAAAGCCCACTTAACACTTTTAAGTTATTTACATGCAATCTGCATAATGAATGAGATGGGCGTGTCTACGCATTAATTTCGCACGCTCCTCGTTAATGATCCCACAGATCTTACTCCTCCATGCGTAAGGGAGGTTTCCTGGCCCTGCAATCTGTGTTATCATTCAGTACCTGCGCGCCGCTCGCGTTACTAGTTATTTCTCGCAATCAGTACGGCACCGCCGAGTATTTTGATGTTTTACAGCAAAATAATAATTATCATTCACGTAGAGGCCGGGAGCCTGGCGCTCCGCACAATGCTGTGTTTTAGGAGGCTCATAATATCATTCATTCGCAGTCAGGGTGGGAGTGGGATATATTATTGTGTATATTATTCATACACGGCCTCTGGGTTGAGAGCTTTTTCAAATATCACTCACAGAGAGCAGAACGAGCTCCATATCATTAATTGTTCATTCGCAACGAGACTGCTCTGGTGTTACCCACGCGCGGCGGCGGAGGATTCACGGATTGTATTCCCGGCCAAGCGGACCTGCAGGCTCAGTGCGTACAGGTCCTAACACACACACACACACACACATGTATACGTATTACCAAGAACAGTCAAACACAGCTTCCCGACACACAATAATCACTTCCCGACACACAATCACAGCTTCCCGACACACAATCCAGCTTCCCGACACACAATCCCAGCTTCCCGACACACAATCCCAGCTTCCCGACACACAATCATCATTTCCCGCACACAATCATCACTTCCCGACACATTCACCACCTCCTGACACACATTCACAGCTTCCCGACACACAATCACAGCTTCCCGACACACAATCACAGCTTCCCGACACACAATCACAGCTTCCCGACACACAATCATCGTTTCCCGACACACAATCATCACTTCCCAACACATTCAACACCTCCTGACACACAATCACCGCTTCCCAACACAATCACTGCTTCCCGACACACAATCACAGCATCCTGATACACTCACTGCTTCCTGACACACAATCACTGCTTCCCGACACACAATCACTGCTTCCCGACACACAATCACAGCATCCTGATACAATCACAGCTTCCCGACACACAATCACAGCTTCCCGACACACAATCATCGTTTCCCGACACACAATCATCACTTCCCAACACATTCAACACCTCCTGACACACAATCACCGCTTCCCAACACAACCACTGCTTCCCGACACACAACCACTGCTTCCCAACACACAATCACTGCTTCCCGACACACAATTACAGCATCCTGATACAATCACTGCTTCCCGACACACAATCAACGCCTCCATAACGTAACACCCTCCCGTTTCATTGGGTTAGTTCTCTCACCTCTCTGCCAGGTTATGGCTGGCCGTGGGGCCCCAGACGTCTCACATGGCAAAATCAGGGCAGAACCATCAATCACGGTGCTGTCCAAGGGGCCTTTCGTGATGTTGGGGGCGATACCTAGAATTATGCAAAGACAAACGCTTTGAGAGTGTCTGATCAATACAACTGCAAGGAAACCACACCCCGCACAGTAAAGTAAACAAATGGTTAATACAAGGCTGGATTTACATCTCAGGAGCCTGTAGGCACAAAAATCTGGAGTGTCCCAATCCCCCCCCCCCCCCAAAAAAAAACCCAATGTGCTGAAACCACTTTTTTTAAAGTTTGTTTTGTGGCAAACTTTTAAAAAAATAGCATTTTAAAAAACTGAAAATCAGTTTCTCTCTGCGTTCACATCAAAAGGGGCGGAATATGTTGCCTTAAAATGAAGCAGAATGTTAGGGCTCGGGTTAAACAAGCACAGATAGTTACCCTAACCCTAAAACGAACACAAACAGTAACCTAACCTTAAAAACAAACCCAAACAGTAACCTGACCCTATAACGAACACAAATAGTAACCTAACCTATAACAAACCCAAATAGTAACCTAACCCTAAAACGAACACAAATAGTAACCTGACCCTATAACGAACACAAATAGTAACCTAACCCTAAAACAAACACAAATGGTAACCTAACCCTAAAAACAAACCCAAATAGTAACCTAACCCTATAACAAACACAAACGGTAACCTAACCCTAAAAACAAACACAAATAGTATCCTAACCCTATAACAAACACAAACGGTAACCTAACCCTAAAAACAAACCCAAATAGTAACCTGACCCTATAACAAACACAAATAGTAACCTAACCCTAAAAACAAACCCAAATAGTAACCTAACCCTATAACAAACACAAATAGTAACCTAACCCTATAACAAACACAAATAGTAACCTGACCCTATAACAAACACAAATAGTAACCTAACCCTAAAACAAACACAAACGGTAACCTAACCCTAAAACAAACACAAATAGTAACCTGACCCTATAACAAACACAAATAGTAACCTAACCCTAAAAACAAACCCAAATAGTAACCTAACCCTATAACAAACACAAATAGTAACCTAACCCTATAACAAACACAAATAGTAACCTAACCATATAACGAACACAAATAGTAACCTAACCCTAAAACAAACACAAATAGTAACCTGACCCTATAACAAACACAAATAGTAACCTAACCCTAAAAACAAACCCAAATAGAAACCTAACCCTATAACAAACACAAATAGTAACCTAACCCTATAACAAACACAAATAGTGACCTAACCCTAAAAACAAACCCAAACAGTAACCTAACCCTATAACAAACACAAATAGTAACCTAACCCTAAAAACAAACCCAAATAGTAACCTAACCCTATAACAAACACAAATAGTAACCCAACCCTATAACAAACACAAATAGTAACCTAACCCTAAAAACAAACCCAAAAAGTAACCTAACCCTATAACAAACACAAATAGTAACCTAACCCTAAAAACAAACCCAAATAGTAACCTAACCCTAAAAACAAACCCAAACAGTAACCTAACCCTATAACAAACACAAATAGTAACCTAACCCTATAACAAACACAAATAGTAACCTAACCCTATAACAAACACAAATAGTAACCTAACCCTATAACAAACACAAATAGTAACCTAACCATATAACGAACACAAATAGTGACCTAACCCTATAACGAACACAAATAGTAACCTAACCCTATGACGAACACAAATAGTAACCTAACCCTATAACAAACACAAATAGTAACCTAACCATATAACGAACACAAATAGTGACCTGACCCTATAACGAACACAAATAGTAACCTGACCCTATAACGAACACAAATGGACCTGACCCTATAACGACACAAATAGTGACCTAACCCTATAAACAAACGCCAAATAGTAACCAACCCTAAAAACAAACCCAAATAGTAACCTAACCCTAAAAACAAACCAAACAGTAACCTAACCCTATAACAAACACAAATAGTAACCTAACCTATAACGAACACAAATAGTAACCTGACCCTATAACGAACACAAATAGTGACCTGACCCTATAACGAACCCAAATAGTAACCTAACCCTATAACAAACCCAAATAGTAACCAAACCCTAAAAACAAACCCAAATAGTAACCTAACCCTAAAAACAAACCCAAACAGTAACCTAACCCTATAACAAACACAAATAATAACCTAACCCTATAACAAACACAAATAGTAACCTAACCCTATAACACAAATAGTAACCTGACCTATAACAACAAAATAGTAACCTAACCCTATAACGAACACAAATAGTAACCTAACCCTACAACAACAAAATAGTAACTAACCTAAAAACAACCCCATAGTAACCTAACCCTAAAAACAAACCCAAATAGTAACCTAACCCTATAAAAACCAAATAGTAACTAACCCTAAAAACAAACCCAAATAGTAACTAACCCTAAAAACAAACCCAAACAGTGTTAATCCCTATAAACAACACAAATAGTAAGTTAACCTAACCCTATAACGAACACAAATAGTAACCTAACCCTATAACAAACCAAACAGTAACCTAACCTTAAAAACAAACAAACAGTAACCTGACCCTATAACGAACACAAATAGTAACATAACCCTATACAAAACACAAAATAGTACCTAACCCTAAAACAAACCCAAATAGTAACCTAACCCTAAAAACAAACCCAAATAGTAACCTAACCCTAACGACACAAATAGTAACCTAACCTATAACAAACACAAATAGTAACCTAACCCTAAAACAACAAATAGTAACCTAACCTAAAAACAAACCCAAATAGTAACCTAACCCTAAAAACAACCCAAATAGTAACCTAACCCTATAACGAACACAAATAGTAATTAACTATAACAAACACAAATAGTAACCTAACCCTAAAAACAAACCAAATAGTAACCTAACCCTAAACAACCCAAATAGTAACTAACCCTAAAAACAAACCAAATAGTAACCTAACCCTAACAAACACAAATAGTAACCTAACAATATAACGAACACAATAGTAACCTAACCCTAAAACAACACAAATATGACCTGACCCGATAACGAACACAAATAGTAACCTAACCCTATAACGAACACAAATAGTAACCTGACCCTATAACGAACACAAATAGTAACCTGACCCTATAACGAACACATGTGACCTGACCCTATAAGAAACACAAAAAGTAACCTGACTAGAACGAACAAAATAGTAACCTAACCCTATAAACACAATAGTAACCTAACCCTAAAACAAACACAAATAGTAACCTAACCCTAAAACATAAACTGCTGATTTGCTTGCACTAGTCAAACAAATCACAAAGCATAAGTGATAAAAAAAATTAAAAGAAGAAACTTTATTGAGGCACAAAGCCACATACTAAAAACTGGATTCAATATGATCCTAACCGAACCTAACCCTATAACAAACACAAATAGTAACCTAAACCAAACACAAATAGTAATCTAAACCTAAAACTAAGACAAATAGTAACCTAAACCAAACACAAATAGTAACCTAAACCAAACACAAATAGTAATCTAAACCTAAAACTAAGACAAATAGTAACCTAAACCTAAAACAAATAGTAACCTAACCCTATAACAAACACAAATAGTAACATAACCCTATAACAAACCCAAATAGTAACCTAACCTTAAAACAAACCCAAATAGTAACCTAACCTTTAAACAAACCCAAATAGTAACCTAACCCTATAACAAACACAAATAGTAACCTAACCCTAAAACAAACACAAACGGTAACCTAACCCTAAAAACAAACCCAAATAGTAACCTAACCCTATAACAAACACAAATAGTAACCTAACCCTAAAAATAAACACAAATAGTAACCTAACCCTAAAACTAAGACAAATAGTAACCTAACCCTAAAACTAACACAAATAGTAACCTAACCCTAAAACAAACCCAAATAGTAACCTAACTCTAAAACAAGCACGAATAGTAACCTAACCCTATAACAAACACAAATAGTAACCTAAACCATTCACAAATAGTAACCTAACCCTAAAACAAACACAAAATAGTAATGTAACTCTGAAACAAACCCAAATAGTAACCTAACCCTATAACAAACACAAATAGTAACCTAACCCTATAACAAACCCAAATAGTAACCTAACCCTAAAAACAAACCCAAATAGTAACCTAACCCTAAAATAAACACAAATAGTAACCTAACCCTAAAATAAACACAAATAGTAACCTAACCCTAAAAACAAACACAAATAGTAACCTAACCCTAAAAACAAACCCAAATAGTAACCTAACCCTAAAAACAAACACAAATAGTAACCTAACCCTATAACAAACACAAATAGTAACCTAACCCTATAACAAACACAAATAGTAACCTAACCCTAAAAACAAACCCAAATAGTAACCTAACCCTAAAAACAAACAAAAATAGTAACCCTAACCTTAATTTCTAAGCTTATCCCTAATTTCTAAACCCTTGCTATGGAAAATCATGCTCAACTTCAGCCAGAGTATCCAAAATTCGGGCCTCCTCGCAGCAGAGCTTGTGTTTTAGATGAACCAAAGCGTAATAACTCATTGTACCATCACATTTGCTCCCAGCGTGGGAAATGAGACGGTGAGTTAATGCTGCGGCATTGTTTGCTTTATATGTAAAAGCCCATTATGCTTCAGCCTTATGACAGAAAAAAAGTACATTTTACATTTCATTTTATTTACACATCATATGGTCGTGTTTGTTATCGCTGGGAAGGCCAGTCTCTGACCTGTCCAACAACACTTCACTCACTTGACCTTGTGTGGTGTAAAAAGAGAGCTGGTGTAAAATCAGAGATGCTGGTTTCAAAGTTCCCCTCCCTCTCCTCACTGCAGCGCCACTGTCTAGGTTGTCAATAAAACAATGAGTTGTGCAATCACCTCCACACTTGCTGGCAGTGTGGGAAGAGAAGTAGAGTTATTTCAGCAATATTTTCATTTTATTTATCTGTTATTATATTTTTACATAAACCTGATCATGTTTTTGTCCATACTCTGACCTTTCCAATGACACCTTATACAGTCAGGTCCAGAAATATTGGGACATGGACACAATTCTAACATCTTTGGCTCTATACACCACCACAATGGAGTTGGAATGAAACAAACACAATGTGCTTTAACTGCAGACTGTCAGCTTTAATTTGAGGGTATGTACATCCAACTCAGGTGAACGGTGTAGGACTTACAGCAGTTTGCAGATGTGCCTCCCACTTGTTAAGGGACCAAAGGTAATGGGACAATTGGCTTCTCAGCTGTTCCATGGCCAGGTGTGTGATATTCCCTCATTACCCCAATTACAATGTGCAGATAAAAGGCCCAGAGTTCATTTCAAGTGCGCCATTTGCATTTGGAATCTGTTGCTGTCAACTCTCAAGATGAGATCCAAAGAGCTGTCACTATCAGTGAAGCAAGCCATCATTAGGCTGAAGAAACAAAAGAAACCCATCAGAGAGATAGCAAGAACATTAGGCGTGGCCAAAACAACTGTTTGGAACATTCTCAAAAAGAAGGAACGCACCCGGTGAGCTCAGCAACACCAAAAGACCCGGGAGACCACGGAAAACAACTGTGGTGGATGACCGAATAATTCTTTCCCTGGTGAAGAAAACACCCTTCACAACAGTTGGCCAGATCAGGAACACTCTCCAGGAGGTAGGTGTATGTGTGTCAAAGTCAACAATCAAGAGAAGACTTCACCAGAGTGAATACAGAGGGTTCACCACAAGATGTAAACCATTGGTGAGCCTTAAAAACAGGAAGGCCAGATTAGAGTTTGCCAAACAACACCTAACAAAGCCCTCACAGTTCTGGAACAAGATCCTATGGACAGATGAGACCAAGATCAACTTGTACCAGAGTGATGGGAAGAGAAGAGTATGGAGAAGGAAAGGAACTGCTCATGATCCTAAGCATACCACCTCATCAGTGAAGCATGGTGGTGGTAGTGTCATGGCGTGGGCATGTATGGCTGCCAATGGAACTGGTTCTCTTGTATTTATTGATGATGTGACGCTGACAAAAGCAGCAGGATGAATTCTGAAGTGTTTGGGGCAATATTATCTGCTCACATTCAGCCAAATGCTGCAGAACTCATTGGACGGCGCTTCACAGTGCAGATGGACAATGACCCAAAGCATACTGCAAAAGCAAGCAAAGAGTTTTTGAAGGGACATAAGTGGAATGTTGTGCAATGGCCAAGTCAATCACCTGACCTGAATCCCATTGAGCATGCATTTCACTTGCTGAAGACAAAACTGAAGGGAAAATGCCCCAAGAACAAGCAGGAACTGAAGACCGTTGCAGTAGAGGCCTGGCAGAGCATCACCAGGGATGAAACCCAGCCTCTGGTGATGTCTATGCGTTCCAGACTTCAGGCTGTGATTGACTGCAAAGGATTTGTAACCAAGTATTAAGAAGGGAAAGTTTGATTTATGATTATTATTCTGTCCCATTACCTTTGGTCCCTTAACAAGTGGGGGCACATCTGCAAACTGCTGTAAGTCCTACACCTTTCACCTGAGTTGGATGTACATACCCTCACATTAAAGCTGACAGTCTGCAGTTAAAGCACATTGTGTTTGTTTCATTCCAACTCCATTGTGGTGGTGTATAGAGCCAAAGATGTTACAATTGTGTCCATGTCCCAATATTTCTGCACCTGACTGTATGTCCCTCTGTAAGGCTCCAGAGATACAGGGGTCTAAATGATTGTAAATTGGAATTATTTTTTACAGAGCAAGGTGCCCCCTTGTGGCAGATGCCTGTAGGCACATGCCTACTCTGCCTATTTATAAATCCAGCCCTGGGTTAATATCTAAGGACAGACTGACATTTCAGTTTCACCAGTTCCTCTCTTTTTAACCCCTTAATGTCCAGGGCTTTTTATTCTGGCATGTCACATAAATGGGTAAGTGATGCTGCTGCTGCTTAAGATGTTAGCAGGTTCCTAATCAGATTGTACGACAGTTCAGGGTCCCTCACAGCCCTGCTAGAGGTGGTGACGGGGGTTCTCTATCCTGCACCTGCTCCTGAATGGATCGGAGCTCGTACTTACTTGTCACAGACAGGTAAGTGGAGGCTTGCACCTCTCCTGCATTGTTGCGGGCAAAGCACTGGAACATCCCAGTATCGTCTGGTATCAGTCCACTGATCTGCATCCTTCCCGTCTCCATCAATCGGAATCGGGCATCTCTGCGAAGGTCTACGAGGGCAGCATCCTTATACCAGACTATGGAGGGCTGAGGAATGCCTGGAGGAGGATGAAAACGGGCGAGAGAATGAGGACAGACACTGCATGGAGGAAAAGGGGAACAGAAGAACAAATAACAGAGCGCCTGAGGGTATTCATTATCCATGGTCCTGCCGCCAGACCTGTGACAAGGTCTCTGCAGAGGGAGGAAAGCCGCAGCTGATGTGTAACCATGCAGCACGTGGGGTCACGAGACCCTTGACATCACTTGTTTGTGGTTGGTGCCTTTTTTGTTTTGCAGTAAACGGTCGGTAATGTGTAACATTCACTCTCCGTCCGGGCTAAGGCTTTGATTGAGCCGATTAAATGACAATCAGAGAGCCCAGAGTCTAATGGGGACACACAGATAGCGGGGGACGGCGGGGTTTGACCTCTGTGCGAAATAAGAAAAGTGTCTGGGTCCAGCGAGAGGAAGATTAAAAAGAAGATAACAAAGCCGCAGAATGATAGCGAGCAACAAAAAGCGCCCGGAGAAAAGCTGCGCCGCAGCATCTAACGAGTAATATCTCCCGGGTACTTAACATAACACGGCATATTAAATCAATCCGCGCACGCCGCCTGACATTCTTTTTTGTGGAACAGACATTTATTTTTCCAGCCGCTGGAGGGGCTGCCGCCGGCTCGCAGTAATTATGTATACAGCATGGGTCTAATTGCTACCTTGATATTTATTACTGACACGTGAACATTCGCAGTTATACGGCCGGCAGCGGCGTTACCATCTCTCGTTAAAAGTGCAGACGCCTGAAGCCCCTCTGCGGGGTCCAGCTCTCAGGTCAGCAGCCCCTGGCTTGCAAGGCGCGAGACATCACCTTCCCGAGCGCAGAGACTCGCTGGAACTCACCCCTGGCCTGGCACGGGATCTCAATCACCTTCTCCATCTCGGCCGTCAGGTGCCTCTCGGGCTCCTTCACGAACTGCGGGGGCTCTGGAAATCAAGATTGGGTCTATTAGAACAATTAGTAACGGCGGTGCTGACTCGCGGAACAACCCGTCCTGTGCTTGGCTGTTAAACACAACTTAATTACCCAGTCGAGCATCTCTTTCCTCCAGCATGCGGCGGCGGCGGCGGCCACCCTAACGTGCACGATATTCCATGTATATGGACTTGGCGGTGTTATATGGGAGGATATTGATGGGTTGGTCACGGAATAGGACATGCAGGGCAGGATTATGTTCATGGAACGAGCAGAGGCGTCCTTACGGAAGCCGTATCCACATACGCCCAGCCCAGAATCCAATCTCAGACAGCGGCCTGTGTATTCGGATATGGTATATGCGGATATACACGTGCAGGGGGATTGTGGCGTGATGATACGTATAAATAGAGGTGTTATTGCCACGTTCATAATGTACGCGCTCGCTTGTTCCGCCACCGGGACTTGCTAATTAGTGACGGGTTTCAATTACAGAGCTGTAATCAATTAGATACCGAGGGGAACGGCGCGCGCCATCGACGGCGAGTCCTGTCCTCGCGCAGGTAATTGCATCGGACAGAGATCTATTTGCAGGGAATACAGCGAGCGTAAGCAGTGTGTACCGGCCTGACAGGGTGACAGGTAAGACACCACATCACACCCCCCCATCTAACACCGCTACTACCCTGGATCCTCAGGACATATTGACCATTCATTTAATATGTATGGTAACAATACACATATACAGTTACAGGTTTTTATAAAGCACTAACAAGTTCTGTAGCGCTGTACAATGGGAGACAGAATAACAAATATACATACTAGTTCATCACACAGTACAGTAGGAGAGAGGACCCTGCTCAAGAGCTTACTATCTAAGAGGATAGGGGTGACACGCTAGGTGAAGGTTAATGGAGAATGTGAAATAGCGGGGCGCATGTGGGAAGATGCAGCTGAAAATGAACAAAGGGGGATTAGGGAGTGAGCGATAGGCTTCTCTAAAGTAATGTGTTTTCAGAGACTTCTTGAAGGACTGGAGAGATGGGGAGAGTCTAATGTTGCAGGGGAGGAAATTCCTTAGAAAGGGGCAGCTCGGGAGAAGTCCTGAAGGCGGGAGTTGGGGGTGCGGGTATGAGGAGCAGATAACATTAGATCATTGGCCGAGTGAAGTGGTCGGGATGGGATGTACATGCTAATAAGGGAGGCGATGTAGGCAGTGGCGCAGTATGGAGAGCTTTGTACATGAGGAGCAGTATAATGAATTGGATTCTATAGGAAACCGGGAGTAAAGGAGATGATTCTCACCCAGGATGGTCAGGTAGGCCCCGGCCGTGACAGGAGGGACACTGCTACTACGTAGAGTGGCTTCACAGGAGTAATATCCGACGTCGTTCACGGTGGGGTTCAGCAGCGTCAGCCGGCGGCCATATTCACTCACCCCGCTGGAAAGGAGAAGCCCGTCCTTCTTCCAAACAATGTTTAACTTAATGAGCGGTCTGGAGGGAGAGAGACAGACGTGAGGCGACAGAGGAGCGAAGACTCGGGAAAAGACCAGGATGTAGAGGGATAGAAAGGTCAAAGGGGAAGAGATGGAAGTGACGTCCCGGTTATCAAATCAGCTGCAGAATCCCATCTATTACCGTATAGAAAGAGAAACATACAAAGATTCCACCCGGAACAGCACGGAGGAGCGAGCGACAGCAGGGAGAGCCCAGAACAGCCAACCAGAACACACATGTAAACGGCCAACCAGAACACGCATGTAAACGGCCAACCAGAACATGCATGAGAACGGCCAACCAGAACACACATGTAAACGGCCAACCAGAACATGCATGAGAACGGCAAAACAGAACATGCATGAGAACGACCAACCAGAACATGCATGAGAACGGCCAACCAGAACATGCATGAAAACGGCCAACCAGAACATGCATGAGAACGGCAAAACAGAACACGCATGTAAACGACCAACCAGAACGCGCATGTGAACGGCAAAACAGAACACACATGTAAACGGCCAACCAAAACATGCATGAGAACGGCCAACCAGAACATGCATGAGAACGGCCAACCAGAACATGCATGAGAACAGCCAACCAGAACATGCATGAGAACGGAAAAACAGACCACGCATGTAAACGGCCAACCAGAACATGCATGAGAACGGCCAACCAGAACATGCATGAGAACGGAAAAACAGACCACGCATGTAAACGGCCAACCAGAACATGCATGAGAACGGCCAACCAGAACATGCATGAGAACGGCAAAACAGAACACGCATGTAAACGACCAGCCAGAACGCGCATGTGAACGGCAAAACAGAACATGCATGTAAACGGCCAACTAGAACACGAATATGAACGGCCAACCAGAAAACACACATGTAAACGGCCAACCAAAACATGCATGAGAACGGCCAACCAAAACATGCATGAGAACGGCCAACCACAACACACATGTAAACGGCCAACCACAACATGCATGTAAACAGTGAAACAGAACATGCATGAGAACGGCGAAACAGAACATGCATGTGAACAGCCAACCAGAACACGCATGAGAATGGCCTACCAGAACACACATGTAAACGGCCAACCAGAACATGCATGTGAACAGTGTAACAGAATATGCATGAGAACGGTGAACCAGAACACATATGTGTACGGCGAAACAGAACACGCATGTAAACGGCCAACCAGAACACGCAGGTAAATGGCCAACTAGAACACGCATGAGAAGGGCCAACCAGAACACACATGTGAACGGTGAAACGTGAACCGCTGGAAAATGATACAACTGACCCACTTTACAGCTTATTCACTAAGCACTGAAAGATTCAGTTCGGCAAAACACGGTGGAGTTCGATGAATTCACTATTTAGGGAACGTCCGCCGTAGTTCTCCCTGTTCTTTCCATCGCAGTTTCTGCTGAAATTATTCCGTGTAGATTTCACTGTAGTTTCCGCCATGCTTCCAGTCGAAGTTGCGCAGCGTTGGTTTTAAAGCTGTTTCTATCGGGGTTCGGCGGAGATCACCACATTAAACCCCTGCAGTACATTGCCCGGTGTTACAAACATCGGCAGAACACACGGAATAGAGCATAGCCGCAGCTTAGGCGTTTTATGGAAAGCACCGCCTGATTGTTGCTCTACTCCGTTTGCAAGAACTTTGCGGGCGGCATTTCAATATCGCCCCAGATTATAGCCCGAGTTCACCGTAGCTGCCGTTGTTAGCAACTTCAGTGCATGTTTATGCCCCATTGTGCTTAGTGAATAACTGGCTGTTTAGCCGGACTCTTTCCACCGGGGAAAGCGATGTGCCCGGCCAGTCCACAGACACAGCATGTATAGGATGTACACACATGTGTTACTGTGAATAATGCCGGCTCACAACACACAGGGACCTATTGCTCTGCCCCAATCCGGACGATAAAAAGCTACGAGGGAGCGAAGTCAAGAGAAACAGTGAAAGGGTCAAAGAGAGAAGACACAGAGGGGGGAAGTGAGGAGACGGTGAGGATCAATGTACAGGCCTCAGAACCCACCTAGCATTGGCAACACACTCCATGGTGACTTCGGAGGTCCCGGCCACCACGCTGGTATTCTGTGGCGATATGATAATGGTGGGTGCGATGGGATCCGCCGGACCCCCCACATCTATAATATAAGGGGGAGAGAAAAAAAAAATCACAATCCATGAGATCAGCAGAACAAGAGACGTTTATATTTACGACGAGGTGGACTGAACGGTCATGGAGTGTCAGCGCCGCGGCGATATGTCATTTTAAATCCCCTGTGTGAAGCTTGATCCCCCCCCCTTAGCGGCGCTTGGGGGACACAACAAATCGCAGCCTGCGATTGATAGGAAATGGCCTGTTAGGAGGCGTCGCCGGTAACCGGGTTATAGCGTGCAGTATGCCCGGCGGCACGTGATCCCCAACCCTTCCCTGCCAGGAAGAAAACGCTGAATATATCTCATTCTTTGTGACAAGGCGAGGGATAAAAGTGATGGATTCCAGAGCCTTTGTCTGGAGCGCAGGCATTGTGCATTTGCAGTAAATCCCGCGCGGCGCTCTGCGTGCTGCTGACTCCGCAATGCAATGAGCGAGAGATTAGTTTGGGATCGTACCCCCCCCTCCCCGCCCTCTCGCTATTTGGCCAGAATGTGAACCCGAAAAAGCCTCATTCTCCGACATGACTTCCCTACTATTAAAAGCGCGGCGGATACAGACATCGACCGCGCACAGACACACAAAGGATGAATGACATCCTAATGACACAACACTGATGTAGTGGGAGGTTATTGCACCTGGTGTGACAGCCTGGCCATATGTTGTGTAGCGCTACGGAGTACACAATGATCGGATGACACCTCAGAACACAGAGCCATCAGTCTGGTTCAGTCTCCCGAGTCGCACGGAGCCGCCGGGAGTTTATTCTTTACACCTTCACGTCGTAGAAGCCGAGCAGCACTCTGGGCACATGGATACTTAACCTTGAAAATCCCGAATTGTCATAATACGCGTTTTTGCTCCTCTCCGACACTATTAACCGCACAGGCCAGACAGAACCGAAAAACCGTATTCCATCATAGATGAGCGCTTGATTGTGCAAGGTGGCTGAACGGCTGGACATAGGTTTAATTAAACTTTGACCAAAATATTCACTTTTAAACAGATTAACAGATAAAAATTATGAGGTTTGTTTTCTATTACATCATAAAAAAAATGGAACGAAAAAAACCACAAAGTTTGGCCAGTGTTTGGGCTTTAATAAATAGAATATAAAGGTGTTCAGTCTGTCTGTTCCACCTCCAGATCTATAGCGTTGTCTTATTTCTGGGGGATGCTAGCAGGCTCTCTACGTGTCCCAGTCCTTAAGCTTCGTCTGAGGACTGGGGAAAGGACCGAGAGGCTGCTGGGGAGAACAGGGGGATCCGGCAAGGAAGAAGCATTTGACAGACGTGACCTGGTTCGGTACACTGTCCACCTGTTAAACTGTATTAAGACCAGGTCATGTCCGATTCTCTGGTTCGTCACCGGGTCAGTAAACACACAAAGAAACTCGAGATGCTCAACCCGTTATAAAATCGCCTTTCCATAAAACTTACAGGTCTATTCACTGAAAGGTGAACCTCAGGAGAATTTGCAGGAGAAGAGAACAATCCAGGTCAAAATAGCCAAACCAGAGAAATTCTCCCATTTATCTCACTTTCCAAATCACCTATTTGTTCTAGAATGTTCTCTTCTCCCGCCAATTCTCCTGAGTTTCACCTTTAAGTGAATAGACCTGTAAGTCTGTTCATCGAGTAACACAAAGCTCGACATGGCGTGTCTGACGTTTAGGTAGAATTTATAACCAGACAATTGTCCAGTTAAAGGGACATGCATGGAGAGATCCCCAACACGGACTCGCTCCCATCCCCCTTCACATTATCCCTTACCCTGATAATGTCCATGGACTTGCCCATTCCCCCCCCATATATGTCCCACTATCCCCCCCTCCACCCCATATAACCTCCCCATATTATTTGGCAATGCTAAAATGTATTTGGTCCTGCCATTAAAGCTTATTTTGATTTGATTTGATTTATCTACAATTATTTCTTTTTTTAATTGACATTTAAACACTTTTAAACCAATAGACAAATTAGAATAAATAAAAGTTTTTAAAATGTGTAAAAAACAGTTATGTTCTTGCTTTAAACTCTGTAATTTCATCTTCTCTGGCCACGCCCCTCAGCTCGGGGGTGTTTCTTCAGCTCCCACTTCCTGTATAATCCCCGCCTCTTCCCTGCCCACTGCTCCACCCATCAAAGCTTCACATGAACTAGCACAAGCTGTGCACGTGAAACCCTGTGCAGCTCAGGACCTCAGGCTGGGGAAACTGAGGAACAGAATATTAGCATCTCAGTAACTGTGAAAGCAAGACTCACTCACGCTCACTCACTCGCTGACACGCCAGCTCACCCGCTGACTCGATCACACACTCGCCGACTGACTCGCTCACACTCTCACCTGCTGACTCGCTCACACTCTCACCTGCTGACTCGCTCACACTCTCACCTGCTGACTCGCTCACACTCTCACCTGCTGACTCGCTCACACTCTCACCTGCTGACTCGCTCACACTCTCACCTGCTGACTCGCTCACACTCTCACCTGCTGACCCGCTCACACTCTCACCTGCTGACTCGCTCACACTCTCACCTGCTGACTCGCTCACACTCTCACCTGCTTACTTGCTCACACTCTCACCCGCTTACTCGCTCACACTCTTACCCGCCGACTCGCTCACACTCTCACCCGCCGACTTGCTCACACTCTCACCCGCCGACTCGCTCACTCTCATCCGCCGACTCGCTCACACCCGCCGACTCGCTCACACTCTCCCCTGCTTCCTTGCTCACACTCTCACCCGCCAACTCGCTCACACTCTCACCCGCCGACTCGCTCACACTCTCACCCGCCGACTCGCTCACTCTCATCCGCCGACTCGCTCACACCCGCCGACTCGCTCACACTCTCCCCTGCTTACTTGCTCACACTCTCACCTGCTTCCTTGCTCACACTCTCACCCGCCGACTCGCTCACACTCTCACCCGCCGACTCGCTCACACTCTCACCCGCCGACTCGCTCACTCTCATCCGCCGACTCGCTCACACTCTCACCCGCCGACTCGCTCACTCTCATCCGCCGACTCGCTCACACCCGCCGACTCGCTCACACTCTCCCCTGCTTACTTGCTCACACTCTCACCCGCCGACTCGCTCACACTCTCACCCCCCGACTCGCTCACACTCTCACCCCCCGACTCGCTCACACTCTCACCCCCCGACTCGCTCACACTCACCCGCCGACTCGCTCACACTCTCACCCGCCGACTCGCTCACACACTCACCCGCCGACTCGCTCACACACTCACCTGCCGACTTGCTCACACACTCACCCGCCGACTCGCTCACACACTCACCGCCGACTCGCTCACACACTCACCCGCCGACTCGCTCACACACCCACCCGCCGACTCACTCACACACCCACCAGCTGACTCGCTCACACACTCACCAGCCGACTCGCTCACACACTCACCCGCCGACTCGCTCACACACTCACCCGCCGACTCGCTCACACACCCACCTGCCGACTCGCTCACACACTCACCAGCTGACTCGCTCACTGACATGCTACGCTATACTACACTGCCATTCACCTATAAGTACCTGACTGATTTATAACCTAGTGCTGGTCAGATCCCTTTAGTAATTTACTACCGGCACAGGCTACTGCTCTGAATTCCTCCATACGTCGCCACATGCGACCTGACATTTCACACAAACTCGTGAAGACGTCACTGTGTGCACCAGAAAATGGCAAAGTGTGCCGCGCCGTATCATACGTCCCTAAAGCTGCATTTAGATAAATATCGCTTTGGGTACACGCATACACTTGCAACGATAATACGTTAGCTTGTAACAAGTTATCCAAAACTCCAAAAAAAAGCAAAACATCACGCCATAGCACCGTGTGTCACGCTAAATACATAGTAACAGGAGAATGTATCGTGCTCTCGCTACAGCAGGACAGTGTGGTTAATCACATGCAAACGAGTTGCGTTCACAGTCCATCAATCCTGGCCACCATTCCTGCCAATATAGATTTCCTGGGCTCCGGTATAACCCGGCGTGTGAAGCGGGTCACGGGTTAGAAGAAGTGTAAGAATAAACTAAATTAGAGATAGAACTGCAGTCAGCTTTCCTGGCCTCTGTCTCCTCCGCGGCCCCTCAGGACTTGTCGGTCTGCTAGATTACTGGAGAAGTTCTGTTACAGACCATTAATTCATTTCTCCTTTTTTTCTTCTCCTTTGCGCTCGGCGTTCTCCCAGCCTGCGATAAACCAGTCACAGCACGGCTCTCCACGCTGGATCAGCAGCTTTTCTGCCTGCCTGCATAGCTCAGGATTAAGGGTTTTTTACGTTGCCTTATTTGTGATGCCTTGGCACATGTGTGTTCCCCTCGCCATCGATCTACTTCCCCCGTCCAGGATCCTTTTAATGCTTGTAAGACACCTTGGAGAGGCTATTAGGTCAAACTGCTAACCCTGTATCACGGCTACAAGAACCGTCAGCTTGTATCATAAAATATATATAAGTTACCATACACGCGTCAATTCATATAATGTAACAAACCCATCACCTGACGCTAACTCCAAAACGTATGCTGACTGAAAATCCCTTCCCCTGATCCTGCAGTTATTGGGGTCTCTCCCATATAATATATTTATTTTATTTATAAAGGATTTTACCAGGAAGGATACATAATTCAGGGTGTGCAGGTGTCTTTTTAGGGGTTCCTCCATATATTCAGGGTGTGCAGGTGTCTTTTTAGGGGCTCCTCCATATATTCAGGGTGTACGGGTGTATTTTTAGGGGCTCCTCCATATATTCAGGGTCTGCAGGGTGTCTTTTTAGGGGCTCCTCCATATATTCAGGGTGTGCGGGTGTCTTTTTATGGGCCCCTCCATATATTCAGGACATGTGGGTGTCTTTTGGGGCTCCCCATATATTCAGGGCATGTGGGTGTCTTTTGGGGTTCCTCCATATATTCAGGGTGTGCGGGTGTCTTTTTAGGGCCTCCTCCATATATTCAGGGTGTACGGGTGTCTTTATAGGGGCTCCTCCATATATTCAGGGTGTGCGGGTGTATTTTTAGGGGTTCCTCCATATATTCAGGGTGTGCGGGTGTATTTTTAGGGGCTCCTCCATATATTCAGGGTGTGTGGGTGTATTTTTAGGGGCTCCTCCATATATTCAGGGTGTGTGGGTGTCTTTTTAGGGGCTCCTCCATATATTCAGGGTGTGTGGGTGTCTTTTGGGGCTCCCCATATATTCAGGGTGTGTGGGTGTGTTTTTAGGGGTTCCTCCATATATTCAGGGTGTGCGGGTGTATTTTTAGGGGCTCCTCCATATATTCAGGGTGTGTGGGTGTGTTTTTAGGGGTTCCTCCATATATTCAGGGTGTGTGGGTGTCTTTTGGGGCTCCCCATATATTCAGGGTGTGTGAGTGTCTTTTGGGGCTCCTCCATATATTCAGGGTGTGTGGGTGTGTTTTTAGGGGTTCCTTCATATAGTCAGGGTGTGCGGGTGTGTTTTTAGGGGTTCCTCCATATATTCAGGGTGTGTGGGTGTCTTTTGGGGCTCCCCATATATTCAGGGTGTGCGGGTGTCTTTTGGGGCTCCTCTATATATTCAGGGTGTGCGGGTGTCTTTTGGGGCTCCTCTATATATTCAGGGTGTGCGGGTGTCTTTTGGGGCTGAGGCTCCCCATATATTCAGGGTGTGCGGGTGTCTTTTGGGGCTCCTCCATATATTCAGGGTGTGTGGGTGTGTTTTTAGGGGTTCCTTCATATAGTCACGGTGTGCGGGTGTTTTTAGGGGTTCCTCCATATATTCAGGGTGTGCGGGTGTGTTTTTAGGGGTTCCTTCATATATTCAGGGTGCGCGGGTGTTTTTAGGGGCTCCTCCAAATATTCAGGGTTTGCAGGTGTCTTTTGGGGCTCCTCTATATAGTCAGGGTGTGCGGGTGTCTTTTGGGGCTCCCCATATATTCAGGGTGTACGGGTGTATAACTAAGATGCAAAGCAATAAAACTCCCAGCAATGAGTCTGAACTATAGGAAATGTTGTTCTAAATCTCGGTGTCGATAAGATATGCTCTGAAAGACATTCTTATGGATATAAATGGCCCCGCCAGGTCATGATGTCATTGGGAACGTCCGTGACTGGCCTTTGCCCCGACCCAAGTGACTTTCCCTAAAATGGATTTGTCCCTCTTTGGCCATTGGTCAGGAGGTGCTGATTCTTAGGAAAACCAAGTGACTTTACTGGGAACCCGGGTCTAACAAGTAACATGTCCGTTGGGTATCAGAGCCCGGCCCAACACAAAGAGGCCTTGGTATATAGATTTTAAGATAGGTTAAATGATGTGCTAGCAGCAAAGAACAAAAAATATGCCAAGACCCGACCCCAGAAAGATACCTGTATATACCAGTAAAGAGACGGTTAGAATGTAACGATGTAACGATGTATGAACCAGACGAAGCCGACACATTAATCCCACTCACTTGTATTTTCAGAGTTTAAATACACAATTCCTACTTACTCTCCACAGTCAATGTGATGGGTTGGCTGGTCTTGTTGTCTCCATTTTTATCGTTTACGGCCTGAACGTAGTAGCGTCCGGCATCTGGAGCGACGCTGGACAGGATCACCAGGGTATTGTCCAATGTGATGGCTCTGGAGATCAGGACGAAAAGCACAATTAGTGATAGACTGCGGGAAACTGGTCCATAGGCCAAGTTATATGGGCTGGGCGACAACAGACGCGTAAAAAAACACAAAGTGCTATAAACATAAACATACCGTGCTATATACACAAACAAAATCACCAATCCTGCAGTGAATGCCCTGGTCCCCGAAGTGCCAGGAAAACCACCACAAAACTGCCAGATCGAATGAAAAAAATCACTGTAAAACAGCTGGAAAAACATTGGATCGATCCAATAAGCCGCCGAATGTACTCAACGATCTGCCGCAAAACCGCTAAAGCATCGGAAAAAAGCCAACGATCCGCAGAACAAAGTGCCGGCCAGTCCGCTTAACAGAGCGCCGACCAGTCCGCTTAACAGAGCGCCGACCAGTCTGTTGAACAGAGCGCCGACCAGACCGCTGAACAGAGCGCCGACCAGACCGCTGAACAGAGCGCTGACCAGTCCGCTGAACAGAGCGCCGACCAATCCGCTGAACAGAGCGCCGACCAGTTCGCTGAACAGAGCGCCGAATAGTCCGCTGAACAGAGCGCCGACCAGACCGCTGAACAGAGCGCCGACCAGACCGCTGAACAGAGCGCCGACCAGTCCGCTGAACAGAGCGCCGACCAGTCCGCTGAACAGAGCGCCGACCAGTCCGCTGAACAGAGCGCCGACCAGTCCGCTGAACAGAGCGCCGACCAGTCCGCTGAACAGAGCGCCGACCAGTCCGCTGAACAGAGCGCCGACCAGACCGCTGAACAGAGCGCCGACCAGTCCGCTGAACAGAGCGCCGACCAGTCCGCTGAACAGAGCGCCGACCAGTCCGCTGAACAGAGCGCCGACCAGTCCGCTGAACAGAGCGCCGACCAGTCCCCTGAACAGAGCGCCGACAAGACCGCTGAACAGAGCGCCGACCAGTCCGCTGAACAGAGCGCCGACCAGTCCGCTGAACAGAGCGCCGACCAGTCCGCTGAACAGAGCGCCGACCAGTCCGCTGACCAGTCCGCTGAACAGAGCGCTGACCAGTCCACTGAACAGAGAGCTGACCAGTCCACTGAACAGAGCGCTGACCACTCCACTGAACAGAGCGCTGACCACTCCACTGAACAGAGCGCTGACCACTCCACTGAACAGAGCGCTGACCACTCCACTGAACAGAGCGCTGACCACTCCACTGAACAGAGCGCTGACCACCTGTTGGAAAAAGCTGACAAACGGGTAAAAAGAACAACAAAAAACACTGCAACTTTGAAAAGCTATTTCCAAAAAAACTACTGCACGAAAGTACCTGAAAATGACATAGAAGGTCCTATGAATAATAATAAAAAGGTCTGTTACAGAAAAAAAAAAAAGCATTTTAAAAAAGTGGATTTTTTTTTACTGAATTCAAAAAAAACACAAAAAATGATTAAAAAGACTTTTTGCTGCAAATTAAAATAACGTTAAATAAAAGTGGGAATATTTTTTACATTGAAACCTATGGGATTCGCCTGAATAAACCTGACAAATGAAACCACCGAACATTAGTGCATTTCACTGACATTTCTCTGCTGTTCGGGGTCTGTGAATAGATTAACCACTGCTTCTCTATGAGAGATTTCACTGCCGTCGAACAGGCACCGTACGTGCAGGCAATTCACCAACATTTGGCAAACTGCCTGTTCTCTGAATAGCCGAATGGCCCAAAGAATTGCACTGAATGGGGAGACTCACTGTTCGGTGCAATCTCAGAGCCAGATCGTCTTTCTCTGAATAACCCCTACAGTGATATATAAACATACTGTGATATAAAAAAAATGAAATCGTACATTTTTTAACTGTTCAGCCTTCATGTTTACAAACATCCGGTGGCACCTGCACGCGGGGATTCATGTAACGTGGCGATAATATGCCGTGGGATGTTTCCCAATTATACGTAACAAAATCTCATGGTGATACTCCAGCCATGACTCAAGCATGAATACAAACCGGGTCAAAATCACTCTTGGGTTTAGAGGCATGTGACAAAATTAAATCAATGAAATGTATTTGTAACAGATCTCTGTGCCCGGACAGGGTCACATCTGCCAAATGCTGCTTCCTCGCTGGACACCCAGTTTCTCCTCGTGACTCTCACACCTTTCTTTAGTACCTTAGCCGCAGCTTAAGGCCCGGTGCACGTAGAGAGCCTGACTAGCACCCCCAGGAATAAGCCAAAGCTGTAGACCTGGAGCCTTTCCTTGGCACAACGGGCAGAAGATTCCTGGTACCCCAAATCATGAGTCGCGACTTCAAGCTTGGTCAGAACAGAACTAACGGTTTATTACACAAGCAGAGAGATACACTCAACCATCAACCTCATTTGCATACAATCAAGCAGATAGCTGCACAGATCAGATAACTACACAGGACCTTCAAACAATGGAGAATGGGGGAAGGAGAAAGCTGGGTAAACAAAAGGAATTTCTTACAGTGAGAACTTACACAACAGAGAGAGCAGGTACTATACAGAGATCACCCTATACAGAGAAAAGGTTAGATAATTGAGGGAATGTACGCAAAATACACAACAAGAGACTATACAAAAAATACACAAGGGAATAACACACAGACATCAGTACTCTTTAGTTAACTGGCAGTTTATATATAAACCAGTGAAAACCAAATATATTTAAAAGGTCCACCAGTTCCCCCAATAGTCTCTTTCACGGGCCATAGTCTCTGGGCAGGAGGCTAGTGCACAGCCCCCTCCAAGTCGCACAGCGACATCGTGTTCTGTCACAGTCTTCTATAGAGCTTCTCAGGGGTCTTCACCAACTGTGAAAACGCGACTATCCACCGACAACAATGATAGAAGATCCAATGGGGGAGGGCTGCTTTAAAACGCTTAACAGGAATATAATGCTCTGCGACTACAGGAGTAGTCTCATAAAAAACGAGTCTCATACGCAGAGATTCGAAGTTCGCCAGGAAGAAGGAGGGTGACGATCCACTGGCGGCTTTTACCGCCCCCTGAAAAAGCCCTGTCATTTCTTTAGGATCATAGGAAAAGGAAAAGTAAATTTGTCGATCGTGTTTGGGGTCGAGAGGAATCTTCTTCAGACACCCTCAAATCCAGGAGTTGATTCACCTCCTTGTAGGTTCATCGCTGGACCATGCTGGGGATCTGGTCAGCAAAGATTGATAAGATTTACTCAACAAAAATGATTTAGCCTCCACCAACATGGACTCTTTCAGACGAGAAGGTGGCTCTGACATGAAAATGTCCAAAATCCAGGGCCTTCACCTATGGATCTGCTGGCGCCATGTCGGTGAAATGTGACATCAGAAAAGTGTTGCGCCTGACTCATCAGACACAGTTTAACAGGAGACCACTTCAATGAATTATTGTTATTTTAGTTTCTTGCCTTTTTTTTATATATATATATATATATAAACACAAACACAGCAGGGATTTGGTAAAGTTTGCACCTGACTACCTGTTTTTTTCCATTCTAAATGACCATGTTGCCGTGTTGCCATGGAAGTGCTGCCGATTTTCCAGTTTAATTGAAGAGAACATTTAATTTCTGTGCTATTTTTAGGAGATACGATTTCTGGCCGGAGCGTACACAGGCTTATTTATGGGCACGGAAGCCTGATCTCACCTTCTCCAATGGCGATGTCCAACATCACAACGTATCGGGCTTCACATCATGCGATTAAATGTTGTGAGGGCAAGGGACGGACACTACACCAACAGCCAAACAGAGCAAACAAAAAGGGCCCCCTTGGGCAAGGCTGGGGCTCGACAAGGGCATGATGTTATGAAACTAGAGGATGTGGTTCGTTGTGGTATCTATGATGTCACTGGGAACTTATTTTTCTGGTAAACGTGCACAGAACAATGCCAGCCTCACCCATATTGACTGGCGTGCTGATATACGCTCTGGGCGGGCACGACAAAGGCAGCCATAACAGATGAAGATACGGGCACTCCAGCTTATATTCAGGACACATCTTTTGGGCTTGCATCGTACATAGACAAGGTTCAGACTCTACGTCTTGATAAAGACTCGTCTTAGAGCTGAAACACGGTCTTTGTTTGATGCAGACCCAATAAATTTGCCCTGAATATAAACTGGAGTGCCCGTATCGTCTTCTGTTTGCGTATGCTGGGATTTGGCCTCGGCTGTTTCGAGTTGGCCCCCATATTGATGGTCTGTATTGGGTTCTGTTGCCACCTATTGAGTTTTCGATTAAAGGCAGCTGCAAGCCCTGCTTGTATACACACAACACACATTCCATCGGTGTCCTGGGCACCGTTCCTCTGGCCGCCCTCAAGCCTCCTTGACTTAGAATTTATTAAGGAACGGGATTACCTCCTCTCCGGAACAGCAAAATAAACCAAGGGGTTGCATCTGACCCGGACTGGAGTGGCTGCTGTCCTGATAAGCAGAACTAATCTTGTTCCAAAGCGCCTGAAACCCACGTCTCCCTGCCCTTCAAGTAGTTTGATATCGGAAATTGTTGTCTCCCCGCTCGGTGCCCTGATTCCTTTCCTTGTGCGCGCTCCCCTGGCATCTCGCTCGGTGGATATCTCTCCTCTCAGACTCCCTCACAGGGGATTCCGTGCCAGATCATCTGGATAATAATGCTCTGCAATTAGACAGATAAGGGGGAATACGCCGCCGGTTCATTACTACGCCGCCAGTTCCTCTTATTTTCTGAAAGGCTCAGCCCGGCACAGGTGTGCGAGAGCCAGATATACGGGACGCCGTTACAGAACTCACAGAAGGGTTTGCATAAAGTGGCGTATGAGCGCATGCGATCCTCCGCGGAAAGGGAATTGCATCTGAATTTGAATCTTAAGTCATTTGATCTGCAATTCCACTGTAGTTCAAAGTCCTCCAGCTCAAGTGTTCCACCTCCTTTATCGCTGTCTCGAGCACACGCAAGACAGAACCGTGACCACCTCGCTGTGTTTTTCGAGACATTCGGAATGTTCGGATATCGGCACGTTTGCCCTTCCACCATCCTTAGAAACATTTTACCCCATCACATGGTGCTCCAGCAACTCCTTTGTCATCTTCACCACCAGTTCCAAGCCAACAAGAATTGAATAAACCTGCCCCATGATTGTGCATCTTAAATGTACTGAGGACACATTTGCTGGGTTATTGAAGACATCAGAAATATTCGAATACCGGCAGCACGTTTGCCCTTCCACCACCCTTAGACAATCTTTTCCTATTACACGGTGCTCCAGGAGCTCCCTCCCTCGTCCCCTTCTGTACCAATTCCAAGTCACCAAGAAACCTCTGCCATCAAACCTCCCAAGTCACCATCAAATCTAGAAACCTCTGCCATGATCATGTGTCAAATGTATTGAGGACACTTTGGCTGTGTTACTGAAGATTTAAGGAATAAATGGATTCCAGGAACACGTGAGGCACTCCTGGTGTATTGTACATGGATATTTATTGGAGTATGGATATCCATGTACACTATATCAGGAGTGCCTCTCGCTCTCCTGGAATTTGTGTCTAGGGCATAGCAGCTGTGGGAGAGCACAGGTGTGCGTGGTTGGTGTGCAAGGAAGAGGCTCTCTTAGATCGACCCTAATCACTTGTTTTATGAATATTTGGATACCGGTACATTTGTCCTTCTGCCATGATCAATCACTTCCTGTTACATGGTGCTTCAGCAGCTCCCTCATCCACTTTAGCACCAACTCAAAGTCAACAAAAATCAAAAAAAGAAAACACCCGTGCGTCTAAAAAAATGTAGTATATCATGATCACCGGGATGGAGTTGTATCATAAGTTAAGTTGGGAATGAGTGAACTCATAATGCGATGCCTTCTATCCCAATTTTACTGACTGATCGATTCTTGCAACATGACTTGCCAAGAAGTCAAAGGGTCTTTTCGACAGGGAAGACCACAGTCAGGACAGGTAGCAGACTGATAAAGACAGGCAGGTTGTAATGAAAAGTGCACATATATAAAACTCTCTAACCAAATCACAGAGTAAGTAGCCAAAGGTCAATTCGAGACCAGTGGTGGGCAACCTTGAGCTGCGCAACTCCGTAATTGAAAGCTTGTTGAAGGTCACTGTGTAGGCGGGAAGAATGCTGCTCTTGAAATGGTGCTAATAAAGTCATTGTTATCCACTTCCATCGTGAGAATTAATCAAGCTTTGGTCGCTCTCACGTCCATGACACCGGGGCTGAATTTCTAATGTGTGGTTCGAGATTCCGGGTTAAAATGTCATTTTGTTCTGTCAGCAAACAAGCCCTCCATTAGGCCCAGATATCTGCACTCCTGGAGAACACCGTCTACATGTATAAATAAAACATTGACTTGGCTCTACCTTTATCCCTCTGAAGACTATCAAAATTTTGATCACGTGCAGGTCGGTTGACCTTTTACAATGGTTACTGTCCATTGATTTGTTGATGAGCTACTGGGCAAATTGATGAATTATCGCAGAATCAGGCAGAACTCTGCTGAATCTCTTTGGAACTACTTTGAGGAGCTTGAAACGTGGCCAGCTCGAGGTCTACATGAGCTGGCCTCTAATGTAATCCCAGCCAAATTCACTGAATTTATCACAAATAACCTATAAAGTTTGGGTGATACCCTGAAAATTGATTAAAGGCTGAGTAATCAATCGACCTGTGAATCGAACAAACCCGAGATACGTGTTTGGACAATATCTGACCAGCCATGCCCTATCCTAAAAAACACTCAAGGCCGGAGCTTTCCCTGTAAAAAATACTTTCTTTGATAATTGCTCCTATCCACCATGCAAGGTTCACATGTTTTCCAGGGTGGATTATTATACAAGTGGAGCTGCACCTCAGGGAACATGCCCAAAACATGAGCTGCACTTCAGGAAGCATACCCCAAACAGGAGACGCACCTTAGGGAGCATGCCCCAAACAGGAGCCGCACCTTGAGGAGCATACCCCAAACAGGAGTCTCACCTTGAGGAGCATACCCCAAACAGGAGTCTCACCTTGAGGAGCATACCCCAAACAGGAGCCGCACCTTGAGGAGCATACCCCAAACAGGAGCCGCACCTTGAGGAGCATACCCCAAACAGGAGCCTCACCTTGAGGAGCATACCCCAAACAGGAGCCTCACCTTGAGGAGCATACCCCAAACAGGAGTCTCACCTTGAGGAGCATACCCCAAACAGGAGCCGCACCTTGAGGAGCATACTCCAAACAGGAGCCTCACCTTGAGGAGCATACCCCAAACAGGAGCCTCACCTTGAGGAGCATACCCCAAACAGGAGCCGCACCTTGAGGAGCATGCCCCAAACAGGAGTCGCACCTTGAGGAGCATGCCCCAAACAGGAGCCGCACCTTGAGGAGCATGCCCCAAACAGGAGTCGCACCTCAGGGAGCATGCCCCAAACAGGAGCCACACCTTGAGGAGCATGCCCCAAACAGGAGCCACACCTTGAGGAGCATACCCCAAACAGGAGTCTCACCTTGAGGAGCATACCCCAAACAGGAGTCTCACCTTGAGGAGCATGCCCCAAACAGGAGCCGCACCTTGAGGAGCATGCCCCAAACAGGAGTCGCACCTCAGGGAGCATGCCCCAAACAGGAGCCACACCTTGAGGAGCATGCCCCAAACAGGAGCCTCACCTTGAGGAGCATACCCCAAACAGGAGCCGCACCTTGAGGAGCATGCCCCAAACAGGAGTCGCACCTTGAGGAGCATGCCCCAAACAGGAGCCGCACCTTGAGGAGCATGCCCCAAACAGGAGTCGCACCTCGGGGAGCATGTCCCAAACAGGAGCCACACCTTAAGGAGCATGCCCCAAACAGGAGCCGCATTCGCGGAGCATGCCCCAAACAGGAACTGCACCTCAGGGAGCATGCCCCAAACAGGAGCTGCACCTCAGGGAGCATGTCCCAAACATGAACTTGGGTTGGCATGCCCCAAACAGGAACCGGACCTCGGGAAGCATGTCCCAAACAGGAGCCACACCTTAAGGAGCATGCCCCAAACAGGAGCCGCACTCGCGGAGCATGCCCCAAACAGGAACTGCACCTCAGGGAGCATGCCCCAAACAGGAACTGCACCTCAGGAAGCATGCCCCAAACAGGAACTGCACCTCAGAGAGCATGTCCCAAACATGAACTTGGGTTGGCATGCCCCAAACAGGAACCGGACCTCGGGAAGCATGCCCCAAATAAGTCCAGTGAAAAAGGTAACTATTTTGATACCAAATGGCTAGAACCTCGGGAGAAAATGAATGGAGGTGTGAGGCACAATGGGGTTGGGATTATGCAGAGGCACATTGGGAGTGCAGGGATGAGACAAAGGGAAAATGGATAGGAGAAGGACAGGATAAAGGCACAGTGGGTGACAGGAATGGCACAGTGTGTTAACGGCAAACAGCAGAGACAATGGTAGTAAAAAGAATGGAGCAGAGGCACAATGGATGCAAGAAGGGTTGGGGCAAAGGTACAGTGGGTGAGAGAGATTCAGAGGAGGCTCAGTGTGTGCGAAAGAATGGGATAGAGATATCGTAAAGTAGAGAGGGATGGGTCTATGGCAATATGGGTTTCATAGGAACAGGCAGAGGAACCAAGAGGATAAGAGGTATGGGACAAAGGCATAACATGGGGCTGAAGGAACGGAGCAGAAGTGCAATGAAGGGCAAAAAAGAAGGGTGGGTAGAGACAAAATATACAAAAAGCACAACATGAGTGTAAACGACCTACACCTTGGTAGCAATGAGGGTCAGATTATGGTCCCACATAGAATAATAATAAAAAAAGACTAACAGGGTTATTCAGAGAGAGCTGAACTGGCCCCGAAATTGCACCGAACAGTGAATTTCCCTGTACTGTGACATTTTGTGGCCATTTGGCTATTTAAAACCTGCCAATTCGCCAAATATTGACAAATTGCCAATAAAATACAGTGCCTGTTTGACGGCAGTGAAATCCCCCATATAGAAGCAATGGTTAATCTATTCACAGACACCGACCAGCAGAGAAATGTCAGTGAAATGGCAGGCAGAAGGAGTTATACAATGTAGTAAGTTTATGAAGGTGCGTTTGCGGGGCGGCTGCATACACTACATCTCCGTATTCAATAGCTGGAATAAGCATTTGTTGTACAATCTGCTTTCTTACCGCGGGGCTCAGGCAGGATTTGTTTCTGTACAGGGCGCCTAGTTTGGGGTAAAGTTTAGATGAGAGTTTTTCGATGTGGGGGCCAAAGGATAGATTTGGATATAACCACATACTTAGATATTTGGGAGCAGTGACTGTGGTCAGCGTGCCATTTGATTTTGCCCTGACACATAGATGGGGAGGTTGCAATTTATGTCGTTTAGGTGCTGTTCCAAAGAGCATCGTAAGATCGATAGAGGTATAACGCAGTGACAATAAAGCACATGCAAATAGCAGATTGTCGTTAAACATGGCCTTGGCACGGCTGCGGCGGGTGCATGAATGATGAGGGTTCATAGAAGTCATCACCCCGTGCCAGCGTCCGCTTTCCCCTCCGGCTGCTCAAGGCTAAGGGCATAGCTTAATATAAACGCAGCTTTTCCCCCCGAACACGTTATTTATTGAAATAATTATTTAATTCCTGTGACAATGAAAGTCAGATTCAGACAAAGGTACAATAAAACTTGGTAGTGGAGTAAATAATGGCTGTTTTTGTTCGTCACTAACGATGGGATAATTATTCAAGCTTCGCCTTTATGTTTTCGAGGATAATAAGCGCAGAATTCCAATCAGAGAGGAGAAACAAGGTCAGTCTCCCCGGAGCCGCCGCGTGTTTAAAACTAATAAGCAGCGCGTACGTTCAGTTTCTTCTCTCGTTTGTTAAAAAGAGACGTATATGTTTATGTGACAAGGATTTCTGCCTGTCCCCCCCCCCTGCGTTTATTCCTCTACGTAGCGGGGGGGGGGGCTTGCCTTTTATTATCATTAGTATTATTATCATTTAAATGGAGTCAGCGTTTTCCCATGATGCTCTCTGATGCGGGGAAGCAGCAATGAAAATTTACCAAGGCGGTGAGAGGTGTAGTGATGTTCGCTCAATGAGTTGACAATCTAATCTGCAGTGTGCTGGCTGTGACTGATAGCTGTGTCTGTGATGTGCATGCCTGTAACATGCGGGCTGTGGCTGATGGGTGTGGATGCACTCTCTCAATGTGCTGGCTGTGATTGATGGATGTGGATGCACTCTCTCAATGTGCTGGCTGTGGCTGATGGGTGTGGATGCAGTCTCTCAATGTGCTGGCTGTGATTGATGGGTGTGGATGCAGTCTCTCAATGTGCTGGCTGTGATTGATGGGTGTGGATGCACTCTCTCAATGTGCTGGCTGTGATTGTTGGGTGTGGATGCACTCTCTCAATGTGCTGGCTGTGATTGATGGGTGTGGATGCAGTCTCTCAATGTGCTGGCTGTGATTGATGGGTGTGGATGCAGTCTCTCAATGTGCTGGCTGTGATTGATGGGTGTGGATGCAGTCTCTCAATGTGCTGGCTGTGATTGATGGGTGTGGATGCACTCTCTCAATGTGCTGGCTGTGATTGATGGGTGTGGATGCACTCTCTCAATGTGCTGGCTGTGATTGATGGGTGTGGATGCACTCTCTCAATGTGCTGGCTGTGATTGTTGGGTGTGGATGCACTCTCTCAATGTGCTGGCTGTGATTGATGGGTGTGGATGCACTCTCTCAATGTGCTGGCTGTGATTGTTGGGTGTGGATGCAGTCTCTCAATGTGCTGGCTGTGATTGATGGGTGTGGATGCAGTCTCTCAATGTGCTGGCTGTGATTGATGGGTGTGGATACAGTCTCTCAATGTGCTGGCTGCTCTCTCATTGCAAAGCACTTGACTCCAGGAGTTTTTTCTTGTAATACGCATTTAAAAAGAGGATCGTGGAGAAAAAAAAGCACTTGTGTTAATCAGTATACATGTGTATGGAAATATATTGAAATTAAGTGTTTCGTTCTGATTTCCATACTGAATACATTAACTGTTTTAAGACGGATATACGCGATTGTGTAACTGTGATTTTTTTTCTTTAAAGGGAAACTTCAGGAGCCGAGCGGGATTTTCATTATACTGCAGAATAAATTAACACATGCATAAAACCCAAAATAAAATTAAATATAAACAAATCACAAACAGAAACGCCCCTCCCTGTGCCTGCTACGAGTTTCCATACCCTCCCTGCGCCTGCTACGAGTTTCCATACCCTCCCTGCGCCCGCTACGAGTTTCCATACCCTCCCTGCACCTGCTACGATTTTCCATACCCTCCCTGCGCCTGCTACGAGTTTCCATACCCTCCCTGCGCCTGCTACGAGTTTCCATACCCTCCCTGCGCCTGCTAAGAGCTTCCATACCCTCCCTGCGCCTGCTACGAGTTTCCATACCCTCCCTGCGCCTGCTATGAGTTTCCATACCCTCCCTGCGCCTGCTACGAGTTTCCATACCCTCCCTGCACCTGCTACGAGTTTCCATACCCTCCCTGCGCCTGCTAAGAGCTTCCATACCCTCCCTGCGCCTGCTATGAGTTTCCATACCCTCCCTGCGCCTGCTACGAGTTTCCATACCCTCCCTGCGCCTGCTAAGAGCTTCCATACCCTCCCTGCGCCTGCTATGAGTTTCCATACCCTCCCTGCGCCTGCTAAGAGCTTCCATACCCTCCCTGCGCCTGCTACGAGTTTCCATACCCTCCCTGCGCCTGCTACGAGTTTCCATACCCTCCCTGCGCCTGCTATGAGTTTCCATACCCTCCCTGCGCCTGCTACGAGTTTATACACCCTCCCTGCGCCTGCTACGAGTTTATATACCCTCCCTGCGCCTGCTACGAGTTCCATACCCTCCCTGCGCCTGCTACGAGTTTATATACCCTCCCTGCGCCTGCTACGAGTTTCCATACCCCCTGCGCCTGCTATGAGTTCCATACCCTCCCTGCGCCTGCTACGAGTTTATATACCCTCCCTGCGCCTGCTACGAGTTTATATACCCTCCCTGCGCCTGCTACGAGTTTCCATACCCTCCCTGCGCCTGCTACGAGTTTCCATACCCTCCCTGCGCCTGCTACGAGTTTCCATACCCTCCCTGCGCCTGCTACGAGTTTCCATACCCTCCCTGCGCCTGCTACGAGTTTCCATACCCTCCCTGCGCCTGCTATGAGTTTCCATACCCTCCCTGCGCCTGCTATGAGTTTCCATACCCTCCCTGCGCCTGCTAGGAGTTTCTATACCCTCCCTGCGCCTGCTATGAGTTTCCATACCCTCCCTGCGCCTGCTATGAGTTTCTATACCCTCCCTGCGCCTGCTATGAGTTTATATACCCTCCCTGCGCCTGCTATGAGTTTCCATACCCTCCCTGCGCCTGCTATGAGTTTCCATACCCTCCCTGCGCCTGCTATGAGTTTCTATACCCTCCCTGCGCCTGCTATGAGTTTCCATACCCTCCCTGCGCCTGCTATGAGTTTCTATACCCTCCCTGCGCCTGCTATGAGTTTATATACCCTCCCTGCGCCTGCTATGAGTTTCCATACAATAGGTTTTTTCGGTGGCAGCAGCAGACAAGGCGGCAGGTCCCTTTCCAGATATTTATGATTAGACCTATATAATCTCACGTTTACGAGGTGGCGGTGAAATGGTCTAGATCACAAGTTACACGCTGCTGTACAAGGTTAAATTTCATTTTACAATTCTTAATAAAAAGTGATGGAAAAGCCTTAGGACAGCGACGCTTTATATTGGACGTAGTGAGGGCTCATAACTGTGCGCACAAAAATACAGATTAAATGAAATTCCAGATCTCTGGCCGGGTCTTCTCTTTACGCCTATGTGCTTTTATAGAGACACGCTGTATGTCTGGGTATACGCCTGTGTGAAACACCGGGTGAGACTGAGGTACAACAAGGGGTGAGAGGGATGAGGCCAAGGTACAACAAGGGGTGAGAGGGATGAGGTTGAGGTACAACAAGGGGTGAGAGGGATGAGGCCGAGTACAACAAGGGGTGAGAGGGAAGAGGCCGAGTTACAACAAGGGGTGAGAGGGAAGAGGTCCAACAAGGGGTGAGAGGGATGAGGCCAAGGTCCAACAAGGGGTGAGAGGGATTAGGTCGAGGTCCAACAAGGGGTGAGAGGGATGAGGTCGAGGTACAACAAGGGGTGAGAGGGATGAGGTTGAGGTACAACAAGGGGTGAGAGGGATGAGGCTGAGTACAACAAGGGGTGAGAGGGAAGAGGCCGAGTTACAACAAGGGGTGAGAGGGAAGAGGTACAACAAGGGGTGAGAGGGAAGAGGTACAACAAGGGGTGAGAGGGATGAGGCCGAGTTACAACAAGGGGTGAGAGGGAAGAGGTACAACAAGGGGTGAGAGGGATGAGGCCGAGTTACAACAAGGGGTGAGAGGGAAGAGGTACAACAAGAGGTGAGATGGATGAGGCTGAGGTACAAGGGGTGAGAGGGATGAGGCCGAGGTACAACAAGGGGTGAGAGGGATGAGGCTGAGGTACAAAAAGGGGTGAGAGGGATGAGATCCAGGTAGAAGAAAAGCTGATATCAATGGGGAAATGTAAGGGGGGAGTGAAGAAAGAAGAGGTACAATAGGGTGAAAATGAAGCCCTGAATCTTCTTTTGGCTCTAAATAAAAAACATAAAACAATAGATTTTTAGATTTCCAGCGTCAGAATGCCCAATCGTTAGGGATGGGATCGACGAGAGGCGTCATACTCACATTCGGCTGCTGGGAGGGATCTTCCTGCCGTCTCTGAACCACATGACCTGGGGCTGGGGAAAGCTGGCGATGTTGGGCGCTCGGATTACGGCTGCTTCGCCGTGCGAGACGGACTGCGACGCGTCCCCATCCTCGAAGTTGCCCATGTCTGAAAAGAGAACGGGAAGTGTGAGCGAGCGCTCGGCAATGTGTCCATGTACAGACTGCCATAACATGGGATGGGAGCCGCGCCATGCATCCTCGGTCCCTCGTACCACACGGTTCCTGCTCCAGTTATCGGGACGTTTTGATGTTAAAATCTGCCGCATTCACATGTTTAAACATTATACACAGAGGAAAATACACTGTGACAACATTATAGCAACATATATGACTTTAATCAAACGCCAAGGACACATTGATGTGCGCAGCGCTGTGCGGACGCGGGGTAGAGCAGTGTACTCGTGCTGTGGGTTACAGGTATTTCTGGATAGCGATGGTGAAGTAAATGATGTCGGGATGAACCCTAAAATTTCCCAACCTGCACCTCCCATTTGCCCAAGAGTTGGAGAACTGTCATGATTTCACAAACCAGGATGACTTTCCTCTTTGTGGGAGGAGTCACCACCTGTTGCATCATCGATGATGCGAGAGGGGATGCTTCACGTCTTCTAGGACTTCACTCCCGCTTATCTGCATCGCTAATCCAACTTAATCCCTCCCTTTTACCCTGAATGCATGGGTCACGACGGAATGCCGCCATGCTGAGTGACATCACTGCGCCGGCCGCCATATAACACGCGCCGTTCCTGCAGCCCCTGTCCAATCCTGCGCCAGCGCCTCAGATCAATAATCATACCACACGCCGGTCTGGAAAAACAAAGCTTGTTATTAACGCTCTTTAATCGCGGTAATTAAAAACATGCAGAGTATTTCGCTTTAACAACATCATTAAAGACACTCGTTAGCACAGCTGCCGTATTAATTCCTCATCAGCAGCTCGTTTCCGCCGCCGCCGCCGCCGTCGTCCCAAAACAGAAACGCCTTCTTTCTTTCTTTTTTTTTTACGCCGCTTAGTGACCGGGTCTAATTACACGCCGGCTTTTCGTTTAGCATCACGGAGGAGGGGTATCCGTGTGTGTTTGTGTGTTATGCTTGAAAAACATGAATGTGTTGTTTAAACAATGTAGCGGGGCTGGAAAATACATTTTGTGGGTTTTTGTTGTTGCGCGTTTTACAAAGTAATCAGTCGCCGTGGCGTCAATTAAAAGAAGATTCACTTTCTGTAAACGTGGCGGCACAGCTGCTCACACCAATACGGTGAAAATAAAGGAAAATTATAAGAAACAGATACGGCTCCTTAAAACAAAAAATCATTAAATGCCAGTTATTCTTTATTTAGAGCCGGTAGAACGAGTGGCTTCTGCTTCAGCTGCCGGAACGCCACCACATTATATTTACCGAGCACAATTAAGGGTTAAACTTCTTTTTTTTTACTACAAATTCACAATGATGTCATTTTGATGATGTCATAAAGCTCCTAAGGCCCTGCCTATGGACAGCAATTCAGTGCAAAACACAAAAAATATATGTATATATTTTTTATAATCCATGGACTAAGAGTAAAGGGTTAAAATAACTGATGGAAATAATTAAAGCTATTCGGGTACCAAGAAATGGTTCTTTCTCAATGCACTTGGAGACTTTTCGGACATGGCGGGACCAAGACGACCCTTACTCACAGCCTGGTATTATCATTTTCTAAATGACTGGCCCCGTCTCCTCCAGTTACTGCATCGATAACATGGTGGAAAGCCGCTCCGACGCGTTTCGATGCCCCTCATCACTTCTAACGCACGTTATACCCATCGCTTAATGGTTAATCGTGACTGGGATTTCTTTCTCTCTCCCCATAGTCCCCAGCCAGGCTCTCGCGCTCTCATTCTGCAGAGGATCCTGGGTAACTGGAGACTAATTAAAGCCCTGAGCATGCCACTGCCTTGGCTCACGGTGGGATATGTGATGGAAGTGTATGGCGGGGACCGTGTGGAGTGTTTGATGCTAGCTGCCAGCGTGTGGCAAGAACAGGTAGATGATTCGGCGCCGGCTTCTCGTTACATTTCCACCGCTGTCACCGAGTCTGAGCTGCGAAAAATAATAAGGCCTACTCTTCACGAGGGAGGTGCGCTACCACCAAGTGACCCATTTTCAAAGTGAACTTTTTGTGAGGTTTTCAAAGCCGAATGCGAGCGTTTTATTGCATGTACTGCTTGTTTTATTAATTCCCCAGGTCCATATCGCGAGGAGGAATGCCTACTCCTCCATTCCCCCCACGATGATAGCCAAGCATCTCCCCAGCTTCCATCGCGTTAAAATGTTCATTCAATCCCGTCACCGAGCTACGCATGGGGCACAGGTTTTTCAGACTTGACCTAAATTCCTGGGGGACACATAGACAGACCATTACTCATACATACATGTGTGGCAAGTTACAGAAAGGGAATGGGTGAGATACAGTCCCCATGCGTTTGGAATTGGGTGGATGGGGGGGATACAGTCCCCATGCTTTTGGAATGGGTTGGAAGAGATACAGTCCCTATGCTTTTGGAATGGGTTGGAAAAGATATAGTCCCCATGCTTTTGGAATGGGTTGGAAGAGATACAGTCCCCATGCTTTTGGAATGGGTTGGAAGAGATATAGTCCCCATGCTTTTGGAATGGGTTGGAAGAGATATAGTCCCCATGCTTTTGGAATGGGTTGGAAGAGATACAGTCCCCATGCTTTTGGAATGGGTTGGAAAAGATACAGTCCCCATGCTTTTGGAATGGGTTGGAAGAGATACAATCCCCATGCTTTTGGAATGGGTTGGAAGAGATACAGTCCCCGTGCTTTTGGAATTTGGTGGATGGGGGGGATACAGTCCCCATGCTTTTGGAATGGGTTGGAAGAGATACAGTCCCCATGCTTTTGGAATGGGTTGGAAGAGATACAGTCCCCATGCTTTTGGAATGGGTTGGAAGAGATACAGTCCCTATGCTTTTGGAATGGGTTGGAAGAGATATAGTCCCCATGCTTTTGGATTGGGTTGGAAGAGATACAGTCCCTATGCTTTTGGAATGGGTTGGAAGATATACAGTCCCTATGCTTTTGGAATGGGTTGGAAGATATACAGTCCCCATGCTTTTGGTGGATGGGTTGGAAGAGATACAGTCCCCATGCTTTTGGAATGGGTTGGAAGAGATACAGTCCCCATGCTTTTGGAATGGGTTGGAAGAGATACAGTCCCTATGCTTTTGGAATGGGTTGGAAGAGATATAGTCCCCATGCTTTTGGATTGGGTTGGAAGAGATACAATCCCCATGCTTTTGGAATGGGTTGGAAGAGATACAATCCCCATGCTTTTGGAATGGGTTGGAAGAGATACAGTCCCTATGCTTTTGGAATGGGTTGGAAGAGATATAGTCCCCATGCTTTTGGATTGGGTTGGAAGAGATACAATCCCCATGCTTTTGGAATGGGTTGGAAGAGATACAATCCCCATGCTTTTGGAATGGGTTGGAAGAGATACAGTCCCTATGCTTTTGGAATGGGTTGGAAAAGATACAGTCCCCATGCTTTTGGAATGGGTTGGAAGAGATACAATCCCCATGCTTTTGGAATGGGTTGGAAGAGATACAATCCCCATGCTTTTGGAATGGGTTGGAAGAGATACAGTCCCCATGCTTTTGTAATGGATTGGAAGAGATACAGTCCCCATGCTTTTGGAATGGGTTGGAAGAGATACAGTCCCCATGCTTTTGGAATGGGTTGGAAGATACAGTCCCCATGCTTTTGGAATGGGTTGGAAGAGATACAGTCCCCATGCTTTTGGAATGGGTTGGAAGAGATACAGTCCCTATGCTTTTGGAATGGGTTGGAAGAGATACAGTCCCTATGCTTTTGGAATGGGTTGGAAGAGATACAGTCCCCATGCCTTTGGAATGGGTTGGAAGAGATACAGTCCCCATGCTTTTGGAATGGGGTGGGGGAGATACAGTCCTCCTGCTTTTGTAAAATGCCTCTGCAGGGTCTATGGAGAAAAATATCTGCTTTTTGTTGCAACCTGGAGAATTTAACAAAAAACGCAGACTTTAATATCTGCATGTTGGTAGTATATAAGGACTGCCCCACCAGACCCATCACTGGGAGGAATTTATGTCTGCGCTATATTCTCGTTTCATTACACTTGATTTATGTGACCCTCATCATGAGGGCTCTGGTTCATGGGAAGTAATCCCTGCTTGAAGACAGGTGACTCCATAACATATATAAATGCTGTCACGTTATGACTTTCTATGAGGACTTTTGTTTCCTGTGTGTCCTGTATAAAGGGTTAAAATCTGAGAGTCTTCAGCGCATCACAATAAGGAACTAAACACCCCAGAGGAAACGGTCATGAGCGTCCATGAGCCATGACCTTGTCCCATTAAAAACCACCATGTGAGGTATACCGTGTGGTCACTTTGACCTTGGTGTATCCAGGAATCTCACATATAGAAGTCTGGTTAAGATGAGAGTCCGTGCATATTAACCCCTTGTGCTGTGACGTGTTGCTCCTCACTTCAGGGATGCACAATTTAACAGCCTTGGGGCCCGTTTCAAGAAGCAGCCTCTCCTGGTGTGAAGCCCTGCTGAGGCGACTGACATGATTAATTCCTGCCCAGAGGAGCCCATTACTGCCAGAATAAATAATCCACCCCAGCAGCCTGTACTCCACAGCCCCGCAGGCACCCCAGTATTTAACCCCTGCCGGTCAGCGCCACTGACCCAGTTTTAATGCAAGACGAGCAACACAGTCTTAGTCAATGACCCCAGGGTACAAGTGGAATGCAACCAGGAGTAACCTTGTTACTGCACAGGGAAGCAGGCAGGAGTAACCTCGTTACTGCACAGGGATACAGGCAGGAGTAACCTCGTTACTGCACAGGGATACAGGAAGGAGTAACCTCATTACTGCACAGGGATACAGGCAGGAGTAACCTCGTTACTGCACAGGGAAGCAGGCAGGAGTAACCTCGTTACTGCACAGGGAAGCAGGCAGGAGTAACCTCGTTACTGCACAGGGAAGCAGGCAGGAGTAACCTCATTAGTGCACAGGGAAGCAGGCAGGAGTAACCTCATTAGTGCACAGGGAAGCAGGCAGGAGTAACCTCGTTACTGCACAGGGAAGCAGGCAGGAGTAACCTCATTAGTGCACAGGGAAGCAGGCAGGAGTAACCTCGTTACTGCACAGGGATACAGGCGGGAGTAACCTCGCACAGAGATGCAGGCAGGAGTAACCTCGCACAGAGATGCAGCCATGCAGGCAGGAGTAACCTCGTTACTGCACAGGGATACAGGCGGGAGTAACCTTGTTACTGCACAGGGATACAGGCAGGAGTAACCTTGTTACTGCACAGGGATACAGGCAGGAGTAACCTCGTTACTGCACAGGGAAGCAGGCAGGAGTAACCTCGTTACTGCACAGGGAAGCAGGCAGGAGTAACCTCGCTAGTGCACAGGGAAGCAGGCAGGAGTAACCTCGTTACTGCACAGGGATACAGGCGGGAGTAACCTCGCACAGAGATGCAGCCATGCAGGCAGGAGTAACCTCGTTACTGCACAGGGATACAGGCGGGAGTAACCTTGTTACTGCACAGGGATACAGGCAGGAGTAACCTCGTTACTGCACAGGGAAGCAGGCAGGAGTAACCTCGTTACTGCACAGGGAAGCAGGCAGGAGTAACCTCGTTACTGCACAGGGAAGCAGGCAGGAGTAACCTCGTTAGTGCACAGGGAAGCAGGCAGGAGTAACCTTGTTACTGCACAGGGATACAAGCAGGAGCAACCTTGTTACTGCACAGGGATACAGGCAGGAGTAACCTCGTTACTGCACAGGGATGCAGGCATGTATAACCTTGCACAGAGAAGCAGGCAGGAGTAACCTCGTTACTGCACAGGGAGGCAGGCGGGAGTAACCTCGTTACTGCACAGGGATACAGGCGGGAGTAACCTCGCACAGAGATGCAGGCAGGTGTAACCTCGTTACTGCACAGGGATACAGGCGGGAGTAACCTCGCACAGAGATGCAGGCAGGTATAACCTCGTTACTGCACAGGGATACAGGCGGGAGTAACCTTGTTACTGCACAGGGATACAGGCAGGAGTAACCTCGTTACTGCACAGGGAAGCATGCAGGAGTAACCTCGTTACTGCACAGGGAAGCAGGCAGGAGTAACCTCGTTACTGCACAGGGAAGCAGGCAGGTGTAACCTCGTTACTGCACAGGGAAGCAGGCAGGAGTAACCTCGTTACTGCACAGGGAAGCAGGCAGGAGTAACCTCGTTACTGCACAGGGAAGCAGGCAGGAGTAACCTCGTTACTGCACAGGGAAGCAGGCAGGAGTAACCTCGTTACTGCACAGGGAAGCAGGCAGGAGTAACCTCGTTACTGCACAGGGAAGCAGGCAGGAGTAACCTCGTTACTGCACAGGGAAGCAGGCAGGAGTAACCTCGTTACTGCACAGGGAAGCAGGCAGGCGTAACCTCGTTACTGCACAGGGAAGCAGGCAGGTGTAACCTCGTTACTGCACAGGGAAGCAGGCAGGAGTAACCTCGTTACTGCACAGGGAAGCAGGCAGGAGTAACCTCGTTACTGCACAGGGAAGCAGGCAGGATTAACCTCGTTACTGCACAGGGATACAGGCAGGAGTAACCTCGTTACTGCACAGGGATACAGGCAGGAGTAACCTTGTTACTGCACAGGGATGCAGGCATGTATAACCTCGCACAGAGAAGCAGGCAGGAGTAACCTCGTTACTGTACAGGGAAGCAGGCAGGAGTAACCTCGTTACTGCACAGGGATACAGGCGGGAGTAACCTCGCACAGAGATGCAGGCAGGAGTAACCTCGTTACTGCACAGGGATACAGGCGGGAGTAACCTCGCACAGAGATGCAGGCAGAAGTAACCTCCTTACTGCACAGGGATACATGTGGGAGTAACCTCGTTACTGCACAGGGATACAGGCGGGAGTAACCTCGTTACTGCACAGGGATACAGGCGGGAGTAACCTTGTTACTGCACAGGGATACAGGTGGGAGTAACCTCGTTACTGCACAGGGATACAGGCGGGAGTAACCTCGTTACTGCACAGGGATACAAGCAGGAGTAACCTCGTTATTGCACAGGGATACAGGCAGGAGTAACCTCGCACATAGATGCAGGCAGGAGTAACCTCGTTACTGCACAGGGATACAGGCGGGAGTAACCTCGCACAGAGATGCAGGCAGGAGTAACCTCGTTACTGCACAGGGATGCAGGTGGGAGTAACCTCGTTACTGCACAGGGATACAGGCAGGAGTAACCTCGCACAGAGAAGCAGGCAGTAGTAACCTCGTTACTGCACAGGGATACAGGCAGGAGTAACCTCGTTACTGCACAGGGATACAGGCAGGAGTAACCTTGTTACTGCAAAGGGAAGCAGGCAGGAGTAACACACATACGCGCAGCCGCTTCCCCTTCAACACTGTCTCTCACGTTATTCAGGACCAGGTAACCCCATGCGTCACATCCGGGCCCCCCCCCAGCAGGAAATCAAAGCCACGGTGGCACACTCCGGCACCCCACTGCTACCCAGAGTGTTCCGCCGCCTGGAGGGACACCCCTGCTGTCTCTGGGCCCCCCCACACCTGTCAAAGAAAGGTCCTTTCCGGTAACTATAAAATATATATTAAATAATTCTGATTCGCTGACACACACCGCACATTGTTGGGTGTTTATTGCTGTGGATTCTGATACGCTGACACACACCGCACATTGCTGGAGGTTTGTTGCTGTGGATTCTGATACGCTGACACACACCGCACATTGCTGGAGGTTTGTTGCTGTGGATTCTGATACGCTGACACACACCGCACATTGCTGGGGGTTTATTGCTGTGGATTCTGTGCCCATACACCCCAACCATTACTGAGTTATATTGCTGTGGATTCTGTGCTCATACACCCCAGCCATTACTGAGTTATATTGCTGTGAATTCTGTGCTCATACACCCCAGCCATTACCATGAGTTATATTGCTGTGGATTCTGTGCTCATACACCCCAGCCATTACTGTGAGTTATATTGCTGTGGATTCTGTGCTCATACACCCCAGCCATTACCGTGAGTTATATTGCTGTGGATTCTGTGCTCATACACCCCAACCATTACTGTGAGTTATATTGCTGTGGATTCTGTGACTGCTCATACACCCCAGCCATTACTGTAATATTGTTGTGGCTCCTGTGTATACTCATATGCCTATTACTGTGAAAGTGTACGGCTGTGGATTCTGTGTATGCTTATACCCACACACTGCCCATTTCCATGAGAGTTTATTGCTGTGCAGCTCTGTGATACACTCTGTGATACTGTGTTGTTCAATGGCATTAGTTCATTTTTTTTGTGTGGGGGGCAGACTGCAGGGGGAGGTGTTAGGTTGCAGGGTGGGGGCCCATACAACATTTTGATATGGGGCCCTGTGATTTCTAGTTACGCCCCTGGGCAGAAGTAACCTCACACAGAGATACAGACAGGAGTAACCTCACACAGATACAGGCGGAAGTAACCTCGCACAGATACAGGCGGAAGTAACCTCGCACAGAGATACAGACAGGAGTAACCTCACACAGATACAGGCGGGAGTAACCTCGCACAGAGATACAGACAGGAGTAACCTCACACAGATACAGGCGGGAGTAACATCACACAGATACAGGCGGGAGTAACATCACACAGATACAGGGGGGAGTAACCTCACACAGATACAGGCGGAAGTAACCTCGCACAGAGATACAGACAGGAGTAACCTCACACAGATACAGGCGGGAGTAACATCACACAGATACAGGCGGGAGTAACATCACACAGATACAGGCGGGAGTAACATCACACAGATACAGGGGGGAGTAACCTCACACAGATACAGGCGGAAGTAACCTCGCACAGAGATACAGACAGGAGTAACCTCACACAGATACAGGCGGGAGTAACCTCGCACAGATACAGGCGGGATTAACCTTGCACAGATACAGGCGGAAGTAACCTCGCACAGAGATACAGACAGGAGTAACTTCACACAGATACAGGCGGGAGTAACCTCACACAGATACAGGGGGGAGTAACCTCACACAGATACAGGCAGGAGTAACCTCACACAGATACAGGCAGGAGTAACCTCACACAGATACAGGGGGGAGTAACCTCACACAGATACAGGCAGGAGTAACCTCACACAGATACAGGCGGGAGTAACATCACACAGATACAGGCGGGAGTAACATCACACAGATACAGGGGGGAGTAACATCACACAGATACAGGCGGGAGTAACCTCACACAGATACAGGCAGGAGTAACCTCACACAGATACAGGGGGGAGTAACCTCACACAGATACAGGGGGGAGTAACCTCACACAGATACAGGGGGGAGTAACCTCGCACAGATACAGGGGGGAGTAACCTCGCACAGATACAGGCGGGAGTAACCTCACACAGAGATACAGGCGGGACTAACTTCGCACAGAGATACAGGCGGGACTAACTTCGCACAGAGATACAGACCGGAGTAACTTCACACCGATACAGGTGGGAGTAACCTCGCACAGATACAGGCGGGTTTAACCTCGCACAGATACAGGCGGGATTAACCTCGCACAGATACAGGTGGGAGTAACATCACACTGAGATACAGGCGGGATTAACCTCGCACAGATACAGGTGGGAGTAACATCACACCGAGATACAGGCGGGATTAACCTCGCACAGATACAGGTGGGAGTAACATCACACCGAGATACAGGCGGGAGTAACCTCGCACAGATACAGGCGGGACTAACCTCGCACAGAGATACAGACCGGAGTAACTTCACACAGATACAGGCGGGATTAACCTCGCACAGATACAGGCAGGAGTAACCTCGCACAGATACAGGCGGGAGTAACCTCGCACAGATACATACAGGAGTAACCTCACACAGATACAGGCGGGACTAACCTCGCACAGATACAGGCAGGAGTAACCTCGCACAGATACAGGCGGGAGTAACCTCGCACAGATACATACAGGAGTAACCTCGCACAGATACAGGCGGGAGTAACCTCGCACAGATACATACAGGAGTAACCTCACACAGATACAGGCGGGAGTAACCTCGCACAGATACAGGCGGAAGTAACCTCGCACAGAGATACAGACAGGAGTAACCTCACACAGATACAGGCGGGAGTAACCTCGCACAGATACAGGCGGGATTAACCTTGCACAGATACACGCGGAAGTAACCTCGCACAGAGATACAGACAGGAGTAACTTCACACAGATACAGGCGGGATTAACCTCGCACAGATACAGGCGGGACTAACCTCGCACAGATACAGGCGGGTTTAACCTCGCACAGATACAGGCGGGAGTAACCTCGCACAGATACAGGCGGGAGTAACCTCGCACAGATACAGGCGGGAGTAACATCACACAGATACAGGCGGGACTAACCTCACTCAGAGATACAGACAGGAGTAACCTCACACAGATACAGGCGGGAGTAACCTCGCACAGATACAGGCGGGTTTAACCTCGCACAGATACAGGCGGGAGTAACCTCGCACAGATACAGGCGGGAGTAACCTCGCACAGATACAGGCGGGAGTAACCTCGCACAGATACAGGCGGGAGTAACCTCGCACAGAGATATAGACAGGAGTAACCTCGCACAGATACAGGCGGGACTAACCTCACACAGAGATATAGACAGGAGTAACCTCGCACAGATACAGGCGGGAGTAACCTCGCACAGATACAGGCGGGAGTAACCTCGCACAGATACAGGCGGGAGTAACCTCGCACAGATACAGGCGGGAGTAACCTCGCACAGATACAGGCGGGAGTAACCTCGCACAGAGATATAGACAGGAGTAACCTCGCACAGAGATACAGACAGGAGTAACCTCGCACAGATACAGGCGGAAGTAACCTCGCACAGAGATACAGACAGGAGTAACCTCACACAGATACAGGCGGGAGTAACCTCGCAGATGCAGATTTGCGGAAGGTTCAGTGTCAGCTTTAATGGAGTAAACGTGTTGGGGAGGTTTTACACCGAGTCTGATCTCAGGTAACCGAAGCCTCAGTAAATACTTTCTTCACTTAAAAACGCATCATTTTCATTTCAAAGTCAGTGATTTTGACCTAAATTTTCCAAAGTCAGGTATGAGCGAGCGCTGGCAGGTTTTGTGATTAAACACACACACACAGATGATATTGCTGTTCGGGGCTCTTTGTATTGATTTGCACTTCCTCCGGGTGATCGCCGGCTGGTTCCCTGGCACTGTAGGGGTTAAGTGCCATCTCTCGCCCCCTCCCCGCAATGTCCCTCTTCTTCAAGCGGCAATTTCTGATTAATCTCAGGCCAGTTCGAGGCGGTGTATGAAATGTTTCTCGCCGCGCGGATCTGATTCATATGTATTCATATCTCTTTCAGAAAGGAGATAAAAAAAAACATCTAACAACCGAGCGTGAGAAATAACCTCCCGGCAGAGCCTCGGCCACGGCGCGTCTCTCGCTGGCATCATTTCTCACCGGGTCAAGTGGAAAAATATTGGCTGGAACACCACGGTTATTGGAGGAACATAACACCGAATCTGCTGGTTGTGAAATCGCCCTCGGGAGGCGCAGCTCGTGAATCTCCGCGCCGCTCATTTCATGGCCGCTCATTCGTTTTAACTTCATCGAGGAGTCAGACCTGAGAACGTTAACAGGATGAGAGATACATGTGTCTACACGCCGGATACTGTGTGTGAGCACGGAGGAGACCCCCGGGGAGTCACTGCATCATTACCCCCGGAACAAATATATACACCCCACACATCTAGATATTCACCTACACTCCCCACACATCTGGATATACACTCCCCCACACATCTGGATATACACCCCCCCACACATCTGGATAACCTGGTTTCAATCATATGTGTCTGATCGGTTCCATTAGGTGTCCATTTCTGACAGCACTTCCCTCCCCCTCCCAGTCACGTGCGGTGTACCCCAAGGCTCGATACTCGCCCCCTGCTATTCACAATATTCATAAATGATCTGCCCAATGTCTGCAAAGCCTCAACTGTACACATGTACGCAGACGACACCGTAATCTATACCAGCAAACCAGATCTCCCGCAGCTGGAGGCCGTGCTGCAAGAACAATTCACAGACGTAGAAACGTGGATCAAACACAACAAACTTTTTCTAAATGCCGACAAAACTGTAACGATGCTCTTTGGAACAAAACCTAAACTACATAAATTGCAAAATCCCCATCTATGTGTCAGGACAAAATCAAATGGCACGCTGACCACAGTCACTTCTCTCAAATATCTAGGTATGTGGTTAGACCCAAATCTATCTTTTGGCCCCCACATCGAAAAACTCTCATCTAAACTTTACCCCAAACTAGGCGCCCTGTACAGAAACAAATCCTGCCTGAGCCCCGCGGTAAGAAAGCAGATTGTACAACAAATGCTTATGCCGGCTATTGAATACGGAGATGTAGTGTATGCAGCCGACCCGCAAACGCACCTTCATAAACTTACTACATTGTTTAACTCATTATGTCGCTTTGTGCTACAATGTAACTACATGACACACCATTGTGACATGTTAAAAGAACTAAACTGCCCATCACTGGAATCTAGACGCATTCTTCATCTTTCCAACCTGGTGTATAAGAGCTTTTCTGGGAAGCTACCACCCTACCTGAATAGGCTGCTTCCCCCAGCAGTTCCCTCATCCTATAACCTCCGATCCAGGACCTGCACCTTACTTGCAATACCACAATACAAAAAGAAAGTGTCTCAATCCTCATTTTCCTACAGAGCATCACAATTATGGAATAACCTCCCAGACACCATCAAATCTTCCCTCAGTCTAAAGTCACTCAAGACCTCCCTATTAACATACCTCAATAAGGAATGCACCTGTAAACATGTAACACAGTGACTATATACAGAATTTTCCTGTAAACATGTAACACAGTGACTATATACAGAATGCACCTGTAAACATGTAACGCAGTGACTATATACAGAATGCACCTGTAAACATGTAACATAGTGACTATATACAGAATGTGCCTGTAAACCTGTAACATAGTGACTATATACAGAATGCACCTGTAAACATGTAACACAGTGACTATATACAGAATGCACCTGTAAACATGTAACACAGTGACTATATACAGAATGCGCCTGTAAACCTGTAACATAGTGACTATATACAGAATGCACCTGTAAACATGTAACATAATGACTATATACAGAATGCACCTGTAAACATGTAACACAGTGACTATATACAGAATGCACCTGTAAACATGTAACACAGTGACTATATACAGAATGCGCCTGTAAACCTGTAACATAGTGACTATATACAGAATGCACCTGTAAACATGTAACATAATGACTATATACAGAATGCACCTGTAAACATGTAACACAGTGACTATATACAGAATGCACCTGTAAACATGTAACAGTGACTTTATACAGAATGCACCTGTAAACATGTAACACAGTGACTATATACAGAATGCGCCTGTACACCTGTAACATAGTGACTATATACAGAATGCACCTGTAAACATGTAACATAATGACTATATACAGAATGCACCTGTAAACATGTAACACAGTGACTATATACAGAATGCACCTGTAAACATGTAACATAGTGACTATATTTCCTACATATTTATTTTCTGTTAATCTGTATATTTGTTTTGTGTTAATTTCTTGCATTTTACTACTTTGTGTTTCTGTAACAATTCAATGTTCTTGAACCCAGGACAAACTGAAAACGAGAGAAATCTCAAAGTATCCTTCCTGCTAAAATACTTTATAAATAAATGAATATGTACACCTACACACCCCCAGACATCTGGATATACGTACCCCACACATCTGGATATACGTACACCTACACATCCGGATATATGTGCACCTAAACATCTGGATATACATACACCTACACCCCACACATCTGGATATACACACCCCTACACATCTGGATATACGTATACCTACATACCCCCACACACCTGGACATACATACCCCCACACACCTGGATATATGTACCCCCCTCTAGATATGTGTGCACTTACACATCAGAATATACATACACACCCCTACATTTCTGGACATATGTACCCTCACACATCCCTACATACGTAACCCTACACATATGTATATACATGAGCCTGCACACCCCTACACATCTGTATATACACACCTACACATCCCGAAACACTTGTATATACGTACACAGATACACCTACACACCTTTTTATACACACACCTACACAGATATATTCACCCCTACACATCTGTATATACACAGTAATATATATATATATATGTGTGTGTGTGTGTAAGGGTGAGTGAATATATGTACATACACCCCTATGCATCTGTATATATACGTATACATATACACATCTGCATATACATTACACATATATACACACACTCACTGGCCACTTTATTAGGTACACCTTGCTAGTACTGGGTTGGACTCCCTTTTACTTCAGAACGGTCTTAATTCTTCGTGACATAGATTGAACAAGGTGTTGGAAACATTTCTCAGAGATTTTGCTCCATATTGATATGATAGCGTTGTGCAGTTGCTGCAGATTTGTCGGCTGTACATCGATGATGGGAATCTTCCGTTCCACCAGATCCCAAAGGTGCTCTATTGGATTGAGATCTGGGGACTGTGGAAGCCAATGGAGCACAGTGACCTCATCGTCATGTTCAAAAAAGCGGTTTGAGATGGTTTGAGCTTTGTGACATGGTGCATTATCCTGCTGGAAGGAACCATCAGAAGATACAGGGTACACTGTGCTCATAAAGGGATGGACATGGTGCATTATATTGCTGGAAGGCGCCATCAGAAGATACAGGGGACACTGTGCTCATAAAGGGATGGACATGGTGCATTATCCAGCTGGAAGGAGTCATCAGAAGATACAGGGGACACTGTGCTCATAAAGGGACGGACATGGTGCATTATCCTGCTGGAAGGAACCATCAGAAGATACAGGGTACACTGTGCTCATAAAGGGATGGACATGGTGCATTATATTGCTGGAAGGCACCATCAGAAGATACAGAGTACACTGTGCTCATAAAGGGATGGACATGGTGCATTATCCAGCTGGAAGGAGTCATCAGAAGATACAGGGGACACTGTGCTCATAAAGGGATGAACATGGTCAGCAACAATACTCAGGCCGTGGTGTTTAAACAATGCTCAATCGGTACTAAGGGGCCCAAAGTGTGCTAAGAAAATATCCCCCACACCATTACACCACCAGACTGACCCATTTATACAAGGCAGGATGGATCCATGCTTTCATGTTGTTTATGCCAGATTCTGATGACCCATCTGAATGTCAAAGCTGAAATCGAGACACATCAGACCAGGCAATGTTTTTCCAATCTTCTAATGTCCCGTTTTGGTGCCTGTGTGAATTGTAGCCTCAGTTTCCTGTTCTTAGCTGACAGGAGTGGTACCCGGAGTGGTCTGCTGCTGCTGTAGCCCATCTGTTTCAAGGTTGGTCGTGTTGTGCGTTCAGAGATGGTATATCTGCAGACCTTGGTTATATCGAGTGGTTATTTGAGTTACTGTTGCCTTTCTATCATCTGGATCCAGTATGTCCATTCTCCTCTGACCTCACAAGGCATTTTCCTCCACACAGCTGCCGCTCACTGGATATTTTCTCTTTTTTCGGGTCATTCTCTGTAAACCCTAGAGATGTTGCGTGTTAAAATCCCAGTAGATCAGCAGTTTGTGAAATACTCAGACCAGCCCGTCTGGCACCAACAACCCATGCCACGTTCAAAATCACTTAAATCCCCTTTCTTCCCCAGTCTGATGCTCGGCTTGAACTTCAGAAAGACGTCTTCACCGCGTCCGTATGCCGAAATGCACATTGAGCTGCTGCCATGTGATTGGCTGATTAGCAATTTGTGTTAACAAGCAATTGAACAGGTGTACCTAATAAAGCGGCCAGTGAGTGTATATACATTATACGCACACGCCTACAAATCTGTATATACTGTGATAAGGTGAGGGCGTGTACATTCCCCCTATGTTTGTGAGCAGGGATTGGGTTGTTTGAGCCAGGAGGGCAATGTGTGCTTTATAATTGCTTGCTACAAGGTTTTCCCAGGCAGATTGAAAAAAGGTTGGCAGAGGTTTTCATTATTTTGTTTTATTTTCCCATGGTAGTAAGGGATTTGTAACTGTTAGTAAGAGCTCAGACGAGCTAGGTTTTTTTTTAATTTAGATTTTGTTACTTTCAGACTGCTGCAGAAATAAACTTTTGAACCGTGGAGAGACACTGTGCCATATTGCTCTAGAGCAGTGGTTCCCAACCGTGGTCCTCAAGTACCCCCAACAGGCCAGGTTTTAAGGATTACCTTTGGTAAATGTAGACTGAATCCTGCAATCACTGAGCAGCAAATCATATCACCTGTGCTGTGCTTCAGATATCTGGAAAACCTGACCTGTTGGGGGTACTTGAGGACCGTGGTTGGGAACCACTGCCCTAGAGGACCATGCTAAAGCACCCTGTGACCGTGTGGGTACACATACACACACGCTCAACGTGCATTTCATGGGACCTACAACCCCTGTCTGATTGTGACCCAGGGGCACTACTAATTCTTCCACACACAGCTCCACAGGCATCTGTTTTTGCTAAAGGGATTTATGGTACCTTCTTCTACACAGGTGGTAACTGGTCTTCCAAAAAAAAAAAAAATCCCATAATAAATGAAATAAAATGTAGAGCAGGGGAGCCCAACCTCGGCCCTCCAGGAGTTTTGGAACTACATCTCCCACAAGGCACTGCCAATCTAATGAGTGGCTGAGTAGCGTGGGGGATGTGGTTAAGTGTAGCTCCAAAACATCTGGAGGGCCGAGATTGGGCACCCTTGATGTAATGCAAGGTCCAAGCCATCCCCTTGTACAGCGCCCCGGAATCTGCTGGTGTTACAGCATGATAATAATAGCGGTATTTTTTCTGAAGTGCACGGTCGCTTCCCCTCCTTGCATACGTTATGGTTATTAATCGTAGGTCGGCCAGTTATGGGCATTATCTCTGCTTGTGGCAAGATTTCCAGTCCGTGTGAATGAAAGATGAATGGAGTGATGTTCTGCGCAGGAAGCAGTGCCGTGGACATACGGTGCCGGCGGGTTCAGCTTCCCGTGCAGACCTGCCTGTAAATGAATAGCCTGGGCCGGGCTCACAGACGCGCACCATGACTGTAAAACATCTTTACGGAAATGAATATTATTTCCCTGGACCGCCGATGTTCTTGGCACAGTCTGCCCGCCAGGATAACGCAATATGCGGTGTCTGCCGGTGTCTGCTTGTGTAACCAGAGCGGTGCTAGCACGCTGCGCGATTGCCCTGTTACACCGAGCTCGGCGCATCTTAATGGACTCATTTAGGAGTCGATGTGGATAGTTCCCTGGTGCTTCCAGGCGCCGCGTAATCTGGAGGAGCGTATGAATGAAGGTCCACTCTAAATGAAAGGAGAAGGAAGCATTCATTTCCAGATAATGTCCCGCTGTCACCGGAGCCGCGTCCAGCCCGCTCCGCAGCCGCTGGAACGTCTCGCATTCGCATTGCTTCCATATCTGCGGGCGCTGTTAAGATCCAGATGATTCGTGATTACTGTCAAACAGACTCTCAGAGGAATAATTTCATTCATTCACCTACGCCACGTGTGTGTGTCTGTGTGCCTGTGAATACCAAGCAGCAATCTCTATCCCTGGGCGTGATGAGAGGAGGGAGGCCGCGCTCCCAAACGCTTCTCCTTCACCGACACATTGCTGTAACGATTCTTCTGATGATTGGGGGGGGGGGCTCTGAGACCTGGTTGTTGATTTGGGGGTCTGAGGAGTTGGGGTCGAGCAGATTCCCAGGGGTTTGTGGGAGCGCGGGACATGTGATTCTGGTGGACGAAGCAGGATAATCACCATTTTATTCTGGCTCCAACCTTGACGCCCAGTAGATATCATCCCTAGGTGTGATGTCACCTCCAGTGTGGCCGGTCATTGAGGTACATGCCACATGGGATGAGAGCTTGGCATGAAGCCCAGGCACCTCTCTGATTGCTCCTCCAAGCATTGAGGGACCTACGTCTCCTGAGAGAAGACTGTAGGGACATTGCCATTTGGGCATTGCCATACTGTTTGTAATTTGGTTTAAAGCTCATTTCTGAGTTGAACCAGAATAGTTTAATTGGGTTTGTGTAATCTGGATATGCAAGTGCTGCCTCATTATCTGTCTATTGTCTGGCCCTCTGTGTACCTGTTATCTGTTGAAAGTATTAACAGTGTACTCTTTATCTCAAGAATGTGTTTATCTGTTTCTATTTGAATAGTTCATAAATCTGATGTCTGTAATCGTTATCATAATCCCCATTGTCTTGAATCGTTTAGAAATGTTACATAATGTTTGATTTCACTGTCTGTACGCAATGTAGTTAGATTTGTTTGTCCGGCCTCATTAGAAATGCTAAGTAATGTTTACTGTAACTGTCTCTAATCTAACTGACCTAATGTAATTAGATTTCCCCTTCCAAGAAGTCAATGTTTGTGCAAAATGTGTCAGTATAATTAGGTCGCCTAGAAGATGGTGTGATTGTATGTCAATGGCCCATATGTGACTGTGTAAATGTGTCCCTGATCAAAAACAATTCTATTCTAACCCTGAAAAACCTCAGATCTGCAGCCTCGTGTTATTTCTGGGGGTGCTAGCAGGCTCTATGTGTCCCGGTCCTTAAGCTTTGTCTGAGGACTGGAGGAAGGCACGAGAGTCTGCTGGGTAGAACATAGGGGGGGGGTCCTGCAAGGAAGCGGCATTGGCAGATGTGACCCTGTCAGGGTTCGGAGATCTGTCACAATGGGCTACCATGTCACCAAGTGTGTATCCCTCGCTGTGTCACGCCTGTATAACGGTGATGACCATGTGACGTCAGGACGCTGCGGGCGCCCTATCATTGTGATGTTTAGTTTTTTAACGCTCACTCATCACTTTTCTATTTATTGAAAGTGTATTAAAAAACGAAACAAATATAAAGCAGCCACAGCGTCCGGCTAAGAACACATCAACAGCCGCGAAACAGAATCCCTGGAAACAAGCACGCTAATGGGGAGCGATCCTTCTCCATCCCATTCATGAAGCACTTTGCTGCGACCGCTGCGCCGGCACCGTAATGGCCAGACAGCGGAGGATAAGAGCCCATTACTAGCACTTGTGGTTCGGCGGATAACACGGCGTTACAAGAGGCTCATACACTCTGCGACCCGGAGATTAATGTGCAAGCGCACTCCACCCAGCATGCGAAGTGTTAATCCTGCAGTGTGCCTTGCAAGTCCGTCATCCAGACGTCTGCGTATATGGACGCTGGTGAACGCACGTTACATACTTTATGCAAAACAGATTCTCCTTGTGATAAATGTGCGGAATAATGAAAAAGAGGCAAGTTTCCAGGATGATGCAGCCTCTTCCACCGCGGCGCGCGCTGAATGTATAGCGGTAACGTGTGCAGGCCCAAAACCTTATTCTCATGCTCCTGCTGGATGGAGCGGTGAAGGCCTGAAGATCCAAACGCCCAGGACCTGCTTAGAGTCAACTCTCAAACCTACCTCATCACCTCCACCGCTCTTTCCATTCTTCCTTATTTCCTTTATGTGTGAGGAAACACGGGAACATGTCTAAATCACGAAGACGTATGTGATGAGCTGCGTGTCAGCCTGACATCATGTCACGTCACAGTGTGTATGAATGGCTGCGTGTCAGTCCGACATCACGTCACGTCACAGTGTGTATGAATGGCTGCGTGTCAGTCCGACATCACATCACGTCACAGTGTGTATGAATGGCTGCGTGTCAGTCCGACATCACGTCACGTCACAGTGTGTATGAATGGCTGCGTGTCAGTCCGACATCACGTCACGTCACAGTGTGTATGAATGGCTGCGTGTCAGTCCGACATCACGTCACGTCACAGTGTGTATGAATGGCTGCGTGTCAGTCCGACATTGCGTCACGTCACAGTGTGTGTGAATGGCTGCGTGTCAGTCCGACATCGCGTCACGTCACAGTGTGCGTGAATGGCTGCGTGTCAGTCAGACATCACGTCACGTCACAGTGTGTATGAATGGCTGCGTGTCAGTCCGACATTGCGTCACGTCACAGTGTGCGTGAATGGCTGCGTGTCAGTCTGATATCACGTCACGTCACAGTGTGTGTGAATGGCTGTGTGTCAGTCTAACATCACGTCACGTCACAGTGTGTGTGAATGGCTGCGTGTCAACCTGACATCTCGTCACATCACAGTGTGTGTGAATGGCTGCGTGTCAGTCTGACATCACGTCACGTCACAGTGTGTGTGAATGGCTGTGTGTCAGTCTGACATCACGTCACGTCACAGTGTGTATGAATGGCTGCGTGTCAGTCTGACATCACGTCACGTCACAGTGTGTGTGAATGGCTGTGTGTCAGTCTAACATCACGTCACGTCACAGTGTGTGTGAATGGCTGTGTGTCAGTCTAACATCACGTCACGTCACAGTGTGTGTGAATGGCTGCGTGTCAGTCCGACATCACGTCACTTCACAGTGTGTGTGAATGGCTGCGTGTCAGCCTAAGATCACATTACGTCACAGTGTGTGAATGGCTGCGTGTCAACCTGACATCTCGTCCCATCACAGTGTGTGTGAATGGCTGCGTGTCAGTCTGACATCACGTCACAGTATGTGTGAATTCCTGCGTGTCAGCTTCACGTGATGTCATAACAGGATGTGTGTGCTGGGTTGCGTGTGTCTGTATGACAAGCACACGGTCTAACCACATTAAGGGCACTCTCTTTTCACGCGTCACCGTCTGGGCTCTCTCAGTCCTTTTATACCCGCTGTGCCGGGTCGGGAGATCTCTCTTCCTCTCGGCATACACTCTGCTGTGCCCCGCTGTGCCGTGTATCACCCTGCTCTCTGCATGTAATTGAGTAATGGATTCCCTGCACTCTTACGCTAAAGATCTCGTCTCTCCACTGACCCGGCCCTAATGATCTGCAGGCATGGGGTCACTAATAACCTGATTTCAGCCCCCAGTCCCTGCGCTCTCTGGCTGCCATTAATGGAGGGAATGTACAGGTTTACATTTCCTGTGCTTTCTGCTCGTTTCGCGCGGTCTCCTATTAAAGCCGCTCTCGCTGCACTCTCGCAGTCTCTGCTAATAGCATCCCAATCATATAAACCCCCAAGCTAGTTGGAGGGGGTCATCTTTGACGTGGCCTCGGTGCTTTACTTGTTCCATCCGTTCCCTCACTGTGGACCTGCTCTCTGACCTGCCCATCATCGACAGAATGCACTGCGTGGGAATCAAGGCTCACCACGTGTCTGTGCATGAATCCATCGACCCGGGCCGGCTGCACAATAACCCAAAGCACTGACAGACATACAGCCAGGAATGGAGCAGGACAGACATACAGCCAGGAATGGCGCAGGACAGACATACAGCCAGGAATGGTGCAGGACAGACATATAGCCAGGAATGGTGCAGGACAGACATACAGCCAGGAATGGCGCAGGACAGACATACAGCCAGGAATGGTGCAGGACAGACATACAGCCAGGAATGGTGCAGGACAGACATACAGCCAGGAATGGTGCAGGACAGACATACAGCCAGGAATGGCGCAGGACAGACATACAGCCAGGAATGGCGCAGGACAGACATACAGCCAGGAATGGTGCAGGACAGACATACAGCCAGGAATGGTGCAGGACAGACATACAGCCAGGAATGGTGCAGGACAGACATACAGCCAGGAATGGCGCAGGACAGACATACAGCCAGGAATGGCGCAGGACAGACATACAGCCAGGAATGGTGCAGGACAGACATACAGCCAGGAATGGTGCAGGACAGACATACAGCCAGGAATGGCGCAGGACAGACATACAGCCAGGAATGGCGCAGGACAGACATACAGCCAGGAATGGCGCAGGACAGACATACAGCCAGGAATGGTGCAGGACAGACATACAGCCAGGAATGGTGCAGGACAGACATACAGCCAGGAATGGCGCAGGACAGACATACAGCCAAGGAATGGTGCAGGACAGACATACAGCCAGGAATGGTGCAGGACAGACATATAGCCAGGAATGGTGCAGGACAGACATACAGCCAGGAATGGCGCAGGACAGACATACAGCCAGGAATGGCGCAGGACAGACATACAGCCAGGAATGGTGCAGGACAGACATACAGCCAGGAATGGCGCAGGACAGACATACAGCCAGGAATGGCGCAGGACAGACATACAGCCAGGAATGGTGCAGGACAGACATACAACATGCGGGGGGGTAACCCAAAACCAGGACAATCCAGCAACACCAGGTCTAAAAACAGGAATTAAATACGTTCTGGAGACGATAGCTACACTGCACCCCAAAAATGTACCTGTGTATGAAGTGCAACCACTATAGACCCAAATCTTTGTATTCAGGGAAGCCAAATGTTATTATGCCAGGCCCTCATTTCAGGGGCTCCACCATATATTCAGGGTGTGGTTTTTGAGTCTCCTCCAAATATTCAGGGTGTGCGGGGTGTCTTTTTAGGGGCTCCTCCATATATTAAGGGTGTGTGGGTGTATTTTTAGGGGCTCCTCCATATATATCAGGGTGTGCGGGTGTGTTTTTAGGGGTTCCTCCATATATTCAGGGTGTGAGGGTCTTTTTAGGGGCTTCTCCATATTCAGGGTGTGCGGGTGTAGTTTTAGGGGCTTCTCCATATATTCAGGGTGTGCGGGTGTATTTTTAGGGGCTTCTCCATATATTCAGGGTGTGTGGGTGTGTTTTTAGGGGCTCCTCCATATATTAAGGGTGTGTGGGTGTATTTTTAGGGGCTCCTCCATATATATCAGGGTGTGCGGGTGTGTTTTTAGGGGTTCCTCCATATATTCAGGGTGTGAGGGTGTCTTTTTAGGGGCTTCTCCATATATTCAGGGTGTGCGGGTGTAGTTTTAGGGGCTTCTCCATATATTCAGGGTGTGTGGGTGTGTTTTTAGGGGTTCCTCCATATAGTCAGGGTGTGCGGGTGTATTTTTAGGGGCTTCTCCATATATTCAGGGTGTGTGGGTGTGTTTTTAGGGGTTCCTCCATATATTCAGGGTGTGTGGGTGTCTTTTTAGGGGTTCCTCCATATATTCAGGGTGTGCGGGTGTAGTTTTAGGGGTTCCTCCATATAGTCAGGGTGAGAGGGTGTGTTTTTAGGGGTTCCTCCATATATTCAGGGTGTGCGGGTGTCTTTTTAGGGGTTCCTCCATATATTCAGGGTGTGCGGGTGTCTTTTTAGGGGCTCCTCCATATATTCAGGGTGTGCGGGTGTCTTTTTAGGGGTTCCTCCATATATTCAGGGTGTGCGGGTGTCTTTTTAGGGGCTCCTCCATATATTCAGGGTGTGCAGGTGTCTTTTTAGGGGTTCCTCCATATATTCAGGGTGTGCTGGTGTCTTTTTAGGGGCTCCTCCATATATTCAGGGTGTGCGGGTGTCTTTTTAGGGGCTTCTCCATATATTCAGGGTGTGCGGGTGTCTGTTTAGGGGCTCCTCCATATATTCAGGGTGTGCGGGTGTGTTTTTAGGGGCTCCCCATATATTCAGGGTGTGGTTTTTGAGTCTCCTCCAAATATTCAGGGTGTGCGGGGTGTCTTTTTAGGGGCTCCTCCATATATATCAGGGTGTGCGGGTGTGTTTTTAGGGGTTCCTCCATATATTCAGGGTGTGAGGGTGTCTTTTTAGGGGCTTCTCCATATATTCAGGGTGTGCGGGTGTAGTTTTAGGGGCTTCTCCATATATTCAGGGTGTGCGGGTGTATTTTTAGGGGCTTCTCCATATATTCAGGGTGTGCGGGTGTAGTTTTAGGGGTTCCTCCATATATTCAGGGTGTGCGGGTGTATTTTTAGGGGCTCCTCCATATATTCAGGGTGTGTGGGTGTGTTTTTAGGGGTTCCTCCATATATTCAGGGTGTGTGGGTGTCTTTTTAGGGGTTCCTCCATATATTCAGGGTGTGCGGGTGTAGTTTTAGGGGTTCCTCCATATAGTCAGGGTGAGAGGGTGTGTTTTTAGGGGTTCCTCCATATATTCAGGGTGTGCGGGTGTGTTTTTAGAGGGTTCCTCCATATATTCAGGGTGTGCGGGTGTCTTTTTTAGGGGTTCCTCCATATATTCAGGGTGTGCGGGTGTCTTTTTAGGGGCTCCTCCATATATTCAGGGTGTGCGGGTGTCTTTTTAGGGGTTCCTCCATATATTCAGGGTGTGCGGGTGTCTTTTTAGGGGCTCCTCCATATATTCAGGGTGTGCAGGTGTCTTTTTAGGGGTTCCTCCATATATTCAGGGTGTGCTGGTGTCTTTTTAGGGGCTCCTCCATATATTCAGGGTGTGCGGGTGTCTTTTTAGGGGCTCCTCCATATATTCAGGGTGTGCGGGTGTCTGTTTAGGGGCTCCTCCATATATTCAGGGTGTGCGGGTGTGTTTTTAGGGGCTCCCCATATATTCAGGGTGTGCGGGTGTCTGTTTAGGGGCTCCTCCATATATTCAGGGTGTGCGGGTGTCTTTTTAGGGGCTCCTCCATATACTCAGGGTGTGCGGGTGTCTTTTTAGGGGCTCCTCCATATATTCAGGGTGTGCGGGTGTCTTTTTAGGGGCTCCTTCATATATTCAGGGTGTGTGGGTGTCTTTTTAGGGGCTCCTCCATATATTCAGGGTGTGCGGGTGTCTGTTTAGGGGCTCCTCCATATATTCAGGGTGGGCGGATGTCTTTTTAGGGGCTCCTCCATATATTCAGGGTGTGCGGGTGTCTTTTTAGGGGCCCCATCATATTTGCTCTTGTTGTAAATGACATTCTATTGTCTAAACCATCTGGGAGTGGCCTTGCTCTGGCCCCGCCTCCTGCGCCGGTCCCGTTTAGCTGTTTGTAGTGTTTATGTTGTTACACGGTTACTGTGGCTTTTAGCTTCTTTTTGGAATAAGTATCATGGCTGTCTGACTCGCTAAGCCTCCTCCATGAACACGCGCGGTGGCGGCAGCACCGATTACTGTATTAGTCTGCGAGGAAAGCGAGTATCCTGTAATTGGTTATTTCTTTTAATAGACATAATAGGTCTTTATGTAACGGTGTAAAGCGCATTGAAAGAGGGAAAAAAAGTCTTGCACAATTCTCTTCTTGCGCTACAACTCCTAAGAAACATGGATCTGATGTGGGGCAGACGCGGTGACTAACGGCGCAACTCCAAGCCATATCAGAGCATAATCGCAGCAAAGAAACCACCATAAAGCCGAGACGTGGCTGCCTGGCGCTGCCGGTCACAGACAGGGGAGACGTAAGTGGGTTAATAAATGTATCTAGGTGTTTGTCCTGGTAATAATGATTTAGTGTCCCTTTCCCTTCTGGAATAAGTAGGAGTATGTGTGGACACGCAGCCCGTGTCACCGCCCCGTCCCGTCCCGCTGAGCGCGCAGGAGACTTACATGCAACTTGAACCTCGGTCTGTCTCTGCAGCAAAGCTCCCATCCGGTTCCGCACGATGCACCGGTAATATCCTGCGTGAGTCCTGTCCAGAGACGTGATCATGTACCTGTGGGAGAGAAAGCAAAGGGACATCAGGTGAGCATCATCAGCGCCTGGGAAACAGCTCAGCGCCTGGGAAACAGCTCAGCGCCTGGGAAACAGCTCAGCGCCTGGGAAACAGCTCAGCGCCTGGGAAACAGCGCAGCGCATGGAAGATAGTGCAGCGCTTGGGAAACGTTGCAGCGCTTGGGAAACGTTGCAGCGCCTGGGGAACAGCGCAGAACCTGGAAGACGGCGCAGCGCCTGGGAAACAGCACAGCCTCTCAGCCCAACTAAAGAGGACACCGCTGATCATAAAGGGATGGCTGTCACCACAGATAGCGACATAGTCACACGACTGGTTAAAAAGACTAATGGTTTCCAAGCGTCCGTAAATCCATTCTCGGGGTTCAAGCATTTTCCGTATTCACGCACATCATTCATCTCCTCCATTTAGCCAGTTATTCCCGTTCAGAAGCAGAGTCCGCGGACGTCTTCCGCCTGACCTGAAGGCAAGCACCTCACTCACCCGCTCAGTTCCTGCAACACACACAGCAGTGCACGGAGTTATAAAGCTGCTGGAGTAATAATAAGGGGTTATAAAGCTGCTGGGGTAATAATAAGGGGTTATAAAGCTGCTGGGGTAATAATAAGGGGTTATAAAGCTGCTGGGGTAATAATAAGGAGTTATAAAGCTGCTGGGGTAATAATAAGGGGCTATAAAGCTGCTGGGGTATAATAAGGGGTTATAAAGCTGCTGAGTAATAATAAGGGGTTATAAAGCTGCTGGGTAATAATAATAAGGGGTTATAAAGCTGCTGGAGTAATAATAAGGAGTTATAAAGCTGCTGGAGTAATAATAAGGGGTTATAAAGCTGCTGGGGTAATAATAAGGGGTTATAAAGCTGCTGGGGTAATAATAAGGGGCTATAAAGCTGCTGGGGTAATAATAAGGGGTTATAAAGCTGCTGGAGTAATAATAAGGGGTTATAAAGCTGCTGGAGTAATAATAAGGGGTTATAAAGCTGCTGGGGTAATAATAAGGGGTTATAAAACTGCTGGGGTAATAATAAGGGGTTATAAAGCTGCTGGGGTAATAATAAGGGGTTATAAAGCTGCTGGAATAACAATAAGGAGTTATAAAGCTGCTGGGGTAATAATAAGGGGTTATAAAACTACTGGAATAACAATAAGGAGTTATAAAGCTGCTGGGGTAATAATAAGGGATTATAAAGCTGCTGGAGTAATAATAAGGTGCTATAAAGCTGCTGGAGTAATAATAAGGGGCTATAAAGCTGCTGGAGTAATAATAAGGGGTTATAAAGCTGCTGGGGTAATAATAAGGGGTTATAAAGCTGCTGGGGTAATAATAAGGGATTATAAAGCTGCTGGAGTAATAATAAGGGGCTATAAAGCTGCTGGAGTAATAATAAGGGGTTATAAAGCTGCTGGGGTAATAATAAGGGATTATAAAGCTGCTGGAGTAATAATAAGGGGCTATAAAGCTGCTGGAGTAATAATAAGGGGCTATAAAGCTGCTGGAGTAATAATAAGGGGTTATAAAGCTGCTGGAATAACAAGGCGTTATAAAGCTGCTGGGTAATAATAAGGGGTTATAAAGCTACTGGAATAACAATAAGGAGTTATAAAGCTGCTGGGGTAATAATAAGGGGTTATAAAGCTGCTGGGGTAATAATAAGGGGTTATAAAGCTGCTGGAGTAATAATAAGGGGTAATAAAGCTGCTGGGGTAATAAGGGGTTATAAAGCTGCTGGGGTAATAAGGGGTTATAAAGCTGCTGGAGTAATAAAAAGGGGTTATAAAGCTGCTGGGGTAATAATAAGGAGTTATAAAGCTGCTGGGGTAATAATAAGGGGTTATAAAGCTGCTGGAGTAATAATAAGGGGTTATAAAGCTGCTGGAGTAATAATAAGGGGTTATAAAGCTGCTGGGGTAATAATAAGGGGTTATAAAGCTGCTGGAGTAATAAGGAGCTATAAAGCTGCTGGGGTAATAAGGGGTTATAAAGCTGCTTGAGTAATAATAAGGGGTTATAAAGCTGCTGGAGTAATAATAAGGGGTTATAAAGCTGCTGGAGTAATAATAAGGCGTTATAAAGCTGCTGGGGTAATAAGGGGTTATAAAGCTGCTGGAGTAACAATAAGGAGTTATAAAGTTGCTGGGGTAATAATAAGGGGTTATAAAGCTGCTGGAGTAATAATAAGGGGTTATAAAGTTGCTGGAGTAATAATAAGGGGTTATAAAGCTGCTGGAGTAATAATAAGGGGTTATAAAGCTGCTGGAATAATAATAAGGAGTTATAAAGCTGCTGGAGTAATAATAAGGGGTTATAAAGCTGCTGGGGTAATAATAAGGGGTTATAAAGCTGCTGGAGTAATAATAAGGGGTTATAAAGCTGCTGGGGTAATAATAAGGGGTTATAAAGCTGCTGGAGTAATAATAAGGGGTTATAAAGCTGCTGGATTAATAATAAGGGGTTATAAAGCTGCTGGAGTAATAATAAGGGGTTATAAAGCTGCTGGGGTAATAATAAGGGGTTATAAAGCTGCTGGATTAATAATAAGGGGTTATAAAGCTGCTGGAGTAATAATAAGGGGTTATAAAGCTGCTGGAGTAATAATAAGGGGTTATAAAGTTGCTGGAGTAATAATAAGGGGTTATAAAGCTGCTGGGGTAATAATAAGGGGTTATAAAGCTGCTGGGGTAATAAGGGGTTATAAAGCTGCTGGGGTAATAATAAGGGGTTATAAAGCTGCTGGAGTAATAATAAGGGGTTATAAAGCTGCTGGAATAACAATAAGGGGTTATAAAGCTGCTGGAGTAATAATAAGGGGTTATAAAGCTGCTGGAGTAATAATAAGGGGTTATAAAGCTGCTGGAATAACAATAAGGGGTTATAAAGCTGCTGGAGTAATAATAAGGGGTTATAAAGCTGCTGGGGTAATAAGGGGTTATAAAGCTGCTGGGGTAATAATAAGGGGTTATAAAGCTGCTGGGGTAATAATAAGGGGTTATAAAGCTGCTGGGGTAATAAGGGGTTATAAAGCTGCTGGAATAATAATAAGGGGTTATAAAGCTGCTGGAGTAATAATAAGGGGTTATAAAGCTGCTGGAGTAATAATAAGGGGTTATAAAGCTGCTGGAGTAATAATAAGGGGTTATAAAGCTGCTGGAGTAATAATAAGGGGTTATAAAGCTGCTGGAATAACAATAAGGGGTTATAAAGCTGCTGGAGTAATAATAAGGGGTTATAAAGCTGCTGGGGTAATAAGGGGTTATAAAGCTGCTGGGGTAATAATAAGGGGTTATAAAGCTGCTGGGGTAATAATAAGGGGTTATAAAGCTGCTGGGGTAATAAGGGGTTATAAAGCTGCTGGAATAATAATAAGGGGTTATAAAGCTGCTGGAGTAATAATAAGGGGTTATAAAGCTGCTGGGGTAATAATAAGGGGTTATAAAGCTGCTGGGGTAATAAGGGGTTATAAAGCTGCTGGGGTAATAAGGGGTTATAAAGCTGCTGGGGTAATAATAAGGGGTTATAAAGCTGTTGGAGTAATAATAAGGGGTTATAAAGCTGCTGGGGTAATAATAAGGGGTTATAAAGCTGCTGGAGTAATAATAAGGGGTTATAAAGCTGCTGGGGTAATAATAAGGGGTTATAAAGCTGCTGGAGTAATAATAAGGGGTTATAAAGCTGCTGGAGTAATAATAAGGGGTTATAAAGCTGCTGGAGTAATAATAAGGGGTTATAAAGCTGCTGGGGTAATAATAAGGGGTTATAAAGCTGCTGGAGTAATAATAAGGGGTTATAAAGCTGCTGGAGTAATAATAAGGGGTTATAAAGCTGCTGGAGTAATAATAAGGGGTTATAAAGCTGCTGGAGTAATAATAAGGGGTTATAAAGCTGCTGGGGTAATAATAAGGGGTTATAAAGCTGCTGGGGTAATAATAAGGGGTTATAAAGCTGCTGGAGTAATAATAAGGAGTTATAAAGCTGCTGGAGTAATAATAAGGGGTTATAAAGCTGCTGGAGTAATAATAAGGAGTTATAAAGCTGCTGGGGTTATAAAGATGTTAGATGCTCGCGCTCCTGACGAAAGCAGAGAAGGTAGCAATAAATCCTGTATACACAGCTGGGAAAGTTGCCACTTTGTGGACGCAGCTAGAAATGAAGCTCTAGAAGAAGTCACGGAGTTAAAAAAGTAAATAAAAATTTCCCGAAGATGGCTGAAAACAACCACTGCGGACTGAGTGGTAGATTTTAATTTTCTGTATGAATATAAATATCCTGTATTAAAAAGGCTGTTCTGATAAAATGGGCTGTGACCCCTCCTTTCTAAGTGTCAATTCTGTATGTAGACAGTCTTTTCTTACATAGGACGTGGCTTGTGGAATTTAACCAGATTTCCTGTAAGGTCTTTGTTACATGAAGTGCAGGAAAAAGTGTGTCAACATTGTAAACTAGAGAGAAAACATCAAATTTGACGCCCTGGACTATTGAATACATACAAGGACTGGAAAGTATTAAGCCTTCCTTTACGTAATGAGGCTTTTCCTGGTACTTTAGGCCAGAGGTGTAAATTTTCAGTTATTACCTTTCAAACAATATTTGTACCACCTCATAAGCCACTCAGCGTGCATTCATTGTTTGAAGGATTGATTTACCCTTCAAATTTCTAAAACTAGAACCTGATTTGCTGCCCAATCAGTGTGTGTACATGCAGTTACCAAGATTTAATTTATTAGCACACCTACATCAACCATCATTTACTGGGTATAAATTGTGGCAAAATGTCTTCGTCGTTCCTTAAGTGGGACTTTGGATTCTTATGTATGAGGTGGTACAAATATTGTTTGAAAGGTAATAACCAAAAATTTACACCTCTTGCCTAAAGTACCAGAAAAAGCCTCATTAAGTAAAGGAAGGCTTAATACTTTCCAGTCCTTGTATGTATTCAATAGTCCAGGGCTCAAAATTTCAAGTCCCAGGCTACTAACCAGGCCATATGAGTTACTCGCCACCAGTTGCTCCACCTAACCCCAACCCAGCCCTTAACTCTGCCCCTAAACACACACCCTTAAATTATCTTATGAAATTACACTGTTAAAGGTTTTATTTAGAATAAAGTTACAATAACAACACTAATACCCAGACATCAGACCCCAGATACATGTATACCCAGACATCAGACCCCAGATACATGTATACCCAAGACATCAGACCCCAGATACATGTATACGCTGTCATCAGAGCCCAGTGTGAGCAGAGCGAGAAGGTAGGGATTTGTTGCAAAATATCCAACGGCAATAGAAGACCGCCCTCGGTCTGAGAACTTTCAATCGGGAAGGTAGGGAAGCTCCTCTCCACCCCTCTACCAGTGACAGAGATGAGCCGGGACAGGTTAGGCAGCTGATCCCTGCCACCATGCAGCCTGGGGAAGGGGGGGGCTGCATGGTGGCACTGCTGGAATACGCAGCACAAAATTTATTGTGCAGCCTGCATGTGCATTTCCACTCGCCCTCACTTAATTTCCACTCGCCAAATGCGAGTAGGCGAGTGGAAATTTTGAGCCCTGCAATTGTCAAATTGTCCAAGTGTGTTTTTCTTTAAATTGAATGACTTTCAGCCAGGTTTTAACCAAGGGTTAATTTTAACCGAACTTAATAAAAGTTAAATTTTAATAAGAGGGATTACGTTAATTGAGTTAAAAAAAGTAGCACACGCCTCGACACTGACAACAGGTTGTATTTGAGGCAAAAAAGTCACACTGACATGTAACGTAGCAGCTTAACGCTGTCACTTTCCTGACAAGAGTACGGTGTAAACAGACTCGTTATGGTTAAGAGAAATTTAGGGATCATTTTTTTGGTGCGTGTTTTAGAGTTAAGGTTACATTTAGGGTTAACCCCATCCTAACCAGCAGATTCGGCATGGTTTCAGATATAGATTTCTTGTTGTTGTGTACATGTGCACTGCTTTTTATCCGGTCATATTGTGGTGTCTAGTCGTGCGCGCAATGTTATAGTGAAGCTAGACGCTGCATTCCTGCCCAAAATGGGTTTTCCAAATTGATGGAGATAAAGAGAAAACCAAAAGAAAAAGGATTCTCCCAATATCTGGAGGAACTGCATACCCAAAGAGTCAAAACAGAGGAGATCCACAAGAAACGGGGACAAGAAACAGCCGGAGCGACAAGAAACGAGGTTAACCAAGAGATGGCGCTCACTACGAGCAAGATACTGACTGCAGCGGAGCATTCTGGGACAAGGCACTGGCTTCAGCTTTTTGAAGGCTCTCTGTGCACGTCGAGATGATATCGTTATAAAACAGGATTACGCCATTTATTTTGTGAAGCATAAATCAGGAAAATTCCTAATTAGAGCGAATAAAAGCCAGTCACTGAGCGGAAAATGCCTTTCACCTGCTCCATGCTCTCTGGAAGATCAGCCAGGGGAAATGCGGAGCGTCTGATTAAAACATCAGGAACATGACACACTAACAGGGCTTCAGCAGGAAATACTCTGAGGTCCTGGGGGGTCACGTCCTTGGTGGACTTACACATTAGGGACATGTCCACACAACCAGCTCTGTCTAGCCTCTAGAGGTCCCAAAGAGCCAGATTCCGCTCAGCCAATAGAAAGCCTTGCGTGAACAGCAAGGGACAAGCCCAGCCAATAGAAAACCTTGCGTGAACAGCAATGGACAAGCCCAGCCAATAGAAAGCCTGGTGTAAACAGCAAGGGACAAGCCCAGCCAATAGAAAGACGTGTGTGAACAGCAAGGGACAAGCCCAGCCAATAGAAAGCCTGGAGTGAACAGCAAGGGACAAGCCCAGGCAATAGAAAGCCTTGCATGAACAGCAAGGGACAGACCCAGCCAATAGAATGCCTTGAGTGAACAGGAAGGGACAAACCCAGCCATTAGAAAGCCTTGCATGAACAGCAAGGGTCAGACCCAGCCAATGAATGCCTTGAGTGAACAGCAAGGGAGAAGTCCAGCCAATAGAAAGCCTTGCATGAACAGCAAGGGACAGGCCCAGCCAATAGAAAGCCTTGCATGAATAGCAAGGGACAAGTCCAGCCAATAGAAAGCCTGGTGTAAACAGCAAGGGACAAGCCCAGCCAATAGCAATACGTGTGTGAACAGCAAGGGACAAGCCCAGCCAATAGAAAGTCTTGCATGAACAGCAAGGGACAAGCCCAGCCAATAGAAAGCCTGGAGTGAACAGCAAGGGACAAGCCCAGGCAATAGAAAGCCTTGCATGAACAGCAAGGGACAGACCCAGCCAATAGAATGCCTTGAGTGAACAGGAAGGGACAAACCCAGCCATTAGAAAGCCTTGCATGAACAGCAAGCGTCAGACCTAGCCAATGAATGCCTTGAGTGAACAGCAAGGGACAAGCCCAGCCAATAGAAAGCCTTGCATGAACAGCAAGGGACAGGCCCAGCCAATAGAAAGCCTTGCATGAATAGCAAGGGACAAGTCCAGCCAATAGAAAGCCTTGTGTAAACAGCAAGGGACAAGCCAAGCCAATAGCAATACGTGTGTGAACAGCAAGGGACAAGCCCAGCCAATAGAAAGCCTTGCATGAACAGCAAGGGACAAGCCCAGCCAATAGAAAGTCTTGAGTGAACAGCAAGGGACAAGCCCAGCCAATAGAAAGCCTTGAGTGAACAGCAAGGGACAGGCCCAGCCAATGGAAAGCTTTGTATAAGCAGCAATGGACCAGCAGTCGACCAAACACAAATGGAGTTCTTCCACTCGAGGACCGTTGCTGGTAATGGATGTATGACAGATTTATCTTGAAACATGGGATACATAAAAATACAGATATTCTTATTGATTTTTAACCTTTAAGGAAATAAATGTAAACATTGGATAAGTCGGGGGTCTTATGGGAAGGGACTGCGCTTTGTGCATCGTTTAAGCTGCATTTTTGTCACGTCTGGGTTGTGTCGGGGTTGCAGGGTCGAGCCCAGGTGCAGTGACAGAGTGGAGTGAGGCAGAAATACGGATAAAACAAGTAACAGGTTTATTAGACGAGGAAATCACAGCAGGAGTGAAGCACAAAGGGCACACTGAATAATGTATAAATTATAACGGGCGGCTGAGCAAGACAGGAATGGGACTGACACACACAAGACACAGGATAGGATTACACCAGGTGGACAAGTCTGAGTATAAACAGAATACTTTAACAAGAGACAGAGGGGCAGGGCATGAAGTGGGCTGACTAACAGAAAGACACACGGGGCAACTTGGGAAACGCAAGGACACTTACTGGGAGTGAGACAGAACAAAGGAGGGGGCTGAGGTAGGTTTGCCACCTTTTCTTCAAGCCAAACCCGAACACTCTAGTGTTTGGCTTGGGCGGCCATTTTTTTGTAGCGTATACATTATGCATATATTTACATTATGTGTATATAATATGGCACGTAGTATGCATGGCAGGCTGGAAGTATGGCAGGCTGGTATTATGGCTGGCACACTGGTATTATGCATGGCAGACTGGCATGGCACACTGGCATTATGCATGGCACACTGGTATTATGCATGGCAGACTGGCATGGCACACTGGCATTATGCATGGCACACTGGTATTATGCATGACAGACTGGTATGGCTGGCACACTGGTATGGCACACACTGGTATTATGCATGGCAGACTGGTATGGCTGGCACACTGGTATGGCACACACTGGTATAATGCATGGCAGACTGGTATGGCTGGCACACTGGTAGGACACACTGGTTTTATGCATGGCAGACTGAAAAGGCTGGCACACTGTTATGGCACACACTGATATAATGCATGGCAGACTGGAAAGGCTGGCACACTCACTGTCCTGTCTGCGTCTCTCAGTCTCGGTGAGTCGCAGCTGGGCTGGCCTGGCGCCGGGCACACTGACTGCTGAGCAGCTGAGCCGATCTGATCTGCGAGCCTCCCTTGAGTTGACCGGCAGCGTCAGAGTGAGAGTGGATGGAGAACTGCAGCGCTGGCCTGGCGAGAATGATCAACGATCCAGGTCCGGATGAAGACAGAGCCTGCCCTGAGCACGTCCTCTACTCGCCTTGGCTGCTCGCTCTGCACACTGCCCAGCCGGGAGAACTAGAGAGGGAGCCGCCCGCACGAGCTACCACGTGAAACGACATTGTCACGTGAGAGCCTGTTGCGCCTGCGCGACCATAACAGTGGCTCAGAGGACGACACGTGACGCACACCAGCCAATCCCTCTTCAGCCTGGAAAAAAAAGACGGAGGAAAAGACTGCAGCGCCGGGGGAACGCAGGAAATGTAAGTATAACCGCGGATTCATGTGTCCAGGTGGCAGAGGGTGTCAAACCTGGACACATGACTCCAAACCCGGACAGTCCGGGTCAAAACCGGACAGGTGGGAACCCTAGGCTGAGGACCAGGAAACACGATGGGCAAAAGTCCGGGCAATAAGGGAAAGGGGCAATCCAAGTGGCACGGTCAGAGTTCAAGCATGGGTCGAGGCAGGCAGCAGGCAAGAGAGTAGTCAAAGTCCAAAAGCAAAAGGTCATACACGGGATATCCAATGGCAAAGGGTATGGTGAGGTACAGCAGGATCTTTGGGACAAGTCTGGTAGGAGATGGCACAGCACACTGGGTCAAAGGAATTTATGGACGCCAGTCAATGCAGAAGCACTTCATCTAGGGTGGAGACCACTGGCCCAGCCCACAACTGAGGGTGAGATTCACCGGTAAAACCTGGTGTGGACTCATGGGCACCTGACATGGAACAAGGTAGGACCCGGTCTGGAATTTCATGGAGAGGGGAAAGGCGCCTACTTTGCCACTTCGCGGCACCGGCAGCGAGCACCGTGACCATTTTATTTGAGGATCTTATTATTCAGCAGATTAAAATAAATAATTAAACTCCGCAAACACAGAAAATGACGGAATTAACCCCAAGTTACGGCTAACGCGTCTTCCTGTATTATTCACCGTCTGGCGATCCAGCCGACTAATGCGGCCTCCGTGCTCTGGAAGAAAATGAAGTTCTCGGAGACGGTTGGTATTAAGAGGCAGATTATGCGGCATTTGGACAGCTTAGTTCAAGATGGCGGATGTGTCACATGATCTCCATCGGTATTCCCACTGCAAAATCCTAAAGACCTCAGCAGTGAGTTTGTAGACTAATAAATGCGGTGAGAAATCGCTGGCTGTAAAGCAGATACTTTGCTCATGTTCTATATGACACAAATGGCCCCGATAGTCGTGACATCATCTGGAAATAGCTGGATCTCTGGCTCCGCCTCCAGTGCCAATCTCTAAAAGGTATGGGTTTTGGCTGTTTAAAGGGGGTGTGACCGCACGGTATATTATGGAATATTATAAATACATAAAGCATCAGATGCGCACAGCGCGCCGGTCATATCTTTGAATGTGGCGATCGAGCCGGTCATGCCATTAATCGGCCTCAGAGGACGAGGCGGCCTGTTTTGCTGCAGTTTAAGTGCAACATAATTGGATGGTCACTAATTGCACTCCTCAGCGCTACCCTATACTTATACAGTTAATATATTCATTAAATCCAACCTTTACACGAAACGGCATCGACCGAGCCATGGATAAAAAGTAATAAGATATGCGGCTTTCAGGCCCGTTTTCTCTAGGCTGCAGGTATATATATTCAGGGTGTGCGGGTGTCTTTTTAGGGGCTCCTCCATATATTCAGGGTGTGCGGGTGTATTTTTAGGGGTCCCTCCATATATTCAGGGTGTGTGGGTGTCTTTTTAGGGGCTCCTCCATATATTCAGGGTGTGCGTGTGTCTTTTTAGATTTTATCGCCTAAATCTTCATTTTCCCGGCTGGATTTATTGCTGTTAATCTTTTGACAATGTTTTTCATTTTCTTCAGATTTATTTATTTGATTTATTTATTTATAAGGTATTTTACCAGGAAGGATACATTGAGATTTCTCTCGTTTTGGGTTCAAGAACATTGAAATGTTACAGTCGTTACAGAAATACAATGCTAATAACATGCAAAAGATTAAAAAAACAAAACACAAATACAGATTAACAGAAAATATGTAGGAAATAGTCATTCTGTTACATGTTTATAGGTGCATTCTGTATATAGTTACTGTGTTACATGTTTACAGGTGCATTCTGTATATAGTCACTGTGTTACATGTTTATAGGTGCATTCTGTATATAGTTACTGTGTTACATGTTTACAGGTGCATTCTGTATATAGTTACTATGTTACATGTTTACAGGATCATTATGTATATAGTTACTATGTTACATGTTTACAGGCGCATTCTGTATATAGTCACTGTGGTACATGTTTACAGGTGCATTCTGTATATAGTCACTGTGGTACATGTTTACAGGTGCATTCTGTATATAGTTACTATGTTACATGTTTACAGGCGCATTATGTATATAGTCACTGTGTTACATGTTTACAGGTGCATTCTGTATATAGTCACTGCGTTACATGTTTACAGGTGCATTATGTATATAGTTACTGTGTTACATGTTTACAGGCGCATTCTGTATATAGTCACTGTGTTACATGTTTACAGGTGCATTATGTATATAGTTACTGTGTTACATGTTTACAGGCACATTCTGTATATAGTCACTGTGTTACATGTTTACAGGCGCATTCTGTATATAGTCACTGTGGTACATGTTTACAGGTGCATTCTGTATATAGTTACTGTGGTACATGTTTACAGGTGCATTCTGTATATAGTTACTATGTTACATGTTTACAGGCGCATTATGTATATAGTCACTGTGTTACATGTTTACAGGTGCATTATGTATATAGTTACTGTGTTACATGTTTACAGGCGCATTCTGTATATAGTCACTGTGTTACATGTTTACAGGTGCATTATGTATATAGTTACTGTGTTACATGTTTACAGGCACATTCTGTATATAGTCACTGTGTTACATGTTTACAGGCGCATTCTGTATATAGTCACTGTGTTACATGTTTACAGGCGCATTCTGTATATAGTCACTGTGGTACATGTTTACAGGTGCATTCTGTATATACTTACTATGTTACATGTTTACAGGTTCATTATGTATATAGTTACTATGTTACATGTTTACAGGCACATTCTGTATATAGTCACTGTGGTACATCACAGCGCTCAGAGTTTCAGTAAAACTAGTAAATAATATTTTTATATATAAGAGGTTATAACAATATTATTTCCTTGTTTTACTGAAACTCTGAGCGCTTCTACAGTCAGTTACTGTAACAGCTGAGCCTGATACATTGTACTGAGAGATAATATAACAAGCAGCCGATCTCCACGCTCACATTCACTGGATTTAAAGGGCTCAAAAAAAATGCTCCTCTCTGTATAATGTATAGAACATCCTCCTGCATTAATTAATACCCCTCTCAGTATAATGTATACAACATCCACCGACATTAATTAATACCCCTCTCTGTATAATGTATAGAACATCCTCCTGAATTAATGTCGCTCTCTGTATAGAACATCCTCCTACATTAATACCCCTCTCTGTATAATGTATAGAACATCCTCCTGCATTGGCATGTGGAGGGTGCAGAACTTCAGATGTTGCACTCTTCATTGCTGGTCTCCTTCACTCAATGTAATATCACAAGAAGGACTGAAACTAAAATGTAGAGCATTTATTTTAGTTTCTTTCGTTTTTTTTGTACTGAGCAGTTTCGTATCTCTTGAGTCATACGAAAACTAAATTATCCCAAAATTCGGACTAAATCGTTTTAGTACTAAAACGAATGCACATGTCTATTTGATTTTGTCCTGACACATAGATGGGGATTTTGCAATTTATGTAGTTAATGTTTTGTTCCAAAGATCATGGTGACAGTTTTTTCAACATTTTAAAAAAGTTTGTTGTGTTTGATCCACTTTTCTACCTCTGTGAATTGTTCTTGCAGCACGGCCTCCAGCTGCGGGAGAGTTGGTTTGCTGGTATAGATTACGGTGTCATCCTGGATGTTCTCCAGAGCTCATGGTCCACAAGAGGATCTAATATGATCCCGTTTGGGGAAACGTAACGTGTCCGTGTGATTCAAAACCAAGACTCATTTTTTCCCCCCAAATGCAGAACCTTACATTTGTCTCCAGCTGTAGCACCAGGTGCATTGAGTGGAAGCCACTCATTTCTATGTACATCTCTGCTTCTCATTGTGTCGGATCCTCAAACCATTTCCCAAATTAGAACCAATCGCCTGGCAACACTTTCCTTGTTATTATTGTTTCTAATTGAGTTTAAATAAAGATTCCTAGTTTTCTCCCGAGTGAAATGACAGAGTGCAGAGACAAAGCAGAGCAGAGACACCTACGAATGCTAATTTCCGAATTTCCCCCAGAATCCCTTGCGTTCCCAGATAGCGAACAATGCCGGCTCTTGGCATGGGCCCTAATTGTATCGGATGCCATCTGTTTTGTGTCGGCGCAGGGGGAGCGCTCTGGCACGGATGGCAGGATCGAGCGGTTCCAGCGGTCTGGCTGCCTGCGCAGAATTCTCGCTTGCTGTTTTTTCCACAGCTGGGTCTCGCTAGGGGATGCCTGAGAGCGGCTGTGCCAGCCCATCCTGCAACCACGGAACCGGGGATCCTGCTGATTTGTACTGCACCTCCCCGCCACAGGGATCTTCTGTTTCTTCCGGAACACGAGTTAACTAGCATCACGACCAGGGCCGGTGTTATTTTGCACCCTAGGCAAGACCAGCTACTTGCGCCCCCCCACCCAAAAAAATTGTCAACTGTTGAAATGCTGGGGGGGGGACACACTGTGCGTGGGGGGACACACTGTGCATTCTGACACGACGCACACACACTGTGAGAGGGGGACGACACACACTGGGCACAGGAGTCGCACATGGTCGTTCTGTACCCATCTTACACCTTCGCTGGTCGGACCCCTCTTTCTTTCATCTACCCTCTGTTCTGCTTTCTTTCTTTCCTCTGCGCCGCTTTCTTTCCTCTGCGCCTCTTTCTTTCTTTCCTCTGGCCTCTGCGCCTCTTTCTTTCCTCTGCAATCTGTGCCTCTTTCTTTCCTCTGCCCTCTTTCTTTCTTTCCTCTGCAATCTGTGCCTCTTTCTTTCCTCTGCCCTCTGTGACTCTTTCTTTCTTCTGTTCCTCTTTCTTTCTTTCCCCTGCCCTCTGTTCCTCTTTCTTTCCTCTGCCCTCAGGGCAGAGAAAAGAAAGAAAAAGAGGCACAGAGGGCAGAGGAAAGAAAGAGGAACAGTGTGCAGGGGAAAGAAAGAAAAGAGGCACAGAGGAGAGAAAAGGGGCACAAAGGAAAAAGAGGTGCAGAGGGCAGAAGAAAGAAAGAAAGGCACATAGGGCAGAGGAAAGAAAGAAAAAGAGGCACAATGTGCCTCTTTCCTCTGCGCCTCTTTCCTTTGCAGTTATTTTTCTTTCCTCTGCGCCTCTTTTATTTCTTTCCCCTGCCCTCTGTGCCTCGTTTCTTTTTCTTCTGCCCTCTGTGCCTCTTTCGTTTGCCTTATGTGCCTCTTTCTTTCCTCTGCCTTTTTCCTCTCTTTCTTTCTTTCCCCTGCCTTCTGTGCCTCGTTTCTTTTTCCTCTGCCCTATGTGCCTCTTTTTTCTTTCCTCTGCCCTCTGTGCCTCTTTTCAATCTTTCCTCTGCCCTCTGTGCCTCTTTTCTTTCTTTCCTCTGCCCACTGTGCCTCTTTTCTTTCTTTCCTCTGCCCTCTGTGCCTCTTTCCTATGTGCCTCTTTCCTCTGCGCTCTGTGTCCCTTTCCTGTCATGTGCCCCTTTCCTCTGCCTCTGTGCCCCTTTCCTCTGCCCTCTGTGCCCCTTTCCTCTGCCCTCTGTGCCTCTTTTCTTTCTTTCCTCTGCCCACTGTGCCTCTTTTCTTTCTTTCCTCTGCCCACTGTGCCTCTTTCTTTCCTCTGCCCTCTGTGCCTCTTTTCCATGTAACTCTGCCCTCTTTGCCCCTTTCCTCTGCCCTCTTTCCTATGTGCCTCTTATCACTGTGCCGCTTTCTTTCCCCTGCCCTCTGAGCCTCTTTTCTTTTCCTCTGTCCTTTGTGCCTCTTTTTTCTTTCCTCTGCCCTCTGTGCCTCTTTTCAATCTTTCCTCTGCCCTCTGTGCCTCTTTTCTTTCTTTCCTCTGCCCACTGTGCCTCTTTTCTTTCTTTCCTCTGCCCACTGTGCCTCTTTCCCATGTACCTCTGCCCTCTTTGCCCCTTTCCTCTGCCCTATGTGCCTCTTTCCTCTGCGCCTCTTTCCACTGTGCTGCTTTCTTTCCCCTGCCCTCTGTGCCTCTTTTCTTTTCCTCTGCCCTATGTGCCTCTTTTTTCTTTCCTCTGCCATCTGTGCCTCTTTTTTTCTTCCTCTGCCATCTGTGCCTCTTTTCAATCTTTCCTCTGCCCTCTGTGCCTTTTTTCTTTCCTCTGCCCTCTGTGCTCTTTCCTCTGTGCCTCTTTATTTCCCCTGCCCTCTGTGCCTCTTTTCTTTCTTTCCTCTGTGCCTCTTTTCTTTCTTTCCTCTGCCCTCTGTGCCTCCCTATGTGCCTCTTTCCTCTGCGCTCTGTGTCCCTTTCCTGTCCTGTGCCCCTTTCCTCGCCTCTGTGCCCCTTTCCTCTGCCCTCTGTGCTCTTTTCTTTCTCTCCTCTGTGCCTCTTTTCTTTCTTTCCTCTGCCCACTGTGCCTCTTTTCTTTCTTTCCTCTGCCCACTGTGCCTCTTTCTTTCCTCTGCCCTCTGTGCCTCTTTCCCATGTACCTCTGCCCTCTTTGCCCCTTTCCTCTGCCCTCTTTGCCCCTTTCCTCTGCCCTATGTGCCTCTTACCACTGTGCCGCTTTCTTTCCCCTGCCCTCTGAGCCTCTTTTCTTTTCCTCTGCCCTCTGTGCCTCTTTTCTTTTTTTCCTCTGTGCCTCTTTCCTCTGCGCCTCTTTCTTTCCTCTGCCCTCTGTGCCTCTTTCCTATGTGCCCCTTTCCTCTGCGCTCTGTGTCCCTTTCCTGTCCTGTGCCCCTTTCCTCTGCCCTCTGTGCCTCTTTTCTTTCTTTCCTCTGTGGCTCTTTTCTTTCTTTCCTCTGCCCACTGTGCCTCTTTTCTTTCTTTCCTCTGCCCACTGTGCCTCTTTCTTTCCTCTGCCCTCTGTGCCTCTTTCCCATGTACCTCTGCCCTCTTTGCCCCTTTCCTCTGCCCTATGTGCCTCTTTCCTTTCCTATGTGCCTCTTATCACTGTGCCGCTTTTTTTCCCCTGCCCTCTGAGCCTCTTTTATTTTCCTCTGCCCTTGTGCCTCTTTCTTCCTTTGCCCTCTGTGCCTCTTTTCAATCTTTCCTCTGCCCTCTGTGCCTCTTTTCTTTCTTTCCTCTGTGCCTCTTTCCTCTGCGCCTCTTTTTCCCCTGCCCTCTGTGCCTCTTTTCTTTCTTTCCTCTGTGCCTCTTTTCTTTCTTTACCCTGCCCTTTGTGCCTTTTTCTTTCCTCTGCCCTTTGTGCCTCTTTCTTCCTCTGCCCTATGTGCCTCTTTCTTTCCTCTGCCCACTGTGCCTCTTTCTTTCCTCTGCCCTCTGTGCCTCTTTCCCATGTACCTCTGCCCTCTTTGCCCCTTTCTTCTGCCCTCTTTGCCCCTTTCCTCTGCCCTATGTGCCTCTTTCCTATGTGCCTCTTATCACTGTGCCGCTTTCTTTCCCCTGCCCTCTGAGCCTCTTTTCTTTTCCTCTGCCCTTTGTGCCTTTTTTCTTTCCTCTGTGCCTCTTTTCAATCTTTCCTCTGCCTTCTGTGACTTTCTTTCTTTCATCTGCCCACTGTGCCTCTTTTCTTTCTTTCCTCTGAGCTCTGTGCCTCTTTCCTATGTGCCTCTTTCCTCTGTGCCCCTTTCCTCTGTGCTCTGTGTCCCTTTCCTGTCCTGTGCCCCTTTCCTCTGCCCTCTGTGCCTCTTTTCTTTCTTTCCTCTGTGCCTCTTTTCTTTCTTTCCTCTGCCCACTGTGCCTCTTTTCTTTCTTTCCTCTGCCCACTGTGCCTCTTTCTTTCCTCTGCCCTCTGTGCCTCTTTCCCATGTACCTCTGCCCTCTTTGCCCCTTTCCTCTGCCCTATGTGCCTCTTTCCTATGTGCCTCTTATCACTGTGCCGCTTTCTTTCCCCTGCCCTCTGAGCCTCTTTTCTTTTCCTCTGCCCTTTGTGCCTCTTTTTCTTTCCTCTGCCATCTGTGCCTCTTTTCAATCTTTCCTCTGCCCTCTGTGCCCTTTTCTTTTCCTCTGCCCTCTGTGCCTCTTTCCTCTGTGCCTCTTTATTTCCCCTGCCCTCTGTGCCTCTTTTCTTTCTTTCCTCTGTGCCTCTTTTCTTTCTTTCCTCTGCCCTCTGTGCCTCTTTCCTATGTGCCTCTTTCCTCTGCGCTCTGTGTCCCTTTCCTGTCCTGTGCCCCTTTCCTCTGCCTCTGTGCCCCTTTCCTCTGCCCTCTGTGCCTCTTTTCTTTCTCTCCTCTGTGCCTCTTTTCTTTCTTTCCTCTGCCCACTGTGCCTCTTTTCTTTCTTTCCTCTGCCCACTGTGCCTCTTTCTTTCCTCTGCCTCTGTGCCTCTTTCCCATGTACCTCTGCCCTCTTTGCCCCTTCCTCTGCCCTCTTTGCCCCTTCCTCTGCCCTATGTGCCTCTTACCACTGTGCCGCTTTCTTTCCCCTGCCCTCTGAGCCTCTTTTCTTTCCTCTGCCCTCTGTGCTCTTTTCTTTTTTTCCTCTGTGCCTCTTCCTCTGCGCCTCTTTTCTTTTCCTCTGCCCTCTGTGCCTCTTTCCTATGTGCCCCTTCCTCTGCGCTCTGTGTCCTTTCCTGTCCTGTGCCCCTTTCCTCTGCCCTCTGTGCCTCTTTTCTTTCTTTTCCTCTGTGGCTCTTTTCTTTCTTTCCTCTGCCACTGTGCCTCTTTTCTTTCTTTCCTCTGCCCACTGTGCCTCTTTCTTTCCTCTGCCCTCTGTGCCTCTTTCCCATGTACCTCTGCCCTCTTTGCCCCTTTCCTCTGCCCTATGTGCCTCTTTCCTTTCCTATGTGCCTCTTATCACTGTGCCGCTTTTTTTCCCCTGCCCTCTGAGCCTCTTTTATTTTCCTCTGCCCTTTGTGCCTCTTTCTTTCCTTTGCCCTCTGTGCCTCTTTTCAATCTTTCCTCTGCCCTCTGTGCCTCTTTTCTTTCTTTCCTCTGTGCCTCTTTCCTCTGCGCCTCTTTTTCCCCTGCCCTCTGTGCCTCTTTTCTTTCTTTCCTCTGTGCCTCTTTTCTTTCTTTACCCTGCCCTTTGTGCCTTTTTCTTTCCTCTGCCCTTTGTGCCTCTTTCTTTCCTCTGCCCTATGTGCCTCTTTCTTTCCTCTGCCCACTGTGCCTCTTTCTTTCCTCTGCCCTCTGTGCCTCTTTCCCATGTACCTCTGCCCTCTTTGCCCCTTTCTTCTGCCCTCTTTGCCCCTTTCCTCTGCCCTATGTGCCTCTTTCCTATGTGCCTCTTATCACTGTGCCGCTTTCTTTCCCCTGCCCTCTGAGCCTCTTTTCTTTCCTCTGCCCTTTGTGCCTTTTTCTTTCCTCTGTGCCTCTTTTCAATCTTTCCTCTGCCTTCTGTGACTTTCTTTCTTTCATCTGCCCACTGTGCCTCTTTTCTTTCTTTCCTCTGAGCTCTGTGCCTCTTTCCTATGTGCCTCTTTCCTCTGTGCCCCTTTCCTCTGTGCTCTGTGTCCCTTTCCTGTCCTGTGCCCCTTTCCTCTGCCCTCTGTGCCTCTTTTCTTTCTTTCCTCTGTGCCTCTTTTCTTTCTTTCCTCTGCCCACTGTGCCTCTTTTCTTTCTTTCCTCTGCCCACTGTGCCTCTTTCTTTTCCTCTGCCCTCTGTGCCTCTTTCCCATGTACCTCTGCCCTCTTTGCCCCTTTCCTCTGCCCTATGTGCCTCTTTCCTATGTGCCTCTTATCACTGTGCCGCTTTCTTTCCCCTGCCCTCTGAGCCTCTTTTCTTTTCCTCTGCCCTTTGTGCCTCTTTTTTCTTTCCTCTGCCCTCTGTGCCTCTTTTCAATCTTTCCTCTGCCCTCTGTGCCTCTTTTCTTTCTTTCCTATGTGCCTCATTCCTCTGCGCCTCTTTCTTTCCCCTGCCCTCTGTGCCTCTTTTCTTTCTTTCCTCTGCACCTCTTTTCTCTCTTTCCCCTGCCCTTTGTGCCTCTTTCTTTCCTCTGCGCCTCTTTTCTTTCTTTCCTCTGTGCCTCTTTATTTCCCCTGCCCTCTGTGCCTCTTTCTTTCCTCTGCCCCTGTGCCTCTTTTCTTACTTTCCTCTGCCCACTGAGCCTCTTTCTTGCTTTCCTCTGCCCTCTGTGCCTCTTTCTTGCTTTCCTCTGCGCCTCTTTCATATGTACCTCTGTGCCCCTTTCCTCTGCGCCACTTTCCTCTGCCCTCTGTGCCGCGTTCTTTCCCCTGCCTCTGTGCCTCTTTTCCTTCTTTCCTCTGCCTCTTTTCTTTCTTTTCTCTGCCCTCTGTGCCTCTTTTCTTTCTTTCCTCTGCCCACTGTGCCTCTTTTCTTTCTTTCCTCTGCCCACTGTGCCTCTTTTCTTTCTTTCCCCTGCCCTCTGTGCCTCTTTTCTTTCCTCTGCCCTCTGTGCCCCTTTCCTCTGCCTTTTTCCTCTGCCTTCTGTGCATCTTTCTTTCTTTCCTCTGCCCTTTGTGCCTCTTTTCTTTTCCTCTGCCCTCTGTGCCTCTTTTTTCTTTCCTCTGCCCTCTGTGCCTCTTTTCTTTCTTTCCTCTGCCCTCTGTGCCTCTTTTCTTTCTTTTCTCTGCCCTATGTGCCTCTTTTCTTTCTTTCCTCTGCCCACTGTGCCTCTTTTCTTTCTTTCCTCTGCCCACTGTGCCTCTTTTCTTTCTTTCCTCTGCCCTCTGTGCCCCTTTCCTCTGCCTTTTTCCTCTGCCCTCTGTGCATCTTTCTTTCTTTCCTCTGCCCTCTGTGCCTCTTTCCCATGTACCTCTTTCCTCTGTGCCCCTTTCCTCTGCCCTCTGTGCCTCTTTCCTCTGCCCTCTTTGCCCCTTTCCTCTGCCCTATGTGCCTCTTTCCTCTGCGACTCTTTCCACTGTGCTGCTTTCTTTCCCCTGCCCTCTGTGCCTCTTTTCTTTTCCTCTGCCCTATGTGCCTCTTTTTTCTTTCCTCTGCCATCTGTGCCTCTTTTCAATCTTTCCTCTGCCCTCTGTGCCTCTTTTCTTTCTTTCCTCTGCGCCTCTTTCCTCTGCGCCTCTTTCTTTCCCCTGCCCTCTGTGCCTCTTTTCTTTCTTTCCCCTGCCCTTTGTGCCTCTTTCTTTCCTCTACCATCTGTGCCTCCTTTCTTTCCTCTGCGCCACTTTTCTTTCCTCTGTGCCTCTTTCTTTCCCCTGCCCTCTGTGCCTCTTTCTTTCCTCTGCCCACTGTGCCTCTTTTCTTACTTTCCTGTGCCCACTGAGCCTCTTTCTTGCTTTCCTCTGCCCTCTGTGCCTCTTTCTTGCTTTCCTCTGCCCTCTGTGCCTCTTTCCTATGTACCGCTTTCCTCTGTGCCCCTTTCCTCTGCCCTCTGTGCTGCTTTTCTTCCCCTGCCCTCTGTGCCTCTTTTCTTTCTTTCCTCTGTCCTCTGTGCCCCTTTCCTCTGCCTTTCTCCTCTGCCCTCTGTGCCTCTTTCTTTCTTTCCCCTGGCCTCTGTGCCTCTTTTCTTTCTTATCTCTGCCCTCTGTGCCTCTTTCTTTCTTTCCTCTGCCCTCTGTGCCTCTTATTTATTTCATCTGCACCTCATTTCTTTCTTTCGTGTGCCCACTGTGTCTCTTTTCTTTCTTTCCTCTGCCCTCTGTGCCTCTTTCCTCTGGGCCTCTTTATTTCATCTGCCCTCTGTGCCCTTTTCCTCTGCCCTCTGTGCCTTTCTTTCTTTCCCCTGCCCTCTGTGCCTCTTTTATTTCTTTCATTTGTGCCTCTTTTCTTTCTTTCCTGTGTCCACTGTGTATCTTTTCTTTTTATCTCTGCCCTCTGTGCCTCTTTTCTTCCATCTGCTTATTTCTTTCCTCTGTGCCTCTTTTTTCTATCTCACGTCTTTTCTTTCTTTCTTGCCTTTCTTTCTTCTGCTTCTTTTTTATTTCATCTGCCTCTGGTGGCGCCCGTACCTCATCTGGTGGCACCTGCGCATCACCAAAAGACACCCACCTGCGCCACTAGCGGGAGTCTGCTTTGCGAACCGCCACTCCCGGCTACACAAGCAAACAATGAAGAAGGGGTACAATAATGGAACACGGGTTGGGGCTGGCTGAGCCCCTTGGTAGCAGTGCGCCTTAGGCGGTTGCCTAGCTTGTCTAGTGGAAGCACCGGCCCTAATCACGACCCCCCGAGACAGCTCAGGGCAAACGTGTGGAAACTCTGCAAACCACTATTCAGATGGGAAAACCCAGGAGTGAACGCCCATCAGAGGTGGCACTACTCCAATGTCGGTGCACTCTGAATAACCCCTCTAGTCTGTGACTCCGCCTCCAGCACCCTAAATCGCACATGACCCTCTTTGGTCATATGAGATGTGGCTGGGATGTGTCAGGTTCATGTTTAATCCAGGACCGGATTCATCAATGTTGAGCAGGGACCCAGACTTTGTTATGGAGATATATATATATATATATGAGAGAGAGAGTATAACGGCGGTTTCGCCCGTTCACAAAGCGCGCACACTGAAGCACAGTGTGGAGATTGCGGAGGTCGCGGCGCGGTGGAGAGCCTCTAATTTCACACACATTATGTATCTGCTCTGGGCTTTTTTTGTGCTTGATTGAATTTCATCCTCTTGTGCAGAGTGATTTTTTTTCTTATAAAGCGAGCGAGCGCCGGTCCCTGAATGCGATTGGTTAAGGCCCCCCGAGGCTCTTCATAAAAAGGCCAAGAAGTAAAGGTGCCGGTGTTAATAAGAGACTCAGCGTAACGCGCCATCAGGACAAAAGAAAAGGATCATTTATTCCCCGCGTATCCAGGAGACTGAGAGGAAGCTCCGCGGACAGAGGAAAGGTGGTGGGGGAAAAAAAAACGTATTGTCTGCGCCGGCTCGGGGGGGGGTGTTCACTTGTTTTTACCAAAATCATCTTTTCACCAGAGACTTTGTCACTCACAGGACAGATATTTAGAGAAAAAAATTAGCCCCACGTTGTCCATGACATGCATTTTATGGCAATGGCGCAGGAGGCGGGGCCAGAGACCGGACGTTTTAGGCTAGGGTCAGGCGAACGCATTTTTTACGTTGTCCGTGAAAAAGTGCGTTCGAACGAACGTACGTATTTTTTCCCGGAATACGCGATAGCGGTCATACGATGCGCCTTTTCGTCCGTGATTTTGTACGGATCATCAATAAAACCCTTTTTGTGTCTGGACGTTATGTTGGCCGGACATTAGCAGCGTCTGATGTCTCCCAATCACGCACACACGCCGCTAGCGGACGCAGCGCACTCTGTATGTCAGTACTAGCGGTTTGACGTTCTCGAAAAAATGCGTTCGTTGGCCACTTGCGTTGCACGGACGAACTTTCGTGCGGCCGTTCGTCGTATGTTCCCCGGCATTGGACGTCATTTGCTGCTAGCACGGCCGTGATTTCGTGCGGCTAAACGCACGTGAAAAATGCGTTCGTCTGACCCTAGCCTTAGACGATGTCACGACTTATCGGGGTCATTTAGGTCAATAAAAAGTCTTTTAAAACAAGAGCAAAGTGTCTGATTTACAGCAAGTAACCCTTTGAGTGCTGATGAATGAAGGTATCCCCGGATACCATACAGGAATGATTGCATTGCACACAGGATAGGACTACATCCCCCATCATGATCCTGCCACACCGCTGCGGATAGGACTACATCCCCCATCATGATCATGCCACACCGCAGCGGATAGGACTACATCCCCCATCATGATCCTGCCACACCGCAGAGGATAGGACTACATCCCCCATCATGATCCTGCCATGCCACAGGGGATAGGACTACATCCCCCATCGTGATCATGCCACACCGCAGAGGATAGGACTACATCCCCCATCATGATTGTGCCAAGCCGCAGAGGGTACATCCTCCATCATGATGGCGCCATGCCGCAGGGGATAGTATTTCATCCCCCATCATGATCATACCATGCTGCAGAGGGAATGACTACATCCCCCATCATGATCATGCCATGCCACAGGGGATAGTACTACATCATCATGATCATACCATGCCGCAGAGGGTACATCCCCCATTATGATGGCACCATGCCACAGGGGTTATGACTACAGCCCCCATCATGATTGTGCCATGCCACAGGAGACATTACTACATCCCATCATGATCATACCATGACGCAGAGGATAGAACTAGAACCCCCATCATGATCATGCCAAGCTGCAGAGGGTAGGACTACGTCCCCCATCATGAGCATGCCACGATGCAAAGGACAGGACTACACTCCCCATCATGATCATGCCAGCTGCAGAGGAAAGGAATAAATCCCCCATCATCACGCCAGCTGCTGCAGAGGATAGGACTACATCCCCCATCATGATCATGCCAGTCGCAGAGAGTTGTCATCCTCTGTCTGTTCCCCTGAATTTGACTGCAATCCCTATTATGCCCAGTCGAATGATAAGAAGCCTCCCTCACTCTCCAGGATCAGGCGCCGGCTGAGAGTGGTGGGAGTTAATGTCAGGATCACACCGTCACAGTCCCCCAGGGGAGCGGGGAGTCTGTGGTGGGTTGGGATGGGTTTTCTGAGCAGTCCCGGGATGTGGGATTGTCTGTATGGAAATCAGCCGCGCGGCGACATATGTTTTCACCGGCTATATTTATCGACTAACAAATGCAAATGTTGGAACGTGATACCGCGGAGAGCGCGCTGACAACACCACTTAATTTAAATTGTGCAGCGACTGTCAGTGGATCGAGAAAAATCAGACAGATCCACCGAGGATTGAGCAGCAATTTGCATGTCTCTGTAGGTAGCGGGCCTCGCAGTACCCGCCGCGGCCTGGAGGGGGCCCTGCTGCCCACCGGAGTTAAAAGACATGTAAGAGAAAAAAAACCTTTCTGCAGACTTTTATGTGAGCGGGAATGGGAAAGCTGGCACCGTCTTCCTGGAAGGCCTGGCCGGGGAGCTCGCAGCAGGCGACTCCAATGAGATCATGACTCGAGCGCTCTCGCATCACAGCACCGAGGCCTAATGCAGAATGGCAGCGAGCGGCCGAGACAAACACGTCCCCTCCTCGCATCCCTGACACAGAAAGGCTGTCTTCACACGCGCCACAGCGACATGACAGGCAGCCGTCTCTGCCCGCGGGCGACGCCATGATACCGCCACTGCCCTCACACGGCGGCACCTCCTAACATACGCACAACAGATTCCCCAGCGAGCGCATGTCTCCACGCTATAAGCTGCGTGTCTTACCTAGTGACCCGAAACGGAGCCCGCCGGGCACACCTGGGGGTCACAATCAGGGAGATCAGGGGACTGAGCCCAGAAATCCCCCAAGACACAGGACTACGTGAGCGGTATCTCGAATTAATGGGGGGGGGGCACCTTACAATCCCCTAAAAAGAAATGTGGGGCATTATAGTCATTCGGTTTATGGGTGCAGCTACGGGTAACCTTTACACCCCAGATATTTCAGCATTGTACGTGTCCCATGGTGCCAGGTTTAACACTGGCTGAGCATCATGGGACTTGTAGTCTTAGGCTATGGAGGTTACCCATCACTTGGTTAGGGAATACTATCTCCTTTCAAGCTGCTGTGAACTGTAACGCCCATCATCCATAGCCAAGGTTACAAGTGTATGGAGTAGATATGTATGCAGGTGCACGTACGTATGATACATGTGTGTGATGCATGCAGTTACAGGTACTTATACAGTGCCAACAGATTCTGTAGCGCTTTACAATGGGGAAGCACAAACGTGAGACATAATAAATATGCATGCAAGTGAAAGTATGCATGTGTGTTACATATGTGTCGAAATGGTCTGAAAACTGAATGAAAACTAATCAATTCGGACCAAAACGGCACAAAACAATTTCGTTTTTATGGATCAATTCAACTATTTTGTAGGACTGGTATTTTCATTGTAGTACCGGCTGATATTTTATTTTTGGTATTTTCATTGTAGTACCGGCTGATATTTTATTTTTGGTATTTTCATTGTAGTACCGGCTGATATTTTATTTTTGGTATTTTCATTGTAGTACCGGCTGATATTTTATTTTTGGTATTTTCATTGTAGTACCGGCTGATATTTTATTTTTGGTATTTTCATTGTAGTACCGGCTGATATTTTATTTTTGGTATTTTCATTGTAGTACTAATGTTGTTCCTCCTTGCTGCTGAAATATATTTCAACACCAAGGAGAGGGGGATTATGTATCTTTTTTTTTACCCTAAGTAATTAAATTAATCCTTTTCGTATTCTGAAATAAATAATTAAAACAAAATATGAATCAATCTGAAATACGATTTATACTTATCTCCCAAAATACGAATTGCGGTAACATAACGAATCCCCACTGAAACGAACCAAAAAAAGTAACGGATTGATTAAAAAATTTTTTTTGCACATGTCTAGACTGATTTATATACAGTTGTGTTCAAAATTATTCAACCCCCACTGAAATTGAGTGTTTTGGCCAGTTTGACATTGATTTTGATCATTCAGTCATCTTGCTTACAATTAAATCAAAGAGGCACGTGTAGGTCAGACAAATATAATATAACATTTATAATGAAATAACCACAAATGTCTTTTCTGTGCTCACATCATTATCAGTTTTATTCAACCCCCAAGTGACATTCAATCTTAGTACTTAGTACAACATCCTTTTACAGTTATAACAGCTTTTAAACGTGAAGCATAGCTTGACACAAGTGTCTTGCAGCCATCTACGGGTATCTTCGCCCATTCGTCATGGGCAAAAGCCTCCAGTTCAGTCACATTCTTAGGCTTGCGCACTGCAACTGCTTTCTTTAAGTCCCACCAGAGGTTCTCAATCGGATTTAAGTCAGGTGACTGCGATGGCCACTCCAAAATGTTCCAGCCTTTAATCTGCAACCATGCCGTAGTGGACTTGGAGGTATGCTTGGGATCATTGTCCTGTTGAAAGGTCCAACGTCTCCCAAGCCTCAGGTTTGTGACGGACTGCATCACATTGTCATCCAATATCTCCTGGTACTGAAGAGAATTCATGGTACCTTGCACACGCTGAAGCTTCCCTGTACCTGCAGAAGCAAAACAGCCCCAAAGCATGATTGACCCCCCGCCATGCTTCACAGTAGGCAAGGTGTTCTTTCTTCATAGGCCTTGTTCTTCTTCCTCCAAACATAGCGTTGATCCATGGGCCCAAACAGTTCTAATTTTGTTTCATCAGTCCACAGAACACTATCCCAAAACTTCTGTGGTTTGTCCACATGACTTTTGGCATACTGCAGTCGACTCTTCTTATTCTTTGGAGACAGCAAGGGGGTGCGCCTGGGAGTTCTGGCATGGAGGCCTTCATTACGCAGTGTGCGCCGTATTGTCTGAGCTGAAACTTCAGTACCCACATCTGACAAATCTTTTCTCAGTTCCTCAGCAGTCACACGGGACTTTTCTCCACTCTACGCTTCAGGTAGCGCACAGCAGTCGAAGTCAGCATCTTCTTTCTGCCATGACCAGGTAGCGTTTCAACAGTGCCCTTTGCCTTGAATTTGCGAGTGATGCTTCCTATGGTCTCTCTTGGTATGTTTAACATCTTTGCAATCTTCTTATAGCCATTGCCCTTCCTGTGAAGAGTAATCACCTCTTCTCTTGTCTTCCTGGACCATTCTCTTGACTTCACCATGTTTGTAACCACACCAGTAAATGTCTAGAAGGAGCTGAGTATCACAGTCATTTTAAAGCTGTCTAATTGGTGCTTATTATGCTTTATTGCTGCTCCGTGACATCCACAGGTGTTTTCAATACCGGATTGAAAACACTTGAATGAACCTCTGTTCTTCAGAGTAGTAGTCTTTAAGGGGTTGAATAATTGTGTCAATGAAGAATTCACAAAAGAAACATTTACTACTGTATTACAAAACCAATTGATGTCATTTTAGTTGCATATGGTTCTTTAAAAAGTCCTTGTAGGATTTCATTCTGAATACAATTACAAATGTCACTAAATTCCCTAAAACCCTTTACAGCATTGGGGGTTGAATAATTTTGAACACAACTGTAAGTGTACGACATATTCATATGTGTGTGTGTGTGTGTGTGTGCGCTCTGCATTTGAGAATGTGTGTATAATGCATGTAAGTGCACGACGTGTGTGTGTGTGATTCATGAAGCGCGTTCTAGACACAATGTAGTCCATGGCAAGATGAGTCGGGGGGGGGTAGGCACACGCGGTGGGGTTTCTGTATAGAAGCCTGCATACTTTAGAAGGCACAGGCCATGTTTCGGAGCGGTGGAGTCCTGCTCCGGTGTTTGATCCCAAGTTTGAGATATGGCGGGATCTCCAGTAGAATGAAATCATCTCTGATGTGTCCACAAACTACACATGACTCATCCAGAGGAGACGGACCTGAGCTCAATGTGGATGTGTTCCAGCAGGTGTGATGTGCAATGCTCTGCACAGGGCTCTGCGCGGGAATGTAGCACACGCTTTATTGAAAGTGAAAGATTTCAGAGCAGTGAAGCGGGATGCCCTGAGGGGAGCATGTTCTGCGAGAGGACTAAGTGACAGATACTTCTCTTCAGAACAGTCTCTCCCCTAATACAGGATCACAGGCTGCGCTCCCCGAGCCCCCAAAAGCTGCGCCGACAGCAGGCAGGCACAATGCCACGGAGGGGGGTGGGCAGAATAAAGAGTGAGATATGCAAATATAAAATCCAAACATTCAGGCAATGTATAAACACAGAGCTGCATACATCATGCATATTCCTGGGTGCTGCATACATCATGCAGATTCCCCGGCATTGTATGTTTCATGCAGATTCCCCTGTGCTGCATGCCTCATGCAGATTCCCTTATCCCAGGAGTCTTGGGTATGGAATGGAGCAAGTTCCAAGCATGAGAAAATAGGGAGTCAGCCCACTATATGGCAACAAGCATTAATAAGATGAGGAGCCAGCTCATTAAACTGGGAGGAGTCAGACTGTTATAAAGTTAGGAGCCAGTTGGTGCGTGGCCCTGGTAAGATGAGGAGCCAGCCCATTATACAGTTGGTACTTGGTCTTGGTAAGATAAGGAGCCAGTCCATTATACAGTTGGTACTTGGTCTTGGTAAGATAAGGAGCCAGTCCATTATACAGTTGGTACTTGGTAAGATAAGGAGCCAGTCCATTATACAGTTGGTACTTGGTAAGATAAGGAGCCAGTCCATTATACAGTTGGTACTTGGTAAGATAAGGAGCCAGTCCATTATACAGTTGGTACTTGGTCTTGGTAAGATAAGGAGCCAGTCCATTATACAGTTGATACTTGGTCTTGGTAAGATAAGGAGCCAGCCCATTATACAGTTGGTAATTGGCCCTGCTAAGATGAGGAGCCAGTCTCCTGCGCTTTATAAAACATTTCCACGTTTATGTAACATGCGCTGCTCACCTCCTTCACCATAAAGCGGATACGCATAATGGTAAAACCGACATCACTGATACACCACCTTCTGACGCCATGTCCCCTGCTCGAAAATCTCCCGGTAAAAATGTTTTACCTGCGGGTCTGCCTGCAGCTCATTCAGCGCACCTTATAGAGAACGCGTCTCTCTTTACAGCGTCTAATCCGCATGACAGGCGCACGACAGTCGCACGACGCGGGGACAGAGACAAAATCGCTCAGGACGGGGGATAAATGGAGGGTAGAAAGAATGGCAAACACGCCGCGAGGGAAACCTAACGGCGAGAGATCAAACGCAGAGGGAGGAGCAGATCAAAGCAGCCACGTACGCAGGGCGAGACACAAGGTGCCGGAGAGAGGACACAGACGCCCACGCGGGGCTCCTTTTCTTCATTTCCTCCATTATTTATTTTTTGCCTTTACCAACTTATCCCTAATTAGCAGAAGAGTCCGCGGACTTCTCCCTCCTGACCTCGACGCACGCGCTTTACGCAGAGATACTTTAATCCCAGGATTTCCACTCATACCCCATAGATAGCGGATTGTACGGAAAATGACCTCTGACCCTGTCACTGGGGAACCCTCCCTTTACATTTTGAGGTGGATCGGATGTGCTGCGCCTCTTTATACGGTGGCTTTACAGTGACTGGATGATTTCCACCCAGCTTCTCTTGTCCTCAATGATTTCTCCAGCGCCGCAGCTTCTTTCCTCTGACATTTGTCACATGCCGAGAGCAAAGCGCCAATGGAGGGGGGGATGACAGCGCAGCCGCTGACCCCCGACCTCTGGCCTTTAGCACCTGTGCCTGGCTGCCTGCCTGCATTACATGGAGGTGACAAGTGGAAGCTGCGCCTGTCAGCGGGAAGTCAAATCTCTGTCACAGGCGTCACTCCCTCCCACACGCTCTTCTATTCTTCTCCTACGCGGCTCTCGTTGCTCGTCTCCACCGTGGCGCACCTTTTAAATGCACTTTATTAGACTGTTTTTCTCGTCTTCTAGTTACAGACATAGAGGGTAGTGCATCCGTGGATCAACCTTCCAGCAAGGGAGGAGAAATCATACAAAGCAGGAGCATGGCCTCATAATGTGGTTTATTTTACACCAGCCTAGATGTGGAACCGACAATTATTAGGACATGAATTCAGCAGCACCCCGAATCAGCAGGAAAAGCCCCGAACTGGGTCAAATGGACCAATTACTCCGTGTGAGCGTCCTCTATTTCTGAGTTATTTTGCTTTCTGGCGCGGTCTCCCTCTCACCACTGGACATTCTCCCCGTCATTGCAAAAAAACGAGTTACCTGTTTCCTCACAGTATTTCCTTAGTCACTGCGTCCTCCCGCATTTCCCAAGTCACTGTTTTCCTTCATTTTCCTTCATTAGTCACCATTTCCTCACAGTATTTCCTTAATCACCGCGTCCTCGCGGCGTTTCTTCAGTCACCGTTTCCTCACAGTATTTCCTCAGTCACCGTTTCCTCACAGTATTTCCTCAGTCGCTGTGTCCTCATGGTATTTCCTAGGTCACCGTTTCCTCACGGTATTTCCTCAGTCATTATTTCCTTAGGAGCCTTTTCCCTCATGTTTTTTCCTCGGGTCATCGCTTCCTCACAGTATTTCCTCAGTCTCCTTTTCCTCACAGTATTTCCTCAGTCACTGTGTCCTCATGGTATTTCCTAGGTCACCGTTTCCTCACGGTATTTCCTCAGTCGCTGTGTCCTCATGGTATTTCCTAGGTCACCGTTTCCTCACGGTATTTCGTCAGTCATTATTTCCTTAGGAGCCTTTTCCCTCATGTTTTTTCCTCGGGTCATCGCTTCCTCACAGTATTTCCTCAGTCTCCTTTTCCTCACAGTATTTCCTCGGTCTCCTTTTCCTCACAGTATTTCCTCGGTCAGTTTCCTCGCAGTATTTCCTCGGTCACCTTTTCCTTATGGTATTTCCTCAGTCACCTTTTCCTCACTATATTTCTGGTCACTCCTTCCTCATGGTATTTCCTCAGTCTCCTTTTCCTCGGTCATCGTTTCCTTGCAGTATTTCCTCACGGCATTTCCTCAGCCGCCGTTTTCGCATGTTGTTTCCTGTGTTGTCTTTTCCCTCATGTGGTTCCGCAGTCACGGTTTCCTCACAGTACTTCCTCAGTGGCCGTTTCCTCACATTGTTTCTTCAGTCGCTGTTTCCTCATGCAGCATTTCCTCAATGTAACCTCACGTTGTTTCCTCACTAATCATTTCCACACAGTATTTCCTCAGTCACTGATATCTTATGTTCCCCCATTTCTTTCAATGTTAGTCACAATCTCAGTCTTTCTCCTCCCTACTTCCCCCCATTTATTGATGCCATCATGGTCTGCATCTTTCCCCCTGTCACTGTTACGTTCTCCCCATTTCCTGACATCTTTTGTTATGGTTTCCATCTTTCCCCCCGTCTGTTAGGCCCCCCCCCATTTCCTGACATCCTTGTCAGTCTCCATCTGTCCCTCATTTCTCTAACGTCCCCTCCATTTCCTGCGGTCTTTGTCATGGTCTCCATCTTTCCCCCCCATCTCCCCCCCCGTCTCTGTTACAGCTTCCCTCTCTCTGACAACATGACCCGATTCTGGTGTTAAGAGGCTGCGGACGCCATCACCAGCCGCCAAGAGATGCATCCTCCCCCTGACATCTCATGAAAAGGGACATCTCCTGCTCATTAATGGGGTTTAGAGAGGGAGGGGAAGGTACAGGACTATTCCATTAGAGGAAACTAGCTTTTTTTCCCCTCAGAAAAGCTGACGTCTGCTTAAAAGGGATCTTACACGACATGCGGTGATGCGCCGCTGTGTCTAATTTTCAGCTAGAAATTGTTCTAGAATCTAGACCATGGGTCAGCAACCTCGGCTCCCTGATGTTTTGGGAACTACATCTCCCAAGATGCTCAGTTACCCATTAGGCTGACTGAGCCACATGGGAAATGTAGTTCCTAAAACATGAAGGAGCCAAGGTTGCTGACCCCTGATCTAGACCAATAAAGTTACTTTTGTTATCAAAGGGTCAGCATCCAGGACCAGCCAATACCATTGCAAAGAAAATAATGCTATGATGTGCCAAAAAAAATAAATCAAATGGTGTCAAGTCCATTCACGCAATCTGGTGGCCATCTTGGATGTGGCAAACTAGATAGAGACAATATACCGCCGTTTAATTCACTAATATACTGCGCCTACCACTAGCTGGGTCATGATTGTACCTAAATCTATGGGAAAGTGTGCAGGAAATTGACATTTATTACCCTTTGGGTTGAAAAATAGAGCAGCCTATGCTACTATTATGTTCTACAGTGGAGCTGTCAGTCTTCCTCTATCCCTCTGTAAGCTGATCTCAATCCTTTCCCAGCTCAGGAAATACAAACACACAAGAGGGTTTATTCACAAAACACCAAAAGTTCAGTGACATTTCGGTGCACTTAGGAGATTCCATTTTGCCAACGCTGGAGATGGAGAACGTCGCCGATAAACACCAAAGTGGCCTTAGCGAAATCCACCGAACTGCAAAAACAGATAACGGAAGTCTCTTATACTCCCAAAAAGCGTTTAAACCAATAGAAATTTGAATAAATAATTTTAAAAAAAAAAGGCTGGGAAAAAATTGGGAAACAAAAGTTTAATCTAAAAAAATCCACAAAGGTGTTCCAAAAAATAAAAAGGTATTTTGCATAAAATTAGAAAAGAAAAAATAAACCGTTGTTTAAAAAAATAAAAATATATATATATATAAAATTATCTTTTTAGTTTCTTTTAGATTTAGATTATATATATATATATATATATAATCTAAAAGAAACTAAAAAGATAATTTTTTTCCCATTGAATCCTATGGGATTTGCCTGTTTAAACCTGTCGAACTGAAACACGGATAATCAGGGCATTTCACTGACACTTCGTCGTTCTGTGACCAGAAGACACAATAGTCTTCTCTGGGGCAATTTTGGTGATGGCAAATTGTGGCGTATTTTGCGGTCAGCCAGTATTTGTGGAATTGACAGCTTAGTGAATAGATGAATTGGCCCCAAATTGCACCGATCTGAGAATTTCCCCGTTAGGTGCAATGTTAGGCCAAATCGGAGGAAATCTCTGACTGCATTAGATGGATGGAGAAGCATGGGAGTTGTAGTTCATGGACATCTGGGTGGGGGGGGGCAGAGTTTGGACATCCCTGCCCTAAGGACTAAGCAGCCTCCTCTCAGTCTTCCTCTCTATGGCTCACTGCAGAAGTCTGCGGCACGCCACCGCACCTGAATACACAGGATTAACCCCTTGTGGGCTGAAAATAAGTAAATATTTCCAAAATGCTTCTTTTACCAGGCTGGAATGATTAAGGCAAACATTAAAAAAACAAACAGTAGAATGACCTGTCCCCTGCACTGAGACTCTATATTACAGCAGCACGGGGTGATGGGATCGTGGAATAAATTGCGGCGTAACGCTGGGAAGGTGCAGCTCCGTGTAAATGGATGATTAATGTTATATTATGATGCGCATTTAAAGGAACACTAAATCACGTCTACAGACACGACACTGAACATTACTAGATGTTACTAAAGGGTAATGAATGTCTGAAATGGTTTGATGAATAAAGAGGGAGGAAAAAATAATTTAGTTTTTTCTTTCTTCTTTGATTTTGCACATTGTTATATGCGGAGAATCCCTGATCTCCCGGCAAGGTCAGCGGATGTATGTGGGACGAGGAGGACAGGGGGCCAAGAGTGCGAGCTTGAGCCTGCCGAGTCAGGGCCTTCAGTAACCAGGGGGGCCAATAACCCCTCAGATCAGTGCAGCATGAGACGTTTTAACCAGCAATTCCTGGGTCCAACCGAAACCTCCCCAACGTGGAACGTCTGCAGCGGTTTAAGTTGAAAGTTCGGGGAAAAAAAGAAGAATAATGTAAGATCTCGAAACATGTCGCAAAATGAAAGCTTTCACATGAGATCCGCCGTGTTTATCTGGAGAACAAGGCTCAGCAGCAACCTTTACCCTCCATATGTTCTAGAACTACATCTCCCATAATGCTCAGCAGCTCATTGGTTCGCCCAGCCTTAAGGGAAATGCAGTTCACAAATACCTGGGAACCCAGGAATGATTTGCCAGCTGGTAATATCACTTGGTAACACGTAACACCGAGTGGGAAGAATTTACACGGAAACAGACTTCTCCAGTAACAATATACAGCGATAAATCCATTTATTGGTGATTATTCCGGGTGATAAATAATTCTCAGGCGCTAACATCTGCAGCTAAACAAGCGTCACGATACAAAGCGGCGTAGCAGCTAAACAAGCGTCACGATACAAAGCGGCACGATACAAAGCGGCGTAGCAGCTAAACAAGCGTCACGATACAAAGCGGCGTAGCAGCTAAACAAGCGTCACGATACAAAGCGGCGTAGCAGCTAAACAAGCGTCACGATACAAAGTGGCGTAGCAGCTAAACAAGCGTCACGATACAAAGCGGCGTAGCAGCTAAACAAGCGTCACGATACAAAGCGGCGTAGCAGCTAAACAAGCGTCACGATACAAAGCGGCGTAGCAGCTAAACAAGCGTCACGATACAAAGAGGCGTAGCAGCTAAACAAGCGTCACGATACAAAGAGGCGTAGCAGCTAAACAAGCGTCACGATACAAAGCGGCGTAGCAGCTAAACAAGCGTCACGATACAAAGTGGCGTAGCAGCTAAACAAGCGCCACGATACAAAGCGGCGTAGCAGCTAAACAAGCGTCACGATACAAAGCGGCGTAGCAGCTAAACAAGCGTCACGATACAAAGCGGCGTAGCAGCAAAACAAGCGTCACGATACAAAGCGGCGTAGCAGCTAAACAAGCGTCACGATACAAAGCGGCGTAGCAGCTAAACAAGCGTCACGATACAAAGCGGCGTAGCAGCTAAACAAGCATCACGATACAAAGCTGCGTAGCAGCTAAACATGCATCACGATACAAAGCGGCGTAGCAGCTAAACAAGCATCACGATACATAGCGGTGTACAGTTGTCTTAGCCTTCCCTGCCTCGTCATACAGGGTATTGTGACAGATAGTAATTGGGGTGATGTACGCGTGCGGGTGAGGAGAGCGGGCGATGATAAGGCGCAGGGAAACATTTGTAAACATCTGCAGGTTTTAATTGTTGCGTGAAAAAATATATATTAAGTTTTGTCCAATTTGCTGCTTTCACAGGTGAGAAGTAAAACACATATTGTGACAAGTAGCAAAACATTACTATGTATCACAGCTACACACATATACCCCTGTACACACATACATATTCCAATACATAGGCATGCACACAGGGTATGCGTGATGTGCCAGGCGCACCCTAATGTTTGTTATACGTTTCACTTCAGCACCACAGGCCATTGGCAGCGCCATGGTGCCTTTCGGTGCGGTTCGGCAGCAGTGAAATCCCCATAGACAAATAATAATGGTTAATCTATTCAGAGAGACGCCGAACAGCATGAGATGTCAGTGAAATGCCCTGATTTTCGGTGGTTTCATTTGGAAGGTTTAACCCCTTAGTGACCAGGCGGTTTTAAGCAAATCCGTCCTTTAGTGCCCGCCGCTGTTTTTACATTTCTGCGCTGTTTGTGTTTAGGTCAAATTTTCCTCTTACTCGTTTATGCAACCCACACATATTATATACCATTTTTCCCACCATTAAATGGACTTTCTAAAAATACCATTATTTCCACCATATCCTATAATTTACTATAAAAATAAAAATGAAATATGATGAAAAAAATGGTAACAACACACTTTTCCGTGATTTAATCCCCAAAATCTACAACCACCAAAAAAGACCCCAGCTAAATAGTTTCAAAATTTTGTCCCGAGAATAGAAATACCCATTTTTACATGCTTTTGCTTTTTAACCCTTCACTGCTGAGCCAGTTCATCTATGTACGCTGAGCTCATTCTGACCGTTTTATGCGCATAATTTTTAGAAGACAGCCTAGGTCCTATTTAACTAACCCCCCCACCCCCGACAAAAAAAAAATTAAAAACCCCATTTCTAAAAAAAATATATACATTTTCTTTACAAAAAAACTGGTTATGTTTGGTATCATTGGAAAGGCCAATTAAAAAATTCAAAATTTTTTAAAAATTATTTTTTTTAAATTTACTTTTGTACACCAAATCTGGTCATGTTCAGTAACATTGGAAAGGCCATGACTCTCTAGCTGCCACGGATCATGAGATAAGGGGATCCAAATGATCCAACCTATCTCCACTTGGCAGCTAGGGTTTAACTGGCCCACTGACATCCTCACACATATGGTGAGGATGACAGTGGGTGAGGGGTGACCCGGAGGCTTGGCTGACAAAGATGTCAGCCACCTCCAGGTTTGAATCACAAATTGGTTAATGTTATATACACCGCTGAAAAGGGGAGACTCTCCCCTTCCCAGCGGTGTAATTATTTTTTTTCTACTACAAATGGTTGAGGAGATAGAAGGCTCCAAAGGGGCCCCCTCCCCTTCCTGAATTCTACTGCAGGCGCTGGTGTGCACCTGCCGATGAGGTCATTGTGCGTCTGCCGATGATGTCATCATGCAGCGTGATGACGTCATCGTGTCTGCCAGTCACTTAGGAAACAGCGGGGCAGGCTTCAAGCCTTCCAGACATGCTGCGGGAGCCAAGTATCGGCAGGAGGGAGGTTAGGAGACCGCCGACATACCTTGTACGTCTGCAGGTCTAAGGGAGACTCGTGGCCATGACGTACGTACGTCAGCGGTCGGGAAGGGGTTAAACAGGCAAATCCCATAGATTTAAAATGTAAAAAATATTCCCGTTTTCATTAAATATTTATTCAACCGCTTATTATTTTCCCCTGCAGCAAAAGGTCTCTTTATTTACTTATTGTTTAGGCATTTTCCAGGATTCTTTTGGTGAAATGTTTGGATTCCTAATTAATTTTAAAAACAACAAGGCTTTTTTTTTCTTTGCCAAATGCAGCATTTGTTTTTCATTCCTTCAGTCCGGCTGCGTTCGGCGGTGACTGTCTATGGTGCTGAAACCTATTCAGCACCAAGGACAGCAGCCCCTTGGAGCTCCGGAGCCCCGTGGAGCTGCTATCCATGGTGCTGAATAGGTTTCAACACCAAGAATAGCTGCTGTCCTTGGTACTGAATAGCTTTCAGTCCCAAAAACAGGGGGATTAGGTATCTTTTTTTTTTACCCTAATCTAAGTAATTAATTCTACCGTTTGAAATTCCGAAATAACTAATAAAAACAAAATATGAATCGATCCGAAGAACAAATTACCAATAAAAACAAAACAGTTTAGTATGAAGTTGCTTTATGACTATCTGACTAGGTTTGGGTTTAGATAGGTGTTCCTCTCCCCCCCCTTTTTTTTTGTGTGCCCATTTAGAATGTTGCTTTTTTTTTTCCGTGTGACTGCCTGGTATACTGTGTGCATAGTCGAGCATCACAAATTGTCATACTGCTTTTTCTTTTACGGTTATATGTATCTGTTCTTATGTGGTGCATTTGTCTCTGTACACACCCAATCCAATAATAAATATGTTTTGAAAAAGGAAAAATGGAAAAAAAAAAAAAATCAATCCGAAATACGAATTACTGATTGTTTGAACTAAAAAAAATCAATCTGAAATATGAATCACGGTAACATAACGAACACACCGAAAAAAAATAAAAAATTAATTGTGCACATGTCCAGTGCAGGCAGACGAGTCCCGCAGGGAGTTAGTTCATGCGTTCAGGTCAGGAGGGAGATCTAGGAGAGTCGGGGCAATGAGTTAAATCCTTTAATATCTGAGCGACTGAGTAAGAGACAAGACGTTCAGAGATGACGTTACGGAGGCGGCCAGCCTGGCCTTCCATGACTCTAAACGTGGACGCTTTTTAAAGATTAAAAGAGTAGTTTAGCGCAAAGTAAAAAAAAAGAAGTAACCTCTGATGATGATTGAGAAGCCGGTGTTTGGGACTGTCCGTGGAGCTGCGCTTCATTGCCCTGTCTCATTTTATATTTATCTGCGGCATTATTCATTCATGATCTGAGCGAGTCTCATGACGATTCCTCGCGAGGAGGAGATGAGCCAATGTTTAAATCCTGCAGCGATCTCCAGCCCCCAATCCGCTGGGGCTTGGGCTTTTATCATTATTTAGACTCAGATTGACTCCGGGACAGGCTCCGCTGTTTATTTAAGGCTAAAAATCCTTGGAGAAAAGGCAGACTATTAAAAGGCTCTAATTCCACTGAATCCAACATATTCATCGTATGTAGCGGCAGTGTATGCTGCGCGTGCGAGGAAGCCACTCACTACAAGAGCCGTGACTTGTTCCCATGCACTGCCCTAAACCGACCTAAAGATTGGGGAGATCACACAGGAGTGAAAAATACACAGGGGACCCAGACCCCAAAAACCAGCACAGACAACAGATGTAACATTATTCACACAGCAATAAACCTCATACACAACGCAAATTGCTGTGAGTTTTATTGCTGTGGAGCTCTGTGATACGCTCATACACACCGCACATTACTGTTAGTTTTATTGCTGTGGAGCTCTGTGATACGCTCATACACACCGCACATTACTGTTAGTTTTATTGCTGTGGAGCTCTGTGATACGCTCATACACACCGCACATTACTGTGTGTTTTATTGCTGTGGAGCTCTGTGATGCGCTCATACACACCGCACATTACTGTTAGTTTTATTGCTGTGCAGCTCTGTGATATGCTCATACACACTGCACATTACTGTGTGTTTTATTGCTGTGGAGCTCTTTGATACGCTCATACACATCACACATTACTGTGAGTTTTATTGCTGTGGTGCTCTGTGATACGCTCATACACATCGCACATTACTGATTTATATTGCTGTGGAGCTCTGTGATACACTCATACACACCGCACATTACTGTGTTTTATTGCTGTGGAGCTCTGTGATACAGTAATGTGCTGCGTGTATGAGTGTATCACACAGCACCACAGCAATAAAACTCACAGTAATGTGTGGTGTGTATGAGCATATCACAGAGTTTTGCAGCAATAAAACTCACAGTAATGTGCGGAGTGTATGAGCGTATCACAGAGCTCCACAGCAATAAAACACTGTAATGTGCTGCGTGTATGAGCGTATCACAGAGCTCCACAGCAATAAAACTCACAGTAATGTGCTGCGTGTATGAGCGTATCACAGAGCTCCACAGCAATAAAACTCACAGTAATGTGCTGTGTGTATGAGTGTGAGTTTTGTTACAGTGTTTAATTGCTGTGGAGCTCTGTGATACGCTCATCCACGCAGCACATTAGTGTGAGTTTTATTGCTGCGGAGCTCTGTGAAACGCTCATACACGCCACACATTACTGTGAGTTTTATCGCTGTGGAGCTCTGTGATAGTCAATTTTCATAACAATGTATAAATGGGAAAGCCAATTCAGCTTTATGTAGATGATATTATATAGAAAAAGTTGACCCCTGCTTTCATAGATTTTATTTTCTCTTCGTTCTTCCCATTCCTTCGGATGCATCAGACCGGGGTGGCCCCAGAAAAGCCTCAGAATTAGTATACGGGGTTGATCCAGGACGAGTAAATGGAAAGATCCCGAATATCCGGCGGCATAATTGCCTGTAACGCTGAAAACAGAAGCTCCCTAAAACAGTCACTCGAGAATGAAAAGCACATTCTTGTGCGATAGCTGGTTTTAATAAATACATTTAATGATCCTAAAAGCCGGGTACTTAGCGGATCCGCTATAAAGTTATAATAATACAGCAATAATGATGCTGAAGAGCACTTACATTTTCCTTTTCATATCAATTTAACACAAATCGGCTCAGATAAGCTCCCGCCTTCCCGGGTCGTTAAAGAATATCAATAGCATGAAAAGGACGCAGAGACCGGCACAAAAACGGGTTTTAACTCCGACGTGGCCATCCAGACGTCCTGTGAGCCCTCCCATAAAAGGTTGTGCTAGTTAAAAGTGGGGCACGCAGCCCAGCCAATCATAGCGAGAGGCATCAATGTCAAATAGTCGACTTGTACCAGAGAGTTAAAGCTCTGGGGTTAAAACCATGAACGACTAGACAACAATGTGCCTTATTGGCGACTCAGCCAATCAGAGTGTGAGTCGGCTGTATTCTCATGGATGACTCTTGCACGGATTGGCTGCATGTCCAACACAGAGTGAGATAAAGTGTGTGCGTGGAAGGGGGAACACATGGGTTCACTATTAACAACTAACAACAAAAAGGAGATTTTTTTTTTTTCTTTCTAATGTCTGGTTTGACACTGGAGTAATCGGATATAATGGCGTGTCTGGACACAAGCCGCCTTGCGTGTCCATCACATTCCCCCCAGAGGTTTGCAGTCGTTCACTCAGTGCCCTGCGCCCACAAATGGAGGAGAGAAGGCAGTGATGGGTACGTAGACGTGACGTCCTCTGACAAGGCTCATCCGTGAGATCAATAACATCCTCTTCTCGTTGGAACAAAAGCAACAACTACTGTTACAGCCAATTAACACCGGGCCTGAGAAATCCTCTCACCTGCCTTTTCCATCTGGCACCGCACACCATCACTCTCCGTGCCGCTGATATGCGCCAGTCGTTGTGTTTTTGGCACCGAGCATCTTGGATGAAAGCCCCGGCATTATGAAGACGGTGTCTCGCCTTTGAGAACTCGGCACTTGGCTCTTCATGAAGCCAAACGCGTCAGGTTTTATATTGGGCGTTAAATCACACCTTCAAACCAATAAAAGTCAAACTTGGCCCGAGAGCAGATATGTCCGGACACGGCCCTGATGCCCAATCGTGGGGCCTGCCAGTCTGCGTGGAGAGTAGATACAGCTCTCGGGAAACGCAGGACTGATTCCTAGTCACAATCCTCTGGGGTTGGGCCTGTATTTAATGGGCACCATATTATTTATCCCTTTGTACCCAGGAAGCCGATCAGGAGTTTTCAAACATGGCGCTCATTCTTAGTCCATTGTGGCTACAAGTGTCTTCCTTTCAGCACAAAGTGAATGTCAGCACAACGAACTTTACATTGCAGGTTTCCTTCACTTGGCCCAACTCCAGCTTGACTGGTGAACACCAATCCGTGCAGGCTCTGTGTAACAGCTAGAGGTGGCTGTGTTTATGTGAGGCTCAGACTTTCTCACAGCACAGCACTGGGTAGACACATCATCATCTAGCACAGGCGTGCTGTGCGAGAGCTCAAGCTGCAGACTGTGTGTCCTCAATGCTCTCATATTGTATAGCACAGGAGCGCTGTGTGAGAGTGCGAGCTGCAGACTACATGTCCTCGATGCTCTCATATTGTATCGCACAGACACCCGAAATTCCTGTAGGGGCTGTTGTATGCGAAAGCCAGAGCAACCAATGTGACAAATTAGATTCCTCCAGTTGCTAATACATCACATTAGGTGACAATAGACTGCCGCGAGGAGGACCAGCTCCTAGTGCTCAAAAGGTCTCCCTTATTTGCTAATCCTTAACTTTTCCGACACCTTTTACTATTTATATTCTTTCTCTAAACTTATCTTTTACCTTTTAAAGCAAAAAAAAATCAATTATCCTGTTAATAAGGTAAATAAAAAGATAATAAAAATTAATTAAAATGAATGCACAAAACAAACAAAAATGGCTAAAGCCCATTACTTCAATGAAAATCTAAACAATAACATATCAAACCCTAGAAACTTTTGGAGAACCATAAGTAACATACAAGCACCCCCAGTCCACTCCCAGCCAGCTGCTGTCAAATAAAACAACCAAACCCTGCAACACCCCCTAGATGTAGCAAATGCCTTTAATGATTATTTTGTTGGATGCGCCACCACTTTGATTGTCAAGCTAGGAAATTACATGCAATCAGAGCGGCCTCATGCAGGTCAGGCCCCTCCAACTGTGCAAAGTCCCTGTATCAGGCAGGAATTCAGTTTTAGACCAGTGCCTGTCAGTGTCGTTACTAAACTTATCCGTAAGCAAAAAAGGAAATACCAGTCTGGACCTGATCAAATACCAGCAATGCTGCTGAAAATCAGTGCACCGGCAATTGCAAATCCTGTCGCAACCCTAATCAATGAATCACTGGCGACTGGATACATACCCAAACTCTGGAAGACTGCGAGAGTGGTACCTATCCATAAAAGTGGTGACAGTATTTTGGTATCCAACTACCGTCCAATATCGTTGCTCCCTGTAATGTCAAAAATTTTGGAAAAATGCGTCTACACACAATTACGTGATTATTAACAATAATGGAACTACTTAAACCCCGGATCAATCCGGCTTTCGTCCAAATCACTCAACTACAACCGCCCTTTTAAAAGTCTGCAATGATATCCAAGCTGGGATGGAACAAGGAAACCTAACTGGAGCCATCTTCCTTGATTTTGCCAAGGCCTTTGACACAGTAGACCATGGCATCTTGTTAGAAAAACTTAAAAACTCCGGTATTGGTGATCGCACGCTAACCTGGTTTTAATCATATGTATCCGACCGATCACAATATGTGTAAATTTCTGGCAGCTTCTCCCTCCCGCTCCCAGTCACTTGCGGTGTACCCCAAGGCTCAATAGCCCGCTGCTATTCACAAATGATCTGCCCAACGTCTGCAAAGCCTCAACTGTACATATGTACGCAGACGACACCGTAATCTATACCAGCAAACCCGCAGCTGGAAGTCGTGCTGCAAGAACAATTCACAGGGGTAGAAAAGTGGATCAAACACAACAAACTTTTTTAAAATACTGACAAAACCGTAACCATGCTCTTTGGAACAAAACCTAAATTACACAAATTGCAAAATCCCCATCTATGTGTTGGGACAAAATCAAATGGCACGTTGACCACAGTCACTTCTCTCAAATATCTAGGTATGTGGTTAGACCCAAAGCTATCCTTTGGCCCCCACATCGAAAAACTCTCATCTAAACTTTACCCCAAACTAGGTGCCCTGTACAGAAACAAATCCTGCCTGAGCCCCGCGGTAAGAAAGCAGATTGTACAACAAATGCTTATGCCGGCTATTGATTACGGAGATGTAGTGTATGCAGCCGCCCCGCAAACACACCTTCAGAAACTTACTACATTGTATAACTCATTCTGTCGCTTTGCATTACAATGTAACTACATGACCCACCATTGTGACATGTTAAAAGAGCTAAACTGGCCATCGCTGGAGTATAAACGCACCCTTTACCTTTCCAGCCTGGTCTTTAAGAGCATTTCTGGGAAGCTGCCACCCTACCTGAATAGACTGCTTCCCCCAGCAGCTCCCTCATCCTATAACCTCCGATCCAGGACCAGGACCTTACTTGCAATACCACAATACAAAAAGAAAGTGGCTCAATCCTCATTTTCCTACAGAGCACCGCAGTTATGGAATAACCTTCCAGACACCATCAAATCTTCCCCCAGTCTAAAGTCACTCAAGAACTCCCTATTAACATACCTCAATACAGAATGCACCTGTGAACATGTAACATAATGACTATATACAGAATGCACCTGTAAACATGTAACATAGTGACTATATACGGAATGCACCTGTAAACATGTAACATAATGACTATATACAGAATGCTCCTGTAAACATGTAACATAGTGACTATATACAGAATGCACCTGTAAACATGTAACATAGTGACTATATACAGAATGCACCTGTAAACATGTAACATAGTAACTATATATAGAATGCACCTGTAAACATGTAACATAGTGACTATATACAGAATGCACCTGTAAACATGTAACATAGTAACTATATACAGAATGCACCTGTAAACATGTAACATAGTGACTATATACGGAATGCACCTGTAAACATGTAACATAATGACTATATACAGAATGCACCTGTAAACATGTAACATAGTGACTATATACAGAATGCACCTGTAAACATGTAACATAGTGACTATATACGGAATGCACCTGTAAACATGTAACATAGTGACTATATACGGAATGCGCCTGTAAACATGTAACATAGTGACTATATACAGAATGCACCTGTAAACATGTAACATAGTGACTATATACGGAATGTGCCTGTAAACATGTATCATAGTGACTATATACGGAATGCGCCTGTAAACATGTAACATAGTGAATATATACGGAATGCACCTGTAAACATGTAACATAGTGACTATATACGGAATACGCCTGTAAACATGTAACCTAGTGACTATATACAGAATGCACCTGTAAACATGTAACATAGTGACTATATACAGAATGCACCTGTAAACATGTAACATAATGACTATTTCCTACATAATTATTTTCTGTAAATCTGTATATTTGTGTTGTTTTTTTAATATCTTGCATTGTATTGCTTTGTATTTCTGTAACTGTAACACTTCAATGTTCTTGAACCCAGGACATACTTGAAAACGAGAGAAATCTCAATGTATCCTTCATGGTAAAATCCTTTATAAATAAATAAAAATAAAAAAATGATGTTTTCATCTGGTTTTAAAAAGGTTTGTTCGTCTTAAAAACTATTTTGTTCGCGTTCTCCACAAAAAATGGGAATGTACTAAAAATAATATTTAGAATGGAATAAAACGTGGAAGAGAATAAAATCTGGCCTGGATCCAAGATTACAGGATGCAACGAGGTTATTTATCCTTCAAGGATCTAGTCCTTCCAAGATAAATAGAAATCTTTAGTATTATTCTTTCTCTCCTTCTTATCTCCCCCCCCCCCGGTGTGCAGCATGTGGAATGCGTGAAGCATCTCAGACAGGAAAACCACACGTTTCTCTGGGAAAGCGCTTTGCCTCTTGCGTCTCACGGTGCAGCAGCATGGGTTAAACGTGTCCAGATTTGTCCCTCACAGGCTTCCGGAGTAACAGCACCCGCTATTCCCTGCTGTGAAGTTACCGCCTGAGCGTTGTGGTCGTGTATTACAGAGGGATGGGGGGTGGGGTGGGGGTTACAAGTATCCCTATATAATTCTGATAAACCAGAGTATATATGGAACGCGGCACACACAGGGTTAAAAAGGTGCCTTTATTTTAGGAAACGTAATTACCCGCCGACAGCCCGTGCCAGAACAATAAAACGTGTCCAAGTAATATATAAAGAATATTCATCCAAAACACACACGTGCTGGCGGAGCGCGGCGCGCCGGCGCGAGCCAATAACTTAACGAAGAATTCATTCCACTGAAAATAAACCGCACGGAATACCTGGATACTTAGTAATGGATGGAAGACATGTGGAGGGGGGGGTTAATAAAGTTGTGGGGGTTTACTTGCATTTTCCTTCATTACTCAGAGCCGCCGTCAGAGCCCGGAGAAGCTCCTCTGCACATTATCACGGGAAGGAACACAATCCGGCGAGATTGCAGGTCATCCTGACACTGAATATGAAAAGCCGTCATCTTACAGTTTCGGCGTTGACGGATCTGGGGTTTTCTTTGGCCTAAAATCTCCTGGTCAGATGACAGCAATGTATGGGTGACTAATCAAAAAATCCTTGTCGGTGGGATGAGGGGACTGGAGACGAGAGAAGATCCACATTCATGTTTCCAGGAGAACAAGGTCCACCCTGAAAGGGGCCTTCATTCAACCCATAAATATACCCCATCTCCTGCCCACTGCATCACATAAATCTGTGGAAATCATAACATATTATAATATTTATTACTGTATTATAGACGTGATTGAATGTTTTGGCATTTTACAGCTAATCCTTCCGTCTCTCCACTCTGAAACATGATATCAATCCTTTCCCCCTGCATGGACCAGCAGACCCTCCCCTGCAGAGCACAATCTGTGGAATGTGAAATGACCAGGATTAACTCCTTAAATGCAGGATATAAATGTTTAACTTGCTAAAAGGCTTCTTTTACCGGACTGGCTGAAACCCAGTAGAACGTTGTGCCATTCGCTGTGTACGCGCATCACCGAGCTCCGCAGCTTTGTGACATTTGTATCAGAGCCCAACCTCAGGACTGGCTCATCAAACACGGGAGAGTTGGCGACTGTGTAGGCAGCAGAATAGGGACTGTAAGAAAAGACGGGTAACCGGGCCAGCCAGGAACCATAAAGCACGAGCCTGTCCCCGGCAGAGAAATACCGCGCTTTGCTCGGCTGTCCTTGAGAAGCGCAGCGGATGGTTAGAAAGGATTCGTCTTGGCACTAAATAAGAGATTTCACTGGCATCAATCTGTCAGGGACGGGCGCAGACAGCCCAGAAATGACCAACTTCGCTCTGCATTTTATCCTTTCTCAAATCGTCTATCACCTCCCCTCGCTCTTGCCGTGTCTTTTGCTCTTTTTCACCGTCTCGCCCCCATCCGTTAAACCCTCTCCCACGGAGCGCCTCGCCGCATCATGCCCTCGTGTCATCGCCCACCACCCCGTTAAAAGCAAACCACTTATTAATGGCGGTATGGCGTGCGTCTATATGGGTCTAGCTCTTATTATAGTGATGATCTCTCCTGTGTTGGCCGTACCCACCGGCAGTGGCACATGGTGCCCATTACTATCCATTTTTAAAGTGAATCCGTCATAGTTACCTGCGCTCTGGCATAGAGCATCGCCACACTGCAATGTCTGGCCAATCAGGGAAGGCGATTCAGTATTTATTGCTTGGCTTGCTCAAACGGTGGAAGTCGACACAGGGGGACCCCAAACGAACCCTAACCCAATAACACAGCATGTCGGTTTCATATGAAGCGGTTTCATAATATTACGCATAACATGGTATGTGGAGCAAAAACAAGGTTAGTGAGAACGAGCACCAGCACAAGGTTAGGGAGAACGAGCACCAGCACAAGGTTAGTGAGGGCCCTTACAATGAGCACCAGCACAAGGTTAGGGAGGGCCCTCAGAACGAGCACCAGCACAAGGTTAGTGAGGGCCCTCAGAACGAGCACCAGCACAAGGTTAGTGAGGGCCCTCAGAACGAGCACCAGCACAAGGTTAGGGAGGGCCCTCAGAACGTGCACCAGCACAAGGTTAGGGAGGGCCCTTACAATGAGCACCAGCACAAGGTTAGGGAGGGCCCTTAGAACGAGCACCAGCACAAGGTTAGGGAGGGCCCTTAGAACGAGCACCAGCACAAGGTTAGTGAGGGCCCTTAGAACGAGCACCAGCACAAGGTTAGTGAGAACGAGCACCAGCACAAGGTTAGCGAGGGCCCTTAGAATGAGCACCAGCACAAGGTTAGTGACGGCCCTCAGAACGAGCACCAGCACAAGGTTAGTGACGGCCCTTAGAACGAGCACCAGCACAAGGTTAGTGAGAACGAGCACCAGCACAAGGTTAGTGAGGGCCCTTAGAATGAGCACCAGCACAAGGTTAGTGACGGCCCTCAAAACGAGCACCAGCACAAGGTTAGTGAGGGCCCTTAGAACGAGCACCAGCACAAGGTTAGGGAGGGCCCTTAGAACGAGCACCAGCACAAGGTTAGTGAGGGCCCTCAGAACGAGCACCAGCACAAGGTTAGTGAGGGCCCTCAGAACGAGCACCAGCACAAGGTTAGCGAGGGCCCTCAGAACAAGCACCAGCACAAGGTTAGCGAGGGCCCTCAGAATGAGCACCAGCACAAGGTTAGTGAGGGCCCTTAGAACGAGCACCAGCACAAGGTTAGTGAGGGCCCTTAGAACAAGCACCAGCACAAGGTTAGTGAGGGCCCTTAGAACGAGCACCAGCACAAGGTTAGTGAGGGCCCTCAGAATGAGCACCAGCACAAGGTTAGGGAGGGCCCTTAGAACGAGCACCAGCACAAGGTTAGTGAGGGCCCTTAGAACGAGCACCAGCACAAGGTTAGGGAGGGCCCTTAGAACGAGCACCAGCACAAGGTTAGTGAGGGCCCTCAGAACGAGCACCAGCACAAGGTTAGTGAGGGCCCTCAGAATGAGCACCAGCACAAGGTTAGGGAGGGCCCTTAGAACGAGCACCAGCACAAGGTTAGGGAGGGCCCTTAGAACGAGCACCAGCACAAGGTTAGTGAGGGCCCTCAGAACGAGCACCAGCACAAGGTTAGTGAGGGCCCTCAGAATGAGCACCAGCACAAGGTTAGGGAGGGCCCTTAGAATGAGCACCAGCATAAGGTTAGTGAGGGCCCTTAGAACGAGCACCAGCACAAGGTTAGTGAGGGCCCTCAGAATGAGCACCAGCACAAGGTTAGGGAGGGCCCTTAGAACGAGCACCAGCACAAGGTTAGTGAGGGCCCTTAGAACGAGCACCAGCACAAGGTTAGTGAGAACGAGCACCAGCACAAGGTTAGCGAGGGCCCTTAGAACGAGCACCAGCACAAGGTTAGTGAGAACGAGCACCAGCACAAGGTTAGCGAGGGCCCTTAGAATGAGCACCAGCACAAGGTTAGTGAGGGCCCTCAGAATGAGCACCAGCACAAGGTTAGTGAGGGCCCTCAGAATGAGCACCAGCACAAGGTTAGGGAGGGCCCTTGGAATGAGCACCAGCACAAGGTTAGTGAGGGCCCTCAGAATGAGCACCAGCACAAGGTTAGTGACGGCCCTCAGAACGAGCACCAGCACAAGGTTAGTGAGGGCCCTCAGAACGAGCACCAGCACAAGGTTAGGGAGGGCCCTTAGAACGAGCACCAGCACAAGGTTAGTGAGGGCCCTCAGAATGAGCACCAGCACAAGGTTAGGGAGGGCCCTTGGAATGAGCACCAGCACAAGGTTAGTGAGGGCCCTTAGAACGAGCACCAGCACAAGGTTAGTGAGGGCCCTTAGAACGAGCACCAGCACAAGGTTAGTGAGGGCCCTCAAAATGAGCACCAGCACAAGGTTAGGGAGGGCCCTTAGAACGAGCACCAGCACAAGGTTAGTGAGGGCCCTTAGAACGAGCACCATCACAAGGTTAGTGAGGGCCCTTAGAACGAGCACCAGCACAAGGTTAGGGAGGGCCCTTAGAATGAGCACCAGCACAAGGTTAGGGAGGGCCCTCAGAACGAGCACCAGCACAAGGTTAGGGAGGGCCCTTAGAACGAGCACCATCACAAGGTTAGTGAGGGCCCTTAGAACGAGCACCATCACAAGGTTAGTGAGGGCCCTTAGAACGAGCACCAGCACAAGGTTAGTGAGGGCCCTCAGAATGAGCACCAGCACAAGGTTAGGGAGGGCCCTTAGAACGAGCACCAGCACAAGGTTAGTGAGGGCCCTCAGAACGAGCACCAGCACAAGGTTAGGGAGGGCCCTCAGAACGAGCACCAGCACAAGGTTAGTGAGAACGAGCACCAGCACAAGGTTAGGGAGGGCCCTCAGAACGAGCACCAGCACAAGGTTAGTGAGGGCCCTCAGAACGAGCACCAGCACAAGGTTAGTGAGGGCCCTCAGAACGAGCACCAGCACAAGGTTAGTGAGGGCCCTCAGAACGAGCACCAGCACAAGGTTAGGGAGGGCCCTCAGAATGAGCACCAGCACAAGGTTAGTGAGGGCCCTCAGAACGAGCACCAGCACAAGGTTAGGGAGGGCCCTCAGAACGTGCACCAGCACAAGGTTAGGGAGGGCCCTTACAATGAGCACCAGCACAAGGTTAGTGAGGGCCCTCAGAACGAGCACCAGCACAAGGTTAGGGAGGGCCCTCAGAACGAGCACCAGCACAAGGTTAGGGAGGGCCCTTAGAACGAGCACCAGCACAAGGTTAGGGAGGGCCCTTAGAACGAGCACCAGCACAAGGTTAGTGAGGGCCCTCAGAATGAGCACCAGCACAAGGTTAGGGAGGGCCCTTGGAATGAGCACCAGCACAAGGTTAGTGAGGGCCCTTAGAACGAGCACCAGCACAAGGTTAGTGAGGGCCCTCAAAATGAGCACCAGCACAAGGTTAGGGAGGGCCCTTAGAACGAGCACCAGCACAAGGTTAGTGAGGGCCCTTAGAACGAGCACCATCACAAGGTTAGTGAGGGCCCTTAGAACGAGTACCAGCACAAGGTTAGGGAGGGCCCTCAGAACGAGCACCAGCACAAGGTTAGTGAGGGCCCTCAGAATGAGCACCAGCACAAGGTTAGTGAGGGCCCTTAGAACGAGCACCAGCACAAGGTTAGTGAGGGCTCTTAGAACGAGCACCAGCACAAGGTTAGTGAGGGCCCTCAGAATGAGCACCAGCACAAGGTTAGGGAGGGCCCTCAGAATGAGCACCAGCACAAGGTTAGTGAGGGCCCTCAGAATGAGCACCAGCACAAGGTTAGGGAGGGCCCTTAGAACGAGCACCATCACAAGGTTAGTGAGGGCCCTTAGAACGAGCACCAGCACAAGGTTAGTGAGGGCCCTTAGAACGAGCACCAGCACAAGGTTAGTGAGGGCCCTTAGAACGCGAGAGGGCGCTCGACGAGTTCGGCACATCCTTCGCACATGTGAAGACTGTCAGTGTGAATTCTCACAAAACGCACTCCCGCCCGCCCAGCATCCCCACCCCGTTCCTCCGGTTCTCGTATGACAAGCTCAATTGCTAGTTCAGATTTCTATGGCACCAGTAAGTACAGAGTTTGTAAAATTAGACGCTAATTAGAGACTTGCTTCTGACAGCTCCAAAGTGGCACGGAGAGGGGGACTGGCAGCAAGTGAACTATGGAGCAGGGTGAAGCTCAGCCCAGTGTAACTAAAGCAAGGGTCACAGCATGGTGTCTGTGGGAATGGAGGGGTCCATGATGCACCATGATGTATGTTTGTATGTGTATATATAGCTGTTTGCAAAGGGACATTCAGGAGGGCATTGTGAGCGGTCATACAAATACAATGATCATATATGAAATATACAAATCATAAAGCCATGGTTACACCTCTATGCTGAGGCTTGACTTGCAGGAGAGGACAATAACGCAACCAGTAGACCTCTTGTTCCCTCTGCTGGCCACTCTGGAGGCAAGGCAGCCAGGACATCAGCATGCATCTTCCATAGGAATACATTTTTCCCAAGCTGAGCCACACAGTTATGAGGGTGTAGGGTGATCGGATAATTGGGATGAGTGCAGAGACACTCAGGAGAATCTGTCTCCTCAGTAGAACACATATCAGCAGAGCACCCCGTGCATGGGCCTTTTGGGGAGATTCTTCAATCCTCCGGAGCAGCCAACTGCCCCTGACCACCAAAACCCATTGTGGGTTCCACTCAGATTGCCTGATGGCCAATCCAGCCCTGGAGACACCACTCTGGCTAAGAAAAGTAGAAGAAGTATCTGTGACGTGTGTCACTTTGAACTTGGGGTACATGGGCCTAGAAATGTATTTGAGAGGTGCAGGTCTCACGTTCTGTATCATTTCCCTGCCCTCTCTTGCGCTGAAATCACCCTGTGCCTGTAGGGTACAGGGTGTTTGGTTATCTGTGTTATGTATGAATAAGGTTATTGTCTGTCCATTGTTATGGTCCATGTGTATTTGTTGCTATCTGCTGATAGGATTGCTGGCTGAGTTACGTTATCCTTTTCCAGCATCCCCTCTCAGGAATGTGTTCATTATCTGTGTACATTTGAGTGGTCTCTGTTAATCTACCTTGTCGGGTAAACACTGCCCCAATATCTGTTGTTTTATACTATAATCATGTTTACCATCAACAACTGTCATTGTTCTATCCTGTCTAGAAATGTTGACGCAATGTTTATCTCGCTGTCTGTACCAGGTCTGATTGTGTCTCACACCCCGAGAAGCATACTGAAGAAACTTCACAAAATCAGAACATGGGGAACTCACAACATTTACTAGGGGAGGGATTAAGATGCCAGGGTGTTATTTTCTATTGGCTGCCACGCTACCCTGGGACTGTATATATGTAACCCAATACAGTGTTTAGGGTTGCTGTTTAGAAAGCTCCCAGATCTACAGCGTCATCTTATTTCTGGGGGATGCTAGCAAGGCTATTTACATGCCCTGGTTCTTAAGCTCATCTAAGGACTGGAGAAAGGCTCAAGAGTCTGCTGGAGAGAACACGAGGGGTCCGGCAAGGAAGCGGGCATTAACAGAGGTGAACCAGTCGGGGTACTGAGATCTGTTACAGTATCCTTGCCACCTGAAGCTTCAGAAAGTCCCTTCATTTTCCAGGGTGTGAGAGGCAAATATCTGACATTCAGGAGGTCACCACCACTGGTGGGACCTCGGCCAAGAATAAGCATTAGGATAATATCCATTTTGGCAAGGACTCCCTTCTACTGAATCATTACAAGCGAGAAAGTACAAGGGATTCAAAAAAAGGACTAAAAAAGGACCTTGAGGACACTGTACTCGACGAGTGGGATACATCAGCCATACAAATGTATGTGAGGGAGAGGAGGTCCAACGATGCCAAACGGGAGGAAAGGCTGACATGCGCGTTAGTGAGGGTTTTTCTGCTTAATAAAAGGTAGTGTTAGGTTAATGGTATTCACACCGGCACAGGTATTCCTGGCAAAACCCCAAACAAATGATCAATTACAATGGATTGCAAGAAGAAATGGCTCCGTAATGAAAAATATCTATTTTCCACTGGCTGAAATAAATCAGAGAATTGTTGATCATAAATCTCTTTATTTTATGAGATTCTGATTTATGTTTTAATGGAAGAATTTGAATTAGGACAATACGGACCCAAACACGACTATAGAACCTGGACACGCTCCGGCTACTGGCTGCCTGAGCGATACGGGAGTCTGAGCTACAGGGGTAGCTCACACATCAACAATGGTCACCGATGATGCAAACAACAGCTAAACAACACTGATGTTGCAGGTAAAATCAGTGATACAGTGGAGGAAAACTCAACACTGGCAGGGGAAGCTCCTGCGGCCAACAGTGCCACCATTATTCTTCCATAAAATGAGTAAGCTGCAGCTATTCTCCATTCAGCGTTGGTAACGCTGGGGAATATTCAGTGGGGATTTTAACGTGGACGTCTACGCCGAGCTCCGATAGACACAGTGGTGAAAGCAATAGTAAACACAAGGCCAAAGAACGGTGAAAAGTAAGGACTAAGATGGCAGTTCCCTGCACATATATTCACCGTAGTTTTGCCGTACGCACTCCAGCGTCATTCGCCAATATATAGATTTTTTATTTCTTTCTTGTTATGTTTTATACATGAACTGGGTTGTTACTCCTGGCTGTTGCAGCCGCTCTGGTGAGAACAGGCGCAATGCCATTTTTTCTGTATGTTTGTGCTGCCCTTGGAATGACTAAACTTGTGCACCCCCCCCCAATTTAAATTTGGCACGCCCCTTCCTGTCAAGGTCACACCTCTTCCTGGTTAAAACCTCACCCTTCCTCTGTAGGCTCCACCTTTTCTTCTTCGAGCTCCGCCTCTTCCTCTCTGTATATTAAAAATGGATACAAAGTTCCTACTTGTATATTTTGTATACCATTTCAAATGTATCTATTGAGATAAAGTTATGAAATGTTTAAATTCAAGCATTTTTACAAAGATCAGACACGCATGTCAAGTATACTGGATCAAAGCCGCTCTAATTGGTTGAACAATAAAACCCGCAGAAATGTGCACTGTGTATGAGCGTATCACAGAGCTGCACAGCAATAAAACCCGCAGAAATGTGCACTGTGTATGAGCGTATCACAGAGCTGCACAGCAATAAAACCCGCAGAAATGTGCACTGTGTATGAGCGTATCACAGAGCTGCACAGCAATAAAACCCGCAGAAATGTGCACTGTGTATGAGCGTATCACAGAGCTGCACAGCAATAAAACCCGCAGAAATGTGCACTGTGTAATGAGCGTATCACAGAGCTGCACAGCAATAAAACCCGCAGAAATGTGCACTGTGTATGAGCGTATCACAGAGCTGCACAGCAATAAAACCCGCAGAAATGTGCACTGTGTATGAGCGTATCACAGAGCTGCACAGAAATAAAACCCACAGAAATCTGCACTGTGTATGAGCGTATCACAGAGCTGCACAGCAATAAAACCCACAGACATGTGCACTATGTATGAGCGTATCACAGAGCTGCACAGCAATAAAACCCGCAGAAATGTGCACTGTGTATGAGCGTATCACAGAGCTGCACAGCAATAAAACCCGCAGAAATGTGCACTGTGTATGAGCATATCACAGAGCTGCACAGCAATAAAACCCGCAGAAATGTGCACTGTGTATGAGCGTATCAGAGCTGCACAGCAATAAAACCCGCAGAAATGTGCACTGTGTATGAGCGTATCACAGAGCTGCACAGCAATAAAACCCGCAGAAATGTGCACTGTGTATGAGCGTATCACAGAGCTGCACAGCAATAAAACCCGCAGAAATATGCACTGTGTATGAGCGTATCACAGAGCTGCACAGCAATAAAACCCACAGACATGTGCACTATGTATGAGCGTATCACAGAGCTGCACAGCAATAAAACCCGCAGAAATGTGCACTGTGTATGAGCGTATCACAGAGCTGCACAGAAATAAAACCCACAGAAATGTGCACTGTGTATGAGCGTATCACAGAGCTGCACAGCAATAAAACCCACATACATGTGCATTATGTATGAGCGTATCACAGAGCTGCACAGCAATAAAACACACAAATGTGCACTGTGTATGACCGTATCACAGAGCTGCACAGCAATAAAACACACAAATGTGCACTGTGTATGACCGTATCACAGAGCTACACAGCATTAAAACACACAGAAACGTGCACTCTGTATGGGCGTATTACAGAGCTGCACAGCAATAAAACTCATTTCATTCTAAATGCCCCCCTCTTCTCTTTTCATTACACACCCTCCACTCATCAACTCATTAAACCCGACCACTCATCATTTCATTAAACACCACCAACTCATCTCATTAACCCCACTCTAAATTTCATTAACAAGCCCCCCCGTTCAAACCTGGGGGCTGGGTCCTGCCTGCCACCTCTCTGCTCTGCGCGTTATCTGCATCACATGGAGCGCTGAGAGGAAGTGACGCTATATGATCACTTCCTCCCAGCGCACAGTAGCAGAGGCACGTTCAGTTCCTCAGCACTACTAACTTAGCACTTGTAGCCAAGTCGAGAGGTGCTGCGGGGTTAGCAGAGTGTGACGTGGGAAAGATGGCCGCCTCCACACAGCAAATAATCCAATAAGGAAATGTTCAATTTGAAGGTTAGGTGGATCAAAAAAGCAAATATTTATTGGAACATGGTAAACATTAACACTGAAGTGCTAATAAAATGGACAAAAGGGGATTTCGCAGAAACGGCACCTTTCATCAAGCAATCCTCCGCCCTTTCGCTTCCATACTCACAGCCAAAGTGTTCAGTGAGACGGCTGCAGCAAACTGAACTGCTGCAATGGAACAATTCAGCAGCTGCTGAAGAACTGAACGCGCCTCAGGCTGCCGCTACAGCAATGAGGAGGTCTAAAGGAGGCATACTCGGCGGCCGGTGATTCAGTCACCAGCGGCCGCAGACAGCACGTCCTGCGAGGCAGCGGGTCACAGTGACCTGCGGGTCCCACTGAACGGAGGGGCGGCCACCCCCTGGAATTTGTCGGCCTAGGCCACGATTCACCGCTGCAACCACTGTTCTTTCTCATATGAGGTTTCGGCATTCAGCTGAAAGCAGCCAAGGTAGGTGTTTGTGTTAGACTCCCAAAGCAGCTTCACAGTGAGCTGGCAGGTGAGCTTGCGCTCTAATGGCCGTTACAGTGTCACTCCGCCGTGGATTACATATTCAGGTTGGGAATAAGGAGTGGAGCGGCGCCTTATTTATACATGGAGGAGAGTCGAATAATAAAGCATGTGTGGCCGCCCGGGCTAAGAGTGAATCTATATGCGTTATGTACACCTACAACGGGGACGCAGGAAACGAGGGCGACCAGCGAGGTCGTCTGTACATCATGTCAGCTTAATATCTATATTCGCGGGGTGGGGGAGGGGGGTGCACGATAAATGTGCAATAAATGCATCCACTGAATGTGCTGGCACGTCACATCATATAAATATTAAAACCCACCCATCCAAATATAAACGTCTCCACCGTCTCCGCTCCGCGAGCACCAAAACAGATCCATCACGCCTGCCACCAGAAAATCAATTTCCCATCGCAGACCAGTCTAAAGGTCACTCGCCAAGTCTGTGAAACGAGGCCGGCGGAGTCCCGCTACACCCCGCGCCGGGACGGACCATCTGCATGATTAAACGCACGACGCGCAGCCAGAAACTAAAAGCACAATGTGACGCGCTTACACAGCGATCTTAGCGCTTTTTTTAGGAATGTTGTTGGAGGCGGAGCCAGAGACCGGACGATTCCCAAACTTGTCACGACCTATCGGGGCCATTAATGTCAATAAAACTAAACCCCTAAAAAGACACCCGCATACCATGAATATATGGAGGAGCCCCTAAAAAGACACCCGCATACCAGGAATATATGGAGGGGCCCCTAAAAAGACACCCGCACACCCTGGATATATGGAGGAGCCCCTAAAAACACACCCGCACACCCTGAATATATGGAGGAGCCCCTAAAAAACACACCCTGAATATATGGAGGAGCCCCTAAACAGACACCTGCATACCATGAATATATGGAGGAACCCCTAAAAAGACACCCACACACCCTGAATATATGGAGGAGCCCCTAAAAAGTCACCCACACACCCTGAATATATGGAGGAACCCCTAAAAAGTCACCCACACCCTGAATATATGGAGGAGCCCCTAAAAAGACACCCGCACACCCTGAATATATGGAGGAGCCCCTAAAAAGACACCCGCACACCCTGAATATATGGAGGAGCCCCTAAAAAGTCACCCACACCCTGAATATATGGAGGAGCCCCTAAAAGACACCCGCACACCCTGAATATATGGAGGAGTCCCTAAAAACACACCCTGAATATATGGAGGAACCCCTAAAAAGACACCCACACACCCTGAATATATGGAGCAGACCCTAAAAAGTCACCCGCACACCCTGAATATATGGAGGAGCCCCTAAAAACACACCCGCACACCCTGAATATATGGAGGAGCCCCTAAAAATACACCCACACACCCTGAATATATGGAGGAGCCCCTAAAAAGTCACCCACACACGCTGAATATATGGAGGAGCCCCTAAAAAGACACCCACACACCCTGAATATATGGAGGAGCCCCTAAAAAGACACCCGCACACCCTGAATATATGGAGGAGCCCCTAAAAAGACACCCGCACACCCTGAATATATGGAGGAGCCCCTAAAAAGACACCCGCACACCCTGAATATATGGAGGAGCCATTAGAAATACACTCAGACACTCTAACGTATCATAACTAATGCCGGGAACACGGTTACGGTTGAAGGACGGACGCTTTAATGCAGATATGTAAAGGTTGAGGTGCCAGAATAAATGTGCATTTATAAATGTAATTGTACGCTGGAGGTAAACACATAAAAAGGAATAGAGTGAGGTGACACTTTACATGCACGCGGCCCCCTGTGACAATATGTTCATATATTTTTAGAGTCTCCCTGCTAGGGCAGATTATATATGGAGTTTATCTTGTGGAAAGAAAACACATAAAGTGTTGCGGGCGCTCCCGAATCATTTCCATAAGCGAGGCTGGCATGGTGTTATTGTATTTCTGCACCCATGGGCTTTCTTTCTGCATTAAATGAACATTTCTCCAGGAGATGGAATATTCTATGTGTGAGCATGTAAATAGCGCGCCGCGTGCATTAACAGGACACGTTCAGCTGCTTATATCTTACACTGCTAGCACCATGGTTTCATGTCTTCCAACACGTCCCAGCACTGGAGGGCCATCGTAGTGTGAGCGCAGTGCCCGGCGTCTCGTCCGCAAAACCTCAACCACAAGGCAGAAGTTCCCGTAAAGTCCATAAAGCGTAAAATATACTCCTGGTCGGTTCTGCGATCCTCAAAACTAGATGTCACCATTTAGAACAAAATGCAAACCTTCTCTTGATCGGCCATGAGATGCGATAAAATCTATCAAAGCCACCCACGTCATCACTATAGAGATACTTCTACACTATATGAAATGTGGTTTCTGAGCAACAAAAAGCCCTCTATAATCATCATATAAATCCCACTTTGTGCACAGTGCATTGTTTATGGATTTATGGTCTGGTGTCGACAGGTTCCACTACGTATGGTGGACAGGCTGGCTGCTGGAAGACTAACGTGTTGCGATTGTCACACCAATCCACGGTCATAAGCAAAAACATCACCAGGCGCTCCAGGTACAAGAGTGGCATTATTATTGAAGACTCACAACTTTTCGGTCACGTGGACCTTTTTCAAGCCTAGCAGCCATGGTTGGCACTGGTGGTATCCAGTCTCTATAGCATTTTGGCAAGTGATGACCATTTTCTGGTTGGGACACTTTCTTGTCCATTCTCTTTACAGTGTGGAGTGGACCGGAAGAGCTTGAAGGGTTGGAGCCACCAGCTCTCACAGTTGAGTTGATGACACGGAGCAAAGGTTTGGCTGTTGGAAGACTACATAATCGGACTAGATGGATAAAATACCAATCCGTTGTCCAAAGTCTAAAAAATAGGCTTATTCACTCCAAAAGTAAATTTGACACCAAATGATTCCAAACACTGGTCGTCCATTGAAGGTTTTTGTTTTGTTTAGTTATGGTCAACTTTCCCACCAATGATTCTCCTTAGGCGAGAGGTATATGTCAAGCATCTCCACCTTCGATTTCCATAGGAGGAGCTTGTCATGTGTGAAATTTATTTACTTATAAAGGATTTTACCAGGAAGGATACATTGAGATTTCGGTGGTTTTCAGTATGTCCTGGGTTCAAGAACATTGAATTGTTACAGAAAAACAAAGTAATAAAATGCAAGATATTAAAAACACAAATATACAGATTAACCAAAAAATAAAAATGTAGAAAATCTAGTAAAAGTTATAAATATTTAAAAATACAAAATACTACATGAGCAACCGAGGCAGGCGATCGCTGGTATGATGGGACTGGAAGAGCCTCGGCAGGAAAAGAAGCATCAAGAAACTGGAAATGCGTATTGAAAACTAGTCGTGTGCACAGGCCAAGAAAATCGGTTTGGTTGGTGTCGTCAAAATTTGGAATCCAAAAATTATAGGATTTTGCCGACTCCAATCATTCTGAATTTGAGGAAAATCCACAATTTTGGCCATTTCTGACAAATTTTGGAGAAGAAAATTATATTTTTGGACCCTAAACCAACTTTATACTTCTAACCCCCTCTGTATCCCACTCTTTTGCCCCCTCCAGCCTCTTCCCCTATATTCCCCTCTGTACCCCTAAATGTTAGCATGGGGTAGCGATTAAGTTGGGTTATTGTTAGGGTTAGTATTGCAAAAATAGTGCCATATTTTGTCCGTCAGCTAAATAATTTCAAATTGGTTTAAAACCTGTCGGATCGATTAAAAAACGTTTTTGTCATTTCAGAAATTCGATATTTTGGATGGTTTCGAATCAATAACTCATCTGAAAATCAATTAAAAAAAAAGAATACATTTCCGTTAAAAACTGGCAAAAAGTTAAATAAACGGGAAAAAAAAATTGAAAACAAAAGCAGATTTTCTTGATGTTCCGTTTATTTGAAGTACATTCATGTGAGTAACTTTGCTGGTAAAGCGCGGCTTTGCTCCACGCACGGCCATCTTGTCGTGTCATTAGCATTCCTTTATACACCGGCGCGGGACGCGACGCGGCTGGCAGCAAATGAGTCAGAGGAATTTGCGCAGATTAAGAAACGCTAATTGTCAAATGCAAAGAAATGTAATCTATCCAGCCGGCGAATCCCTTGTGATGTTCTGATCCGATCCTCGGTGCATTCCCTAATAAACGAAACTGAGAGCTAATTACATTTCCACATTCCGGAAGCGGAGCAGGAGAGGCGCCGGTGTCTCAGCCAGATGTGCTGTAGGGGGTGGGGGACATAGGAAAAAAAAACAAAAAGCACCTCTTCCAAATAGCATCGGGGTCTTGGGAAGACACAGAGCTCATCAAAATTCACAGCAACTGCTTAGACGAAGCATCACCTGCTCAGTAACACGAGAACATCTCATTTTACGTGATCAACACCAGATTAGGCTCGGTTACAGATTCACCAATTCAGGAACCAATATTTCTATACACACCTAAAATATACTCTAAGTTCAACACATAAATACTGAGGCGTCATATACATACAGGTTGCATGTCCTCACACACTAAGACACTAGTTGTTCGGATGGTACGATGGCCAAGAATACCAAGAAGGTAAACCAAACCCTATAAAAGGTATGATGGCCAAGAATACCAAGAAGGTAAACCAAACCCTATAAAAGGTATGATGGCCAAGAATACCAAGAAGGTAAACCAAACCCTATAAAAGGTATGATGGCCAAGAATACCAAGAAGGTAAACCAAACCGTATTAAAAGGTATGATGGCCAAGAATACCAAGAAGGTAAACCAAACCCTATAAAAGGTATGATGGCCAAGAATACCAAGAAGGTAAACCAAACCCTATAAAAGGTATGATGGCCAAGAATACCAAGAAGGTAAACAAACCCTATAAAAGTATGATGGCCAAGAATACCAAGAAGGTAAACAAACCCTATAAAAGGTATGATGGCCAAGAATACCAAGAAGGTAAACCAAACCCTATAAAAGGTATGATGGCCAAGAATACCAAGAAGGTAAACCAAACCGTATTAAAAGGTATGATGGCCAAGAATACCAAGAAGGTAAACCAAACCCTATAAAAGGTATGATGGCCAAGAATACCAAGAAGGTAAACCAAACTCTATAAAAGGTATGATGGCCAAGAATACCAAGAAGGTAAACCAAACCCTATAAAAGGTATGATGGCCAAGAATACCAAGAAGGTAAACCAAACCCTATAAAAGGTATGATGGCCAAAATCACCAGGAGGGTAAACCAGACCCTATAAAAGGTATGATGGCCAAAAATACTAGAAAGGTAAACCAAATCCTATAAAGGAGGCCAAAACTACTAGGAAGGTAAACCAAACCCTATAAAGGTACGATGACCAAAACTACTAGGAAGGTAAACCAAACCCTATAAGATACGATGGCCAGAAATACTAGGAAGGTAAAGCAAACCCTATAAATGTCAAAGATAGGTCTGAAATTCTTAGATTAAAAGCCCGGTATCCCTTTCTTAGAGTAAAATATATATGACAGCACACGATTACAGACAAGCCCATGGAAAACCCAAAGCAGTGTTGGATTGATTAGAAGTAATTTTGTAAAGTGGCCTCCAAGTCAACAAACTGAGCAGAAGATCTATAGATTCAGCATCAGTGGTTCCTCAAAATATAACAGGCCCACACTGGCCATTGGGCAAAATAGTCAAATGTTGGTGGATTGCGATTGTCAAGTGTCAGACGTCGACTCAGGGATCCCCATTGCGGCAGTCAAGTGTCGAATGTTGACTCTGGGATCAAAGTATCTCCATGACCTGCTCAGTCCCTCTTATTGGTGTGGATGATCTGTAATTCCAGTAGTACGGCTACCCAGGCACCATTAACCAACTAGATCAGAAACAGCCGGGGAGCAACCTCATCCTTCTCTGACTAGCATGGGAAAACATAAGTACTAGAGGAGTTAATTTTCACGTCCTCTACAAGATTTCTCCTAGCAACAGCTCAACATAGACCGTCCTTGTGATGAAGCACCTTATGGTGACATTGACAATCATAAATGGCAGGGTGAGTTTCTTTTTATATAACAAAGTATATAAAACAGGAGTTCTAGGCGCCCGGAGACAATCCAAGGACAACGAAACAAGCAGAAACAAAGTTTGAACAAAAGCAAAAAGAGAATAACTTTTTTATCTGATATTCAATATTTCAGTGATTTTTCCTTCAAAATCTACGTAACATGCTAAACGTTTGGCGCTTCTCACACGATTTGTGATCCTCTTGCCTGGGGGGGGGGTGTCTCCTTTTCTTAAAATGTAACGGTCACATCCAGAAAGGGGATATGAATGATTAAGAGAACTGTTTAGAGCAAACCAACCACTGGGCCAAGGACAATGAACTCTGTCCGTTATAGAGTATGGAGTCTACAAAGACGAGTGAATCCTCCAGTAACCCAGAGTTCGGACACAGAAAGTGATATGGAGGAGGCCACAATTCCGGTTTATCAGGTCTGAAAAAGCCAGGTTTGTGGCTCGGTGTGGTGAACCAGCACCACCAAACGTACACAAGCGTCCTCTTCTGCATCACTTATGCTGCGGAAAGCTAGGGTGTGGGAAACCTTGGTTCTTTGATGGCACCCTAAACTCCCCAACCACCAATCCCAATAGAATAAAGTCTACCCAGGGTTCCTGGAACATAATTTTTTTGGTCTTTGTCCTATTGTCCGATTCCCACATGGAAATAAATCCGAGAATTATCTTGTGATCCAATTTTTATGAATTATTGTAAAATAAAAAAATATCCTATTTTTTACAGCTTTTTTTTAATAAGAACTAAAAATGCACAGAAGATACAATCTAAAACTAAATTCCAAAAATATATATTTTTTTAAAAATAAATAAATAAAAAAAAAGGCACACATTCGAGCAGTATAATAAATCAATAAATACTCTTCCAGCACACGTTACGAGGCTCGGAATAAATCTTTGACTTTTTTATTTTGAAGGTATCTGGTCCAGTCTAATTTACTCAGTGACCCCAGCAGATAAGAGGTGGAGAATGGGGTGAGATTGTTTTTTTTCCCCCACTTGAAATCTTTTTCTTCTCTATTGTTCGTATTTTCGGATTTCTACGCTCTCCCCCTTGCCGCTCTGGTTTCTACGCAGTATGTATAAATCTTGCTCATCGACGGCATCAGGGACACTCTTTTTTCTTCTTCTTCCTAGGTTTTATTTTTTGTGTATAATCGCTTGATACCTATGGAGATGCCTTTCTGGTGCCAGGCCTTTGGTTTCTATGGCAATGACAAGTTTAATCGCAATTTTTTTCCCTGCACGACTACTAAAACAAAGGCTTTACATTGTACACATCAACTAGATACAGGTGCGCGTGTGTACATATATATATATATATATTGTAGAGGTCGGCAGGGCTGGGTCCTGGATGGACAATATGTTTCACCCCTATTTGGGTTGTGGACCCTTTAAGGGCAACCACAGGGTTAATCTTCCTGTCCAGGAAGAGTTTTAAAGCCAGTAACTCCCAGAGAGGATGGTGGGAGTTCAGGAAAAGGAAAGTAATCAGTGGAAGCTGTGTGTTTGTGTTCCAAAAGCAGGAGACGTGCTGTGCCTTGCTGGAGAGGCTTCTACATACTGGGGAAAGGATTCCCTAGGTTTGGGACTGTTTAAAGCGTTGGTGAGCCACTATTATTTCTCTGTTTATTTGTGCTGAAGATCAGGACTTTGCTTTAATTTCGCTGAACCAAAGCGTGTACTTATTATGTTGCCTTTTTGATTGCCCTGAAAGGGTGAATAAAGCTGTTTTGTTTGTGAAAGACATTGTGCACGTGCTCTGTGGGCCCCCAAACGTCACAACTGGTGTTTCGAATGCGGGCAATTTGCTACCCCTCACACGCCAAGCAAGAGGAATTTTTGTGAAAAGAAAAAAAAAAAAAAAAAAACTGACATTTTTAAAGGACAGTGTTCTGATTGCATGTCCTGGGCTAAGGCTGCACTGAAGTTCACAGCTATGGAGGAGCTCGTTAAGCAGATGGTTTTTGTCAGTGTGCAGGCCCAGACTCGCCATGAAGAGGCGATGGCTCAGCAGCAACAAGCCCTGGCACAGGCTGTTGCTGCCCAACAAGAAAGCACCCATTTGCTGGCTGCACAACTTGCAGCACAGCAGGTAGCCACACAGACGCAGATCAATGCCCTGCGGGAGGCCATGCAGCAACTTGCACCTGGACGTGATCAAGCAGTGGTCACTACTGGTAACCATGTCTCCATAAGGGCCAGTCATTTCCTCCAAAAACTGTCTGCCAGTGATGATGTGGAAGCATTTCTTACCACGTTTGAAAGGACTGCTGAGAGAGAGGGGTGGCCCAAGACCAATGGGCCGGTCTCATTGCCCCGTTTCTGACAGGAGACCCTCAAAAGGCATATTTTGACCTGCCCCTAGAAGATGCAAAGAATTATGACCGGCTGAAAGCTGAGGTTCTGGCCCGCCTTGGGGTAACTGTTGCTGTCCGGGCTCAACGTGTTCACTGCTGGAAGTACTGCCCTGACCAGCCACCCCGGTCCCAGATGCATGACTTAGGACAGCTGGTTAAAAAGTGGTTGCAGCCAGAGACCCTGACTAGAGAGCAAATGGTCGAAAGGGTTGTGATGGACCACTACCTGAGGTCTCTACCAAAGGATCTACAGCGCTGGGTCAGCCATGGGGACCCCAAGACTGCAGCACTGGTAGTCGAGATGGTGGAGAGATACACCGTGGTGGAGGACCTGCTCAGACCAACCAGTCGTCGAGGACCAGTCTTGCCACCGCCTGTGAGGCCTGCTTCAGTTCCTCGGAGGGAAGCGTCACTGGATCCGGGAACCAGCACCCCAAAATCATCTTCCTCGGTTCTGCAGAGGCCTGTCGCTACCCGAACTGCTGGCGATATACAGTGTTGGAGGTGTCGCGCCTGGGGCCATACCCGGGCACAGTGTCCGCTACAGGAGGAGCCCATGGAGTGTGGATCCGCTCGGAGAGTGTCTTTCTACACCCTCACAACGTGCACTACCCACCTTGACCTAGAGGGGGGTCAGTTTGAATGTACTGTGTGGGTGAATCACCGCCCAGCCAAAGCTCTCCTGGACTCTGGGAGTATGGTCACCCTGGTGCATGCCCGGGTAGTCGGAAGGCTCGGTCCAGTACAAAGAACCCTCCGGGTTGTCTGTATCCATGGGGATACTCGGGAGTATCCGCTGATCCCTGTCACCATTTCCGCCAGGAACACTTCGGTCACCCAAGAGGTCGGGGTGGTGAGTACTCTGATACATGATGTGATTGTGGGACGGGACTGCCCCTTGTTTGCTGAACTGTGGTGCTTGGCACAAACTGAACTGCCCATCGAACTGGGGAACAATTCAGGGTCACCCCCACCAAACTGACTGTGGACACTGTTGATGAGGAGTTGCTCAAATGTGTTCAAAATAAGAATGTTGTAACTGATGTGAGTGTCCTAGCTCCTCAACCTGAGTTGACACCCAAGGAGGGGGAATCCTCTCCCGTGCCGGTTATGGTAGGAGAGGATGAAGAGGAATTATCCCCTGTAGATATTACACTTGGGGTGGATGAGGGGGAGGGTTCTAATTATCCAGTACACCCTGACTTAGATGTGTCCAGAGGTGCATTTGGCAGGGCTCAAATGGGTGACCCGATGTTGATAAATGCTCGCGAACAGGTAACTGTTGTCAGTGGGGTACCTCAAGCACCAGATGCAGAGAAAAGATTTCCTCACTTTGCGGTCAATAATGATCTGTTCTACCGGGTATCAGAAATTCGGGGAGAAATTGTGGAACAATTACTAGTACCCCAGCCCTACCAGAGAATGGTGCTGGATCTGGCTCACAATGATGCTCTAGGTGGTCACCTGGGAGCTGAGAAAACCGAGGCCCGGATAACAGACCGGTTTTACTGGCCAGGGATTGGTGCCGCAGTTAAGAGGTACTGTTCCTCCTGCCCTGTTTGCCAGTTAACTGCCCCAGCACCCCATTATAGGAACCCCTTGGTGCCTCTGCCAATAATTGAGGTGCCCTTTGAGCGCATCGCTATGGATATAGTGGGTCCCTTAGAGAAGTCTGCTCGGGGACACCGATATATCCTGGTGGTTCTTGATTATGCCACAAGGTATCCAGAGGCGGTTCCTTTAAGAAACCCTACATCAAAGGCCATTGCGCGGGAGTTGTTTTTTATGTTTTCGAGAACTGGCCTGCCAAGGGAAATTTTGACAGACCAGGGGACCCCATTTATGTCCCGGGTGATGGCAGATGTGTGCAAGTTGTTCCAAATCAAGCAGTTGCGAACATCTGTTTATCACCCTCAGACGGATGGTCTGGTAGAAAGATTCAACAAAACTCTGAAAATGATGCTTAAAAGGGTTGTGCAGAGAGATGGAAGAGACTGGGATCATTTGCTTCCCGCACTGCTGTTTGCATTCGAGAGGTTCCTCAGGCCTCCACGGGGTTTTCACCTTTTGAGCTGGTGTATGGTCGCAGACCCCGGGGATTGCTAGATTTGGTAAAGGAGACATGGGAAAGTGAGTCCTCTCCACACAAATCGCTCATTGAACATATCTCTCAGATGAGAGAGAGAATTTCTAAAGTGATGCCTTTGGTACAGAACATTTGCAGAAAGCTCAGGAGGCCCAGAAAAGGGTGTACAACCGGTCAGCCAAGCTGCGGCAATTTCAGGTGGGGGACCGGGTAGCAGTACTTATACCCACGGTGGAAAGTCGGTTCCTAGCCAAGTGGCAGGGACCATATGAGGTGGTTGAAAAAGTAGGGGAAGTAAACTACCGAGTGCATCAGCCTGGGAAAAGAAAACCATACCAGATCTACCACATAAATTTGTTAAAACCCTGGAGAGACCGAGAGGTGTCCGCCATGGTTGGGGTGGGTATAGAGTCTGATGGTGTTGACGCAGTACACATTGCTGCCACCCTGTCCAAACCCCAAACCCAAGAAGTTAAGGAGTTTCTGCAAAGAAACAAAGGCATGTTTTCAGGACTACCGGGACACGCGTCCGGGATTAAACATGATATTGTGACGGAACCCCATGTAAAGGTTCGGGTAAAGCCGTACCGCATCCCAGAAGCCCATAGAAAGGCTGTTTCTGAAGAGGTTAAAAAAATGCTTCAGCTTGATGTCATTGAGGAGTCACAGAGTGAATGGTCGAGCCCCATCGTGTTGGTACCGAAGCCCAACGGCACTCTGCGATTCTGCAATGACTTCAGGAAACTTAACGAGGTGTCAAAATTTGACGCGTATCCCATGCCAAGGGTGGATGAATTAATAGAGAAATTGGGTCCGGCCCGTTATATCACCACCCTGGACCTTACTAAGGGATACTGGCAGATACCCCTGACCAAGGAAGCCAGGGAAAAGACTGCTTTTTCCACTCCAGAGGGTCATTTTCATTATAAGCGGATGCCTTTTGGGTTACACTCAGCCCCGGCCACCTTCCAACGAGCGATGGATAGGGTGCTCCGCCCCTACCTGAGATATACCTCGGTCTACCTGGATGACATTGTCATCTTCAGTCCAGATTGGGAGTCCCATCTTCCCCGGGTTCAGACAGTTTTGGACGGTTTGAGAAAAGCGGGCTTTACTGTTAACCCTGAGAAAAGTGCGGTAGGGATGGAGGAAGCTAAGTACCTGGGATATGTCGTAGGCAGGGGTCTGGTAAAGCCACAATTTAACAAAGTAGAGGCTATCCAGAACTGGCCACGCCCCCTCACGAAAAAGCAGGTTCGTGCTTTTCTGGGTATAGTGGGGTATTACCGGCGGTTTGTCCCCAATTTTGCCTCTATTGCTGCACCACTGACTGACCTGACGAAAGGTAGGAAGTCAGTGATGATTCAATGGAATGCCAATGCTGAAGATGCCTTCGAGAAGCTTAAAAATGCGTTGTGTCAGCACCCAGTGCTGGTAGTCCCTGATTTCATGAGGGAGTTCATTGTACAGACGGATGCCTCAAGTGAGGGTTTGGGGGCTGTGCTATCCCAAGAAGTCAATGGGGAAGAGCACCCCGTGGTTTTTCTTAGTAGGAAACTGACGGCAGCGGAGAAAAACTATGCTGTGGTGGAAAGAGAGGGCTTGGCCATAAAGTGGGCCTTGGATTCTTTGAGATACTTCCTGTTGGGCAGGAAGTTCCGTTTAGTGTCTGACCATGCCCCATTGACCTGGATGAGGCAGCACCGCCACGCTAATGCCAGGGTTACCAGGTGGTTCCTGTCTCTCCAGGAGTTTAACTTTGTGGTGGAACACAGGCCTGGGAAACAGCACCAAAATGCTGATGCCCTGTCCCGGATGCATTGTGGGCTGTCTACTGTTGCCTCAAACACCTCCGCGTTGAGACAGAGGGGGGGATATGTAGAGGTCGGCAGGGCTGGGTCCTGGATGGACAATATGTTTCACCCCTATTTGGGTTGTGGACCCTTTAAGGGCAACCACAGGGTTAATCTTCCTGTCCAGGAAGAGTTTTAAAGCCAGCAACTCCCAGAGAGGATGGTGGGATTCAGGAAAAGGAAAGTAATCAGTGGAAGCTGTGTGTTTGTGTTCCAAAAGCAGGAGACGTGCTGTGCCTTGCTGGAGAGGCTTCTACATACTGGGGAAAGGATTCCCTAGGTTTGGGACTGTTTAAAGCGTTGGTGAGCCACTATTATTTCTCTGTTTATTTGTGCTGAAGATCAGGACTTTGCTTTAATTTCGCTGAACCAAAGCGTGTACTTATTATGTTGCCTTTTTGATTGCCCTGAAAGGGTGAATAAAGCTGTTTTGTTTGTGAAAGACATTGTGCACGTGCTCTGTGGGCCCCCAAACGTCACAATATATATATATATATTTTTATTAAGGTTCTGGACACGTTGCAAACGCAGAAACCCTTAGAGTCTGCATAAAATAAAACCTATAAAATAATAACCTATAAAGTAATAAAACTACTAAAGAAATAAAGACAAGATACTACAATATACAGAATATCTGCGGACTCGGAGCTTTCACTCTATAACTACAACAACGAAGCCCTGATTAAAAAAAAAAAAAGATGGCACTAAATTAATGTCATATAAAATACTACTAGTAATAAATAATAATAATAAGCAGATGTACACTTGGAGAGTGTGTCACTGATCAGAGATTTATTCAGGGGGGGGGGTGCCGGCATCAATTTGAGGTTAAAGTGAAGTGGATTCTATCTGCAGAAAAAATACTCGCCTCCGAGTCCTTATTAAAATTAAAACTTTCGTTATGGAATAAGAAATTGTCTCAATTTCCACCTGTCTCTTATCTGAAGAATGAAAAAGTGCTGACCGCAGACAATAGCAGAGATCTCCATCTCAACCTGACATATGCGTGGCTCCGCAGGGGCGGCACTTTGTGGGAGGAGCTAGACTCCTTCATCCCACAAAAGATAAAAGGTGTTAATACAGAGCCGAGGTGCTTTATACCAGGGCAATCCAGTGGAGGCACAGGCCGCTATCATTTTTTTTTTCTTGTGGTATTCTAACTCCTCTCCGCCATAGTCAGCACAGGTGTATGACATCATATCTCTGCTCGCTGCGGGTGACGCTGCACAGACCGCGCTCACGAGACCCCCTGAAATCCCGAAGTGATAGAAATCCAAGTCCCGGGTGAAATAAATAAAATAATAAATTCCAACGTCGGATTCTTTCCAGAAAAAAAAAAAAAAAGGTATAAAAGACAGGAGGGAGGAAAGCCTGATTGAAGGTGACCGGCAGCAGGTGACGGGGCGCATGTGGCTCCTCTGTGTAGTTGCGGTCTTGATTGCCCTTGAAGTCCTACTATTGCGGAATCTGAAGGACTGCTGGATGAAAACCCAGATGACGCAGGATTGGGGGGGGGGTGAGTGACCAAATTTACAGAATGTGGAGAATCGGGATCGTTCCTCCCAAACGCTGAACAACACTTACTCCAAATCAGACGCGAGTCATTAATTCCAAGGTATGAAAACATAGAACATGCGCAACAGTACATAAATTACATATATATTTTATACATGTAAACATAGATTTGACATGAATTTGAGGTCCAGCTAAAGTGCATGTACGTCCCTTGGAACAGGCGTAAATAATAATTTAGTGTTTCCACCCGGAGAGACGGCACGCTGGTCTGTAATCCATACGTTTAATGATTCGCACTTTGCATCATTACCGGCATTGTTTGCATCACCAGCCTCCCCGCCGCTGACTTTCCTGGCCCCGGGTGAACTTTCACATTTATAGACAGGCATTGTGTGTAAATATCCATACGTGTGTGTTTTATGCAGAGGCGTGTGCATTATGTATGTAGGCACAGAATAGCTGCGTATAGACAGATTATTTTATGCACAGCTTATTTGCCTCTTTGGGTTTGAAACAGGTTTATAAAGCGCATAATATTTACAATTAAATATTAAATTAGATGATCCACCCGACCCCTCTCCGGCACTGGACCATCTGATATGTATTTTTATCCGTCGGGATTCTCGCAAGCTTGGCATTTAAAATACATCACAGGACGCAGTGTTACATGCTGCGTTACAGGTGCTCGCAATCATAATGTTTGCGCAGCCCTGATTATTCCATTTCAATTAACACCGTGACTGCTGGGACCAGAGGTGATACCAGATGCTTGTTAAGGTTTGCGAAAGAAAAATAATAAAAAAATAGGCCGTCGATGCGAAGTGTAAACATGAAACGTCGCTTCAGCACGGAGATCTGTTCTGAAGTCAAATTTCTGATGTTTAATGATACGGCTCACACGTCGGAGAGCCTCAAGTTGCGGCTCAGTAAAAGTGCTTAGATATGCTCTGTATGGTCTCCTCAATCCTCTTGCGGTGGGACAGGTCCCTAAATCCTGAAAATGGAGGGTCCTGCCTGTGACGTGAGCGGTGAATAAAGGGTGCGGCTATATTTATTTTAAAATAATGATAAAATTGGCAGAAATATAATAAACAACAAAACATATTATATAGTGTTAAGCTCATAAACATGTGAGTGAGGCTCAATCGCTCGATGCCACTAAATTTGCAGAAATTTCACATGTAACGGGTAAAGCCCAAAATCCAGATAAAGCTAGGATTATGCGGATAGACCAGACATTACCCAGACGGCTTTGGGTAAATCCTGAGATGAAATCAAACATCAGACTTTACCTGGGTAAGCTCCAGACTATTAAACCCCTCAAGGGTATATGTGGTTTATAGGGTTAGAGTAAGGGTTGGGTTTAGCATTAGGTTTGGGGTTAGGGTTGAGTTTAGGGTTGGGTTAATGGTTAGGTTTGGGGTTAGGGTTGAGTTTAGGGTTGGGTTAATGGTTAGGTTTAGGGTTAAGGTTAGGTTTGGGGATAGGGTTGAGTTTAGGCTGTGGTTTAGGGTTGGGTTAATGGATAGGTTTGCCCATGGGTGTTCCTAGATTATAGGACCCAACCATAAGCCACTCCACAGTCTCAGAAAATGCATTACCCACCAGAGTTTGGGTAGAAATGGGTTTCCCCGGGTGACATTTGATGGAAATCCAGATAAACCTAGGATTACCCAGGTAAAGCTCAGTGTTTGATTTCTTACCCAAAGCTGCCTGGGTAAAGTCAGTTTTACCCGAGTAATCCTAGGTTTATCAGACTTAAACCGTAACATATATACAATTTTTTTCAGTTTTTGGCCTTTTCTGAGGTTGCCATCATTTGCCGAGTCCTGGACACTCACGAAGCCTGCCTGTTCCACTCCCTGTGACGTCTGCACACCTGTCATTTACGCTGTAAATGCCGGAACTCTATGTTTTTGTTTTATGGGATTGCACAGCCTTTTCTGGTTCTGGTGTTGTACCACGCAGTGACATAACACACCACTGGTAGATATAGACCCAGAGGCAAATCTCTGGATACACAAACGTACACTGTATGTGATTAGCATGGGGTACGTATATGATCGGGGCCCAACAGGAGTGGTGGCTTTACTTGTCCTGCCACGCAAGCTTTAACTGGAAGAAGAGGTATTCTGTGCCAGACACAGATTAGCCAATCCCCAGGCAAACACGCAGAGGACCACAAAGTCCATGGACTGAGAGCCAGCCGGGAAGAATACCATACCTACAACACAGTTGGCACATGGGGGGCCGGTGCATTTACAGTACAGGCCGGTGAAGAGATCAAACGGTCAGCACCAACCTCTGTTCCCGCCAACTCCCCACACCTGAGCAGTTGGCCTGCACTGTTTGTTGCAATATTTTCTCTTATGGATTGATTGCTTTGTATTAAATGTGTTTGTACATAATGTGTGTGTGTTCTGGGCTCAGGTTTATGATGTGATCTTATGGAGAAAAACCCACCATTTAATAACCACATTATGCTTTATATGCACAGGTCTCATTTTAGATTTGTGTCCTGATAGAGTGTCCAAGGACGCACTTCAGACGCGGATCTAGGAGGGTACACAAGGGCATGTGCACCCGCGACTTGGAAGAGCCGGCCCCACTAATGGCTTATCACTGTGTAGTAGTGACCTGTCACAGTCCTCTAACTATCCCTGCATCCACCGTCTGTCTGCATATCGTACAATCCATCTGTCGGTCTGTCTATTCGCTTATTGCAGCATCCGTCTGTCTGTATCCATCTCCGTATCTACTTATCCACTTCTCTCTCCGCCATAAATTGGTAGAGTGGCCCCTGCAGACATTGGCGTCTGTTTGTGCCCCAGACCTGCTCACTCTGTGCTTTTGAGGACACGACACACAATTACACAGTAGGATAGCCATCATGCTGCAGGACTCTCCCGTTGGATCTGGGCCTTTTCATTTTTTATTTTGGAGCTATTAAAACGCAAGTTCCCAGCTGTTCAAAGACGACGACTGGACCGTGGGTCAGAAAAGCAGAATTGAAAAGCTGCAGAATGCCTCGTCAGGGTGAACTGAGCAACATATTGTATATAGGGGAGGTCAAGATATTCTGCATCAGCCTCTTCTAACCAATTAAAAACGCTCCAGCTGCTTCAGTCAAAAGGAGTCACTGCTTGTGACTAAATAAAAAGAAAGACTCCGGACCTTAACCTTGGGGATTATTACAGGAAATCCCGCTGTCTGACTCGCAGCCTCCCGTTTTATACGGGGCAGAGGTTCAGGATTTTATGTCAAAACACTGGCGGTGTGATATGATAAGAGCACGCGCTTTATGGGTATTTAATCATGACAATGAAGTTTTATGAAGATGTGATTAAACCAAAGAGCTGTGAATGCCGGAAGGGCTGAGACGAGTGAATTACAGAGTCTCTGCATTTAGAAGAGTAAAAAAAAAAAAAAAGGCTGAGTACTCCAAAGAACGCAAAATACTTCACAAAATGTAAAAAAAGAAATAAAGCGTTTTCGTCCATGTGTGACCCGGGCGGAGGTTTCATTAAAACGCAGATTCATAAAAAAAAAAATCACGGCTGCCGAATGCTGAACTGAAACCCCCAGCTGATGTGACGTGTGACCGGCCCGACCTTCTCCTGCTTGAGATGGAGCTGTCGATGGACTTTCCAGATCGCTGCCCGCTTTAGCTACTGTAACCTTCGACTTGCTGCTGCTTTTCCAGTTCTCCAGGGCGTCAAGTCGTGAGAAGATTGGAAGCGTGTGTTGATGGAAGAGACGTTTGTCTGTCACAACAGAACGGGGTCTACGTGGATTCAGAGTTACCCCCTCCCCATGAGCACAGCTGCTGGAAAATGAGCACAAGTCATTGAATCCACACCACTACCCCCCAAGTGTGGCTTCCCATAGGAGGATCACGCTTTGCAGTGCTGAGGGGGGGCAGGCGGGCGTTGAGTGGAAGGAACGTCCACTCTCACGGACATTCCTTCCACTGAGTGTGCTCGTGTGCACCCGGCCTTAGTCCTGTCTTCAGGAGATCTACATAAGGATGAAGGAGTCCTGAAGATCAGGAGAGATTGCAACCAACTAGTCGCTCTTTGACGCATCCACGATCTGTCTGATGCAGCTGCGCTCTACATGCATGTCCTTGGTGTTATACAGGGTGTCCGCTCTAGGGATAAACCGGGCTCTGCTGTATACAGCTTTTCAGCCGGCGGTGTGCAGGTTAACGCCTCTCTAGTGAGAGCCAGACTGATTGACCCCAGCTAAACGGTGGAGTGGAACAGGGCGTGCCCCCCATTACCGCTACCCAGGCACCACTCCCCGGAGACTGACCTCTATCCACGCGCAGGGTCCCACTCCCCTTCTCGCTCACTGACAGTCCAGTAATTGCATTTCACCACTAATTTAACTGGGGAAAATGTATAAAAGGGGGTTACCATGGTAACATTTCCTCCGAAAGTCAGGAGCCTCCATTCTAACCCCCCACCGACACCGCGGCCAACCTCCCATCAGACGACTGATTAGTGGTAATGACAAAATTACCAAAGCAGCTGCTGGGAGGAAGATCAAAGAGCATCCACACCTCCATAATAAAGCATATTACTGCTCACCAGCGGAGGAGACCTGGCACCCCCACAGGTCCCCGGCACGGGGTGAGGTCACTGTTCAAATCTGCCCACACGTTACATCAATGCCGCCACATACTTTCTGATTTCTCAGACCATGACAGATTACATTACATGACAGGCTCCAACACGCGGGTACACACAGGCTCCGACACGCGGGTACACACAGGCTCCGACACGCGGGTACACACAGGCTCCGACACGCGGGTACACACAGGCTCCGACACGCGGGTACACACAGGCTCCGACACACGGGTACACACAGGCTCCGACACACGGGTACACACAGGCTCCGACACGCGGGTACACACAGGCTCCGACACGCGGGTACACACAGGCTCCGACACGCGGGTACACACAGGCTCCGACACACGGGTACACACAGGCTCCGACACACGGGTACACACAGGCTCCGACACACGGGTACACACAGGCTCCGACACATGGGTACACACAGGCTCCGACACGCGGGTACACACAAGCTCCGGCACGCGGGTACACACAGGCTCCGGCACGGGGTGAGGTCACTGCTCAAATCTGCCCACACGTTACATTGATGCCGCCACATACTTTCTGATCTCTCAGACCATGACAGATTACATTACATGACAGGCTCCGACACGCGGGTACACACAGGCTCCAACACATGGGTACACACAGGCTCCGACACGCGGGTACACACAGGCTCCGACACACGGGTACACACAGGCTCCGACACACGGGTACACACAGGCTCCGACACACGGGTACACACAGGCTCCGGCACGGGGTGAGGTCACTGCTCAAATCTGCCAACACGTTACATTGATGCCGCCACATACTTTCTGATCTCTCAGACCATGACAGATTACATTACATGACAGGCTCCGACACGCGGGTACACACAGGCTCCAACACATGGGTACACACAGGCTTCGACACGCGGGTACACACAAGCTCCGACACACGGGTACACACAGGCTCCGACACACGGGTACACACAGGCTCCGACACACGGGTACACACAGGCTCTGACACACGGGTACACACAGGCTCCGACACGCGGGTACACACAGGCTCCGACACACGGGTACACACAGGCTCCGACACACGGGTACACACAGGCTCCGACACGCGGGTACACACAGGCTCCGGCACGCGGGTACACACAGGCTCCGACACGCGGGTACACACAGGCTCCGACACGCGGGTACACACAGGCTTCGACAAACGGGTACACACAGGCTACGACACGAGGTACACACAGGCCCATACACACGGGGTACACACAGGCTATGACACACGGGGTACACACAGGCTACGACACACGGGGTACACACAGGCTACGACACACGGGGTACACACAGGCTACGACAAACGGGGTACACACAGACTACGACACACGGGTACACACAGGCTACGACACACGGGGTACACACAGGCTACGACACACGGGGTACACACAGGCTACGACACACGAGGTACACACAGGCTATGACACACGGGGTGCACACAGGCTATGACACACGGGGTGCACACAGGCTATGACACACGGGGTGCACACAGGCTACGGCACACTGGTACACACAGGCTCCAACACACGGGTACACACAGGCTTAAACACACGGGTACACACAGGCTCAGGGACACTGGTACACACAGGCTCAGGGACACGGATACACACAGGCTCAGGGACACGGATACACACAGGCTCAGGGACACTGGTACACACAGGCTCAGGGACACGGGTACACACAGGTTCAGGGACACGGGTACACACAGGTTCAGAAACACGGGTGCACACAGGCTCAGGGACACGGGTACACACAGGCTCAGGGACACGGGTACACACAGGCTCAGGGACACGGGTAAGCACAGGCAATAATAAACTCCGATGCGTGGTTATACATTATACAAACCGACAGATTATCAGAGCTTTAGAGTGTACAGGTACGCAGGATATACAGAGTGACACACATACATATATGCGGGTTATAAAGAGCATCACACATACATGTACGGGGGGTCAAACAGAACGTGACACATACAGGTACGCAGGTCGTATAGAGCGCGACACATACAGGTACGCAGGTCGTACAGAGCGCGACTCATACAGGTACGCAGGTCGTATAGAGCGCGACACATACAGGTACGCAGGTCGTATAGAGCGCGACACATACAGGTACGCAGGTCGTACAGAGCGCGACACATACAGGTACGCAGGTCGTATAGAGCGCGACTCATACAGGTACGCAGGTCGTATAGAGCGCGACTCATACAGGTACGCAGGTCGTATAGAGCGCGACTCATACAGGTACGCAGGTCGTATAGAGCGCGACACATACAGGTACGCAGGTCGTACAGAGCGCGACACATACAGGTACGCAGGTCGTATAGAGCGCGACTCATACAGGTACGCAGGTCGTATAGAGCGCGACTCATACAGGTACGCAGGTCGTATAGAGCGCGACTCATACAGGTACGCAGGTCGTATAGAGCGCGACTCATACAGGTACGCAGGTCGTATAGAGCGCGACTCATACAGGTACGCAGGTCGTATAGAGCGCGGCACATACAGGTATGCAGGTCGTATAGAGCGCGACACATACAGGTATGCAGGTCGTACAGAGCGCGACACATACAGGTACGCAGGTCGTATAGAGCGCGACTCATACAGGTACGCAGGTCGTATAGAGCGCGACTCATACAGGTACGCAGGTCGTATAGAGCGCGACTCATACAGGTACGCAGGTCGTACAGAGCGCGACACATACAGGTACGCAGGTCGTATAGAGCGTGACACATACAGGTACGCAGGTCGTATAGAGCGCGACACATACAGGTACGCAGGTCGTACAGAGCGCGACACATACAGGTACGCAGGTCATATAGAGCGCGACTCATACAGGTACGCAGGTCGTACAGAGCGTGACACATACAGGTACAGGTCATACAGCCTGTGATTGTTACAGGTTATAAAGCCGTAGATTAGTCCTGATAATCACCAGGACAACTAATGGCCGGAGCGGAGGGAAGCGGATACTAATAGGAGCCCTGCATCAATAATTAATGAGTGGTATATTGTGATGGATGCAGTCCGCTGGACGTACAAACCACATACACACACATTATGATGCTGCACAATAAGTGAATGGATAACATACACCAACTCTGACGGGCCCATATAATCCGGCGTATGGGACCTCTTCCACCCAGGTGTGAACTAAATGTCCCATGACTCTCAGTAACCCTAATGGCTGCTGAGCATCATGGGAATTGTGGCACCAAACCATTCGGGACGCAGAGGTAGGACTTTGCGAGACAGTGATGCCGACTCCACACTGGATGAATGGATTAGTCGGGCTGGGGGGCAGTTAAGACACGTGCTGGGCACATAGCCGCTGAAGAGGTGTATGGGCATAGCTGGCAGAGTGGCACAGGGTAATGGAGGTGGCAGAGTGGCACAGTGTAATGAGGTGGCAGACTGGCACAGTGTAATGGAGGTGGCAGACTGGCACAGTGTAATTTAGGTGACAGAGTGGCACAGTGTAATGGAGGTGGCAGATTGGCACAGTGTAATGGAGGTGGCAGATTGGCACAGTGTAATGGAGGTGACAGACTGGCACAGTGTAATGGAGGTGGCAGAGTGGCACAGTGTAATGGAGGTGGCAGATTGGCACAGTGTAATGAGGTGGCAGAGTGGCACAGTGTAATGGAGCTGGCAGAGTGGCACAGTGTAATGGAGGTGGCAGAGTGGCACAGTGTAATGGAGCTGGCAGAGTGGCACAGTGTAATGGAGGTGGCAGACTGGCACAGTGTAATTTAGGTGACAGAGTGGCACAGTGTAATGGAGGTGGCAGACTGGCACAGTGTAATTTAGGTGACAGAGTGGCACAGTGTAATGGAGGTGGCAGACTGGCACAGTATAATGAGGTGGCAGAGTGGCACAGTGTAATGGAGATGGCAGAGTGGCACAGTGTAATGAGGTGACAGACTGGCACAGTATAATGAGGTGACAGACTGGCACAGTGTAATGGAGCTGGCAGAGTGGCACAGTGTAATGGTGAACCCTCTGCGGATTGCCAATTAGCCCGCACCAAGGTCGGGGTTAATAGGAAAATCGCAGCAGGATTCAGCAGAAATGGAACTTTAACCCTTTCAGCTTAATCAGTCCAGCCCGACTCCAGTTGGTCCCCTATGGGCCGGTTCCTCTGATCTCACCTGATACGTAAACATGCATCACTGTGATTGGCCCTCAGGTAGCTGTGCCAATATACCGCCGGTTGTCAAGATGGTGGCGCCCTGTAGGAAAGTAGGACAGGTGCGCTTTACTGTACAGGCCCTGTAGGAAAGTGATAATATTCCTCAGCGCCAAACACAGTGGAGATCCGCTCAATGACGGCTTTTATAGGGGTCTGTGTGCTGTAATTACAGGTTTAGGGTAGGGCTGCCAGGTCGGCCATGTTTTCCTGGACACATAATTTATTCATGTTGATGGGCAGTGCTTGAAACATGTAGAATCCATACGCTGCAGGTGGGGAATCCCAGGTGACCTGCCCTGATCTCCTACCTGCATCATATGAATTATACATGTTGCAGGGCAGTACGTTTCCAGGCACTCGCCCTCTGAATGAAATGGTTATAAGTGTCCAGAAAAACATGGCCGACCTGGCAACTCTAGTTTAGGGGTGCTGGGTCATTGATGGTGACCAATGGTAAACCAGATGTTCCGGAACTCTGTGTCCCATGATGCTCAGTCAACCTGAAGGCTGATTGAGCATCATGGGATACGTAATTCCAAAATATCTGGAGTGCCAGGCTGAACCATGGGGCACCACATAGTAGGGATTTTACTTTATGCCGCCTGCCTTCACCCGTTTCACATCTCTCGCCGTGTACCTTATTAACTCTTTCACAGTTTTTGCAGTTTTCTCGTGCTCTCTCCAGCCGGCTGCTTCACACTCGCTCTGCTCCCTTACGTCCCATGTCCCTTTGTGACCGTTAGATTGCAAGCTCACGTGCCGTCTGCCAGAGATCAGGTGGAAGTGCTGTAATTGCTGCATTGTTCCCAGGGCAGGCAGGGCTCTCTATCCCCTGCACGTATCGGTATGTCTGTTCTGTGTATCTTCCAGTTTGTACAGCGCTGGGGAGACTGTTGGCGCTACACAAATGCTAAGTCACTCACTGAAAGAACGCGCTCGGTGATTTTCACGTCTGCCGAGAAGTTATAAAATATTCTGCAATAAATAAAAAGCTAAATGTAAATCAGACAGGGGGCGCTACGAAGCGGGGACCCCTCAGATTCTGATACCCGGTGACAGGGCTGAGGCGTGAAGATTAGGCAGCGCCAGGCTGTGATGGAGCGCGGCATGGTGTGGCGCACGGCCAGTTTGTTCAGCCAGTGAGAAGCTACTAATTAAACGTTAACGAGTTTAGACGCGGCCGGGTCTCCTGGGAGAAGGAGTAATGGTGAGCGCAGCCAGACCGCTTTACTCATAACCAGGCATCTCCCCGGCGCACAGGAAAAAACTATTAACCGTTTCTATCCCAAACCTACGACTGGCCGATCCGCTTACCTACGACTGTCCAGTGCTCTTACCTACGACTGGCCGGTGCTCTTACCTACGACTGGCCGGTGCTCTTACCTACGACTGGCCGGTGCTCTTACCTACGACTGGCCGGTGCTCTTACCTGCGACTGGCCGATCCGCTTACCTGCGACTGGCCGGTGCTCTTACCTACGACTGGCCGATCCTCTTACCTACGACTGGCCGATCCTCTTACCTGCGACTGGCCGATCCTCTTACCTACGACTGGCCGGTGATCTTACCTACGACTGGCCGATCCTCTTACCTACGACTGGCCGATCCTCTTTCCTTACGACTGTTCGGTGCTCTTACCTACGACTGGCCGATCCTCTTACCTACGACTGGCCGATCCTCTTACCTACGACTGTTCGGTGCTCTTACCTACGACTGGCCGATCCTCTTACCTACGACTGGCCGATCCTCTTACCTACGACTGTTCGGTGCTCTTACCTACGACTGGCCGGTGCTCTTACCTGCGACTGGCCGATCCTCTTACCTGCAACTGTCCGGTGCTCTTACCTACGACTGGCCGATCCGCTTACCTGCGACTGGCCGATCCTCTTACCTACGACTGTCCGGTGCTCTTACCTACGACTGGCCGATCCTCTTACCTACGACTGGCCGGTGCTCTTACCTACGACTGGCCGATCCTCTTACCTACGACTGGCCGATCCTCTTACCTACGACTGGCCGATCCTCTTACCTACGACTGGCCGATCCTCTTACCTACGACTGTCTGTGCTCTTACCTACGACTGGCCGATCTTCTTACCTACGACTTTCCGGTGCTCTTACCTACGACTGTCCGGTGCTCTTACCTACGACTGACCGGTGCTCTTACCTACGACTGGCCGGTGCTCTTACCTACGACTGGCCGATCCTCTTACCTACGACTGTTCGGTGCTCTTACCTACGACTGGCCGATCCTCTTACCTACGACTGGCCGATCCTCTTACCTACGACTGTCTGTGCTCTTACCTACGACTGGCCGATCTTCTTACCTACGACTTTCCGGTGCTCTTACCTACGACTGTCCGGTGCTCTTACCTACGACTGACCGGTGCTCTTGCCTACGACTGGCCGGTGCTCTTACCTACGACTGGCCGATCCTCTTACCTACGACTGTTCGGTGCTCTTACCTACGACTGGCCGATCCTCTTACCTACGACTGGCTGATCCGCTTACCTACGACTGGCCGATCCTCTTACCTACGACTGGCCGATCCTCTTACCTACGACTGTTCGGTGCTCTTACCTACGACTGGCCAGTGCTCTTACCTGCGACTGGCCGATCCTCTTACCTGCAACTGTCCGGTGCTCTTACCTACGACTGGCCGATCCGCTTACCTGCGACTGGCCGATCCTCTTACCTACGACTGTCCGGTGCTCTTACCTACGACTGGCCGATCCTCTTACCTACGACTGTTCGGTGCTCTTACCTACGACTGGCCGATCCTCTTACCTACGACTGTTCGGTGCTCTTACCTACGACTGTTCGGTGCTCTTACCTACGACTGGCCGGTGCTCTTACCTGCGACTGGCCGATCCTCTTACCTGCAACTGTCCGGTGCTCTTACCTACGACTGGCCGATCCGCTTACCTGCGACTGGCCGATCCTCTTACCTACGACTGTCCGGTGCTCTTACCTACGACTGGCCGATCCTCTTACCTACGACTGTTCGGTGCTCTTACCTACGACTGGCCGATCCTCTTACCTACGACTGGCCGATCCTCTTACCTACGACTGTCTGTGCTCTTACCTACGACTGGCCGATCTTCTTACCTACGACTTTCCGGTGCTCTTACCTACGACTGTCCGGTGCTCTTACCTACGACTGACCGGTGCTCTTGCCTACGACTGGCCGGTGCTCTTACCTACGACTGGCCGGTGCTCTTACCTGCGAATGGCCGATCCTCTTACCTGCAACTGGCCGATCCTCTTACCTGCGACTGGCCGGTGATCTTACCTACGACTGTCCGGTGCTCTTACCTACGACTGGCCGATCCTCTTACCTGCGACTGGCCGATCCTCTTACCTGCGACTGGCCGATCCTCTTACCTGCAACTGGCCGATCCTCTTACCTGCGACTGGCCGGTGATCTTACCTGCGACTGTCCGGTGCTCTTACCTACGACTGGCCGGTCCTCTTACCTGTGACTGGCCGATTCTCTTACCTACGACTGTCCGGTGCTCTTACCTATGACTGGTCGATCCTCTTACCTGCGACTGGCCGATCATCTTACCTGAGACTGTCCGGTGCTCTTACCTACGACTGTCCGGTGCTCTTACCTACGACTGGCCGGTCCTCTTACCTGCGACTGGCCGATCCTCTTACCTACGACTGGTCGATCCTCTTACCTGCGACTGGCCAATCCTCTTACCTGCGACTGGCCGATCCGCTTACCTGGGGGGTGTTAATCTCCCAAACCTCCACAGCCACAAAAGGGTTAATAAGCACCATGGAGAACCAGCAAGGACACCGTAACCCCTGCTCCTCCAGAATTACCTGGATGCAGGGCTGCCATCAGAAATGTCGGGGCACCCCTTACTGAACCACTACCCCACCATCAGGTGCCCATTCCAGAAAACAAATAGAACCCCCCCCAAATCCCTGGTGGTCCGCAAGGGGATAATAAGTTTCCGCTAGCCGAGCACTCGGTCGACACCTCTCTCTGACGTAGACCATACTAATCGCTCGCACAGTGAGGAGTCAGAGTGCTCTTACCGGCCTCAGATGCTGTGGCCCACCGGGAAATGTGTTGGCATACTGGTGGGCCGGGGTCCTGGGCGGCATGGAGGGATCCTTATATCTGCCACACTTCGACAAGCTGCTCAGGGTTTTTCAAAGGAACTGGGCCCGTGAACATGTCATGTGCGGTCAACCCCCCCCCCCCATGGTGGCCCTCATGTACGGATAATTCACCACCATTATTGCGTCTGCGGTGAGCTGCGGTGAGGCAATGATCATTCAAACAGCAGCGAATAAAGACCCCACCGCTATCCTAATGTAAAACGCCTAAATCACAGCATGTTCTGCCGATGTTGGTAGCCCCCAGGGAACGTTTGGGGATTTTCTCCATTTAACTCTGACACATCAGTAAAAAGAACAATGAATAAAGCGCTGGACAACTACGGCTGAAAGTATGGTGAGAAAAAAACACAGTGAAATCTATAATGAATAACTTCGGCAGACGCTCCCATGAGAAATCCGGCAAACTTTAGTTCCCCAAAGGGTTAAGTCATCACCGTCGTTCTCCAAAGTTGGTTGCATTAAACCACCAATAAAAGTGAAGAAGCACATAGATACATACACGAAACTGAAACATGTATCTCTGAAAGATCAGGGGGTGGTGAAGCTGGGCATCGCTGGCGAAGCTGGGCATCGCTGGCCTAAAAGAGGCTTTGATACCACCTGCAGCACTTTTCATATAAAGCACAACTTCACGAAGAAGCAATCTGTGTCCATCAGGAAGGAAAGACGAATCTGTCAAACCATAGAGCCAAAACCGGTATTACCCGCTCACACACAAATAACTAAGCCTACGTACACACCTCTGTACGGCGTGGTGGTATAGCAGCGTGCAGACATCAATCCTCCCTGCTTTAATCTATTCTCGTGGCATAGTCGCTGGAAGGTGAAGGCGCCGCGCTCTGGGCTCCTCGCAGCTGTTGATCTTCTCTAAATGAAGGAGTTGTTAAATCAGAAGCTGTTTTATTGGATGGAAATTGAGCTCGTTTCAGGCTCGGTGTAAATTAGGTGAATCAAACAAGCCGGTTATTACCGGAGTCGCATGTTCTACACAATCAATTAACCCGTCTGCCGCTATCTGGCAAGTGTGCCGCGGCGAATATTTGGCTGAATTATAACCCCTCTCCTCTGAATGCTGCCACCCTACACCTCCCATACTGCTCCGCCACCCTACACCTCCCATACTGCTCCGCCAGCCTACACCACCCATACTGCTCCGCCAGCCTACACCTCCCATACTGCTCCGCCAGCCTACACCTCCCATACTGCTCCGCCAGCCTACACCTCCCATACTGCTCCGCCAGCCTACACCTCCCATACTGCTCCGCCAGCCTACAGCTCCCATACTGCTCCGCCACCCTACACCACCCATACTGCTCCACCAGCCTACAGCTCCCATACTGCTCCGCCACCCTACACCACCCATACTGCTCCGCCAGCCTACAGCTCCCATACTGCTCCGCCACCCTACACCTCCCATACTGCTCTGCCACCCTACACCTCCCATACTGCTCCGCCAGCCTACACCTCCCATACTGCTCCGCCACCCTACACCTCTCATACTGCTCCGCCAGCCTACACCTCCCATACTGCTCCACCAGCCTACACCACCCATACTGCTCCGCCAGCCTACACCTCCCATACTGCTCCGCCAGCCTACAGCTCCCATACTGCTCCGCCACCCTACACCTCCCATACTGCTCCGCCACCCTACACCTCCCATACTGCTCCGCCACCCTACACCTCCCATACTGCTCCGCCAGCCTACACCTCCCATACTGCTCCGCCAGCCTACACCTCCCATACTGCTCCGCCAGCCTACACCTCCCATACTGCTCCGCCAGCCTACACCTCCCATACTGCTCCGCCTCCCTACACCTCCCATACTGCTCCGCCACCCTACAGCTCCCATACTGCTCCGCCACCCTACAGCTCCCATACTGCTCCGCCACCCTACAGCTCCCATACTGCTCTGCCAGCCTACACCTCCTGTACTGCTCTGCCAGCCTACAGCTCCCATAGTGCTCTGCCAGCCTACACCTCCTGTACTGCTCTGCCAGCCTACAGCTCCCATAGTGCTCTGCCAGCCTACAGCTCCTGTACTGCTCTGCCAGCCTGTAGCTTCCAAAGTAATTGCAGCAAATTGATCTGACATATTAATGCGGATAATTGAGGTTTTTAGCTGCGCCGTGCCTTTAAGTAGTGGTGGCACGATATCGCATCTACAGGTGGGCGTCTGATTGGAACATATGCTGCATGTCCTGTAATAAAGTAAAACAAAAAACCCTTTTTATTAACAAATCCCACACAGAATGGGTAATTAAGTGTCATTGTAGCGAATGCAAATGTAACATTGCGGGCGTTCTATGGCGCCTGCTCCTCTTTACCTTTTGTAATGATAGAACTATTGTCATTTAACACTTAATTCTCACTTCCTTCACAAATCTCCATATTCCTGTGAGAATCCGTGTTCTGCAAAGCAGGCTGTGACGTCTGACAAAGACTGCAAGCTCCTTAGCACCAAAGGTGAGCTACAAACTGACTGCAAGCTCCTTATACCAGGCTGCAGGATGTATAGTAGAGTGCAAGCTCTTTATACCAGGCTGCAGGATGTATAGCAGAGTGCAAGCTCTTTAGACCAGGCTGCAGGATGTATAGCAGAGTGCAAGCTCTTTAGACCAGGCTGCAGGATGTATAGTAGAGTGCAAGCTCTTTAGACCAGGCTGCCGGATGTATAGCAGAGTGCAAGCTCTTTAGACCAGGCTGCAGGATGTATAGTAGAGTGCAAGCTCTTTATACCAGGCTGCAAGATGTACACTGTATAGTAGAGTGCAAGCTCTTTAGACCAGGCTGCAGGATGTATAGCAGAGTGCAAGCTCTTTAGACCAGGCTGCCGGATGTATAGCAGAGTGCAAGCTCTTTAGACCAGGCTGCAGGCTGTATAGTAGAGTGCAAGCTCTTTAGACCAGGCTGCCGGATGTATAGCAGAGTGCAAGCTCTTTAGACCAGGCTGCAGGATGTATAGCAGAGTGCAAGCTCTTTAGACCAGGCTGCAGGATGTATAGTAGAGTGCAAGCTCTTTAGACCAGGCTGCCGGATGTATAGCAGAGTGCAAGCTCTTTAGACCAGGCTGCAGGATGTATAGCAGAGTGCAAGCTCTTTAGACCAGGCTGCAGGATGTATAGTAGAGTGCAAGCTCTTTAGACCAGGCTGCAGGATGTATAGTGGAGTGCAAGCTCTTTAGACCAGGCTGCCGGATGTATACTAGAGTGCAAGCTCTTCAGACCAGGCTGCAAGATGTATAGCAGAGTGCAAGCTCTTTATACCAGGCTGCAAGATGTATAGTAGAGTGCAAGCTCTTTAGACCAGGCTGCAGGATGTATAGTGGAGTGCAAGCTCTTTAGACCAGGCTGCCGGATGTATACTAGAGTGCAAGCTCTTTAGACCAGGCTGCAAGATGTATAGCAGAGTGCAAGCTCTTTATACCAGGCTGCAAGATGTATAGTAGAGTGCAAGCTCTTTAGACCAGGCTGCAGGATGTATAGTGGAGTGCAAGCTCTTTAGACCAGGCTGCAAGATGTATAGTGGAGTGCAAGCTCTTTATACCAGGCTGCAAGATGTATAGTAGAGTGCAAGCTCTTTAGACCAGGCTGCAGGATGTATAGTGGAGTGCAAGCTCTTTAGACCAGGCTGCAAGATGTATAGTGGAGTGCAAGCTCTTTAGACCAGGCTGCCGGATGTATACTAGAGTGCAAGCTCTTTAGACCAGGCTGCAAGATGTATAGCAGAGTGCAAGCTCTTTAGACCAGGCTGCAGGATGTATAGCAGAGTGCAAGCTCTTTAGACCAGGCTGCAAGACTTGAGGCACAAGGCCCCATTTAAAATGGAGTGCAAGCTCCTCAGACCAGGCTGTGGGTTGAACAACAGTCTGTAATCTCTTCAATTCTTCAAGATGACAGTGGCAATCCATCGTCTCATTTTCTTCTCGCAGTGGACTGCAGCATTAAAGGGTTAAACGCACTTAAGCATTATCTGAGGATAGCGGATTAATGCGCAGGGGATTAATATAAAATGTATTGTGTGAGGCATTAAATCCCACAAGGCTTATTGCATTAGCCGCTTGTACGGAATGCTGTAATGCATTGTCATGCAGATTGTAGAGAGGTATTAATATGTTAACCCTTCTGCGACCAAGGCACAATCCCAAGACACCAGAGGGTTAGCCTGGGAGCAAACACACCGAGGTTCATTCGCTACATCCATATTCACAAGGAAATTGCAAACTGCGGCCCAGGAGGAGGAGGGGTACAAGTACAATCAGCCTTTGTGACCCGCAAAACCCTTTAACCCAATAAATACAGAGCCTGGTTTTCTCCATATAATTGTGCGTGAATATAAACACCGACACATACACACACACTGTGGGGAAAGAGACACAATACTAGACATAGGAATGGGGCTAGTAGCCCAGGTGGTAATTGCACGGTGCACCCCCCCCCCCTCCCCTTTCCTGGTTTTGGCCCAAAATAGCCAGATGAGAAAAAAATACCGAGAATTATTTTTCCAAAATCAATCTGTTCTCGTCTAAAATGCCCATCGATCACAGTTTTGTGAATAAACCCCTGAAAACTAGCGGAGAGATTAGGTGCAATAAGATGCAGGACAATTGCACATGAATGTAACAAACAATGGTGCACAGACTGCTTAGCTAATCCCGCCCCCTCACTCACAGATGTCACAGGAGGAAGCTCATGTGTTCCACTGCACCATACAAGCACTTGTCTGGTCATGTGACATGGCACAGCATGGGTTTCTGGGTGTAGCAGTTCAGTTATCTTATGATATCTCCTCTGTGCATGAACCTATGGGACCATCTCAGTGCTAAGTATAGAATGTTGGGGAGCTTCCTGATTGGCCAAGTCAATTCCTGGTTTGGGCAGAGCTCCCTGCAGCAGATGCTGCGGCGTTTGTATTTACAGTAACCGGGTGATCACTCCAGGTGAGCGTCTTTTCACGGCGTTTCCCTGTGTGTAGCTGGCGAGCTCGGTTGCGGCTGTAGTTGCAGGCCTCAGTTTGCTCGTAACGGGTTAACGGAGTGATGGTTTTCTTTGTGAAGATGTGACTGTCATTTCCTGCGCCTCCGTTTCCATCTTTTCCAGATAATTAAGCTGTCCTGCGAGTGTATGTCAGCTTTCTGTAACCCAGACACTTATTAAAACTTCCTCCTCGCTTTAATTAGCCTGCGAGTTTAAGCAGCGTGTAAATGGAAACTAATGATAGGGAGCGCTCGCCCGCTATCTCTTTACCTTCAAACTTAAACACAAACAGGGTTATTCAAAGAGATATGAATTGCTGGAGAAAGGGAACCCAACGCTGAAAATCAGCGTTCGGTTACCTTTCTTGGCCATTTGGCTATTCAGAGAGCCGGCAATTCGCCAAATCCTGGCGAATTGCCTGAACATACGGTACCTGTTCGAGGGCAGTGAAATCCCCATAGAGAAACACTGCTTCGGCTATTCAGAGAACACAAACCAGCAGTGAAAAGTTGCCGAATTGCCCTGCTGTTCAGTGGTTTAATTCGGCAGGTTTATTCAGGCGAATCCCATAGACTTCAATGTTAAAAATATTCCCGTTTTAATCCAATATCTAATAAACAGTTTATTATAAAATTCTGCAGTAAAAAGTCTCTTTATTTATAGATTTTTAGGATCTTTTTAGGCATTTTATGGGATTTTTTTGGAAAAAAAGTTTCCCATTGTTTTTTCTGTAACAGCCCTTTTTATTATCATTCATTGGATTTTATATGTAAATTTCAGACATTTTCGCTCAGTAGTTTCTTTGCAAACAGCGTTTCACTTTTCAAACATTCAAGCAAACTTTTTATTTCCACTCCATTCGTATGCGGTGTCGGGTTTTTCCGGCAGCTGCTCTGCGTTGTGATCGGCTCCTGCTTGGGTTTCTCTGGCGGGGTTAATCCAGATGTTTTTGCGGGTTTCGGTGTGCATTCGCCTGGGTTTTGCGGTAAATTTTCGGCGGCCCTGTGGTGCTTGCTGAATACACCGCAGGGTCGCCAAAATGGGATCGGAAAATCGCACCGAATTGAAGAGAACGAAAAGTCACTGAACGTGCGATGACTTTTCGATTCTCTTTGAATAACCCTGCTAAGCGATGGTTTAGAGAGATTTAATTTCTGATTGTTCACATTGTATCTCCTCCCCAAAGCTCACCTCTCACCCCTGCATGTCCTGTGTCCCCCTCACGTCTCCTCTTTTCCTCCCAGCGCATTGCCTCCTCCCCTCTGCAAAGCTCAACCCTTCATTTTCCGTGTCTCCTCGCGTCCCCTCCTCTCCTCACAGTGCATTGCCTCCTCCCAACCACAAAGCTCACCCCTTCATTTTCCGTGTCTCCTCGCGTCCCCTCCTCTCCTCACAGTGCATTGCCTCCTCCCCACCACAAAGCTCACCTCTTCATTTTCTGTGTCTCCTCGCGTCCCCTCCTCTCCTCACAGTGCATTGCCTCCTCCCAACCACAAAGCTCACCCCTTCATTTTCCGTGTGTCCTCGCGTCCCCTCCTCTCCTCACAGTGCATTGCCTCCTCCCCACCACAAAGCTCACCTCTTCATTTTCTGTGTCTCCTCGCGTCCCCTCCTCTCCTCACAGTGCATTGCCTCCTCCCCACCACAAAGCTCACCCCTTCATTTTCCGTGTCTCCTCGCGTCCCCTCCTCTCCTCACAGTGCATTGCCTCCTCCCCACCACAAAGCTCACCTCTCACCCCTTCATGTCCTGTGTCCCCATCGCATATCCCCTTTTTCCACCCAGCGCATTGCCTTCTCCCCTCCGCAAAGCTCACCTCTCACCCCTTCATGTCATGTGTCCACTAGCTCCTGCACCCGGCTAATCTTTCTCCCCTTGTCTTCTTGCGCATACTCCCACTTTGTGATCTGCAGACCACGCTCTGCAAACCCGTGGAGCTTAATGGACGTTTGGTCGTAGTAAGACCCTGGATTATGTCACGTGTCTGTTCTGTCATCAAGGTCTTCGCTCGCCCTCCTAGACGTCACTCCTAGAATTCCTACATGCAATGACGGCCTGGAGCAATTAGGTGTAAGAGCCTTGAGGGCCCTGGGAAGCTGCTGGCTCGGAAAGGTTTAACCCCGCGGCGGGAACCAAACAAAGGATCTGGCCGCGGGGGGGGGGGATCAGGGGGAGGGGTCGCGGCAGGTAGGGCATTTAAGATGGGCCGAGGGGGCCAGAGCTTTCACTTTGTGGCCAGGAGCAGGAGAAGAAGCACGGTCTGTTGTGTGTCTGGAGCTCTCCTGTAATCCTACCTGTAACCCCTCCTCTAACAACACGCCTCCTACATCTAACCCCTCCTCTTACAACACACCTAGCTATAACCCCTCCTCTAACAACACGCCTCCTACCTATAACCCCTCCTCTAACAACACGCCTCCTACATCTAACCCCTCCTCTTACAAAACACCTAGCTATAACCCCTCCTCTAACAACACGCCTCCTACCTGTAACCCCTCCTCTTACAACACACCTAGCTATAACCCCTCCTCTAACAACACGCCTCCTACATCTAACCCCTCCTCTTACAACACACCTAACTATAACCCCTCCTCTAACAACACGCCTCCTACCTGTAACCCCTCCTCTAACAACACGCCTCCTATATCTAACCCCTCCTCTTAAACAACACACTAGCTATAACCCCTCCTCTAACAACACGCCTCCTACCTGTAACCCCTCCTCTAACAACACGCCTCCTATATCTAACCCCTCCTCTTACAACACACCTAACTATAACCCCTCCTCTAACAACATGCCTCCTACCTATAACCCCTCCTCTAACAACACGCCTCCTATATCTAACCCCTCCTCTTACAACACACCTAGCTATAACCCCTCCTCTAACAACACGCCTCCTACCTGTAACCCCTCCTCTAACAACACGCCTCCTACATATAACCCCTCCTCTTACAACACACCTACCTATAACCCCTCCTCTTACAACACACCTCCCTATAACCCCTCTTCTAACACGCCTCCTACATCTAACCCCTCATCTTACAACACACCTAGCTATAACCCCTCCTCTAACAACACGCCTCCTACCTGTAACCCCTCCTCTAACACTCCTCCTACATCTAACCCCTCCTCTTACAACACACCTAGCTATAACCCCTCCTCTAACAACATGCCTCCTACCTGTAACCCCTCCTCTAACAACACACCTCCTACATCTAACCCCTCCTCTTACAACACACCTACCTATAACCCCTCTTCTAACACGCCTCCTACCTATAACCCCTCCTCTTACAACACACCTAGCTATAACCCCTCCTCTAACAACATGCCTCCTACCTGTAACCCCTCCTATAACAACACGCCTCCTACATCTAACCTCTCCTCTTACAACACACCTACCTATAACCCCTCCTCTAACAACACACCTCCCTATAACCCCTCTTCTAACACGCCTCCTACGTCTAACCCCTCCTCTTACAACACACCTACATATAACCCATCCTCTTACAACACACCTACCTGTAACCCATCCTCTTACAACACACCTCCTACCTGTAACCCCTCCACTAACACTCCTCCTACCTGTAACCTCTCCTCTAACAACACTCCTCCTACCTGTAACCCCTCCTACCTGTAACCCCTCCTCTAACACCCCTCCTACCTGTAACCCCTCCTACCTGTAACCCCTCCTCTAACACACCTCCTACCTCTAACCCCTCCTCTTGCAACACACCTCCTACTTATAACCCCTCCTCTTACAACATGACTCCTACCTATAACCCCTCCTTTTACAACACACCTCCTACCTATAACCCCTCCAACACTCCTCCTACCTGTAACCCCTCCTCTAACAACACACCTCCTACCTCTAACCCCTATTACAACACGCCCCCTACATGTAACCCATCTTACAACACGCCCCCTACCTCTAACCCCCCTATTACAACACACCTCCTACCTATAACCCCTCCTGTTATAACACACATCTTACCTGTACCTTCTGTTTCTATGTCAGAATTCCTCCCTGTGATATGACATACTGTTCCTGTAACTCCTGCTCCCTAAACGTCTCCATCATGCTGGCATTTGTGTTGCGTTCCCGCTCCCTATAACAATGAGCTTCCCAAACCGTGCCGCAGAATGTCACCTGCCTAGATGCCAGGTGATGCACAATACGAGACACAGTGAGGAAGCCAGCGCGTCACGTGCATAATACACAGACTTCGCACACGTACCTGTCTGCGCCACCTCATTCCAAGCCTTGCCAGACACTATGACAATGGACATTGTATGTGGGAAAAGAATACGTTGAATTATGCTGACGGCTTTACACTTCCAATAGCCCCGGTCTATTATAATGAGCCTCAACAAACAGCGGGAGCTGTCATAGGAACGCAGCATGCACGGGGTGATTGAGGGAGGGGGGGGGCTCGGCGCGAGCCACCCCATAAAAACATCAAACAGAGAGCATTTTCAAAGCTTAATAGGAGCTTCAATTAGTCCCTTCACTACCTCTCATATCCTTATCCTCCAGAGACGGGAAAGTGCTCTTGTTTCCTGAGTGGTGACGATTTATAACATGCCATACAGAAGCAGAACGCACCGCAGATACCGCCAGATTAACTCGCGGTGCCCCGTAATGTTTATGGGTTGACAACAATGCAAATTGCGAAACATTGGAGCACTAAATATCCCTCGACCTGCAAGGTACAGCGTACGTTCTGCCATATTGTTAAATCTGGATCAATATCAAATGCATACGGATACACAGGACCGGATGTGACCATTGGTGTCGGCAATGGGCCACAAAGTCCCAACTCTGTCCTTAATCCCGGACTCTGCCCAGGAGAAAGCCCAAACCTACATACATACAACATTGCAGGATGAGCATCCCTTATCCAAGATTTTTGGATAAGGGAACACACTTTTTTTTTTATTGTTATTATTTTTTTATTTACTTTAAACATGGTCATGTTTGGTATCATTGGAAAGGTCATGCTCTGGCCTTTCTAATGCTACCAAACATGACCCTACTAGCTGAAAACATTGGGGTTCAAATGAACCCCCATTTCCACCCCTATCTTTCCTTAGGAGTCAATGAGGACGTTCCCCACACGTCCTCAGCAGTGAAAGGGTTAAGTGTTCCAAAATCCAATGACTTGTTGACCAGCGACAGGACGCCACAACGTAGAACTCGATCTGACGTCACGTGACGGAGACAAAAGGATTACAAACACTGTATAAAATCCCTTCAGGCTGTGTGTATGACACAAATTCATTTTCAGTCTCATGCAAGGACACTATGAGCGATGTTCACCAGGGGACGGGTCATCATCAACAAGAGCAACTCGGCTGTGATTCCCAAGTTGTACCCGTTGCTAGTCAGCATTGACCTGGCTGATCTCGTAAATAAAAGTTGGCTACATCAAGAGCACTAGCCAACATTTCCTTCAGCGATTATCAGAGCCAACGCAGACCTGTACCCCTTGCTCCTGTTGGTAGCAGCAGGCCACTAAGTGAATCTCGTGTTATGGGACAGGCATCGAGACATGGTGGCAAAAACAAACGTTCTCCCCAACCGTGATTATCAGTCAAGCCAAACGCCCAGGATCAGACACAGATTGAAAACAAAGGGACCATACTGTCAAAGAAAACGAGTTGAAGTCCAGGCAGATGTGAACGAGTGTTCACAAGTAACAGAATTTTGGTCTTGGCAGATCTACCACAGCAGAGACGTTGTAGGTTTGGATTAGAAACGTTGGAAAAAAGAAGGTCATCACTATTCCAGGGAAATTATTGATTGCAGGTAGAGACGTCCGATGAGAAGTACATCCACCAACATCCTAGTACTCTAGCGCCAAGGTGGTCCTTCGAATCTACAGCCCAGTCTCAGGTACAGATAGGCCCTCAGGGGCCCGTACTGCCAATCCAATACCGTGAATTCAGTGAAACAGGCGATCATCTCCTCAAGAATCGTGCCAACCACGCTACTGACACAATGCATCCACCAAAAGCTTGGTTCTCATCCACAATGCCATCCTTTATACCAGACCAAAGGTCGAGATCAGTATACAGGGGTCCTCACTGCCATTTGATAAAAATCTGCATGGTTTTACAAACACAGATCATGTCAGACCAGCCTGTGATATGAAGAAGTGTCGGTATAGATCAGGGGGTCGCAGAGGACGTGATTTACTTGGATTTTGCCAAAGCGTTCAACACAGTTTCCACACAAGAGATTAATATTTATATTAAGAAAAATTGGTCTAGATGAAAATACTTGTTCTTGGATAAAAAAAACTGGCTAAAAGAGAGAGTATAGAGAGTGGTGACAAATGGTAAATATTCAAGATGGACACCCGTGGTAAGTGCTGTCCCTCAGGGGTCTGTTATAGGACCAATTCTAATCAATTTATTTATAAATGACCTTGAAATAAGCATTGAAAGTCATGTGTCAGTATTTGCAGAAGACACAAAACTAGGAAAAGTAATACAAGGTGAGCAGGATGTTACTTCGCTGCAGAGGGATTTAGGCTAGGGTCAAACAAACGCATTTTTCACATTGACCGTTAAAAAGTGCATCCAAACGCATTGGTATATTTTTTTTACGGTGGACGCGAAAGCGGTCAAACGATGCAGATTTTTGGGCGTGTTTTTTTACGGATTGTCACTAAAACACTTTTTGCGTCTGGACATTATGTTGGCCGGACATTAGCAGCGTCTGACGTCTCCTAATCACGCACACACGCAGCTATGCCGACGCAGCGCACTCTGTACGTCAGTACTAGCGGTTCTACGTTCTCGAAAAAATGCGTTTGTTTGCCGCTTGCGTTGCGCGGCTGAAGTTTCGTGCGGCCGTACTACGTATATTGGCCGTCATTTACTGCTACTACGGCCAGGATTAAGTGCGCCTAAATGCACGTTAAAAATGTGTTAGTCTGACCCCAGCCTTAGATAGATTGGGGGACTGGGCACTTAAATGACAGATGAAATTTAATGTAGATAAATGCAAAGTTATGCACTTTTGAGTGAAGAACACACAAACAACTTAAACCCTAAATGGTACGGAGTTAGGGAAATCCAAGCAGGAGAAGGATTTGGGAATAATCATAAACTTCAAACTAAGTAACACAATGTCCAATGTCAAACAGCAGCCGCCAAGGCCAGCAAGGTATCAGCATTAAAAGGGGCATTCACTCTCGGGATGAAAACATAATTTTGCCGCTTTATAAATCAATGGTATGATGCACCTTGAATATGCCGTGTGATTCTGACACCTGTCTTAACGCTTTCACTGCTGAGGACGTGTGGGGAACGTCCTCATTGACTCCTAAGGAAAGATAGGGGTGGAGATAGTGGGTTCCTTTGAACCCTGATATCTCCCGACTGTTGGCAGCTAGCAGGGTCATGTTTGGTATCATTAGAAAGGCCAGAGCATGTTTAAAGTAACAAAGAAAAATAATAATAAAAAAAGAAAAACGTGTTTTTTTAAGATGTGAAATGGCTCAGCAGTGAAGGGGTTAAGATATAAATATATACGGGGCCTTAAAGGGATCTGATCACTTTCTATAAATATATACGGGGCCTCAGAGGGGTCTGATAACTTTATATAAATATATATGGGGCCATTATAAAACCATTGTCTGGAAGCCTATTCATTAACAGGACACAGGACACGAGGTCACCCATTTAGACTGGAGACTGTGTACAGACCTTTAAGCAGTGACTGGATGACTTCCTGCAGACACAGAATATTAAGGGTCATAATATGTAATATGTGGGTAAAAGCTTCTTGATCCAATGAGAATCTGACGCCATCTGGGGGCAAGGATGAATTTTTCCCAGTGTGTTGCATATTGGCGAGCGCTTCAGACTGGGGTTTTTGCCTTCTTTTGGATCAACAGCAGTAGGTGATGTGTGAGAGGCTGAACCCGATGGACGCATGTCTTTTTTCAGCCTATGTAACAAGAGCTAATGTGCCACAAAAAGTATCTGACATTTAAACTGAACGGAAGGAAAGGACAGATAAACGTCACTATCCCAAGATTGAATTCCTTCATGCAGACTGGAGGCAGATTATGGGCTTCACAATCCAAAAACCTTGCCAGGTGCATCCATTCCCTGTCATCAGTCCATCATGTGTAGGCGTGCAACTGTGAGCAAACATGCATCAATTCTGTGATTCATACCTCCCAACACCAGGAGGCGTTTATGCATGGCCAGAAATGCCTAGCAATGTGGTCATACGGGCACAGGATTATTGCATGGAGAATTATTTTGGTGGGATACAGGAGAGGTAGAACATAAGAGAAATTAAATAGAGAAAGGGTCTCAGGTTAGGACTGCCCTCTCGAAACCAGGTCTCCAGAGAGACACTGTGTTTCCAGGGTGAGAACGTCAATAAAGGTGTCCCCCGGCACATGGCAGGACTAATGAGAAATATGGAAGGAAATGTTCTTGTGCGATGCTGCGGTTGGACACAGGTAAAAATGCAGTATCATAGCGCCGCCCTAATGCAAACGGTGCCCTAGGTAGATGCCTATAATGCCTAATGGGCACACCGGGAAAGCAAGTGAATATTTACTTCGATGTATGGGGGGGGCATTAATAAGAAAATAATTATATGAGCTAATACACTTGTCGACCAAAAGTATCACAACACCTTTGTGTGTAACCCAACGCGACTCGCACATATGTGTCCTTTAGAACATCTGAGGCTCTCGGTGGCTCTGCCTTTATTTGATGTTCTTATCTCAGTAACAAAAGGATTTTTCTCTCTTTGCTCTGACAGCCAAGCCATTAATCCACACTTTTGATGTGTCCTAATCACCTATGTATTCATTCTTCCTGTAATTGCCTTGTGTTGCTGACAAATTCCCTTTCTCGCTGTTACGCCGGTGCCGCTAACCCCTCTTGCGCTGGTGCGGCTTTCTGCTCCATGCGGCCGAGACGGCGCTGCGGCCCAGCGTTTTGCGGGTTAAACGCAGGTGTCTGATGTGATTTTGTTCCTCAAAGCGTGCGGGCGACAAACAGATTTTAAAGTAAATTTCTGATTTTTATGTTACGCCGGCTGTGAGATACAATCTTTATCGGGGTGATAAAACGCTTTGTAGAAACCTCCTTTTCTGGCAAAATTCTGCAGACGCGGCATTCTGCGCACATCCTCTCATACGGGGGAATTATGCTGCTATCATTATCCGAGGAGAGCGAAATGTTACACTTTATAGCGGATTAAATCCGTATAAAAAACCCACTGGTACATCGATACGTTATTTAAAATGTTACCGTTTGGGCTTTTTTTATTATGATATCACCCAACCCTCAAAACAAAACACGCCTATACATTAAATGCCTACTTACACCAGCTTTATATATAGCAATGGCATCAAAGTATCCCTAGGTAGGAGGGAGAGAACATCACATCCCACTTCCTCTCCTAATGTCATTCTTTTTAAGGGCTCCTCCCATATGTTCAGGGTTTGCGGGTGTCTTTTTAGGGGTTCCTCCATATATTCAGGGTGTGCAGGTGTCTTTTTAGGGGTTCCTTTATATATTCAGGGTGTGCGGGTATCTTTTTAGGGGCTCCTCCATATATTCAGGGTGTGCGGGTGTCTTTTTAGGGGCTCCTCCATATATTCAGGGTGTGCGGGTGTCTTTTTAGGGGCTCCTCCATATATTCAGGGTGTGCGGGTGTCTTTTTAGGGGCTCCTCCATATATTCAGGTGTGCGGGTGTCTTTTTAGGGGCTCCTCCATATATTCAGGGTGTGCGGGTGTCTTTTTAGGGACTCCTCCATATATTCAGAGTGTGCGGGTGTCTTTTTAGGGGCTCCTCCATATATTCAGGGTGTGCGGGTGTGTTTTTAGGGGTTCCTCCATATATTCAGGGTGTGCGGGTGTCTTTTTAGGGGTTCCTCCATATAGTCAGGGTGTGCGGGTGTGTTTTTAGGGGTTCCTCCATATATTCAGGGTGTGCGGGTATCTTTTTAGGGGCTCCTCCATATATTCAGGGTGTGCGGGTATCTTTTTTAGGGGCTCCTCCATATATTCAGGGTGTGCGGGTATCTTTTTAGGGGCTCCTCCATATATTCAGGGTGTGTGGGTGTCTTTTTAGGGGCTCCTCCATATATTCAGGGTGTGTGGGTGTCTTTTTAGGGGCTCCTCCATATATTCAGGGTGTGTGGGTGTTTTTAGGGGCTCCTCCATATACTCGGGGTGTGCGGGTGTCTTTTTAGGGGCTCCTCCATATATTCAGGGTGTGTGGGTGTCTTTTTAGGGGTTCCTCCATATATTCAGGGTGTGCGGGTGTCTTTTTAGGGGCTCCTCCATATATTCAGGGTGCGTGGGTGTCTTTTTAGGGGCTCCTCCATATATTCAGGGTGTGTGGGTGTCTTTTTAGGGGTTCCTCCATATATTCAGGGTGTGCGGGTGTGTTTTTAGGGGTTCCTCCATATATTCAGGGTGTGCGGGTATCTTTTTAGGGGCTCCTCCATATATTCAGGGTGTGCGGGTATCTTTTTAGGGGCTCCTCCATATATTCAGGGTGTGCGGGTATCTTTTTAGGGGCTCCTCCATATATTCAGGGTGTGCGGGTGTCTTTTTAGGGCTCCTCCATCCATATATTCAGGGTGTGTGGGTGGTCTTTTTAGGGGTCCTCCATATATTCAGGGTGTGTGGGTGTTTTTAGGGGCTCCTCCATATACTCGGGGTGTGCGGGTGTCTTTTTAGGGGCTCCTCCATATATTCAGGGTGTGTGGGTGTCTTTTTAGGGGTTCCTCCATATATTCAGGGTGTGTGGGTGTCTTTTTAGGGGCTCCTCCATATATTCAGGGTGCGTGGGTGTCTTTTTAGGGGCTCCTCCATATATTCAGGGTGCGTGGGTGTCTTTTTTAGGGGTTCCTCCATATATTCAGGGTGCGTGGGTGTCTTTTTGGGGCTCCTCCATATATTCAGGGTGTGTGGGTGTCTTTTTAGGGGTTCCTCCATATATTCAGGGTGTGTGGGTGTCTTTTTAGGGGCTCCTCCATATATTCAGGGTGCGTGGGTGTCATTTTAGTGGCTCCTCCATATATTCAGGGTGTGCGGGTGTCTTTCTTAGGGGTTCCTCCATATATTCAGGTGTGCGGTGTCTTTTTAGGGGCTCCTCCATATATTCAGGGTGTGTGCGGGTGTCTTTTTAGGGGTTCCTCCATATATTCTGGGTGTGCGGGTGTCTTTTTAGTAGGTATATCTGGATCCGGGGTATTTTTTGCAGGTTGGGGTGTTTTGCTTTTTATTGGTGTAGTGTCTGTAGTGGTGTCCTCCATATATTCAGGGTACGGATGTCTTTTTAGGGGCTCCTCCGTATATTCAGGGTGTGCGTGTCTTTTTAGGGGTTCCTCCATATATTCAGGGTGTGTGGGTGTCTTTTTAGGGGTTCCTCCATATATTCAGGGTGTGTGGGTGTCTTTTTAGGGGTTCTCCATATATTCAGGGTGTGGGTGTCTTTAGGGGTTCCTCCATATATTCTGGGTGTGCGGGTGTCATTTTAGGGGTTCCTCTCCATCTATTCAGGGTGTGCGGGTATCTTTTTAGGGGCTCCTCCATATATTCAGGGTGTGCGGGTGTCTTTTTAGGGGCTCCTCCATATATTCAGGGTGTGCGGGGTTGTCTTTTTAGGGGCTCCTCCATATATTCAGGGTGTGTGGGTGTCTTTTTAGGGGTTCCTCCATATATTCAGGGTGTGCGGGTGTCTTTTTAGGGGCTCCTCCATATATTCAGGTGCGTGGGTGTCTTTTTAGGGGTCCTCCATATATTCAGGGTGCGTGGGTGTCTTTTTAGGGGCTCCTCCATATATTCAGGGTGTGTGGGTGTCTTTTTAGGGGTTCCTCCATATATTCAGGGTGTGCGGGTGTGTTTTTAGGGGTTCCTCCATATATTCAGGGTGGCGGGTATCTTTTTAGGGGCTTCCTCCATATATTCAGGGTGTGCGGGTAGTTTTTTAGGGGCTCCTCCATATATTCAGGGTGTGCGGGTATCTTTTTAGGGGCTCCTCCATATATTCAGGGTGTGCGGGTGTCTTTTTAGGGGCTCCTCCATATATTCAGGTGTGTGGGTGTCTTTTTAGGGGCTCCTCCATATATTCAGGGTGTGTGGGTGTTTTTAGGGGCTCCTCCATAATACTCGGGGTGTGCGGGTGTCTTTTTTAGGGGCTCCTCCATATATTCAGGGTGGTGTGGGTGTCTTTTTAGGGGTTCCTCCATATATTCAGGGTGTGTGGGTGTCTTTTTTAGGGGCTCCTCCATATATTCAGGGTGCGTGGGTGTCTTTTTGGGGCTCCTCCATATATTCAGGGTGCGTGGGTGTCTTTTTAGGGGTTCCTCCATATATTCAGGGTGCGTGGGTGTCTTTTTAGGGGCTCCTCCATATATTCAGGGTGTGTGGGTGTCTTTTTAGGGGTTCCTCCATATATTCAGGGTGTGTGGGTGTCTTTTTAGGGGCTCCTCCATATATTCAGGGTGCGTGGGTGTCATTTTAGTGGCTCCTCCATATATTCAGGGTGTGCGGGTGTCTTTCTTAGGGGTTCCTCCATATATTCAGGGTGTGCGGTGTCTTTTTAGGGGCTCCTCCATATATTCAGGGTGTGTGCGGGTGTCTTTTTAGGGGTTCCTCCATATATTCTGGGTGTGCGGGTGTCTTTTTAGGGGTTCCTCCATATATTCAGGGTGTGTGGGTGTCTTTAGGGGTTCCTCCATATATTCTGGGTGTGCGGGTGTCATTTTAGGGGTTCCTCCATCTATTCAGGGTGTGCGGGTATCTTTTTAGGGGCTCCTCCATATATTCAGGGTGTGCGGGTGGTGTCTTTTTAGGGGCTCCTCCATATATTCAGGGTGTGCGGGTGTCTTTTTAGGGGCTCCTCCATATATTCAGGGTGTGCGGGTGTCTTTTTAGGCTCCTCCATATTTTCAGAGTGTGCGGGTGTCTTTTTAGGGGCTCCTCCATATATTCAGGGTGTGCGGGTGTGTTTTTAGGGGTTCCTCCATATATTCAGGGTGTGCGGGTGTCTTTTTAGGGGTTCCTCCATATATTCAGGGTGTGCGGGTGTGTGTGTTTTTTAGGGTTCCTCCATATATTCAGGGTGTGCGGGTATCTTTTTAGGGGCTCCTCCATATATTCAGGGTGTGTGGGGTGTCTTTTTAGGGGCTCCTCCATATATTCAGGGTGTGTGGGTGTCTTTTTAGGGGCTCCTCCATATATTCAGGGTGTGTGGGTGTCTTTTTAGGGGCTCCTCCATATATTCAGGGTGTGTGGGTGTCTTTTTAGGGGTTCCTCCATATATTCAGGGTGTGTGGGTGTCTTTTTAGGGGCTCCTCCATATATTCAGGTGGTGCGTGGTGTCTTTTTAGGGGCTCCTCCATATATTCAGGGTGTGTGGTTGTCTTTTTAGGGGTTCCTCCATATATTCAGGGTGCGTGGGTGTCTTTTTTAGGGGCTCCTCCATATATTCAGGGTGCGTGGGTGTCTTTTTAGGGGTTCCTCCATATATTCAGGGTGCGTGGGTGTCATTTTAGTGGCTCCTCCATATATTCAGGGTGTGCGGGTGTCTTTTTAGGGGTTCCTCCATAATTTCAGGTGTGCGGTGTCTTTTTAGGGGCTCCTCCATATATTCAGGGTGTGTGCGGGTGTCTTTTTAGGGGTTCCTCCATATATTCTGGGTGTGCGGGTGTCTTTTTAGGGGTTCCTCCATATATACGGGGTACGGATGTCTTTTTAGGGGCTCCTCCGTATATTCAGGGTGTGTGCGGGTGTCTTTTTAGGGGCTCCTCCATATATTCTGGGTGTGCGGGTGTCTTTTTAGGGACTCCTCCATATTTTCAGAGTGTGCGGGTGTCTTTTTAGGGGCTCCTCCATATATTCGGGTGTGCGGTGTGTTTTTAGGGTTCCTCCATATATTCAGGGTGTGCGGGTGTCTTTTTAGGGGTTCCTCCATATATTCAGGTGTGCGGGTGTGTTTTTAGGGGTTCCTCCATATATTCAGGGTGTGCGGGTATCTTTTTAGGGGCTCCTCCATATATTCAGGGTGTGTGGGTGTCTTTTTAGGGCTCCTCCATATATTCAGGGTGTGTGGGTGTCTTTTTAGGGCTCCTCCATATATTCAGGGTGTGTGGGTGTCTTTTAGGGGCTCCTCCATAATTCAGGGTGTGTGGGTGTCTTTTTAGGGGTTCCTCCATATATTCAGGGTGTGTGGGTGTCTTTTTAGGGGCTCCTCCATATATTCAGGGTGCGTGGGTGTCTTTTTAGGGCTCCTCCATATATTCAGGGTGTGTGGTTGTCTTTTTAGGGGTTCCTCCATATATTCAGGGTGCGTGGGTGTCTTTTTAGGGGCTCCTCCATATATTCAGGGTGCGTGGGTGTCTTTTTAGGGGTTCCTCCATATATTCAGGGTGCGTGGGTGTCATTTTAGTGGCTCCTCCATATATTCAGGGTGTGCGGGTGTCTTTTTAGGGGTTCCTCCATATATTCAGGGTGTGCGGTGTCTTTTTAGGGGCTCCTCCATATATTCAGGGTGTGTGCGGGTGTCTTTTTAGGGGTTCCTCCATATATTCTGGGTGTGCGGGTGTCTTTTTAGGGGTTCCTCCATATATACAGGGGTACGGATGTCTTTTTAGGGGCTCCTCCGTATATTCAGGGTGTGTGCGGGTGTCTTTTTAGGGGCTCCTCCATATATTCTGGGTGTGCGGGTGTCTTTTTAGGGGTTCCTCCATATATTCAGGGTGTGCGGTGTCTTTTTAGGGGCTCCTCCATATATTCTGGGTGTGCGGGTGTCTTTTTAGGGGCTCCTCCATATATTCAGGGTGTGTGGGTGTCTTTTTAGGGGTTCCTCCATATATTCAGGGTGTGTGGGTGTCTTTTTAGGGGTTCCTCCATATATTCAGGGTGTGTGGGTGTCTTTAGGGGTTCCTCCATATATTCTGGGTGTGCAGGTGTCTTTTTAGGGGTTCCTCCATATATTCTGGGTGTGCGGTATGTTTTTAGGGGTTCCTCCATATATTCAGGGTGTGCGGGTGGTTTTAGGGGCTCCTCCATATATTCAGGGTGTGCGGGTGTCTTTTTAGGGGCTCCTCCTTATATTCAGGGTGTGCGGGTGTCTTTTTAGGGGCTCCCCTGATATTTGGGGTGCCAGCATCATTCCCTGTAAAGTGAGGGTCCCTCTTTAGCATCTTTAATTAAAGCTTTTTGCGTTGACGTGGTTTGTCGCTGTATCTGTGATGTCTTGAATTTGTTCGGCCAAACCCGATCTCATTTATTTAAGTACTTAATGTTGCCGCCCATAACTCCGCCCCTTTGAGTTTATGTCACCGCCCTGGAGGATCAGCTGCAAAACTCGGGATATCTGTGAGGAATCTGCCTGATGAGCGAGCATCGTGGGAAATGTAGTTCCTCGGGACGCTGAGGCTGCAGACAGCTGCCCTAAAGTTAGAATTCCTCGGAGTCCGTAATATTCCATGATGGATCGCGCAGGACGGGCCCCGCTGGGAACTGACCCTCATAGGACTCTTCTGCTCAGGTGTAGAGCTCTATTGTAACGCTGCAGAGGCCGGGCGGCCTGGCCGGGACGCCGCTCTGACATGGCGAGATGGTGGCGAGGTTGCTCAGCAATGCGGGCGGTGAGGAGTTAATCTTCGCTTTGTGCTTGTCTGGATTTATACTTGAGAGGTGTGCGGGGATTGTGCGGCTTAAAGCAGACAGCGGAGCGACGCCACAAAACGACATGATATCACAACGCAAAGGTATTATAGACCCGCCACCAGCCTGGGTGTAGGAAGACAGACCCACCATGCCAAGGGCTTTTATAAATCACCTGACCACGTAGCAGAGGACCATTACCAACTCCATGTGTCTGTTGCCCCTTGAGAACATGAAGATCTAGCGATATACACATTCCTGGGCCTGTATATGGGATGACACTGACTCGGGGTGACCTCACGCTCTCTCGGCCTATCACAGGCTGCTGCTTCATTTGAGTATGATGTCATTATCTGAGGTCTGCACCGCCGAGGTGCTGTGCACAGTGCCTGACTGTGAGGAGGAGGCAGATCGTACACAGCCTCGAGTCCCCTATGTTTAAAAAGGAAAATCGCAGGAAATATAGAATTATGGAAATAAAAAGGCACAGGGCGGGACGCCGCGCACCATCAGAAACAGACGCCACAACCTGCAGACATAACACCGGGCTCTTTGAAATGTGCAGCTATTGCGGGATTGCTATACAGAGGCGGCTGGAGAGTCAGTGAGGCCACCGGCAAAGCTCAAACCGGAGACGCGTCTCATTACACTGACCTGATAAGATTAAATCAGTAAGGCTCACACAGCTCTCCTGGTAGCAGTGAGTATGAATGAAGAGGTGGATTTGTGTGGAATATCAGCATGAATGCGTTGTGTTGTATTGTGTATAGGGTGCAGCTGTGTATGAATGCATGTGACATGCTGGCAAAAATGCAGAGGTGTATATGTATGGAACGCCAGTGTGTATGCATAACAGAGTGTGTATGTGTATGAATGCAGAGTTGTTTTTGTATAGCATGATGGTGTGTATGAATGTAGGGGTGTGAGGGATGTTAGTGTGAATGCAGAGTTTAATCATATGACTTGCGGGTGTGTATGTGTATGGATATAGGAGTGTGTTTGCGAGGAATGTTAGCGTGGATTTAGAGTTTAACCCTTTCACTGCTGAGGACGTGTGGGGAACGTCCTTATTGACTATAAAGGAAAGATAGGAGATATCAGGGTTCAAAGTAACCCCTGACTGTTTTCAGTTAGCAGGGTCATGTTTGGTATCATTAGAAAGGCCAGAGCATGGCCTATCCATGTTTAAAGTAAAAAAAAAAATTATAACAATAATAAAAAAAGGAATTTTTCTTTTAAGATGTGAAATGGCTCAGCAGTGAAGGGGTTAATCTTATAACTTGGTGTGTAGGTGAATGAATGTAAAAGTAAAGTTGTGTGAGATGTCCGTGCGAATGCAGAGTTTAATCATGTGACTTGCTGGTGTGGATGTAGGTATGTTGGTGTTGAATGACAGTATGAATGCAGAGTTGCATTGCGTGCTGGTGTGTATGAATGTAAGGAATGTAGGTGTGTATTTGTTAAATAATGTTGGTATATATGCAGAGTTATATTGATATGAATTACTGGTGTGTATGAATGTAGGTGTGTATTTGTGAGGAATGTCAATATGAATGCAGAGTTGTATCGGTTTGGAGCGCTGTGTGTATGAATGTAGGAGTGGGTCTGCCATTCCTCCATGTCAGGCCCCAGACTTAGTGAGGTTTTAGGCAGCTGCCTATTTGATGTCATTGTAAAGCAGCGGCTTGATTAATAAAGTTTTTCAAAGTCTTGCTATATCAACATGAGCGCAGCCTTTTGTTAGACACAATGTACCAAAAAAAACAAAAAATCTAGAATGTGGAAGGTATATTTGGGGATAAAACAGGGTGAATTGGGCAGTGACGGCGAGCCGCTAGCACTCGGATTTTCCGCATGTGGTTGGTGGCAATCTCTGCGAGTGGAGACGTTCCCTGCGAAAACACTCACAAAGGAGCAGAGACGGAATTACTCTGCGCTATCACGGCTGTTACATAGACCGAGGGGTGTTAATACACAATCCCTGACAGCACATCAACACATCGCTCCACACTAAAACAAGGTAAAGCCCAAACGGCTGAGGGTGACACTCTGCGAAACAGGTTCCGGCACAGAAACGTGTGAAGCGCAAAACGGTTCAGGGGCCACATGTGCAAACCTTAGATCCGGGCTGACACCGATAGAAAGCGCGCTGGTACCGAGTCTTAATAACCGGAGAGCGATCATGACACATTTTATGGCAAAACGCTCTGCTACGCAATGTGTGATCACTGATACACCACGTACAAAGCAGAGCCTGAGCTCTCCTTAAAGGACTTTTATAAATCCTGTATGATCAGTAATGTGAGGACATAGACTCAGATATCTCGTCCAGCCAAGATACTGGATGTGGCCCAGCATGGAAAGCAGATCCCTCAGGAGGAGGACACGTTGTATTTAGGCAATATTACGCACTGACCTGTATTCCAGGGAAAACTTTGTGAGTTCTTTCTCATCGTGCAGCCACTTGAACTCGAGGGGCCAACTTCCCTCCGCCATGCAGGTCAACACCAGACGGTTCCCTTCCAGGTGGACCTGGCTCCGTACCGGCTCCGTCTTGAAGTAAGGAGCAACGTCGTCTGCAAAGAAGAGAGCGGGGTGTGAGATCAACCTGTGTGACGTGGGTTCACAAGGGAACGTAACACATGCCGTTACATAGGATGGTTCCCCATCACTTTGCCGATGTACCAGGAGATGTGAACACAGGGTTATTCAAAGAGATCCGAATTGCTTGAGAAAGGTAACCGAACGCTGAAAATCAGCGTTCGGTTACCTTTCCTGGCCATTCGGCTATCCAGAGAGCAGGCAATACGCCAAATCCTGGCGAATTGCCTGCACATACGGTGCCTGTTCGGTCCCTGTTCGAGGGCAGTGAAATCCCCATGAAAAAGCACTGCTTCGGCTATTCAGAGAACACAAACCAGCAGTGAAAGGTTCCCCTAATGCCCTGCCATTCGGTGGTTTAATTCGGCAAGTTTATTCAGGAGAATCCCATAGGCTTCAATGTTAAAAATATTCCAGTTTTAATTCAATATCTAATAAACCGTTCATTATAATATTCTGCAGTAAAGAGTTTCTTTATAGATTTTTTTGGATATTTTAAGAATATATTTTTTTAAAAGTCTGATTTTTTAATTTTTTTTTAAGTTTACTTCTTTTTTCTGTAACAGCCCTCTTTATTCTCATTCATTGGATTTTATAGGTAAATTTCAGACATTTTCGCTCAGTAGTTTCTTTGCAAACAGAGTTTCACTTTTAAACATTCAAGCAAACTGTTTTGCTAATTTATTCACTGCCTCTTCTGCTGTGTCGAGGCAGCGATCGGCTCCTGTTCGGGTTTTTCTGTGGTTTTCGGCAGGTTAATCCAGATGTTTTTGCGGGTTTTCGGCGTGCATTTGCTGGGTTTTGCGGTTCGTTTTCGTCAGGTTTGCGGCGGCTTTTCCCTGCAATTCGGGGACCCTGTGGTGCTTGCTGAATACACCGCAGGATCGCCGAAATGGGATCGGCAAAACAAACCGAATTGAAGAGAACGAAAAGTCACCGAACGAGCGGTGACTTTTCGAATCTCTTTGAATTACCCTGATTGTGTCCTTTCTAGAAACGCCATATAAAGCTCTGCACAAGGACTAAACATGACGAATCATCTTTAAAGACCTCTACATCGTATGACATCATCATGACAAACACGAGTACGGTGGGTTTGTGATGGGAAGCCTACTGTAACTGTATTCCCATCCCAGGGTAACATTGTAGAGCAGGTCTGCTTAACCTTGGCCCTCCAGATGTTTTGGAACATCTCCCATGGTGCTCAGCCACTCATTAGCGGAGCCTTGGGCAAAATATCTAGAGCAGAGGTGTCCAACCTTGGCCCTCCAGATGTTTCGGCACTGCATTCCCCATGAGGCTCAGCCACATTAGCTCAACACAGCACCATGGGAGATGTAGTTCAGAAACATCTGGAGGGCCAAGGTTGGAGATCACGGATCTAGAAGAACAAACAATGAAATATTAAAAAAAAAAAAAAAAAAAGTTCTTGAGCAGAGGTGATGAACCTTAGCGTTCCAGAGGTTTCTGAACTACATGTCCCAAGCTGCTCCGCCAGCCTACAGTGCGCCTAATATGCAAGAACGTAGTACCGGCTGGGTGGAGTAGAGGTAACATCACTGCTCTGCGTGGAGAGAGACTGTGGAGACATGGGTTCGATCCCGGCAAGAGCACCTCTCCAGTAAGTGTCCTTGGGTAAGACACCTAACGGTACCTACTCGCCACCCAGGACATACTGAAAACCAGAGAAATCTCAATGTATCCTTCCTGGTAAAATCCTTTCTCAAAAAAAACTAAATGTGAAGAGACTAGCGGGCGATATAAAGTTTTCAAAGAGGGCAAAACCCGCACCATATATCAGAAAAAAACAACAAAAAAGATGCACTACATATATATATATATATATATACATATATATATATCGCAATAGAGCGCTCATACGAACGATACAACTAGTCAACACTTTATTAATATACTGATAACATTACCACAAAATCATAAGGAAAGGAATAAAGTGCGATGTCTAATATCCTTCATTAATATGCGTAAAATAAGCAAAGCTAAGCATAGTTAATGTGTATCAAAGCCTCCATCCTATCCCGCTCATATCATACCAGAAAGGCAGCTCGACATACCTCTCCCTTTTATTGTCTGCCTTTGTGCTGCTTGGTTTGGGGCGGCGTTTAGGTATTCGTGTTTATACATATGATTCTACCTCTTCATGCTGCCTTTCTGATATTTTACGCACATTATTGGAGGATATTAGACATCGCACTTTATTCCTTTCCTTATATGAGTGTGTAGTAATGTTGTTATCGATATATTAATAAAGTGTTGACTATGTTTATTGTTTGAGTTCTCTAGTGCGCTACAGATGTATACTGTGTGTATATATATATATATATATCATCGTGGTTGTTGTTTTTTCTAAAGTGTGTCTAAGCATCATGGGACATGTAGTTCTGAAACATCTGAGGTGCCAAGGTTGGCCATCACAGGTATGTCTAGAGCAGGGCTGTCAAACTCACGGCCTCCCAGATGTTGATGCCTACAATTCCCAGAAACCTTCCAATGCAGCAGATTGCCACGGAATCATGGGAGTTGTGGATCTGAAACATCTGGGCGGGCCAGAGTTTAGCAGCCCTGTTCCAGAAGATCTAAGGCAGAGGTGATCAACCTTGGCCCTCCAGGCGTACTAGCTACAAACTACATTTCCCTTACGACTCGTTTGAGCTAATGAGTGGCTGAGCATCATGGGAGATGTAGTTCTGAAACATCTGGAGGAGCCAAGGTTGAGCACTCCTGATCTATGGCCACACAGATCTGTGGTGATATGATGCTCTCACTGTCCCACTCGGAGTAGCACCACTATAACGACCCCTGAGAGAGCCTCTCGATGTCCAGCTAGTGTCGGCTGAACTTCCCATCATGCACTGCGGGCTGGCTCTGCAGGATGTGAGTGCAGATTCACAGGACACACAAAAAAACCCAACAAAAAGATACCTGAGCTGCCTGCGGCGCACACCTCTACTGCTGCAGCAAAGCTCCCGCCGTCACGCCGCGCTCTCATTAATCTAAAAAAGGCGAATTCGCACCCAGCCTCCACTCCTCTCCATCTGGTGACCCGTGTAATTTACACCTCTCCCTTTGTCGGCGTGATATCAGACACACTTTCAGATCTTGCCTGTGTCTCCGCCACGCTCGCGCACAATGGGCTCCACGCACAACGCGCACTTGTGAAGCAAACTTCTGTAACGTGGAGCAATCGCCATGGAAACTGGAGGACACCTTCCCGCTGATTACCTTGGCTTCCCAGAACTTTGCCCCGGGATGGCTCTCGCCACATGATGCATGGGCGGCGGCGACGCTCTGCCGCTTCCTTCCCTGCGTAAACGACGAGACGCGCTTTCCCTGCAGCTAAAAGGTGCAATACGGAACGCTATTATTCTGTATTATTCCAAGCCCCTAATTACCTCGATGTTAACCGCTTCGCTGCCAGGCCGCTCCTACATGAGAATAAAGCCGGGAAAGCGACATTTCAGGCGACTACTCTCGCACGGCGTGTACGGGCGCACGCATGGCTTTCAATGAGAGAATCTGCACCGCAGCCGTGCATATGCAAAGCGTCATCGACCCGGCTGTAGAGGGTCAGTTGAACGGTAAACCCCATAAACCCTTACTGGGCTGGGGGTGATGGGATACGTCCGGCGCTCCCATTGAAAACCAATAGGAAGGCCAGGATTGGCTGAGAAAGGCCAGCCAGCCCCGTGTGGCCCCTGAAGATGCTGCAGATTTCATCCAGACTCTCCTCTTTGTGAGGGTTTGCACAATACATACATATCTACAGCCTTGAATAGCGCCACCCATTGGGCTACATTGAAGGATGCAGCCCATAGTCTAGCAGGGTAGTGATGGCGAACCTCGGCACCCCAGAATTTTCAGAACTACATGTCCCACGATGCTTAGTCACACATAAGGCTGGCAAAGCATCATGGGACATGTAGTTCAGAAACATCTGGGTTTACCATCACTGTCTAGGTGGTCTCCATCACTGCACTACAACATTACATGTGAATAGCTTGGAATTTGGGTCTCTTGGATGACATATCCCACCCAACCACAACATCAATACGCCGGACGCTCCCATAAAAAGCAATAGGAACACCAGGATTGGCTGAAAACCTAATATTATTCAGAGCCATGGATAGCTTCTGTCACGGAGCTATTGGGGGGGTGTTGTATGATGTCATTGTACCCGGTCACCCCCAGCACAGCACTCTAAGGGAAGGCCAGGACTGGCTGAGAAATGCCAGCCACTTATTCCGAGACAGGTTTGCGGCACACAATGCAGATTTAAAAGCTCTTCTTATTTATCCGGCCTAGAGAGTCTCTTTAAAAGAGGATATTCCTGAATATTCCCCATTAATCAGCGAGAGGACAGGACGTGGCTTTCCATTCAGACGCATCTTCTTTCCTCCAGGCGGAGGGATCAAGCCGTGTAAATATGTCTCTTACCTTTTATTTGTCTCCTTTGTCACTTGGCATAAATAAAAGGAAGCCGCGAAGCTCGTGGGGCCGGATGTGGAAACGATCAGAGATTTGGAGCTTGGTCAGAGCTGAAGCGTTTATCAAAGAGATGGAAAGAAGCAGAGCGAGAGGTCAGGCTCTGAAGCTGGATGGTGGCCGGCTCGAGGGACACGCAAAGGAACACGCAAAGGAACACGCAAAGGAACACTACGATCTCAGTGCAGATCAGAAGATACACTTACCACAGTATACACTATACAGTGGCAAGAAAAAGTATGTGAACCCTTTGGGATTACGTGGAGTTTTGCATGAATTGGTCATAAAATGTGCTCTGATCTTCATCTAAATCACAACAATTTGAAAAACACAGTCTGCTTAAAATAATACAACACAAACATTATATGTTTTCATGTGTTTATTGAACATAACATGTAAACATTCACAGTGCAGGGTGGAAAAAGTATGTGAACCCCTAGCCTAATGACTTCTCCAAGAGCTAATTGGAGCCAGGAGTGAGCCAACCTTGAGTCCAATCAGTGTGATATTATTGGATGTGTTGCTGAAAGCTGTCCTGCCCTTTAAAAACACACACCAGTTTTGGGTTTACTGGTTTCAAGAAGCACTGCCTGATGTGAACCATGCCTCGCAGAAAAGAGCTCTCAGAAGACCTACGATCAAGAATTGTTGACTTGCATGAAGCTGGAAAGGGTTACAAAAGTATCTCCAAAAGCCTTGATGTTCATGTGTCCACGGTAAGACAGACTGTCTACAAATGGAGAAAGTTCAGCACTGTTGCTACTCTCCCTAGGCGTGGTCGTCCTGTAAAGATGACTGCAAGAGCACAGCGCAGAATGCTTAATGAGGTAAAGAAGAATCCTAGAGTGTCAGCTAAAGACTTACAGAAATCTCTGGCACATGCTAACATTTTTGCTGACACATCTACAATAAGGAAAACATTAAACAAGAATGGAGTACATGGGAGGACACCACGGAGGAAGCCATTGCTGTCCAAAAAGAATATTGCAGCATGTTTGAAGTTTGCAAAAGAGCACATGGATGTTCCACAGCACTACTGGCAAAATATTCTGTGGACAGATGAAACCGAAATTGAGTTGTTTGGAAAAAACACACAACACTATGTGTGGAGAAAAAAAGGCACAGCACACCAACATCAAAACCTCATCCCCACTGTAAAACATGGCGGAGGGAGCATCATGGTTTGGGGCTGCTTTGCTGCCTCAGGGCCTGGACGGATTGTTGTCATTGATGAAAAATGAATTCCAGAGTTTATCAAGACATTTTGCAGGAAAACGTAAGACCATCTGTCCGCCAACTGAAGCTCCGCAGAGGATGGGTGATGCAACAGGACAATGACCCAAAGCATACAAGTAATTCAACAAAAGAATGGCTTCAACAAAACAAAATACGCCTTCTGGAGTGGCCAGTCAGAGTCCTGACCTCAACCCGATTGAAATGCTGTGGCATGACCTTAAGAGAGCGATTCACACCAGACATCCCAAGAATATTGCTACACTGAAACAGTTTTGTGAAGAGGAGTGGTCCAAAATTACTCCAGATCGTTGTGCAGGTCTGATCTGCAACTACAGGAAACGTTTGGTTGAGGTTATTGCTGCCAAAGGAGGGTCAACCAGTTATTAAGTCCAAAGGTTCACATACTTTTTCTACCCTGCACTGTGAATGTTTACATGTTCTGTTCAATAAACACATGAAAACATATAATGTTTGTGTTGTATTATTTTAAGCAGACTGTGTTTTTCAAATTGTTGTGACTTAGATGAAGATCAGAGCACATTTTATGACCAATTCATGCAAAACTCCACGTAATCCCAAAGGGTTCACATACTTTTTCTTGCCACTGTATATACAGTTTATACACTCATTGCTGTGTGTGCGGCTCTGTTATACACCCACACACCCTGAATATAGGAATGAACCCCTAAACAGACACCCACACCCCCTGAATATAGGGAGGAACCCCTAAAAATACACCCACACACCCTGAATATATGAAGGAGCCCCTAAAAAAGACACCCGCACACACTGAATATATGGAGGAGCCCCTAAAAAAACCCGCACACCCTGAATATATGGACGAGCTCCTAAAGACACCCGCACACCCTGAATATATGGAGGATCCCCTAAAAAGACCCCCACACACCTGAATACATAGAGGACCCCCTAAAAAAAAAAATGCACACCCTGAATATGTGGAGGAGCCCCTAAAAAACCACCCGCACACCCTGAATATATGGAGGAGCCCCTAAAAAGACACCCGCACACCCTGAATATATGGAGGAACCCCTAAAAACACACCCACACACCCTGAATATATGAAGGAATGAATAAAACGCAGGATGTCAGTATAGAAAAGGTACAGAGGGGTTTGGTCCCTCTTGAATAGACACAATACATTCTCTATGTTCCAATACATTGGAATAAATAATTCCATAAAGTCCTTCTCTGGCCAAATTAAAGCGTGAGCTCTTGAGACGAGTGGCAGGCGTTCTCTATCGTCTTAGATCTCATAACATCCACACAGAGCGATTAAGTAAACTCATTCATAAAATGTACGACAGCTACGGGGGGGGGGGTAAAAATTAAAGCCCCCTTGTGCGCCCGGGCTGGCACGGCAGGCGACTCGTACTCGCATGGTATGTATATTTGATGAGCTCGGCCTGGCCCCGGAGCAGATCTCAGCCGAACAAACTCGAAATTGTCAACTTAAACGTTTTAAATGTTTGATGTGCGCTCGCCGCTCGGGGAAAGCAATCACCCACGGCTTATACATCCACAGTCCCACCAGAATTATTAATCACGGTGCTGCGGGGAAGGAGAAACGCCGGGCTGGTTCTTTGGGCAGTGCCCGCTCTTTGTGAATCTGACTGGACGATCACTGGGCTCTTTAAATGAAGTTGTCGTCCACGCAGGGCGGGCGGCTCCGGAGACCAGCGCGGACACAGAGCGCAGAAAAATAGCTCAATCCACCGGTTTCTCAAAGCCTCAAAAAATAAAGCATAACGGTTTCCCAAGCCATAAACACGGCGAGAAGCCGCCGGCCAAGAAAAAAACCCCCAAACTATGCGTAATGTTACCCAAAATAACGAACGACCAGAAAAAAACAATGTGATTGTGTTTTCCTTTCAGGCAGAGCGCTTTGTGGTTTCGTGTGGCTGGGCGCGTCGGGCGCACGGATGCCTGGCCGCAGTCTATATCTGTTCGCGACAGGAATGCAGAAATAAACAGACGAATACATAAAGAAATAAGGTTTCAGCATCTCACAACAAGGAAACACAGAAAGAGTAAACACTGTGCAGGATCAAAGCCACGACTAGGGCCTTAACGGACAAAATGAATGAAAAAGGGCATCATTTGCTGAGGCTCTTTAAGCAGAATCACAATGCAGTTTGGGAGAAAAAGAAGAAAATCCTTTACACGGATTTGTGGTTTTGTGTCACTTTTATATTCTTCTATTTAGTGAAGCTGGGGGATTCAGAGCATCAAAGCGCACTGCCCCATCTGCTGTACCTCTCCCCCGTCCACTCACCCCGCTGTGCCTCCGCTCCATCCCTCTCACCCCGCTGAGCCTCTGCTCCATCCCTCTCACCCCGCTGAGCCTCTGCTCCATCCCTCTCACCCCGCTGAGCCTCCGCTCCATCCCTCTCACCCCGCTGAGCCTCCGCTCCATCCCTCTCACCCCGCTGAGCCTCCGCTCCATTCCTCTCACCCCACTGTGCCTCCGCTCCATCCCTCTCACCCCACTGTGCCTCCGCTCCATCCCTCTCACCCCACTGTGCCTCCGCTCCATCCCTCTCACCCCGCTGTGCCTCGCTCTCATTCCTCTCACCCCGCTGAGCCTCCGCTCCATCCCTCTCACCCCGCTGAGCCTCCACTCCATTCCTCTCACCCCACTGTGCCTCCGCTCCATCCCTCTCACCCCACTGTGCCTCTGCTCCATCCCACTCACCCCGCTGAGCCATCCCTCTCACCCCGTTGAGCCTCTGTGCCATCCCTCTCACCCGCTGACCCTCTGCTCCATCCCTCTCACCCCGCTGTGCCTCTGCTCCATCCCTCTCACCCCGCTGTGCCTCTGCTCCATCCCTCTCACCCCGCTGTGCCTCTGCTCCATCCCTCTCACCCCGCTGTGCCTCTGCTCCATCCCTCTCACCCCGCTGTGCCTCTGCTGCATCCCTCTCACCCTGCTGAGCCTCTGCTCCATCCCTCTCACCCCGCTGTGCCTCTACCCCATCCCTCTCACCCCGCTGTGCCTCTGCTCCATCCCTCTCACCCCGCTGAGCCTCTTCCCATTTTTCTCACCCCGCTGAGCCTCTGCCCCATCCCTCTAACCCCGCTGTGCCTCTGCTCCATCCCTCTCACCCCGCTGAACCTCTGCTCCATCCCTCACCCCACTGTGTCTCTGCTCCATCCCTCTCACCCCGCTGTGCCTCTGCTCCATCTCTCACCCCGCTGTGCCTCTGTTCCATCCCGCTCACCCCGCTGTGCCTCTACCCCATCCCTATCACCCCACTGTGCCTCTGCCCCATCCCTCTCACCCCGCTGAGCCTCTGCTCCATCCCTCTCACCCCGCTGAGCGTCTGCCCCATCCCTCTCACCCCGCTGTGCCTCTGCTCCATCCCTCTCACCCCACTGTGCCTCTACCCCATCCCTCTCACCCTGCTGTGCCTCCGCTCCATCCCTCTCACCCCGCTGAGCCTCTGATCCCTCTCACCCCGCTGAGCCTCTGCTCCATCCCCCTCACCCCGCTGTGCCTCTGCTCCATCCATCTCACCCCGCTGAGCCTCTGCTCCATCTCTCTCACCCCACTGTGCCTCTGCTCCATCCCGCTTACCCCGCTGAGCCTCTGCTCCATCCCTCTCACCCGCTGTGGTCCTCTGCTGCTCCATCCCTCTCACCCGCTGTGGTCCTCTGCTGCTCCATCCCTCTCACCCCACTGTGGCCCTCTGCTGCTCCATCCCTCTCACCACACTGTGCCTCTGTTCTTTCCCTCTCACCTCACTGGGCCTCTGATCCATCCCTCTCACCCCACCGTGTCTCTGCTCCCTCTCACCCCACCGGGTCTCTGCTCCATCCCACTCACCCCACCGTGTCTCTGTTCCATCCCTCTCACCCCACTGCGTCTCTGCTCTATCCATCTCACCCCATTGCGTCCCTGCTTCATCCCTCTCACCCCACTGTGTCTCTGCTCCATCCCTCTCACCCCACTGTGTCTCTGCTCCATCCCTCTTACCCCACTGTGCCGCCTCTGCTCTATTCCTCTCACTCGCAGTGCCTCAGCCCATCCCGCCCTACATTAGCCCGACGTCTGAAGTGAATGCTGAATCCAAACTTAAACACCGCTATACATCTCATAGAAATGACTTTTCAAACATCCGATCTCAAGTAATTCTGTTAGCATACCGATTCGAGAAGCTGTTTAGCAGTAAAAGCTGATTTTTTGGCCCGCTGTGCTGTCATGTAACGTCTTTGCTGTGCCGGGAATTGGTAGAGAATGAGGGGATGTGTCAGATTCGTACATTTCCGTCTGACAAGTGTGATAACTTCCCATTAAAAAACAGTAAAAAGGAGCCTTTTCCTCGTCTCAGCACCAGCTCCTCGCGGCTATGGGGCGAATCAAACAGGGTTATTAAAAGAGATCCGAATTGCTGGCGAAAGGTGACCGAACAGTGAAATTCAGCGTTCAGTTACCTTTCCTGGGCATACGGCTATTCAGAGAGCAGGCAGTTCACCAAATCCTGGCGAATTGCCTGCACATACGGTGCCTGTTCAAGGGCAGTGAAATCCCCATAGCTTCGTCTATTCAGAGAACACAAACCAGCAGTGAAAAGTTTGCCGAATTGCCCTGCCATTCGGTTGCTTCATTCGACAGGTTTATTCAGGCGAATCCCATAGGCTGCAATGTTAAAAATATTCCCATTTTAATCCAATATCTAATAAACCATTGATTATAATATTTTGCAGTAAAAAGTTTCTTTATTTATAGATTTTTTTTTAGAATCTTTCAGGCATTTTTCGGGATTTTTTCACGTTTTTTTAAATCGTTATTTCTTTTTTCTGTAACAGGCCTTTTAATAATCATTCGTTGGATTTTATATGTAAATTCCAGACATTTTCGTTCTGTAGTTTCTTTGCAAACAGCTTTTCACTTTACAAGCAAACTGTTTTTTTTTTCTTTATTTTTCACTCCATTCGTCTGCATGTCGGGTTTTTCCGGCGGCTGCTCTGCGCTGTGATCAGCGGCTGCTCGGGTTTCTCCGGCGTGCTCGGTGGGGTTAACTTCAACACTTTCAAAATCAATGCTATTATAGCCCACCATGAGGGATCGCCAGCTGTTCCGATCAAAATATTGCCATCGTAGTCCTCATGGGTAATCATGCTTACCTCCCCGTATCTCCCATATACAGCAGTCCTAATAATGAGGCCTGTTTGTATCAGGCTTGAAGTCTGTTGAGCTGCTTCTAGAAAACAATGCCCCTTGACCTCAGAACATCCACAGCATTAAACGCGATGCTCTGCGAGTGACGCTCACCTTCCTGATGGTCTCAAAGCAAATTTATATTTATTATTCAGGTCCATTGTTTGACATAGTTTTCTGTATCTGTGCTCCGTGAAGTTCCCCGCCCACACACTGAGTACTTCAGGAACGCACTGAGCATGTGCAGCCATGAGTGAGGCCAGCCTGAAGTATGCCCCGCCTTGTGGGAGGAGTACAGCCCAAGACACTAACAATGCGGAAATCCATAGGCCACACTACCTTAAAGCCCCGCCTTCTCCCCATCCTGCTTCCTTTCCTCTCGGTGTCTATGTGCGTCACCTCGAAAAGTGGAAAAACTCGCAAATCTACCTTGTACGGATGTAAATATTATCGGGATAACATTTATTGGCTTTAAAATAACAGGTTGTGGAAGAGAAGAAACAAAATAGCCATAAATACAGAAAAAAAAGGGGTCACGTTAATAGAGGAGAGACCCCAAGAATGTCTAATTAAATGTTTAAATTCTTTTAAAATGCGGGAATGACTGGGGAATTAACTAATTATTCAACCCGCGCTCCGGACGACTGTGCAGACCAGGAGAAAAGGGGGGAGTCAGGGCGAACGCACGGGTTTTTATTTAAAGCATAAATACTTTATTTCAACACAAAATAGAGGGACCGATTAATGTTTCGACCCCCTAGGGATCTGTCCGCAAGATCTAAAGACCCCATGTGATTTGAAACTGTCTAATCCCTTCCTTTAATTTTGGTGAAATAAAGTATTTATTTTAATCTGAAGTCCCGCGAGCACGTCCTAACATTGAGGGTCTTGTAGAAACACAGAGGCGAGAGTTACTGAGGCCTTAGGCAGAGCTCAACTATGAGGCCCTAGTTACCCGGCAAATACGCAGAAATTAACCCCCCCCCCAAAAAAAAAGAATACTATTCATGAAGGTTCAGACAGCGCTCCCGGCAGCTTGAGGTATGTTAATGCAGGATGGTATCTGTTGTCCCACATGAACATGTGCATACTGAAACGCACTGCAAAAAACACCATCCGAGGCCCCTGTTTGAGGGAGGCTTTACGTGACTGCAAATATAGACTACTTGTAGAGCCCCCCCACTGTGTACAGACACGCAAATATATATATATATATAGTGCAGGAGGGGTGGGGTCGCGCCTATTCCCCGAAGGGTTGGCTGCAACCACCAAATGCATCCAGCCCAACAACATGTGTAGAACATAACAAAGAAAAAAAATGTCATCTGCGCTTACTCCAATTATACCGTGTGAAACTAAACACAATTAGAGGTTTGGTTTCTTATCAATGGCCATTATAAGACTAGCTCGCCCGCCAACGTCACGACACCTCTAAAAGGGTGAGTCCTAACCAAAATGAAACCACAGGCTGCTACATAGCAAACCATACCTGCTCATGCTGCTTGTCAAACATGAGGTAGACTGGTGGGCCTTTATTTATGCTCCCCCAGAAACAAAATCCACTTTGGGATCAAAACAAAGACACGGAGCGGAGTCTTGCTGCAGGGATGACCTGGCTGGAAGTACATTGAAACATACATAGTGCAGGAGGGGTGGGGTCGCACATATATATATATATATATATATGTAGGGTCCCAGCAACTACCTTTCCGACATTCAATGCTGCCGTTAAAGGGTGAAAAAATGCCACAGTGCTTGCCCAAAAAATTGCAGTGCTGTGTGTGTAATATATATATATATATTAAACGCATTTAGGCTGAATTTTACCAGTTAAAGTTCACTCCCCAGGCTACGGATTTTATGCCGCAGGACAATTTTAACCCAAATCGTGGCGAGATCTGAGGCCGGGAACTTATTTCATGAATTTTGATGCGCAAACACAATTTCACTAATCCTCTCGAGTCATAGGTCTAATTTCACACGAAACGGGTTCAATTTTGCTTCGGACAATTGAACGGCAATCTGCAGCCCCACGTCGCGTGTCGTCGAGTAGGCCGCTGTGCCAAATTCACGGGCGCCGGCAAATAAAAAAATATATAAGAATCAGCTTCTCAGTTAAATAGCGCTTGATGCGTCTGTTTCGGCGGCTCTCCAGAACAAGGGGATGCGTACAGTAAACTCTGCCGTTGCGAGTTTAATCCCGTCCTTTCTGTGTTCGGGGACGTTTTAATCCTGTTTACGTGAGAGGAGTGGAATAAAAAAACCAACAAGGACTCGAAGAATGAGAAGAATGGGGGGAGAAGGAGAAGAAAATGGATTTATTGTCCTGGCACGGAGTCAAGTTCTCCTGCGGGGAAAATATAGGAAAAAAAATAACAGCAACACCACCACCACCACCACCAGCGCGGCACTGAAGGTGTTGGCGAGCTGAGCTTAATACAGAGAGACACAACAAGAAGACTTGGAATAGATAATGAGATTTACAGACGCGTCAGGGCACTGTATCGCCCAGATTCTGATGTACGGGGGTTCGACAATGAACGGGGAGATGAGGGGGGGCAAAATTCCAAAAATAAGGTGGGGCAGTAATGATACATTGCTATACAATGTATATATAGAGCACAATGATATGTGGAGGAGTGATGCAACGGGCACAGCAAGAGCTAAACACAGACAAGAAAAATATATAGTGAAAGTCAAATGGTATGTTCAAAATGGGACGATAAACACGTGGGCCTAAGACCTCTCATGTGCTTATTTTCCCATTTGGAGCATATCATTTGATTTTCACTACTAACGACATCTAACCCCCCACCCATGTGTACCTTCATGTCTTAATGTTCAATTCTAGGACACTGATCAGTAAAGCTTCCAGACCTGAAGAAGAGAGATATACTCTCGAAAGCTTGTCTTTTAAATGTTACGTTAGTCCAATAAAAAAGGTATCACTACACACTGCTATACTCTGTGATAGATATATATATATATATGTGTCTGACATATATATTTCAATCAACCAAAGAAAGCACTTCTCACTTAAACTAGATCTGCACAATATATGCATATAGATCCGACACCTATATACACAGACACTTAAATATATATATAAATTAGGGATGTGCGTTTCGGGTTTCGGAATTTTCACGAAATTTCCCGATTCGTTTTCGGATGCGGCCGAATTTCCGAAAATTTTTAGATCCGAAAATGGCAGATCCTAAAAGTTTTCCGAGCCGAAACGAAATATTTTCGGAATTTTCGAATGGACTTGAAATGTGTCAAATCGAAATTTATTGCTTTGAAACGAGGAGAACAGACGTTCCGAAAAAACGAAAATTTCCGAACTTACGAAAAGTCGATACAAAAAACGAGCAAAGTGACACGAAAATACGAAAAATGGTCGAAATTCCGAAAACCTGTACAATTCCGAAAAACAAAAATTTCCGAAATCACGAAAAGTCGATACAAAAAACGAGCTAAGTGACACGAAAATCCGAAAAACGGTCGATATTCCGAAAAAAAAAGTACACGAAAAACGAATTGAGCCAAACCGAATCGAAACAGAAATCGGTCGAAACGAGCCGAATCGAAAAGTTTAAAAATCCGAAAAATCGAACCGAACCGAAAAAAAATCGGTGCACAAGCTTAATATAAATATATATATATATATATATATTAGGCTGCAAATGATTAGGCTTGAATTGGAGACTCTCAGTAAAACGGTATAAAATTAGGCGAGAACAAACCAGAATGCAGTCTGATCTAAAAGAATGCCATGTATCTGGACGCAAAATGGAGCATTCTGATTGGCTGCTTCGGAGAAGATGCCTGTAGTCAGGGCTTCAACTGAATGAATATTTCATGACTTTTTTGGTGACCATCCATCATCACCTACTCGGTCAGCGCTAAAGAAGGCAAACTATCTGTGGGCTTGCAGACGCGCTCCTCCCGGCCCCTTCTCTTAGGGGACACCTGCAAATAAAGGGTGTGAATTGAACACAAGAGGTGAATAGAGATCTTGCAGAAAGGGGTAAACAGCACTGCCAGCAAAATAACTGTTCTTAAATAAGCAGTGGGGATCGCAAGGCCCTGGGGATTGTTAGATGGTGAGGAGGCTTCTTAAAGGGAGGGAGGGAGAGGGTTTAAGCTGCAGATCTGCCATAAGTAATAAGGAAGACAGAAAAATATCCTAACATCTAACGCACAGTCTCAGGGGTACCGGCACGGATCAACTGCGCTTATATAAAGGGAATAAGGAAAACTCGACGCACAGCAATCAATGAACAGAATAACAGCACGTTCCACAATGCTGGGATTGGAAAATAAATACAATAACCAAATAATCCTATATAGATACACGTGAACACAATTTATACCATTTTAGGTCTTAAAGAAACATTCCATGAATATAAGAGTGTGGTGTCTTTAAACAGCAGTGATATGCAAAATCTATTAGGCATAAATCCCGCCCCCTCATTCTGACACATCACAGGAGGAAGCTAAAGCTCCACTACACCCATACAACTACTTGTATGATCCCAAAACAAAGTGTAGCGAGGGATTCTGGGATTTATAGCCCAAGTATCTAAAGCTGAATGCAAATAACAAACCACCAAACCAAGAATTCCCTGTTTGCCGCCGTCATGGTGTGCTGTGTGTTAGGCGGAGGCAATACTTGGTTCCCACACAAACCGCTGAAGGAAAGAAGTGGAAAGAGTACAAAGTGGTAAAAACTATAAGCATTACATTACCAACATATAAACACCAAGAAGAGATGGGATGCATATAGAAAGGCAGGCAGACAACAGACAGGAAGCAGTGTTTTAATGTCTGCTCATCCATAGTGTGATTTATGACACTGGATAGGAATATATGTATAAATATTGTTGGAATGAAAAGTTCTAAGCTCTAGATGGCGTCCTCTCTCTTACACAATATCTGCATTATCAGCATACAGGCAGAAATGGCCTCTGTGACAGATGCAGTAAATGTGCTGCAGACAGATAATTAAATGATGAAATCTCCTGCTTACACAGGGTCTCCATTATCGGCATACAGGCAGGTGCAGTAAATGTGCTGCAGACAGATAATAAAATGGTTAGATCTCCTGCTTATGGAGATTTTAGTGATCAGAATGAGATTATTAGTAATGCAGTATCTGTATGTGCTGCATAATGCCTGTGAATGGCAATTACAGCAACACCTTGTATCTGTATGTGCTGCATAATGCCTGTGTATGGCAATTACAGCAACACCTTGTATCTGTATGTGCTGCATAATGCCTGTGTATGGCAATTACAGCAACACCTTGTATCTGTATGTGCTGCATAATGCCTGTGTATGGCAATTACAGCAACACCTTGTATCTGTATGTGCCGCATAATGCCTGTGTATGGCGATTACAGCAACACCTTGTATCTGTATGTGCTGCATAATGCCTGTGTATGGCAATTACAGCAACACCTTGTATCTGTATGTGCCGCATAATGCCTGTGTATGGCAATTACAGCAACACCTTGTATCTGTATGTGCCGCATAATGCCTGTGTATGGCAATTACAGCAACACCTTGTATATGTATGTGCTGCATAATGCCTGTGTATGGCAATTACAGCAACACCTTGTATCTGTATGTGCTGCATAATGCCTGTGTATGGCAATTACAGCAACACCTTGTATCTGTATGTGCTGCATAATGCCTATGTATGGTAATTACAGCAACACCTTGTATCTGTATGTGCTGCATAATGCCTGTGTATGGCAATTACAGCAACACCATGAATCTGTACTATACAGGGATTTACACTCAGTCATTATAACCCCCTGAATCTTATTCCCGTACAGCTCTGACTGGCCCCACAGTTCTCCCTGTATTCTGCCAAATCCCTGGCTGCTGTAATGCTGCAGTAAAGTTTGTTGATTTTTTTTTGGTAGAATGAGGTTGGGGGCTGCTATTTGCAGCTTCTCTACAGTAATAGTGTGTGCTTGGAGAGCTATAAACCAAAGAAATACATTTCTCCTAAGCACGCACTCTAATCTCGCTTTAAAAAGGTAGGATAATATGGTTTTGTTAAGCAAAGGATTGCTTTTCAATTGCAAAATAGAGTTAACTTGATTTCATATGTGAAGGGGTTAAGATACAGCAGCATTTATGTAACCAAATCATCCTGTAAAGGTGTATATATGTAAAGAAAACCAACTGGCAGATTTTGATGAAGAATTTTTACTACTTAAAGCCACAAAAACAGATTCTATAGAGAGAAACATTGTGCCTGTCTATAGATAATGACTGAAGGAGACAGTGACTGTGGTGAACGTCGATAGATCTACAAAAAGCACTGGTAAACAGACAAGAAAAACACAAAACAAAACTCCTGACAAAAAGACTGACAACAAGGAAAAAAATGTATCTCAGCATTGGATATAATTATGTTTTTCTGCAAAGCGATACGTGAAAAATCAAAGGATCTCTGAACAATTCGACGTCTGAAAATCAGCTGTAACAAGATGCAGACAGAGGAAGAAACCCGCGTCTGGCGCATTTCATACTGGCTGCGAACCACTTTAGCACCCGAGAGGGTAATTGTGTTTTTTCTGAGAGCCCGTGATGAACAGTCGATGCACAAAAGCTACAGAAAGGTATGTTTGTGACACTTGTACACATTGTATCGATGCAGTGTGTGTGTGTTTGAGCATCAATTGAAAGTCTACTTATATTGTTTTGACAGCAGAAATATTTCCTAGCGCTGACCCCTTTTCTCCACTTTAATTCAAGGCCACTTGGCCGCTCTCGCGGGTCCCTGGATAATCTTTTTGGGGTCAGGGAGGTTAGCAGTGAGACAGCGCAGTCATATCTCACCATGCTTGCACAAAGCGTTAGCGTGCTGTAAGAATAAGGCTGGTCTGGACCGGAGGGAGGGATGGGATGTTGCTTGTGTGCTCATCGGCATACAAATCTGCCATCAGTCTTCTGTACAACAGGATGGATGTGCTCGCCGAATAACAGCAAAGAATGGGGGTTCAGGCTGGTGATCTGGGGGTTTAAGATTGTGTAACAATAACTGTGGATAATCTAAAATACATATAATGGGCTGAAAGGAAGTTTATTGGGTCTAACGTAAACCACTCTTACATTAAGAGGCATCACTCACTGGAATCCAGTAAGAAACATTCAGTAAGTGGAAGGCATGTTGCTCATTAACATAATTTATTACACACCGGAATCCAGTCTGTCTCAATGGAAGGCATGTCCAGTCATCGGAATCAAGTCTGTCTCATTGGAAGGCATGTCCACTCATCGGAATCCAGTCTGTCTCATTGGAAGGGATGTCCACTCATCAGAATCAAGTCTGTCTCATTGGAAGGCATGTCCACTCATCGGAATCCAATCTGTCTCATTGGAAGGCATGTCTACTCATCGGAATCCAGTCTCATTGGAGGCATGTCCACTCATCGGAATCCAGTCTGTCTCATTGGAAGGCATGTCCACTCATCGGAATCCAGTTTGTCTCATTGGAAGGCATGTCCACTCATCAGAATCAAGTCTGTCTCATTGGAAGGCATGTCCACTCATCGGAATCCAATCTGTCTCATTGGAAGGCATGTCCACTCATCAGAATCCCAGTCTGTCTCATTGGAGGCATGTCCACTCATCGGAATCCAGTCTGTCTCATCGGAAGGCATGTCTACTCATCAGAATCCAGTCTCATTGGAGGCATGTCCACTCATCGGAATCCAGTCAGTCTCATTTGAAGGCATGTCCACTCATCGGAATCCAGTTTGTCTCATTGGAAGGCATGTCCACTCATCGGAATCCAGTTTGTCTCATTGGAAGGCATGTCCACTCATCGGAATCCAGTTTGTCTCATTGGAAGGCATGTCCACTCATCGGAATCCAGTTTGTCTCATTGGAAGGCATGTCCACTCATCGGAATCTCAGTCTGTCTCATTGGAAGGCATGTCCACTCATTGGAATCCAGTCTGTCTCATTGGAGGCATGTCCACTCATCGGAATCCAGTCTGTCTCATTGGAAGGCATGTCTACTCATCGGAATTCAGTCTCATTGGAGGCATGTCCACTCATCGGAATCCAGTCTGTCTCACTGGAAGGCATGTCCACTCATAGGAATCTCAGTCTGTCTCATTGGAGGCATGTCCACTCATCGGAATCCAGTCTGTCTCATTGGAAGGCATGTCTACTCATCGGAATCCAGTCTCATTGGAGGCATTTCCACTCATCGGAATCCAGTCTGTCTCATTGGAGGCATGTCCACTCATCGGAATCCAGTCTGTATCATTGGAAGGCCTGTCTACTAATCGGAATCCAGTAAGAAAGATTAATTTACCAGTCGGCAACATCTCTCATTAACATAACGTATTGCACACCAGTTTCCAGTCTGTATCATCGGAAGGCAGGTTCACTCGTCGGAATCCAGTCTGTCTCACTGGAAGACAACACTGCTCATTAACATAATGTATTAACATCAGAATTCAGTCTGTCTCATTGGAAGGCAGATCCATGCGTGTGAATCCGGTCTGTCTCATTGGAAGGCATATCCATGTGTGAGAATTCAGTCGGTCTCTTTGGAAAGTAGATCCACGTGTGTGAATTCAGTCTGTCTCATTGGAAGGCAGGTTCACATGTCTGAATCATTGGAAGGCAAGTTCACGTGTCTGATTCCAGGCAGTCTCATTGGAAGGCAGGTTCGCTCATCAGAATGTCATCTTACTTAACAGCAGTCTTATTTATAAGTCTCCAGCTTCACACACTAGAGGGCAGTCTCACTCACTAGAGGGCAGTCTCAATCACTAAACTCTAGTCTATAGTTACTGGAGGACAGTCTATTTCATGAGGGTCAAAACTGCAGCCTCCTTCACACAGATCCAGTTTTACACAACATAAATTCAAGTACTTCAACAGTATTTAATTAATTTAAGGGCAACCTCATTAATCGCGTTAATTAAAACTCATTTTCATTCGAGGCTGCTAACAGGAGGATGGTCTCAGCCAACAGAATTATTTAAAATTAAATGCAATATCAGATTTCTAATTATGTCATCAGATCTAGTCTACGGATGTCTGAATAAGGGCCAATTCAAAATTGAGTTTTTGTGGAATAAAAAGTATCTGACCTTTAGGGGCCAAATCATGGTCCCAATATGCAGCCCCCCATGGGATACAGATCAGGTTTTTGTGTCTCTTGTTCATTGTATTGTACAGAGGGAGATCCCCTCTCATTAGCGCACGGTCTCAATCATTGGCAATTAGATTGTCACAGGGCTGTCATATTATTCTACAATAAAAGGTTCCTCACCCCACGCTTTGGCCGTTAAAGAGTCAAAAACAGAGGACGGCAATATCAAACCTTTGGAGACGGAGTTTTGACGAGACCCCCGACAGCAGATCAGAAAACCAATTCCTTCATCTCACCCCGTCCTCCTCCCTCTCTCCAAACTCCTTGCGCTTTTGAAATGACTTTCAGACGAGCATCTTTTTGACGGGTGTTGTTTTTGATGGAGGGAGGACGAGCAAGAGAAGGAGGGAGATAAAAATAAAGAGGTGTCTCTGGGCACAAGAGCCGTAGCTTCGGAAATAAATGATTCCTCCTCACCGGGAACGTGGGATTGAAATGGCCAGAGATGCAGTCTCTCCATCAATCATACACGGGACTGGTTAAGGCTCTCCCTGACAAGCTGTCAATCATCCTTGACATAAACGGACGCCAAAAAACTCGTTCAAGGCGGAAGACGTTCCACCTCTTTAACCTCTCCTCTGCCGTTCAATTTATATCCCTCTGTAGGTCAAAAACAGTCCTTGAGTAACAGAAGGTAAAAATCTCACTTCGATGTGAATCATGCTTGCTTTAGAATTGTTTCCCACATGTAAATTCATGGCCGAAGACTTAACTTCATGGGCAAAGCAACTGGGCCGACGATGTGCGAATAGAAGGATATGAAATGTGATTGTGCATTCAATAAATCAAATATAGAGGTTTTCACCAATGGTGTCAACATGTAAAAGGGTGGATCAGTCGCCATCGTTGCGGCAAATAAAGAAGTGAAAAATGGACACTATGGGACTTTGTCAAATAAGGCATGAGAAGACTCGAGTCAAGTCGAAACATTGCTCGTCTTATTCTAGTAAACCTGTTTGAAGAAGTCCTAGTGTGACTACTCGATAATAACCGGGTCCTGGTGCATCTACAGATCAGCTTTCTAATTAGTGCATTTTGCCTAAATCTGTATAGCAAGCCACGCAATGACCATTTCCCCACTGAGAATTTAGAATTTAGAAGAAGAAGAATTAAAGATAACACAACTAAGGAGGACATTTTGTTTTTGGTGGATTCCTCCCCCCCCATAAAGCCTCAACGATGACTCTTAAAAGAAGGTTTGTTTTGAAAATCTGAGTTGTTTGAGAGGACAATAGCCTTTGAGCCAAATAAACATGGGCAAGGTGATTGGATGGTTATCTCCGATAATGGGCTAATGTCAACTTGGTTGGGACTGGAATCTGGGCTTGGTTCAGGAGCCGGCGACCTTACGAAGTATCTGCTCCAGTGTGGTTGATGAGGATACCACACAACCAAGTTGACTCTGGTGTCACTCAGTGCAGTACATTGATAAGATGCAGGTTGCTATAGGAGTTGCTCAAGTGGATGAAATGGGGAAAAACATCATACTGTGGGGTTAATCGAGTGTTGGCACATGATCATGACATATTGGACGATGACTTGGCAGTGCGTAACACACCAAATTGTGTATGATCTTTATTTGAGAAAGTGATTTTTTTTCCCCAATCAAACCGAAATTAAAAATGGCAGCTCCCACGCAGCAAGGGGAAACATTGATGTAGTCTGAAATGTATATGTCTGCATTAAAAGACAGCAACCATTTTTTTAAAAAAGTCTTTCCGACGCCTACATTTGCCGTCATCACTCCACCTTGCCGCCAATGCATTGCAAATGACAGCATAGGTGTAAATTCTGTCTCGTCTTATGAGCTCATAGGTTTCTACAGACGTCCCTGCGTCGCCCTGTGACCCAAACAAATTAATAACCGTGTTACGCGTGAGCAGACGTGACCTGCGGGATGCTCCCGATCATTAATATTACAAGAAGAAGCCATTTCAGGTCTAAGATTTTGCCCTCCTCAAACAATCCGGTTGTCCTCTGGCTGTCTCGCGCCCCCCCCCTCCGTTCTACCCGTGCGCCGTATCCATCCCCAGATCAGCTCACTCTAAATCAGATTAAAGCTTTACTCAAACAAAATTGAAGATTTGCATCGCTCTTCTTTTTCAAAGGTGATTTTAGTTTATTTTTTTCCTCCCTGCACTCCCCCCACCACCACCCCATCCGACTCCCATCTTCCGGTGAAAAATCCATGTGTGTTGCAGAGCTAATTGACTGCGAATGACTTTCAGAGCCGGCCAAGGACGATACTTTCAGTATGGACTGGCAGAGACGTTAACCTCTTCTACACCATTCCTGAGACCTGGAGGTGGAGGTGGCAGCAGAGGTGCCGGTGTGCGTGCGCGCGGGGGGGGGACGCCAGTCGGTTTGTGTTTTTTAAAGGGCACATCTGTCCATAACACGGAGCCGGGGAGATTGACAGGTGTGTAATGCGGGACGACAGGCACGGTGGAGTGATGTATAATGCAGTCAGATAATCCGCCAGATAAGAGGAGATGACAGAGGGAAGAACGCGCCGATCGGAAAGACAGACGGACAGAAATCTGGCAAGAAGAGAGCTCTTACCCATCCTGCATCTGGCCTTTAAAGCTGTGAGTTTCAAAAAGCAATGGCTGCCCGAAAAAAAAATTGTATCTAAAAATATATATTTTAAGCATGAAACTATAAGTACGGCGTCTCTGAGAACAACCGCCCTGAAAGACCCAATGATTCGGCGGACCAGGGTCCGAATCCATAAAATGAACCAACACGTAGAGGGCGCCAGCGAGCAAACGGTGATCTAGTCCCCTATCCAAAATGCTGGGGACCAGGCGACTTTGGATTTTTCAGGACTTATAATATAATAAAATATATGAGCAGGCGCTCTATAGAACTGTGAAAACGGGCAGGGGGGTCTATATAACCCTGAAACCAGGCAGGGGGGTCTATATAACCCTGAAAACAGGCAGGGGGTCTATATAACCCTGAAAACAGGCAGGGGGTCTATATAACCCTGAAAACAGGCAGGGGGTCTATATAACCCTGAAAACAGGCAGGGGGTCTATATAACCCTGAAAACAGGCAGGGGGGTCTATATAACCCTGAAAACAGGCAGGGGGTCTATATAACCCTGAAAACAGGCAGGGAGGTCTATATAACCCTGAAAACAGGCAGGGGGGTCTATATAACTCTGAAAACCGGCAGGGGGTCTATATAACCCTGAAAACAGGCAGGGGGGTCTATATAACCCTGAAAACAGGCAGGGGGGTCTATATAACTCTGAAAACCGGCAGGGGGGTCTATATAACCCTGAAAACAGGCAGGGGGTCTATATAACCCTGAAAACAGGCAGGGGGTCTATATATAACTCTGAAAACCGGCAGGGGGGTCTATATAACCCTGAAAACAGGCAGGGGGGTCTATATAACCCTGAAAACAGGCAGGGGGGTCTATATAACTCTGAAAACGGCAGGGGGGTCTATATAACCCTGAAAACAGGCAGGGGGTCTATATAACCCTGAAAACAGGCAGGGGGTCTATATAACCCTGAAACCAGGCAGGGGGGTCTATATATAACTCTGAAAACCGGCAGGGGGGTCTATATAACCCTGAAAACAGGCAGGGGGGTCTATATAACTCTGAAAACCGGCAGGGGGGTCTATATAACCCTGAAAACAGGCAGGGGGTCTATATAACCCTGAAAACAGGCAGGGGGTCTATATAACCTGAAAACAGGCAGGGGGGTCTATATAACCCTGAAAACGGGCAGGGGGTCTATATAACCCTGAAAACAGGCAGGGAGTCTATATAACCCTGAAAACGGGCAGGGAGTCTATATAACCCTGAAAACGGGCAGGGGGTCTATATAACCCTGAAAACAGGCAGGGGGTCTATATAACCCTGAAAACAGGCAGGGGGTCTATATAACCCTGAAAACAGGCAGGGGGTCTATATAACCCTGAAAACAGGCAGGGGGTCTATATAACCCTGAAAACAGGCAGGGGGGTCTATATAACCCTGAAAACAGACAGGGAGGTCTATATAACCCTGAAAACAGGCAGGGGGGTCTATATAACTCTGAAAACCGGCAGGGGGGTCTATATAACCCTGAAAACAGGCAGGGGGGTCTATATAACCCTGAAAACAGGCAGGGGGGTCTATATAACTCTGAAAACCGGCAGGGGGGTCTATATAACCCTGAAAACAGGCATGGGGTCTATATAACCCTGAAAACAGGCAGGGGGGTCTATATATAACTCTGAAAACCGGCAGGGGGGTCTATATAACCCTGAAAACAGGCAGGGGGGTCTATATAACCCTGAAAACAGGCAGGGGGGTCTATATAACTCTGAAAACCGGCAGGGGGGTCTATATAACCCTGAAAACAGGCAGGGGGTCTATATAACCCTGAAAACAGGCAGGGGGGTCTATATAACTCTGAAAACCAGCAGAGGGGTCTATATAACCCTGAAAACAGGCAGGGGGTCTATATAACCCTGAAAACAGGCAGGGAGTCTATATAACCCTGAAAACGGGCAGGGGGTCTATATAACCCTGAAAACAGGCAGGGGGTCTATATAACCCTGAAAACAGGCAGGGGGTCTATATAACCCTGAAAACAGGCAGGGGGTCTATATAACCATGAAAACAGGCAGGGGGGTCTATATAACCCTGAAAACGGGCAGGGGGTCTATATAACCCTGAAAACAGGCAGGGGGGTCTATATAACCCTGAAAACAGGCAGGGAGTCTATATAATCATGAAAATTGGCAGGGGATCTATAAAATCCTGAAAACGGGCAGGGGGTCTATATAACCATGAAAATGGGCAGGGGGTCTATATAACCCTGAAAACAGGCAGGGGGGTCTATATAACCCTGAAAAGGAGCGGGGTCAATATAACATTGGAAATGGGTAGTGGAAGGTATATATCACAGTGCCACCGCGAGCATCCCCTCCATGGAGTCCATTGAGGCTTTGACTGCCGTTCACCTGACCTGCAGGATTTTGCCTCTCGCGAGATCCTGCAGGTCGGTGGAGTGATCACGGATGGAGACTGTTGACTTTTTTCCCCGCAGTCTCACTCTGCTCCCAGAAGAGGCGGCTCGGACGGCCGTTCTCGTCGCGGGTTTGAGAGATGAGTATGTGATTTTGGGGGGGGGGTTCAGCTGGTGCTGACTGATTCCTCCGTATCACTGAGCACCAGCTCCAAGCGGTGAGGAACTTGGGACAGTAATTAGTGCTAGGGCTTTGCAAACCTAACGCTAATTAACTCTTTGCTCTCCCTATGCTTAACATGAGAAGCGCAAAGTACAGTAAACTCACGCCGAAAAGCGCAAGCTCCAATCGCTACCGTTTTTTAACCCATTAGCGTTCAGAATGTAATATGGTCGGCCCGCGCTAGGGACACTGAGGCGAACGTTAACGCTCACACAGGTGAGCGCTAACGTAAGCGTTAAGTATGTAATAGAGCTCCAAGTCTCTGGTAACGGCCGTGGCTTCCAGACTTCAGCCACTCATTGCCAGTGAATCTCAAGAAAATAATAAAAAAATAACATTTTATTTCTGATTCTATACATTTGTCCAATTACATCTGAGCCCCTGAAAATGGGGGGGACTGTGTATAAAAATGGGGGGGCTGTGTATAAAAATGGGGGGCTGTGTATAAAAATGGGGGGGCTGTGTATAAAAATGGGGGGGCTGTGTATAAAAATGGGGGCTGTGTATATAAATGGGGGGCTGTGTATAAAAATGGGGGCTGTGTATAAAAATGGGGGGCTGTATATATAAATGGGGGCTGTGTATAAAAATGGGGGCTGTGTATATAAATGGGGGCTGTGTATAAAAATGGGGGCTGTGTATAAAAATGGGGGGGCTGTGTATAAAAATGGGGGCGGTGTATAAAAATGGGGGGCGGTGTATATAAATGGGGCGGTGTATAAAAATGGGGGGCTGTGTATATAAATGGGGGCTGTGTATAAAAATGGGGGGCTGTGTATAAAAAGGGGGCTGTGTATATAAATGGGGGGCTGTGTATAAAAATGGGGGAGGGCTGTGTATAAAAATGGGGGGCTGTGTATAAAAATGGGGGAGGGCTGTGTATAAAAATGGGGAGGGCTGTGTATAAAAATGGGGAGGGCTGTGTATAAAAATGGGGAGGGCTGTGTATAAAAATGGGGAGGGCTGTGTATAAAAATGGGGAGGGCTGTGTATAAAAATGGGGGGCTGTGTATAAAAATGGGGGGCTGTGTATAAAAATGGGGGCTGTGTATAAAAATGGGGAGGGCTGTGTATAAAAATGGGGAGGGCTGTGTATAAAAATGGGGAGGGCTGTGTATAAAAATGGGGAGGGCTGTGTATAAAAATGGGGGGCTGTGTATAAAAATGGGGGGCTGTGTATAAAAATGGGGGAGGGCTGTGTATAAAAATGGGGGAGGGCTGTGTATAAAAATGGGGGAGGGATGTGTATAAAAATGGGGGGCTGTGTATAAAAATGGGGGAGGGCTGTGTATAAAAATGGGAGGACTGTGTATAAAAATGGCCGCAGTGTATACAATTTGTTCTTGATATTCTTGTTCTTGAATTAAAGCTGAAAGTCTGAACTTTAACATTCATTTGGATCGTTTCCTGTTAATTTTATTCTGGCGACAAAAAGAGGCAAAAGTATGAGAATTCTGCCTGTGTCCAAATATATATGGACCTCCCTGTATTTCTATACAGTTAACGCTCTCACGTTTCTCATACTTGGATTCGTTTCGCGAGGACCAGTGAAGTCTCACTCCATCCAGAAGGCCCCATGTTTTCAGACGCGGGTTTTTTTTCGACGCGTGCCATTTCTCATCTTTTCATATTTTTTTTAACATTCTCAAAAGTGCAGATTTTTTTTAACCTATTAAAATATCACTGCCATTAACTGTCGTGGCTGGCACGGAGAGTCGCTCAGGCCGGCCAAAAACGGGGCGGTGCGTCAGTTTAATGAAGCTGGTGGCATTTCATGGGAAGTGAACTCGGCGCGGAGGTGAGTGAAGCACGTGAAAACGCTTCATTTACATATCGGTGGAAATATGCAAATAATCGCTGTTTTACAGCAAACCAACCGAAACGCAGGCGGAATACTGCTTATATTTAACTTAAAGGGACAGTGCTGAGATTAAATAGTCATTCCATATTCAGAAAGTCTAACACTGAGGATCACATGGCGTCCAGCACCGCGGCGGCCGTGGACAGCTCCCTCTGTCAGGTATGAGTGTGAGGGCAACGGAACGACAATGTGTGTCCTATACCTGTTCCTGGGATCTAGTGTAAAATGACATCATAAAAAGTGCATCAGAGCAACACGCTCATAACATTGCATCAGGTTGTACGTCCCTAACCAAAACCGGCCAATAGAAGCCGTATGACGGTGAGTGTGCGGCACAGACACCTAATATTGTGCTACATGGTGCAAAGCATCAGAAAGGACACAGAGTGCCACAACAAACAACACAAGGGACGGTCTGTTCGACGCCTCCCGTGAATATTTGGGGAGATAAAGTGTATTGAAGAGGATTACAGAACCCATAGGCAAGAGCCGGCACACACATTGCATCATGGGAGGTGCAGCGCGAGAGCAACATCAGTATGAGGACAGATTGTGTTTGTCACTAAGACAGACAGATAAGGAGAAAGGAAAGAAAGGAAGGGACACTTTTAAAGCAGAAACGTTCCAGCTCGTCGTGAGTCATTCTCAAGCTTGAAAAAGGCCTGCGAGGAGCCGAAACGTTACTGTTTTCTGTGCCGCCAGTAAACCTGCAACAATTGGCAGCAGGGGGCGCCTGGTGGAACGCAGGTAAGTTAAACTGCCAGAGAAAGAAGGGATGTCACCCCGGGGAGAACACAGTAAATCTGTACCGGGCAGAAAGAAAGCCTATACAAGGCAACAATCTGGCAGCGAAGAGGAAAGATCAACTAACAAGCTAGAACTTATTCCAAAATTTACCACAAACCAATAAAAACACATGAATAATGATATAAAGCTGGAGCACCAAAATGCAACATAATAGATGGTCAAGAATAGCTAGACATGTCAGCAAACCTGCCCTAAGAGATGACAGCAAACCCGCCCTAAGAGATGACAGCAAACCTGCCCTAAGAGATGACAGCAAACCCCCCCTAAGAGGTGCCAGCAAACCCGCCCTAAGAGATGCCAGCAAACCCGCCCTAAGAGATGCCAGCAAACCTGCCCTAAGAGATGACAGCAAACCCGCCCTAAGAGGTGCCAGCAAACCCCCCCTAAGAGGTGCCAGCAAACCCGCCCTAAGAGATGCCAGCAAACCTGCCCTAAGAGATGCCAGCAAACCTGCCCTAAGAGATGCCAGCAAACCTGCCCTGAGATGCCAGTAAACCTGCCCTGAGATGCCAGTAAACCTGTCCTAAGAGATGCCAGCAAACCTGCCCTAAGAGATGCCAGTAAACCTGTCCTAAGAGATGCCAGCAAACCTGCTCTAAGAGATGCCAGTAAACCTGTCCTAAGAGATGCCAGTGACCGCCTGTCCCCTTTTTATACAGTATTTTTCAATTTGTGCATTGAATGTTGCCTCCCTGGGTATGTGTTGGCGCCTCCTTGGGTACGTGTTGGCACCTCTATGGGTACATGTTGGCGCCTCTATGGGCACGTGTTGGCGCCTCTACTGAGCTGAGAATGCATGTTTCATAAGGGCTACAGAAAACAATACAGCAAACCAAAATAGCGCACTCCACCCCCCAAAAAAAAATAGTCTAACTTGAATAAGGGGGTTAAGATGGGGGAGTGTGTGGTTTACAGGTGTGCTTACATCAAAGTGAACTGGTCCCCAGGTGTTATATTTGTAAAACCTGGGGACAGACAGTACACCCTGATGTACGGCTTAAGCACACACTTGTAACACATATATATATATATTTGTTTTTTTCTTTCCGTCTTGTGTAAGGTCTGGAAGGCCATTGCTTCCCACTAGATGGCAGTGAGTCTTCATAACTATCCATAGAGAACGCGCGTCGTCCGAGAGATTCACGGCACTTGGAGACAGTTCTCAGAATAAGAGACTGGGCATTTTCAGAGATTATACAGTTTCAGTGATTATTTTGGGATACACGTGTACATACGTGGATATGCGTGTACATTCACCTCTTTAAATCTCAACAGGAAGATCCCCACCTTGAGTACTCCATGGCGTACAAAAAGGGGCATTATGGGACACGATGGAGAGCACGGAGGAGCGACAATGCTAATTAATGCTATTATTTAAGTTATGAAACAAAAGACTTTAGGGGTTATTCATTAACCTCCGGAATGACCCCGGAATTACACTGAACGGCAAATTTTACCAAAATGTTTATTCAAAGCTGCCAATTCACCAAATACAAGCAAAATACGGTGCAAATTGTCGGCACTGGAATCGTCCCATAACAGACTATTGATTAGTCGAATCACAGGACACCGAATTGCGCCAAAACTCTGGCAAAACGCCCTGATTTTCAGTGTTTCAATTTGAATAGTTTAAGGCTAGGGTCAGACTAACGTATTTTTCACGTCTACCGTCAAAAAGTGGGTCCGAACGCATGGACGCATGTTTTGACAGCAGACGCGATAGTGGTCATACGATGCACAATTACGGCCGTGATGTTTGACGGAGCTATTAGAAACAAATGGACGTGATGTTGGCCGGACATGTGCAGCGTCTGACATCTCCTAATCACGGACACACGCCGCTATGCCGACGCAGCGCACTCTGTGCATCAGAACTAGCGGTTCGACGCTATTGAAAAATTGCATTACTTTGCCGCTGGTGCTGCGCGACCGAACTTTCGTGCAGCCGTACTTTGTATGTTGGCCGTCATTAGATGTCATTTGCTGCTACCACGGCCATAATAATGTGCGGCTAAACCCCCTGCAATCTGGCTTCCGTCCCCTACACTCAACTGAAACTGCCCTCACCAAAGTCACCAACGACCTCCTAACTGCTAAAAAACACGGCCAATATTCTATTCTCATCCTGCTTGACCTCTCGGCTGCTTTTGACACTGTTGACCACCCCCTCCTTCTACAGACCCTCAACTCTCTGTGTCTCGGTGACACTGCACTTGCTTGGGTTGACTCATTTTTATCCAACAGGTCCTTCTGTGTGTCCTTTGCTGGTAACTCCTCCTCTTCATTGCCTCTATCTGTTGGTGTACCTCAAGGCTCTGTCCTTGGTCCTCTGCTCTTTTCCATCTACACCTCCTCCCTGGGCAAAATCATCAACAGCTTTGGCTTTAATTAACACCTCTACGCTGATGACACTCAGATCTACCTCTCTACCCCTGATCTCTCTCCCCCTGTCCTTTCAAAAGTCAGTGACTGTTTATCTGGCATCTCCTCCTGGATGGCCTCCCACCACCTAAAGATCAACATGTCAAAGACTGAACTCCTACTTATTCCTCCCTCCAATGCCTCCCCACCTCCAGACTTCTCTATCACGGTGGAGGGTATCACCATCTCCCCTTCAAACCAAGTTCGCTGTCTTGGAGTTACACTTGACTCTGCTCTTTCCTTCATCCCCCACATCCAGTCTCTTTCCTCCTCCTGCCGATACCAACTGCGTAATATTTCCAGAATTCGGCCATTTCTTACCGCTGTCACCACAAAACAACTCATACACGCCCTGGTAATCTCCCGACTCGACTATTGCAATAATCTCTTATCTGGCCTCCCTCTGTCCCGCCTCTCCCCCCTACAATCCATCCTGAACGCCTCCGCCAGGCTAATTCACCTCACCCGCCGCTCTGTCTCTGCCGCTCCCCTCTGCGAGTCCCTTCACTGGCTCCCCATCCACTGCAGAATTAAGTTCAAAATCCTTATCCTTACCTACAAAACCCTCACTAACTCAGCTCCCCACTACCTGTCCTCACTAATCACCAAATACACCCCAGCCCGCTCCCTAAGGTCAAACAGTGACCTGCGCCTAGCTTCTCCCCGCATCACCTCTTCCCATGATAGACTGCAGGATTTCTCACGCACAGCCCCCACTCTCTGGAACGCTCTCCCTCGTACTGTCAGACTTTCCCCTAACTTCTCTTCCTTCAAACGCTCCCTTAAAACATTCCTATTTAGGGAAGCCGACCCCCCCCAACTCACTGACACAACCATCAATCACTCTCACCTTACAGTCCTCTCCTCCTGTTTCCAACCCCAACCCTCCCAGATTGTGAGTTCCTACGGGAATAGGGCCCTCATCTCCTCCTGTACTGTTTGTCAAATGTTGTTCAATGTATTGTAACCCTGTCTGTACTGTGCTTATTGTACAGCGCTGCGGAATATGCTGGCGCTTTATAAATAAAGAATAATAATAATAATAATAATAAACGCTCGGTCACACTGCGTTCGTCTGACCCCAGCCTTAACAGGTGAATCCCGCAGGTTTCAAAGTAATAAATGGATTTTTTTAAAGACCATTTTTGCAAATACCCTTTTATTTTTTAAAAAAAGACTTATTTTTATTTCGTACCAGACAATTTTATTATTATTTAAAGGACCTTTTTTATTATTTAGACATATTTTTACTACATTTTTAATTGATTTAACCTATAAGTTCTTTTTTACCATTTCATTGGAATTTGCTGATACAGACACAATTCAGCGTTTTTTGCCGATGCCAAACTGGCGGTTATAGGCACAATTCAGCGTTTTTTGCCGATGCCAAACTGGCGGTTATAGGCACAATTCAGCGGTTTTTGCCAATGCCAAGTTGGGTTTATAGGCACAATTCAGCGTTTTTTGCCGATGCCAAACTGGCGGTATAGGCACAATTCAGCGGTTTTTGCCGATGCCAAGCTGGCGGTTATAGGCACAATTCAGCGTTTTTTGCCGATGCCAAGCTGGCGGTTATAGGCACAATTCAGCGTTTTTTGCCGATGCCAAACTGGCGGTTATAGGCACAATTCAGCGGTTTTTGCCGATGCCAAGCTGGCGGTTATAGGCACAATTCAGCGTTTTTTGCCGATGTCAAGCTGGCGTTATAGGCACAATTCAGCGGTTTGTGCCGATGCCAAGGGCGGTTATAGGCACAATTCAGATTTTTTTGCCGATGCCAAGCTGGCGGTTATAGGCACAATTCAGAGCTTTTTGCCGATGTCAAGCTGGCGGTTATAGTCACAATTCAGCGCTTTTTGCCGATGCCAAGCTGGCGGTTATAGGCACAATTCAGCGTTTTTTGCCAATGTCAAGCTGGCGGTTATAGGCACAATTCAGCGGTTTGTGCCTGTGAAGGAATGGCTCAGCACCCTCAGCCAGAGATTGGTTTTCAGGACACTGTTATTTCATGAACATGTGTTTGTGCCGTTGCACCAACGTTCCTGCCTTCTAGCTGACCGAAGAATGACCTGTAAACAAAAGTGTTGTTGTGTAATGAATGCCGTTTCAAATTTGCCGCCTTTTTTTTGCCGCCTTATTTTTGAATCAGACCAGCTGGTCCCAAATCGGCAACGCCCCGATGCACTTTAAAGCCAATGATACCTGTGGGGGCGGGCAGGGGGTTTTCCATGTGGAGCTCAGGTTGAAAGTATAAATACAGATGTTGTTCTAATTAAAAGTGTCTTTGGTTTGAGTTCATGCAGCTGCGTCTCGTGTCTCTGTTTGCCAAGCGTGCCTGACATCCCTCGTGGTTCAGCACCCCGGACGAAATACAATTCTATCGTACGCCGCTGCTGTGCGATCCGAATACTCCTAGCCGACTGAACGTGTCCAGCTAACTACCGGGAGATCCGAGAATTCGTACCTTGCAACGTGTGGGCGTTTCGACCGCCGCACGATCCGACTCCTGCTGTCGAACGAATTAAGCTGTCTCTAGTGAGGGTGAGATCCGAACAGCTTGGTGCCGTGCCGCGGATGTTTCTTCGACCGCTGGGCGATACGAATACCCAGACGATCGATCGTCAACTAACTCGCTAGTGGAAGATCCGAATCTTCGCAGAATCAAGCCGTTCCGATCTACGACCGTAAAGGTCTGCGTACAGATCCGTGGCCAGCTGCTCGAGACGCTGAGTGACACTTCTCAGTAGTCGGGCTAGGTACACATCAAGGTCCCCTTGACTGCGTGGGTCATCCAGATCACAAAGACATACCCGGCCGCTCGAGACGCCGAGTGCCACAACCTTGGTAGTCGGGCCGGGGGAAGAATCAAAACGAAGGGGGAACACACCTGCAGATTGGAGCACACCCGCAGGCGGATGATAACATCAGGTTCCGTCACACTGGTGGCAGCGGTGGGATAGCTCTCTGCACCCCCCCAAGAAGACCCGCACCATGGTGGTGTACGATCACTACACCAGGGACACCCTGCGTGACATGATGGAGGACCGGGGAGGAACGCCGGGTAACAAAAAGAAGAAAACCATAATTAGAGAACTGACCAGGATGGATCAGGACGGGGTGATGACGCCCGTCCCCAGCCCTGTCCACGCGGAGGTGGAGGAAGACGCTGGCATCAGAGAGTTGCGGCGTCGGATCGCCGTGCTCGGGATGCCCCAGCGACGGCGGATAGATGCAGAGTGATTCGGGAGTTCTACCGTGAAGTGGAGCAAGAGAAGGACCGCCAGCACGAGCTGCGGTTGGCAGAGCTCCGCGGAGCAGAGATTGAACATTTTACCCCTGACCCTTATCCCGTAGACCCCTGGGATGAGGAGTACAGCTCGACTGGAGCTTCACCCTGGAATTCTGCACCCCCCAGCGATACCCCGTACGGGACTTACAGCTCGACTGGAGCCTGTATTGGGGAACCCGCACAGCCCAGCGGACCTTGGATAGAGACTTACAGCCCGCCTGGAGTTACATCCGAGGACGCCACATTCCCCGTCGAGAACATGGAGGGCGACTTTCTGAGAAGGCTGCAAGAGAGCCTGGATCAATATTTCGGGTCCATGGTGGAGCCCACTGGACTTGAGTGGCGGGACGAGGTCCGCCAAGAACTTCGGGATGAGGCGCTGCCCCCTGAAAGAAACTGCGAGTTTTGGGAGCCCGAGATGTTCCCATGGGTCCCTATCGGGATCACAGTAGAGGAGCCGGCCCGGTCAGAAGAGGCACAGCAGGTACCAAGTGTCCAGGATGGGCCGTGCGAGGGGCCCGAGGGGTCCCGGGAGGAAATGGCCCTCCCAAGGCCGCCAGAAGACACGGTGGCCGTGTCCGCGGGTCCAGCAGAAGAGCTGGCCACGGGGCAGAGTGCCGGTAGCCTCTGCCCACTCCCCGTCTGCCCTGAGGAGCCGCAGGATTTCTCCGTGCTGGCGACCCCGCAGCCATCGTCCCCTGATCCCCTGGATGTCAGTGTTGCATCCCACCCCCCAGCAGAAGAGCTGGCAACGGGGCAGAGCGCCGCTGGCCTCCTGCCCACTGTCCGAATGCCCTGAGGAACAGCCAGGTTCACCCCAGCTGTTCGGCCCGCAGCCGTTGTTCTTCCCCGACCCCCGCAAGTTGTGCCTACATCCAACCCCCCAGTGGAAGAGCTGGCCACGGGGCAGAGCGCCGCTGGCCTCTGCCCACTCCTCGTCTGCCCTGAGGAGCCGCAGGATTTCTCCGTGCTGGCGACCCCGCAGCCATCGTTCCCTGATCCCCTGGATGTCAGTGTTGCATCCCACCCCCCAGCAGAAGAGCTGGCAACGGGGCAGAGCGCCGCTGGCCTCTGCCCACTGTCCGAATGCCCTGAGGAACAGCCAGGTTCACCCCAGCTGTTCGGCCCGCAGCCGTTGTTCTTCCCCGACCCCCGCAAGTTGTGCCTGCATCCAACCCCCCAGTGGAAGAGCTGGCCACGGGGCAGAGCGCCGCTGGCCTCTGCCCACTCCACGTCTGCCCTGAGGAGCCGCAGGATTTCTTCGTGCTGGCGACCCCGCAGCCGTTGTTCCCTGTTCCCCTGGATGTCAGCGTTGCATCCAACCTCCCAGCGGAAGAGCTGGCAACGGGGCACTGCGCCGCTGGCCTCTGCCCCTTTCCCGACTGTCCTGAGGAGCAACAGGGGTTTTCCGAGCCGGTGACCCCGCAGCTGTTGTCCTCACCCGACCCTCCGAAAGTTGTTTCAGAATCCACCCCCTCAGCAGCAGAGCTGCCAACGGGACAGAGCACCGCTGGCCTCTGCCCACTCGCTGCCGTATGCCTTGAGGAGCAGCCTGATTCACCCCGACGGCTTTGCTGGCCGCCATGGTACGTCCTTGGGATGGAGGAAACCATCCTCCCACCAGGGGACACACACCCAGCTGACGCGCTGGCCGCAGGGCAGAGCCTGCTTCCGCTCTGCCCATTTCCACAGCCATTTGGCCCAGAGGCCCCGCGCAGCCACGATTTCCCTCTGCGGCTGGCCCAGGTACTCGGGGCGCGTGCAGTTAGCACCCGTTTTCCCCGGGTGCGAGATAGTCCCGGAGGGGCACAGGGGGTGCTCCTCCCCAGCCACAGGACCCTTTTGCCGGAGGGGGTAACCCAAACCCGCGTGGCCTCCACCCACTTGGTACGGCCGCAGGGCCAAATGGAGAAGCCTGGTGGCTCGGCCTCTCCCAACTGACTATGGACCTGAGAGCACCGACTTCCCGGTACGACCCGTTGGGGTCCAACCGGGTTCGTCGGACTTCGGGGAGGGGGAGGAATGTGAAGGAATGGCTCAGCACCCTCAGCCAGAGATTGGTTTTCAGGACACTGTTATTTCATGAACATGTGTTTGTGCCGTTGCACCAACGTTCCTGCCTTCTAGCTGACCGAAGAATGACCTGTAAACAAAAGTGTTGTTGTGTAATGAATGCCGTTTCAAATTTGCCGCCTTTTTTTTGCCGCCTTATTTTTGAATCAGACCAGCTGGTCCCAAATCGGCAACGCCCCGATGCACTTTAAAGCCAATGATACCTGTGGGGGCGGGCAGGGGGTTTTCCATGTGGAGCTCAGGTTGAAAGTATAAATACAGATGTTGTTCTAATTAAAAGTGTCTTTGGTTTGAGTTCATGCAGCTGCGTCTCGTGTCTCTGTTTGCCAAGCGTGCCTGACATCCCTCGTGGTTCAGCACCCCGGACGAAATACAATTCTATCGTACGCCGCTGCTGTGCGATCCGAATACTCCTAGCCGACTGAACGTGTCCAGCTAACTACCGGGAGATCCGAGAATTCGTACCTTGCAACGTGTGGGCGTTTCGACCGCCGCACGATCCGACTCCTGCTGTCGAACGAATTAAGCTGTCTCTAGTGAGGGTGAGATCCGAACAGCTTGGTGCCGTGCCGCGGATGTTTCTTCGACCGCTGGGCGATACGAATACCCAGACGATCGATCTCGTCAACTAACTCGCTAGTGGAAGATCCGAATCTTCGCAGAATCAAGCCGTTCCGATCTACGACCGTAAAGGTCTGCGTACAGATCCGTGGCCAGCTGCTCGAGACGCTGAGTGACACTTCTCAGTAGTCGGGCTAGGTACACATCAAGGTCCCCTTGACTGCGTGGGTCATCCAGATCACAAAGACATACCCGGCCGCTCGAGACGCCGAGTGCCACAACCTTGGTAGTCGGGCCGGGGGAAGAATCAAAACGAAGGGGGAACACACCTGCAGATTGGAGCACACCCGCAGGCGGATGATAACATCAGGTTCCGTCACAGTGCCGATGCCAAGCTGGCGGTTATAGGCACAATTCAGCGTTTTTTGCCGATGTCAAGCTGGCGGTTATAGGCACAATTCAGCGTTTTTTGCCGATGCCAAACTGGCGGTTATAGGCACAATTCAGCGGTTTTTGCCAATGCCAAGTTGGCGGTTATAGGCACAATTCAGCGTTTTTTGCCGATGCCAAACTGGCGGTTATAGGCACAATTCAGCGGTTTTTGCCGATGCCAAACTGGCGGTTATAGGCACAATTCAGCGGTTTTTGCCAATGCCAAGTTGGCGGTTATAGGCACAATTCAGCGTTTTTTGCCGATGCCAAACTGGCGGTTATAGGCACAATTCAGCGGTTTTTGCCGATGCCAAGCTGGCGGTTATAGGCACAATTCAGCGTTTTTTGCCGATGCCAAGCTGGCGGTTATAGGCACAATTCAGCGTTTTTTGCCGATGCCAAACTGGCGGTTATAGGCACAATTCAGCGGTTTTTGCCGATGCCAAGCTGGCGGTTATAGGCACAATTCAGCGTTTTTTGCCGATGTCAAGCTGGCGGTTATAGGCACAATTCAGCGGTTTGTGCCGATGCCAAGCTGGCGGTTATAGGCACAATTCAGATTTTTTTGCCGATGCCAAGCTGGCGGTTATAGGCACAATTCAGAGCTTTTTGCCGATGTCAAGCTGGCGGTTATAGTCACAATTCAGCGCTTTTTGCCGATGCCAAGCTGGCGGTTATAGGCACAATTCAGCGTTTTTTGCCAATGTCAAGCTGGCGGTTATAGGCACAATTCAGCGGTTTGTGCCGATGCCAAGCTGGCGGTTATAGGCACAATTCAGCGTTTTTTGCCGATGTCAAGCTGGCGGTTATAGGCACAATTCAGCGTTTTTTGCCAATGTCAAGCTGGCGGTTATAGGCACAATTCAGCGGGTTTTTGCCGATGCCAAGCTGGCGGTTATAGGCACAATTCAGCGTTTTTTGCCGATGTCCGATAACGGCTTCAGGTACTTCAATTTTGGCAAATTACAGTTATCATTCGCTAAATAGTAAATTCACTGTATTATTGACAAAATGGAATTGTTTGAGTGCGCCAAAATGCAAAGCACCAGAAGTCCACGCAGTTTCAGTGCTTTGTGAATAGACCTTTAGGTGTGTTTAATGTTCACTTTACAGAAACTGCATGTAAGGGACGGGATGAGAACACTAAAATATATAGAGACAGCACAAAAAGATCTCTAGTGACCTGATCGCTACCAGGACTGTACAAATAGTCCTTCCATGAAAACACAAAATAAAGGAGATCTCCTCCGACACAGCTGAGGTAACAATATGAAGAAAAAGTGGGAATTGGAGTAATGTCGCAAATGTTTTATCAGATTTTTAAATATCAACAGAAAAAAGTCACCTTCCCCCTCCTGTTTATTGTTTAAGAACAAAACAAATTTTCGGGGATATAATTACCGAGCAGCTTGTTGATCCAAGGAGAAAGCCAATTGTCATAATGCGTCAAGAATACGGCTTTCACGGCCACTGAAGAAGAGCCTCGTGGGAATGAACCATTGGCTTTGTGTATGCATGGCTTGGCCATGATGTGTGTTTTTGTAATATATTTGCACAACTCATCTTTGCAATGATTTTTTCCCCCTCCGTCAACTAGAGATTGGACCAAGATGTTGGAAGTCCACCACCTTCTGTTTTTTAGCAGACAGAGAGCGGGAGATCTGTGCCACTAGCTGCCTAGATCCTCAGATCCTCTCCCCGGGTCCCTAATCACTTTATTACACAATGTTTCAGCACATTACAGCAGTGCGAGACATGGAGCAAAAATAACAATTGGTGGTGGTAGAGGTGGTGGATCATACATGTCCACCCACCCAAATCAAGGATTGCAAAACGTTACTGAATATATGTAGTTGTCGAGAAGAACAGTGGTTCCCAACCCTGGTCCGCAGGTCCCGCTAACAAGTCAGGTTTGCCAGATATCTGAAGCACAGCACAGGTGATATGATTTGCTGCTTCGTGATTGCAGGATTCAATCTGCATTTCCCCAAGGGAATCCTTAAAATCTGTCTGTTTGGGTTCCCTGAGGACCAGGGTTTGGAACCGATGGAGTAGAGGAAACAAAGAATATCCTTGTGTAGACCTTTACCCGTACAGAAACCAGTTTCACCCCAATCGTGATATACGTCAATCCATCGGCAAATATAGGTTTCTGTATTTCAAATGAGAAACCAAAAATCCCAGCCGAAAATTCCCCAATTCTGGTAAAAAAAATAGTCCAAATGTGATCTTGTAATTTCCAAAAAACTGCAACCTCTTTGCCGTAGAACGGGGGAAAAAAAAGTAAGCACAGAAGCTACTAGAAACGTGTTGTAGGTCGACCTTTTCTCCTGTTTACAACGTTTCACGTTATCATCGACATGTCTGTAGTTTTCATACTTCTAAAATCCCCCTTGGTCCTATAATGGCCTATAATATAACTCTATTGTCAAGCCGGTTGATTTTCTCAGCTGTTTGTTGTTTTTTTTCTCCCCTCCATTCCAGCAAAGCCATCTCCTTCCACCCTCCCTCGAGCGATAACTCTCTAAATAAGCTTCTAGCCCTCAACAATATTCCAATTTTCTCTCCCCGATCTCTCTCGCAGTCTCGCAATTACCCGACAATTGCTACCTTGCTTTTTCACATGGGCCGCGGTAATAGAGGCCTGAATTGTTTTTGATTAACTACAGTTTTATGCTGCAGTGAGTGAATGGAGCTGCGATCTAGTTAGGTCAAAATAACAGTTTCGTTAGGAGTGTGCTTAATTGGTTTTGGAAGGAGGGGGGAGAGAGCACAGGTAAAGACAAAAGGGATGTGTGTCTGTAATGATTGGGCAGGCAGGATTTGGCATTGCTGGTTACAAAGCTCTTGCGTTTGAGAAATTGAAGTCTACGAGATAGGCTCTGCGGTGATCAAGGTTTACCCCGACAGTCACAAATGGTGTCAGTGTTTGCCCGGAACTTTTCGGCCAATAATAAGCATGTAGAATAAGATGTCTGGTATTCTTTCAAGATGAAGAGGTTGACTGACGATGTGGTTCGTAGATAATCGGACCACGTCTGGATTTGCCATTGTTCATTCAATGGACCAAGGTTGGGTGATGATTACTAGTGAATAAATCCTTCACTCATTCTTACGGCTTTCATGCATAGGGAGATCACAGACAGTGATCGCACATGGACATGTTTAGGTGGAAACGTTACAACAGAGAAAGGAATGTGATGAGATCAAATGGACATGTAGCTGACAGACAGTGGCATGACTCAAAGGAGAAGCTCCATTTGCAATGGTTCAACCAGAGGTTCACTGTTGACTGATGTGTTTCTATTGGATATATCCATCATCCAGAATGAAAGTTGTGGGCAAGTCGACATGTAAAGAAACATGGATGGAACCTCCACTGAAGATGTCGATCATGAATAACGGTGGTATTCTGTGACAGTGAACATTGGATTTGACATTGTTCACCTGGTCCAAGGGTGCTTGTTAATTGATTACTAGTGATTTCATTCTTCTTCCGTTTCTAAAGCAAAGTGAGAACTCTCAGCACGTGGACATGTACAGGTGGAAACTGTGGTAGAAAGGGTCGGAACTCAACTGGAGACGTTGCTCACAGTGGTGGGATTCAATGGAGAGTGATAGTTTGCTATGGTTCACTCAGAGGTCCACTCTTGACCGATATGGTTATATTCACTAGGAAGGAACACAAGTTTTCTCACCCAGCCCAAGATTTCTGAGTAAGTCTAAATGTAAAGAAACTATAAGAGCGAGAAAGAAAAGGAACAAAATTCACCTGAAGAGGTGGATCATGGATAATGGTGGACTTCTGTGGAGAAGGACCAGAGTTAGATTTGCCATGGTTCACTCAGTGGCCCAAGGTTGACTGATTACTATACATTTAATGCTTCTTCAAAAAGAGGGAGAACTCTCAGCACATGGACATGTACAGGTGTAAATTGTAGAAAACAGGTATGGAATTCAAGTGAAAACTTGGATCACAGACAGTGGTGGCACTCAATCGATAGAGGCTGTTCTTGGAATTCGCCATGGTTCACTCAGAGGTCCAATGTTGACGGATGAGATCTGGTCAGGTAGACCCATAATGTTCACTGGAACACCCATTACTGGAAAATATATATTCTGCTTTAATAGAAGGACATTGGCCTTTCAAATCCATAAAGATCCCAAGTATGGAAAATATTACTGTTGCCCCCTTTTACCTGTGTATTCTATTTAGAGCCCTAGGAAAGGACCTCATCTCTCAACCTTCTAAAATTTAGGAGACTGGCAAAAAAAAAAAACCCTTCTAAATTGTGTTGCTAGTGGTTTTAACATGTTTGATTAGTAAAAGAAAAAACATAAAGGATAAATTGGACAATACAGAGGGGGAAGAAAACTGCCTGCAAGAGAAATAATTATACATGATGTATTATCAAGCCCGAAAAACGTACATTGTTAATAATTTGATACATTGCACGGTCAGCAAGAACTATTTTTTCTTTTTAAAGTTTAAAATACTATAAATATTAATGGCTTTGAAAACTTAATTTACACCGATTGCACGAAAATATTCCCCGCTCTCCTCCAAAGTCAGCTCGTTTTAAGACTAAATTTAATGGGATTTCTGCAGACGTGGTCAACGTGGATTACTGAGACTCTGTGGCCTGCAGACCTATGACCGGCTCAAATGAGATTGCTCCCAGCCATGAAAGCAGATGTAATTGGGCATGTATTAAAAATAAAGTCCCTGAGAAGCGTGGAACTGCCCCTAGGAAGACTGGAATCGTCGAACCACCCCCGAGCAGCGTGGAACTGCCCCTAGGAAGACTGGAACTGTCAAACCATCCCCTGAGAAGCCTGGAATGGTCCCTAAGAAGCATGGAACTGCCCATGAGAAAAGGGGAACCACCCCATAGATGTGTGGAACCACCCCTGAGGATGCGGCTGAACAATAGACTGGAGTACTGTGATACTCAGGTAGGCAGTGGCTCGGAATACACTCCTATAAGTTATGTGCTATATACACAATGACTGAGTATTGTGTGTTTGCAATTTTTAACCCTTTCACTGCTGAGGCCGTGTGGGGAACGTCCTCATTGACTCCTAAGGAAAGATGGGGTGGAGATAGGGGGTTACTTTGAACCCCGGTATCTCCCGACTGTTGGCAGCTAACAGGGTCATGTTTGGTATCAATAGAAAGGCCAGAGCATGGCCTTTCCAATGATACCAAATATGACCATGTTTAAAGTAAAAAAATAAATAAATAAAAATAATAATAAAAAAAAGAAAAACGTGGTTTTTTAAGACGTGAAATGACTCAGCAGTGAAGGGGTTAAGGAAATTTTGGACGGTGATTTTTATATTCATTGTTCCCAGAAAACAGGCGATCAGAAGATATCTCCTCAACACTCCAGCATAAGGAAATAGGAATGAAAATCACATTGGCTCACTGTGTATCCATTCCGTAAACCAGGGCGCAGCAACCTTGGCCCTCTCCAGATATTTGGAACTACATTTCCCACGTGGCTATGCCAACCTTGTCATTGGCTGAGCATCATGGTAGGTGTAGTTCCAAAACATCTGGAGGGCCAAGGTTGGTAACCCTAGCCGTACACCTTTACCAGCCTGCTAGTCAAACATGGGATACCTGTAACCCCTGTGCATAATGTGTTTTTCAGGCCTTTACACGTCTGAAACCCTTTCAGTCCCGGCAGATCCTACGGCTTTCTCCAACCAGTAATTATTGAAAAACGCTCTGTGTATTCCATCAGACGCAAATATACATGCCCGCAGGGATTAGGCCTCTCTGTCTCGTAAAGGACGCGAGATGTCTTTCACTAAAAGGCAGGGATAAATGTAATCTCTTTAATACGGCACGGTCGCCGGATAGAGGAAACAGGCAGGAGAGATTCTGAATCCACCATAATGAGATAAAGCTCTCGCTTCATCGGACGGTTTATTTACACAGCAGCCATTAAAAGAACCCGTGACTTAAATAGATTCCAGTCTATTACCTGCCTGGGTATGACAGATGGGCAGTCTGCATATTACTAGGGAAATGTCGTGCATGGCGGGAGCGGATGATTAACCCCGCTACGGCTTCGTTTTGCGGCTGTGAGGTTTTAGTGAACCTGTCAAGCAGAAAAACCGCAAAGCGCCACCTTCTACAACACATCACTCATTTGATTTAGAATACGGAATATTTGTTGTTTTTTTTTTTTTTTTGCTGTTTATCCCTTAATGTGGTAGATTATTTTTTAATTTCAGGAGATGCCCCTGTGCTGCTGGTGGGATACACTAGTTCAGGAGTGACAGACAGTTGGACGTCCAGCTCTGGTGACGCAACCTCCTTTTACCATGTCGTGGGTGGTGCCAGTCAAGGAATGGAGCACAGGGGCCTTTGTTGAGTTTTGGGATCCTTTCGGTCTCAATCATGGTCTTTACCACAATTTTCCCAAATGAGCCGTTAAGGCTAGGGTCAAACTAACGCATTATTTGCAGCGACCATCAAAAAGTGCGTCCGAACGAATGGACATATTTTTTAATGGAATGCGCAAAAACGGTCATATGATGCGCATTTTCGTGCGTGATTTTTTATGGATCGTCAATAAAACCCTTTTTGCGTCTGGACGTTATGTAGGCTGGACATTAGCAGCGTCTGACATCTCCTAATCACGCACACACGCCGCTAGCGGACGCAGCGCACTCTGTACGTCAGTACTAGCGGTTCGGCTTTCTCAAAAAAATGCGTTAATTTTCCACTTGCGTTGCGCGGCAGGACTTTCGTGCGGCCGTACTTCGTATATTGGCTGTCATTGCGCGTCATTTGCCGCTACTGCGGCCGTGATTAAGTGTGCCTAAACGCACGTTAAAAATGCGTTAGTCTGACCCCAGTCTTAGGGAATGGAACCGTTAAGCAGGTCTTCCCTAAGAGAGAAGGTTTGTTGGGACCACCCAAGGAGGCAAAGAAATAGGAGGGACCATATAATCGTGTCCATCCTGATCTGGAGACCACGGTGACCTCCTGCAATTAATTTTATAGCAAATCACGTATTGATTCTCCCTTATCTGGAATGCCTGGGACCAGAAGTGTTAAGAATTTTTGGAATATTTGCACTGGCTGGATGGAGTAGAGGTAACATCACTGCTCTATAACGGTGGAGACCGTGGAGACACAGGTTCAAATCCACTCTCCAGTTAGTGTCCTTGGGCAAGACATCCAGCCGTACAGACTCGCCACCCAGGACATACTTGAAAAGGAGAGAAATCTCAATGTATCCTTCCTGGTAAAATGCTTTCCAAAAAAATAATAACATAGATATACAGTGGCAAGAAAAAGTATGTGAACCCTTCGCTCCTCCATATATTCAGGGTGTGCGGGTGTCTTTTTAGGGGCTCCTCCACATATTCAGGGTGTGCGGGTGTCTTTTTAGGGGCTCCTCCACATATTCAGGGTGTGCGGGTGTCTTTCTAGGGGTTCCTCCATATATTCAGGGTTTTTATGGTGTGTTTTTAGGAGCTCCTCTATATATTCAGGGGGTGTGGGTGTCTGTTTAGGGGTTCCTCCCTATATTCAGGGTGTGCGGGTGTATAACAGAGCTGCACACACAGCAATGAGTGTATAAACTGTATATACAGTGGCAAGAAAAAGTATGTGAACCCTTTGGGATTACGTGGAGTTTTGCATGAATTGGTCATAAAATGTGCTCTGATCTTCATCTAAGTCACAACAATTTGAAAAACACAGTCTGCTTAAAATAATACAACACAAACATTATATGTTTTCATGTCTTTATTGAACATAACATGTAAACATTCACAGTGCAGGGTGGAAAAAGTATGTGAACCTTTGGACTTAATAACTGGTTGACCCTCCTTTGGCAGCAATAACCTCAACCAAACGTTTCCTGTAGTTGCAGATCAGACCTGAACAACGATCTGGAATTATTTTGTATTTCAAAATTTTTATTTTGCAATAAACAAAAGGTCACAGACCGACCAGTCAGGTGGCCTCGCAGGGCCAAATGAGATACTCACAAAGGAAGCACAGAAAACATAAGGGGGGTTCACATAGGAAACTTACAGAAAATCAAAAATAGTGGGGGGGGTGTAGAAACTCGTCAGGAGGGTCATCCTGCAAAAACAAAAGAGTGATGGAGTTCGCTGATGGGGCACCAGGGAAACAAACAAAAAAAAAAAAAAAAAGGGGGGAGTGAGGGACTGCCAACATATCGTGGCATTCCTGGCTCACCCCAGCAACCTAAAGGGAACCGAGGGCCATGGAAGGGGCCACGTGGCCAGGAGACCTGGGGCCAAAAGGGTGTACAGAGCCTAGGTAGCCACCCTAGCGGCTCTCCCAGGCTACCTCCTAATGTCCCAAAAAAAAAAAAAAAAAAAAGGGGGGATGGTGAGTCCCAGTGCTCCAACAGACGAACAACATGAACCTACAAGCATCAAGGGGGGGGGGAGGGGAGGATCAGGAACGCCAGGAATCCAGGTATATCCTCAGGAGGGACTCATTATGGGGAGAAGGGGGGTATAAGGCAACATTCAACAGAAAGTCATCCCCAATTGGGGGGTCTCATCGGATAATAAAAGATACAAAAAGTCTCAGAGTATGGGCAAACGAGAAAAGGATATCATCAGCTGGGGAACAGCTGCAACAGAGTCCACGTCAGTACCCAAGAAGGCCTAATAAAATATGTCTCAGCAGGCATGTGAACGCATAGGAACCAGACAGTAAAAACCCTGAGAGTAAAATCAGCTATAGTCCACAGAGATTGCCAAAAACAGTCCGAAAACAAAACTGTCCACAGCAGGGAATGCTTAGGCGAGGAAATCGAGTCAGCAAGGGGTAATTCCAAGAGGGCTGCAGAGGGCGAACGGGTGTAAACTCAGCTGGTCAGGGTACGGTCGAGCAGTAGACAGAGGGTAAGACAGACCCCTTCAGCCCGTGTCCCACGGTATCGCGGTGTGTAAATCCTTCACAGGCCCGTCCGTGCGCCTCTCCGCACCCCACTCCTGCAGTGTCCAGGCCAAAAGAGACAAATCTAGGGCCAGGATCTCTCTCACCCCGACCAGGTCCCAAGGAAGAACAGCAGGCAGCCTTCCATGCTCAGCTTTCCTCTGATGGATCCACCAGGCAGCTAGGGTACTAGGCAGAGCGAGAAGAGTCGCAGCCTTGCCACGGGGCACCCCAGGAACCGCCACTCGTACTGTAAGCACATCAGACTGCATCACCTCCTCATCGTGTGGTTCCGGGGTCTCCCCTGCCTGTATCTCTCCATCCGCAACCTCCGCGCATCCACGAGGTAGGGCCTCTCCACCAGCACGATAAATCACCTCAACTTTAGGCTCCAGACACTCCTCAGCTCGGTCAGGAGGCAAAGCCTCCGCAAAATCCCCCGGGCTGTCGCTGTCATCTTCTCCATAACACCTCTCTTGGGCCGCCCTGAAGTGGATGGAGGACCAGCGGCGCAATACTCTGAACCCCAACTCCACATTCCGCACCTCAGCGGTAGCAGTCAGATCCTCAACATCGGGTATAGGTAAGTCCTCTTCCGACACGCAGGGGTGGGAGGTCAGCGGCTCTCTGCATCTCCTCAGCACTGCCATCATTTTGCACCAGGTCCCCTTCGTGAGTGGGCCCAGGCCATCTCCCTCCAGCAGCGCTAGACAGGCCTCCAGGCCCTCAATCGCGGCCATTTTCACATCACTGCGGGGAGGGGGGTCGAACCGGCGCCCAAACTCACCAGCCTCATGTGTCTTCTCCTGGAATTATTTTGGACCACTCCTCTTCACAAAACTGTTTCAGTGTAGCAATATTCTTGGGATGTCTGGTGTGAATCGCTCTCTTAAGGTCATGCCACAGCATTTCAATCGGGTTGAGGTCAGGACTCGGACTGGGCCACTCCAGAAGGCGTATTTTGTTTTGTTGAAGCCATTCTTTTGTTGAATTACTTGTATGCTTTGGGTCATTGTCCTGTTGCATCATCCATCCTCTGCGGAGCTTCAGTTGGCGGACAGATGGTCTTACGTTTTCCTGAAAAATGTCTTGATAAACTCTGGAATTCATTTTTCCATCAATGACAACAATCCGTCCAGGCCCTGAGGCAGCAAAGCAGCCCCAAACCATGATGCTCCCTCCGCCATGTTTTACAGTGGGGATGAGGTTTTGATGTTGGTGTGCTGTGCCTTTTTTTCTCCACACAGTGTTGTGTGTTTTTTCCAAACAACTCAATTTTGGTTTCATCGGTCCACAGAATATTTTGCCAGTAGTGCTGTGCAACATCCAGGTGCTCTTTTGTAAACTTCAAACTTGCTGCAATATTCTTTTGGACAGCAATGGCTTCCTTTGTGGTGTCCTCCCATGTACTCCATTCTTGTTTAATGTTTTCCTTATTGTAGATGTGTCAACAAAAATGTTAGCATGTGCCAGAGATTTCTGTAAGTCTTTAGCTGACACTCTAGGATTCTTCTTTACCTCATTAAGCATTCTGTGCTGTGCTCTTGCAGTTATCTTTACAGGACGACCACGCCTAGGGAGAGTAGCAACAGTGCTGAACTTTCTCCATTTGTAGACAGTCTGTCTTACCGTGAACACATGAACATCAAGGCTTTTGGAGATACTTTTGGAACCCTTCCCAGCATCATGCAAATCAACAATTCTTGATCGTAGGTCTTCTGAGGGCTCTTTTCTGCGAGGCATGGTTCACATCAGGCAGTGCTTCTTGAAACCAGTAAACCCAAAACTGATGTGTGTTTTTTGTTAGATTTAAAGGGCAGGACAGCTTTCAGCAACACATCCAATAATGTCACACTGATTGGACTCAAGGTTGGCTCACTCCTGGCTCCAATTAGCTCTTGGAGAAGTCATTTGTCTAGGGTTCACATACTTTTTCCACCCTGCACTGTGAATGTTTACATGTTATGTTCAATAAACACATGAAAACATATAATGTTTGTGTTGTATTATTTTAAGCAGACTGTGTTTTTCAAATTGTTGTGAATTAGATGAAGATCCGAGCACATTTTATGACCAATCCATGCAAAACTCAACGTAATCCCAAAGGGTTCACATACTTTTTCTTGCTACTGTATATATATCTATCTATCATGGGGACCCAAGTACAAACAGGAAATCCATTTATGTTTCCTACCCACCTTACACACACCTAATACACACAGCCTGAAAGGCATCTTCTACAGGATTTAATAATTTTGTACCCGTCACATGAGATCAGGGGTGGAATTTTACAATTATGGCGCATGTCAGCACACACAAAGTTATCGAATTTTGGAATATTTTGCATTCCGGATCTTCAGATAATGGACGCTCATCCAATAAAGGCATATAATGTGAATTTGTGATGCTTTTCTTGAAAAAGCAGCTCGTAACACACCATGACGTGTCTCCATGTGTGCCAGTTTAGCAGCAATTCGTAAAATATTAATTATTCAATAAACATGCAAATGTAATATTGTATATGTGCAACGTGTGCGCTCGCAGGGTTAGGCCACTGGTCACGTATATATTCTCTTTTATAGAATTTTATATTATAAAATAAAAGAACAAAAATATATCTGGATCAGATCAGTTGATCTTTGAGGGGAAAAAAACCGTAACAGAGAAAAAAGGAGAAAAAAAAAACAGGACGGAAAAAAATATATTGGATTGTAATAAACCATGAACTCCTGTGACTTGTTGGTTTTCTGTGGCTGATTTCACAAACACGGGTTGTTATTTAAACTCTGCCCTGACTTTATAATGCGCCGTGTATCCCTGTGGGACATAACAGAGATAAGGTGTTCCGGCGCTCGGCTGCCATTTTTTCAGGCGCCGGAATATAAATAAATATAGAATAATTCCAGTAGTCTCACTTGTGGCGATGCAAATGAGCAGATTGCATTTGCCTTATCAGAGTGATGTCATTTTCCATACAAATGAGCACTTCACATCACATTATATATTACACCGTTATGTACGATGCTCTGATAAGCCTGTCTATACTGCGCTTATCTCCTGGCGGACGAGGTGGGGGTGGGGGGGGCGGGCGTTAAGCCTCTTTCATTGTAATCTCCGAAAAAGATTTAATTAGAAGAATAAATAAAGTCAGATTTGGACGGGAAATTCCGGCAATGTGACAAATCGGTAAAAAATAAAGTAATATAAATTGATATGTAATATGTTTAATGGACACGAATATGCTAATAATCATCATTATCTATTCGTACGAAGGGGCTTTTACAGGAATCAGACACCAGTGCCAATGATGCGTCAAATTAAATCAATTGGATTCGGATTTATAATTAGATGATGTGTTTATCTACATTAGTTTTTTTAATTATGCAAATATTGAAAATGTAACCCTCTGTGTGCCTAAAATACCTATAAGGGGGTATTAATGTCACCGTGACCAAATAAGCTTGTTTAAACAGTCATGGTGACAAGAGACGGTCTCTCCCCTCTTCCCCCCACCAGTTGTCCCCGGGAGCTTTGAGGGAGGAGGACTTCTAACTTCCCTCCACTCTGAAGACTGACTGTCCCTCAGTAGCCCCATTCCACCATCTGGGGGCATTTTGATCCAACAAGTAGACTGAGGAGAAGTTGGCAGGTTGAACGACTCATGTGCCAAATGCCTTTAATTCTTCTCATTGGACGATGGGCTACAAGGTGCTCCTTGGCTATAGTCTCAATCTAAAACGTTCTAACCTCCAGTAGAAGTAACATGTGGAGCAGGTGACACTTTAAGGTTGAGAGACCAATACAGGTGCTCTCAAAACCCTGACTTCATGCCAAGAGCATAGCTAGGCAACAGTGATAAGATCCTAAACTCTGTCTTTACCATTTCAACTCCAGCAAAAGAAAAATGTTCCACAGGTGACATCTACAGGGTTATTCAGAGAAAGGTGAAACTCTGGAGAACTTTTGGAGAAGTGAAAATTCTAGGTAGAAATAGCCGATTTGGAAAGTGAGATAAATGGGAGAATTTTTCTGGTTTGGCTATTGTGACCTAGAATTTTCACTTCTCCAAACGTTCTCCAGAGTTTCACCTTTCTCTGAAAAACCCTGCTAGGGTTGAGAAACCAATGCTGTTGCACTCTGAACCTCAATCACATGCCAAGAGCATAGTCAGGATACAGAAGCCTATAACTTAGTACCCACGTGGACCGTTCTGTCCTCCAGTAAAAGGAATAGGTTCTTGGGGTGAGAAACCAATGTTGGTGCTCTCCAAATCATGACTACATGCAGGGCAGCCATCAGGGGGGTGACAGTCCATGACATGTCCAAGGGCCTAGTGTTTCTAGAGGGCCCTGGCCCTTGCTAAACCCTATGCAGCTTGTCTAAGCGGCACCAGTGTAATGGTACCTTCATGCCACCCAGGACTGGCCCACCAAGATCCCAATAAATTACCTGGTGGGCAGCAGGACTTGGGGCCAATAGGAGAACACTGACTCATCACGGAGGGAGCGATTTGTATGGTCTGCACCACGTACAAGTGCAAAATGAACTCTCTCCTGCCAGCAAACACTTTTTTATCCTATTGCTTGTCCACCAGACATTTAGTCCACTTCCAGTAAAAGGTGAGCAGGAGACGAGGCAAAATGGCTTATTTTTAATTCATTTACCAACATTGACAGCTGAGGTAACAAGGCCCAGCCAGTGGTTCTGTAAGGGGCCCCAAGGCTTCTTATAGCAGCCCTGATTACAAGCCAAGAGCATAGTCAAGAACCAGTAGAAGATCTTGACATGTCTAATCTCCAGTAAAGTCAATATGCTCAGTAGGTAGGTGACTGACCGTGGTGAAAATTTAATGGCGCTCTTCCCTGGACCCCAGGTTAGAAGTCACCAGCCTGGTCAGGAACAATTTGGCTAGACTATACATGTCTTGAAAGTTCAAACTTTTTTTACAAAGAACTTCCTTAAGTTATTATTCTGAGGTTGAGTAACAAGACTTCATGTCTAGTCTCTTCCTCCCCAAACAACATGGCACACCAAGTACTCAACTATGTTTGTTTGAGTGTTTTAACCTTTCGAACCCAGCCACATATTGGAGAGATAACAGGTCTTTTATTCGGAGGTCGATATTTTTCTATACAGGAGCGCTGGATATGAAAATAGAAAATATAGAGGAATGGGAAGAGTGGGTAGTGGTGGAGCCTGTTATGTTCAAGATCCTTCATCTTCCTGCCAAGTTATGTGCCAAATGGACTCTTCCATTAGATGCATAAACCCCTGGCCTCTGTAAGAGCAGTTAATCTATCGATTATTCTGCGTGTCCCTTGTACCCTCGCGTTCGCCTCTAATGGAGCTTTTATCCTTTGGGTCACAGCTCCCGTCAGGGCTGAGAGAATATACTTAGGTTTGGACGAGATCTGGGCTAATGGCCTAGTTAGCTTTTTGCCAAACATTAAAGGAGAAAGAGGAAGAAAAATAAAAAGAAAAAAAAGGTCAGAGATTTTGCAGAACTAAAACATTTTTCTGACTTTGCTCTTTATGTTGTGTTTTAATGGCTTGTACTCTTTTGTGCTTTGCGCTCTCTGGCTCCAAGGAATAAATGAAGGGGGTAAAAAGTCAACGTCTGAAAGAGAAATGGGGATTCTGTCCAAGGTAACGTTGAAGGCCCCGGACGTACATTTCTAAGAAAAAGGTGGAAATCTGGTATGAAAGGAATGAAGGTCTCAATTGTTCTTAAAAAATAGACCTTTACTGCAGTCAGAGTTCCGATGTCGACATGGGACCCATGGAGTTACTTCATCGGAGGTAGGGTGATCAGGTACGCTGGTGAGTCGGAGCAGAGAATACAAGTAATTGCAGTTTTTAAGCAAAAAGGGATGAATTAAAAAAATTACCCTACTCTGGTTTTCCTTCAGGAAGACTATTTTGGCCTGAAACTGGCAAAATCCCCACCAATTTAACCCCCTCACTGCTGAGCCATTTCACTTCTTAAAAAAAAACTAATTTTTCTTTTTTTTATTATTATTTTTTTCTTTACTTTAAATATGGTCATGTTTGGTATCTTTGGGAAGGCCATGCTCTGGCCTTTCTAATGATACCAAACATGACCCTGCTAGCCGCAAACAGTCGGGAGATATCAGGGTTCAAAGGAACCCCCTATCTCCACCCCTATCTTTCCTTAGGAGTCAATGGGGACGTTCCCCACACGTCCTCAGCAGTGAAAGGGTTAATGTAATGTGAATAATCTCATGAGAAGAAAGAAGGATGCAAAATAAGGTACACAACGGTTTACACTACCATGCGCGGCCAGATTAACCTTCACTCAGTGGGGATTCCATAAACAGCTCCAACAGTCACTCGATGCATTCCTTTATCATAAACTGAAATTAAATGATAAATTACTGTTGCTGCTCACTTTGCAGCCGAGAGAGGCAAGTCTGGCACTATTCCAAGTCAATCACGTTGAATTAACCCTTTGTGTAGTAAACAGCTGCATGGTGGGAATCCGCACGACACAAAAAGATAATGATATCAATTGACCAATGTGCAGAACGGATAGAGATGCCCCCAGTCGCTGGCCAGACGAGAAAAGCTACGCGTTAATTAAGATTTACTTCCTGTTAAAAGTCTCGCTACGCAAACCCAGAGGTAAGCGGCGATTAAAAATTAATGCATTCAAAAAGGTGGAAGAGGAAGCGGGCGAGCGCAGGAATATAATATCTGCGTGTCGTGGGTTAGGAGCCTAGGTGTCTCCGAAGACAAGGTGACTTTAGAGGCATCGCGGTGACATGTACGAGAGCCGCCAAGACAGGCTGCCAGCACCGCAAGTCATTAGAGAGCTGGATGACTTAGAAGCAGGGACAGATCCCCGTCCACACCGCCCGTCCTGCAACACTTCATTGTAACGTATAGAGCTAATGAGTATCGCCTCTAAAGGGAGATATACGGCTGCGAGACAATTAAACGATGGTGGCTTATTATAATTGCTATGGGCAAAGTGCTTTCAGCTCCTCTTCCCTGGCCAAAACATGTTTGAGAAACCTGGGCATGACTATACATCGAGGGTCTACACCACCTATTCACAGGCCACCACTGAAAAGCTGCCGGGAAGTCAAACATGGAGAAAATAAGGCTTGCAGGTAGGGCACAAGATTTTCTTCTCGTCCTAAATTTATAATACAATTTCATGAACCGAGGGCTGGAGTTGCAATATGCCATTTTCTCTTCTTAGGCTGGAGTTGCAAACCTGGAGAAAAGCGTCAACAGTATCTCCAGAAAGTACTGCTAAAGGTAGGCCATTGCCATTCATAGATTGTCACGTGTGGATCCATACCCAGGATGGGTGTCCATGTGCATAAAGGCTCACTTTGTCGTCAGTATCCCAAAAAAAGAGTCTGGAGTCAATAGCTGGAGCATCTTGCAGGGTAAAACAAACAAACTGGGAATGACTTTATTCAGGGTTTACAATTACAAACACACACAGGGAGAGGTGCAGAATACAAATGCAAAAATACGTCCCAGCGTTTCCACACTGAATAGCCTCCCACTCCCACGTGTAATAAACAATGGCTGAGGAAGGAAGGTGGCTGAGAGATCTGCTTTAACCCTTTCCCGCCGCAAGGCGTACTATGCCGTGTCTGTGGCGGGAGGGCCTTGAAGCCACGTAGCGGCATAGTACGTCCAGCTGACTTCAATGGCCCCACCAGCTGGCGCGCATCGTGTTCAGGCCATCCCCCAGCAGCCAATGATGTGTGTCCACTGCGTGGGCGGGCTGAAGGAGGGGCCCGCCGCAGCAGCCTTCTAGCAGGGTGTACTAGTACGCCCCAGCTGGCCTTAAAGCCCTCCCGACAAACACCAGCTGCCTGGCATGAAAGGGTTAAGGTAGACCTGGGGGAGGGTTGATGGAAGCAGGGAAAGACAAATGAATCCATCACTTACAGATAGACATACGGGAAACAACATAGTGTATACATCATGACACTCTGCAAGAAATACACGAGGGGATAATAATACAAAACAGACATCAGGGAAGAGGGCACCGAAAATGCAGACACCCAGTACCTAGAACTATAGGTACAGGGTGACTTCAACAAAGAAGACAGCTGAAAAACAACATAAAACATCAGGCCACACCTCCCACAAATGCAGCGCCCGGTCCATGTACCCCAAGTCTATAGTTACTACCATCACATAGTATCATCGTCAGACTCACACGAGAAGAGAGGGAAACCGGGAGTTAGGGCAACTTAAATTCCTCTCACGTCTATATGTTTATAACCTCTATGACCACCATACCAATAACCAGAGACTTGGAATTGCAGGTTATTACAAGTGGGCCACTCATTTTGGCTTGAATCAGGATACCGATAATGGGGCCGATTATACAAAACCTCGACCTGGCATTGGCTCAGACTTTAGTCACAAAATGAATGGAGGACATCAACAAACCTTGCGTTGCTTCATAGAGAAAACCAAAGCATGGCCTTACATGAAGAACCCAGGAGTGAAATTTCCTGCACCTGCCACATTATATTTTATATATCTTTTTTTTTTTTGCGCTGGACAGCGCTCATTGGATTGAGTAATGATCCCTCAATCTCCAGCCCCTGTGCTGCCCACATGCCGACCCATAATACCACATTTTTGGTAGGATAGTCCCTGTAAATGCCCCGGGTCTTCCTCACCCAAGCTTTTCTTCTGGTCCTCACAGGGTTAAGGAGAGAAGAAAGTTAATAGCAATTTTCTTTCCGCAGCTGTAACTAGTTTAAAGCCCGCGCTGTAAATTTTCACATCAAAACAGCGTTTCTGCAGCAATAGGGAGAAATTGGACTAAATTTCCTGTAGCCGAGCTGGATGTGAAAACAAGACCATTCGGATGCGGATTTATACCCATAAGTACGCAGTATATCACCCGCTCCCTGTGCCTGCCAGCTCGGAGCTGTGCGCGGAGGGGCAAGGCATCTGGAGGGGAAAAGAAACACAGACGATTTAGCAGAAATCGCCTAAAACTGGTAGAGAAAAGACGCTCTGCCTAACAAAAGCCTGCAGGGTTAACCTCTCCCACGCTGGAGACAGATGGACCTCATAGAAGTGGCGCCATTGGCATGCAAGGTATTGGATGCCTGGATCCTGGGGACAAATGTCTCCTCAAGGTTAAATGGTGACTGTCCGGAATTAAAATGTGCCAAAGCATGGCTCACTTGTGGCGTAGATAAGTAATGACACTGATATATTTAGTCAAGGGGGCCGATAAAAAACTGCAGGCAACTGTGTCTACCGGTCCTTGTCCATTATGACATCCACTGGGTGCATTGGCTTGACAAGTATCTAGAAAGGGTGCATTTTCAGGGGCATGACTCAGGGGTACCAAGAGTGGATTCATCCTGCTGTACATATGCTGCCACCTACCTAATCACAGCCCATGGTATTCTGGTGGCAATCACAGACAAAATGATGCAAAGTCCCAAGCAAGAAAATATTTTGCTGCCTCTCCACTGCCCAGTGTTTCCCCTCCTAGTGGCGCCCTAGGTAACAGCCTAATTGGCCTAACAGATGAATCGGACATACTTGGTCTTTATTTAAGAACAACCCATGGGAGGAAAGAAAGAGCCCATGGGCATGGTCGGAGAAACTAAACCCTACCTGAAGGTGAAGTTCATATTAAAAATGCCTGAGGGTGACAGAGATAACAAGTGCTTTCCATGTTTTTGTCTTGACGTCTTGTCCCTAGGATGTCCATGTGATCTTCAGATGAAGCAAGGAACATCAGTTGAGTTTGTACTGAACAGACCGTCACTTTCCAATCATGCAACTCAAAAGTGTACATCACGTATGCAACACAGGATGTTTGGAAGGGTCATGAAATGTGGCAGTGCCCGTAGAAAGTCTTTAAAAAAGCGGGTTGTCTACCATTGCGGTGCTGGACGAGTACAGTGCTTCTTTACCAAACAGCGAGCCCAAAACATTTCCGATATACATTATCCTCTTTATCGGCACAGGAACGGTTACGCGTATCTTTGTGAAAACCGCTCTTTTATCCTGGTTACGTTCGAGGTAGTTTTCCCCTTAATAATTACATTTCTCACTCGCTCGCAGCGTTTTAGCCTACAAGCCATTTACAGCGATGCTTTGACTTGAACATTATTGTATCCCCCCATCAGTCTCTGCTTCCTTTGTGATGAAATCTCACTGAAAGCTCTTTATTAAATTCCGTATCAGCTACAAAATGATTCTTTTATCGCTGAATCCCTTAACTTTTTTTTTTACCTCTCGTTACAGGAGAACTGTTTAACTCAGTTGCTGCTGATCCTGGCAAATGAAGAACAAGACGGAAAGAGAAATGGTGTCATCTGGAGTCACATCTGGGTTAGGGCATATTATACCGAAAATGTCACTGCAAGTTCAGAGAAGTCCATGTGAAAATCTATTTTCTGTAGTATGCGAGTCAACCATCGTGCATCAAGGAGAGACAAGCTTTGAATTTGGACCCAACCACTATCCTTTGCCAACTCTGTAACCTGGTCATGCCTTGGGTTTGAGTTGCATGACCATTTTCAATCTTAGAAGTCCATCTTCTTCTAAGGTGGACCCCAAACTTTGGAAAAGACAAAGAATACATTTTGAAGTGCCTGTTAGGAGCGACCACATAAAATGGACGCCAACGTAAAACTTGAATCCAGACTACAAGCCCAAAGTTAAAACCTCCCAAGGACAAACCACATTTTAATGGAAAGCAAAACACTGAAGATCAAATGAGAAGAATTGAAGGACAAGACTGCTGGGCAAAGTTGATCTAGTACCACAACAGGCACTCTACTTGAATAGTCCTTCCACCAGGTGATACATGGAACAAGGTGACCCATACCCCACTTGATACAGAAAATCAATGAATGAATCGGGCGACTCAAATATATAAAATCTTGGGAGCCTTTATTTCGGACCCATGTCTTAATGTTTCAGCTCAATCTAAAGGCTTTTTCAAGTCTTGAAAAAGTCCCTTAGATTGAGCCAAAACATTGTGAGATGTGCCAAAAGTAAAGCCTCCCTAGAAACCCTCTACCAGATAGCCCAGTTCGTTTGTTTAATGGGCAAAGTTGAGTTGTGCACACAATGAAGGAAGACCAAGGGCATGCTGGGAAACATGGCATAAATCTAACAATATGCCTCTGAAAAGTACAAACAGGCTACAAGAGATCAAAGATAAGGTTCCTTACCCAGAAGAACATGAGCAGCAGATGGAGTGCAGCTAACACTATATGTTGTGGACATACACAACCCCACTGTAGAAGCATTATACGTAAGAAAGCATCATGGCCTTTGCTAGTCCTAGAGATTCAGAACACAAACTCGATTATTAAAGAAATGCACTCCTACGGATTACGTCTTTATTTCCAAAGAAAACCATTTTAGTTGGCTTAAAAAAACCCTACGTGTGGAAGGCGGAAGGGAATTGTTTGAAGAACTGCACTTTTCCGTTTTGTTAAATCGACATTTCTCCACATTACGGCAAATTGCAATGTTCTTTTACTGGTGAGAATATATTTTCATGAACCAGAATAACCTAATAAGTAAACAGAAATGAAAAGTCTGATTTCTCTAAATATTAGTCATAAAACAAGCACACTATTTCTTACACCAGAATGAAACAAGAGAATCTTTTATTGTTGAAGATGTGATGTTTTGTTATATATTTTTATTATTGCTTTGCTGATAGCATGGGTATTTTTAGTCTGGATGAGTGCGACCGAGGGTTTGGGTACCATTAGCGAGGTTTACGGCAAGAAATAAGAATAAGTTTGATAAAAACTGCGGTGAATAGCCCTCAGGAGACGGCGAGGATAGAGAAATCGAGCTTGTTTTGCTGATGGAGCACGTAAAATAAAGCACGGAGAGGTGTGGGGAGGCCAAGAGCGAGATTACTAAGCTGCCTGCAAACACTACAAGCTCCTGGGATTCATGGACAAAAGTAACAAGGTTTACATACTAGAACGTTACTCATTAGGGTCAATTCGAGCAGCATCAGGAGGGCGGAATCAATCCATATCACAGCAGGATGTCCTAAAAGTAAATGGAAACCAATACAATGAAGGCCTGAGATGAGAGAGATTCCATCAATCTCATTTCTTTTATAAATCACCTGTTAATTTTACTAATTCTTCAATATTTATTGTTTCGGAGAAAAAGCCTGAACTTCAGCTATTAAAAAAAGGACTTTTTTGGGAAATGACATTTCCTCCTTGCAGGAACTCCTACCCAAAAATGCCCTGCCACCTTAATCTTTGGGCAGTAGCCATTTATTGATCGCTGTTGACCCACCAACTCTAGACTTACATCGTAAGTACATCTGAGCAGAGCAGAGCATTGAAGACCACTTTTGTGTCTTCTAAGGTTTATTTTTTTTTATTACATTTTTAATTACAAGGTCTCCAAGGTATTAATAAACCATCTTGGAATATATTGTAATAATTGGCATGGTCATAGGAAACACATTTTTTCAGTGGTTGGACAAGGTTTAATGGCCTGTGGCTTGCCGGGAAACACCATGCTACACTTCATGGACTTTTCCCACCATGCTAAAAGCTTAAATAATAAGCAGAGGTTTTGTAACCTAAATCTTCACTTCTAGACTTGGATTCCTAGTGAGGACCCATATATTGACCCATCTCTGCAGGTCAGTTGGGTTGGTATAAGCCAAAAAAAAAGGAATGAGCTGATACCTGTTAGGTCCAAGAATGTCTTTTCATTTACAGATTGCCAATGCCAAAAGCAGGAACGTTTCAGCCCATCCACACGTCTATCAAGCCGGACTGGCACAAGCTGACTGACCTAAGTTATGATAAATGTTTAGTGGAAGAAAAAGTTGGGAACAAACCAATGCATATGCAAGGACAATCATAATGGAGTGACCTTCTAGATCAAACTGAGATTCCTGCGTAATTAAAATTCTTTAGAGACCTGTGAGGAAAACCATTGGAAATGAGATGCTGTATGTTGCCCATCACGCACCATCAATTCCATTTTTGTGGTATTTTTTGGCAAACCTGTCCTTTATATAAAAGGCTAAACAACAAAGCTTTCTCTCTACCATTTAGAAACCGTCAAGCCATTCTTAGTCTTCCAGTCATGCGCAGTATGGCAATGAAGATAATGCAGAGAATACTTATTCAAGGAGTCCGCTCAGTATAAAGCATTGGTTCAGCTAATGGTCAACCTGTGATGTCCTTCCCTCAACATCCTTGCCTACAATTTCCCTGGTTTCTATCTTCTCAACTGTTCTCGTTTCATCTCACGTTTCCCTTTGTGTCTCTCTCTCGAGTTCTCCTTTTGTTCTTATTTATTGGTAGCCTTCATGTCTTTTTACTTTTGCTGTCAATACATCTATATCCTTCGTTCTTTGTCATTTATTCTTTCCATCTATCTCCAACCTTTGTTTCTTCACTTTTCTTTGTCAATGTGCTTCTCGCTCTGATTCAGCAGTAACACTTCATACCCACTAGAAGGAATTGTATAAATAAAGCTGGGGGCGTATTTCAGTTAACCGAGTACAATAAGCCTTTATTTTTCCTATTTCTTCAAGTGCTGAAATCAGAACAAACCCCCCCCCCCACACACACACCCTTTGTGTCTATAGCTCGGCAGAAGAAAGAGTTTGAGAGAGACTGTGACGGGTCCGTCCCTGAACATCTGACCATGGATATCAAAGCACAGAGGACAGCTTGTTATTCATGAGAAGATGTGGGATGGGACAAGGGTGGACAATGCAAGCAAACTGGAAAACATGCTCTAAAAAACGGTAGAAATTAAGGCAGCCAACAGCTAAACCTGACGTACTCTCACCACCACCACATCCCTTTACAAATCTCATGTGATCTTCCAAGCGGATCCGCTGACATTCGTTTCCGAAGCGAAGGTTTGACCAATGTTAAGATAGGGTAGGTTAGACAGATTAAAAGAGTTGCTAGTCCTTTACAGAACCTGTAGACCAGTGTTTCCCAAACTTGTCCTCGGGACCCTCAACCAGGCCAGATTCTGCAGATCACCTTGGGGAAAAGCAGACAATCCTGCAATCATACCACCTGTGCTGAGCTTCAGATATCCTGCCAACCTGGCGAAGCGGAGGGTCCTGAGGACAGGTTTGGGAAACACTGCTGTAGACTCACTGATGCAGAGGACAAAATAATCTGCATACCATTGGGGAAAGAAGTCAAAATCTGGACCATTTCAAAGTAGGACCAAAGAACAAACAGCCATTGATAGACGCTCCAGGTCCCGTTACGGCTGCACTGCTCCCAAAAGTAAAAATAGTGTTATGAATTTTATAAAAAACGTATGCAGAGTGCAGATAATATGTTATTTTGTGGCTCACTAAAAAAGTAAATCCCTCTTTCCAGTCTACCTCAACACTTATCTGGTCTCTGCAAGAGCCAATTCCACCTTGGCCGAATGCTCCCCTCACCCAACCGTAGACCATGTGCAATATGGGTGGCAGAAACAGGGCCTGCAACACTTTTCTTTGAAGCCCAATGTCTGTGCACAACGTCCAAGTTCGTAAACGCACAGCGGCTATCGACTACCTGCATGTTCATTGGTTGGGCAAGTGACGTTTCCAATACAAAAAGAATATTTAAAGATGGCGGCTCCCACAGCACACAAATAACACGGAATGTGCACAGTAAGGAAGTATTTGAAGTACAAATTATGAAGCAAAGCACACAAAGGTTATAATACACAAACATGTTTTCAGGTATAAGAAATGACCAGAAGGACTGACTTTAGTATAGGGCTTCTGTTTTCCGCATGGGGCAGACACCAGCATGGCTCTGCATCATAAGCAAACATCTGGTGGCAAACTACCAGGAGATTCAACACGGAATGCACAGATTTTGCTTTATAGCTTCGTCAAAGGGGACCTTAGCTATCGAAATCTCTGTGATACAAAGTCCACTTTAAGTCCTACTGGTAATGCATAAAAGGTTGATCCTACCTCCCTATTCAAGGACAGAGTCCTCTCTATGGTTGGTACGGACTATCTCTGCAGTCTGACCTTGTCCAACTCAAATCACAAAGGGCTTGTCACTCCTGCCAGCTCGAGGGGGAAGAGAGAGATGTGACCGCACTCTCCCTGCTCATCTTCCCTGCGGTTTTGGGAGCGCAGTCTATTTAAAAGATAATTAGCAGGTCTCCAGCTTCTGTCAGTTCATGTAGATGCACTCATCAAAAGCAAAAAAAAAAAAAAAAAGAGAGAGAGATGATGTCCAGGTCCTTGGCGGGATCAATACGAGAGTTATTCTTACATCGGCAGGCTTGTTATAGGAAGTTACTAATATAACAGGAGTGGTGGAGACGCTGTGTCTGTGGCACATGGGAGATCGCTATCGATTCCAAAGCCAAAGAGGGGAGACAATGCTCTGACAAAAAAAATAAAAATAAGCTGTTGACCTTAGGCGGTCACACACACAGGGCACGATGTGCCAGGCTTTGGTGTCAGTCCAGGAATGGCATGTTGACAAAAGGACAAATTTTAATGGGTACAATATCTTTTTAACCCTTTTAATTCCATCAGGCCAGGTATCTGTTCGTCTTACCAAATGGCTAAAGAGAGACTTGAAGGACTCTAAGCACCCGTCACAGTTGTACATGACCCAACATGCAGAAGGCAGATAGCCAAGCAAAAGACATAAACCATATACTAAAGGAAGTCCTTGTAAAGGCCGAGCAAACTACTGCTATAGAGAGAACAGTCAAGAGAATAGGTCAAGGTCAGGACAACAGAGGTCCACGATAGGGAAGGTCAAGGAACAGCGAGATATGGAAGGTCAAAGAAAGCCAATGGTCTAGTGACCAGTACGAGCAGAACACAATAGACAGCACTGAGGGGCGAGGAGACCACGACAGATCATGGAACATAATGAGACAGGATGTTACAGAGCTACAGAGACAAGCTGTTACATATCATTTTTGAGCACCAGAATGTGCATGAATGAAACAACCTGCAAGACCCTCAATGGAAAGAGGAGACAGTATGACACAACAAAATGGCATCATAAAGGTTTGCTGCCAAAGAGCGTCCAGCATCAAATCAGCTACATGGTCTGGAAGATGGTCATGGGAAAGATTATTATTATTATCAGTATTTATATACCGTCAACAGTGTCTGCAGTGCTTTACAATAACCAAATGGAGCGAGATACGGATAAACGGACATGGGCCCTGCTCATAGGAGCTTACAGTCTAGAGGGATTGGGGTTGAGGAAGACAAGGGGACTTTTACTAGATAACAGGATCATTAGTGCCAGTGGTTCGGGAATGGTGGGGCCATAGAAACAGCTTCAATCATGTGTGAGTAGGTGAGCAGAGGGATGAGTTGCATCACTGATGTGGTATGCTGCTAATCTGAAGAGATGGGTTTTGAGGGATTTCTTGAAGATTAGGGGATAATTTGATAGGGTGAGGCAAATCATTCCACAGGACCGAAGAGGCCCTTGCAAAGTCTTGTGTCAGCATGCAGCACAGCGGAGGTAGGAGTCATGATGGTGAATTAATCACTAATGTGCCGGCATGCTCAACAGTATTTTACACCATGTGAAAAAATATACATTTATATAAAAAGTTAAAAAAGTCTTATTTGGTCACAGAAACCTTTGCAGAATAGATATGGCTTTTAAAAGTTTGGGCTTGTTGTCTATCAAATGTATCACAATGGATACCCACGGCTTTACCAGTTACAAACCTCCACCTCTCAAATGGAAAGTGGTAGTCCCATGCAAGTGGTCTCAAAAACCAAAGGTGTGTCATGCTCATACTGGTGCCGCTCCAACCATGACCTTCCAACTAGTGATTGCCCTATCAGTAAGAAAGCATGGCCAATTAAGGCTGGCGTCAGATGAGCGCACTATATATGCCCGTACTGGCGTCTGTCACAGCATTGAGACGCTGCGATGGGGCCAGCCACACGCTGTTGCGCGTGCACAAATTGTGCACGCAACAGCAGCCGTGCTGCATCCATGCAGCAGCCCTCTCTGTCAAAAAGGTAGGACGCGCGTTGTCGGAGCTGCAAAGCATGATACTCCTTAGTGCGCTCAGCGGGGTGACCAGACGGGCGTTGAGTGGAAGTCCACTTTCATGGACATTCCTTCCGCTCTCCAGTGACACTCGTCTGCCCCCCCACCCCCAGCTTAAAAGGAGAGGACTACAGGCCATTTAAGTATCTTTGTTCTAGGGTTAAATCAAGGTCACTGACATTTCAGTAAATAAATGCCTGATTTGGATGGGCATAAAACCTGTCGAAAAATTGATTACATTAAGAGGTCAAGGCCTTTACTAGAACAAAGAATGTTTTCTCGGACCACAGACACAGTGGGCTTTAAGAACGACATGCGAGGCAGGATAAGATTAGATATAACGCAGAGACATGTTCTCGGTGAGGGATTGGCCATTTGTCCACTGAAGCTCACATATTTCCTGTAGAAAAGTGGTCTAGAACAACTTCGTTCTCTACAAAAGTTGTTTTGATCTGATCCCGGGGCGAGGTAACCTTTCTAACGGAATCATGGGTTTCCATCCAAAGACTTTGCGAGGCCTGACAGTTGACCTCTGTGTATGTCCCATGTTCCTGTGACGGTGAAAGTACTTATTCTGTACACCACTCACGCTCTCTGCCCCATCGATCACTCACAGCTTCAATCAATCCTTCATCTCACAGTCACTGCTTGTACGTTCCTATATCACTTCTGGATGATAAACGTTCCCCCTACCTGATTAATAAACACCCTTGTTAACGTGATTCAATCCCTCAGGTGGAGGAGGCTGATCGCAATCCCAAAAATTTATCATCCAAGTGGGGATGGCAAGTAGGAGAATGTTATTGTGATTTCCAGCCGTGACTGCACCAATGGATGATAAATCTGGTGTCTACAATGATCTGCAGAGAATGACGAAGGCCAGTTTAACTGCTCCACTTTCTGAAACACCATTCAGGCGCAGCACATTCAGACACCATTTATTCACATTTCTTCATGCTGCAGCATTACACAACATTGGTTCATTTTTTCACAACGATCTACAACCAACATCCCATAATGACAAAGCAAAAAACTAATTTTTAACATTTACTTTTTTTTTTTAAGATAAACATGAAAACACGTTGACATAAGTATTCAGACCCATAACTCAGTTATCAGTTGAAGCATCCTTGGCAGCAATTACAGCCCAAAGACTTTTTGGTAGGGATGTGCGTTTCGGGTTTCGGAATTTCGGAATTTTCACGAAATTTCCCGATTCGTGTTTTCGGATGCGGCCGAATTTCCGAAAATTTTTAGATCCGAAAACGGCAGATCCGAAAAGTTTTCCGAGCCGAAACGAAATATTTTCGGAATTTTCGAATGGACTTGAAATGTGTCAAATCGAAATTTATTGCTTTGGAACGAGGAGAACAGACTTTCCGAAAAAACAAAAATTTCCGAACTTACGAAAAGTCGATACAAAAAACGAGCAGTGACACGAAAATACGAAAAATGGTTGAAATTCCGAAAACATGTATAATTCCGAAAAACGAAAATTTCAGAAATCACGAAAAGTCGATACAAAAAACGAGCTAAGTGACACGAAAATACGAAAAATGGTCGATATTCCGAAAAAAAAAGTACACGAAAAACGAATCGAGCCGAACCGAATCGAAACAGAAATCGGTCGAAACGAGCCGAATCGAAAAGTTTAAAAATCCGAAAAATCGAACCGAACAGAAAAAAATAAAATCGGTGCACAAGCCTACTTTTTGGGTTTGATGTAACAAGCTTTGCACACCTGGATTTGGGGATCTTCTGCCATTCATCACGCTCTGCCATGTTTGATGAGGGCCATTGTTGGCCAGCCATTTTTAGATCTCTCCCGGGATGTTCGATTGGGGTCAGGTAAGGGCCCTGGCTGGGCCAGTCAAGGTCATTAAGAGAGTTGTCTCTCATCCACTCTTGTGTTATCTTGGTTGTGTGCTCCAGATCAATGTCCTGTTGGAAGGCAAACAGTTTGGCCCAGCCAGAGGCCCTGAGTGTTCTTATTAAGAATTTATCTGTATTTTGCAGTGTTCAGCGTTCCCAAAACCCTGACCAGTCTCCCAGCCCCTGCCTCTGGGGAAAAAAACCCCAAAGCATGATGCTTCCACCACCCTGCTTCACTGGGGGCATGGTATAGGGAAGGTGAGGAGCATTGCCTGGTTTCCAACAGACACAAATTGAAGGCAAATTGCTCAATCTTCATTTCATTGGATCATTACCAGATAATCTCAAATGCTCATTGTATGAGAGTCCTTTTAGGTGTTTTTTGAAAATGCTAGGCTTTTGTGTGCTACGGTGCCGAGAAGCTTCCGTCTGGCCAGTCTACCAGGCTACATCACTGAAGGTTCCATTAATGGGCGTCCTTCTGCAAGTTTCTCCCATCTCCATTCATGATCTCTGTAGCAAACCTGAAGATCATTGGGTTCTTGGTCACCTCTCCTACCAAGGTCCTTCTTCCCCAATTGCTCAGTTTGGCCAGCTCTAGAAAGTTTCAACCTCTCTCCAAACTTTTTTGCAATCTGAGAATAACGGAGGGCGCTCTACTCCTGGGAACTTCCAAGGCAGCCGAAATGTTCTTCTAGCCTTCTCAGATCTGTGCCTGGACACAATGCTGTCGCTGAGCTCTGCAGGCTGTGCCTTTCAATCACGCCCAATCAATTGAATTTGCCTCCGGTGAACTCAGACAAAAGCGTAGAAACCTCTCAAAGGTGATCCAGAAAAATGGAAGGTTTCTGAGTTAAATGTCAAGAGCCATAGCAAAGGGTCGAAAACTTAAATCCACGTGAAATTTCAGTTTGCAATGTTGTAAAAAAATAAATCAGGTATTTGCTTTTCCGTTATGGGGTATCGAAGATAGAATGAGGGGGGGTACACAATTTTAGCACGAGCCAACTGTATAAATAAATTTGAAAAATTAAGGGGCCCAGTGGCGTCACTAGGGTTGGTGTCACCCGGTGCGGTAACTCATGGTGTCCCCGAGTTTTACGGGGTTTTTTTTACTACTCTTACTCATAAAGCAGTACTCCCATATAACACTGAATGCTCATAATACACAGCGCACATTACTGTGAGGTTTATTGCTGTGCAGCTCTGTCACATACTCACACACAAATTTTGGTGAACTGCCAGCAAGTACGGTGCCTGTTCGACGGCAGTGAAAGTCCCCATCGAGAAGTAATGGTAAATCTGTTCAGGGACATCGAACAACAGAGAAATGTTCTGATGTTCAGTGGTTTCATTAGACAGGTTTATTCAGAGAGAGGTGAAAACCTTGAGAATTGCCAGGAGAATGAACAATCTAGACCAAATAGCCAATTTGGAAATTGAGATAAATGGGAGAATTTTTCTGGTTTGACTATTTTGCCCTCGAATTTTCAATTCTACAGTCATTCTCAAGGTTTTCACCCTTCTCGGAATAACCCTGCATAGGTTTCAATGTTAAAAATATTCCCGTTTTTACCCAATATCTAATAAAAACGTTTATTCCATTAACCCCTTAGTGACCGGGCGGTTTTACACAAATCCGTCCTTTAGTGACCGCTGCTGTTTTTACGTTTCTGCGCTGTTAGTGTTTAGGTCAAATTTTCCTCTTACTCGTTTATTCAACCCACACATATTATACACCCTTTTTCCCGCCATTAAATGGACTTTCTAGAAATACCATTATTTCCATCATATCGAATAATTTACTATAAAAAAAAATATGAGGAAAAAATGGTAAAAACACACTTTTTTGTAATTTAATCCCCAAAATCTACAACCACCCAAAACGACCCCAGCTAAATAGGTTTAAAATTTTGTCCCGAGACTAGAAATACCCAATTTTTACATGCGTTTGCTTTTTAACCCCTTCACTGCTGAGACAGTTCACCTATGTGCGCTGCGCTCATTCTGACCATTTTGTGCTATTTATTTTTAGATGACAGCCTAGGTCCTATTTAATTAAACTCCCCCCAGACAAAAAAACTTTTAAAAAAAAAAAAAAAATATTTTATTTAATTTTTTTAATTATTATTTTTTTATTTAATTTTTTTTTTAAAACCAAACCTGGTCATGTTTGGTATCATTTGAAAGGCCATAATCAGGCCTTTCAAATGATGGCAAATATGACCATCTAGCTGCCATTGATCGGGAGATAAAGGGATCCTTAGGATCCCCTTATCTCTACATGGCGGCTAGAGGGTTAACTGGCCCACTGACATCCTCACACATATGGTGAGGTTGTCAGTGGGTGGGGGGACCTGGAGGCTTGGCTGACATTCAAGATGTCAGCCCCCGCCAGGTTTGAATCGCGTTTTGCGCCAATTGGCGCCGCAACGTGATCCGGCGGCAAAATGGTTAATGCCATACACCGCTGGAAAGGGGAGGCTCTCCCCTCTCCAGCGGTGCAAACGGCATCTCCCTAGCTTTAATGGTTGGGGAGATAGAGGGCTCTGAAGGAGCCCCCCTCCCCTCCATTGAAAAGCATGGGGACGCCTGCTGATGACGTCACCACGCAGCGTGGCGACGTCATCAGCCTCGCCTGCCCATGTAAATCACATGGGCAGGCTTCCTCCCTGCCAGATCGCGTGGGATCCGGCGAGGGAGGTGAGTATCGGGCGGGAGGGGATTAGGCGCCGCTGACGTACCCTGTACGTCCGCGGGTCTAAGGGAGACCCGAGTACAGGACGTACAGGGTACGTCAGAGGTCCTTAAGGGGTTAATCTGTAGTAAAAAGTCTATTTGTTGATTTATTTTTCTTAGTATCTAATAGGCATCTTTAAAAAAAAAAATCTTTCTAATAGTGTTTTTTTTCTGTATCAGCCCTTTTTATTATCATTCATAGGATCTTATATGTAAATTCCAGACATTTTCGTTCAGTAGTTGTTTTGAAAACAGCGGGGGACGGGTTCGCGGCGGCATTCGGTGGCTGATTCCCTGCACTTCAGGGACCCTGCGGTGAATTCACCAGGGAAATTTGATTCCCCAAAGTGCCTGAGTCATTTCGGTGCTCTGTGAATATCACCTTTTTTTGCTGCCCCCTGGAAAGTGCCAGCCTAGGCCTTGCCTACCCAGGACATACTTGAAAATGAGAGAATTCTCAATGTATCCTTCCTGGTAAAATAGTTTTGTGTAAAAAAAAAAATATATATATATTTTTTTTTTAGGGTGTCACCCTAGGGGGTGGTGCCACCCGGTGACGGCGAAGCTAGTGAAGGGGTCTACACACTTTCAGAATGAACTATATATATATTCATTTAACATTCATTTTTATGAGTTTGCAATAACAATTTTAACCCTGAAAACATTTGTATGCCAGAGGTAAGGCAGATGGGTTGAGCCAGGAGAGCCATCTTTTACTGTGGTCATCTCCGTCATGTCTCTTTCTAGTATTTTTTTCTCTTTCGTTTTAAACCTGAAAGGATTAAAATGAATAGAAAATATAGTTATTAAAAAATCAACTATTTCCATAGTTTGGACATTTTTAAATAAGCTCCTTTCAGCGCCGAAAGCTTTTTGAACCAACTGGAAGATAAATTCAGGAGTCAACAACATAATCTATGCACACGCGAATTAAACATTTCAGGGGTCGTATAAATTGCTCGTTTAGAAGTCCTTGTGTATGTGGATAACGTATCTGATAGATTGAATACACACACACGCTGTCTGTACCCTTCATACATATACATAAAGCCCTCTGCCTGTGATCAGTTTGCTTCATCCGACTCTTGGCCAGATAACGGGCAGCGGTCCGGTAGATGGCACAGCCGCCCTTAAAGCAGGAAACTGGGTCTTATCGCAGTCCATCACCTGCCAGGCATTAACGTGGCTTTAATAAGCTGTCAGTACGGCTGGAGGAAGAGGTAAAAGGATCTCACTCCCGCAGCCGGGGAATATCAGCACCGAGCATGGACTCTCATCTATTAAGAGAAAGTCAATATCAACAGTGGATGCTCGGTTTGTACTGGTGACAGTTTCACCGAGGGGACAGTCGTCTGCTATGTATCCTTCCTCCGTCCTACCTAAACTCTGGACCTCTGTCCTTGCACAAACTTCTCCAGGCCAACCATTGCAGAATACATCAGGACCTGAGGCGGATTTAATGAATTGGCCACGGGGGGGGGATGTGTTTAGGTACCCCCCAAAAAAACTAGTACATTGATTCCATTTGGATATCACTGCCCAAAAACATACAGCAGTTTTCCGGTAAGGCCAACAGGCCATTAGTGATGTTTGATGGTACCAATTGGCCTTGTTACACACCCACAGCCTTCTGGGAAGCCTTCGGACTCTTAACCAGGACACGGTGACTGGGCATAATGAGAAGTGAAGTTCAGGCGCTGATGTTTGACCATTGTCCAGGACACAGGGTGAGATCCCACACATACCATTCCTTTTATTTCGCACATACTATAACTGGACGGAAACAGGATTGTAGGAAACCATGAAATTACTCTTGCCATTTGGTGATAAAAACCACCGTATTCAACGGATATTGTATCCAAAAACAAGTATGAGCAGCCACCTTTGAAGTTGATGAAATCCTGCATGATGTGCAGCTTCAGCCCCGAGACCAGGAAGTGGCTCATCTAATCATGTCACCCCCATTATTTCCAGAGAGCTCTGATGTCCATGATGAGATGCCGGGTTCAGTGTCTGTCCACTGATAACGGGACACTCTAGCCACCATTACCAAGTAACATCATTTAACTGGTCATGGTGGCTACAGATCTCATTGGCTCAGACGGCTGTCAGTCTATGGCCATTGGTCAGCCTTCCGGGGGGCCTGGGACCTCACTGCCCAAAATTACAGCAGTTTGATTGACATAAGTAAAGGTGGAGTCGACTGGTTGCATGAGTGTTTACTAGCCAATCCTGTAATGCCTCTCAATAATTTGGCATTGAAAGGAACCCGATTGGCTGCTTGAACACTGGTTACACATGTGCTGATGATCAAAGGAGTGGTGTATAATGAGCTTCCTACACCGGGACTGGAGGAGACAGCGGTGCGAGCTAAAAGGTGACTTAACATTTCAGGCAACCCCCCCAAAAAAAACCCACAAGGCAAAAAAGGGATGACAGTCATTATTAACCCCTCAATTTCGACCACTTATTTATTGGGTAAAACAAGGATGTCAAAATCTGGCCCCCCATATGTTGCTGAACTACAACTCCCATGATTCTCTTGCCAGCTATTGCATTCAAAGTGTTCTGGGAATTGTAGGTCATTGGAATCTGGGGAGGGGGGCAGAGTTTGACAGCCCTGGTCTAGAACTTCTTAAGTCCATGATAAACTTTGGTTTTGATTTCTACAGTTTCTTATCTGCAGGTGAAATCTCACTTTCCCTGCTTCCAGACACCTTTTGAGTTTTCCTATTCATTTTGCTACTCTCGAAACGCGCACAAGGAAGCGAGCGCTGGCAGCGAGCTCCGCAAAAGGTCACAAAGCCGCCCCCGCCTTACGTTTTGGGGTTATTTTTCCCCCTATTTCAGGGAATTGAAATAGGTTTGAGATTAACATATGGCCAAGAACTGTAACGCAAAGTAAATGATTAAATAGGGCCTGACATTTAAAATGCGTTGGGTGGGGGAGGGGGATATGACACACTGACTGATATTAATGTTATCTCAGTCTCTTCCCTCCGTCTATAAGCAAATTTCAAGAAGAGGCAATTTAATAACCTGCATTAGTCAGTGAACGTGGAAACCATACAGTAACGAGTGGCTGCCCGTGTCATATCATATCTCGGCTGTTACAAGCAGGGAGCACCTTTTATTTTCAGAATATGGAAGGAATCTTTAACTGTCACGATTACAATGTTACCCCAACGTAGCCATGGCTACACTATGATCCTATAAAATCTGTCGACACACGTATAGAGGAATTAGCCTACAACTGCTGCCGTCCCAAAGGCTCGCGCCAAAATCCACAAGATGCTCTCCAATCATTTTCTTCATCTCGGCAGTACGAGCAACGCCATGAGCTTAAATCCGATGGAATCCTTCTATACACGGAAACAACATTTTTATAAAGAAATAATAAAAAAAAAAGACAAAACCGAAAGGAGTAGAATATATATGGATGTGGGGTTCATTCATGCAGTCTCACTTCTGCTACTGAGGATTTTAACCCTTTCACTGCTGAGGATGTGTGGGGAACATCCTCATTGACTCCTAAGGAAAGATGGGGTGGAGATAGGGGGTTCATTTGATCCCCAATATCTCCCAACTGTTGGCAGCTAGCAGGGCTATTGTTGGTATCATTAGAAAGGCCAGAGCATGGCCTTCCCAAAGATACCAAACATGACCATGTTTAAAGTAAAGAAAAAAAATAATAAAAGTAATAATAAAAAAAGAAAAAATTAGTTTTTTTAAGACGTGAAATGGCTGAGCAGTGAAGGGGTTAAAGATGATCTAAGCCGAGCATAACAAAATTAAAAAATTATGCGTATAACAAATTGTGTGATTATATATATATACACACTATGTGTTAAGCCTGCCTGGAGGGCAGTCTATTGTTGTAGAGTGTGGTTTGCAGGAAATAAAAATCCACCCCGGAGGGCAATGTGGACCCCCTTGTGCATTCTGTCCCATTTTTTTTTCCTTTATCAAGGTCTTTTTCTGTCTACTTTGAATTACGCATTCATCACTTTCAGGTAATACGGCGCCTTGTTCTCGTCCATCTACGACTTTCAGGTTTCCACTCGTAGGCGGGAGGATTTTTTTTAACTGCCGAGAGGGAGGGCCGAGTAAGGCTAGGGTCAAACGAAAGCATTTTTACACGCGAACGTAAAAAAGTGCGTCCGAACGAATTGACGTATTTTTTCACATAGTCCGCGAAAACGGTCATACGATGCGCATTTTTCGTGCGTGATTTTTTCGGATCGTCAATAAAACTCTTTTTGCGTCTGGACGTTATGTAAGCTGAACATTAGCAGTGTCTGACATCTCCTAATCATGAAAACACGCCGCTATGCCGCAGCTGCGCACTCTGTACGTCCGTACTAGCGGTTCGGCGTTCTCGAAAAAATGCGTTTGTTTTCCACTTGCGTTGCGCGGCCGGACTTTCGTGCGACCGTACTTCGTATATTGGCCGTCATTGTCCGTCATCTGCTGCTAGTGAAGCCGTAATTATGTGCGCCTGAACGCACGTTAAAAGTGCGCTGGTCTGACCCCAGCCTAAGCAGCTGCAAGGAGTGCACGCGCAGCTGACGACGGCGAAGGACACGCTACAAACGCATTTATATATAGAGATATGAGAAAGAGAGTGAGAAAGTGAGGAGAGGGTGGAGCAACGGCTTTAGAAAGAGTCCATGGAAAAGAGAAGGAAATACAGGAAAAAAGAAATAAAGACAGAAAGGGAGAGGAAAAAAAGAGGGACAGAGCGAGAAAAAGAGAGAGAAAAAGAAAGAAGAATCGGAAGTACAGAAAGGGAGAGGGAGTCTCGAAAACGAGAGAGCCACTCGGAGGGAGGAGCTTTTCTAGCTGCCGAGAGGGAGGGCTGAGTGAACATCTGTGATGGGTGTGCACGCAGCCGACGAGCGACGACGTTGACGGCCGCATTACATACACATTTATATATAGAGATATTGTGAGAAAGAGAGAACACGATTGAGAGTGCAGCAAGAGCTTTAGAAAGAGACAGTGGAAAAGAGAAGGAAATACAGAAAAAAATAGGAAGGCAGAAATGGAGAGAAAACGAGAGGGACAGAGTGAGAAAAAGAAGAAAGAAAAAAAAGAATAGAAAGTGCAAGAGAAAACGAGAGGGACATAGTGAGAAAAAGAAGAAAAAATAGAATAGAAAGTGCAAGAGAAAACGAGAGGGACAGAGTGAGAATGAGAGAGAGAGAAAAAGTACAGAAAAGAAACCCAGCGCAGCTGTTGACATTTGAAAATGGTGGGGAGTAAGATTCCCCAGCGAAGGACGTCTGTGCCTTGAGGATAGTGAATGGGTGACTTGAAAGGACAAACTGAGCATGTGTAACGTGCCCTAAATCAGGGCAGATTTCAAGGAATGCCCATCTCGATATCCTCAGATGCTCCTGTACTTTCCTTGCGGTCTGGAATGAGTAAATAAACCCAACAGTAAAATAATGTTTTGTTCTTTTTGTTCCATTTCAAACAAACACTCCCCAAAAAAAGGTAATGGCTTAATAAACAATATTCTGTTTTATGATGCAATTTAGTTATTATGTGCGTTTGGGGGAGGGGGGAATGGATGGAGGACTTTTATATATCTCAAAAGTTTGATGTGGTTCACTGCGGTTACTCACACCAAAATATTGAGCAGTAAGCATGCTCTCCCCTAGCACCACGTTCCTTTTTAACATCTTTTCTAATTTGTTTTATGCAGGATTCGGGGAAGTGCAGACGCTTCTTGTAACGCCGAGTAGAAGTAGCGAGAATTCCATTAGCACAATTAGTTCAAAGGCAGACGGGTTAAAGTTTAAGAATAAAAAAGTATATATCTTAAAAGCTCCTGTTTGTGTTTGAAAAAGAAAAACACGAGTTGATTTAAACCTATTAAAATAAAAAAAGTCTATGTAACTCTCACCACTGTATGCCAGCCGTGACGGAATTCATGACACCAAGGCAGCCGCAAGATGTTGAGCTTCTTAAGAAATGTCATTTATAACCTGACAGCTGTACAATGTCAAGAGAAAAATGATCTACAACATCTCCTGTACCAAATTTAACCCCTGGTAGACTTGTGCACAGATTTTTTTTTCGGTTCGGTTTTTGTAAATTTTCGTTTCGGCTCGTTTCGCCGATTTCTGTTTCGGTTCGGTTCGTTTTTCGTATCAACATTTTTTTCGTGATTTCGGAAATTTTCGTGTTTTTCAGAATATCTGTTCTCCTCGTTTCAACGTAAACTAATGGTTTTTCGGAATCCGATATTTCTGACGATACGATAAGAAATCTCAATGGGGGGGGGGCGTGGCTGACTGCCGAGCAGACAAGACGTGCTTCACCATAGCTCCTGCACAGCTCTTCTCACTTTTTGATTTCTGCGGGATTACATTATTGCTTTCTGTCCGGAAACCTGCTGTCTTATCCCCTGGAACAGTGCGGAGGGTGTTGTGGGCAGCTAGAACCCCCCTGATGACTTTGAAGTGACACCGGACATTTTCGGGCCTACGCCGCGAACGGAGCCAGAGTTGAGTTTTGTCCGTCGCGATGCCCGCGTTTCCATCTGGGTGCTCGGACATTGGTTTCCTCGGGCTGGGACGGTTTGTCTACTCACCGGCGCAGAGTGGAAGTGGAGAGGTATTTGGCTGCCCGCGTGCTTAATCCGCCCGGCGCCCTCACTCATCGTACGGGCCGGAATCTTTACAGACCAACGGCACCGTCACGTGCCACGGCTTATAGCAGTCCCTACCTGACCTGCTGAGAGGTCGGACGCGAATTGGGCCTCTCCTCGGTCCGGCGCCTTTAGGAGATATCCGGAGAGATTGTGGCATCCACCGCCAGGAAACCCTGCGAGGGGAAATATTCCTGTCCCCTGTCCACACCGGAGGAGTGATAACCTGCCTCTACTCCACGTGGCCTGGCCCAGTAAACCTTCAGCGGGACTCTCACAATAAACTGGTGGAGGGGATTCGTCCTTGCCTCTGCGGGGAAAGCGGAGTATTCCTTCAATAAATTTTTCGGGACTTTGTTAATTGCACCTTTTATTTTACAATTTTTTTTTTTTTCTATTACAATTTTTGACCGCCGATGTGAGCAGCTGCATGTTCCTGGGCTCCGCTGTTTTATTGAGGATTTATTGGGTTCCTGCTAGCCCTTTGCCACACTCATAGCTGGGGACAGAGGTCTGCCGCAGCTGTGCACCCCCCGAAACGATTTCCAGGCACGTTTCCTGACCGCTTCCATCTGGGCCTGGTAGTGCGGCCTACTACATTGCAGGATCCACGGAGGCTCGGGTGACGACACGTGCTTCTGACTCAACCACGTCGGGATGGGTAAGAAATCCAACCAGAAGCTGGCCCGGGCGGAAGGTGCCCGTCAGAGGGACATTCGTGAGACTTTGCAGCAGGGACGTGCAGTCAGGGGTGGCAGGGGAGGCAGAGCCTCCCCTGCCATTCCAGTAAATTAATGTGCTCATTGTGCTGTAATGACATGTATTGTGTGTATATTTAAACTGTAAAAAAAATGTTGTTTATTGAAAAAAGTTCTCATACTCACCTGCTCCACGCTCCCTCGCTGCTTCTGTGTACTCCGCTTTTTTCCCCTGCACTTTCAGTTTGCCGGCTGCTGTGTGTGTGTGTGATTGACTACACAGACAGCAGGGGCAGCACTGAGCCAGCCTAGCCTACGCAATTTGTGCATACTGAATGCTACACTAATTGCGTAGCTCAAGCTGGCTTTGCTTCCTGGTTCTACGCTCTTTTGTGCCTCCAGAGGCACTGAGAGCAATTGAAAGCTTGAGCCAATGGGAAAGCTACATTGGTCTCAAGCAATTCTTTTTTTTAAAAAAACGCTCCCCATGGATTGATTGGGGGCAGGCAGAGCTCAGCAGTCAGCATGTGTGTAATAGCGCCCTCTATTAGTCAGTATTGTAAGTGCAAGCTCTTAGAAGTAAAATCCTATATTTATTTTAAAGAGTTGTAATAGTGCCCTCTATTAGTCAGTATTGTAAGTGCATGCTCTTAGAACATTAAAAACCCTGTGTATATCTGGCTCTGATACTAGCCAGTGCCTCACCAGCCATTGACCTCACCGCACGTCACTGCTTTGCAGGGGGGGTTCTACCTCAGGACTTGGGGCTTCCTCACTGACTTTCCCGCAGGGCGCCGGATCGTCGGATCAGGGAGACTGTTACTGGCCTATACGAGGAATAAGTGGGCAGCCTGATCTTACCGTAACGCCTACCACGACAATGCTGAAGAAACCTGGCAGTGCTGCTCGGAAGAGAGCCCAGGCCAAACGCAAATTACAGGCGGTGGATCAGGAAAGGACCCGTCTCATTCAGCCGGTTGCCGCTGTTGTGCAGCAGAGCTCTGGGGAGGAGTCCTCTTCCTCGGACGGCGACTCTACTCCAGCGGTTTCTCGCTGTTCAGACTCTAAGCTGGTGCAGGGGACCCTGACCAGACCCAGTCAAGATGGATCTCAGAGGCGATCGATACTTGTCTCGCCCTCTTTGCTTACCCGGAACCCTGACCATCATGGCATAGCTGGTGACGACACGCTTCCATCCACGAAGGGTGACCTCCGCAAATTTATGGACGAAATTAGATCAGTATGGGGGGCAGAGGTGACTGCAATGAGAACGGAGGTAGCAGAGGTGCGTACTCTGCTTAAACCTGTTTAGTTTAGAGAAACGGCGCCTTAGAGGGGATCTGATAACCTTATATAAATATATACGGGGCCATTATCAACCATTGTCTGATAACCTATTCATTAACAGGACTATACACAGGACAAGGGGTCATCCATTTACACTGGAAGAAAGAAAATTTAGCTTAAAGCATAGGAAGGGTTATTTTACGGTGAGAACAATAAAGCTGTGGAATTCTCTGCCTGTTGAGGTGGTTGGGTCAGAGTCTGTACAGACTTTTAAAAAACGACTGGATGACTTCCTGCAGACACAGAATATTAAGGTTTATAATATTTAATATGTGGGTAAAAGCTTCTTGATCCAAGGAGAAATCTGACTGCCATTCTGGGGACAAGAAGGAATTTTTTCCCGGTATGTTGCATATTTCAGACTGGGTTTTTTGCCTTCTTTTGGATCAACAGCAGTAGGTTATGTGGGAGAGGCTGAACCTGATGGACGCATGTCTTTTTTCAGCCTATATAACTATGTAACTATATGTACTCAGGTTCAAGAGATGAAGGTGCAATCCGCTGAGTTGGTGACAACACATACAAACCTGGCGACACAAGTGGAAGAATTACGAGCACAGGTTGCTCTTCTGTCTAGGTCGGTGGAGACATTGGGAATCTAGACACCGTAGACGAAACATTCGTATCCGGGGTATTCTGGAGTCGATTCCTGAGACGACCCTTCTCCAGTACGTGAATCGCTTGGGAAGTCAGGTTGTGGGTCCATCTCTGGAGACCGCGGCCATGTTCACCTCGGTCTACCGTATAAAGAAAGCCACGACCGCCCCATCTGATGCCTCAAGGGATGCTGTGGTGATTTCAGTGGATGTGGCGACTCAGACGAAGCTCATGATGGCCCTGGGAGCAAGGGAGGTGATGCGTTTCGAGGGATCGAAGCTCCTGCTGTACCGGGATTTGCCTCTTGTGACCCTACTGGCACGTCGTCGATTCAGGGAGGTGACGGCCTTTCTCCGCTTGAGGGGAGCCAGATATCGCTGGGGTCTGGCGGGCTCCTTGGAAGTGTCTATAGGAAACTTTCTGCATGTCCTCACGGACCCCGCGGAGGCGTGGCCGATATTATCCAGGGCAGGACTCTCCCGAGACGAGACAGGGACTGAACCGGGCTGAACGGCAAAACTTTCTCCGGTAGCAGTGCTCGTTGTTTCACTGTGCCCGACTTTAACTCACTGCCTGATTTGTATAATGTTGTGTCCCCCCCTTTTTTTTATATATGCTGATTGCTAGTCCCATGTCTGGATTACTCGGAGTTCGTGTTTGTATCACCACTGGACTTCCTTGATCTCCCCTCGCTAGGTGCTACCATAGAGATAGAACCTGTTTTTTTTTTTCTATTGACCCTTTCGAGACTCTCCCTTGAGTGCCCTGGCCTTGTGACTAATTTCCTCCTTGGCCTCCCACGACCCATTGGGTCAATGGGTTTGTGTCGGGACTGTCACACTATTGGCCTTTGCCGAGTTACCCCCTTATTATTGTTGTTCACCCTCCCTGTCGACGTCCCTTTCTCCTTGCACGTGCGGAGCCTTCTCTTTTTTACAGAGACCCCCACAGCTGGAGATGTTTACACCCCCCCCCCACCGTTATATATCTTATGTAGTGGACTTGCTATCCTCGTTTTGATAGAATTTATGCCGTTGATCCCCGGATGGGGTCTTTTTTTCTTGCTTTGAACCAACACTTATTACTATGCTCTTTATTATACGGATGCCCTCGCTGACGTGAATTGTACACTTTTAAGATGTTTTAGAGCTTATTGCCGTCATTTCGATGATGTGGTGCTGATTTTCAATGCTATTTTATTTTGCTTTATTGCTGATGTCTGGATGATTTTCATTGCATTTAGCAGTGTTTTTTTCCCGCTGAGTATGCTGGCCCTGTGAGGCCTAATGTTGCTGTCTATATGACCTTTACTCAAATAAAAAGTAATTTATATTTCATAATTTTGAAAAAAAAAAAAAAGAAATCTCAGTGGCAGAATTATGTTTTACAAGAAGGATACATTGAGATTTCTTATGTTTTACAAGAAGGATACATTGAGATTTCTTATGTTTTACAAGAAGGATACATTGAGATTTCTCTGGTTTCCCGGGAAGGATACATTGAGATTTCTCATGTTTTACAAGAAGGATACATTGCGATTTCTCATGTTTTACAAGAAGGATACAATGAGATTTCTCATGTTTTACAAGAATGATACATTGAGATTTCTCATGTTTTACAAGAAGGATTCATTGAGATTTCTCTGGTTTTACAAGAATGATACATTGAGATTTCTCATGTTTTACAAGAAGGATACATTGAGATTTATCTGGTTTTACAAGGAGGATACATTGAGATTTCTCTGGTTTCCCGGGAAGGATACATTGAGATTTCTCTGGTTTCCCGGGAAGGATACATTGAGATTCCCCATCTTTTACAAGAAGGATACATTGAGAATTCTCTGGTTTCCCGGGAAGGATACATTGAGATTTCTCTGGTTTTACAAGAAGGATACATTGAGATGGGAATGATACAAAATTACCGAATCAGCGATATAACCGAAAAATACGATGTCCGAAATTACTGAAATGGAACCGAAATCAGGAATGGAGCCGAAATCACGAATGGAACGAAAATGATTTTCAATTTTACACATTTCCAGTCCATTCGAAAATTCCGAAAAGTTTTCGTTTCGGCTCGGAAATTTGTTTGGATCTGCCGTTTTCGGATCCGAAAATTTTCGGAAAATCGGCCCAATCCGAATGCACGAATCGGGAAATTTCGTGAAAATTCCAAAACCCAAAACGCACATCCCTAACCCCTGGCTGCATTCTGGTGACCAGTGATGGTAGGGGGTTAATACACACCCCCCAACATCCCTCTCCACCCATAGGGTCTGCAAACTCTGAAGCTACGTGCGCCTATTCCTGTTTAATTACAGGCCGTGCATTCACCGCTGGCCTCGCTACAATCCACAGCAGATGCATCAATTATACGACTCTTCTGCCACGGGCTCCGACGCGCGGCGAGTATTTTTGGGCCCAAAGGAAGAAAGAAAAAAAAGAAAAAAAAAAAAAAGGATCTCAAATGTGGGTGTGAGGGAATGTGGCCAAGCGAAGGAGCTATTTATAGTCTCGGCAGCTTCTGCAGGAGTTTTTAAGGCTAGGGTCAAACAAAAGCATTTTTACACGCGAACGTAAAAAAGTGCGTCCGAACGGATTGATGTATTTTTTCACGGAATATGCGAAAACGGTCAAACGATGCGCATGTTCGTGCGTGATGTTTTACGAATCCAAACCAGGAAACTTTTTGCGTCTGGACGTTATGTTGGCCGGACACGAGCAGGGTCTGACGTCTCCAAATCACACACACACACCACTAGCGGGAGCAGCGCACTCTGTACGTCCGTACTAGAGGTTCTGCGTTCTCGAAAAAATGCGTTCATTTTCCACTTGCGTTGCGCGGCCGGACTTTCGTGCGACTGTACTTCGTATATTGGCCGTCACTGCCCGTCATTTACTGCTAGTGCGGCCGTGATTAAGTGCGCCAGAACGCACGTTAAAGATGCGCTGGTCTGACCCAAGCCTTAGATGTTCTATTTTTTGTTTCTGCTCCTTCTTGACCTTTTATTTCCTCAAAAGATTAAAAAAAAACATATTTAAACAATTTAAAAGTAGCAAGAAAAAATAAAACCTACAAAAGGGTCTACAACATCAGACGGGACTCACCGATTCCTTAATCACCGAAATTGCTGATGTCCTGAGCGGCACGAGGTGAAATGATAAAACGTGTTTATTTTTCAAACATTTCACTCCCATTGCACTGTGATACAATAAACACAAAAATCCTATTGCAGGATTAGCGTTCTCCCGGAGGAGAAGTTAAATCCCCAGCCAGATGGGACTCACTTCTGTTCCATGTGCTACTGTAAAGAAGCTGCAAGGAGCAGCCTCCACCATTACAGTAACAAAAAAGCTCACCAACCATTACTGCAGCATTCCAGCAGCCAGGGATCTGGCAGAAAACAAGGAGAGCTGTGGGGTCAGTCGCTGCTGTACAGGGATAAGATTCAGGGGGCTATAATGAGTGAAAATCCCTGTACAGCAGTGGTTCCCAACCGCGGTCCTCAAGTACCCCTAACAGGTCAGATTTTGAGGATCACTTTGGGGAAATGCAGACTGAATCCTTCAATCACTGAGCAGAAAATCATATCCCTGGTGCTGTGCTTCAGATATATGGAAAACCTGACCTGTTAGGGGTACTTGAGGACCGCGGTTGGGAACCACTGCTGTATAGTACAGATACAAGGTGTTGCTGTAATTGCCATACACAGGCATTATGCGGCACATACAGATACAAGGTGTTGCTGTAACTGCCATACACAGGCATTATGCAGCACATACAGATACAAGGTGTTGCTGTAATTGCCATACACAGGCATTATGCGGCACATACAGATACAAGGTGTTACTGTAATTGCCATACACCGGCATTATGCAGCACATACAGATACAAGGTGTTGCTGTAATTGCCATACACAGGCATTATGCAACACATACAGATACAAGGTGTTGCTGTAATTGTCATACACAGGCATTATGCGGCACATACAGATACAAGGTGTTGCTGTAATTGTCACACACAGGCGTTATGCAGTACATACAGATACAAGGTGTTACTGTAATTGTCATACACAGGCATTATGCAGCACATACAGATACAAGGTGTTGCTGTAATTGCCACACACAGGCATTATGCAGCACATACAGATACAAGGTGTTGCTGTAACTGCCATACACAGGCATTATGCGGCACATACAGATACAAGGTGTTGCTGTAATTGGCACACAGAGGCATTATGCAGCACATACAGATACAAGGTGTTGCTGTAATTGCCATACAGGCATTATGCGGCACATACAGATACAAGGTGTTGCTGTAATTGGCATACAGAGGCATTATGCAGCACATACAGATACAAGGTGTTGCTGTAATTGCCATACACAGGCATTATGCGGCACATACAGATACAAGGTGTTGCTGTAATTGCCATACACATGCATTATGCAGCACATACATATACAAGGTGTTGCTGTAATTGCCATACACAGGCATTATGCAGCACATACAGATACAAGGTGTTACTGTAATTGTCATACACAGGCATTATGCAGCACATACAGATACAAGGTGTTGCTGTAATTGCCATACACAGGCATTATGCGGCACATACAGATACAATGTGTTGCTGTAATTGGCATACACAGGCATTATGCAGCACATACAGATACAAGGAGTTGCTGTAATTGCCATACACAGGCATTATGTGGCACATACAGATACAAGGTGTTGCTGTAATTGGCATACAGAGGCATTATGCAGCACATACAGATACAAGGTGTTGCTGTAATTGCCATACACAGGCATTATGCGGCACATACAGATACAAGGTGTTGCTGTAATTGGCATACACAGGCATTATGCAGCCCATACAGATACAAGGTGTTGCTGTAATTGCCATACACAAGCATTATGCGGCACATACAGATACAAGGTGTTGCTGTAATTGCCATACACAGGCATTATGCAGCACATACAGATGCAAGGTGTTGATGTAATTGCCACACACAGGCATTATGCAGCACATACAGATACAAGGTGTTGCTGTAACTGCCATACACAGGCATTATGCGGCACATACAGATACAAGGTGTTGCTGTAATTGGCACACAGAGGCATTATGCAGCACATACAGATACAAGGTGTTGCTGTAATTGCCATACACAGGCATTATGCGGCACATACAGATACAAGGTGTTGCTGTAATTGCCATACACAGGCATTATGCAGCACATACAGATATTGCATTGCTAATAATCTCATTCTGATCACTACAAATCCCCATAAGCAGGAGATCTCACCATCTTATTATCTGTCTGCAGCTCATTTACTGCATCTGACTGTATGCGGATAATGCAGACCCCGTGTAAGCATAAAAATCTCACCATTTTATTATCTGTCGGCAGCATATTTACTGCATCTGCCTGTATGCTGATAATGCAGACCCCATGTAAGCAAGATATATATTTATTATTTGTCTGCAGCACATTTATTGAAACAAAGGCTATTTCTGCCTGTATGCCGATAATGCACACCCCGTGTGACTTTGCGCCAGATAAGGGACACCATCTAGAGTTTACAACCTTTCATCCCAGTGAGATTTCTGTGAACAGTAAACGATTGCACAAACAAATAAAAATGAGCAAATTTACATTATTTTAAATGCCTGTAACTGTATCTGTTTTGGAATACCAATCGTTGTGCATAACTGCCCTTTTACCCAGCATTTTTTAAAGTATGTGTCCCTTGTTTCAAATAAACGTTATGATAATATTTTTTGCTTGGTAGTGACGGGGTTACACGAGTTTCTAATCAGTCTGCCTAGATTAAAAGAAAATAATTTCAACCAATAAATAATTCAATGAGGAAAAAAGGAAGAATTTAAAAGACGAACGTCTTTATAGCACATAATATTTTAAACGCACATTTTACCACCTGATTAGCTGCATTTTCTCTCGCGTTTTGCTGCAGTTTTCACCACCTGCATTCCCTCAAATTCCCGCAGGACCAACGACATGACTTTAGCATCGCAGTAGCAAAGCTTTAGCGTAACCCTTGATCAGAACAAAGTATAATTAATCTTTTCCCATACAGCTTCTCCCATCAGCTTTCTCATAAAAAGGAATAAGTAATTGTTTTGCGCAGCTCTGTAAAGAATAATAAAAAATAAGTGTTTTATGTCTTGTGTATTTTTCACAAAAATTCTGAATTTTAAAAGATATTTTTATAGAAAAATTCTGAATTTTAAAGATATTTTTATAGAAAAATTCTGAATTTTAACATTTTTATAGAAAAAAAAATCAGAATTTTAACATTTTTATAGAACAAATTCTGACTTTTAATATTTTAAAAAAAAATCTAAATTCAAAATTTAGAATTTTGGTGGATGCGGTCATCCGGCTGGTATTAGCGGTGGGGATCAGATAAAAGGAAACAGATATGAGCTTCCATCTCTCTAATCATCATGCTAGTAGGCCGGTTACATACTCTACACCCACAGTCTAAGATCTTACCCTATACAACACAATGCAAGGGCTGCAGAGCATTCCACTACCATGCAGAGCATTGCATCAAACAGCTGGAGCCCCGCAGAGTGTTCTGCCTTGCACTGCCAGCCCTAGCCTTTAAATAGTATCAGTTCCTCTTATCACCTGCCAAAATTTCAAGTGGGTATATCTGGAATCCCAGCTGTTCGGCAGCTGTCGGCGGCTGTGCCATTACTCCCAAAGCCGCGTCTGTCCAAGCGCCCACACCATCCAGCTCCGATAACTTTTTTTAACGTGGTCAGACGCTCTGTCTGTGCGTGGCATAACATGTGTCGAAGAAAAAAAATTAACACGTTACTGGTCTCTATCTGGACTGAAAGAGCGTCAGAAAAAGAGCATTTTCATCGTGAGGAACCCTGGTGTGTCGAGGTAAAAAAAAATAAAACAACAAACACGCACACAATATATATATATATATTTGTGTTTATTATTGCAGAAGCCACCTGCACATCACAGCAATTCGATGAATTGCATCCCAGAGCTCCTGTGCCACATTCCCCATATGCAGAAAGGGATTCTGGGTAGGATATGCAAATGACATGTGTCTCACTTTTATGCATCCTGGGTCTGTTATTACACAGAACCCTCCAATCAATGCTATGTCACACTGTGGCTTTCTAGCAGAGATACGGTTTATGCAACTGGTCAAAGCCACTCCCAGGACAGCCCTGTTTCTGGTTTGTTGAACCCTCATCAGCAGGAGCTAGGCATGATGACCAGTTGCAGTGGATGCTTGGACCGTACGGTAAATTAGTGTCTACAAGGGTTGTGGTGGAGGACAAAAAGTGAGCTATAGAGCCTCCACACTATAATAAGTGTGTTTATTATTGCAGAAGCCACTTGCACATCATATATATATATTTGCATATCCTACCCAGAGTTCCTTGCTGCATATGGGGAATGTGGCACAGGAGCTCTGGGATACAATTCTTTGAATTGTTGTGATGTGCAAGTGGCTTCTGCAATAATAAACACACTTATTATAGTGTGGAGGCTTTTTATCTCACTTTTAGTCCTTCACCACAACCCTTGTAGACACTATATAGTACATGTGCATAGATAGAGCTATAGCTTTATTATACATTTTATACTGAGCTGTTTCAATAAGTGCTTTGTATGTTTTATGACTTTGTGTAGAGGTCAGGTCATTTCTTCAAATTGTTAACAGTTTATTTTTATTATGTGACATGTCTGTTAGAACAACATTTTGGAAGAGACTACATCAAACAACTAGCTTTTTATATGTCTATAAACCTAGGATAACCCGGACAAAACTGACATTACCCAGGCAGCTGTGGGGAACAAATCAGGCATTAACGGGGCAATCCAATGTTTATCAGGACTTCTGTTGGGCTTCAATCGGGTAAACTCAGAACTATGAAACAACTTCAGGTAATGTGTTTTATGAGACTTTGAAGTGTCTTACGGTTGACCCAAAACCTAGAATCACCCATATCCATGGCCAACCCTCATCCTATCCCAATCCCCAACCATAAATCTGACCCTAACCCTAAAAAACACTTTTATCCAAGTTGGGTTGGTTAGTCTGCATATTACCTATATCCATGCCCAACCCTAATCCCCTGCCAATCCCCAAACCTGACCCAAACCCAATCCTATCCCAATCCCCAACCCTAAATCTGATCCTAACCCTATAAAACACTTTTATCCAAGTTGGGTTGGTTAGTCTGCATATTACCTATATCCATGCCCAACCCTAATCCCCTGCCAATCCCCAAACCTGACCCAAACCCAATCCTATCCCAATCCCCAACCCTAAATCTGATCCTAACCCTATAAAACACTTTTATCCAAGTTGGGTTGTTTAGTCTGCAGATTACCCATATCCATGCCCAACCCTAATCCCCTGCCAATCCCCAAACTTGACCCAAACCCAATCCTAAATCTGATCCTAACCCTATAAAACACTTTTATCCAAGTTGGGTTGTTTAGTCTGCAGATTACCCATATCCATGGCCAACCCTAATCCCCTGCCAATCCCCAAACCTGACCCAAACCCAATCCTATCCCAATCCCCAACCCTAAATCTGATCCTAACCCTATAAAACACTTTTATCCAAGTTGGGTTGTTTAGTCTGCAGATTACCCATATCCATGGCCAACCCTAATCCCCTGCCAATCCCCAAACCTGACCCAAACCCAATCCTATATCAATCCCCAACCCTAAATCTGATCCTAACCCTATAAAACACTTTTATCCAAGTTGGGTTGGTTAGTCTGCAGATTACCCATATACATGGCCAACCCTAATCCTATGCCTATCCCCAACCTTAAACCTGACCCAAACATTCACTTTTAGCCAAATTGGGTTGGTTAGTCTGGAGATTATCTGGGTAAAGCCCGATGTTGGATTTAATTTTGGGCCTGGGTAATGTCAGGTTTACCCGACCAATGCTAGCCTTATCCAGACTTTACCCGTAATAAATAAATATATATATATATATAAAATGGTAACAAAAAACACACACACATATATATATATATATACAATTCTGCTTCGCAAGACACACCTAAAAAAAAAAAAATTGGTATTAATTGCTCTTGACATCACACCTCAAGGTCTCTGAGGCCTCCGGTTTCCCTTTTATTGCCCCTTGTAGGCTGAGGAGCTACGAAGTAGCACATCCCTCAGCCAGCTGAAGTCCAAGAAAACATTACAGGGGGTTTGTGGACTCCCAGAAAGCCAAATTTTGGCAGCGCAGGTTGTAACACACACTATAGTAGAGACATAATGGTGTATTACAGCAGCAGTTTCTCTTGTAAGGAGCCAGGACCAGCTGTGATGCGTCTGCGAATAAAATCCTATCTTCGGTGAAGAAGCCGCACTAATCTGCTTTTAACGGGAAAACTAATTAGAAGGAAAGTAAACCTCTAAAGAACGCTAAGGCCATTAACTTGTTACAAACCTGGTCTTCATGGAATAGATAATTAAAGGGAGGATAAAACCCTATAGAATGTTTAGGTTATTTATCATTATGCAGGGCACAGTGTGTGCAGACATGTAGTAATTATCTCCTCGTGTTTCAGAGTTTGGATTTTTCCTGGTCCAAGTGGATCCAGCCAGCTGGCAGACTCCATGTTTTTCCTCTCAAGATGCTTCAACAGTAAGCTCGTTAGGGGTGGGGATAACACGCCTGCCAAGAGATTATACCATTTTTGTTTTTTGCATGGGGTTACACATGGGGGAAAAATGGAAAACAAAACATAAACATTACTTCAAGGTGTCCTCTGAATGTCCATTTTTCATAAGACTCTCCATCTCAAAAATTGGATACTATGATCACATATCAACCCCTTGGTAATGAAGGGTGTGCTCATCCTTTGGTGGAAGGAACACCCTTTATGCCATGATATCACATAGCCAATGTGATAGCGAGTCACCTCCACCAAAACATAGTCGCAATGTGGACTGGCCATGCCAACATGTCTCATGTCGGAGTTAGTCTGCAACAATGATACCAGTGTGAGAAGGGAAATATAATCATCCTCTTCCAATGACGAGCCATGGCGGACTCTTGTCTTTGTGGCTGTAATAGCATGTCACCAGGAGAGATTAAAAAGGCACTTACAGTTTGTCCACTGCCACGGTTTTCAAAGCCAAAGTCTCACCTCGTTCCTAAAGGCTGACAATCAGGGTCCACTGGACAGGCTTTTGGGGGGTCTGGCTAGAGTTTGTAAACTGCTCCGGCTGTCCCTTGTTTTCCCGTGATTGACTTTCAAAGCAGAAATCTTAGTCTAGCAATTAGCCTCCGCTGGACAGTCTTCTGAGGTGTTTGGAGGCTCCTAAAAGCAACGCCCTTCACATCAAAATACCATTTGGTCCGTATAACCTTTCGTGGCCAGTGACGCTCTATGAAAGTCACTGGTCTTCTAAGGACTTTTATTAGGCCAAAATAGAATATCACAAGGTGGGGCTACCAGCTAACTCTGTGATGCTTCTCAATACAGAATCCTTGAGAAGCATTCGATGGGTGTTCGCTAATCACGTATACCCAACCTGCATGTACACTGTATGTTCCTGATCTTTGTTTCTGTTTGCCAATGTGCAGAACATCAGCTGGATAGAATCAAGACATCAATCTCTGCATCTCGCCAAAGGGAGATAAATACCCGTAAGGACTTGATGGGTTTGGTATGAAGATGTTGTAGACCTATCGGGGAGCTACTCCCAGAGACCAGTCATGTTGACTAGAGATGAGAAGCGAGATCCGACCCATCGGGATAAGGATACAGAGGGAAAAAAACAACCGACAAGAAAATCAAAGGGTTCAAACGCCAAGCTGCATTGCCGGCAGTTTCCACTATTGAATTTATGTGTATGAAAGACAGAACAAAGCAAAAAAATGAATAAAAGGAAACCTTGCGAAAAGCAAGAGTCCATGATCTGGTGAGACGCACCGGCACCTAGTGCAAACAATTCTTCGTACAATCCGTTCAAGGCCTAAGACACGTGTGATGTCTCTAAACGAATTAGCTTAGTACACATCCGCTGGGGGCACATACCTAGAAATTACTAACCTTGCTCTAAAATAACTATCATTTGCAGTTTTCTCTCCCCCCTCCCACCAGTAATTACACCCGTGAGTATCGCAGGAAATTAGGGTACATCGGAGATTATCAGCTGCAAACACTCTATACGTTGCACAGCAATCCCTGATTTCTGCGATGTAAAAATAGTATATAAGCGATTTCAGTAGAGTTGGTATTAAAATCCTCGGCTGCTAAGACCTGTGTCAGCTCCCAGCAGGTGAGGAGCGAGACGTCAGCATTCGAGAGCGCGGCTACGGCAATCCCAATGGAGAGGACTAAAAATACAGTTAAACTTGGAGTTGGATCTTCTTGTATTAATGTTTAAAGTGAAAAACCACAGCATGATTTGTTACGTGAACCGGTTTATCTAATCCATGCTTGCTGTACCACGTGAGCTAACATCTACATCTGCCTGGTGTGACCATTTAAAACCAAAAATAATCATCAGTGGTTACTGTAAGTATCATGCAGAGGTGGAATCCCTGGTATTCCAGTTCTCAATGGCCTTTTGGTTGGAATTAGACCAATATTCTTGTGGTGTAGGTTTGACAATTCCCAGGAAAATTTAGGAAGTTCTTCCAATGTGCAGGACATCTTCACAGTTCTCACAAAAGTGGGTTTGGATCAACTCCATATGCTTATGGACTCCCTATGTTTTGAGGTAAACCGAACCTGGATTACAGTTGCTACTTCTCCGTGCAGTGCAAACCTGAACTGGGTACCCAAGGCATTTGCCCGGTGGGCCTGGGGAATGGAGGGCCGGTTTAGGAGCATCAGTCAAATGGTTAGTGGCAGTGTCAGGCACTGGTTTGTGGGAATTCCATATAGCAGGTTTCACAAATTCCTAAAACGGCTCGGATGCCGTTACGGCCGGCACATTATCCACCCATGTATGAAATTAAACAGAGAAGATCAGAAAGGTAATTTTATTGTCAGCAGGATCAATGAATCCAGTTAAAAAAGTGCCATGGAGAAGATGCCTAGGAAAGGAGATGAAGTTTGAAGGTACGAAACCATACGTCACCCTTATACTACCATACGTCCACGTAATGCACGTTGCCAGGTATTCAGGTGCTAGTAGGTGCGAGGGTTTCAGAATATGCATTTATCTTCTGCATTTGGCCAAAATCCCACAACCCAAACTTGATTCCTGCCTATCACAAAACAGTGAGAAAACAAAGTGAGGAGAGTGTCGTTCTGCGCGCGTCGATTCCCACGGATAATTAGGTATGAGAAATAAACAAATTACACAAGACGATGATATTATTAAGATCCCAAAATCTTGTAATGTGCAGCTAAGGATTTCAATCTGCCAAGGAAAATTATTGTATGGAGCGGGCACAGCGGGGGAAGAAATCTGAGGAGCATGGGGGGGGACGATGACTGGTGCCTTGTTTTCATAGTAGAAGGGTGTGATCAGTATTTAGAATGAATAAAATTGTGCAAGAAATGGAAAATACCCCCAAAATGGGTAAAAAAACCAGTCATTCCCTAAGTAACAACTCTGATCAAAATGGTGAGCAGAACATCAATATGCCTATCCATAGTCCAACACGAAGAAACACACGGCGGGCAAAGTGAATCTGAGAACTTCCACCTCCAAATCTACTTCTCAACCCACAGTAGGCCAAGTCCGTCAGCGAAACTGGGCTCTTATTTCTATTTTTACATCTTCCCACTTAGGACAGCTTATTTCCCGACTTCCGGAGGAAAACGATCATCACTTCACAAGGCTAGAAGTTTTTTTCCCGGAGACTTTGGGACATGCCAACTCTACCTTCCTTGTCTCTACCTCATTTTGACAGAGTAAGACGTGAAAAGGTGACATTCAATAACTCTTGTCCATTCACAGTGTCTAGGGAAGATGGAGAACTGCGTCCACCATCATTCTATGGCAAACACACAATGTTTAGGTAAAAATCTAATTTTAGCAGTTGCACTTAATCTAGAACTGTTGGGTAGGAACTATATTTAGGCTGAGTCCGTGAAGATGTCCCTGAAGTCACTGCAACCATAAAATAGGCTTGTGCACTGATTTTTTTTTCGGTTCGGTTCGATTCGATTTTTCGGATTTTTAAACTTTTCGATTCGGCTCGTTTCGACCGATTTCTGTTTCGATTCGGTTCAGCTCGACTCGTTTTTCGTGTACAATTTTTTTCGGAATTTCGACCATTTTTCGTATTTTCGTGTCACTTAGCTCGTTTTTTGTATCGACTTTTCGTATTTTCGGAAATTTTCGTTTTTTGGAATTGTAAATGGTTTTGGAATATCGACCATTTTTCGTATTTTCGTGTCACTTTGCTCGTTTTTTGTATCGACTTTTCGTATTTTCGGAAAATTTTCGTTTTTTCGGAACGTCGGTTCTCGTTCCAAAGCAATAAATTTTGAATTGACACATTTCAAGTACATTCGAAAATTCCTAAAATATTTCGTTTCGGCTCGGAAAACTTTTCGGATCTGCCATTTTCGGATCGAAAAATTTTCGGAAAATTGGCCGCATCCGAAAACACGAATTGGGAAATTTCGTGAAAATTCCGAAATTCCGAAACCCGAAACGCACATCCCTACCATAAGATGACCCGTCACGTTCTGAATACCTGGTAGTTGTATTTGCTGCAGTATCCCTCCACCCAAAGAGATAAAAGAAGTACGAAACATAGAAAATATAAAAAAATAATGTATAGCCTTGTGCTTGGATGGTCTGCCTGCATAGCATTATTATTCTCTTCATCTGATAACAGATCTTTTTTTTATTGAGATATACAACAATGTAAGAAATGCCAAGGACCAAACGCACGCGAGTAAAAATAAAGAAAGAAAAGAGGGGGAAAAAAACCCCATAATTTTCACTAAGAGCCAGGGCTTTACAACATAATCTCCACACGAGCAAAAATAATCAGAAGAGTCATTCTCATTTCATTGCCGCTTTTTAATTCTCAGAGTCGTTTTGTCTCAAGAGTCTTAAAAAAGGCTCATTTCAAACGGTACAAATCTTCGCAAGACAAGGTAGGACCCGCGCTCTGCCGAATCAAAGCAGGGGCCCGGAAAATCTAGTAAAGCTCTTACTCAATTTGTAGAACAAACATACAGGGTTATTCGGAGAGAACCGATCTGGCTCCGAAATTGAATTGGAATGGTTGGAACATTAAAGTAGCTTTTAATATTTCCTGCGCCACATGTCGGCTCCCTCCTGCGTCCGATGGGCAACTGAAGGCATCTTCTAAATTAATGATCACTCCTACTCCCATCTGATCCCGAGTCCTGCAATGTCACTCTCAGAAATTTCAGTGGCGTTTTGGAATTCCTTAATTCGATGCACCTGACACTGACCTCTTAAAATCTCAGTCTGCTGTAAGAGCCGGAGTGAAACCCCTGATGGACTTCCACCAATTAGGGATGTGCGTTTCGGGATTTTGGAATTTTCACGAAATTTCCCGATTCGTGTTTTCGGATGCGGACGATTTTCCGAAAATTTTTAGATCCGAAAATGGCAGATCCGAAAAGTTTTCCGAGCCGAAACGAAATATTTTCGGAATTTTCGAATGTACTTGAAATGTGTCAAATCGAAATTTATTGCTTTGAAACGAGGAGAACAGACGTTCCGAAAAAACTAAAATTTCCGAAAATACGAAAAGTCGATACAAAAAACGAGCTAAGTGACACGAAAATACGAAAAATAGTCGAAATTCCGAGAAAAAATGTACACGAAAAACGAGTCGAGCCGAACCGAATCAGAAATCGGTCGAAACGAGCTGAATCGAAAAGTTTAAAAATCCGAAAAATCAAATCGAATCGAACTGAAAAAAAAAATCGGTGCACAAGCCTACCACCAATGTGTGGCATGACGCGCCAACACCAAATACCTCTCCAGCACAAAATGCTGAATCAGTTCACTAAGACTCTTGTAGGGTTATTCAGAGAGAGCCGATCTGGCACCAAACAGTGAATTTCTCCGTACGGTGACATTTCGTGGCCATTCGGCTATTCAGAGAGCAGGCAGTTCGTCAAATTTTGGCATATTGCCAGCAAAATACGGTGCCTGTTCGGCGGCAGTGAACTCCACAGAGAAGCAATGATTAATCTATTCACATTGAATACAGAATGCACCTGTAAACCTGTAACCTAGTGACTATATTTCCTACATATTTATTTTCTGTTAATCTGTATATTTGTGTTGTTTTTTTTTATATCTTGCATTGTATTACTTTGTATTTCTGTAAATGTAACACTTCAATGTTCTTGAACCCAGGACATACTTGAAAACGAGAGAAATCTCAATGTATCCTTCCTGCTAAAATCCTTTATAAATAAATAAATTGAACAGCAGAGACAGGTCAGTGAATTGCCCTGATGTTCAGTGGTTTCATTCGGCAGGTTTATTCAAGTGAATTCCATAGGTTTCAATGTTAAAAATATTCCCGTTTTAACTCAATATCTAATAAACCGTTTATTATTTTAATCTGCAGCAAAAATTCAATTTTTTTTTAGGATTTTTAGGCATTTTTCAGTATTTTCCACAAAAAAAAAATCTGTTTTTTTATAGCGTTTTTTTCTTTTTATTATCATTCATAGGATCTTACATGTAAATTCCAGACACTTTCATCCAGTAGATTTTTTGCAAACAGCGCTTCAATCGTTTTATTATAGGCTTGTCGGCTTTTCCAGCGGCTGGACGGCGCTGTGTTCGGCAAGTTTACAGAATAATTTATCTGATCCGAAAATGTTTGCGGGTTCCCGGCAGCTTATTGAATCTGATCATTTCGGACTGTTTTGTGGCGGTTTTTTTAAATCGGCGGTTTTGTGGCGGCTTTTTCCTGCACTTCGAGGACCCTACAGTGAATGCAGAATTCACCGCAAGGTCGGGGAATTTGATTCCCCGAAGTGCGGGGAACGAGAGAGCATTGAAATGTCGGTGACATTTCGCTGCTCTCTGAGTAACCCCTCTAGATTGCACGCGACTCTCTGGACCGCAACGGGCCAAGGAAAAAAGAAGAAAAGGAAAGCACAAGAACAGAACTGTAAAATGAATAATAATGATATAAACCGCTCTATGATATTTTATTTTTTCCCACAAACTGATAAGGTCATAAAATCATAATAAAATTAATACTGATGATATAACCGCCCTGTAATATACCTCTTGTGGCCTGAAGGGGTTAAGATGCAAGACTGCTAATTGAAATTAATTAATTAATGAATAATTACAATAAATAACAACATGGAGATGAGGAAGGTGAAATCAGCTGAGCTTTTCCCTAGGAGAGGAATATTATTTTGTACAGTAAAATATCATCCGAGAGACGCCACAAAAAGAGATTAAAAACCAATAAATGCAGGAGAGAGAGCAGCGGTATAATTACAGGCTCGCGCCGCCAGCACCAGAAAGCACTCAAATTTTAATAGCAAGCACCGCATTTAATTTAACAACACATTTTTTCAATTACTTGAATAATTGTTTTATTCATAAAATGACTTTCAATAAGGAGGGTAATTTGGCAGTGGTTTTGTTTGCAGCTTTTCGCTGAGTTAGGCGGGTGGGCCGGCGGAGAGTCCGGGTGAAATTGATGGCGGCGCAGCTCCGGGCTGCAGAGGTTGGTAAAGCAGTTCTGGTGGAACGTGGCTCGTGTAGTATGAGGTAAGAGACTGGGAGCATGTTATACTGAATGCGTTAGCCTGATAGAGTCTGATGCCCCGAGAAGGCGTGATAAGTGGTTATATTGCACCATAGGTTGTGATAGCAATCCTGACACCACAATATGATATGTCAACAAGCTAGACACCAGGAGAATGAGTATCAAGGCTTCGGACACCCAGAGTATCATACTGAGCCGGACAGAACGTCAGGGTGCAAAATGTTGTCTGACACAACGAGAGGGTGTGATACAGAGCATGACACCACTTGAGGGTGTGACATGGAGCCCGATGACACTAGAGCAGGGCTGTCAAACTCCGGTCCCCCAGATGTCTCTAAACTACAACTTCCACGGTTCCCTGGCCATCTATTACACTGGAAGAATTCTGGGAATTCTAAACCTGAACATCTGGGGGGCTGTGAGTTTGACAGTCCGGCTCTAGAGGGTGTAATATGTTGTTTGAGCAGGTTGTCGGATAATGGTAGGGGTGATGCTACAGACTGTGAAATATTGTTTGATGTCTCTAGAGGATGCATTAGGCCATTTAATGTCTCTAGAAGGTGAGATATGAAGTCTGATGCCACAAGTGGGTGCAACATCGAGTATGACGCTGCTACATATTGTAATACAGAATCAGATGCCAACAGTGAGGGCAGCAGTAAGTCTGATGCTGCTAGAAAGGAAGATATGAAGTCTGACAACACTGATGGATGAGATATGGAGTCTGGTGGCGTTTGAGGGAGAGATACAGAGTCTGACGCTGATAGAAGGTATATAACACTGACTGTGATGTCACTATTGGGTATAATATTTATTCTGAAGCCACTAGAGGGAGCGCTCAATCTTGCGGTGACGGTCTACTTGGAGATCTGCTTTCAATGAGTGCCAGATGACTGGTCCAAGTGGTACATGCATTATAAATCATTGGCTGGTATTACGGAGGATTGTGTGTCTTGTACAGTAAGGAGAAGGTGACATGGGAGTTGTACTTTTAGTTCAGGGATATAGTTTTGGCCACCCCAAATATTGGGGTCTCACATTTTCTCCATAAACCCCTCACCCCCTTAAAAAAAGAGAGACAACATCTTGTCAATATCGGCAATGTGTACAGGTTTAGTAAGATGTTCATACAAGGCCCACATATGTTGCACAAATGGAGTATTTAACATTAAAGTAAGAATGAGGAGAACATGGAAACTCTCCCGCTGTCAGTAAACGGCTCTCTGATGTTTCTTTTACAAGAACCTCAAGACAGAAAGCAACCAGACTTCAAGCTCGTCTGCAGCCCGTCAGCTGCCAACCATCAATTACAACTGAAGCACGTGCCATTTTCTGGTGGAATACTCGTTTCTCTACCTCAGGGCAGGTATGGACACACCAGCTCCTGCCGCATACCCTTAATCACATCCAGCAAACGCTTTGATCCTTGGGGTACCTACTTAACGGTTTTACCAGGGAATATGATTTGCATTGGAGATCTTGCTTTAGAACATATCAATGTCCTTCGTAAATAAGCCCTGCGGTGAGATGGCCTACAGGTCGGTCTCTAGACCAGAAGCATGAAAGGACTTCGTTGTGGTGGTATCAAGCATGTCCTCCACAAATCAGGGAGGTATAAACACTAGTTTTAATAGTAAAAATGGCTCAGTGAATGGGAAATAATAAATCTTAACAATTTAGACTTGCCTTTTCAACTTTCTAAAAAAAAAAAACAAATAGCTAGATGTACCAGATCTAGTAGATCTAGATGTAAGAGATACCAATAAGGGTTGTGCAGCATGGTAATCCATAAAAGGGCTTTGCATGGTTAGATTATGAAGGTGAAAGAGTGATTTATCAATGGGCTTGGGCGGACATGCATGGCTTCTTCATGAATGGATAGATGGTTAGGTCAATGGGTAGAAACATCTCTGTGTAGTGGGTCTTAGCATGAATGGGTAGGATCTTCAAGTCTTGGGTGGATAGATCAGTCATATCCTCAGTCTCAAACTGACCATATCATTGAGGGCTTGGTGTGAACATAAAATATAACTGAGTCAACATACAAATTCTCTCTGTATCAACAGATTCTTTCTTACAGTGAGCAGACGGTTTCCCAAGGTCTCAGGACTTACGTTCGGAAACTTTGACTGAATGAGTACAATATCAGAAAGAATTTATGATGAAAGGACAAAACACTCGGGTTCATGAGGTCCAGAACCTGCTTCTACATATTGGATAGTGATCCGACGAAACTCTCAAATTACTTCTCTTTTGTAGAATTTGCAGTTTCACAAAAAAATTGAGCTTTTTTGTAACCACATACGTAGGCTAGACCAAATGAAGCTCTCCATGGACGTTCGGCTTTGCCATCATGGCGGCAAACCCAGAAGTCGTTCATGTGAACGGAAAACTTAGATAAATCTCGTGGGACCACCGATTGAAACCTTCAGCATGAAAATGTCTGCCGAATAGCTAAGAGGTTGGTTCCACCTGAAGAATTTGAGATGAAGTGGATCCATTCTTTTATTGACTTGAATCTCTCAAACTGTGAGACGTTCGACGAGGGACAGATAACAGAAGTGAAAAGAAAAGTGAGTTTTCTTGTAAGTCCTGCAGATGAAAATATCTGACAGTGTCTTAAAGAGCTCCTGGGACTCTAATTGCTGGAGCCGCCCATTGCCGATACAAGATGTAGATTCGCACAATCGTATTAATGGGAGCTCCACGCGTAGTCATAATGGCGTCACACGGCTTGCTGCGCGGCTAGACAGTGTCTTGGCAATGGATGGCAGCGCAGGAAGCGTTAATATTAATCAGGTTGCTTTGGAGAGGAGATTTGCCTACGGGTGCCGCGCTCTGATAGTGCCCGGCCTACCAGGCGCCCTCGCTAATAACTCTTTTAATCAGTTAAACACGCAGACACCTTTGATGGTTCTCCCACTGACAGCTGCCTGATCCCTGATGTTTTCCAAAGAAATTACGTCTAATTAAAAAAAGAGAAAGCGGAGAAAAAAAAAAACAAGAATTACCATTTTAATGAGGATTTGTCTCCCAGAGATGTCGATAATAAAAATAGCTATAATAATAAATAAATACTTAACCGATTCAGGTAGAAACCGTTAAACAAGGAGTGGAGTGAACAGATGCAGCAGCCGAGAACAGCGCGGGTTTTATTTCTCCATTTTTTTGGAGACACGGCCCTGGGCTCCCACACCAATTACGTTGATTAATATAACCGTTCTGGAATTCAGGTACCAAGTTGTTACAAATGTAAAACATCACATAAATCAATGATGGCTAACTCAAGGCATTCCATCAGTTGCATGTAGTGTGCTGGCTGGCTGAACACTGTCGTAAAATAAGTCCACCAGCTACATGGAGAGAAGCGTGGGGAGCATGGCGACCCCAAGGGAGCGGGGCCCGGTCTGTTTTTAAGAGGAAAGTTTAGCTTTGATATTGGAAATTCAGCAGAAGTTTTGTATGATCGACTATTTTTTTTTTATCATTATAAGGGCCCTAAAAGTTCAAACGATATAAATCCAGACGTTTTCAAACGAGATTGAGAACTTTTAGGTTTAAATTCATGAGTAATGTCAGAACCTCTATGGAAAGCGTAACTACCTCACTACCTTGGTCCTATCTGCAGGAACCCAAGCCCAACAGAGAAAACTTGAGCTGGTCGTACTCTGGTCATGTACAAGATACTTTGAGAATATGCATGTTATGGGTGGGTGTTTCTGCTTTAGGATGAGACTGCCAGATCATTGCTCCACAAAAATGAAAGGGACACTCTAGCCACTATGACCACTTTTTTTTTTTTGAGAAAGGATTTTACCAGGAAGGACACATTGAGATTTCTCTCGTTTTCAAGTATGTCCTGGGTGGCGAGTTTGTACCGTTAGGTGTCTTGCCCAAGGACACTTACTGGAGAGGTGCTTGTCGGGGTTGAACCCATGTCTCCACAGGCTCTCTCCACGCAGAGCAGTGATGTTACCTCTACTCCACCCAGCCGGTACTTAAGTCAAGAGCCAGCAGCCTTGGCATTTGGCATGCCACATGTTTACTTTGTGACTGTGCTTCATGGAATACATTAATTAACAGGTAATGAGGTGGAGGAGGGAATGTTTAGATAAGGCTGCAGGGGGTGTATTGTTCTCCAGGCTACCCAAGAGCTGGCAGATGAACGAGATAAAACAGGGAGCTTAACATACTTCTAATCTCCCCCTGGTGACATCCTTTGAATACATCCCACACAATACAATGCTGTGAGTCGGTGACTGACCCATTCACTCCATTCTATGGCCAAAGCCACACAGTGAGGAGCAAGTGATAAACTATCACACTATGGATGCGCCCAGTGACACATATAGTGGAAAATATCACACAATGGATGCGCCCAGTGACCCATATAGTGGAAAATATCACACAATGGATGCACCCAGTGACACATATAGTGGAAAATATCACACAATGGATGCGCCCAGTGACCCATATAGTGGAAAATATCACACAATGGATGCGCCCAGTGACCCATATAGTGGAAAATATCACACAATGGATGCACCCAGTGACACATATAGACGAAAATATCACACAATGGATGCGCCCAGTGACCCATATAGACGAAAATATCACACAATGGAGGCGCCCACTGACACATATAGTGGAAAATATCACACAATGGATGCGCCCAGTGACACATATAGACGAAAATATCACACAATGGAGGCGCCCACTGACACATAGTGGAAAATATCACACAATGGATGCACCCAGTGACACATAGAAGAAAATATCACACAATAGGATGCACCCAGTGACCCATATAGAGGAAAATATCACATAATGGATGCACCCAGTGACACATATAGAGGGAAATATCACATAATGGATGCACCCAGTGACACATATAGAGGAAAATATCACATAATGGATGCACCCAGTGACACATATAGAGGAAAATATCACACAATGGATGCGCCCAGTGACACATATAGAGGAAAATATTTTCTAAACTAAACGTACAAGAGAAAAAAAAAACACTTGTAAGATATCAGCAACATCAAATAAACACAAAAGGAACATTTTATTTTTTGTGGTACTGTCCCTTTAAATGATTTTAAGTAGTCATGCGGTGCCCCCTTCACCCTCTGGCAGACCCAGGGCACTGCCACAGACCTTCCAAGTGGAGGGTTCATTCCTGCCCATCAGCAGCCATTGGGCAGCCTACTGGGAGTGTAGTTATGTGGTTAGTGTGGGCTGGTTGACTGTCAATCAAAAGAAACCCCGACACCTCAATAATTATAGAAAGAAAAGACACTGATTGGCTGTGCTATAACAAATAGTTGTCTCACATTTAAAACTGTAGGATACGTGAAATATACAAAATCTCAAAAAATATATATACGTATCTTTTTCAGTGCATCTTCAGGTGGTTCCTCCTTTCCACCCAAACGACTGAATTTCACAAAATAATGGAAGTGCACTGAAAATATGAGGCAATAAACACCAACATAGCGTTATACTGACACAGGTTAGGTGTAATTACCCCTGCTACAAACTGGCGCTTACAAGATAAAAATGAATATCATGCATAACACGAAATACTCAGCCACACTGGTCCTCAGCCGTGGAATCAAGGTATATTCTGCGTGTGGATTCCCAATATCTACCGATCTCGTAGTGGGTCTTGTAAAAAGAAGCTCGAAGACAAAAATAAAAATTATTTTAATGAAATTTAAAACAAATTAAACAATTCATTTAAAATGTTGAAGTCCTTTAGTGTCCAACATGTTTCGTCGTAGAATTCCTCAAGAATTTTTATTATCTTCGAGCTTCTTTTTACAAGACCCACTACGAGATCGGTAGATATTGGGAATCCACACGCAGAATATACCTTGATTCCACGGCTGAGTATTTCGTGTTATGCATGATATTCATTTTTATCTTGTAAGCGCCAGTTTGTAGCAGGGGTAATTACACCTAACCTGTGTCAGTATAACACTAAGTTGGTGTTTTTTGCTTCATATTTTCAGTGTACTTCCATTATTTTGTGAAACTGATTGGCTGTGAGCTTGAAGTTGCGCATGTGTTGATAGTCAGAGTGGTGGTGATCCATCTGGCTGTAAGAGAGCCACAGCAGAATATAAGGCAACATTTTAACGTTTTTAGCCTCAAGAGTATCTTTAGGATCACTGAAATATACTGTGTATATGTCAAACTCTGCCCCCCAGATGTTTATTGCCTACAATACCCAGAATTCATTGAATGCAATAGAGGACAGAAGAATTGTGGGGGGTTGTAGTTCAGAAACATCTAAGGGGCTAAAGTTTGATATGATCCCTGATGAAGACTCTATGAAATCAGAAAGGGTGCGAGATTGTGTAGCAGGTAGGAAATTATAAAGTTATTTAGCCACGACATTGTGTTTGGGGAAGAGGTTGGGTGGGAAGATAACGGTATGGACCTCACCAGTGTAATCCTAGACACTCTGCTGTGTCACTTTGCAAGGTTGGCTGTGCTTCTCTCCTGTCGGATGCTCTATTAGACAGCCTCTTTGGCTCATTAATTACATTTCAGGAGTGATTTGGAATCTGACGTGTGAGCAGGCTGAGTGGCACCCGAACCATCTTCATCAATTGCTCCTGCTTAATAAGATGCTCTGGAGACACTAATAGATCAGGGCTTGTTGTGTGAACATGACAGCTTCATATGATGGATGGAGCCACAGGAAGCCTGCTGAGGACAAGAGCTCACGGTCCCTATCTCTGCGGTACCCTGGAGATCTTCATCTAGGTGGGGTTCCTATCACTGATAAATCACACATCGGGAACAATCTTACCCTCCATTTATTCTGACACTGATAAGTTTATTGGAAAGTGAAATAACCCTTGGTAATCTGGGGATAATTACACGATTGTCATTTACACCGCGCTCTCCGAGGCTGAACTGGTTCAACCCTCTCTCCCTCGTTTCTCTGCATGATATTATTATAAATATGTGCCTGCCAGAGTTCCCATATATAAAAGGACACGTCCCAAAATCACACATCACGATGTAACCCGTCACGACACCAGAATGTAGTGATTATCTCAAGCCACATTGTATCGTATGACATCACAGGCACTTCAAAACCATACATAAGCTTCTTAGTGTAAGTCTACAGCATGTCATGTTACACTTAATGACATCATGTCACCTGCAAACACATTTTAACGAGGACATCACAAGCACAAGATATCCATGACTCCTCTATGATTTATTGTATAGGTAGAACAATTTAGATTAGAAAGACAACAGGGAAGTGGACCAACAGGCAGCCAAGACGCTATTTGAAGCCAGGAGTGAGTTAGAAAAGGGACTTCATATTCAGAATGTACATACCATGACCATTAATGATGTCATATATCATCTTGCTTGTGGGAAGTGGTTTTAGCCACTTCATCTTGTGCACAGCAATGCTACTGACAAACCCAAACATATAAGTAACCTCATGGCTTCTTAGTGAATAAAAAAATATTAAAGTGGATCATATCAACTCATATCTGCCAAATGATGGAGACTGCTCAAGGTCCTCGGGGGCGTCGCCTCAGCAACATAAAGTAGGGAGGCATTCATTCCAAGGAAACACTGTAGATCCAGATTGAAAACACTTCGAGACAAGGCACAAATTACTTTCAAGAACATTAAAATTGGGCGACGTTGATTCCCGGTCTGACAACTGTCTGGAGCCAGACCAGGATCCTCAGGGGCGTGGCCTCAGCAATATGAATCAGGAGGGGTTTATCAAATAGTGGTGATGTCAATACAGCGTGACCGGTGTGTTATGGTCTCTGTGTGTTCAGATATGAGGCTGGGCTGTCAGGTACACCATTACTTTATTGCTGGAGATAAAACCAAGAAAAAATTAAGAAACTATTTCATAAATGAGAAAGGGTCAAGCACAGAATGTTTTGTAAGGACGTATGAAAGGTTTGACACGTATTGGTGCAGGCCAGAAACGGAGCAGTCATTTAATGGTTGCCCGCAAACCCTGTAGCGTCACATGCTTCCTTTCCCTGCCACCGAATGATTTTACAAGCCAAAAAAAAGCACTTTTTAGTATAAATTCAGGAAAATTCAAGTTAATCATAGAGTAGGGCTCCTAAGGCAGGAAACCAAGCTAAAAATATGTTTATTGTCTGGAAAACAAAATCATGTTAAAGTTATACAAAGAAAGGAATGGAAAGCGACGAAATGACCTCAGACACGGAGACCTTTTACAGAGTTGGTTAATCATGGTGGGAAGAAATTAGCAGATGCACATTCTATTTATTGCCTCGACGAACCACAAAGTGCTATCCAAACTGACCCAAGGATGTACTGGCCTTATAGCATCTATAAATGACAGGTATGAAGGTGTCAGGACAGAGCAAATGTGAGCACCACTGCTCACCTGGGTATGATCGAAGATTCACCAAATATCCAGGAAGACCTACCTAACACTTATCCAAATTCATATCCCAAAAACATCAGTAGGATCTTGTAAATAACAGGAACAAGGATTAAACATGGTCACTATATGGTTATTGTGGGGTGCAGTGCAGTGTCCTAGACAATCAATTGAAATCAATGTCATTCTACAGCAGAAACATTGTCCTCCTCACATCATGTCCACCATTTCCAACATAATCTTACTGCATAAAATCAACCACGTCCACCATTGTCCTCCTCACATCATGTCCACCATTTCCAACATAATCTTACTGCATAAAATCAACCACGTCCACCATTGTCCTCCTCACATCACACCCACCATTGTCCTCCTCACATCAAGTTCACCACAATCAACATAATACTCATCAAATAAAGTACAAAATAAAAAGGGTTATTCACAAACCTCTGTATTGGCCCTGAATTGTACCGAATGGTCAATTTCACCATTCGGTACAATTTCGGGCCAATTTGTCTATTCGCTAAGCTGTCAATTTGCCAAATACAGGTGAATGGAAAGCAAAATACAGTGCAAATCAACAGTTTTGCTGCACTGAAATTGTCCCACAGAAGACTATTGTGCCAAATTGCACCAAAAGTTAGGCAAAACTACCTGCTTTTCGGTGTTTCCATTCAACAGGTTTAAACCGGTGAATCCCATAGGTTTCAATGTAATAAATGGAATATATCTTTATTTTTTTAAATATTTTTTATTTTTTTTACAAAACCCTTATTGTTATATTATTTAAAAGATCTTTTTTGCACTTTTTAAAATATTTTGTAACAGACCTTTTTATTATTTTTATAAAGGAATTTTTTTTACTACATTTTTATTGATTTAACCTACTATTAGGAGAATAGGATACTTCCTTTTTATTCCCCCCCCCCCCCAGTCCTGGGGAATTTGCCGAGGATAATTCAGCGCAAATTTGGTGTTTTTCATCAATGTCCAATAACTGCTTCGGTGACTCCAATTTTGGTAAAATATGGTGACCATTTCATAGTGAATTCACCGAATTGTCGGCAACATAGAATCGTCAAAGTGAGCCAAAATAGGCTAAATTCTAGTCCTTTTGAAGAGACCCCCAAGATCAACTTTACATGAATCAAATATTACTCTCATATTGAGCTCAATGTCCAAAATCAGCCTAACAGTAAGTCCACATGACCAACATCACCCCAGTCACACCAAATCCACCACATCCAACATCATCATCATATCAAACCCACATCAACATCATCCTTATTACATCAAATCCACCACTTACAACATTGTCCTCCTCGCATCAAGTCCACCACCTCCAACAACATTCCCAGCACATCCAGTCCACCACATCAAGTCCACTACGTCCAACATCTTCCTCACATCAAGTTCACCAAAATCAAGCTTGTATGAAGTCCATCAACCCCAGGAGTTTGATATTACCTTCCCTAGCAAGCCCAAGTCCAACATCATTCTAACATTAATCTATTAATTTCAATACCAGTATTATATCAAATTCAACTTTAGATCAAATCTATCAAGTTCTACATCACCTCCACATTGAGTAAATTACGTCCAACAACAACCTCACAACATGTCCACCACATTCATTCTCAAACTTGCACAAAGTCAGCCAAGCATAACATTATATTAAATATTACATTCTTTATTTCACTCCTACAATAAATTCAAACTCCTGAGAAACAAAGAGTTACAAGCCTAACCCTCATTAATCACATCAACATCAAAGGTCTAATCTCAACCCTGGCGATAACACCTTTTTATTTTCAAGTAGATGACACCCAGGACATAATACAATCCTTTTAATAATAAAATCCTATTACTTGGAGCCCGCAATCTCTCAGGGATCAATAATGGTATTAGTATGTTCTATGAGCTTCAGTCGTTCTGGTCCTCTAGCCATATTATTAGTGACAGGGATGGATGATCCATGGTAATGCAAGTCAAGGAGGGAGAAAAAATACTTTGGATTCCCTGAGGAAGATCTGACGTCATCGAAAGCATCTGGTGCACCAGACACATCTTACTTTCAAAGAGTGATGCCCGTGAAAGGCAAAAAACGTGAATTATTGAAAATACGAAGAATTTATCCTCAAATAGACTAGAATTGGTTTCAAAGAATTCAGGTACTAGTTTTTAATGACTTCCATGACTGTCCTCCAAGTTTCTTCATGGGTTAACGTATGGATTAAACCAGGGAACATATGGATTTCCAGATGCCGCATTGCATATTAAAAAAAAAGTAAATTACAGTCAAGAATATCCGAGTCTGATCCGCCATATTGGAAGTATGAACTTACATCAACCAGACCTACAGGTTGGCCATTATTGTGAGTCTTCTAAAAGGTTATATGACTAGCTGGACTCAACCAAAAACAATTGGACAACAAATCCAGCTTCAGAAGCTTCACTTTAAAACAGGCATTGCCTTCAATGAGGTCATGAAAAACATACTAAATGGCTTTCTTCTCCATATAGGTGTATGATTCAAGATCAAGGGGAGGATATTTTCGCTCTACCTTTGTTTCAAAAAAGTTGGAAAAAGCAACTGAACCCAAACCTTCAAGAAGAAGGACACCGGTAGACCATGGAGCCACAATAAAGTATCATCTGGTTTTCATGGACGATGGAGGTGTGCCTCCAGGTCACAGGTCTCTTTTTCCTCTTCTCTTCCCAGTTCCAACATTTTTCATCTGGCGATTCTGTGTGTTCTGTTTTATAGGGGTTCATAGTGTCCAGAATTATTAATCTAGATTATGGAAAAAGGGATCAAGCACATCCAAGAGGGTGTAACGACATTTTTTGCTCCATCAGACTAGACATTTTGACTGCAACAGTGGCATTTCTCAAGATGTCACGGCCGAAACGTTGAGTCGGAAGGAATAAAAGTGACGTTGCACCATGTTGATGTGCCTGGTTCCCTTCTTTGCCTGGATTGCTTTGAAGAGGAGTTGGTTACTCCGGGATCCATCTGAGCACCCTGGTGGGGCATTGTATTATATATTTACACAAAAGTCTGAATGTCAGGCGCCACCTAGTGGTTTCTTATGAGAATGTCTTCCCAATGGATTTCACTGAATATAGTGATAGTGAGTGGGATAGGGATTGTGGTGATGAAACAGTTCAGTATGTTATTGTGGACCTATACAGAAGTCCAGGGTGGGCTAGATCAGCAGCTCGTCTCCACTCACTAGAGGAAATATCCCAATTCCTCAAAGAGAGGCATATGAAAAAAACAGTGTGGTGGGACAGGCGCTTCTTCCAGCCAGTGGGGGGGGGGTTCTTTAAGATGTTCCCTCTATTTAGATGGGGTCCAGCCCTCAAATAAAACCGAAACAAATATATTGTGCAGTATGTCGGGTAGATATATGAATAAACCCCTTTAGGGAGAATTGACTCACATTTTTCAGTGTCTCAAGATCAGACACTAGATGTAACAGCAACCGGCAGCTTTAGGAATGCCGGGTTCCCCTTACAATACTCCAGCGCCTTCTTTCCGCTCCTAAGCAGCAATCCAGGATTGTAGCAGTAAAAGTGAAGATCAGCACGCAGGGGGTGTAAGATTAATTAATTTATTAAGGTAAAAAATATAATTTCAATATAAAAAGTGCATCTAAACGCGTTTTGTGGTATGAAGCCGCTTCCTCAGTAGATGCCAAGTAGATGGCATTGTCACGGGGGTCCCGGGTAGATGCCAGGGAAGGCCCTTCATTGCGCATATATTTGAGCCCTTGAGGCAGGGTTGTGGTTTGTTTCATAATGTTTAATCCAGCACACACTAACAAACAGAAACAGAGCTAGAGTTTTGGTACATACAAGGACTAACTTGAATTGTCTGTAAATTCTGAAGGTTTTGAGACCAACAGATTACCTAGGACAATCAAAAAACAGCAGACGTGGAATGACAGTCCGTGAAGTACTCAAGGTGCAGGGCAGTCAGAAATGCAGAAATGACATAAAACAGAAATGAACAATGGTTAGTGATCGTGGTCTTAAGCAAAAACATAAACATAAGTTGTAACCTGGGAACAAGGACCCCGGAGGGTAGCAAGCGATACCCCTAAACGTAAAGGGATAGAACCCAAAACAGCGAGTGATCACCCCAGCAACCAGCAGGGGGTTGAGTCACTAAAACAAGGGATACAGTGTAATATACACGCACAGTAATTCTCAACAGGACAGACTGAGGTTTGAATGGATTCAACGGAGTGCAGGGCAGAACTCGATGGTACCTGAAAAATACTGTGAACAGAACTGTTGATCCTGGCACTCCCTCCAGGGAGATCAGAATAACCAGAGGACACTAGATATTGCTCAGGAGATATTGATTTTGAGACCAAAAGATCTACTGAGCAAATACACATAAACTAAACACACACAAGAGAATGGTCCAAAAACATAAGCCAGGTCATACACGAGAAATCCAGACAGAATATCTTTAGGGGACAGACGTAAGAGTAATCCAAGGGCCAGAACCAGAAGTCATACACGAGTAATCAGGAATACAATGTTATCAAGGACAGTGAGTAATCTATAACAAGAGCAGGAATTTAATAGGTGTAACCTATCCAGACCCAGGGAGCAAGAGACTTACTAGGCCTATATATAGGGCTGATAAGGTCATGTGACCGCAGACCAATCAGCCAACTGATAGTCTGTAGAACCTGAAAACCAAAAAAACATCAATCCCTGCTACAACCAGCAGGGGGCAGGACCGAGATGTGACAGGCATCTGAGGAAGCGGCTTCATATCGCGAAACGCGTTTAGATGCACTTTTTATATTGAAATGATATCTTTTACCTTAATAAATTAATTAATCTTACACCCCCTGCGTGCTGATCTTCACTTTTAGGCTAGGGTCAGACTAACGCATTTTTCACGTTGTCCGTGAAAATGTGCGTTCGAAGAATGGACGTATTTTTTCACGGAATACGCAATAGCGGTCATACTATGCGCAGTTTCATCCGTGATTTTGTACGGATCTTCAATAAAACACTTTGTGCATCTGGACGTTATGTTGGCCGGACATTAGCAGCGTCTGATGTCTCCAATTCACGCACACACGCCGCTAGCGGACGCAGCGCACTCTGTACGTCAGTACTAGTGGTTTAACGTTCTCGAAAAAATGCGTTCATTTTCCACTTGCGTTGCGCAGCCGGACTTTTGTGCGACCGTACTTCGTATATTGGCCGTCATTGCCTGGCATCTGCTGCTAGTGCGGCCGTGATTAAGTGTGCCTGCACGCGCGTTCGCACTGCCTCAGTCTGACCCTAGCCTTACTGCTACAATCCTGGATTGCTGCTGAGGAGCGGAAAGAAGGCACTGGAGAACTGTAAGGGGAACCCGGCATTCCTAAAGCTGCCGGTCGCTGTTACATCTAGTGTCTGATCTTGAGACACTGAAAAATGTGAGTCAATTCTCCCTAAAGGGGTTTTATTCATATATCTACCCGACATACTGCACAATATATTTGTTTTGGTTTTATTTGAGGGCTGGACCCCATCTAAATAGAGGGAACATCTTAAAGAACCCCCCCACTGGCTGGAAGAAGCGCCTGTCCCATCACACTGGATTTTATTCATATTATATATTTACGTCTGGCAAGCTGAGTAGAGGAGTATTACCCAATTTTCTTCTTCTACATAATTATTATTGACACCATTCCAAAAGATTGGTGTCAAAGAACTTTTTTGAGCTGGTCAAGATCCGCTGGAAACAGAACTTAGAATGCAAAAAAATAACAATCATTCTAAGGGAACCACGTAGTTTAGTACGTCTGATTTACTTATGGATTTTTTGCTACCCATGAGTGCGGAGAGAAACTTAATTACCCACAAACGTTTGTAGCAGAAGATGTGGTCCTGTTCTGGTAGCCATTGGACGTATAGTTCGAGGGTCTCAAACACATGAAAAATGGGGACAGAGGATGAATCAAAAGGATTGTAAACAACGGCAGACATTTAAACCTGACCGTCACAGCACTTTTATGGTCCATCCTATGGTTACAGCAAACATAACTTGGCCCTGTGTGACCTCCAGAGGACACGCCGAGCTCCAGAGGAACCAAACTGAAATGCCTTTTGCAATGTTTCCATTTCTTTTCCCGATCAGATGCTTTACTGCCGAATAATTATCTGAAATAGAGCAAGCAGACTTTTACCCTTTAGCCGGGGACAATTTTCGAAGAATTACTTCCCTACCATCTGGTAGATCTGCATCATTTAATCACCCTATTTATTGTTTTGCTTCGAGCAACCGCCGGGGCTGCCCCATGAATTCAGTCCAAGAACATTGGGTTTTTTCTATATCACAGATGTTTTAACTCACCTGTTGCTTGAGATAATGTCACATCGACTGCTGCAACATAAAAAGTGCCCCTAAGATATAACGGGAACATCTCTGAGTGGCAGAATGTTCCATTTAACTATGGGCTGATCCACTTAAGTGCTCCGGCATGAGGTGGTCCAGGTGCCCAAGTCGCCTATGACAGCCATTTGCAGGCCCGGTTTATTGAAAAGCTTTCGTTTTATGCAGTAACTAGGTCCATTTTCCTTTTTTTCCCAGCAAGACACAGCGGTTTTGTTGAAGTAGCAGAGACAGAACCTCAGTACCTGACAGCGTCCGCTGTTTGGCTGCGGCACGCGCTGCTGCTGTCAGTGCAGTCTGCCCCCCCCCCATCCCGGGCAGCTGTCAGCCGGGGTTGAGTGGCGGCGAGCGTAAAACAATGTGTATCTGCAGAGAGACGCGACAGTTTCTACAGGCAGAGACGGCATTTTAACTTTTGCTTCTATCAAAGAAACAGAAGTAAAAATTGAGAAAATCCAGGAGCTGATTGAGACGAGCGCGGAGACTTTCCGGTGCAGATGCCGACGCACACAGAGCAGTGCTTACATCTATGGCGTGTGTAAGGGTTTTTCATTTTTGGGGATCACATGTTGCCCATTAGGTTTTGGAATTTTCACGAAATTTCCCGATTCGTGCATTCTGCCGATTTTCCGAAAATTTTCAGATCCGAAAATGTGTTCGGAATTTTCGAATGGACTAGAAAAGTGTAAAATCTAAAATCATTTTCGTTCCATTCGTAATTTTGGCTCCATTCCTGTTTTTGGTTCCATTTCAGTAATTTCGGACATCATATTTTTTGGTTGTATCGCTGATTCTGTAATTTTGTATCATTCCCATCTCAATGTATCCTTCTTGTAAAACATGAGAAATCTCAATGTATCCTTCTTGTAAAACATGAGAAATCTCAATGTATCCTTCTTGTAAAACCAGAGAAATCTCAATGTATCCTTCCTGGAAAACCAGAGAAATCTCAATGTATCCTTCTTGTAAAACCAGAGAAATCTCAATGTATCCTTCCTGGAAAACCAGAGAAATCTCAATGTATCCTTCCTGGAAACCAGAGAAATCTCAATGTATCCTTCTTGTAAAACCAGAGAAATCTCAATGTATCCTTCTTGTAAAACCAGAGAAATCTCAATGTATCCTTCCTGGAAAACCAGAGAAATCTCAATGTATCCTTCCTGGAAACCAGAGAAATCTCAATGTATCCTTCTTGTAAAACCAGAGAAATCTCAATGTATCCTTCTTGTAAAACCAGATAAATCTCAATGGCAGAATTATCGTATCGACAGAATTATCGTATCGACAAAAATTTCGGATCTGAAAAACCATTAGTTTACGTCAAAACGAATAGACACTTTGAAACGAGGAGAACAGACGTTCCGAAAAACCCGAAAATTTCCGAAATCACGAAAAAAAGTCGATATGATAAACGAAACGAAAACGAACCGAAACGAAAATTTACAAAATCCGAACGAACCGAAAAAAAAAAAAAAAATCGGTGCACAAGTCTATTGCCCATCCATGTTACTTTCTTACACTGGCTTTATAATGGATTAACCCTCTGAACACAAAGTAATTTTTATTGAAAAAAATATAACATTCACTCAAAACAGGGGCTTCACATTTCACACCTATATTTGGGATAAAATAGCGACCTTGAATAAAGATTATTTTTCTGAGATAGATAAAAGATTAAATTAATGTTTAATTTTCTATGCATACGTTTCTCCTTTACAGAAATATCACTGGGATAAAAGGTTCTACTCTCTAGACAGTGTCCCTATTCTGACACAATGTCACGCAGGATCTGCATTATCAGAATACAGCCAGAAATGGCATTTGTGTCAGTAAATGTGCTGCAGACAGATAAGATGATGAGATTTACTGCTTACACGGGGTCTGCATTATTAGCATACAGACAGATGGTGAGATCTCCTGTTTACACTGGGTCTGCAATATCAGCATACAGACAGATGCAGTAAATGTGCTGCAGACATAATAAAATGGTGAGATCTCCTGCTTATGGGGATTTGTAGTGATCAGAATGAGATTATTAGCAATGCAATATCTGTATGTGCTGCATAATGCCTGTGTATGGCAATTACAGCAACACCTTGTATCTGTATGTGCCGCATAATGTCTGTGTATGACAATTACAGCAACACTTTGTATCTGTATGTGCTGCATAATGCCTTTGTATGACAATTACAGCAACACCTTGTATCTGTATGTGCTGCATAATGCCTGTGTATAGCAATTACAGCAACACCTTGTATCTGTATGTGCCGCATAATGCCTGTGTATGGCGATTACAGCAACACCTTGTATCTGTATGTGCCGCACAATGCCTGTGTATGGCAATTACAGCAACACCTTGTATCTGTATGTGCCGCATAATGCCTGTGTATGGCAATTACATCAACACCTTGTATCTGTATGTGCCACATAATGCCTGTGTATGGCAATTACATCAACACCTTATATCTGTATGTGCCGCATAATGTCTGTGTATGGCAATTACAGCAACACTTTGTATCTGTATGTGCCGCATAATGCCTGTGTATGGCAATTACATCAACACCTTGTATCTGTACTGTACAGGGATTTACACTCATTATAACCCCCTGAATCTTATCCCTGTACAACACTGACTGACCCCACAACTCTCCCTGTACTCTGACAAATCCCTGGCTGCTGGAATGCTGCAGAAACGTTTGTTGAGCTTTTTGTTACAGTGAGGGTGGGGTCTGCTCCTTGCAGCTTATTTACAGTAATACGTGGCCAGTTGTGAGGTCCAAGAATTTCCTTTTTTTAACCAGGAAAAACAATTTTTCATTAAAAGGTATTAAAATAATTTTTTGTATGGCAAGTCTCATTATCACTGTATTACAATGCAAAATTGTGCATACACAATTTTGGAAGTAAAACGGTTACTAGAGCTAAATATATACATATATATATATATATATATATATATATATATATATATATATATTATGGTTTTCCCCTTTAATGATCAGTGCTAGTCCATGCAGTAAGAACAATGTGGTCTTAGGCTAGGGACAGATGAGCGCATTTTCTGCGGCCACCGTCAAAATGTACGTCGATGCGTGCGCACGCATTTTTTCACGGAATACGCTTAAGTGGTCAGACGATGCACAATTCTGGACGTATTTCATGACGGTGGGGTAAAAAGAAGTCTAGGGAAATCCGGCTGTTTGAACGTTATGTAGGCCGCACACTAGCAGCGTCTGACATCTCCTAATCACGCACACACGCTGCTATGCGGCCGCAGCGCACTCTGTACGTCAGTACCAGCGGTTTAACGTTCTCGAAAAAATGCGTTCATTTTCCACTTGCGTTGCGCGGCCGGACTTTTGTGCGGCCGTACATCGTATATTGGCCGTCATTGCCCGGCATCTGCTGCTAGTGCGGCCGTGATTATGTGCGCCAGAACGCGCGTTCGCACTGCCTCAGTCTGACTCTAGCCTTAAAGGCTCCTGGGCCGCATGGAGAGACCTGAGTGTTTAAGTGCAGGGGGCGGCTTATTAATAAGCAGGAAATTCAGCCTGTGATGAAAGTAACGAGCGTAACTTAAGGGGGAAATAAATAATAACTCTGAGTGCCCGGGCAGTGTGTTATGGACACGTTATTGTGATCGGGTTACATGCTACATCTGCGACTCTTCTTAAAGATAATTACACTGTGTAACATTCACATGGGAAAAATGTCCCAGGGTAAGCTATTTGTTACAGTGAGGGTGGCGGCTGCTCCTTGTAGCTTCTTTACAGTAATACAGGAGGGCGGTCTCACAGATAAGTTAATTTCTTCCCAGGGAGAAAAATCATAGTGCACTAAAAGGCTATTTTGCCTGTTGCTTCTTACTGGGACATAATTTATGTTCCACACACACACACAGCTCTCTGGTGACCTGTTCATTAACAGAACTTAACGGATAACAAAAAGTCATCCACTGAGACTCGAAGAAAAGAGATTTCACCAACAGCAAAGGAAAGGATTCTTTATAGTGGCAGCAATGAAAATATATGCAATTTCCTGCCCAAGAAGATTGATTTATCAAATTCAATTAAAATGTTTATGTGTATCGCTTGTCGATTCAGGAAGTAATAAGATATTTTTCATTATGGAATCAAAGAGGAGTTATATGTGTGTGTGTTTGAAGGGGGGGGGATGATTCCTTCTGTCGGATCAGCAGTAGCAACACTGAGAGGCTGAACTCCCATTAGCCATATAGGATTTATTTTTCTCAACCTGCATTTCTGTGTTACTACGGCCCTCTGCCACCCACCCGATGCCGCCGCCAGGTGATACACGTCTAGATCGTTTCCCTGTGCCGCCCCGCGGTATATGTTTTTCATAAATGCTGGTTAAAAGGTAGATCTTGTCATCTCATCTTATGGAGCAATAAATCCAGGATTTGAAGCAGCCTGATGTTTAAGGCGTGACTAAAAGGAATTTAACGGCGCGTGCCGCCATCAGGAAACCCATTTTGCAAGGCGGAACGGGTGCCGTCCCATCCTGCACTTTGCGTTTTGCTTGCCATAGCTATCACCTTTCTACGTCTGACCCACCCCCGCATGCCAAACGCACCGAACGACGGATAAACAGCGATGAACTAACCGGCGTACGTTTATGTTTTTAGAAAGAAAAAAATGCTATATAAATAGATATATATACAGCAGACGATGGGGCAGAGGAGAAACCTGACATTTCTCGGCAGTAAAACCGGAGGCGGCGAGCGCCCGGAGCCGCATTAAAACCTGCTCCGCTGGTGAAATATTTGTTCTGGGGAAAGCTGAAAGTGTTACTTGCATAAATGTAGCTCAGAGCGAGCGGCTGGGAAGCGGATTGTAACGGATTTATGGGGCTGGTGAGAAGCGCGAGCTTCCACACGTTCTTGTCACCTAACTGCGCCAGCTTTACAGGAGCACAAGCCGGTCCGACACCTCCTGCCCCGGTTTAACCTCGCCGGCGACAGACGCGGAGTGGCGGGAACCGAACCGAAAAATTAAAAGCAAGAAACAAAATCTATAGAAAAGCGGTGGCGATCTGATTACAGATCAACCTGGATTCGGACACGGGCGACTGCAAGGACCTACATGTACAATCCCAGCATCCTCTCCAGTGATGCCAGGCTTATGGCAAAGTATCATGGGAGATGTAGTTCAGTGATAGCTAGGGTTCTATCATTCAGACAGGCACACAGTCATGTTCACTGCGGGCAATACCATAATCTGTCTCCTATTGGCCGGCTGTCCAACTGACAGCTAAAAGCCAACAGCTGTGATTGGACCTCAGAGTGCTATGTCAAGTGTATTACCAAAATGGCGGCGCCCTATAGGGAGGTATAGCTCAGCTCAGCACAGTTACCTGGTCATTGGAGCCTTCCTTCAGTGCCAGATGGATGAATAGACCCCTTCAGCCTTGGAGTGAAAGTGAAGCATCATGGGAATGGGATGTGTAATTCTGAAACATCTAAACCAGGAGCCCACAACTCTGTTGTGTTTGTGTTTTTCCGCCTGTTTCTTCTTCTGCCCGCGAGTTGTGTGGTCCAGAATGAAGACTTTCTTTGGCACCTTTTAAATCGAGTGCTTGGCACCCCAGTTGTTTTGGAACTACATCTCCCATGATGCTCAGCTACCCATTAGGTTAGCAGAGCCTCGAGGGAAACACAGTTTCAAAACATCTGGAGGTCCAAGCCCCCGATTTAAAAGGTGCTAAAGGAAGCCTTGATTCTGGGTCACAAGAAGAAACAAGGATAAACACAACCGCGTAAACCCGATGTACATACAGAGACTTCCTCACCTGCGGACATTTAACCGCTTATTCTAGCGCATTTTAAACTTTGCCTTAATAAAACCAGTCTGATAATCTTATAAATAAACATGAGATGTGATAAAACCGGTCATTTTACACGTAGAACTAGTCTCTTCCTTTTTTTTTTGCCCACAAGGAGTTACTGCTACTCTTGCACCACCTGTAGCATACTGTGGACTCCGCTCTGCGATCCTTCTCTTCCTGGTTGGCAGCAGTGGGTGAGGTTTTCTGCCACGTGTTCAGTGTTGAGGAGGGGTGGGGGTCATCTTACCAAGACAAAAGTGGGAGTAACCGGGAAGAAGCCACAGTTCATTAGAAAATTTGATTATTTGGCTTCTTCGCAGATTTAAAGAGTATCACGAGGCGGCTGGTAGGAGACCGAGGAGATTTCGGGGATGACTGAACGCTAGGAGAATATCCCTTTCGTTGAAGATGTGGCAGCGTTCTTGACCCTCGGTGCGTCCGAGTCGAGCAATGTAACCGTTAACACAGCGGTTCTCAGTCGAAACACAGTAATTACGCCCCGGCCTGCAGACGAGGAATCCGACATGAGAACGGCGTGAAGCAAAGACTGGCGTTTGGACATATGGGGACGGATTGTTTTTTTGCCAATCGCGGAGGCATCACAGAGATGAGCTCATCTTGGAAGCCGATTCCTCTCCCTCGCCATAACATTTCAACAAGGAAATTCCCCGGACGCACGTATATAAAATATATATATAATACAGTTAAATATTCATCGCCCTGTTGAAGTGGGTTCTCTTGATATATACAGTGAGTGTGTGTATATACAGTATATATATATACACACACATTGGGAGCAGAGGAGGCAGAGAGGACCCCCTCTCTCGTGTTAAGGCTGGAGGTCCGACACGATGCAAACCAGTAGGGTTTTCCAGGACAGAAATGAAAAAGCTCCTCTAATTAAGCAGAATAAGCAGGCGTTATGCCTAATTAATCCAATCTACATTCCTAGAGCTGGCAGAGCTCCTGTTTTTGCTTCGCTGGGTAACTGGTCCGCGCCTTTACTATTACCATGGAATCTGCACACCCCGCTGTGTTTATAGTTGGTTGCTTTACTTAGGACCATGGACTTCAGAAGAGGAATCTGTGTGTTTGCGGGAATAAAACCATAAATATCCCATAAACCAACATGTTTTAACCCACTGTGCGAGGCAGAGCACTAAAGAGTATCCACATATTCAATTTATAGATTTTATTGCTGCTAATGTGCGGTGTGTATGAGTGAATCACATAAAGTTGTGTTCAAAATTATTCAACCCCCACTGAAATTGAGTGTTTTGACCAGTTTGACATTGATTTTGATCATTCAGTCATCTTGCTTACAATTAAATCAAAGAGGCACGTGTAGGTCAGACAAATATAACATAACATTTATAATGAAATAACCACAAATGTCTTTTCTGTGCTCACATCATTATCAGTTTTATTCAACCCCCAAGTGACATTCAATCTTAGTACTTAGTACAACATCCTTTTACAGTTATAACAGCTTTTAAACGTGAAGCATAGCTTGACACAAGTGTCTTGCAGCCATCTACGGGTATCTTCGCCCATTCGTCAGGGGCAAAAGCCTCCAGTTCAGTCACATTCTTCGGCTTGCACACTGCAACTGCTTTCTTTAAGTCCCACCAGAGGTTCTCAATCGGATTTAAGTCAGGTGACTGCGATGGCCACTCCAAAATGTTCCAGCCTTTAATCTGCAACCATGCTCTAGTGGACTTGGAGGTATGCTTGGGATCATTGTCCTGTTGAAAGGTCCAACGTCTCCCAAGCCTCAGGTTTGTGACGGACTGCATCACATTGTCATCCAATATCTCCTGATGCTGAAGAGAATTCATGGTACCTTGCACACGCTGAAGCTTCCCTGTACCTGCAGAAGCAAAACAGCCCCAAAGCATGATTGACCCCCCGCCATGCTTCACAGTAGGCAAGGTGTTCTTTTCTTCATAGGCCTTGTTCTTCCTCCTCCAAACATAGCGTTGATCCATGGGCCCAAACAGTTCTAATTTTGTTTCATCAGTCCACAGAACACTATCCCAAAACTTCTGTGCTTTGTCCACATGACTTTTGGCATACTGCAGTCGACTCTTCTTATTCTTTGGAGACAGCAAGGGGGTGCGCCTGGGAGTTCTGGCATGGAGGCCTTCATTACGCAGTGTGCGCCGTATTGTCTGAGCTGAAACTTCAGTACCCACATCTGACAAATCTTTTCTCAGTTCCTCAGCAGTCACATGGGGACTTTTCTCCACTCTACGCTTCAAATAGCGCACAGCAGTCGAAGTCAGCATCTTCTTTCTGCCACGACCAGGTAGCGTTTCAACAGTACCCTTTGCCTATGAATTTGCGAATGATGCTTCCTATGGTCTCTCTTGGTATGTTTAACATCTTTGCAATCTTCTTATAGCCATTGCCCTTCCTGTGAAGAGTAATCACCTCTTCTCTTGTCTTCCTGGACCATTCTCTTGACTTCACCATGTTTGTAACCACACCAGTAAATGTCTAGAAGGAGCGGAGTATCACAGTCATTTTAAAGCTGTGTAATTGGTGCTTATTATGCTTTATTGCTGCTCCGTGACATCCACAGGTGTTTTCAATACCTGATTGAAAACACTTGAATGAACCTCTGTTCTGACAGAGTGGTAGTCTTTAAGGGGTTGAATAATTGTGTCAATGAGAATTCACAAAAGAAACATTTACTACTGTATTACAAAACCAATTGATGTCATTTTAGTTGCATATGGTTCTTTAAAAAGTCCTTGTAGGATTTCATTCTGAATACAATTACAAATGTCACTAAATTCCCTAAAACCCTTTACAGCATTGGGGGTTGAATAATTTTGAACACAACTGTAGCTCCACAGCAATAAAACACACAGTAATGTGCGGTGTGTATGAGTGTATCACATAGCTCCACAGCAATAAAACACAGTAATGTGCAGTGTGTATGAGTGTATCACAGAGCTCCACAGCAATAAAACACACAGTATTGTGCGGTGTGTAGTAGTGTATCACAGAGCTCCACAGCAATAAAACACAGCTTCTAAGTGAAGCCTTCAAAGCGAACACTTAGAGGAGATCTTCTGGAGATACTCTGGAGGTAGTCTGAGGTTTGACAGGAGATAGAAAACCTACAAAAAGGTAAGATTTGCTGGTTTTAAATCCATTCTTTTATAATGGCAGGCTTGGTCCAGTGTAAGAGCTGTCATGCATTTGTTTTTAGATCCAATTTTTGGAGGTTTGGAGTGTGCCTGATATGTAGGCAGCTCTCTTTATTGCAGCAGGAAATTGCCTGTTTGAAGTCTGAGATTTGTAAATTATCTGTTAGACAAACTCCGGCTATGACTGTTACAAAGCCACTGCCACAGAGGCCTCCTAGGAGCGGCAGATGGACTACTGTAGGATCTGGTAGATTTAGAGTTATGGATAGAAGGCATGTCCCACAATCTGTGGCTCTTCTTAATTCTTTTGAGGCACTTTCAGACAGATGTAGGCTCAGACACCATAGTTGAGGAACCACCATCCACTATGCCTAAGGTATGCAGGATTGCAACCAAGGACAAAAAGGAAAAGGTGGGACTTGATAGAAGGCAATTGTTGCTGGGTGATTCTATCATAAGAGGTGTTGAGCTGGAGAGTAGTGGTTTGGTGAGATGTCTTCCTGGGGCTACTGCTCGTAGAGACAAGAGACGTATTCTCAATATTGTCAAACAAGCAAAGCAGCAAGGGGAAGTGGACGTTCTAGTCCATCTAGGGACAAATGACTTGGCTAGCAATGAGGTTTCTGAGATTAAGGAAGATTTTTGTGTTCTTGCAGGTGAAATACAGCAGATTGCGTCCACGGTGACATTCTCTGAAGTTCTGCCTGTGCATAACATTCAGGATAGGCAGATGCGCAATAGGGAATTTAATTTGTGGCTTCGGGAATGGTGTCGGGAGCAAGGATTTGGCTTTGTGTCCCATGATAGCTCTAATTGGAGCAGAAAGGAACTGTATAAAAAAGATGGTTTGCATGTTACTCATAGGGGAACATATGTTCTCAGTGAGAAGTTCAAAGGTTTCGCAAAGAAATATTTAAACTAGGAGGGGGGGACAAAAGGGTAAAAAACAATCTGCCTGATTGTCCCCCAAAACTAAGTCGGAGGGTGCAAGCAACATGCGGGGAAAAAAATGACAAGCTCAGAGTCGTGTCTATAAATGCTCGCAGTTTAGTCAATAAAATCAATGAACTGGAGGCAATGATGGCAGCTGAAAAAGTAGATTTAGTGGCGGTTACTGAGACATGGTTCAGTGAGAAAAATAACTGGGACATAACAATACCGGGGTACTCTTTATATAGAAAAGACAGAGAAGGTAGGAAAGGAGGAGGAGTGGCCCTGTATGTGAAAAACAACATAAAAACGAACCAAATAAAAGTGAGCGAGGTGAACATAGAGTCAGTTTGGGTTACGCTAACATTTGGCAATCATACAGTAGCTTGTGTAGGTGTGATCTATAGACCCCCTGGAAAAGTAGAAGAGCTAGATAATCTGCTGGTTGAGGAAATAGCCAAAATGGCAATGAAGGGGGAAGTTATTATCATGGGGGACTTTAATCTTCCTGATGTGAACTGGAAAACCAAAATAGCTGGGTGCACCAGGAGTACAAATATTCTAAACTCCCTACTGGGATTATCTCTAACGCAAGTAGTTGAGGAGCCGACCCGTAAAGAGGCCATATTGGATTTAATACTCACAAATGGAGGTTTGGTATCGGACGTTGTTGTAGGTGAAAATTTGGGATCTAGTGATCACCAGTCAGTGTGGTTTAATATAAGAACAGGGATGGAGCCGCACCACACAAAAACAAAAGTTTTAGACTTTAAAAAAACAGATTTTTCTACAATGGGATTTTGTGTGAAGGAGTCATTATCAGACTGGAGGAGTTTAAAGGGAGTCCAGGAGAAATGGGATTATTTAAAGGAAGCATTATTGAAGGCCACAGGAAATTGCATTCGGCTTGTTAGCAAAAACAAAAAAGGGAAGAAACCACTGTGGTTCTCTGCAGAAGTGGCCAAAATAGTGAAGAACAAAAAGACAGCATTCAATAATTATAAAACAACTATGTGAAGAAGATAGGCAAACCTATAAGATTAGGCAGAAAGAGGCAAAGCAATTTATAAGAGCTTCCAAAGCACACGCAGAAGAGAAAATAGCTCAGTCAGTAAAAACGGGGGACAAAACATTTTTTAGATACATAAACGAGAAAAGAAAAGTAAAACAAGGATTAGTTAGATTAAAAACAAAGAAAGGAAGGTATGTAGAAGAGGATAAAAGTCTCGCTGACTGCCTCAATGAAGTCTTTGCAGGAGAAAAGGACCGTATCTCCAGAAGGATATAGACATCTTAGAGAGAGTTCAGAGAAGGGCTACTAAAATGGTGTACGGCTTGAAGGAGAAAAGTTACCAGGAAAGGCTTAATGATCTTAACATGTACAGCTTGGAAAAAAGACGAGACAGAGGAGATACGATAGAAACATTTAAATACGTAAAGGGAATCCACAAGGTAGAGGAAGGGAGTATATTTAAAAGGAAACAAAGTAGCAAAACAAGAGGACATAGTCTTAGATTAGAGGGGCAAAGGTTTAAAAGTAACATCAGGAAGCATTATTTTACTGAGAGGGTGGTTGATACATGGAACAGTCTTCCAGTTGAAGTGGTAGAGGCCAAAACAGTAATTGAATTTAAGCAGGCATGGGATAGGCATAAGGCTATCCTAAACAAAAGATAAATCCAGGGAAAGTATCCATGTAATTGGGCAGACTAGATGGGCCGAAAGTTTCTTATCTGACGACATTTTTCTATGTTTCTATGTAATGTGCGGTGTGTACGAGTGTATCACAGAGCTCCACAGCAATAAAACACATAGTAATGTGCGGTGTGTATGAGCATATCACATAGCTCCACAGCAATTAAACTCACAGTAATGTGCGGTGTGTATGAGGGCATCACAGAACTCCACAGCAATAAAACTCACAGTAATGTGCGGTGTGTATGAGCGTATCACATAGCTCCACAGCAATAAAACTCACAGTAATGTGTGGTGTGTATGAGTGTATCACAGAGCTCCACAGCAATAAAACTCACAGTAATGTGTGGTTGTGTATGAGTGTATCACAGAGCTCCACAGCAATAAAACTTTCAGTAATGTGCAGTGTGTATGAGCATATCACAAAGCTCCACAGCAATAAATCACACAATAATGTGCATTGTGTATAAATGTATCCCAGAGCTCCACAACAATAAAACTCACAGTAATGTGTGGTTGTGTATGAGTGTATCACAGAGCTCCACAGCGATAAAACTCACAGTAATGTGCAGTGTGTATGAGTGTATCACAGAGCTCCACAGCAATAAAACTCACAGTAATGTGCAGTGGGTATGACTATGAATTTAATTGCTGTGTAGCTCTGTGATACGCCCATACACACCGCATAATGCTGTGAGTTTTATTGCTTTGGGGCTCTGAAATGCTCACATATACACTGCACAATGCTGTGAGTTGTAGCGTTGTGGATTCTCTGCACATAATTTTGAGTTTTATTGCTGTGAAGGTTACACTCACATGCACTGTATATCACTGTATTATGGCTACGAATATTCATTCATCTAAAGTAACAGAAGACACTTTGCGTTGCCAAATAACGGCTCAGAACACACGGTTACGGCAGCCAAGGAGAGACTCGGGCCAAAGTGAAGAATTTACTTGACTGTCAAAGTCAATCAAATAACCTGAAGGAGTCTGCGAGTGATGACTGTGTATGTGCATCGCTTGCTGAAGAGCAAGGCAAACGGGCAACGAGCCCTGCAACCAACAGGTTCTACAGATGGCTACGGCTCAGGCCTGGCACGTCATCTCAAGGGAGGACAGCCGGCATCTGGTGACGTCTGGAGACCCCAGACTTCAGGATTTACATCCAATTCATATAAACTACTAGCTTTAAGATTAAACAGCCGACCCAAGCATCATAACCACCAACACCTGTGGCGTAATTAGGGTCTCCTGGTCCCGTACGTAGAAGTCACACAGCTAGAAGGGTATGGATTGAATGTATTTCACCTTGGTGGTGGTGACCGACATGTTGGCACGTAGGAACACATGAGCATGGTCAGTGTATCTTTTTACTGTGTCCTGATGCCTTGAAGAGGGGTCAGAGGTGGGATCAGAGGTTCTCACGGCATGTGGCTCCCATTATTCTCAGACCGATGCAGCAGTAGTTGAGGTATACAGTATCTGGGGTTCATTCCATGGCAGAGGTGTGGGGGGGCTTGGTGCTGCCCTAGGTCCAGGTGGCTAATACAAGACTGTTCCTCTGAAACAGCATATATATCGCCATATAAATATACACAGACTTCACTACAACCAAATACTCACTTGGGACAGATCCTGTAACCCTTTAATGACCTGTGCAATGTGCATTATATACCCGCCAGGACACAGAGAGCTAATAAAGAGCAGGCGGGGTGACCCGCTGGGTCAGCAATCTGACTTAATGAACACACACTAAGTACAAGATTATTACTTAACCCATTTGTGGCTACAGGGGCTTCAATTACAATATGGGGAGACAATAAAGATTTGTGAAGGCTCTCAGTAACCCCACGGTATCGCAGAGTTACGCATAGTGACGTCCAGAATTCAATACTGCAACTACTGTGCCGCCTGCCTGAGAATGATGGGCGTTACAGCCAGGACCTCCAATGGGAGTACACAGTCCATGATATGTTCAGGGGCACGGTGGATCCAGGGGTCCTGGCTCTTACCAAACCCTGTGCAACTTGTGTAAGGGCCACAGATGTAAAGGTCCCTCCATGACACCCAGGACTGGCCCACCAAGACACCATCAAATTTTTGGGTGGGCCGCAGCATCTGAGACCTGTAAGAGCGCTCCAACTCCTCACTCAGGGAGCGATTATTACAGCCTGCACCAGGCAGAAGTGAAGACCATATGCTCTTTATCTCCTTGCTGGGGGAGAAGTGGTTTAGGGCTGAAACAACTAATCAATTAATCGTCAACTAATCGATAATGAGAATAATTGGCAATCATGTAACCAGTGTCCTTATTTGTTAACCCCTATGTTTTTACTTAAAATGGATCAGTCCACTCTCCCTGTCTAACCCTCATAGTTATTTTGGTCCAGCCCCATTCCCTGCGTCTGCATCTGCTAATCCTCCAGTCTAACCATAGAGGCAGTCAGCAAGCATTCGTCTGTACTGGGTGATTGCATCCTGATTTTACCATCCTCCCATAACAAGGTACACCCGGGAAGTCCTCTCTTCCTACAAGACACCTTTTATTTGCTGTTGCTTACCCAATAAAGTGACAAAAATATAAAGGACTTTGTGTCCTTTCAAAAGAGGACGAGTTAAGCTAGCTGACTTTAATCATATCCTGCATGTGACATTCACTTCTTGCATATGACCCTGAGGTTCCAGAACATTGACAACTATTTTCCTTATCAATTAATCAGTATGTGAGTCAGCACACACCACTCTGAGTCACACCACACCACTTAGAGTCAGTCTGAGTTAAACCTCAAAATCCCGGACGCCTATTCGGAGCTGATTGCAGAAGACGTGCCGCTGCATTACTCGCTAAAATTTAGCTGTAGGATTATTTCAGACATAACTAGTTTGTTTCTATTTAGTTTACAACAGTAGCAGAACAATAGCACAAACCCTGGGGTGCTGCCGCTGGGTGGAGGAGCAGCACTGCTGGTGTTCTAACTTGGAATCCTGTGCCACCACCTCATCCTGCCTGCCTCCCTCGTTCAGGTCCAGAGCTGCCATTCCTCCTTTTGCCCGGCCCCTTTCCCCAAACTCGTGTACAGTCCTTTGCCCAAACTCCCTCCCATCACCCAGTCCCCCCCTCCACTGTGTTTGCTCATTAAATTATTTTAAAGCACAGTCTACGCCCCCTGACCTAGACATTATGCCCACAGGGCTAAAACTTTGGGGGTACCTTCTGCAGCCCAGAAGCAAACAAATTTCATTTTCTTCTGGGCTGCAGAACAGCACATCGAGATATATCGATATCGGGGCACCAGGTGGTACCTTTGAAACCCGAGATATCTCGATATTGGTAGTGAAGGCGTTAATCAAAAAATAATCAGCTAACTAATCGATTATGAAAATAAGTTAGTTGCAGCCCTAAAGAGGATGCAAGAGGTTTTATTTTTAATGGTCTACTGATATGGGCAGCTAATGGAAGAGGGGCCCCGACCAGCCTTTTAGTAAGGGGCCCCGTGAATTGGCATGAGAGCCCTGGTTACAGAACCTCTGCGCCCACCTCTTATCCTCGTTCCAGGCATCAATAGGTAGGGTATCGAACGGACACGGTGGCCAGATGATCACTCCCATGCGATGCAATGTGCCAACATGGACCTTGCCATTTTTCTTTTTAATCCTTAATAACATAGAATTCAACTCAGAAAATAAATACCAGATTCTGTCCTTAAACGTTTTTCCGGCCCCTACGTTTTGAGGTGTGCGAGATTTGCTGGTCCGTGTACGCGGCTATCCTATTATCAGAGCACTTTAATGTGACATTTCAAAAGGTGCCCGTTACGAAGGTCGCACCAGCGTTTCAATTATAGGAAAACAGCGAGGTCCGTCCAGACACGGGGGGGCTTCACGCTATCTGGAACAAAATGTGTCCAAGGTGGATTTATTTATTGGAGCGCCGCCCTCGCAGGCTGGAGGGGAACGGACACAAAACATTAATAAGTAAAGAAACTTTCTTTACAAAATAAGTAAAACATACCAAAAAGCAGCGAAGCGATTCCCTCGGCTGGGACACAGGAGATGACAGAGGCTCGGTGTTAACAGAGTGTTACTCTGGACGATCCAAAACGCCAATGGATTGAGCAGGAGCCGAGAAACCCATCAGGCTTCGGCAGTGCTAGAGGAGTATCCCAGCTTCCTGGCATCGCCTCCCAGCATGTTGGTGGAAAGCAATGGTGCGAAATGGCCAGGAGACTGAGGAGAAAGGACACAAAACCCAGAATCCTCAGGCAGACAGAGCATCCTGGGAAAAGTAGTTCATGAAACCCACAAAGCAGTATCTAATCTGCTGCACTTAATGCCGCCTATTGAAAAAATATATTAACCCCTTCACTGCTGAGCCATTTCACGTCTTAAAAAAAACTATTTTTTCTTTTTTTATTACATTTATTATTTTTTTTCTTTAATTTAAACATGGTCATGTTTGGCATCATTGGAAAGGCCATACCCGCTAGGTGCCAACAGTCGGGAGATATCGGGGTTCAAAGTAACCCCCCATCTCTAATCTTTCCTTAGGAGTCAATGAGGACGTTTCCCACACGTCCTCAGCAGTGAATGGGTTAAACAGGCCGCGTCACATCCCATTAATTAATGGGGTATTTTGATGAAGGCTGCTGGGGATGGGTTGGTCGTTGTGGTTATTTTAGTTAAAATTGTGGTTCCAGTTTGGTAAAAAAAAAAAAAACGGAGAGCGCCCCATCCCCTTCGAGGAGGCACCGGTGAGGAGATGTCAGTCCTACAGAGTTTCTGTCTTCCTTGTAAGAGCATCTCTCCCGCAGTCCGGATCATGTCCTCAGGACGTCCCCCCCTATTTATTTCCCGCTGCGCGTCTTCCAGCAGAGCTGGAACCGTGTACCTGTCTCAGACTATGCCGGAACAGAAATAAACACGATATTAATAGGCGCTTCTGTGTGAAAGTGTCAGGCAGACACACAAAAAGCGAGCAGAGCGCGCCGAGCCGGCGAGATGCAAATCAAAAAGGAGTGCTTTAATTAGGAATAACAAGCTCACAGAATGTTGTTTTGTGCCCGTTATGACTAATTAAATGTCTCATTTGATTGGTTGCCGGCTGTATGTGTGTAATAAGCTCACAGGACGTGCATTCTGCGCTGAGATCTGGAGATATGCCACAGCAGGCGAGCAGCATGCCAGCGCTCCGATCAACACCATCTCTAACTCGGCATACACTCACACCGGTGCAAAGGGCCACAATGACACGATATTAGGGGTTCCTCCATATATTCGGGGCGTGCGGGTGTCTTTTTAGGGGCTCCTCCATATATTCAGGGTTTGCGGGTGTCTTTTTAGGGGCTCCTCCATATATTCAGGGTGTGTGGGTGTCTTTTTAGGGGTTCCTCCATATATTCAGGGTGTGCGGGTGTCTTTTTAGGGGTTCCTCCATATATTCAGGGTGTGTGGGCGTCTTTTTAGGGGCTCCTCTATATATTCAGGGTGTGTGGGTGTTTTTAGGGGCTCCTCCATATATTCAGGGTGTGCGGGTGTCTTTATAGGGGCTCCTTCTTATATTCAGGGTGTGCAGGTGTCTTTTTAGGGTTCCTCCATATATTCAGGGTGTGCAGGTGTCTTTTTAGGGGCTTCTCCATATATTCAGGGTGTGCGGGTGTCTTTTTAGGGGCTCCTCTATATATTCAGGGTGTGTGGGTGTTTTTAGGGGCTCCTCCATATATTCAGGGTGTGTGGGTGTCTTTTTAGGGGCTCCTCCTTATATTCAGGGTGTGCAGGTGTCTTTTTAGGGTTCCTCCATATATTCAGAGTGTGCGGGTGTCTTTTTAGGGGCTCCTCCACATATTCAGGGTGTGCGGGTGTCTTTTTAGGGGCTTCTCCATATATTCAGAGTGTGCGGGTGTCTTTTTAGGGGCTTCTCCATATATTCAGGGTGTGTGGGTGTCTTTTTAGGGGCTCCTCCATATATTTGTAAAATATCCTGGTTTTTGGCTCTCCCCCGGCACGGGGCCATCTCACCAGATGAGAGGTTGACATGGGTGATAAATCCCCCGCAGACACTGTGCCCACTAAGGGTACTCATTCCACCAATATGAGGAAGAGTCTGATGGGGTAACGTTGTCGTAGTTTCCGCAAGACGCAGAGTGCCTGGAAGGAAGGCCACTGTCTAAATGGGCACGTCTCCATTCGCCCTTCCACAGCAATGGAAATGGCAGGACGGTATGTACACCGTGGCTGCCGTGGAACAATCCATGAATAGATGAAGAGTATCCTCAGCGCAGAGCTGCTTGTTTATTTCCATGTTGTTTCACGTTATACATATAGTATATTTATTTAAGGTTTAAGAAAAGAAAAATCGAGTAATAGAAAACTTAAGCCAAGTAAGGATTCCCGTCTCCAGCACCTTTCCACAGCATAATACAGCATTGTGTATCATGCACCTCTATTGTCAGCATTGTATGGCTCTGGAAGAACACTTCATCAGTGCAATATGGCGATAAGTGCCTGGATTTATATAAACATACACATTAGGGCTGTGCAATTAATTGCAATCGCAATCGAATCGCGATTTCTGACCCTGCAATTTCTAAATCGCATAAGGCTGCAATTTTTGGCTCCCTGTTATCCATGTGCTGGGGCAGTATATCCATGAGCTGGGGCAGTATTTCCATGTGCTGGGGCAGTATTTCCATGTGCTGGGGCAGTATTTCCATGTGCTGGGGCAGTATTTCCATGTGCTGGGGCAGTATTTCCATGTGCTGGGTCAGTATCCATGTGCTGGGGCAGTATATCCATGTGCTGGGGCAGTATATCCATGTGCTGGGGCAGTATATCCATGTGCTGGGGCAGTATATCCATGTGCTGGGGCAGTATATCCATGTGCTGGGGCAGTATTTCCATGTGCTGGGGCAGTATTTCCATGTGCTGGGGCAGTATCCATGTGCTGGGGCAGTATATCCATGTGCTGGGGCAGTATATCCATGTGCTGGGGCAGTATATCCATGTGCTGGGGCAGTATATCCATGTGCTGGGGCAGTATTTCCATGTGCTGGGGCAGTATCCATGTGCTGGGGCAGTATCCATGTGCTGGGGCAGTATATCCATGTGCTGAATACTGAATACATTTAGAATGTATGTAGCATGTTTGAAAAAGCAAAAACAAATGGCTAAATCGCAAATAAAATCGCAATCACAATATTCATTCAAGAAATCGCAATATGATTATTTTGTCAATATTGCACAGCCCTAATACACATCCTATCAAAAAGGGTGAGAATACAAAGCAACAGCTTACTACAGAAATGTGAACAGACACGGATATACAATAGACAAAGAGAGAGACAGGCAGACATGGATATACGATAGACAAAGAGACACAGTCAGACATGGATATACGATAGACAAAGACACAGGCATACATGGATATACAATAGACAAAGAGACACAGTCAGACATGGATATACGATAGACAAAGACACAGGCAGACATGGATATATGATAGACAAAGAGACACAGTCAGACATGGATATACGATAGACAAAGACACAGGCAGATATGGATATACAATAGACAAAGAGACACAGTCAGACATGGATATATGATAGACAAAGACACAGGCAGACATGGATATACGATAGACAAAGACACAGGCAGACATGGATATACGATAGACAAAGACACAGGCAGACATGGATATACGATAGACAAAAACAAATAGAGAGAGACACAAGCAGATAGATACACATGAAGGACAAAGAACATACACAAACCTATAACAAACAGAAACAGGCAGACACAGACATACAATACACAAAAAACAGACAGACACATGATAGACAAAGAGACACAGACCAAAGCAGATAGATACATAATAGACAAAGCAAGAAAGAGACACAGACAGAATGAGACAGCAGATAGACAGAAAGGATTGACACACACACAGACATATGATAAACAAACAAGACAAAAACAGACAGGAAGATAAAGACAGATGAGAAACAGATAGACCAGCAGATTAACACACAGGCACATGCAGACAGGTGATAGACAAATATATATGTTAGCATACACAGACAGTTCGGTACAGACAGATGAAAGACAAATAGACACAGATATGTTAACAGACAGACACAGAAAATGAAAGACAGACAGGCAGATAATTCCAGACAGACTGGCAGATAAACAGATACAAACAGGCAGATATAGACAGATTGACAGATCAATAGATTTTCGAGAATAGAAAATAGATGAGTGGTGTTCAGTCTCACTATAGGCTTTGAGCGGATATAATTATGCCAAGTGGCAGGTACCATACACTCGCAGGGCTGCGTAGAAAACTGCATTGAAAGATAACGATCGGGGAAGGATGGACCTCGTCTCCCCGGTTAGATTGCACCGTCTTTGCTTAATGACTATTGAAAGCCATTAAAGATCACTTATCTGCAAACACAACTCCCCGGCACCTCATTACTTCTCCAGGTTAGTAAATAAGGATGTCTCAGCTTGCGCTCGGCTGCTCTCATTACTAGCACACACTCACACAGATACACTGTGTGGAAAGCAGGAGGCTTGGGAGGATGGAAGACGCCAGTCGGATACGTGTGTACCAAACCTAAAGAGGACTTTGAATAGAACAGGGAGGCGATTATTTTCTAAAGTTATTAAAGGAAATAAAGCAAACCTTAAAAACATGTCAAATAGAATACAGCAATGTTTGAAGAGACCTGTGAGGTTTGCAGAGCTCTGAGCATGTGACGAGACCTGTGAGGTTTGCAGAGCTCTGAGCATGTGACGAGACCTGTGAAGTTTGCAGAGCTCTGTATATGTGAAGTAGAGACCTGTGAGGTTTGCAGAGCTCTGTACATGTGAAGGAGAGACTTGTGAGGTTTGGAGAGCTCTGTACATGTGAAGGAGAGACCTGTGAGGTTTGCAGAGCTCTGTATATGTGAAGGAGAGACCTGTGAGGTTTGCAGAGCTCTGTATATGTGAAGGAGAGACCTGTGAAGTTTGCAGAGCTCTGTACATGGGAAGGAGAGACTTGTGAGGTTTGGAGAGCTCTGTACATGTGAAGGAGAGACCTGTGAGGTTTGCAGAGCTCTGTATATGTGAAGGAGAGACATGTGAGGTTTGCAGAGCTCTGTATATGTGAAGGAGAGACCTGTGAAGTTTGCAGAGCTCTGTATATGTGAAGGAGATACCTGTGAAGTTTGCAGAGCTCTGTACATGTGAAGTAGAGACCTGTGAGGTTTGCAGAGCTCTGTTCATGTGTAGAGACCTGTGAAGTTTGCAGAGCTCTGTATATGTGAAGGAGAGACCTGTGAAGTTTGCAGAGCTCTGTATATGTGAAGGAGAGACCTGTGAGGTTTGCAGAGCTCTGTATAGGTGAAGGAGAGACCTGTGAAGTTTGGAGAGCTCTGTACATGTGAAGGAGAGACCTGTGAGGTTTGCAGAGCTCTGTACATGTGAAGGAGAGACCTGTGAAGTTTGCAGAGCTCTGTATATGTGAAGGAGAGACCTGTGAGGTTTGCAGAGCTCTGTATATGTGAAGGAGAGACCTGTGAAGTTTGCAGAGCTCTGTACATGGGAAGGAGAGACTTGTGAGGTTTGGAGAGCTCTGTACATGTGAAGGAGAGACCTGTGAGGTTTGCAGAGCTCTGTATATGTGAAGGAGAGACATGTGAGGTTTGCAGAGCTCTGTATATGTGAAGGAGAGACCTGTGAAGTTTGCAGAGCTCTGTATATGTGAAGGAGATACCTGTGAAGTTTGCAGAGCTCTGTACATGTGAAGTAGAGACCTGTGAGGTTTGCAGAGCTCTGTTCATGTGTAGAGACCTGTGAAGTTTGCAGAGCTCTGTATATGTGAAGGAGAGACCTGTGAAGTTTGCAGAGCTCTGTATATGTGAAGGAGAGACCTGTGAGGTTTGCAGAGCTCTGTATAGGTGAAGGAGAGACCTGTGAAGTTTGGAGAGCTCTGTACATGTGAAGGAGAGACCTGTGAGGTTTGCAGAGCTCTGTACATGTGAAGGAGAGACCTGTGAAGTTTGCAGAGCTCTACAAAGGAGAAGATGAGACTTGTTTAGGCTGCAGTTGCAGAGTTCTGCACATATGATAAAGAGACTCTTGAGGTTTGAAGAGCTCTACATGAGACCCTATTGATTATTTATTTATACGTTAATGAGCATCCTGCTAGCCTGTAACAGACCTTGTGCATATTGAAATGTTCTGTACACAATAACAGAAGACATACCAGGACAGGAGAACACTGGACACGTAACGCGTGCTTCGTTTCGGAGACCCAGGTCTCCTCCGGTCCATTCTATCAGCCGATTCAATTCCTTAATGAGACATGGAATCGTATTTGCATAATAATTCAGAGCTAGGAAGTGTAATAGTTAGAGAGAGCGCAAGGTCCCAGCCCTGCCAGCCCTCCATTCCTCCGTATCCTCCATGCGGGGAGATTTTACCATTTAAATGCAGATTTTGACTTTTAATCAGATACATTTTTCTATTTTTTTTTCCCAGCAAAGAAAGCTAGACTTCTAATTAATCTGAATGCCAGATAGAGGAGGTCAGATCCAAATTTCAATTCTCTCCTGGCTCCTTCCCATCTAGAAGGGCAACATTCTCTTGGCGGCCAATGAGTTAATTATTCCCATTTTGAGCCGAGAAACTAATGAATTTCTTAAAAAGGAAAAACAAGACTGAGAATCGACACTTTGTTACACGTTCGACGGCCACTTTGTTAGGCACAAATTCTCATTAAAACACATTGTATGGTTCTAGAACGCAGTTGGCCAACTCGAAACCGAAGAACCATCTTTAACATCTGCCAGATGAGGAGTGCTAGAATATGCTCTTCATTACCATTAATTAAGACCAACGAGTGTATCCGTGGTGTAGGTTACCTCTGGTTACCCCAATTAGTGCATGAGGATATATTATTAATGAGTTTATCCAATCAAGGAGCATCTCATGCACGTTCAGAAGGCTCTCAATATTGGACTAAACCTGTAGATAAAGTTCGACAGACAAGGAGGTTATTATGCTTCTTCATCTCAAAATATAGTATCAGGAAGCCATGGTCAGAAGGTTTAGGTGCTGTTTGACCAAGCATCGGATGATACATTTTTAAGTGCACCTGTCATGCCCAAAGGTCACTGGGTCCATTCGATGAGGAAATCACACTCTTTATACCTGTTACTGTTTCTTTTTAATAACACATGCATTGGGAGAATTCTGAGTAATTCTACATCAAAGTTTACCTGTCACTCACATCCGGTGGCCACCAGGGTGAGTGACAGCTGTGAGTGGAAGAAATGTCCTACAGGATGTCCCTCCACTCACTCCATGTGCACCATTGCAGGTTGGCATACTGAGGACCAATCTCACAGCACTGTGTGACAGGGCTTTAAGAAGGTGGTGCCCGGCTCTAGTGTAAGATGGAATTTCTCATTAGGGATAAGATATTGTATTGATCTCCAAGATCAACGTTATATCCAAGTTGTGTTGGTGAGTTAATCAGACCACCCACCAATCAAATTGTATTGTTCACTGTGTCTCTTCAATTTATAATTTGGTGTAGAGAAAGAAAACGATTTAAGGTGCCAACCTGTTTGGTGATGTGCAATTGTTCAAAAACAAATCCGTTCTGAAGGAACAAGAAGCGGCAGAGACCTCTTTCACAACAGCTCACCCCGTATATTCTATATTATTACATCATGTACGTCCATACATAAATAGAAAAGTGAAAGCCTGGACTAGTTGCTGAGTTTATCACCGATCCCTGCTCCCAATAACCTCACGGCTTTCGTCTTTGGCAAATAGGCCCTCTTTCTCTAATTACAGGCCTAACCAGACTGTCGGTGCTAGCACAAGTTCAAATTTTCCTCGGTAAACCTTCTTACCTTTATTAAGCTACAGAGTTTGTCCTTGGCCACAAATACATGATTTATGATCATATCTCAGGTATAGCCATTTTAAACAGTGAGTTCTATTCAATAATATTCACTTGGATATCATGTTCTACTAGTTGGCATGGGCCAATGGTTGAGATAGAACTCTGATCAGGCATAGGACCATCTTTGTCTATCAAGACATTGGCATGACTTCGACTTTCAGAATAACAAGATTTTTTCTTGGATCCTACCTAGCACAAGGGCTCTGTCCTCCTTTTGACCATGTCCTTGTTTCTGACATCTGGACAAGCCTTGATTCATCACCTAAACTTGTTCATAGGTAAACACATTGTACACAAAAAAGGAGGCATTGGTGACTTTGGGTGATGGAGGGTGTAATTTAACAATGGAACAAAGTGGTCTTCAAGATGTTCATGGTGAATCAGGGATTACATTACATTTGGAACACAGGATGATTATCAAGAGAAATGGAAACACGTTCTTTGTTACTCACCGGAGCCTAGATCTGCTTTAAACTGGCCCACAGACTACAGCTTGTGAATGTATCTACTGATGTTCTCTCCACCGTTTTCCCCATTTTTTTGTAAAATTAACACTTGAAATAATTGATTTGCAACTAAAGAGCCTATGATATACCTCGCTTCAATACCTGATGAGTATCGATGCAGAACATTAACAGATTATCCGACTATTAGCGATCTGACCCATATTAATGCGTAACCCATTAAAGCAGAGGCTAATCAATCTCTAAAGGCGGCATATCCAGTCTCCCAAGAAGCGTTGATGTCTCTGAACTCCCTCCGAGAGAATGATTAATAAAGATGGATGGTCTTCTATCTAGGCCCCCCATCTCATTTAATGGCCAACTATATAATATACTTGCATCTTGCTCTGCATTCTCAAACGACCGTGGAGCACAAGTGGTTAGCTGCAATTAAAAGGAATTTCTAGAATGGGGGCCAATACGCAGCAGGGAGGAAATGGTCTTTTCAAAAGTCGATCTGACCAAGGAAAATAAAATTTCATGCATCGCCTCCCAATTTCTCGAGTTGGTGCCTGTAACGTACAGGTCTCAGCAGGCGATAAGATTGGATGAAGAGCAGGGATCCCTGTTAATTTATGCCACGCTCTCTGGGTAAAGGGCGAGGAGACGCTTAATTAAAAGCCAGAAGGGATTCACTGCCACGAATGCAGCTGCACAAAATTAATGAATATATCACAATTAGGTTTTTTTTTGTGCGAGTTTTATTTTCTAGATTGAAAACTAATAAATTTCAACATCCGATTAATCTGTCAAGGGGAGGATTTTTCTTCTTCACTCCATTAAGATCAAAACGACTAACTGCCGACATTCAGTGTGCTTCTTAAAAATTGTCTTCGTGGCAAATATTTTTTTCACTTGGGAATTTTTTTTCGAAAGGTTTGCAGAAAAGCATCAAAGAGACGTGAAAATAGATAGCAGGTAAAAATAAAAACAGAATGCTCACAGTCCTTTAAACTGGTCATCAAAAGGCCTCAAAAACAGAGACAACACATATCTGCCCTGAGATACAGACAACAGCCTGAAAGGCACAGGTAATGGAATTGCAAACATTACAAAAGGGAGGAGGGGGTAAACATCAAAAACCTTAGAATAATATAAGGCCGCCAAAAATTAACAATGGATTAAAGACTCAGATTATGCTCTTTCTGGTAATGAGTGGAGACCAAAGTCATATTTTACCCTTTTCCTCTCGTGTTGTTCTTTCTAACATTTCACATTGGAGGCACTGTAGAGATACCAGGCCCATGTCCACCGAGGAATGCAGTACAAGTGAATAACGCTATCCCAAGAGACAAACAAATGCCTAACAATAAACGGAAGCCCCAATTAGAGTTAATATAAGCACCTAAAATGGCAATGTTGCCATTGTAATATTTTTATTATGGCACCAACATTTTTGCAGAGATTTACATTGTGTGGTGTGGATGTAAAACTAAAAGTGAAAATTAAAATGTAAGACTATAAGAAAAGATGTAGAGGATGCTCACTAGAGTTTACAATCTAAAAGGTGAAACATGATAAATTAAAGAACCCCACCTCTTAAAAAAACACTTAAACACTTAATATAGGGTCAATTCATTAACCACCATTGTATTATTCAAACAATGGTGGAGTAACCTGGGCAAATGCACTATTTAGGGAAGCTTAACTACAGTTCAACATAGTTTTCACTGCTGCTTCTGCTGGCGTGTCCAGAGTAATTTTTAGGGTAGTATACAGATGTGGTTTCCACCACAGTTGTTGCCAATGTTGTTCAGTGCAGCTTCCACTGGTGTTTCAGTTGGAGTTGTTAAATCTTTATTTTTACCAGAGTTTTCATCACAGTTTTATGAGAAGTCTATGAAGCTGCCAAACAACGATGGAATGACGCTGAATGAAGAAAAGATGCAGTTGAATTCTACATTGTTCACTCTTGGTTGAATCAACTTTGTCTGCCGGTGTTGACTTTAGCTTCTCTGGATAGTAGGCTTGTGCACCGATTTTTTTTTCGGTTAGATTCGGTTCGATTTTTCGGATTTTTAAACTTTTCGATTCGGCTCGTTTCGACCGATTTCTGTTTCGATTCGGTTCGGCTCGATTCGTTTTTCGTGTACATTTTTTTTTCGGAATATTGACCATTTTTTTAGTATTTTCGTGTCACTTTGCTCGTTTTTGTATCGACTTTTCGTGATTTCGGAAATTTTCATTTTTCGGAATTGTACATGTTTTCGGAATATCGACCATTTTTCGTATTTTCGTGTCACTTTGCTCGTTTTTTGTATCGACTTTTCGTAATTTCGGAAATTTTCGTTTTTTCGGAATGTCTGTTCTCCTCGTTTCAAAGCAATAAATTTTGATTTGACACATTTCAAGTCCATTTGAAAATTCCGAAAATATTTTGTTTCGGCTCGGAAAACTTTTCGGATCTGCCATTTTCGGATCTAAAAATTTTCAGAAATTCGGCCGCATCCGAAAACACGAATCGGGAAATTTCGTGAAAATTCCGAAATTCCAAAACCCGGAACGCACATCCCTACTGGATAGCCAAAGTTCATTGCAGTTGCAAGAACAGTGACCTTTACCATTGTGAACTTCAGTGAAACACCAGTGCTCAGTAAATAACACCTTAAGTATTGTGTTATATATATATATATATTTTTGTACTGTGTAGAAGCTGTATTTTTTGCCACATGCATTGTACTCTGTTACCATCTTTCATGCAATCAGATGTTTTATGTTCTGAGCTGTTCTGTAACTTAGCCAAGTCACTGCTGTCCATCAAACCCCACTCGCCTCCAATATCATGTCTCTCATCTCCTTTTCCCCCACTTTTTTTTAATTCTTCACATCCCTTCTTTATTGCCTCCAATACTTGCCATCTTCAGAAGAAGCATCTTCCACTGATCCAATCACTTCCACTCCGCAATTCATCAGCAGATAGACATAATTACTAGACAAATATCCCGGCGACAAAGATAATAAAGATAATAAAATTGGTTTATTACAGGGAACGTCTATCAAAGCCTGCAGCACTGATGCTAATTCGGCAAATACAATTTAAAAGGTGAAAGAGCTCCTACCAACAACTGTGACCATGCAGAGCAGCTCCAATCTGTTATTTCAATGAAGCAGTTTGTTCACATGCAGAATTAAAGGGGTACATGAACTCCAAGCAGGCCTGCCATTTAGGTGGGTGGAGCAGGGCACATGACCTGGGCCACGCACCACTGCCAACACCCAAGTTGTGATTAAAAAATGGCAGCTATTAAGTATTAGGGGACCAGCCTTACAAGTTGGGGGGGGAGCTCAGCCTCCAGAGTTTAAAAGACATTACAGGGACCAGCAAAGTGGAGCAAATGCCCTCAGGGGCTGTAAACATCGCTAACGATACTCTGTAGTCTACGAAAGTTTGCCTCAAGCTTCTGAGTTCTCTATGGAGACACACCACGAGTGTGTCGCCTCAGTTGCAAAATGTTGGCCATGCTGGAAAAATAGTCAAATGAAAACTATGTTCCAACTTTATGTAAACCATGACGGATTCCTACATTTCAGGATTTCTACACAATTTGGGAAACTACAACCAAGGTGGATCAACTTGTTCCTTTATCCTGTCGAGCTGTATGTTTGGACAAGTAATACGACAATTTGAATGGCATTCTTGAACACGTGGCAGGGTGACGAGCGCCATCTGTTAGTGTGAAGGGATTTTGTCGTGGGCTAGAGTTGGGTAAGACTCTGGAAGAATCTGTTCCATCTCTTCTTCACCAAGCTCGATCTACCAGAAGCTAGACACCTGCATGGATTTTCATCCTGCTTTGTCCCAGTGACATAATTAGGGTAATCAATAGTCATTACTAGCAGGCATCTGTTAGCGGTGACACTTGGAGGGTCCGTCGGGAATCCTACGCAGTGAAAGGAGCAGAGGTAAGGGGGTCTCATGGGGGGCCCTGACATTCAGCTCTCTGCAAACGGTAGCCATAAATCCTCTTGTGCTGCTGTTCGCACTAACAACCCCGGGCAACTCTGCACTGCTGTGACGGAGGTGAAGAAAGAATTGGGCATCATAAATATGGAACGTGGAAATGGGAAGGGCCCATATGGCTGGGAGATGGAGAAGAAAAAACTCTACTTGACCAATTAACCTTCTTTTTTCCCCTCTTATTCTTTTTAAATGTCAAGAAAGCTGAACAATATTACGATGCAACATGTGTCGTACCTTGTGGGCATTTTAAGGGATTCAATCTGGTATCGAGTCTCTTTAACTTCAAAAAGAGAACCAGCTGCTTCCCTGAACGAACGATCATTTGCGAGGGTGTTTACTAAACAGTATGGTCTGATAAAGCAAGGATGAAACTGCAAAATGTAAACTGAAACGTAGTCAAAAACAGAAAGATTTTTGTTTAATTTGGAGGCGCTGTCCAACTCAAACCTTGGACCAACTTTGACTTCAATTATTTATGCCGCATATTAGTCCTACCAGCGTATTTTCCAGTTTTCTCATAAATGGAGCCAAAATTTTAAATAAAAGTAAGAGATTACACAGTTATCAGGCTGTTTCTCATCATTCCCCTTTTTTGGAAACCGCAGGTGGGGCAGAGGCGAGCACGTTTCTAAGTTAAAAGATTGAGTGAGTGTCAAGATTTGTGAACATCGCTGATGTCTTTCTAAGAGACCTAACATTAGTTGTGAAGGTCAGGCGTTCTGACGACGCGGATGAGGAAAGTGGAGGCAATGATCTAATGCGTGGTCAGGGAAGAATAATGGAATGTAGTGTGGTGGGAAAGCGTATATGGAGAGAGATGGCATGATATGGAGGGGTGGCGAGACTGATGGGGATGCGAGGGGCTAAAGAAGAGAAACAGGAGAAGGAAGAAGATCAAGGAGGACAGAGATGAACGCAAGACTGAAAGATAGGAAAATATAGGGAGATACAAAGAAATATTTACAAGTCCGTAGAGCTTGCAATCTATTGAAAGAGACAAGATGCAGAGGACATGGAACAAGCATTTCAGACCTGAATGACGTACAATACTGGATCATTTATTAAGTACAGTATTATGTATAAAATATGGACGTTACTGGCGAGAAGACAGAAAGCCAGCCAAGAGTGTGAGCCAACATGCAAAGTGATGGGCTCTCCTATGGGAAAAGCAGGGGAGGACAAGGAAAGTCAGCATTCTCGGCACAGCAGGGGTTGATGTTACCAGGAATCAGGGGACTGTGACATTGTATCTTGATAACAATGGGACCAGCATCAGCATCCTCGCTCTCTACCCTTCCATAATCCCACCGTCAATATTAATTAGAGCCGGCTCCGGGGAGAACACAATAAAGAGAGGTATCGTTATAATGGCCGGGAATTAAACGACTCATTTATCTAGAGGGGAAGTCAGGCGAGCAGGAGATTCTCCCTGACAGGCAATTGGCGCTGCTTGGTAAAACAGCTCTCTAAATAAACTGCCCTCCCACGGCCAATCAAATTATAAGGTTGTGCGACTGCGGCACCGCCGGTCCTAGATTAACCCTCCAGTTTCAGGATGCTGCGGAGCATATTACAAAGTCAGAAAGACCAGCAGAAATCCCAAGGGGAAACTTTGTAACATGTCGGTGAGAGTTTAACTGGGCATTTAACTGAGGATTAAACTGCGGCTTGTGTCATAAACTAATTACTGGCAAAATCGATCAGTCCCTGATCTGCGCTAGTATTCCACAGTATCTTCAACAGCACAACTCTCATCGAACCAAACATACTAAGAACACTGGCAAGGTCTACCATATAAGGGACAAATAGCTGAAGTCTAGATCAATTTGGGGAATTTGCTGCAATACAGTAAATCACAGGTAAAATGGTGATGATGGTGAATCCCAAGGTGGTAAATGATGACTTGCAATCCCATGGCGGTAAATCATCATGGTAAATCATCATGGTAAAACACATGGAGGTAAATCATTACAGTAAATTCCATGGACATAAATCATGACGGTAAATCCTGTGGTGGTAAATTGTGATGGTAAATCCCATGGTGGTTAAACATGATGGGATATACCATGGTGGTAAATAATGAGGAGACATCTCATGGTGCCAATCTTGACAGTAAATCCTGTGATGGCAAATCATGTCAGTAAACTCCATGGTTGTAAATCATGACGGGAAATCACATGGAGATAAATCATGAAGGTAATTCATGACAGTAAATAACAAGGAGATAAATCATGATGGCAATTCATGACGGTAAATCACATGGTGGTAATTCATGATAGTAAATATCATGGTGGTAGATCATGATCATAAATCACGATGGTAAACCTCATGGTGGCAAATTGTGATGGAAAATCATGATATGATATCATGATGGTAATTCATGACGGTAAATAACATGGTGGTAGATCATGATCATAAATCACTTGGTGGTAAATCATGACGGTAAACCTCATGGTGACAAATTGTGATGGAAAATCATGATAGGATATCACGATGGAGATACATCATGATGGTAATTCATGACGTAAATAACATGGTGGTAGATTACGATCATAAATCACTTTGTGGTAAATCATAACGGTAAACCTCATGGTGGCAAATTGTGATGGAAAATCATGATAGAAAATCACGATGGAGATAAATCATGATGGCAAATCTCATGGGAGTAAATTGTGAAGGTACATCACATAGAAGTCAGTCATGAAGCTACATCACATGGTGGTAAATCATGATGGTAAATAACATAGAGAGAAAAAAACTACTAAGAAGTACTAACCTGTAATAAAAAAAATGTTAAAACGGACGAGGTGTGGATAAAACAAAGAGCGACAAAAATGAGGGTTCAGTCTAATGTTCACCTTTTTTTAACGGGCAAAAACTAAATTTAGGGCATATCACGGTGCAATTGTAATAAGAATTACATATGAAAAAACCCTCATAGAAAATTGCACCGTGTCAAAAGAACACAATCTTACAAGAGGTTCAGACAGCCTGTAAAGTAAGCCCTAATTTGTGAGTTTTTTCTGTGTATTTGAAAACCAGAACAACAACTCGTTATATGATTAGTAATGTACTATTACTGCTGGATGCAAAAATAGCAGCAATTATTTCTCAACATTCGGGTTTTCCTGCACATGCCACTTTTTCTATTAAAAAAAAAGTAGATTTCAATTACAAAGTACATTTAAATTACCTTAAATTACTGTAGATGCCGCTTTAGATGTGATTTAGGCAAAGGAAAACAAAAAAGAGCAAAACATCATGAAGCTAGTTGGGTTAAATTGGGGACGAAAAACAAAAGAAGGGACGGCTCATAAGGAACAATGGACAAACGTCACCATCAGACACCCAACCACATGGACCCTGCCAGTCTGCCAGATACCAAAGTGCTTTCATCTGGGGAGAAATGATGGGCTTTGGTCTTCTGAGGGCACCATTAAAGGTGGGATTTCTTGGGAATTATTCTTTTGGGTACACTCAGAAGACCAGTGAAAATATTCGGATTACACAAACCCACCATGTCCTACAAGGTCTGGGACACTGGGCCCTTGTACTCCTCTAAATCGCTGGAAGGTTTGGTAGCTGTATATCATATCTTCCGTATTACCTGTCTATGCAAAGATACACAGGTCTTGAGCTATCTGTATCACTTGGTTTGTTCGGTAAAGGTGTAGACGTTACCCAAATCCAATTGTTCTACGTGGATCTACCGCATCGGCTGTAAGAGCGTTCGTTCTGGGTTTCAGACAGACACACACATTTTTCTTATTTCTGGTTCCTTTTTCAGATGTTCTGGGGATACAAGTTTTGTTTTTTTTATGATCTCCAGAGTTCAAGGGGAATGTGTTTTACATCTGCTATTAATGGGCCGTTTCTTGCTGTTTAAGGACAGAACACCAACTGCTTTCCGTCCTGCAGACCAGATCTCCAGATGGGAGAGAAATGGAAACGACAGATCGCATTAAGGGAGCACATTGTTACATCAAGGAAGACAGCCTTACCACACATTTGCCTGTTCATCTGATTTTCTTTGGCCTGCACAAGCATAGGAGGAGATTTGAAAGCCATAAAGTATCTGTTGGACACTCATTATGAACATCAAATGACTCTGCCGACAGGAGTCTTGTTTGCCATGGTGGCATGGCAGCATCCTACAGGCCCTATACCAGATTTTCTGAAACAATCTGCGATATCTATCATACTTGAGTCAATTTGTCGAAATGGTCTAAAGAAGTGGTTCTCAACCTTGGTCCTCAAGTACCGCATACAGGCTAGATTTTAAAGACTACCTTGGGAAAATGCAGACTGAATCCTGCGGTCATTAAGCAGCAAATCATAACACCTGTGTTGTTCTTCATATATCCTGTATACCTGGCCTGCTTGCAGTACTTGAGGACAGTGTTGGAAACCACTGGTCCACAGCCACCTCCAAGGAGGACACCATAAAAAGTCATTGTGACGGAAACCATACACAAATGGTGTTACTGTGGTTGATAAAGTTGTATGGGCTTTGCATTCAAAAAGCCAACACATGGCTCCCCAGTCTAGGTACGTTATGCGTTGACTATTCCCTTGAGGTTGTCAGCTTGTGCTAACCTTTGGACTCACAAGGTGCTCAGTCATCTTCTCATCTCACTGGAAATGATGGGACGTGTACACTTAAAAACACCCAAAACACAATCAATGGCCTCCGCTGTAACACTTTTTACGTATATCTTCATATAAAGAAGGTCGTTATTTTAGGGACATGAAAACATTTTTCAGAAGACTACTCCTAACACATGCTGCTCATAGGACAAACATGGTGGTCATGGTGTTTATAAAAGACATCAGTCTCTGCGGTGTGTAAGCAGTGAGTGTGGATGTGTACATAATACTCCTTCAATGCCGCACAGGGCTGGGAAAGAGCTGGTCATATAATAGGGTGATGTGTAAATGCGAAATGATGTCACTCGTGACAGCACCAAAGAAAACAAGTCCATCGTGTTGCGGAGTTGGTACAACAAAGACCAGCAGTTCTGGAGCAAATGGCTAAAAGTGGAGCAAACGACTATAACAAACATGTAATTGGTTTCCAGTGTAACGGCTTCACGGGTAGAAGGTTTCCTAGAATTGCGGTTTATACCCGTATCCCACCTTTACAGTGTACAAGAAGGAATAGCCACGACATGTTACTTGTTTTGTTTTCCTTTTTCACCTGATCATTAGGCAACATGCAAAATAAGTCAATATGACTAAACAAAACATTGTTGAGGAGAAAGGCACATCGCCTGGAAGCAGGAGGCCACGGCAGAAGCCCCTGCAGAGAAGAACAGCTCAATATCTGTACACAAGGAACATTACCCAGTGCTTGGTCTGACTCCGATCCAACTCCGAATGCCTGACTGTTTTTATACTTCTTCACAGATCCCCGTCAATGCCAGCACTCCCGCAAACGCCTGCTGATTTGTTGCCCTCTGACCATCTGCCTCTGCCAAAGGCTCATCAGCCTCAGCGTCTGAAACACATCCATTGACTGCATGATGCTCCCCCACTGAGAACTATCAAACGTACGTTTACCCCATCATGCAACGCACAATAAAATACCAGTAAGGAACCAGGGCATGCAAAGTTGGGTCATACAACAGTGCCGGGTGTCACTTTGAGGAGAATCTGAAGGTCAACTGTAATCTCAGGACTCCCATCTTGCATAGTGGCCTTCTACAGTAAACATACCAGCAAGAACAGGGTTAACAATGAACATTTAACCTCCTCCTAGAACTCAAAAGAGTTATAAATATTCAGCCGACAGGACTGCAGAGATCAAAGAACTGAGACATACCTTCAAAAACCATAATAACACAAAAACTATAGAAACACAGCTTTAGTAACTCTAATCTTAGCGCTAAGAGGGACAAACACTGGTTTAGGCATAAATTCTCTCTTCTCTCCCAATATTCCTCTTTTTAGGGGCCCCTCCATATATTCAGGGTGTCTTTTTAGTGGCTCCTCCATATTTTCAGGGTGTGCGGGTGTGTTTTTAGGGGCTCCGCCATATATTCAGGGTATGCGGGTGTATTTTTAGGGGCTCCTCCATATATTCAGGGTGTGTGGGTGTGATTTTAGGGGTTCCTCCATATATTCAGGGTGTGCGGGTGTGTTTTTAGGGGCTCCGCCATATATTCAGGGTATGCGGGTGTATTTTTAGGGGCTCCTCCATATATTCAGGGTGTGTGGGTGTCTTTTTAGGGGTTCCTCCCTATATTCAGGGTGTGTGGGTGTATTTTTAGGGGTTCCTCCATATATTCAGGGTGTGCAGGTGTCTTTTTAGGGGCTCCTCTATATATTCAGGGTGTGCGGGTGTCTTTAGGGGCTCCTCCATATATTCAGGGTGTGTGAGTGTATTTTTAGGGGCTCCTCCATATATTCAGGGTGTGCGGGTGTGTTTTTAGGAGCTCCTCCATATATTCAGGGTGTGCGTGTGTCTTTTTAGGGGCTCCTCCATATATTCAGGGTGTGCATGTGTCTTTTTAGGGGCTCCTCCATATATTCAGGGTGTGTGGGTGTGTCTTTAGGGGTTCCTCTATATATTCAGGGTGTGTGGGTGTATTTTTAGGGGCTCCTCCATACATTCAGGGTGTGCAGGTGTCTTTTTAGGGGCTCCTCCATATATTCAGGGTGTGTGGGTGTGTCTTTAGGGGTTCCTCTATATATTCAGGGTGTGTGGGTGTCTTTTTAGGGGCTCCTCCATACATTCAGGGTGTGCAGGTGTCTTTTTAGGGGCTCCTCCATATATTCAGGGTGTGTGGGTTTCTTTTTAGGGGTTCCTCCATATATTCAGGGTGTGTGGGTGTCTTTTTAGGGGCTCCTCCATATATTCAGGGCGTGTGGGTGTGTTTTTAGGGGTTCCTCCATATATTCAGGGTGTGTGGGTGTATTTTTAGGGGTTCCTCCATACATTCAGGGTGTGTGGGTGTATTTTTAGGGGTTCCTCCATATATTCAGGGTGTGTGGGTGTGTCTTTAGGGGTTCCTCCATATATTCAGGGTGTGAGGATGTCTTTGGGGGTTCCTCCATATATTCAGGGTGTGAGGATGTCTTTGGGGGTCCCTCCATATATGCAGGTTGTGTCAGTATCTCTTTAGGGTCTCCTTCATATATTCAGGTAGAGCCTCCTCCACATAGACAAGGATAGGACCACCGAGAGGTGATAAGGAAATAGAGATGAGAAAGCTTGTAATAAGGATTTGAACGGTACCCAAAGAAGCCGCGGGGTTAAAGGGTCACTGTAGGAATCCTGCGTATTTAAGGTAATTTAAATGGTCATGGTGACAGGAGACCATCCTCACTTCACCTCCCCTATTTGCCGTGACTGTCCTTCAAGCAATGGCGTCACCTTTACACTGTATTCCTTTAAAAAAACACTGAGCACTTTCGTGATTTTCACTGATCTTTCGCTTTATCCCAGAAACCCCTTTACAAAAACGTTCGGTCTCGGCCGCTCTGGAAGCTAAACAGTGAAGTATTCCTCGCAGAGCCGCAGGACATATGGCAAGAAAGAGCTGATTTGCCGTCTATCAAATGACAGTCGCAATGATCAGATTATGAGCCGTTAATCGGATTGGGCTTGGCGGGTGTTAACCGGATTAGCCAGACTGTGCGCCTGGTTGGAACATTAAAGTAGCTTTTAATATTTCCTGCGCCACATGTCGGCTCCCTCCTGCGTCCGATGGGCACCTGAAGGCATCTTCTAAATTAATGATCACTCCTACTCCCATCTGATCCCGAGTCCTGCAATGTCACTCTCAGAAATTTCAGTGGCGTTTTGGAATTCCTTAATTCGATGCAACTGACACTGACCTCTTAAAATCTCAGTCTGCTGTAAGAGCCGGAGTGAAACCCCCGATGGACTTCCACCAATGTGTGGCATGACGCGCCAACACCAAATACCTCTCCAGCACAAAATGCAGAATCAGTTCACTAAGATTCCTGTAGGGTTATTCAGAGAGAGCCGATCTGGCCCCGAAATGGACCCGAACAGTGAGTTTCCCCGTACGGTGACATTTTGTGGCTATTCAGAGAGCAGACAGGTCGCCAAATTTTGGCGAATTGCCAGCACGTACGGTGCCTGTTCGGCATCAGTGAAATCCCCCATAGAGAAGCAATGGTTAATCTAATCGCATAGAACAGCAGAGAAATGTCAGTGAATTGTCCTGATGTTCAGTGGTTTCATTCAATGTTCTAAATATTCCCGTTTTAATTCAGTATCTAATAAACCGTTTATTATTTTAATCTGCAGCAAAAAGTCTCTTTATTGATTTTTTTTAGGCATTCTCCTGGATATTTCAGCAAACGTTTTCTCCGTTTTTTTTATCGTCTCTTTTCTGTAACAGACCTTTTTATCATCATTCATAGGATCTTATATGTTAATTCCAGACATTTTCGTCCAGTATTTTTTTTTTTTTTTTGCACAGTGTCTTAATTTTGACACTTTCAATAGTTTGTTTTGTTTTTACAGCGGTCGTCGGCTTGTCGGCTTTTTCTGGCCGCTGCTCTGGTCGGCAGATCGTTTGCTTTTCCCGGACACGATCGGCGTGTGTTTTGTGTCAGTTCGAATGATCCGATACTACGTATCGTATCGGATGCGTTTTCTGGTAGGGATGTGCGTTTCGGGTTTCGGAATTTTCACGAAATTTCCCGATTCGTGTTTTCGGATGCGGCCGAATTTCCGAAAATTTTTAGATCCGAAAATGGCAGATCCGAAAAGTTTTCCGAGCCGAAACGAAATATTTTCGGAATTTTCGAATGGACTTGAAGTGTGCCAAATCGAAATTTATTGCTTTGAAACGAGGAGAACAGACTTTCCGAAAAAACGAAAATTTCCGAACTTACGAAAAGTTGATACAAAAAACGAGCAAAGTGACCCAAAAATACGAAAAATGGTCGAAATTCGAAAACATGTACAGTTCCGAAAAACGAAAATTTCCGAAATCACGAAAAGTCGATACAAAAACGTGCTACGTGACACGAAAATACGAAAAATGGTCGATATTCCGAAAAAAAAGAACACGAAAAAAGAATCGAGCCGAACCGAATCGAAACAGAAATCGGTCGAAACGAGCCGAATCGAAAAGTTTAAAAATCCGAAAAATCGAACCGAAAAAAAAATCGTTGCACAAGCCTATTTTCTGGCGGATTTACGGTGGATTTTCAGGTCTGTCCCCTGCACTCCAGGGACCCTGCAGTGAATGCTGAAATCCCCGCAGGGTCGGGAAATTTGATTCTCAAAAGTGCAGGGAATGAGACAGCACCAAAATGTCAGCAACATTTTGGTGCTCTCTGAATAACCCCATTAGAGTGATCAGTGCTGGCTGGGTGGAGTAGAGGTAACATCACTGCTCTATAACTGTGGAGAGAGCCTGTGGAGACACAGGTTCGATCCCGGCAAGGGCACCTCTCCAGTAAGTGTCCTTGGGCAAGAAACCTAACGGTACATACTCGCCACCTAGGACATACATGAAAAAGAGAAATCTCAATGTATCCTTCCTGGTAAAAATCTTTTCTCAAAAAAAAAAAAAAAGTGTGCGTTCTGGATAGAGATTTAAAAGGACCTATAAACAGCCCTGGCTCTTTATTTTTGGCCTTTGGGGTCTCAACGGGTGAAAGAACTTGAGGTGACAATGTTGCCAAGCCTTTCCCACTCCTTGAGCCCCAGTACTTGTGAGTTCCACAGCCGTTGTCGACCAAGAAGCAATGAGCAAAATGAATATAGGACAATTTGGCGTTCTGACCACGGAAGGCCAGGATTGTGTCAAGGCGGCTGCGGAGGAATCGGCAAGATTGAGATTATTAAAATGGGAAGAAGCATAATTATGGGGTAAAGGGAGAGATGTCAGCCTGGCTCCTAAATTTAAGAAGTTGTCAAGATCTGTATATATTATACGGTAATTATAATGGAGCTACATGCATTTCATCAACTCTAGATAGATGACAGGCTCATGTAGCAGTGGACGGAAAAGACACTATATCTATCATCTATCACAGCTGGAGCATTAACCCCTGAACTCTCACACACTCGTGTTTATATAGAGACTTGTAACCACCAAGAAGGTGGAACGGCGCATTTTGATGAAGACGAAGACGCTACTGCCTTAGTCAAGTTGATAACACATTTCCGAACTGCCGTTTTCCAATTGATGAAAACAATTTTCCAACAATTTCATCAAATCAGAGCAATCAAACACCCCACCATGCTTTCAGGTTACATAAACAGGTTTGAGGTGACGGCGTGGATGAGGAGAACGGAACTGGAAGCACAACCAGAATGAGAAGAACTTAATTTAGAGAGAACGTACAACCCAGGACCAGGGAAATTTATGTCGTGCCAAACTATACTGAAGTGAAACGCAATGTCGTTACACCAAAACTCACATTATTTACTGCTCCGGAAAAATGCGGGTCATTCACAAGATGGAACATTTAAACAAATATTGCAAAGGGATGTCATGGCTCACACAGACACAAAAAAGGCCCAAACTGGGGCTACTCCACATTGATATCCGTGGCAGCATCTTTCCTGTGATGCCCTACTACATACTGGCATTCCTGTAATCACCACAGGTTTTCACCGTTGTAACTCCCACTCAGCACACATGTCCAATTAAGCACTGGTTGCCCTCAATAAAAGGCTATTACGCCTCCCATCAGCCAGAGCTCCAACATTGTAGCCCGTCATCTCACTCAGTCAAGACCTGTGTGTTGCTCCTCAGACCTGTGATGGTCTGAGCGTCCCCAGCCTGTCCATCAAGTCTCTTTGTGCCTTACCAAGTTTCCTTGTACCTCTCCAAAACTTTTTGTGTCTCCAACATTCCTGTTGTGGTTAGTTTCCAAACACTACATTCACCATTATCCTCAATGTTCCCATTGGTATCCAAGTCTGCCCTCTTTGTGTCCTGCCTCTTGTCTTCAGTTTATTTATATCCTGCAATACACCTCTCCCGTTCCCTGTCTGCCTGCACTACTGCATATTGGGCTCATAATCCTGCTCAACCGTTGCCGAACCTGGACAAGGGATTGGAAATTTTTGGCCTAAGGAAGTCCAGAGCGGCCATGTACCTTCATTTTTTCGTGAAATAACAACGTTCAACTTCTTTCGGAAACGGTGGATAAGATGCAATCTGTCGTTCTTTTGCGTTAATAATTTGACTGAGGTGGAATTATTTTACAATAATTTGACCCCATCCAAAAAATTTAGATTGCTCCAAAATTGCAGTGTTTTTTTAGTGTTTGGGATTAAGGTCAGAGCTATAGTTTGAGATTTCAAGTCCTAACCCTTATTTTTAACCCAATCAGTCCACTAACCCTACCCGTAAAACAAACGCTGTAATTCTGGGGAAATCTAAAAATCTTTTACGAAATAATTTGACTATTTGAGTTCCGACGCCTCGGAAAACGAGGAGGCGCCGTTTTCGACAGCATCTGAAAAAAAATATTGAAATTTGTGGATTGAAGAAAAAAAATACATTTTTTATCTCAAGAAAACAAGCGTCAAAAATACGAGAAAAAAACACATGACTACTCTGGACTTCCATACAAAAAAAGATGAAATTGAACATTCTTCCAATTCCGGTATTCACCTAGTTTGACTGTTTTGGTTCTTTTGGTGTGAAGTTCCCTTATAAATCTCCAACATTAGACCCTGTGAATAAACAAATTTAAATCCCGTCTCATCCCATGATCCACTATGCGATACAGCAGATTTCCTCCCCAAAATATTCAAATTTATTGATACAGCCCGCACTATTTATTCAACATCTGATATGATACTCGGTTTTACCGACAGAGACAAATTGGTGCATCAGATGGAGAGGCCACTGTTGACAAGCCAGTAACATAGATATTAATATATATTTTTTGTACTTAGGTACGTTTTATGCACTTCTCCAGAGATATTATTGATATAATGGCTTGTAAAAAGGGAAAGCAGACATCAATAATCCCTGTATTGCCGTGATATGAGCTGGTTTTCAAGGCTGATGCAATGTTGATCATGTAAAGAAAGAAAAAGAATTAAAAGGCTAAGAGTATCTTTTATTTAGAGTACAAACACATTCAGTGCTCCTGTTTTTGTCTTCATTTGTGTGACTCTATGGGTGTTTTCCATGAGAAAAGAATCTGGAATATGACTCCCGTGCTTTTTGAGCTCGGTAATGCACGGTGGAGAGGGGGCGGCCATTGTGTCGAAGTCAAAGGGCTTGAAGTTGTCAAGAGCTTAGTGCAACCTTTTAACCTGAGGATTATGGCCTGGATGCCAGAGGGGCTTTGTGAAGAGCGATCAGCCGTACAGGTCGAGAAGTACGGGGGTATTGTTAGCACAGATCTAATAAAAAGGGGAACTGGACGAGGAAAGAATGCGTTCGAGAAGATGCAGGTTGTGTAAATCCGAGTAAAAGAAGTCAGAGAATGGAATCCACTGAGAAAGGAGGCATTATAACCAACGGCTATTGACGAAGCCCTCATATTAATGGCTTCTCTCAGGTTTTCTTCCAGAGAAACAGTTTGTATTCCCATTTCATTAAAAGCACAGCCTGGACCTTAGTCAATGTAGGATGTACGGGGATGTTTAAGGAATAATTAATGTGTAAGTTACGTGCACAGTGGTATACACCCATGCATACACTCCCATGTGGTATACGCTCCCATGTGTAAATGGTCACCCAATTAGGGCGGTAAACCCATTAATGTAACCACAAACAATGAACACAGTGGCAACCTTAATGTGAGATCCACATTACTTGAAACTCACGCCAGGTGACCACACTTACACAATTGGTGCGCTGACTACAGTCACTTCTCTCAAATATCTAGGTATGTGGTTGGACCCAAATCTATCTTTTGGCCCCACATCGAAAAACTCTCATCTAAACTCTACCCCAAACTAGGTGCCCTGTACAGAAACAAATCCTGTCTGAACCCCGCAGTAAGAAAGCAGATTGTACAACAAATGCTTATCAGCCATTGAATACGGAGATGTAGTGTATGCAGCCGCCCCGCAAATGCACCTCCAGAAACTTACTACATTGTACAACTGATTCTGCAGCTTTTCATTGTGACATGTTAAAAGAACTAAACTGGCCATCACTGGACTCTAGACACACCCTTCACCTTTCCAACCTGGTGTTTAAGAGCTTTTCTGGGAAGCTACCACCCTACCTGAATAGGCTGCTTCCCCTAGCAGTTCCCTCATCCTATAACCTCCGATCCAGGACCAGCACCTTACTTACAATACAAAAAGAAAGTGGCTTGATCCTCATTTTCCACAGAGCACCACAAATATGGAATAACCTCCCAGACGCCATCAAATATTCCCCCCAGTCTAAAGTCACTCAAGAGTTCCCTATTAACATACCTCAATACGAAATGCACCTGTAAACATGTAACATAATGACTATTTCCTACATATTTATTTTTCCGTTACTCTGTATTGGTTTTGTGTGAATATCTTGCATTTTATTATTTTGTATTTCTGTAACCACTCAATGTTCTTGAACCCAGGACATACTTAAAAACGAGAGAAATCTCAATGTATCCTTCCTGGTAAAATACTTTATAAATACATGTTAACATTCTTTATTGAATAATTGCAAATAATGTTAAAATGTGTTTAAAAACACAGTTGATTGAAGCATATCTAGGTACTATGAGGGTTCTTTCACTCACTTGGGTTGTCCCCAATGGGTACATAATGAATACTGTGTCACACTTGTAGGAGGGTTAATTCCCCTAAGAGTATCTATTCAATTATGGAATGGGTCCTTAGTTTATAATGCTCAATATATGGGAGCATGATCTAATATTGTGTATATTCTGAATGTGGGTCTCCAAAATATGGGACCATCAGTTGTTCATAACCAGGGTCTCCTTGATGTGGGACCACTGTTTATTCAATTGCTGTATGTACAAGCTTGGAGATATGTATATCTCCTTATTTTGGGACCATATTTTGGGACCCATTTATGAGTGACCCCTGGGTGGTGTTGAGACCGAAAAAACTTTAGGTCCCAACACAAGGAGATCAGGACAGAATTTGTCGAACATCAAGGCATAAAAGGTGTTGTATTGTGCTTATATGGGTCACCCAGGGGTAGTTCATAAATGGTGAACTGCGTTATAACATATTTTACTATATGGTCCCAGAATAAGGAGATTGACATATCCCCACGCTTGCACATACACTGTGAGTTTCAAGTGATGTGGAGCTCACATTAAGGTTGCCATTGTGTTCATTGTTTGTGGTTATGTTTAAGGAATGGCTGAAAAAATGGCAACACTGAAGATGGCAACTCAATGCTTACAGAGTCGTACCAATGAATAGAAGGAATGGTGGAAACCATCAATAAGCAATCCAAACCATGATGACATATATTAAGCCTTACAAGAGCATCAGTGATAAATCAGTAGAGACTGAGGTTTCAAGGGCATTGATCCCTTTCTCCAAAACATACAATGTTCAACTTGGTCCAACCTCTAGTAGAGTATGTTTGCTCCCCTACCTTCTGGTAAAGTATATTGGATCATATATGTTATGCAACAAGCCCTTTACACCCTCACTGAGCCCGAAAACTGTTCTGGACAGAACATGAAGAGTGAATGTATGTCATTTTTCCATTCAATGGTTCTTCCTTCTTGGGTTCATAAGAACTATATCAACACCTGACATTTTGAAGTCAACTTATGTTGCCCGTTTCACTTGTGCATTCAAGGTGGGCAATAAACTCCATCTGGAATGTTTATTCCAAATTAAAGATTTATACAGTCGTTGAAGGACTGGTGACCTCTTGCCAGTAGTCTATGTCCAACCGTAGTCCTGAACAAGAAGGTGTTGTCCATCTGTACTGATCAATACCCAGAGTGGACTATGATGACATCATATACATGCCAAACATAACAGTACAAAATTGAAAATAATGGGGGCATCAGTGAAAAAAGAGGGTATACTTACACATATAAAATGGGGGGGACAAGAAGATGATGACATAGTAATGGTGTCAAACATAAGCCACTAAGGGCAAGAAATTAAGTTATGAATGCTGGGTGTGTATAAATACCAGATATGTGGTCCTCATCCCTTTATCAAAAAGTGATGAATTAATTTGAATGTTCCACCAGCCCCCCCCCAAAAATGAAAAAGTTTAAAAAAAATAGTAACAGAAAAGATAAAACCAGAAAACTAATTTTAACCAAAATATATCAAATAATGGGACAGAAGGGAAAAAAGCATAGAGTAAAACGAATGTTAATGATACAAATAAAAGGAAAAGGGAGCATTGACTAAAATGAACATAAAAATGAAAAAACTCTTGTTTTTCATTTTGAAAATAGACCTAATTGATTTTTCTTTTGTAAATATTACATTCTAATTACGAGCTAATCTCCACCACACTTCTTGAAAATCATTTTAGGAAACAAAGACGCTAATTATTGCGGATTACGCCGGATTCCTTGGATTGCAGATAACAGGTTGCAGAGGATGGAGGAATGTATTATGTTTATAAAATGTTTTCCACATGACGATCAGCCTTACCCCTACCGCGTGCACATGAAGGGTTAATGGGCCGCATGCCGTAGAGGCCCAATATCAATTGCTTCTCGTCTTTTCATCAGCACAACAGGTGCAGCTAACAGTTGGTCCACAGCCTGCATCATTAGACAGGAGGACGGGAGAGACACGGGGCGTCCTGGGAGCAGGGAGAAAAGAGACGGGATGGATAGAAAGAGAGAGATTTTGAAGAGGAGAGACAGATGACGGGAAGGATAACTGACACCAGCTAATCCATCTCTAGCAAGAACGGGGGAAGCACAATGATTGCCACCACGGCAAAGACAAAAGGGGGCTTAAAGGGCCGAGGAAGTAGAGAGGTCAAGGTATGTGATGAATGATGCAAAAATAAAGGACAGAGGTAAAGGGAAAAGATGAGGAACACAATAAAAAGAGCTCAAGAGTGGTGAAAAAAACTGCAAAATGAGCGAGACAACCAGGAGATTAAATTACTAAACAAAAACATGGCATGACAAGGGATGAGGGAAACATGGCGTGACAAGGGATGGGGGAAACATGGCATGACAAGGGATGGGGGAAACATGGCATGACAAGGGATGGGGGAAACATGGCATGACAAGGGATGGGGAAAACATGGCATGACAAGGGATGAGGGAAACATGGCGTGACAAGGGATGAGGGAAACATGGCGTGACAAGGGATGAGGGAAACATGGCATGACAAGGGATGAGGGAAACATGGCGTGACAAGGGATGGGGGAAACATGGCGTGACAAGGGATGGGGGAAACATGACATGACAAGGGATGGGGAAACATGGCATGACAAGGGATGAGGGAAACATGGCGTGACAAGGGATGAGGGAAACATGGCATGACAAGGGATGAGGGAAACATGGCATGACAAGGATGAGGGAACATGGCGTGACAAGGGATGGGGAAACATGGCATGACAAGGGATGGGGAAACATGGCGTGACAAGGGATGGGGGAAACATGGCGTGACAAGGGATGAGGGAAACATGGCGTGACAAGGGATGAGGGAAACATGGTGTGACAAGGGATGGGGAAACATGGCGTATCAAGGGATGGGGAAACATGGCGTGACAAGGGATGAGGGAAACATGGCATGACAAGGGATGAGGGAAACATGGCGTGACAAGGGATGGGGAAACATGGCGTGACAAGGGATGGGGGAAACATGGCGTGACAAGGGATGAGGGAAACATGGCGTGACAAGGGATGGGAGAAATATGGCGTGACAAGGGATGGGGGAAACATGGTGTGAAGAGAGACAAGGGAAACATGGCGTGAGGAGGGATGGGGAAACATAGCATGAAGAGGGATGTGGGAAACATGGCGTGACAAGGAATGGGGTAAACATGGTGTGAAGAGAGACGAGGGAAACATGGCGTGACAAGGGATGGGGTAAACATGGCGTGAAGAGAGACGAGGGAAACATGGCGTGACAAGGGATGGGGTAAACATGGCGTGAAGAAAGATGGGGGAAACATGACGTGAGGAGGGATGGGGTAAACATGGCGTGGAGGGGTTTGGGAGAAACATGGAGTGAGAGGGTTGGGGGAAACATGGAGTGACAAGGGATGAGGGAAACATGGCGTGACAAGGGATGAGGGAAACATGTTGTGAGGAGGGATGGGGAAACATAGCATGAAGAGGGATGGGGAAACATGGCGTGAAGAGGGATGGGGAAACATGTTGTGAGGAGAGATGGGGAAACATGTGAGGAGAGATGGGGAAACATGGCGTGAAAAGAGACGAGGAAAACCTGATGTTTAGAGGGATGGGAGAAATATGGAGTGAAGAGTGTTGGGGGAAACATGGCTTGAGGAAAGATGGGGTAAACATGGCGTGGAGAGGTTTGGGAGAAACATGGCGTGAAAATGGCTGTGGGAGACATGGCGTGAGGAGGGAAACACGACATGAGGAGGGATGGGGAAATACATCATGAAGATGGATGGGGGAAACACAGCATGAGGAGGGTTTGGAAAACATGGCATATAGAGGGATGGAGGAAACAGATGGAACGGATGAAACTAAATGGAACGCTGAAGGAAAATGACGAGGCATAAGGTTAGAGCGTGATTTTGTGAATACTAAAAATCCAAAAGGAAAAATAAAGCAAAACTCTCCAAACGAAAAGTCTGAATCCAAATCGCTGTGATTTTGAGGTATAAGCAGAGACTGAATCTGTTTGGTATCCGGCATCATCCAGCTTCTCCTTTATAAATTCTATTCAGAATCTCATCGACTAGAATAGCCAAGCAAGAAAGAATACGCTCATAGAAAACCAATCGTCACCGTCATTAGCCTGAACAAACACTGCATGCAGCCAGTAGGGGGCATCACAGAACAGAGGCGCACACGGCACAACACTCAATTTCCCCAATGAAAAGGTCATTGTATCCGGTATATGTATCTTTAACCAGTTGGCGTCATGAATAGCGGAACCGGAGGGGTATTGGGTCGGATTCAGGCCCCGCAATCCTCCTGCCTTTACACGCCTCTGTTTACGCTTTTATCCCTTTTTAATTAGATAATATCTGGAAGACAGTTGTTCCAAATTCTGCAGCCGAGACCCCCGGGCCGTGCTGCTAAGTAGGATTTGGGTTTGTTAATTAAAAGCAGAATGCTGCTGTAACAAACTTCCCATCTGCAACTTCCTAAACACATAGACCCGGAGGAGGGCGAAGAAGAGACACACAGCAGGATGATGGAAAGCGAGCTTGCAACTTATTCTGCTCCTTCGAAACCAAAACACCACCGTTCTCACTTAATCAGCCCCCTCCAGAAAGTACGAAACTCGCTAATGAAGAGCGAAGCGCAATATCGGGACTGATGTCTGAAGTCACACTTTGTAACTCTTCAAGTCGGATTTACCCCCTGGGGATTGGGATTAGATACACACGCTTTGCCTCTCATCACACGGGCTGGGGAATGGCACAGAGTAAGGGCTGCTGGATGGCTCGGAAATACACAAGGACATGACAATATACATATATATTATAGGTAAGCAAAGCCCCCTCCTAGAAACCCCTCTCTCTTCATTTTACTTTGCCAATTTATAATCTCATTCCTTTGTTCCCCCATCCATCACATTCCCATTGTCCTTTCAGGTGTCCCCCTCCCGTATTATACATGACGTGTTTGTATGTCCCTTTACAGGTCACCTGACTGCTTCCTATTTAAACGTTATTGTTATTTTCCGCTTTCCACGACTTCTCTTCACACTTACCCCATTTGTATTTTACGTACACACGTCGCCTTCCTGTTCTAAGGGCACAAACTTCCCTCTAACACGTTATTTTACTCACACATGTCAATCTTCTTGCTCCTCACATACGTGCCACCATATGCCATTTATGTGTCCTCCACGTGCCATATTGTTATTTCCCCTTTATATGCCACTTCCACATTCACGTCATGTTTCCATTTTCCACTTACATGCCAAGTTACCACTCTCCCATCACATCTCATAATCCCTTAACATGATATGACCTGTCCCTTTCACATGCCTTCTTCCCATCTCCCCCTTACATGCTACCATTTTATTTCCCCTTTACATGTATATTTAATTTATATTAGAAGCCACCTTAACATTTCTCATATACGTGTCACGTTACCACTTCTCCTCTACACGTTATTTTTCCCATTTCCCGTTTACATGCCATTTCGTCACAAGCTGCAACTTCATTTTCCCTTTCTCCATTTCTCCCATCTCCTTTACATGCACCCTTTCCATTTCCCCTTTCCATGTGCGCCTCCATTTCTCCTTTACATGCCCCCTTTCCATTTCCCCTTTCCATGTGCGCCTCCATTTCTCCTTTACATGCCCCCTTTCCATTTCCCCTTCCATGTGCGCCTCCATTTCTCCTTTACATGCCCCTTTCAATTTCCCCTTTTACATGTGTGCCTCCATTTCTCCTTTACATGCCCCCTTTCCATGTGCGCCTCCATTTCTCCTTTACATGTCCCCTTTCAATTTCCCCTTTTACATGTGTGCCTCCATTTCTCCTTTACATGCCCCCTTTCCATGTGCACCTCCATTTCTCCTTTACATGCCCCTTTCAATTTCCCCTTTACATGTGTGCCTCCATTTCTCCTTTACATGCCCCCTTTCCATGTGCACCTCCATTTCTCCTTTACATGCCCCCTTTCCATTTCCCCTTTACATGTGTGCCTCCATTTCTCCTTTACATGCCCCCTTTCCATGTGCACCTCCATTTCTCCTTTACATGCCCCCTTTCCATTTCCCCTTTACATGTGTGCCTCCATTTCTCCTTTACATGCCCCCTTTCCATGTGCACCTCAATTTCCCTTTTACATGCCCGCCTCCATTGTGTATTAAAAGCCCCGCCTCCATTGTGTATTAAAAGCCCCGCCTCCATTGTGTATTAAAAGCCCCGCCTCAATTGTGTATTAAAAGCCCCGCCTCCATTTCCCCTTTGCAAGCCTCACCTCAATTTCCTGTTTACATGCCCTCTTTCTATTTCCGACTTACATGTCATCTCTCCACTTCTCATTTACGGGTATCCTTACTATTAACCGTTCACATGCTGTTCCTTCCTGCTCACTTACATGATTTTAGGGGACACTTCCCCCATGCCAGGGCATTAGGAGGGGTACCAGTCCAGAGCTCACTTAGATATGGGTTTGTAAAAACATGGCGGAAATAGTTTGAACGCTCCAACTTTTGTTGCAGAATTTCCTCTGATTATTATTTTTTAGATATAATATCCCAACACGGCAGACGCCAAGCTTTAACGGGCAGCATGTCCCCGCTGTATCTGCACAAGAGGACCATTAACCAAGGAAATATCTAGAAGAAAAGGACCACATATATACGCTTCTCCCATGGTGTCATCACGGGTCTATGCTGTGCGACACACAAGCAATCTTATGGGTTTCCATCACAATGTCCAGGAACCGAAGTGATGTTTCCTGGATCCAATACGAAAGTATTTTAAGCAGCACATTGTTCGGGGGATAAAGTGGAGATACAAGCTGTTCTCCGTGTGTTCTTTCTCACAGACCAGGCGTAGTTTTCTCCTGGATGGCCTGAGCTGGATTTTCCAGGGGCGTGAAGGAAGTCAGAGGGATTTGGAGGCTGCTTGCATTGAGAGCCCCATTCAGAGCTGGCACACACGTAGGGGGGCACCTCATGTGTACCTTCATTGAGAAGACAAGCCAGGCCTCTCCGACCAGGAAGTGCTGAAAACATGGAAAAAACAACATTTTTTGTGTCAAGGACAGGGATGGCTTGTGCTTGAAAACCCATTTACAGTCCCTGCTCTGTTTTTCCCAAAGTCAGGCAGATTTATTAGGTTGGACAGAAAGCGCCTTCCATGCCCTCGCCTCCCCCTTCCACCCAAGGCGAGGAGAGGAAGAGAGAGGACCTTGCCTGTGGTCAGGAGAGCTGGTTAAACTGCTGGGAGCAGACATCTCCCCTATGTTCTGCTGCTGGAGCATAATATCCCTTTCCATGCCAGAGGGGTCTGAGATTCAGCATAAACGAGGGGGTTACGGAGGATGCATGGCGAAAAAACAAACATTTTACACCAGGTTAACTATTCCACTGCCACACGGACGGCCAAATTCCTTCCATTAAATGAGATATATGTATTTTAGGAGCATGGATACCGCGTTAGAGAGAAGATGGACAGATACATAGTAAAGGGATGCAGAGCGATACAGAGATAAAACAGCACAGAGACAGACATAGAAAGGTAGAATCAGACATAGACAAGCATAACAGGTAGACAGACAAGAAGACAGATATATGGAGATAAACAGAAGAGAAGCAGACACATAGACATGTAGAGACAAAAATACAGAAAAAATGGCGTCGCGCCCATACTCACTTATTTTCGGAGCGGCAGCAACTGCCAGGAGTAACAGCCCAGTCAATGTATAAAACATAACAAGGAAAAAAAGAGTGTCATCTGCGCTCGTTTCTATGTGTTCCATGTACAACAAAAATGGAGGTTTTTGTTTGTTTCAATGGCCATTGCAACGTAAGCCCACTCGCCACTTCAAGGCACCTCTTTAGAGTGGGTACCTAACAATTGGAACCAAAAGGCCGCTCTACTGAGCAGCTCCAAGCCCCTCCAGCTGCTTTTCAGCCAAGGAGAGGCAGATATGGTGGGTTTTATTTATACACCAAATTCGGCCAAATTCCTTCCATTAAATGAGATATATGTATTTTAGGAGCATGGATACCGCGTTAGAGAGAAGATGGACAGATACATAGTAAAGGGATGCAGAGCGATACAGAGATAAAACAGCACAGAGACAGACATAGAAAGGTAGAATCAGACATAGACAAGCATAACAGGTAGACAGACAAGAAGACAGATATATGGAGATAAACAGAAGAGAAGCAGACACATAGACATGTAGAGACAAAAGACAAACGTAGGAAGCAGAAAAGTAGAGAGAGAGATAAGAAGACAGATATATGGAGATAAACAGAAGAGAAGCAGACATATACACATGTAGAGACAAAAGACAAACGTAGGAAGCAGAAAGGTAGAGAGAGAGATAAGAAGACAGATATATGGAGATAAACAGAAGAGAAGCAGACATATACACATGTAGAGACAAAAGACAAACGTAGGAAGCAGAAAGGTAGAGAGAGAGATAAGAAGACAGACAAAAAAGAGAAAGAAAGAAACAGGTAGAGTGCAAGAGACAGAAATAAACGGACAGGAACAAAGACACACAAAGACAGACACAACAACAGAGAAAAGAGACTGTGATACAGAAGAAGAGAGAGTGATAGAATGATACAGAGAGGCACAAAGAGATATAGAGAGAGAGACAGGGGAAAGAGCGATACAGAGAGACATTAAAAGAGACAAACTGAGGAACAGAGCAAGAGACCAATGGAAACAGAAAGGTACAGAGTCATACAGAAGAAGAGAGACAGGTGGAATGAACGAGTTAGAGAGAGACATACAGACATAGCGAGATGGTGAGATACAAATCTGGAGAATGGAAGAAAGAGTGATATAGAAGGAGAGTGATATATAGAGTATATAGAGAGTTAGAGACACAGAGATAGAGCTAGAAGGACACAGAGGGATACAGACATATAGAAGTAGAGAGACAGGCAGGAAGAGAGTGAGAGAGGTATAGAGTGATAGAGTGTATCCCATTTACTAAATCCTGAGCTGTAGTGACCTAGTGCGTTGCAGCAGTAATAGGTGAGCTGCATTTGTCAGCAACAACTCGGGGATCATGTAATGAAATGGCAGCTGATTCAGCTTTATTAGCTGGAATTTTCTTTTGTTTTCCCCAATCCGTTGAGAAAAGAGCTCATAGAGACAGACATATGGAGCACCATCATCTGCCTATAGCTAAAACAGCGCTGATTCCAGCAGTCTGCCCCGGCCACTAGGTTCCAGGATGCTCGGGGCAGTGATAACGGTAGCACCGTCACAAGCATCCCCTCCGTGGAGTACATAGCGAGATCCTGTAGGTCGGCGGAGTGATCGTGGAGGGACACTGGGGACTTTTCCCCCAGTCTCACTCTGCTCCCGGCAGCCAGAAGCGGCGGATCGAGCCACTGTTCTCACTGCAGGATGAGAGGTATTAGCTTTTTTTTGTGGGGTTCAGGCTGCTGCTAAATGATTCCGCAGAAGATCTAAACTGTAGCAGCGGTGAGTAATTAGCGTCAGGACTATGTGATCCTAAATTACTCTCTGCTTACTCTTTGCGCTCCCCATGTTAAGTATAGGGGAGCAAAGTACAGTAAGCTCGCGGTAAAAAGTGTTAATACCGATGTGCCAGTGTATTTTTTAATCCGTTAGCGATTGTGAGGTGATCTATGCAGCACGCTATCTCCTCAATTAACCTAGCGCTAACGTTCATTGTGCTAGCGTTAAGGAGGTGATAGAGCCCATAGAGTGAGAGCGTGAGTTACTGGGCGGAAAGGCACACACAGAGGTAGACAGACAGATGGCGACATATAGAGATAACCAGATTATAGAACACTGAAAGGGAAAGGAAGACAGAAAGAACAAAGAGACAGAAGGACAGAAACAGAGATAAAAGGAGAGACAGAGGGATGAGAAATTGATTGACAGACTGAGAAGACGATAACGGGGTCTGCACAGTAGATGTGTATACACACAGACAGACGAGCAGTAAGACGGAGGCAGACAAAGAGGAAAATAACAAAGGCTAAAGTACAAACAATGGACAAAATCGACAGATTGATCGACAGACAAGATTAAAATTGACAAAAAAGAAACAGGACATAAAGACTTGATTGCAGACGCGTATGGACAGACAGACAACACAGTCCATAACAAAGACATAAACCGACAAGCGGGAGTGGCGGGAATGTGGCAAAGACAAGACTAAACCCAGAGATACAGAGACAAGCAGAGATTAAGACAAACGGAAAGAGGAACAAAACTAAACTGTAACTAGACAGACAGAGGGATGGGCAGAGAGACCGAGACAAACTGACAAGCATGAGATCACTGGCTGGCAAGGCAGAGAGATAATTTGTACTGACACGAGCAGAATTCCATGTCTCCCTCTATGCACTCTCTGCTCTCCCCTAAATTTTGCCCTCGTCTGAAATGCCCCCACCAGAAATCCGGCTAATGTCTTAATAGGTTGCGATTTAACAAACTAGCCTGTCACCCTTGATCAGCATTGTTTTATGGTAGTGACAATTCGGGCGCTGTCACTGCATCTCTCAGTCAGGCCAAGGTGACATAGAGAGAGAGAAAGGGGGACGATTATAAAGTCATTATATTGTGACGCGCACCACCACCATCCATTACACTTAAACGGAAACCAGTGGAAGTGAGAGTGGCATAACTGGCATTCCCAGCGTCTGATATCCAAATACTCTACTCCATAGTGTAACCTCTTGTGACAGAACCCTATCAGAGCCCCATTACACCTCCATCATCACCTCCTTTATCTTCCATGTCAGGGCAGACAGTGAAAGAGCAATAAAATAATAAGGTGTAGCACTCACCCCTGGAGGAGCCGCTGAATAAACCTCGGGATAGTCTTACCACTCTAGGAATTACTATATACCAGCACTGTTGTGGATTTTCTATTTTATATACTTTACTGGTCTCAATAAAGTGGCATATAATACACATGTACTTGATAGGAATGACAGGAATATGTAACGCGGGAAAACATGCGGCGGGAAAAAAAGAACGGTTAACCCCCCTCAGTTCGCCAGTGTAAGTCCTGTCAAAAAGGCTCATAAATATGTGGTGTCTAGGGTACCCGGGTACTGTGTTCGACTGGCCAGTGAACGAAAAGAATAATCTTGGACTAGTCACAGTTGGGGCCCTGTGAATCGAAGCAGTTTAACCCTTTCGCTGCTGAGCCTTTTCACACCTCTGTGCTGAGCTCATTTTTACCGGTTTTGCTCATCATGTTTAAACGTGTTTTGAAGGCTTATTTTAGTATATGACCCAGACATATTATATATCGTTCTTTCCGCCAGACTCGGCAGATTCATAATATGTCATTATTATATGTATACGTCATGACCTGTCTGTATATTATAACAAAAAACAAACATGCTCTGGCCGATCCAACAGTACCAAACTTTAACCCCTAACTGCCACGGATCGGGAGATAGGGGGTTCCAATGAACCCCCTATCTCCACCATTGGTGGCAGTTAGGGGTTAACTCCAGGACTGGCGTCATCGTGCTATGCATGATGACGTCAGTCCTCAGGGGGCATTCCCGGAAGCTTGGCCGACATCCAAGATGTCAGCCAGCTCTGGGAAAGGATCACGAACTGGCGCTTTTCGGCGCCGATTCGTGATCCAGCCCCCATGGGGTTAATTCCAGGTACCATTAGGAAGGGCAGGCTGTGCCCTTCCAAACAGTGCCTGGATTAACCCCCGCAACGCCGGCGATCGGGAGGGAGAGAGGTCCGAAGGACCTCCCTTTCAGGCGCCTCCTCCGCACATGCGGGGGGGGGGGCCTGAATTAGATGTCATTGCGCCGCCGCAATGACACCTAATTAGGCCGGCGGCGGTTCCGGGTGCTGGGCTGACATCCTCGATGTCAGCCCGCACCGGGGGGGCTCAGCGATCGGCCGGAACCCGGCCGATCGCTGGGCCCAAAGGGAGGACGCGCTCAGCGCGTCCACCGCAAGGAACGTTACCTGCGGGTGGACGCACTGAGCGCGTCCATAGCAGCGAAGGGGTTAACAGGTGTGCACTTTCGTTTCGGAACCGTGGGCCTGGAGGCCTCTCACTCATCCGAACGAAATGTCCAGAACCGATGTCTCGACCAAAGGATCTCTCTCCGCTTTAGGCTAGGGACAGATGAGCGCATTTTCTGCGGCCACCGTCAAAATGTACGTCGATGCGTGCGCACGCATTTTTTCACGGAATACGCTTAAGTGGTCAGACGATGCGCAATTCTGGACGTATTTCATGACGATGGGGTGAAAAGTTTGAACGTTATGTTGGCCGCACACTAGCAGCGTCTGACATCTCCTAATCACGCACACACGCTGCTATGCGGCCGCAGCGCACTCTGTACGTCAGTACCAGCGGTTTAACGTTCTCGAAAAAATGCGTTCATTTTCCACTTGCGTTGCGCGGCCGGACTTTTGTGCGACCGTACTTCGTATATTGGCTGTCATTGCCCGTCATCTGCTGCTAGTGCGGCCGTGATTATGTGCGCCAGAACGCGCGTTCGCACTGCCTCAGTCTGACCCTAGCCTTAGACTGGAACTCGGTGCCAACGAATCTGCTCCCCGCTTGCAGGCTGAATCTCCGCAAAAACAATCCGCCGCCTGCACTCCCAATCGATTGTCGCTGCCTCCTAACTCGAGGTCCTACCGGAACCTGGTTGTCCTCCCAGCAGTTAAGCGCACTGTAGTAGGCGATAGCACACTCTCCGTCTCCGATCTCCAGCACTGGATACGATGGTGCACGCACTCAGCCTGGCTGCGGTCCCAGACAGTGTTTCTGCATGCGTCCTACTCCGCTCGTCGCTCTGCTCGTTACCCCCTCCCAAGCACGAGGCTGCTGAGGTCTTTCTTCGGCGCCATGCACCAACTTCCTGTCCTCTGCGCAAAGGGTTCTGGGAGATTAAGTCATTTTTGTCCAGCATAGTCCACAATGTCTCTAGCTCTGTCTCCCTCTATTAGTAACAATAGTTCAATACACCAGAGCTAATCTAAGGCAGCGCTAAAAAGGTTTAAAATAAAAAATGTAATGTGTTAAAATGGCTAAGTTTATTTTTGCATGTATGGGTCAAAAACCTAAACCGATCCAATCTAATCCCAAATTAAAGTAAAATCATTGAGCTTCACATAATACAGTTGGTGGCACCTGGTGATGTTTGGAGATGGTGCAGTGCCAGACTACTTAAAAACATCACTGATTTAACAGTTAATCTCTGTGCACATATAGATATTTGGCCCTTGCATTGTGTAATGAGGATAGGTCGCTTACTGAACTTACTTCAAAAGGTCACATCGCTCCTACATCTCACCAATCAGCACACACGTCACGCTCATCTGGTCTATGTGAGGTTAATAAGAGGTTAAAATTCATATTCTTTCTTTATAGGACAAGAGCACTTAACTGACCATAAGGCAAGTGAATGGGTGACTTCAGAAATCTCTGAAAGGATCGCACTGAGCATGTGCAAAGAACCATCAGACAGGACAGAGAATAGACAAGTATCTGGCGCCCCCTAATGGATATAGTTAAACAATGCTGTTAGTACACAAACTATTCTTAAGTCCAAAGGACATAGAGCATTAAATTGCAGTTTAAAAAGTCAGCAGCAGATGGTTCACATAATGATAGTTCACCTCCAACCACCAGAAAGAGTCAATAATGGAAAAATGTGGTGACAGTCCGCGCTTCCCTCTTTTTTTCCTTTCCTTTTCTCCCCCTAAAATCTTGGTCGAGGATCTTCTTTAAGCAGTTAATTGCTTTCTTTTATGCAGTCCTCAATTCTCAAGATATATGGGGATAGAAATGAGAAACATAGTGTGATCCATAAAAACACATCCAGGTCCCCAAAATACAATAGTTCAACTCACATTTGGAGGTGTCATAAATCAGACACTAGATGTATCTCACAACCGATATTTTTAGGAGATATCGGGCTCCCCTTTTCCTCCTCTGTCCGATGATGTTGCTCCAAATGAAAAAATAATGTTGCAGGATATCGATGAACAAAATTAAAATTTAAATTTTTTTTTTTTTTATAAATTTTTAAAAATTTATTATTCCATAAAACAATAAAAACACAAACACCAATACGCGTTTTGCGATGCACTCGCTTCATCAGTTGGCATGTAAATCAATGCCAACTGATGAAGCGAGTGCATCGCGAAACGCGTATTGGTGTTTGTGTTTTTATTGTTTTATGGAATAATAAATTTTTAAAAATTTATAAAAAAAAAAAAAAATTTAAATTTTAATTTTGTTCATCGATATCCTGCAACCTTATTTTTTCATTTGGAGCAACATCATCGGACAGAGGAGGAAAAGGGGAGCCCGATATCTCCTAAAAATATCGGTTGTGAGATACATCTAGTGTCTGATTTATGACACCTCCAAATGTGAGTTGAACTATTGTATTTTGGGGACCTGGATGTGTTTTTATGGATCACACTATGTTTCTCATTTCTATCCCCATATATCTTGAGAATTGAGGACTGCATAAAAGAAAGCAATTAACTGCTTAAAGAAGATCCTCGACCAAGATTTTAGGGGGAGAAAAGGAAAGGAAAAAAAGAGGGAAGCGCGGACTGTCACCACATTTTTCCATTATCAGACAGGACAGAGCTCACAAAACACCCGTAAACCTTGGCATGCTCAGTTCTACTTCTTACAGTTGCTTCTTGAGGCTGAGATCAGTCAGGAATGGGGGAACAAACCAACAGTAATTTCTAAGACTTTTTTTAGCCAACATCCTTAAAAAATTTTTTTTTAACAAATAACACCTGGACTCCTTACAACGCCATGTAGTCAATGATTTATGGAGGGATGGATGATTATGCACTGGTTAGTGGTTACATCATTACCTAGAAACTAAAGAAGACATACCTTCTTATTTACTATGTTTCCCTCTGTAAATCTCTGCCCCACACCACTCTGACAAAGCTGAAATAGGATAGAGTCACACATCTGTAGCCCCTGTTTGCTCACTTCACATCCTAAAGTTGCAAGGACATTAAAATAGGTTTTCAGAGATGTTCATACAATATGTAAGCAGAGTTGGCCTCATAAAATAAGATTTTGAGATGGCATCACATACGACAAATATCCAATCAATACTCAAGGCAATCTCTACTCAATGAAAAGCGTAGAGAAGAAGGGTTTAGGCAGCATTCCCTCAAGTGGGGGCTGATCCTCTCCATGGTGCATTTAATACTTAGACTTTGTTCTGCATGTGGCAAAATCCAACAAAAAAGTACCAGCATGTATAGGCTGTGCTGAAGTGTCTTTTTAATGGATGCCTTATAAACTAAGGTACCAACAACAGTCTACAGACTGCAGACTTTTATCAAGCTTGATAAAAGCCAGCAGGCTGAAACGTTGCTTGATAAAAGCCAGCAGGCTGAAACGTTGCTTGGTAAAAGCCAGCAGGCTGAAACGTTGCTTGGTAAAAGCCAGCAGGCTGAAACGTTGCTTGGTAAAAGCCAGCAGGCTGAAACGTTGCTTGGTAAAAGCCAGCAAGCTGAAACGTTGCTTGATAAAAGCCAGCAGGCTGAAACGTTGCTTGGTAAAAGCCAGCAGTCTGAAACGTTGCTTGGTAAAAGCCAGCAGTCTGAAACATTGCTTGGTAAAGCCAGCAGGCTGAAACGTTGCTTGGTAAAAGCCAGCAGGCTGAAATGGTGCTTGATAAAAGCCAATAGGCTGAAACGTTGCTGGTACCTTATGGTGTAAGAAATCCAATAAAAAGACTCAACAGAGCCCACAAGTGCAGCTACCTTTTGGGTTTCTGCAATGAATTATTACAATTTACTGAATTTCTTTAATACGCAATAAAACGTATTATATATCAAAATAAACAAACACTCCACAAACGCAATCTAAAAATTCTGCTTAAACAGAGCAGTTTCAGGATCATCAGTAGAACGTAGAAAAAATAAATAAAACATTTTTACAACGTCCTAAAAAAGAAGCCAATGGATAAAAAGAAATCTAAACCAATTAAGAGCTGAGCACGATTCCCAGACATATGTATCCACTTCTATCTTAGAACAATATCTCCAGGATTTCAGCGGCAATATGAACTCGAGAAGGCCCAGAGCAGCGTTGGAAGCCATCCAGGTTAGCCAGATGGCACGGAATCTCAGATACGAGAAAGTGATTGGAAAACGGAACATTAATTAAAAGATTTTACCTAGACCGTCACGGTTTGTACACAAGCGAACCACGCAGCAAATATTTTACCAATAACACACGGGATTGGGGAACGGGTCATCAGTCTTGGCATGTTCAATGCCTATAAAGTGAGTGATTTCATGAAAACGAGGACGGCGGCTCAGGGTATAAAAACACCACAAATCCCAAAGCTACCAGTGTGGTATGTGTTGGTCTCCTCTGATCAATCTCTGAGGCAGCGAGACTGCCAAGTGTCCCTATGTAGAATTGCCACGCCCTATCTTGGGTGTGCAGGTGTCTGTTTAGGGGTTCCTCCATATATTCAGGGTGTGCGGGTGTCTTTTTAGGGGCTCCTCCATATATTCGGGGTGTGCAGGTGTCTTTTTAGGGGCTCCTCCATATATTCAGGGTGTGTGGGTGTGTTTTTTAGGGGCTCCTCCATATATTCAGTGTGCAGGTGTCTTTTTAGGGGCTCCTCCATATATTCAGGGTGTGCGGGTGTCTTTTTAGGGGTTCCTCCATATATTCAGGGTGTGGGGTGTGTTTTAGGGGTTCCTCCATATATTCAGGGTGTGCAGGTGTGTGTTTAGGGGTTCCTCCATATATTCAAGGTGTGCAGGTGTGTTTTAGGGGCTCCTCCATATATTCAGGGTGTGCGGGTGTCTTTTTTAGGGGTTCCTCCATATATTCAGGGTGTGCGGGTGTATTTTTAGGGGCTCCTCCATATATTCAGGTGTGTGGGTGTGTTTTTAGGGGTTCCTCCATATATTCAGGGTGTGCGGGTGTCTTTTTAGGGGCTCCTCCATATATTCAGGGTGTGCGGGTGTATTTTTAGGGGTTCCTCCATATATTCAGGGTGTGCGGGTGTCTTTTTGGGGCTCCTCCATATATTCAGGGTGTCTTTTTAGGGGCTCCTCCATATATTCAGGGTGTGCGGGTGTCTGTTTAGGGGCTCCTCCATATATTCAGGTGTCTTTTTAGGGGTTCCTCCATATATTCAGAGTGTGTGGGTGTCTGTTTAGGGGTTCCTCCATATATTCAGGGTGTGCGGGTGTCTTTTTAGGGGCTCCTCCATATATTCAGGGTGTGTGGGTGTCTTTTTAGGGGCTCCTCCATATATTCGGGGTGTGCGGGTGTCTTTTTAGGGGCTCCTCCATATATTCAGGGGTGCGGTGTGTTTTTAGGGGCTCCTCCATATATTCAGGGTGTGCGGGTGTTTTTTAGGAGCTCCTCCATATATTCAGGGTATGCGGGTGTCTTTTTAGGGGTTCCTCCATATATCAGGGTGTGTGGGTGTTTTTTTAGGGGCTCCTCCATATATTCAGGGTGTGCGGGTGTGTTTTTTAGGGGCTCCTCCATATATTCAGGGTGTGCAGGTGTGTTTTTAGGGGCTCCTCCATATATTAAGGGTGTGTTTTTAGGAGTTCACCATATATATTCAGGGTGTGTGGTGTCTTTTTAAAGGCTCCTCCATATATTCAGGGTGTGCAGGTGTGTTTTTAGGGGCTCCTCCATATATTCAGGGTGTGCGGGTGTGTTTTTAGGGGTTCCTCCATATATTCAGGGTGTGCGGGTTTCTTTTTAGGGGTTCCTCTATATATTCAGGGTGTGTGGGTGTTTTTTTAGGGGTTCCTCCATATATTCAGGGTGTGCGGGTGTGTTTTTAGGGGTTCCTCCATATATTCAGTGTGTGCGGGTTTCTTTTTAGGGGTTCCTCTATATATTCAGGGTGTGTGGGTGTTTTTTTAGGGGTTCCTCCATATATTCAGGGTGTGCGGGTGTGTTTCTAGGGGTTCCTCCATATATTCAGGGTGTGCGGGTGTCTTTAGGGGCTCCTCCATATATTCAGGGTGTGCGGGTGTCTTTTTAGGGGCTCCTCCATATATTCAGGGTGTGCGGGTGTATTTTTAGGGGTTCCTCCATATATTCAGGGTGTGTGGGTGTCATTTTAGGGTCTCCTCCATATATTCAGGGTGTGTGGGTGTCATTTTAGGGGCTCCTCCATATATTCAGGGTGTGCAGGTGTCATTTTAGGGGCTTGTGCATATATTTAGAGGGTGTGGGTGACTTTTGAAGAGCTACTCAGTAAATGTGTGTTTTTTAGGGGCTCCTGCATGTAGCCAGTGGGTTAGGGTGCCTTTTTAGGGTCTTGATTTATTCAGGGTAAACAGGTGTCTTTTTGGAGGCCCCATCATACATTTGAGGTGTGCATGTGTATAACAGAGCTGCACAGTAATAAAACTCCCAGCATTAAACTATAACGAGTCTGTAAAGTACAATGTTGTTAGAAAGTGCTGGCTGTAGAGACGATCCTTTGCTCTTGCGTTTTCTCGGGGAGCTCCGAGCCGCGCACCATGCGGATTTCCTCCCCGGTGATACATCACATACGACACATTAAAGAGAAGATGTCATGAAACAAGAGAGACATTTTTGAACTCATCTCGCCATGATGAGACACACCTTACCCAGCTGTTGGGGTGACCTTAGGTTAGGACTGTTGACGGTTACTCAGTACCAGAAGGTTGAGAACATTTCCCATGATGCACTGCCAATGGATGGAGTTGAATAAGAAATGCAGTTGTAGCGTCACTGATGTAGGCTGTAGCCTGGCTGGATGCCGCGGCTGAGCTCAGTAGGGGGCATTTGATGCTTTTTGGAAGCGTCAGACATCCTGGGGATCTGGATACATATACCTTCAGTCTCAGTATACAGTATAACAGGAACAGCTGAAGAGAGCAATCTCATTCTTGAACACCCATGTGCCAAGCCAGGTCATCTCTGAAAACGCTGGGCCACCAAGAAGCATTTTGTTTGAGAAAGATGGGCTAAAAAGTGTTTATAGTTTAATTTTGACCCTCATTGCGGGCGTACTGCTCCCACTAGATGACAGGAGTTGCCTGATCAAGGAGGGGGCGCCTCCAAGTTCTTGTATAGGGACCAAAGGATCCTTTGAATTTTGCCAAATAGGAGCATGGCAACAATGTTAATAGCGGGGCTGTCACCATGGTAACGAAGGACGCTTTCTGTGTGTCGCTACATATATAAAAGTGCATCAAAATGACGCAAGCAGTAGGTTTTGGGAGAGTTTTTTTTTTTATATTTCAAATTTTTATATTACGATAAACATAGGGTCACAGACCGACCAGCCAAACGGCCTCACAGGGCCTAAGAAGATACTCTCAAAGAAAGCACAGAAAACATAAGGGGGGATCTCAGAGGAAACTACAGAAGAACAAAAATTGGGGTAAGGGGGATACAAAAACAGGGTAGGGTGCAGAAACTCGTCAAAAGGGTCGATCCAGCAAAAACAAGAGAGAGCAATGGAGTTCGCTGAGGGGGCACCAGGAAAAAAAAAAAAGAAAAAAAGAAAAGGGTAACGAGGGACTGCCAAACATATTGTGGCATTCCTGGCTCGCCTCGGCAACCTAAAGGGGAACCGAGGGCCATGGAAGGGGCCACGTGGCCGGGAGACCTGGGGCCAAAAGGGTGTACAGAGCCTAGGTAGCCACCCTAGTGGCTCGCCCAGGGGTTTTGGGAGAGTTTTTAACAATTTTTTTATCGATTCCTCAAGTTAAAGAGCACTGCGGAGCAAAGTTCTATGAGTGGAGTAATTGCCATGGAAACAAACGGATGCTGGCTGCTACATTTGAGAATTTTGATTGAGGGCTGCATTCTGTATGGCTGTGACAGACACGTGTATCTGTGTGTCCCGGGGCTGCTTTGTGACACTCGCGTTAACCTCCCATACCGGCAACATCTTCACTTCATTAAATCTGCCAGAAACCGGTCCTTTGCCTCTACCTCTGCGCCGCGTCCATACGTCAGGTTCTCATCCTCCCCATATATTTATTTCATTGAATAAGCTTTTCTCATATTGAGGCACATCAGGTGCTGTGTTTAGCCGCCTCTGAAAAGGGCCTGTTCCTGGTTCTGCATCCCGTGTTTGTTGTGTATCTCACACGGCTGTCTTTCAGCCCGTGCAGTACCTGTCGCGTGTTTTATGGACCATATCGGTGGATATTTCTAGCAACCCGCCCGGTGTAATGATCTGTTACCTGCAGCCTTACATCTCTCAGCTTGGGAAGAGCTAATCCATGGCTATCCATCAATAAAGTGACTGCGGCTCCCATTATCCTCAGGAAACAGAGTATCTGCTGGTGGGAGTTTAGTTTTAATATTTGTTCACAGAGCTTCTTTATTCTGACCACATGAGCAGGACATTTAAAGGGACAGTGCGTGTTTGTATACATATATATGGCTATGTATACACACTCTCTCTTTAGACTCTTAACCCAATACTAACCCTAATTACAAACCCTAACTCTGATACTAACCCTAATTACAAACCCTAACTCTGATACTAACCTTAATTACAAACCCTAACTCTGATACTAACCTTAATTACAAACCCTAACTCTGATACTAACCTTAATTACAAACCCTAACTCTGATACTAACCCTAATCACAAACCCTAACTCTAATACTAACCCTAATCACAAACCCTAACTCTAATACTAACCCTAATTACAAACCCTAACTCTGATACTAACCCTAATTACAAACCCTAACTCTGATACTAACCCTAATTACAAACCCTAACTCTGATACTAACCCTAATCACAAACCCTAACTCTAATACTAACCCTAATTACAAACCCTAACTCTGATACTAACCCTAATTACAAACCCTAACTCTAATACTAACCCTAATTACAAACCCTAACTCTGATACTAACCCTAATTACAAACCCTAACTCTGATACTAACCCTAATTACAAACCCTAACTCTGATACTAACCCTAATCACAAACCCTAACTCTGATACTAACCCTAATTACAAACCCTAACTCTGATACTAACCTTAATTACAAACCCTAACTCTGATACTAACCCTAATCACAAACCCTAACTCTAATACGAACCCTAATCACAAACCCTAACTCTGATACTAACCCTAATTACAAACCCTAACTCTGATACTAACCTTAATTACAAACCCTAACTCTGATACTAACCCGAATCACAAACCCTAACTCTAATACTAACCCTAATTACAAACCCTAACTCTGATACTAACCCTAATTACAAACCCTAACTCTGATACTAACCTTAATTACAAACCCTAACTCTGATACTAACCTTAATTACAAACCCTAAATCTGATACTAACCCTAACCCTAATTACAAACCCTAACCCCTATAAATAAATAAAACTCCCAGCATTAATTACAAACCCTAACCCCTAATCCTAACACGAACCCTAACCCTAATTACAAAACCTAAACCCTAATCCTAACACTAACCCGAATTACAAACCATAACCCTAATACTAAACCAAATTACAAACCATAACTATAATATTAACCCTAATTACAAACTCTAACTCGGATACTAACCCTAATTACAAACCATAATCCTAATCACAAACCCTAAACCTTAATCCTAATACTAACCCTAATTACAACCCCTAATCCGAATACTAACCATAATTACAAACCCTAACCCCTAATCCTAATACTAACCCTAATTACAAACCCTAACCCCTAATCCTAATACTAACCCTAATTACAAACCCTAACCCCTAATCCTAATACTAACCCTAATTACAAACCCTAATCCGAATACTAACCATAATTACAAACCCTAACCCCTAATCCTAATACTAACCCTAATTACAAACCCTAACCCCTAATCACAAACCCTAACCCCTAATCCTAATACTAACCCTAATTAGAAACCCTGGCCCCAATTACAAACCCTAACCCTAGTAGAAAACCCTAACACTAACCCGAATTAAAAACCCTAATTACAAACCCTGGCCCTAATTACAAACCCTAATCATAATACTAACCCAAATTACAAACCATAACCCTAATACTAACCCTAATTACAAACCCTAACTTGGATACTAACCCTAATTACAAACCATAATCCTAAACATGAACCCTAAACCTTAATCTTAATACTAACCCCAATTACAAACCCTAACCCCTAATCCTAACCCCTAAACACAAACCCTAATCCTAATACTAACCCTAATTAGAAACCATGGCCCCAATTACAAACCCTAACCCTAGTAGAAAACCCTAACCCTAATACTAACCCTAATCCTAATACAAACCCTAACCCTAATTAAAAACCCTAATTACAAACCCTAACCCTAATACAAACCCTAATTACAAATAATAATGCTAATAAAAACCCAAATTACAAATTATTACCCTAATACTAACCCCAATTATGAACCATAACGCTAATACTCACCCCAATTACGAACCATAATCCTAATACTAACCCCAATTACAAACCCTAACCCTAATACTAACCGTAATTGCAAACCCTAACCCTAATACAAAACCTAATTACAAATACTAATCCTAATAAAAACCCAAATTACAAAGTCTAACCCTAATACTAACCCTAATTACAAACCCTAACCCTAATACTAAGCCTAATTATAAACCCCAACCCTTAATCCTAATACTAACCCTAATTAGAAACCCTAACCCTACTTACAAACCCTAATTACAAACCCTGGCCCTAATTACAAACCCTAACCCTAATACAAACCCTAATTACAAATCCTAACCCTAATACTTTCCCAAATTATGAACCAAAACCCTAATACTAACCCTAATTACAAACCCTAACTCTGATACTAACCATAATTACATACCTTAACCTTAATTACAAACCCTAATCATAATACTAACCCGAATTACAAACACAAAAACTTTAACCCTAATTAGGCACCCTAAACCTAATAATGACCCTGATTACAAACCTTAACCCTAATATGAACACTAGTTCCAAACCCAAACTTTAAACCAGCACAAATACTAACCTTAATGACAAACAATAACCCTAATACTAACCCTAACAGCAGCTGTGGATTTAATATACTTTATTCTGCCATAGAGTATTAAATATGATGAAACAAAACCATTACATAAACACACATAGGATTATTATGGAGAATGTGGTAATTTGTATCACAGTCCACAAGTACGAAGAAGAGATTATGTCAATAAAAAAAACAGACATCAGTTAAAAGAATAGTAATTATCTATATGCTGTGACTTATGCCAAGGAGATTCAGCAAGTTGACACGCTAACTCGTGGCGTTTAATCACCACTGATTGACAGAGGTTTCTATTACCTGACTTTCTAGGATTATTATGCTGTTCATGGTTACGCACGCCGTGCATCTCCAGGGGTCTGTGCAGAACAATGGGGCGCCAGCAAATAATAAACCCTGATTCTGCAGGAGTTTATCAAATAAGAAATTGTACATTTTTCCCCAAAGTAGATAAACTGGAAAAGTAAATTGGTGGATATTTTTTCCCCCTACGCGGATTTAAAAAAAAAACAAAAAAACCCATTTTTGATTCAGAGAATAAAATCCAAAAACCGTTTGTGCACCCAGGAAGAATCAGAACTGACGCTGTACCTTTAAATAAAGACAATCTGCATGTGGGTTGGGAGGAATATCTGGCCCGGGCTGTGTTCTGTGCATTGTTAGAGATTTGTATGGTCTTCTTGCAGCTATTGTTGGAATTCCTCTCGCATTATGACATGGTCAAGTCCCTCTTAATCATTTCCTGTCGCACGGCGGGTGAGGGTGACTTTACACTGACTCATATTGCTGCTTAGCTAAACAGTTTGCGAATAGCGTCTACTCATTGAACAGCCTCGTCCAAAGTAACGAGGATCGGGGGACTGGCCCGGCTTCACCACTCCTGAATGAAGAACAGATCCTCAACCCACCTCCTTCCATGAAAGGTGGAGACTGGAGGAGCTCCCCGGGTTAGGGATTCATGGAGCATTGTAGGTTTTAATAAAACAGTGCATCTATATTACCATACAGTCAATGGCCACTTTATTAGGAACAGTCCCACGCTGACACATACAAATCATGCAGACGCGGTGTAGATGTTCAGTTGCCGCTCGATCCAATAATACAAGGCGGGAGGCATGTAAACTAGAATGGTGAACAATCATGAGCGTGAAAGTGTTTGATGAAGGAGAACCAACATGGAGGGGGCTCTGGATCCACCCCCAATCTCAAGCCCAATTTCACCCAATATCTGTCTTAAAAAAATATTCCTGTAGCGGAAATAGAAACATAGAAACATAGAAAAATGTCGGCAGATAAGAACCTTTCGGCCCATCGAGTCGCCCAATTACATGGATACTTTACCTGGATTTATCTTTTGTTTAGGATAGCCTTATGCCTATCCCATGCTTGCTTAAATTCAATTACTGTTTTGGCCTCTACCACTTCTACTGGAAGACTGTTCCATGTATCCACCACCCTCTCAGTAAAATAATGCTTCCTGATGTTACTTTTAAACCTTTGCCCCTCTAATCTAAGACTATGTCCTCTTGTTTTGCTACTTTGTTTCCTTTTAAATATACTCCCTTCCTCTACCTTGTGGATTCCCTTTACGTATTTAAATGTTTCTATCATATCTCCTCTGTCTCGTCTTTTTTCCAAGCTGTACATGTTAAGATCATTAAGCCTTTCCTGGTAACTTTTCTCCTTCAAGCCATACACCATTTTAGTAGCCCTTCTCTGAACTCTCTCTAAGATGTCTATATCCTTCTGGAGATACGGTCTCCAGTACTGCACACAGTACTCCAAGTGAGGTCTCACCAGTGCTCTGTACAGTGGCATGAGCACTTCCCTTTTCCTACTGCTAATACAGGCTCTCCCTACACAACCAAGCATTCTGCCAGCATTTCCAAGCATTCTGTCAGCATTTCCTGCTGCTCTATTACATTGACTACTTACCGTTAGATCCTCTGAAATAATAACCCCTAAATCCCTTTCCTCAGATGTTGAGGTTAGGACTGTATGAAATATTCTATATTCAGCCCTTGGGTTTTTACGTCCCAGGTGCATTATCTTGCACTTATCCACATTAAAACTCAATTGCCACAGCTCCCACCATTTTTTTAGTTTACCTAAATCATTTGTCATTTGGCTGATCCCTCCAGGAACGTCAACCCTGTTGCAAATCTTTGTGTCATCAGCAAAAAAACATACTTTTCCATTAATACCTTCTGCAATATCACTAATAAAAATATTAAAGAGAATGGGTCCAAGTACTGACCCCTGAGGTACCCCACTGGTAACAAGACCTTGCGCCGAATAAACTCCATTTACCACAACCCTCTGTTGCCTGTCACTCAGCCACTGCCTAATCCATTCAACAATATTGGAATCCAAGCTCAAAGATTGCAATTTATTGATAAGCCTTCTATGCGGAACAGAATCGCATAGAAGAGGAATGTGTCCCCTAAATCCATGTATCTAGATCTACCACCACATGCATCTTAAAATATTTGAAAAGGTTTGTCGAATACTGACACTTTGCACTTTCAGCTTGGTTCCTGGCCTTTCACTCTGTAATATAATCGCGATCCTGTGTGAAGCACGAAATGTGGTAGAAATTTCCTCTCGCCGCCCCCTGCTAAAGAGTGTCAGTTGCTAAAATGCTTATTTTAACAGACTGAATTTATTAAGATGAGCTTTAAAAACCACGAGGATGACACTGAAACTACATGCAGATAGGCTTTTATTGACCTGAAGCGAACCAACAAATGTAAAGAGCTCCAGCGCACATTATATATCACAAACAAATGCCTATTTCTGCTAACCAAACAAAGCGAAATGCGACAGATGAGCTCTCGTCTAATAAGGACAAACCTCGGTTTAAGAGAGGCCGTCTCTATGAAAATGTCTTCACCTCCTGAACTCTGCATGGTTCCACACCGACAAGTGCGCGTTTCGCTTAAACAGCAGACAAAGCAGGAACAGCTGGGCACAAACATCTCATCAGACGAGGAGCACACCAAGCACATTTTTACATCGCGGACATTGGAAAGGAACAAAAGAGGGAATGTGGAGGTTGGGAACATTCGCCGTAGAGTGGCTATTACTATAAATTCAATTTTCCCCAAAGAATTATTTTACTTTCTATTTTTTTCATTGTTGTTCTTGTATTTTCTGTGCTTCTAATTAGGCGGAGACAATTCCCCAGTCCCCCCCCCATACATGTGATTCCTATTCATTAAGAAACATGCCCCGTTGGCCAAGCATCATGGGAATGATAGTCTATCAGGGCCGTTGCCACCTCGGGGCCCCGTTTTCCCAAATTGTGTCCGTCCCCTGCCCTGTGAGGAGCCGGGAATGATTCACAAAGCGTTCACGTAATTCAATCAAAGACAAGACAGTAGTAAATAAATTATCAGGTCGAGGCTGGGCAGTTTAATGTATAATTTAGGATGCAGGCGGAGGGGGCGGGTGATCATCTAATTAATTTATTGATTGATTCATTCATTTATTTTTATAACATCGAGAAACAGGTCCATCAGCTGAAGAAGAAAAATTAAAAACACAAGAGATTGCCCCCCCCCCATTAGATGATAAAAGGTTTCTACGCACTGATACTTCACCCATACGGGGATTGGTCATTTTTGAGAATATATTGCCTTATGACAAGAACACTGTCACGAGTCCAGAATATCCTAGAACAGCAATGGTGAAACTATGGAATGTCTGCCGCAGCTGGCACGCAGGGCCCTTTTTGCTGGCATGCGAGGGATAAGTTCGCCATCACCAGGGCTTTTTTACTGCTTGGTACACGCCAGTATTCAGTACCAACACCTTCCAGAAGGGCAGTCGTTCCACTGCTAGGAAGCGGCCGCCTGCAGCCCATGGTAGAAAATCTGCTTAACGACACCAGCCTGGCACCGATCACGAACTTCACCCACAGGGGGCTGACATCTTGGAATTCAGCCCCACCTATGGGACCTATACTCACCCTCTTACATCATTGCGTATGGGCTATATGACGTCAGATGTGGGACTTCCTCCCTGCTGGGCAGAAAATTCCCTATAAAGGAGATATGGGGGTCTTGTGGACCCCTCTATCTCTGGACTTATAGATTCTAGAGGGTCATATGGGGTATCTTTGAAAAGGCCAAAATGGAGGAGGTATATAAGGCTATTAAGGCGCTCCCAAAAAATAAAGCTCCAGGTCCCGACGGTTTTACGAATCTGTACTACCAGAAATTTGCTTCCTCTCTAGTCCCGATTCTTACCCTGGTTTTTAATAATATTAAAGATACCGGCACTATCCCTTCGGAGATGTTGCAAGCGACAATAATTACCCTGCCTAAACTTGGTAAAGCCCCGACACATTGTGCCAATTTCCGTCCCATCTCCCTGTTGAATGTAGATGCCAAGTTATATGCTAAATTGCTGGCAAATAGATTGGCTCCTCTACTCCCTTCTTTGATTGCGAATGAGCAGACTGGCTTTGTCCCGGGCCACCAAACGTGTGACAACACCCGACGGTTTTATGATATACTTGACCTGGCCCATAGGACTAACAGTTCTGGACTCCTGTTGGCATTAGATGCTGAAAAGGCATTTGATCGCCTGCACTGGGGGTATATGCGGACGGTGTTACTGAAGTTTGGCTTCCCAGAACAATTTATAAACAGCATTATGGCCCTCTACTCAGATCCGTCGGCAAAGGTATTGGCTTCAGGGTTTCTATCATCCGCTTTCCATATAACAAATGGCACCCGTCAGGGTTGCCCTTTATCCCCGCTAATATTCATTCTGGCCTTAGAACCCCTGGCGTTGCAGATTAAAACGGCTCCGGCTATTAAGGGCTTATCAACCCCGAATGGGGAACATAAATTGGCACTGTTTGCGGACGACATACTGCTCTTCCTGACCACACCGGAGACCTCGCTCCCTCCCCTGTTTAGCCTCCTCGATAATTTTGGCGCGATATCCTATTATAAAAATAACATAAGTAAAACGCAAGCTCTCCCCATAAATATTGCTGCTTCATCCCTCAGCTCTCTGCGTAGTAAATACCCCTTTGATTGGCGTTCTACCTCTTTAAAATATTTGGGTATATCCCTCTCTAAATCGCGAGGAACGATCCTTAGAGAAAACTTTACGCCACTATTGAACTCTATTGAGGCGCAGCTCTCCAAATGGAGCACAATCGACTCATCTTGGCTGGGTCGTATGGCGGCCATGAAGATGTGTATCTTACCCCAAATTTTATATTATTTCAGGAACATCCCGGTTTTCATCCCGGCGCATTTATTGCTCCGGATGCAAAAACTAATTCATGCACACATATGGAAGGGGAAGCCTCCTCGAGTGTCGGCCTCCACGGTTACAACACCGCGACGTAATGGTGGGTTGGGGTTTCTGGATCTGCAATCTTATTATAAAGCAGCCTTACTAGCCCAACTGTTGTCATCAATGTATCAAAAAGAACCACCACTATGGCTGCAGCTGGAGAATGCCATGATTTTCCCATACCGACTCCATGACCTGATGTGGCTCACATTCCTGCCGAGGAATAGTACCGCGGGTTTGTTGCCTGTTTCGCAGCTCTCCCTCATGGCGTGGCGATTGTGGGGCCGTAAATTGGTGAGGCCTTACAACTTACTATGCCTTGCCCCTTTAAGGGTTTTATGTCACTTTATTCCCGATTTAAACTTAGACTCCTGGATCAGGCGAGGCTTGACTCACGTATGGCAGCTCTTCACGCCACACTCTCTGAAAACCTTCCCCGATTTGGTACAGGAATTTGCTATCCCATCACGGGAATGCTTCACATATCTTCGTGTGAAACATGCTTTGACCCAGAAAGGCCTTACCTCTTTCACCGATGTGAACCTCTCGGCTTTTCATAAATTGTGTTTGGGACGAAAATGTCACATGAAACCGCTGTCCCTTTGTTACAACAGCCTCCTAACTCCGACCCCGCCTAAAAAACTACCCTATATGGTTAATTGGGAAAAAGACTTAGCCTTAACACTTTCCATAGAAGATTGGTCATACGCCATGGAAACAATATATAAATATTCTAGAAGTACCAATTTACGAGAAGCCCATATCAAACTCCTATGCAGATGGTATTTAACACCCACCCGGTTGGCCCATATTTCAGGGAACACTGGTCTCTGTTGGAGATGTCTTACAGGCACTGGCTCATTACTGCACACATTCTGGCTTTGTCCCATGCTGGGGGGATACTGGGAAAAGATAAATAGGTTGATCTCTCATTGCACTTCACTTAAATTCCCACTTTGTCCGAAAATGTACCTCTTACACCTTATACCTGTTACAATTCAGACCCGTCATAGGAGGTTTATCTCCATGGTACTTGGTACAGCTAAAATTGTAATAGCTAGACATTGGCGATCCTCTATGTGTCCCTCTATGAAGGAAGTTATGGGGGCCCTGGAAAATGTTTTCAAATATGAGGAAATGTTTCACACCGCGAACAATTCTATGTGCCTGCTACATGATACGTGGGAGGGATGGAAGATGTTTGTGGAATCTGGAAATCTGATATAAGACATGACGACTGTAAGATGATAGTGCTGCCATGTTTTTTATTTTATGTTTTATGTTAGTTTAGGAATTATATGTTATTAGAAAATGGAGTGCGCACAATTGACCCCCTTTTTCAGTTTACGAAGATAATCCAATTGAATTATACTGTTTATTACCATTGCTGCTTATTTATGCTTTTTCCTTTGGATGGTTCTTTCATTTAAATGTATGTACCACTTTTTGTGTAAACTCCAATAAAAAATTATTTATATGAAAAAAAAGAAAAGGCCAAAATGTGGCCTTTCCAATGATATCAAGCATGACCAAGTTTCATGAAATAAGATATATTATTTTTTTATTTTTCTAACGCAGCACTATTGTTCACTTTTCAATTATATAGTGAACAATGATGCAGCGCTGTGGAGCTCTGTGATACACTTATACACACAACGCATTACTGAGAGTTTTATTGCTGTGGAGCTCTGTGATACGCTCATACACACAGCACATTGAGTTTTATTCCTGTGGAGCTCTGATACGCTCATACACACCGCACATTACAGTGAGTTTTATTGTTGTGGAGCTCTGTGATATGCTCATACACACTGCACATTGCTGTGAGTTTTATTGATGTGGATGGAACTCTGTGATTAATGTGCAGTGTGTATGAGTGTATCACAGAGTTCCACATCAATAAAACTCACAGCACTGTGTGGTGTGTAAGGTATGAGTGTATCACAGAGTTCCACATCAATAAAACTCACAGTAATGTGCAGTGTGTATGAGCGTATCACAGAGCTCAACAGCAATAACACTCACAGTAATGTGCAGTGTGTATGAGCATATTACAGAGCTCCACAGCAATAAAACTCACAGCAATGTGTGGTGTATATGAGCGTATCACAGAGCTCCACACCAATAAAACTCACAGTAATGTGCGGTGTGTTTGAGGGTATCACAGAACTCCAAAGTAATTAAACTCACAGTAATGTGCAGTTTGTATGATTGTGAATTTAATTGTTGTGGAACTCTGTGATGCAATTTGTGAGCAGGTGAGGACATAAGAAACTTGGAGGGAGAAATAAGTAAATAATAAAATTGAGGGATTAGGAAATGATAAAATGGGGAGGAATGTGGAAATTATAAAATAGGGGGACATAAAATGAGGAAAAAATTGGTTTGTAGACAAAGAATGGGTGCGTAGGCGCATGTATAGGTATATAATAGAGGTGTGTAGGCATGTGTACAGTGGCTTGAGTCTAACTGGACTGATTGCAGGGTTGGTACTTTGAGACACATACGTTGGTTTAGTGATTCAGTTTGGGCACTCTGGCTCAAAAAGGTTTGAAATCACTGTCCTAGAACCCCAAAAACAATCCAGAGATGACTATCTAGAACCCTCTCCCCCTGATTCTTAAGTCTCACACCCTTCCTGAAGTGAGAGAATTTGAGAATTCAGGTCCCAAAATAACTGCGGTCCTGCATAACATATGATGATGATGATAATAACCACCATCATTAATCATGATTTACCATCATTAATAGGATTAGTAGCGATTATGGTTTATCCTTTTTCTAACCAAAGATATGACGGTACTGAGGGGGTCGGGGGGTTCGTTTTCAAGTCACACACAGAAAAGAACCAACTAATTGAACACAATCAACCTCTTCATAAAGAAGCTGAAACAAATGTTGGGGAGTGGGTGGGATAAAAAGACGCCGGACGCTGGAGTAATACGCCAATTATGCCAATTATACTTATGGGAACGAAACGACTGACTCCATCGGAACGGCAATCACAGACGCAGATCCCTATCACTGACGCATTCATCCCTTCACTACGGAGCAAACCGTTCACATGTTGATTTGGGAGATAATAAATGTCATTACAGTAAGTAAAAGAGAAAGAAAACAAAAGAGGGGGGGGAAGAGGATACTCCAAGACGAGGCAGGCCCCTGAAATTGGCAAAAAACAATCCCATATATCACATAGATTCATAACTACTAGAATTAAAGTGGAGGACAAAAATAGAGATTAAAGTCCACCATACTGTGAATTATAAGAAATAATAGAGATAAACATCTACATGTCCAAGAAAAGCAGAGAACTTCTGTGCCCGCAGAGCTCACTTGCTGCAATCCCAGTGTGTAGCAATGAATTCTGGGTAGGACATGCAAATGTGTAGTGCAATACTAGACAGTCTCAAGTATCGGTGAGGGTTAGGGTTGCCAGGTCGGCCATGTTTTCCTGGAGACATATACTTTATTCATGCTGATGGGCAGCCTATGAAAAATGCCACCCTGCAGCATGTATAACCCATATGCTGCAGATAAAGAATCAGAAAGGAATCCCAGGTGGCCTGCCTTCATTTCCTTTCCTGCAGCACATGAATTATACATGTTGCAGGGCAGCACTTTTTCCTAGACTAGGGCTGCCAGATCTGCCATATTTTCCTGCATGCAAATTGCTATATGATTGATTGAGGGAAGCACATGCAGGGTTGCATTTTTCAAGCACTGCCAATCAGCCTGAATAAATGATATGTGTCCAGGAAGACATGGCCGATATGGCAACCCTAGCTACAACCAACATCCCTAAACATCCAGCTGTTCTTGGATTGATGTCATGACTTGTGCTGCACCAATAGAAAGCTATAGGAGCATTCCGATTGGCTGAACCACTTCCTGGTTTGGGGCGGAGCTCACTGTAGACGCTGCAAAGCCCATGCATTTCCAGCAAACGTGGGAACTGCAGGTTTTAAAATGTTAATAATCTCCTCTGTATTGCCTGTGCACGTAATGAAATGCCGTTTTCAGGGAATCTGATCGGTCCGCCGCGGCCCCTTTAAATGACTTTTTTTTCTGAAACAGAACCTCTCTGCTACTTGACAGTTTGATTTGTTGCAATCTGTTTCGTTTTTATTAATAAAATCAGTGAGATAAGTCTTGGGAGAGAAATGTATGTTTTCTTATCTAGCAGCTATCTCAGGCGAGCCATAAATCACTTAATTACTTTATTGATGTAATTGCTTGTAAAATGTTGAATTAATAAGCTGCTGTTTAAATCCTAATTCCCCAGCATGCACCGGTCATGCTCTCTGAATCCCTTCAAAGCCATTCTTCTTTCAACAAATGATGTGCTGCACTACTGCCACGGCATAAATATTTGTCTGTCTGCATTAATGATTTGGTTCCATGGAAAAGGCTTTTGTATGAGCCGAAACGTCGGATTTTAATGGATTTACAACAAACTAAATTCATTTTATGAAGACCTCAAATGCGTCGACATCAGCTACATCATATAAGAATGTTTGCACCAGGGCATAACTATTCATGTATCTTTTGCAAGAAGAGTACCATTCATTTAGGATTTTATATATACACTGTAAGGGTTATGCAGAGAGATCCGAAATGTAACCGGATGCTGAATATCCCTGTACATTGACATTTTGGGGCCATTCGTCTATTCAGAAAGCAGGCAGTTCGCCAAATTTTGTCGAATTGCCAGCGAAATACGGTGCCTGTTCGGTGGCAGTGAAATCCCCCTAGAGAAGCAATGCTTAATCTAACCACACAGACACCAAGTAGCAGAGACAGGTCAGTGAATTGCCCTGTCATTCGGTGGTTTCATTCGACAGGTTTATTCAGGTGAATCCCATAGGCTTCAATGTTAAAAAGATTCCCGTTTTAATTCAGTATCTAATTAAACGTTTATTATTTTAGAACCGTGTCAGATGAACGCAGTGATCACATCTGTGTCGCCGCACAGCTTAACATCCGTCGTAGCAAAGAATCATGAGCAATAGAGACCCACACACTAGGGCCCCTATTACATTCTTTGTGCAGTGCGTTTTGCGTGCGCAAATGCGCATTTGCGCGAGGGGCAAAACCATTTGCGCTGAACGTCGTATTACAACGTTCACGCAAATGATGCGCATTATCGTTTAACGCAGACGGACCTGTGTGAGCGTGATGAACTGTGCGCGTCCTATACTTAACATTGTGAGCGCAAATGCGTTTGTGCGCTGGTACGCGGCTGGTATTTCAATTGATGCGCATCTTTTTACGAATGACGTTTGCGCGCATAATTTTAAAGTCTTTGAATAGCTGGTGTTAACGGCAAATCTGAACGTCCTGGCCGAAACCAAATGCACCAGCCGGAAAAAAAAAAATACAGCACAGTATAGTTACACATTCTACACATACCCAAACAATGAAATTGAGAAGTTGTGCGTGTTTTTATTATTGCTGCAGCATGTATACGCAGATTGATTTTGACAGGCGCAAAAACTTAAGTGAGTCAATTAAGGTAAATTGACGTCAATTAAGGTTCTTCATTCTGATTCGCTGAATGCCGCGAAAAAACAGTCTGCACACTGATTTACGTGCGCTACGTTACTGCGCGCGTATTACACTTTGTTTTGCGCGTCGTTTTTTACGAACGTTATTTTTTGACGGATGAGAAAACGCATTCGGATCGGAATGCCACGTTAATGTTTGCGCGATAACGCTTGACGATGCACGCAAAACAATTTGCGCTGCGCGAACGAAATTGCGGTGAAGAATGTAATAGGGGCCTAATTGCGTCCGCACCGAGCACCGCACGCACAATGCACGTGACAAACGGAGGCACAATTTAGGCAAGGACGTAAAACCGCTAGAACGGACGTGCAGAGTGTGCCACATCCGCGTAGCATTGTGTGTGTGATGGTAGGAAGTCAGACGGATTGCATTTGCGACGTCCAGCACCTTGACGCACAAAATAGCTTTTCATATCATGTAAAAAAAGTTTTGCATTTTTCATATTAATTTTGTTTCCCATAGTTCCCCTTTTTTCCTACGTCCATCAAGAAAAACGGATATTTCCGGCAAAGTTTTTACGACGGTTTCTGCGGGTTTTCTGTGAGTTCAGCAGGTTTGCGTGGAGTTTTCCCTGCACTACGGGGACCCTGCGGTGCTTGCTGAATACAACGCAGGGTCGGCAAACTAGAATCGCCAAATCGCCCCGGAAAGCAGGGGGCGAAAGGGCACCGAAATGTCGGCGTTCTCTGAATAACCCCTTGTATAAAAACACACACACACAAAAGCCATAACAACAGAGTAGAGTAGACTTTGACAACATCCTGGAGTGGAGGTGACAGTTGGTCGTGGAATCGTACGGTCAAGAAAGGTAAACATCATACAGTTGTGTTCAAAATTATTCAACCCCCAATGCTGTAAAGGGTTTTAGGGAATTTAGTGACATTTGTAATTGTATTCAGAATGAAATCCTACAAGGACTTTTTAAAGAACCATATGCAACTAAAATGACATCAATTGGTTTTGTAATACAGTAGTAAATGTTTCTTTTGTGAATTCTTCATTGACACAATTATTCAACCCCTTAAAGACTACCACTCTGAAGAACAGAGGTTCATTCAAGTGTTTTCAATCAGGTATTGAAAACACCTGTGGATGTCACGGAGCAGCAATAAAGCATAATAAGCACCAATTAGGCAGCTTTAAAATGACTGTGATACTCAGCTCCTTCTAGACATTTACTGGTGTGGTTACAAACATGGTGAAGTCAAGAGAATGGTCCAGGAAGACAAGAGAAGAGGTGATTACTCTTCACAGGAAGGGCAATGGCTATAAGAAGATTGCAAAGATGTTAAACATACCAAGAGAGACCATAGGAAGCATCATTCGCAAATTCAAGGCAAAGGGCACTGTTGAAACGCTACCTGGTCGTGGCAGAAAGAAGATGCTGACTTCGACTGCTGTGCGCTACCTGAAGCGTAGAGTGGAGTAAAGTCCCCGTGTGACTGCTGAGGAACTGAGAAAAGATTTGTCAGATGTGGGTACTGAAGTTTCAGCTCAGACAATATGGCGCACACTGCGTAATGAAGGCCTCCATGCCAGAACTCCCAGGCGCACCCCCTTGCTGTCTCCAAAGAATAAGAAGAGTCGACTGCAGTATGCCAAAAGTCATGTGGACAAACCACAGAAGTTTTGGGATAGTGTTCTGTGGACTGATGAAACAAAATTAGAACTGTTTGGGCCCATGGATCAACGCTATGTTTGGAGGAGGAAGAACAAGGCCTATGAAGAAAAGAACACCTTGCCTACTGTGAAGCATGGCGGGGGTCAATCATGCTTTGGGGCTGTTTTGCTTCTGCAGGTACAGGGAAGCTTCAGCGTGTGCAAGGTACCATGAATTCTCTTCAGTACCAGGAGATATTGGATGACAATGTGATGCAGTCCGTCACAAACCTGAGGCTTGGGAGACGTTGGACCTTTCATCAGGACAATGATCCCAAGCATACCTCCAAGTCCACTAGAGCATGGTTGCAGATTAAAGGCTGGAACATTTTGGAGTGGTCATCGCAGTCACCTGACTTAAATCCGATTGAGAACCTCTGGTGGGACTTAAAGAAAGCAGTTGCAGTGCGCAAGCCTAAGAATGTGACTGAACTGGAGGCTTTTGCCCATGACGAATGGGCGAAGATACCCGTAGATCGCTGCAAGACACTTGTGTCAAGCTATGCTTCACGTTTAAAAGCTGTTATAACTGTAAAAGGATGTTGTACTAAGTACTAAGATTGAATGTCACTTGGGGGTTGAATAAAACTGATAATGATGTGAGCACAGAAAAGACATTTGTGGTTATTTCATTATAAATGTTATGTTATATTTGTCTGACCTACACGTGCCTCTTTGATTTAATTGTAAGCAAGATGACTGAATGATCAAAATCAAACTGGCCAAAACAATCAATTTCAGTGGGGGTTGAATAATTTTGAACACAACTGTAGGATGATCTGTCCTCTCTGTTTACCTCGCTTGACCATACAATTCCACTATTAGTATTTACGACACCCCCCTTCTCCCATGGCAGGCACTTAGGGGTTTTTTAAGATATATATTTATTGATTGTTCATCAAAAATACTAAATACTGACATTTTGGCTCTTTGATAAAAGGTCCCAGGGGCCGAAACGTTGGTATTTAGTTTATTTTTAAATGGACAGTCAATAAACCTATATGTTTTACAAGCCCCTGAGTGTGTCCCAGGACTTTTTCAAAAACATATATAATAATCAAAATATTATGAAAACGTAACTTTTAATTCAAGTCAAAGATAAAAAAAACACAAATCTGACAAAAAAATCATAGTGATAAATAAAAATATGAAATACTATGACAAATTATCCTAAATCCCCCATTTAAGTACCTTTTAAAAGCAAGATTAGCTTGCCCCTTGTGGAGAAATGAGATTTGCAGTGACATCTCTCTCCTGTCCCCTGCATTACTGTAAATAAGCTGCAAGGAGCTACTCCCACCCTCACTGTATCAAAAATCTCAACAACCTTTACTGCAGCGTTCCAGCAGCCAGGGCTTCGGCAGAATACAGGGAGAGCTGTGGGATCACTCAGTGATGTCCAGTGATAAGATTAAGGTGGTTATAATGAGTGAAAATCCACCAAAACAATTAACACCCCATCTCAACATTTTTGGCTTCCACTGACAGCACTGGTAGGCTAGGATCGACTGACAGGTGTCAACCACTTCCTAGTGCTGGCAGACGTCGAAGCAGGAATAAATATGTAAAATAATATGGTTTTAACGTATATTTATCTAGATAATTCTTTAAATATCAGTAATAGCTCCGACTGGGAGCGTCCCTTTAAATGTACTGCAGTGAGAGGCTGCAAATGCATCCAGTGCCAAAAAAAAAAAAACCCTAAACCAAAAGCAATCCAAACTGGAGAAATCCACAAAGTGCGCTGCTTAGGACGGCACAGAAGGTTAGGTTGGGCTGAATGGCTGATTTTGCTGTAAAATTCCTTCGCTACAAAATACCCCGAGTCCGAAGTTGCAATCCTGGCGCGCTGTAATCTCCCTGAAGGACAATGCGGAGGAGATTTTATTAAAGAGAGAGAGCGAGAGACATGGGGAAAAAATACATTAATTGGCCTGGAAATCTGCCAGCATCAGAAATGTGATTGAGTCAATGAAAGGAAGGGACGGGCCAAGATATACAGCCGCGGAGAGCTTGCAATCTACTGGATTATTGCGGCAGAAAAGCCACCCGTGGCTGCTAATGCACAGCGACGTTTAAAAACAAAGAAACGTCTACAAACAACAACAACAAGACTCTGCTGGGTCTCCGATACCCAGCTCTTGTTTTCTTGCCCACAGTGCTGACAATCAAACGTCTTCTGGAGGATGATTAATGGGCCCCGGTTTGTGTCGGGACGCGCGGTGCCAGCATTATGTCATGCGGCGAGGTTTAAAAAAAAATAAAATGAAATAACATTTAAAAAAGAAAAACCTCACTTTTCAGACTCGAGAAAAAAAAAAAAAACCCGATGGAGATTCACCTTCAGACTGTCTGCAAGGGCACGATTTCCAGACTGATCTCTGGGAGCGAGACTTGGCAGGAATATCCCATGTAAATGATGGAGCTTCAGAGTTGCATATATTTTTTACTTTATAGGGAATAGACGTCCTTGGTTTAACCCCTGAGGAGCTGGCAGGCCTTTCACCGATGCGCATAAAAAGGCGCAGGACGCAAGAGATCAGAGGCAGGAGAGGAGAGGGACGATTTCTGCACACATTGTGAACATGAGATCTGTCTTGCAGAACCTGCCATACCACCCGAGTGGCCCGTTTCCTGTAGGACTGTCCATGCGGTAGGCCTACGTCTGGCTCAGCAGAGCAACCCGTCCATGGTTGCACCTCAGCTTGTCTTCCGGCTTTGGTTGGGCATTGGTAACAAGTTGGCAATGTCATGCTAGCGCTGCCCGGCCACCAGTAAGCCAAAAAGCCTCTGCATCGCCCCAGGGACCAGACACACTAGTATTCCGTGACATTGTTGCCATTGTGTGGTTTGTGCAGAGGGGGCTGATTTATCTGGAGACATGCCACATGCCTCCTAACAACCACACCAACCACCAGCAGGATACAGAGCATGGGCCTGTATTAGGTTTTCCAGGGGTTTTCCATTAAAATGTTGTGGTTTCGGGCCCCTCGTCTGGACTGGCCCCTTACAACAGCTATGACTGCCACCCCTAGGTGCCATTCAAAAGGAACAACCTCCTCCAATTCACAGGTCCTGCAGACAGTGGCGTCACTATGGTTGGTGTCACCCTAGGGGGTGGTGTCACCCGGTGCGGGCCGCACCCCCCGCCCCCACCTAGCGACGCTAGTGGCTGCAGAACACCAACAGGAGATTGGGGACAGAGGGAGGACAAATTATCTGCATTCACCTTACATGAATCCTTCCCTGGGTGTAAGCGAGCGCTCGGTATGATTAATACAACTTGTATTAGCTGTCTCAAACTGTTCTGGGCAAATTCCTGCTGTAGTCCGAGGAGGGATCCAGATAGAACATGAATGGAGGGAGGGCATAGCACGTGCGTATCCCTGCCAGCGTTTTCACCAGACACGGCACTCGGCGGGGTTTCAGTAATATAAAGCAGTGTGTCTGTGCGGGACCGATCCATTCTTATTCTTCGCTGATTGATTTCCTTTAAAAATTCTTCGGCTGGTGATTCCTTTCTCGGCCCGGCTCCCCATGCCACTCCGAGGGGACCGTGAATCACGCTGAAAAATAGCCAAAACACAGCAGAAAACAAGAAAAAAAAAAGGACGTCCAGCTTTATGTAACAAAAATGATGCCTGCTCTAAATCTAAGACTTTGAGACACATTATAAATGCAGCGGGTACATCGGGGAGAGAAAGTATGGTCATGATGTCTACCCTTGTGGTGAGTGGCAAGGTTGGCCAGAGACTCGACACCAGGAGGATTCTCCAACAAAGCGATTAAAACAGAAATACATTATACTCTCAAGGGAATGGGTTTTAGACTTGCCATATGTCAATTTTTAGGGCTGCACTGTTTATCTGGAGTATGTGGGTGTCTTTTTAGGGGGGACGCCAAATATTCAGGGTGTGCGGGTGTCAAGGGGCTCATCCAAGTAGTCAGGGTGTTAGTGTCAAGGGGTTCCTCCATATATTCAGGGTGTGCGGGTGTGTTTTTAGGGGCTCCTCCATATATTCAGAGTGTGCAGGTGTCTTTTTAGGGGTTATTCATATATTCAGGGTGTGGGGGTGTCTTTTTAGGGGCTCCTCCATATATTCAGGGTGTGCGGGGGGATTTTTAGGGGTTCCTCCATATATTCAGGGTGTGCGGGGGTATATTTAGGGGTTCCTCCATATATTCAGGGTGTGCAGGTGTCTTTTTAGGGGCTCCTCCATATATTCAGGGTGTGTGGGTGTCTTTTTAGGGGCCCCTCCATATATTCAGGGTGTGCGGGTGTATTTTTAAGGGGCTCCTCCATATATTCAGGGTGTGCAGGTGTATTTTTAGGGGTTCCTCCATATATTCAGGGTGTGCAGGTGTATTTTTAGGGGTTCCTCCATATATTCAGGGTGTGTGGGTGTCTTTTTAGGGGCCCCTCCATATATTCAGGGTGTGCAGGTGTATTTTTAGGGGTTCCTCCATATATTCAGGGTGTGCAGTAGGGCTGCAACTATCGATTATTCTCATAATCGATTAGTTGGCCGATTATTATTCTGATTAATCGATTCATCGGATAAAAGAAAAACAAATAGAAAAAAAACTGTTTACTTAAATAACCACAACCCCTCCCATTTTTTTCTTAAGTAATTTGCGTAGTGTACGTAACTTTCGTACGTACATACGCAAATTGCCTATCTTGTGCACTTTTCACACAAGGTATGCGAGTGCCTGGTCAGAGGGATGGGTTGATGCTCCGAGTGCTTGGTCAGAGGGATGGGTTGATGCTCCGAGTGCTTGGTTAGAGGGATGGGTTGATGCTCCGAGTGCTTGGTCAGAGGGATGGGTTGATGCTCCGAGTGCTTGGTCAGAGGGATGGGTTCATGCTGCGAGTGCTTGGTCAGAGGGATGGGTTGATGCTGCGAGTGCTTGGTCAGAGGGATGGGTTGATGCTGCGAGTGCTTGGTCAGAGGGATGGGTTGATGCTGCGAGTGCTTGGTCAGAGGGATGGGTTGATGCTGCGAGTGCTTGGTCAGAGGGATGGGTTGATGCTGCGAGTGCTTGGTCAGAGGGATGGGTTGATGCTGCGAGTGCTTGGTCAGAGGGATGGGTTGATGCTGCATTCGCAGCTTAAGCCCATGTTTGCTTTCTCAAATGAACATGGCTACAAGCATTTGGTCATAAATGATGATGTCAGCATGAAATCAAGGTTAATATGCTTAAGTGGTCAGGGTGCGTAGAGTGTCCCTTTTAAATAATTTTGTGAACAAACTGAGTGGGAGGAGGGACTGGAGGTGGAAGGGAGTGCCTTTGCTCATGTGACTTGCCTGGAGTGTGAGAGGAAGTGGGTATGGACAAAAGACCGGATCTGAGTGTGGCAGTGAGTTTGGGGAAAGGGACCAGACCAAAGAGAGGGAATGGCAGTTCTCAACCAAAGAGGGTGTGGCAGGGTGGTGGCACAGGACTCCAGCTTCAAGTAAGGATAAAACACAGGCATACAGCTCCTTCACCCAGTGACAGTATCCTATTGTTTGTGTTATAGTTCTACGGTTTTAAATGGAATAAAAACAAACTGGTTGTGTCTGACATAACCCTAAAACAAAATCATACCTAGTAAATAGACATGTGCATTCGTTTTAGTACTAAAACGATTTAGTCCGAATTTTGGGATAATTTAGTTTTCGTATTACTCAAGAGAAACGAAACTGCTCAGTACAAAAAACGAATGAAACTAAAATAAAATGCACTACATTTTAGTTTCAGTTCTTTTTGTGATATTACATTGAATGAAGGAGACCAGCAATGAAGAGCGCAACATCGCAGCATCCGAAGTTGTGCACCCTCCACATGCCAATGCAGTAGGATGTTCTATACAGAGAGGGGCATTAATTAATGCAGGAGTATGTTCTAAACATTATATAGAGAGGGGTATTAATGCAGGAGGATGTTCTAACATTATACAGAGAGGAGCCTTTTTTTCAGCCCTTTAAATCCAGTGGCTGTGAGCGCTGAGATCGGCTGCTTGTTATATTATCTCTCAGTACAATGTATCAGGCTCAGCTGTTACAGTAACTGACTGTAACAGCTCTCAGAGCTTCAGTAAAACAAGGAAATAGTTTTGTTCTAACCTCTTATATATAAAAATATTATTTACTAGTTTTACTGAAACTCTGAGTGCAGTGATGAGCAGCAGTCAGTTACTGTAACAGCTTTGCCTGACACGGGGCAGTATTACAATGTTGGTGCTAACTTAACCAGAGCTGTTGTAAACTGAAAACCTCCATAGGCTATAATGGCTCTGGGAAGTTTACAACAGCTCTGGTTAAGTTAGCACCAACTATGTAATATGGCCCACATTGTGTTGAGAGTGAGAGATACTGTAACAAGCAGCGATCTCAGCCCTCTGAAGAGCCACTACAATAGTAATTGTATCCACTGGTTTTCGGATGAATGAAATTAGTTTTCATACTAAAGAACTGAAAACGAATTTCTTTAGTAACTAAATAAATTGCATTTTAGGACTAATCCATTAGTTCAAAACGAAATTTTGTGCTGTGCACATGTCTACTAGTAAAGCAGTGGCACATCTTCTCCAATCAGCTCCGAAGCTGAGGTTATTTACGTTTAACTCGGCCTGACTCTAAACAGTGTGTGCTGCACACAGGACCATTAATCGACACTGATTAATCAATAATGGAAATAGTTTACAACTATTTTAATCATCGATTAGTTGTCGATTAATCGATTAGTTGTTTCAGCCCTAGTGTGCAGATGTCTTTTTAGGGACTCCTTCATATATTCAGGGTGTGTGGGAGTCATGGGGATCCTCCACATATTCAGGGTGTGTGGGTGTCAAGGGGATCCTCCACATATTCAGGGTGTGAGGGTGTCTTTTTAGGGTCTCGTCCATACATTTGGGGTGTGTGGGTGTATAATAATATCCCTCCCAGCAGTGAGTCTATATGTGCGCTGTAATAAATGCTGTTAGAAATTGCTTGCTGTAAATCAGATCCTTTACGCTTTTTTTAATGACAAAACATCTGGGAAGAGCCTGGTTTCTGGCTCCGCCTCCAGCGACATTTGAGGGTCCCCCTTGGTTCGTTTGAAATGTTGGCTGGGGTGTGAAAGTGGGAAGCGTTTTATCTCAGGCTGACCTGTAAGCTGATGGATGGTGGGACGGTGGTCCTCTGTATCCGTTTCCTCCCTGAGGGGTGTTTAGTGGGAAATAAAAGTCAGAATCTCGTGTTTACAGAGGACGAACTGATCAGATTACGTCTGTTGCCCCGGAGCCGCACAGGCCTCCATTCAGAACATCGCCAGTAACTGGCCGGGTTATTCACAAGGATTACCATGGAGTGGTACCAACCATATTGCCACCAATACTGGGTATACAATACCTTAGTCATTGGATATTGTGGATCACAACTCAGACAATGCTCAGCCAGACCATGCTTCACTGCACATGATACGCCTGCTTAAATTCCTGGGTAATGGCATTCAACGCTTGTGGTGGGGCAGTCGCCACGTGGAATAGACAGCTGCCACGTGGAATAGACAGCTGCCACCTGCAACACTGTGCATTGCTCTCTGGGACCTTTTCCGTTCTGCATTGGGACGGGCGTCGGGCGGAGGTTCAGGAACGGCATTTTGGCCTTTCTATTCTGTTACTCCATCCCAGGCAGGAGAGACGCTTCCCATGTTCCGCTCGGATCGGGAAGATTAGCGACGGAATATTGGACGGATGCCGGATTCCTTGCCGTGGCACACTCTCCTTGCCAGCTGGATCGCACGGGTTAAACCAGTTACAGCATAAAGGCAGTAGGAGCATTAACCATCCTGCTTCCCCAAAGCGCGCTCGATATTTATGAACGAGCATTATACGCGTCTTGATGGATCTAGAGGAAATAAGAAAACTTACCCTTGTTCTAAAATACATTTTTATTGACCTACTGACCCAAAAGGTTCATGACATCATCTAAAAACTATGTGGCCCCACCTCCTGCGCCATTCCCTAAAATGCCAGAGACCTTGTTTGGTCATGTGGAACACAACGTCAGGAGGTATATATACACTGCATGTTAGTCTGATATTAACCCCTGGCAGCGTTGGCGTCTGATTGGGGTCATCCTTGGGTGTTATTCCTGCAAAGTGGGCGCTTTATTCCCCCTCCCCCCTCGCATGCTGTGATTCCCAAAGAATGCTTTAATCCCCCTCCATCCCCTGTCAGCTGTTTCCAGGCACTGCTGGCTCAATAGTTTCCCAAAAAGCTCTATAAGTCCACCCCCATAACCTTTCCTCTTTTCTCATTTTAACTCCTTTGTTGCCGCCAGGCTGTGGGTCACAGGAGGGGGGGGGGGGTGACACAAGCACATCAAAGGAAGGGGGATTACATAGAACAATCAGAAATCTTTAACCTCTGTCCTGCATGCGATATATGAAACCCTGGAGGAACACGCGATATGTTGCCATATATATTATATCCCTGTAAAGCACAGGTGGGACAAAAAAGTAAAGCCCAAGGTTACTTCAAGGTCATTGAGAAATAAAATGTCCCAGCTGGTCAAGAGCGAGGACTTAAACCAAAACTCAGGAGGCAGAGGACTTCCAGACAATGTGATAGGAAGGGCACCCCAAACTAGTGACGTCATACCCCCAAATGCCCCGGATTAAGAGAGACAGTCCCTATTTAAATTCTCAGGTTACCCTTCCTGGCCATTCGGCTATTCAGAGCAGGCAGTTCACCAAATGTTGGCGAATTGCCTGCACATACGGTGCCTGTTTGAGGGCAGTGAAATCCCCATAGAGAAGCAATGCTTCGTCTATTCACAGACACAAAACAGCAGAGAAATGTCAGTGAAATGCCCTGCTGTTCGGTGGTTTCATTCGGCAGGTTTATTCAGGGGAATCCCATAGGATTCAATGTTAAAAATATTCCCGTTTTAATTCAATATCTAATAAACCTTTTAATATTATAGTCTGCAGTAAAAAGTCTCTTTATAGGATTTTTTCGGCAATTTTTTTTTAGAATAGTTTTTTTTTTCTTTTTTCTGTAACAGACCTTTTTATTATCATTCATTGGATTTTATGTGTAAATTCCAGGCATTTTCGTTCAGTAGTTTTTTTGCAAACAGCGTTTCAAATTTCAAACTTTCAAGCGTATTGTTTTGTTTTTTTCACGTCATTCGTCTGCGTGTCTGGTTTTTCCGGCGGCTGCTCTGCGCTGTGATTAGTGGCTCGTCGGGTTTCTCCGGCGGGGTTAATCCAGCTGTTTCTGCGGGTTTCGGTGACTGTTCGGTGGGTTTTGCAGTGATCGTTCGTTGAGTTTGCGGCGGGTTTTCCCTTCAATACGGCGGCCCTGTGGTGCATACTGAATACACCGCAGGGTCGGCGAACTAGGATTGCCGAATTGCAGGGAACGAAAAGTCACCAAACGTGCGGTGACTTTTTGATTCTCGTTAAATAACCCGGATAGTCTCTTATTGTCTTAATAACCGATAAAAATGGATTAAAATGTGACTAAGAAGTGATTTCAAAAATTATAAAAATGTCTGACAGAGAACACTTTTTTTTAAAAAATAAATTGTGAATCAAACATTGTCTACATTTTTTTCACATTAAATCTAATGAGACTCGCCTGATTAAACCCGTCGAACTGAAACACTGAAAATCAGGGCATTTCACTAACATTTCAGCGTCCTGTGACTGGATTAACCACCACACTTTTTCTGCCGCTGAAGATTGCCGAATTGTGGCAAAATGTGCCGTATTTCCCAGTCAATTTGCAGGTATCAGGCGAACTGATAGTGTACTTAATAGACAAACTGCCACAAAATTGCAACGCACAGTGAAATTCCCCAACCCAGTGACAAGTCTGTCGCTTGAATAATAGCCCCTAACTCTAGGTCACATTAAGCCCCCAGCCTCTATTATATGTCTTTGTGCTCTCGCACCCCCTGCGTTCCCCGTTCAGTATGGCACCCCCAACATATAGCGCTTTATGGAACGTGATCTCTAAGAAACGGAGGAGAAATGTAAAGCAGATAATTATCCGCGATCCGGATAAATGAGAAGGAGTAACCGGTTGGATTAGGTGTCACAGCGGCCAAAGAAAGAGATCAGGGGACAATTCCTGGTTCTATGAAAAGACACAGCTGCCGGGGGCTCGAACATTACATGGCATATCCTTACATTTTCCCAAGCAACTGTATCCTAACCCCCCCCCCCATGTGTGGGACCCCAGAGCCTCTATGTGCAGGGCAGGTGGCCTGGTGATGGAAAAAGAATTGAATGGGGGCTGACATCTGAGACCAACCATGGTCAAAATCTGGTCATTCACAAATGATACAAAATGACAGAGAACAGGACAGTGCCAGGAATAACCCCCCCCCCCTTCTCCTGCTCCACATTCCACAGGAGGGACACCAGGACAAAGGGTGGGCTCCATGACAAAAGGATGGACGGGAGGGGGTAAAAACAGACCTACATTGCAGAACATTAGTCCAGCTAGCTCTAGGCCTCACCACTTGTGATCCCACCACATCCGCAGATCAACTACTATACCAACAAGTTAAAAGTTGCACAAAACAGACTGGTGATTCATAGACCCAGCGCACCTCTATTTAGAAGGGACAGTCCATACTTTAGGCCCAAATTCCTGTTCTCTTAATGCCCATCGCCCCTTTGGAGGATTTCATATATTCAGGGTGTGTGGGTGTCTTTTAAGGGCTCCTCCATATATTCAGGGTGTGCGGGTGTCTTTTTAGGGGTTCCTCCATATATTCAGGGTGTGTGGGTGTGTTTTTAGGGGCTCCTCCATATATTCAGGGTGTGCGGGTGTCTTTTTAGGGGTTCCTCCATATATTCAGGGTGTGCGGGTGTCTTTTTAGGGGATCCTCCATATATTCAGGGTGTGTGGGTGTCTTTTTAGGGGATCCTCCATATATTCAGGGTGTGTGGGTGTATTTTTAGGGGTTCCTCCATATATTCAGGGTGTGCGGGTGTGTGTTTAGGGGCTCCTCCATAGATTCAGGGTGTGCAGGTGCCTTTTTAGGGGCTCCTCCATATATTCAGGGTGTGCGGGTGTGTTTTTAGGGGTTCCTCCATATATTCAGAGTGTGTGGGTGTTTTTTTTAGGGGTTCCTCCATATATTCAGGGTGTGCGGGTGTCTTTTTAGGGGTTCCTCCATATATTCAGGGTGTGCGGGTGTCTTTTTAGGGGTTCCTCCATATATTCAGGGTGTGCGGGTGTCTGTTTAGGGGCTCCTCCATATATTCAGGGTTTGCAGGTTTCTTTTTAGTGGTTCCTCCATATATTCAGGGTTTGCGGGTGTGTTTTTAGGGGTTCCTCCATATATTCAGGGTGTGTGGGTTTTATTTTAGTGGTTCCTCCATATATTCAGGGTGTACGGGTGTGTTTTTAGGGGTTCCTCCATATATTCAGGGTGTGTGGGTGTTTTTTAGGGGCTCCTCCATATATTCAGGTGTACGGGTGTGTTTTTAGGGGTTCCTCCATATATTCAGGGTGTGTGGGTTTTATTTTAGTGGTTCCTCCATATATTCAGGGTGTACGGGTGTGTTTTTAGGGGTTCCTCCATATATTCAGGGTGTGTGGGTGTCTTTTTAGGGGCTCCTCCATATATTCAGGGTGTACGGGTGTGTTTTTAGGGGTTCCTCCATATATTCAGGGTGTGCGGGTGTCTTTTTAGGGGCTCCCCCATATATTCAGGGTGTGCGGGTGTCTTTTTAGGGGCTCCTCCATATATTCAGGGTGTGCGGGTGTATTTTTAGGGGTTCCTCCATATATTCAGGGTGTGCGGGTGTATTTTTAGGGGCTCCTCCATATATTCAGGGTGTGTGGATGTCCTTTTAGGGGCTCCTCCATATATTCAGGGTGTGCAGGTTTATTTTTAGGGGCTCCATGTACGGGTATGTTTCGGCGGTTATAAATCGCTCGCTGTAAATCAGACACTTTGCTCTAGTTCTAAATTACATTTTATTGATATAAATGGCCCCGACTGATCATGACATCATCTAAACCAGTGGTTCTCAACGTGTGGAACCTCAGGACCCAAAATTGTCCTTAGTCATTAAGTCGTGACCCAAAAATAATTGAATTTCTGATACATTATAATTTCTTTTAAACAAAACATTTTTTCCCCCTTACCCAACAGCCTTCTGCTTCACTGAGATGTGCATTGTGCACAGTGGCTCCTGGTGTTGGCAGCCAGAAGTAGAATGCACTGGACACATGTCAGTCCCTGTCGGGAGTACAGAGCTGCTGCCAGTCACTGAGTCCCACCCCACACATTCCCATTACAGATTCTCCCCTCACCCCACCTTGCCATTACAGAGTATCTTATCTGATGTAGCGGGTCCCAGTCGGTGCGTGGCGGCTGGACCTGTAGATGAGGGGGCGGGGCTATCCCTGCTTCCCTCACTAGCAACTGCGCACCGGAACTTCCTTCAAGCAGGGAAGTTCTGGCATGTGGTTGCTGGTGAGGGAGGCAGAGGTAGCCGCGCCACCTGGAACCCACTGCTGCAGGTAAGATGCATCAGTGGGTCCCAGGCACTAGAGAGGCATGGGGGCACTTTCCCTGTGACCCATTCTGGCCCTGGTCGCGACCCACTACTTGAGAAACACTGATCTAAACCATCTGACAAGCTTACTCTCTGGCCCCGCCTCCAGCGCTTTCCCCCAGGGCTCTATTTGGAGTATTGGGAAATGATAAGGAATACTCCCATTCGCCTCTGCGCTGCGGCTTCATTTTCCTCTTTGCCTGGAGACGCTGGGTCAGGTCTTAAGGATGAGAAAAGTCGCCGGTTTACAAAGTCTACTGGGAGGAAGTTCTTTTGAAGAGCGTTGGAAGTGGCGGGTGGGATCTTTGCTTCCAGGAGGCCCATTAAGAAGATGTTACCCGCTCTGGATGGATACACAGAGGCATGCGTGTGTATATACACAATGTTTAAGGTGCACCTTATAAGGGCAGAGGGAGCGAGCGCAGATTTATTGCCGTCTGAGGAGACCCGTAACGCTCATCTCACACTGTAAATACACATGGATTTCTTGGAAAGATCTGCCGGAGAAGAGACCTCATTTCAACTCATCCCCCTCCCCCTACAATTACACAACTAAACTATGTATACTGTGACCCCCTAGTATTCCAGCGCACACACAACATACCACCATGTCGCTCTGACGACGTACAAGTTGCTGTGTGTGTGTGCATTTGATTCCACGCCATTTATTAATGCCAAGCGCCCCCCGTGAGTCCCTCCTGCATCTCATGCGGCAGAGCTGGGTCAGGAGTATATGTTATTGTTTGGGCAGGCGGAAAAGGCCACGTTTAGAGATCACACTTTATCCTGCAGGATTCAGGGGTCAAATAAGGACGTTGAGTCCTCCCAGGTCATTACCAGCATACATTCATTGGGTCAAAACAAGCTGGCCGACGGCGAACAAGCACATGTTCCAGATCCCAAGCTCTTGCATGGACTGAGCAGAATGTGAAGGTCTGGTGTTCCATGTATGACACGTTTTGGATTTCGGTCACCCTACATACCTGGCCAGTTGTCCTGATTTGGTTACACCGTCCTGAACAGAAAGGGTTAAAATGGTGCAAGCCTAGTGACCCGCAGAGCTGACACCTCCCTTACTAGCCCTCTTGTTCTAGCACTGGCCTGGCGTCTGATTCATTCCGCGTGAAGACGTTGAACCGGCCTGCGATTGATTTCTAGCCCACTCTGCGCGCCCTGGGGAATAAACGGGCACTTTGCAAATAAAAAGATCAAAATCAGAGAAATCTGTAAGTGGGATAAGGCGGCAGGGGCGGAACATGGGCTGAACGGAGCCGGCGCTGAGCGACAGATCCATATGTGTGGGCAGATCCACTGGATCCGAGGATGCTTGAATCCAGCAACAGGAGGAACCTGGGTTATATTTATATTCCCACCATGACCTCCCCTTAATGGCGCGTGCCGTGCGTTGGAAAGACCAACGGAAAATGGACAGTCAACAGTGGACCAAACCAGAAAGGATGATGGATGTATATATTGTGACAGAAACCTGGGTATGGTCCTGGGAGCGTTTATGTTTCTCAAATAGTCTCCACACCGCACTTTCCATGCAGCTCAGCAGAGGAGTCCAGGGGTTCTGGACTGCCCCTAGGGAGTTCCTCACCTGCTGGGTAAAAACACCTTCCCAGTGAGGGATTGAGAGAGAGATAGAGAGAGTACTCTGAGCAGAAAGGAAGCTGCAAGTTCTCCCCAGGAAAAACTGGACAAAAGAAAAAGGTCTGTGTGTATTTTTGTCTATTAGATGGCTGGGGATAAGCCAGCCTCCCCCTCCACTTGTAGTCCGTGATTTTTGTGTTAGTGCTCAGACGAGCTAGGTTTTGTTTTTGCCAGACGTTGAAATAAAAAGGAATGTGTTTGTTCTAAAAGACTGTGTTTATTGGGGTCCCAGCTCACGTTATACACACACCTGGCCCCGTAACACAAATACATTTGTGTGTATATTATATAATTGCATTTCTGTTTATAATTCTCTTCTGGATTGAAGCTCCATTCTTCCATTCTTTTATGTCATGAGTGGAACGGGCACCAGTTTATTTATACAGTATTTCTCATACACACACCATACACACACACTTAAATATATTTGTAGCGCGGTTTAAAACTCTGTTGCTGTATTGCTCGGGTTTGGCCACCAGAGGGAGACAAGCGCAATGTAAACTATACTGGACACAATGGGACTACGTTTTCCAGCATGCTTTGGGGCAGAGACAGGAAGTGGGTGAGGAAGGAGGAAAGGACATCTGCAGCCTTCGGCGAAGGAGAGCCAGTGTGAGCTGAGCTGTGAACAGAGTAAGACGCACGTGAGACTGTGAGCGATTGTTACCAGGCCGGAGAGCAGGCACTGTCTTGCCGACGCTGGGGATCGATACAGTGACTTGCCAGAGACCTAGTAATCCACCGCTGAGAGGTTTTGCACAGACACAGAGTTCCAGATTGGACCCCGAGTAAGGAGACCGCGATGATCCACTGGGAGCGCAGGCGGTAGGCCGTAGATATTGTTGTAGAAGACAGACAAGCAGGAGAAGCGGATCCGGTGGCACAGGGTCCCAGTATAATCCAGCGGATTGACATCCTTGATCGGGCAGCGGAACAGATTGTCTGGCGGATGGGTGAGAGGCCTTCCAGGCCACAGTCAAAGTTTAACAAAGCACGCTGCAGTATTGCTTAAATCTACAGGGCCCCAACGTGACTAGTCGAAGATTTATTAAATCCATTCACTGGCCAGTCGAATATAGTACCCGGGTACCTGAGCTCACACACACACACACACTTTTTGGGACATAACCTGCACGGGACTTACACTCCAGAAACGAAGGGGTTAAACTTTTATTTTACCACTGCGCGTTTCTCGCATTACGAAATCCTGTTTTCTATATACCGTGCTTACATTATAAATGTCGCTTTATTGAGACCAGTAAAGTATATAATTTATAAAATCCACAACAGTGCTGGTGTATATTTATTCCCTAGTGCGGAGAGACCAACCCGAGGTTAAATTCAGCGGCTCCTCCGGGAGTGAGCGCTACATATTTATGTCTTTCCTTTAGGGGACCTGGTAGTACTTTTATTCCTGGCATACAAAGAATGGAACTTATGTACCCATGTTGGCAGTTTCATTCATGGCATACAGAAAATGGAACTCCTCTCTACCCTGACAGTGACTGCTGCTAGAGAGAGCAAGATGTACAAATATAATATACACACAATACTATATTTATATCAGACCTGTTGACAGTTCTATTCATTGCATTCAAATAATGGAACTGCTTTATCCTGACAGCAACGGCTATCTATCCAACAGATACATATATGGGGGAGAGAGAGATATGTACAAATAGAATATACACACGTTACTATATTTATTGATTTCTGAGACCTGTTGGCATTTCCATATATGGTATATAGAGAATGGAACTGATCTAGCCTGACGGGGACTTCTGATATGTGATAGATAGATAGAGATAGGAGACTTGCAGGTGGTTCTATTCATGGCATACAAAGAATTAAACTGTTCTACCCTGACTGCTGTTATCCAACAGATAAATACAAGGAGAGAGGCAAGTATATAATAAAACACACACAAACATTAATATACTTCTGTATTTATGAGAACTATTGTCAATTCCATCCATGACATACAAAGAATGGAACTGTTCAACCTTGAAAGTGACAGCTATCAGCTTGTTCATAATTACATCAGTTGTAATAATTCTCACTTACCCCGAGATGTGCCCGTAATGAAAGCAATGGTCCTCACTCACACTGCCGAAGTGAGACGCTGGTCAGAAGAATTGGGGAGGGGAAAGTGGAAAAGCAGATTGTCTATTACAAGCGTCAGAGCACATTACTCCGCTCATCTGACAGACCAAATGGGTTTTATTAAACATCAGCTTGGAATTTGATTAAACTTTTTTAAATAAATTGTCCTTCGTGTTTTCTGTGATGGATAAACTCGAGAAATGTGATGACCAGCTCTGACATGGAAGAGATGTCGCATGGCACCATCCGCAATGCCAAGGTTAGCGCTCACCGCCACCGGTTCTTTAAAGATGGAGTAAGGAAGGTGCGCCGGGGAGCGAAGGATTACAGGACATTGTGCTGCATCTCCCTCTTTAATACAATCACATCAGCTCTGACAAGCACATATTTATCATCGTGCCGTTGGAGAACGGTCCTCGCTCCGTGATGCACATCTGTCTAATGATTGGAGGGGTACAGCTTAATGAGGAACGTCTGTCCTCTGCCGGTGATACGGCTAGAACTAACATTTCCTTAGACTCTTCAGGGAAAAGTCGATCATATGTTCCCTGTTAACTCCTAAAGAGCTTAGATTAAGGAGTCGCACCACTGGCTCCCTGCTCAAACAGAACAACAAACGGGAATGTTTTAAAGAGCAACTAAGGGCCATCTGACGACTGACAGGTCCTCTTCACTGCACCCAGGGGTCATGCCCACAAGTGTGGTACCTCAATTTTTGGTTCCAGACATCTTTGACCCACCTAACGGTGCTCTAATCTGACATTATATAGGATGGGTTATAAGATATTATTATGATAATCATAATACGGACAGCCCATCGCTGATTCCCCACTCCCCGAGAGCTTACTGAGATCACAAAAGACGACAAATCACGTAGCTCAGTGGAATGACCATCTTCCAGCGACACCCATAGAGGAGGAACATGCCAGGCCTGACCCTGGAGCCAGTAAGCAATGTCTGTGGTATCTCATCAAGGGATATTCCATTGCACTTTATGATCAATGATTATCCATCACTTGTTGAGATATTGCCGGAAAAGACAACCTGCCGAGGACAGGGTCCATTTAATCAAGAGAAAGGATCCCTGCACGATGGACTCTGGGGTCGAACGTCATAAAAAAAGTGGTATTCATGTGCTGGAATCCCGCACACATACACTCCTACATTCACTCACTCCTGTCTAACAAGGAGAGAGCCGAGCGAGCCTTTTAAGCAAGATGTATCGGGTTCACATCTCCATGCGAGCCCACCCACTTATTTAATATATCACTGGGGGAAGCCATGCTCCCACCTCAGCCTGTACAAGCACTTGTACGTCATGGACATAAATCATTCAAGGCAACAAAACAATGAGCTAGTTTGATTCATGGTCCACCACAGAGGGTCTCAATGTCACTTGCAACCGTTGTTGTGAGCTTAATTATGTATTCTATAATTCATCGCAAGATGAGAATCCTCCCCTTTAAAAGGAGTTTGTCACTCTGGATTGCAAAGAGCTACAATCGACCAATCAGGATGCTCTCTGAACATGCTCCATGAATTCTTTTATTATAGTTAGATCATTTTTATTATTTTGCACATCTTTACTGCATTAAAACGACGTACAAATCACTTCCAGCCTGAAATTAACTCATTTCTGTCTAACAACTCTTCTAGCAATATGCTTGCGATTGTGGTATGCCGTTTTATTTTGGAAAAATTATATAAAATTCTAGGGCTGCAACGAACGATTATTTTAATAATCAATTAATTGGCCAATTTTTATATATTTTTTATTAATCAGTTCATCGAATAAAGGAAAGAGCTTACTTAAAGGAACACTATCAGGGTTATTCAAAGAAAGGTGAAACTCTGGAGAACTTTTGGAGAAGTGAAAATTCTAGGTCAAAATAGCTGATTTGGTAATTAAGATAAATGGGAGAATTTTTTTTGGTTTGGCTATTTTAACCCAGAATTTTCACTTCTCCAGAGTTTCACCTTTCTCTCAATAACCCTGTATGCAAAAATCAAATCCTCTCCCATTTTTTTCTAAATGCAATTTGTGCAGGGTATATAAAGTTCATACGTGCATTACACAAATTGTGCAACTCGTGTAACTTGCTTAATTGTGTAACTTGCTTAATTTCTGTACACAAGGTATGCAAGTGCCTGGTTAGAGTGATAGATTGATGTTGCGTGCCCAGCTCTAGCTCATGTCTGTATTCTCCCTGAACGAATACTGCTACAAGTGCTGAGATCAGAGGAGTTCAGCACACAAAGTGGGGTGAAAATGGTGGGGGGACTCCACACAGCCTGACCACTTTAATAAGCTAAAGTGGTCTGGGTGCATAGAGTATCCCTTTAAAATGATTTCATGAACAAACTGAGTGGAGGGAGGGACCAGAGGTGGGAGGGAGTGAGTTTAGACAAGGGACAGAGTGTGAGAAGGATTCTGGGGGAATGGACCAGACTGGAGAGAGAGGCAGGGAGTGTGGGATGGTGGCTCAGGACTCCAGCTCAAAGCAAGGAAAAAACACTGGTGGTACAGCTCCTCCACCCAAACTGGTTATGTTTGACCTAACCCTAGAACTAATTCATACAGAGTAAAGTAACAGCATGTCTTCTCCAGTCAACTCCGATGTAGAGTCTGAGGTTATTAATGTTCAACTCAGTCTGACTCTAAACAGTGTGTGCTGTATACAGACTGATTAATCAACATCATTTTCATTATCAATTTGTTACGTTATTTTAGCCCTACAAAAATCTAGGTTGCATGACACTTCTGAAGAAAATTATACAAGTAACAGTGGTTTTCATTTGCCGGATAAAAGAAATAAGTGAACACACGTTATGCAGGACATACTTGAAAACGAGAGAAATCTCAAAGTATCCTTCCTGGTAAAAATACTTTACATAAAATTTTTTTTTAAAAAAAGGAGGGAAGCCTTCTTCAACAAGCCTGCCATGGCCACTTTCTTGACACTACGGTGAAGTGGTTAATGGTAGAAACGTGTCTGTATCTTCTTTCAAGGGCACCGGGAGTCTCCATCCAAGCAGAGTAATGTGTAGGCCCTCGAGGGGAACATGTGGTGAGTATGTGACAGACACATGGGAAGATGCAAAGTTACTGTGTAACGGGTACAGCCTGCCCCTGAGATGTGCCATCGCTGGCCTCATTAGTGGACCCGGGACGCCTAGGGCCAGCATCTCCTTCTGCCGCCACAGAGAAGATACAGGAATCTATCAAAGACGATGCAGATAAGACGCGCCTGACCTCCGTGCTCTCGTCCATTATCTCCACATGGGGTGATCCTCCGCAATGCATTATTATTCTGGCGGAACAACCGTCCCTCGCGTGTTAACTTGTCCAAACCCCCTAATGGAATTTCATGGCAGATTAATATGTTCCAGCCATCATTCCCTTTCCCTCGCATCATTCCCAAATTGATTATTGGACGCCCTTTTAAGTAAACCTGTCACATAATTAATCAACAGAGCGTGCGCCAAGACACATTACACTAACTAGGCCGCGGTACACCTATCTGGGGACTCATTCCACGTGTAAAGGGTGGCCCTTTCTCCTCCCTTCTCAGTAGATCTCTATTGAGTCTGGCACCAGTTATCAAATAACATAATGAGGATAAATGTATCCTGAGCTGAGGAACAACAACTCCAGGAGCCAAAAAGTCACGAGGCTCTGAAGTTTTACAATTTACCTAGTGTGTCACCCCTCTTCTCTTAGAATGTAAGCTCTTGGACAGGGTCCTCTTTCCTACTGTTCTGTGTGTTGAACCTGTATGTATATTTGTTATTTTGTCTCCCATTGTGCAGCGCTACAGAACTTGTTTGTGCTTTATAAATACTTCTAACTGTAACTGTGTGTATATATATATATATATATATATATATATATATATATACAAAAAACATGGGGGTGGTAGCACTCAGCCTTAACTAAGCGTTTCAGTGCGGGTGCGTCTCAGAATAAAATACAAAGCAAAAACTTGGAGAGAGCACTCCAGACAAACACATTCCAAAACCTGCAACAACAGCTCCATGCATGAGTACATAATACCAGCTTTTACCACATGGTGAAAATTTCATAACTCTGAGCTTTGCTGAATAAAATGGTGGAAATTTGGTTCCCAATGAACGGCCGTGAATTGCTTAAGCTGCCAACAGCGTCAATGTAATCCACCCTCTGGCAGGTCCTACTCTGCAAACCTAATGACTGTCCATAATGGGATAGACTCACTTACTGAGGAACAGGTCCCTTCATGGAGCTCCCGCAGATCAAGGTTAAATAGAACCTGGAGGAGGAGTACCTGTGGCAGGGAGGGGTGCATACCCAGGAAATACATACAAAAAACATGGGGAGGGGGTAGCACTCAGACTTAACTAAGCCATGTGGTAAAAGCTGGTATTATGTACTCATGCATGGAGCTGTTGTTGCAGGTTTTTGAATGTGTTTGTCTGGAGTGCTCTCTCCATGTTTTTGTTTTTATATATATATATATTCTACAAGGGTTGTGGTGGAGGACTAAAAGTGAGATAAATAGCCTCCATGTTATAATAAGTGTGTTTATTATTGCAGAAGCCACCTGCACATCACAGCAATTCGATGAATTGCATCCCAGAGCTCCTGTGTCCCATTCCCCATATGCAGCAATGAATTCTGGGTAGGATATGCAAATGACATTTGTCTCACTTTTATGCATCCTAGATCTGTTATTACACAGAACCCTAAAATCAATGCTATGTCACACCGTGGATTTCTAGCAGAGATAAGGTTTATGCAACTGGTCAAAGCCACTCCTAGGACAGCGCTGTTTCTGGTTTGTTGAACCCTCATCAGCAGGAGCTAGGCATGATGAGCATAACCTTATCTCTGCTACAAAGAAATGGTGTGGCGTGGCATTGATTTTAGGGTTCTGTGTAATAACAGATCCAGGATGCATAAAAGTGAGACAGATGTCATTTGCATATCCTACCCAGAGTTCCTTGCTGCATATGGGGAATGTGGCACAGGAACTCTGGGATGCAATTCTTTGAATTGCTGTGATGTGCAGGTGGCTTCTGCAATAATAAACACACTTATTATAGTGTGGAGGCTTTTTATCTCATTTTTAGTCCTCCACCACAACCCTTATACAGGTGTATATATATATATATATATACAAAACAAGAGATAATGGTAAAAAATTGCAAGCAGCCAACATACTATACACACCATATGTGTGAGGGGGGCAGAAGAAAAAGAGGACCACATTTTGGGTTGTTTTCAATTATTTGGGTGTTTTATTTCAATCGATCATCTGGAATCTCATTCTGTTCGTCGATCACCTTCCTGTATCACCATATAGTTAGGATTTACCGCTCTGAGGCTACTAGCTGAATTACAGAAGGTAAACGGGTTTATTCACTGTATGGTTATGTTTTGTGATTTCTTGGTGTAAGTCCATCCAGCGTACAGACAAAACAAACAACAACAAAAATCAACGAAGAACAACAAAAAAATAAATCATCATTTAGGTACAACACGCAGCAGCTCCAGCAGACTATACATCGGGCCGGCTGACCATCGTGGGAGTCACGAGTCTGTCACAACTCCTAGAGCCGTGCGGACGACTCGCCAGCACACCAGCTTGAAAGGGAATTTGGAAAAGAAGAACAATGCAGCATTTTTTTTTATCTCCAGCTGTTCCTCGCTTTGCAGATGTAGTCAAAGAAAGAACCGCAATGACGCACAGGTACACACGGCCACCATGTAAAAGTGAATTATTCTAAACGACATTCAGTAGCCAATATATGTAATATCCGATGTGCCACCACCGATCACCAAACAAGGACCCTTGTCTGACAATGCCCTTTTACATGTCACGGTCCAAGTAAGGGATGAGGTGACGAGCCTTTAGGAGAACAAATTGGTCACTTGTTGCTACCTTCAGAAAAAGACCATCCATGTGGGGAGATACAACCAGAGTCAACAGCAAACCAAAACGAGTGCCAGGACGCACTGGTTGCCAAGTTTGATCACCAAGTTTCGCCAAATTAACCAGGCAAACAAGCTGCTCAATCAAACCAGAACCTTCCACTATACCTCAAGCAAATCATTGGGCCGCCCATTGACAATGGTGTACAAAGTCTTCGCAGGGCGTCTGCCATGGAACAAAGAAACGTTGTTTTATATATATTAAGTAGACGTGCGTTGTTGTGTCACTCAGATTATTGTGTATCCGTTGCTTTTTTTTTTACTGGTGGGTCGAGCTACAAGCGCAATAACCATTGTTCAGAAAAACAGAACGTGTTCCCAGCAGGTAGACAATATTGTGGTTGGAGGACGTACCCTTAGAAGATGAGGGTTTTGGATGAACATATTTGGTTCCTATCTACCTACTTGACCTTAAGAGACTATCCCCCTGTGTACCGGTTTTATCGCGGCACTGTCAGGCTAGCTGTGTTTCCGGCATAACATCTTTCAGTTTGTCTTCTCCACCGAGCTGTCAAGATAGCAGATACATCGTTTTTACATTAAGAGAGCCAAGAGAAGATGTGTGGTGCATGCAAAAAAAATAATGAAAAAATAAATAAAAAGACACCCTGTATTCCTTGATAACTCTTACGTCAGGTAACAGACCCCTGATGAGGGCAACAGACCTCTGATGAGGGCAACAGACCCCTGATGAGGGCAACAGACCCCTGATGAGGGCAACAGACCCCTGATGAGGGCAACAGACCCCTGATGAGGGCAACAGACCCCTGATGAGGGCAGCAGACCCCTGATGAGGGCAGCAGACCCCTGATGAGGGCAACAGTATCTGCACCAAAGTATGGGATCCAGATAAATAATATTTATGATCACTCTAGTTCAACGTAGGTGGTGACTCCAAGGAAATCAAAGAGTGCCAGAAAGACCCCGGACTAAATCAGGGGTCACCAGTTTGCTTTGTTCTATACGTGAGTCGTGATGAGTCACTGAGCTGAATGGTTGAGGAGCAGGGGTGCACATCTGGGGACCCTTCTAATAATAAATGGAAAATGTCCAGGGCTGACTAATTTTCAAGGACCACCTCTGGGATTACCGTATCTGGATCCTAACAGCCGATATATCAATTCACTAGAACTATGAAATGTAGAATTGAATGGATTTGCACAGTACTCCATCTTCTCCATCACAATTTCTCTATTTTTCAGAGCAGCATCTTTTACCACTTTCATAGATTTTTACATCCACTACTTGACTGTAAAGCACTGTAGGATGGTTTCAGATTGAGCGCTGCCGTATATACACTTTTTTGCCACACATTTTATTTCTCGTCAACGTCTGTGAGAAAACAAACTTATTATGGCAACTGATAGTCCATCGACTTGTAGCAATGACAAAGGCATGAACCATGTCCACTGAACCACATTTTCTCTGACCGTTTTATACTGCCTGCTTAGGACTTCAGTCCAGACTGGCGACAAAATAGTGACAAAGTATAGCTCCTATTAAAAGCATCACATCGGACAGAAGGGAAATGGTGCAGTGTATGTTCGTAGCATTGCATTAGAATGGCTGGGAAAAAGATCATAGCTCTGTCCCATTTGGGACTGCTGGGGAAACGGAACATAATGCATACAGAACAAGAACAAAAGTTGAAGTCACTTGAAAGTGGGATCCTAACAACTGTGGACAAGATTGTTGTGGATATTGCATCGGACTGGTGGGAAAAGGGAACATAGTGAAGTCCCTGTTGGGAGATATTGCATCAGACTGGTGGAGAAAGGGATCATAGTGAAGCTCCATGTTGGGATATACTGTACTGAACTGGTGGGAAAAGGGAACATAGTGCAGTTCCAGTTGGAGATATTGCATTAGACTGGTGGGAAAAGGCAACCTAGTGCAGTCCCTGTTGGGGGATATTGCATGAGACTGGTGGAGAAAGGGAACATAGTGAAGCTCCATGTTGGGATATACTGTATTGAACTGGTGGGAAAAGGCAACCTAGTGCAGTCCCTGTTGGGGATATTGCATTGGACTGGTGGGAAAAGGAGAAACAGTGCAATCCCTATTTACTGATATTGCATTGGACTAGTGGGAAAACAGAACATATTGCAGTCCCTGTTGAGGGCTATTGTATTAGATTGTTAGGAAAAGGTCCCTATTTGGGTAGTTTATCTGAAAAAATATAAAGAATATAGTGCAATCATTGTTCAGGACTTTTCTTCGGACTTTGGAGAAAATAGGGGGCTAGACAAGACAATCCTAACCATATGAGATACGTAGACGCTAACCAATTTTTACTTGTGTTCGCTGGTTTAAGCGGAGCACCCTGCCCTATAACATCCTGTATGCTGAACTTGTGAGTTCCTACGGGAATAGGGCCCTCATCTCCTCCTGTACTGTTTGTCAAATGTTGTTCAATGTATTGTAACCCTGTCTATACTGTGCCTGTTGTACAGCGCTGCGGAATATGCTGGCGCTTTATAAATAAAGAATAATAATAATAATAATATGTGTCACACACTCATTGTACAGCTCTGTAACGGGTCATACACCATAATAATGCTGCTCTACCTAATAATAGGTAATGACAGTTTTTCCTCGCAAGGTGGGTATTGATTTATTAACCAAGGGTAACAGGAAGCATCGTGTGAGAATGAAGAATATAAACTCAAAATAAATAAGTCTCCTGCTCTTTCCGTTTCCTTCTTCCATTGCGTGAATCCCTTAAAAAGGAGAAATAAAAGTAGGTTAATCGTGCTCTGTTTTTCACTGACTTTTTGTACAAAACAATGTACTGCTTACCCCTTTAAATATACTTGTATCATAAGAAATATACTCAATAGGCCGGGATGTGAATCATCGAGTCAACTTGATCTTCCATTCATCCCCCCTGACCTGCTTGTAAACTGCAAGGGCTGAGGTTTGCACTAGATGCTTCTCTGTTGCCGAGTTCCAAACATAATGAGACATTCTCCTAATAAAATGAGAGAGAGCAGCCAAGTGTAACTTTGGAGGCCACCACTGGTGTAGTTAGAAGCCACGAGAGACCGTGTCTATGGCAGTTATCGGTCCAGCGTGTTTTATTGTTCTTGGTCACTGGAGTCGAAGTGTCCCATCTCTAACAACTTTTCTTGGACAGCCATGAGTGGAATCTGGATCCCAGCCGCAGTTCACACAGATGCCTTTATTTAACACAGCCCAAATCATGGCAGCTCTGGGGTGGGCTGAAGATGGGCCAAATTGTTATTTGCACAAGTAGAGCTTGTCTCTGTCAAGTGAACAATGGGTGCTCGTCCGAGCAGAGTAATAGGTGTTCCCGCAGGGAAATGTGGGGAGGACGTCACAGGCACACGAGGGGGATGTGAATAAGCTTTACAATCTGGCTAATTGGTCCGTTTTTTGCAGTACCGGCTGGGTGGAGTAGAGGTAACATCACTACTCTGCGTGGAAGAGCCTGTGGAGTCATGGATTCGATCCCGACGAGCACCTCTCCAGTAGGTGTCCTTGGGCAAGACACCTAACGGTACATATTCGCCACCCAGGACATACTTGAAAACGAGAGAAATCTCAATGGGAAGCCTTCTTCAACAAGCCTGCCATGGCCACTTTGACACTACGGCAAAGTGGTTAACGGTAAATACGCGTCTGTATCTTCTTTCCTGGTAAAATAATTTCTCAAAAAAAAAAATGAGGACATGAAATGTACAGGAGGCAGAGTGCAAAGTCTACAGAAGTGGTTTCTCGTTCTGCTCACATACTACATGGTGTGGACGCAGCTCTAACGCCAAATCCAGTCCTGAAATAGCAGCAGATTATGTCTCATTATGTTACTAGGTACCCAAAGTGCTGCAAAGTCACAGGGTGAGTATTAAACATCAGGGAACAGATCTAGCACTGCCGCTGGATGACGTCTAGAACCGTGTCCGGAGGAGGGCTACAGCAGTTGAAGCTCTTCAGCAGGAGAAAGGTTGCACGTAACTTACTGCCTGGATAGAGCAAAACAATCAGAAAAGAAAATCCTTTTATGTCAAAAAGAAATGTAAAATGCACAGCTGGAAGGGGGCAATCAGTCACCAATCAAGGTGGTGGCATGGAAAGTCTACAGTGGGCAATCTAGAGACGAGAACTCATGCCATGAACACTACAGAACCTTCAACAAACCGGGGTGCTCAACCTCAGCCCGCCAGATTTTTTGATACTTCATTTCCCACAAGGGTATGTTGACCGAATGACTGGATGAATATCAGGGGAGATGTAGTTCCAAAACATTTGGAGGGCCCCTGCAAAGCAACCTCAGATCTACATGAAAGTATTCCTGAAAATTGTGCCACTAATCTGACTGCCATCGATGGTAGACCAGCAAATCTCATGGAAGCTCTTGATGGCTTATTGACAGGGACACAAGGACATGGATGAAAGAGTTTACGACTGCTTAGATTATGGTTTCTACTGCCCGGCCAGCGAGGAAAGTTCGAGGAGAATCTCCACCCTGGTTTGAAGACATTAAGGATCATTATGGATGAATCTGATGGGCTATTACGATGTTCTGAATGATTAGTGTTATGTGTAGGTGTCAGCTGAGATGTATTGTGCAGTGAAACACCTATAGAACACATGCTTACAGCTCCGGTAGAGCAGAGAGAGACTTGTGCCTCAGTATAAAGACGCAGATCTCCGCGTTCATCTAACTGTGAACACCATGGGCTGTGAGCCAAATCTGCCCCATTTCAGCAGAAAGGTACAACCCAAAAAAAGAGCAAAATCACAAACACGGGGCAGGATGGACTCTTGACCCAATGACTTTGTCCCTGATGGAGCTTTGTTTTTTGACTGAACTTGGAATGGAAGGTAGTATGACATTTGGACAGCAAAGGCACCAGTAAACCACCCAAAGAGATCCGTAACGTGAGCTCTATATACCAAGTTCCAATGTACAATAACTAACAGAGGTTTAAGCCGCACTGTAATGGCCATAAGTTGCAAACTCACCTGCCAACATCAAGGCAAACCTCTCAGGCGGCTCCTGCACGAACCTGCTACTTTGGCTGCTCTCACATGAGCCACAAGAGTATAGGACTCATCCTAGGGGGTCTGCTTTGTTGTTGGCTGGTGAGGTTACACTATCAGGGTTATTCAGAGAGAGGTGAAAACCAGGAGAATGACTCGAGAATTGAAAATTATAGGTCAAAATAGAGAAGCCAGAAAAATTATCCCATTTATCGCACTTTTCAAATCGGCTATTTTGACCTAGAATTTTAACTTCTCCAGTCATTCTCCTGGTTTTCACCTCTCTCTGAATAACCCTGTAAGTTTTGTTCATACGGCAGATTTAACGGTATTTTGCAATTTCCTTGTCAACCATATGAGGCAAGGCCCTTCTTCCGACCTCTGTACGTTAAATTTTAGGTTATATAGTACAGGTAACATTTGTTTAGTACATGAAATGGGACAGGACACAAATAATTCATGCAGCCTCCGGGCATAGTGGGAGCAGTGCATGTGAATATATAGATTTTATTTCGGCTGTTTTGTCCTCCTATTTTGCAATTTCCTCGTCAGCTCGCCAAGACGAAGGGCCCATATTCAGACATCGTCAAATTACGACTACCGATAACCTCGGCAGCATAAACCCAACGCCACTGGAGCGATGTACGGATTGTAAACGCAGAAAAAGAGAAGCAAAAGCTATCGACGAACAATAGGTCAGGCGATAAATTCAAAAAACAGGAGACACACGAGTAACATGGTTTCCGAGAAGAGAACTGTCAGAGCACGGGATGGTGAGCAAATTGCCACCTGTACGGAACAGGCAATTACATTACGCTACCTAAGGCCATAAATATGATTAGAGAACATTGTGATGATGGATTCTCTTTACACTGTTACGCCGAGCAGGATATGCCCTATAAACCGCCATAATGAGTCATAAACCTGCGTTTCCCATCCAACAATGGGAGAAGCTTCAACATGAATCTAATCTCCGCTGAATGAATGAATGTGTAGCAGACTCACTGGGGAGTTCGTGAAGACACTTGGGTATATTCGTGTGGTTACTGCTTATAGCAGACGTGGAAGCAAGCTGGTAGTGCAAGATAGTCCACATGGGGCGAACAAAAGTCCCATAACAGAACGGCAAATTGTTATGGGTCTTTTCTTGCCCTTGGTAACAACTCATTGAGTGGAACTACAGAAAAAAGATCTCCATCATTAGACAGGTTGGTCACCAAGACCTGGTTCACCTTATCAGGACCAAAGAATAGGAGTTCACCACTGGACAGCCTGGATGGACACTCAATACAAGTAGATAAATGGGCTGGAAATACCTCATCCAAACACATGATGACCTAGTTGGCCAACGGTTCTTCAGTGGATGCGGAAGGTGTATGGTAAGAGACACAAAGAAGAGAAAAGCAAGAAATACACAACGAACATCTATATCTGATAAGCCTGAGTAGGACTCAACAGATGGTCTTGGATGGAGGATTGGGAATCTAGATGGACAAACTCCAGAGCACTGAGGGGTGGGAGAAATATTCAAAGGCAACATTTATCAATAATCGGTTTCGTGTGAGGACGGCCATTCACGTACAAGAACTGCTGACCTAAATGATCATGGTAAAGGTTTGAAAATATTTTGATGCAAATAAATAAATAAAGTGCTCTCCATGAAGAAGACACATGCAAAACAACAAGCAGCAAGCCTTAATAAATCATACGAGTTACACAGGGCCAGAGAATTTAGCCCCTGGCCCTGCACTGCCCCCAGGCATCCTTCCAGGAGGAATAACAAATATTCTGAGGACACCCGCAATGCAGTTTGAGACAGAAACAGTCCTGACCACAAATCAAGTGCCTGGTTGAAGGATGGACCTCTAGCTTCCATGGGATTGGATGACATAGGGGCTAATGAAGCAGAAAGTCCAGAACTATGCCCCAAATTAAGCCCAGGGGAACCTAAAATGCACAGGCCTTCAGAGCAGCATTTAAACTGTTGGTTTCTAAGATGATGGATCCATTTCAGAACCTCGTCACTTTTTTTGATGGTTATAATAAGAATAACCTTCTACCCAAAGACCCCAAAACTATGCTCCATGAAAATCTACTGGTGCCTTATGATTTAGTGGCCCTGGCACGTCAGGCGGGATTTGTCACTTACAGTTCCTTATCTTAATGTAAAAAGAAATAGAAAAGCAGCCGAGGTTGCAAAAGGTCTCGTGTCTGTAGATCAGCGTTGACAGCAGCGCTGCATGAGTCACGTGTCCATCTGTCTGTATTAAATGCTGCGCCTGTCCGTCTGCATCAGTGCTCTAACAATATCCCATCCGGCAGAGACTCCAAGAATGCCGACGTCCTCATTGAAAATTTTCTCTCGTTACCTTAGTGAGAATTACATTTCCAAAGCCTCCCGTGATTATATTCCTCGGCTCAGCGGCCGGTCCCGGGGGGATATGTACTCTGTCTGTTGTACTCGGCCCGATCCTCAGAGTCATTCTACATTCATATCTCTCCACCAACCTGGAATTACCCAGACATCTACACCCTGATCATATGCACTAACCACACACTGCCGAGAGAACCGACGAGGCGTATTCATAAACAGTAACGAGAAAAGATACAGTAACGGAAACTACTGAAGGCTCGGTCACAAAAACGATCATTATCACAACATTTCAAACAGCCAATGAGGGTCACGTGCATTTTAGGTAAAGTCGCCGGAGGCGGGCCCAGAGACCAGGCTATTCCCAGACCTTTTAGATGCCATCACGTCTGATCAAGGTCATTAATGTCACTATAAAGGCAGCTCGAGCAAAAGCAAAGTGTCTTATTTACAGCCAGAAATTTCTAACAACATTCATTATAGTTCAGAGGCTACAGATTACAGGGAGTTTTACTGCTGTGCAGCTCTGTTATACACTTTCACACCACAAATATATTGAGGAGCCCCTAAAAAGACGCCCAAACACTCCGAAGATACGAAGAAACCCCTAAAGAGACATGCACACCCCGAATATATGGAGCCTATTAAAAAAACATGTACACCCTGAATATATGGAGGAGCCCCTAAAAACACACCCACACACCCTGAATATATGGAGGAGCCCCTAAAAACACACCCACACACCCTGAATATATGGAGGAGCCCCTAAAAAGACTCACACACACACCCTGAATATATAGAGGAACCCCTAAAAACACCCCTTTACACCCTGAATATATGGAGGAGACCCTAAAAACACACCCGCACACCCTGAATATACGGAGGAGACCCTAAACTCACACACACACCCTGAATATATGGAGGAGCCCCTAAAAATACACCCACACACTCTGAATAAATGGAGGAACCCCTAAAAACACACCCACACACCCTGAATATATGGAGGAGCCCCTAAAAATACACCCACACACCCTGAATATAGGGAGAAGCCCCTAAAAATACACCCACACACCCTGAATATAGGGAGAAGCCCCTAAAAATACACCCACACACCCTGAATATATGGAGGAGCCCCTAAAAACACACCCGCACACCCTGAATATATGGAGGAGCCCCTAAAAAAGACACCCACACACCCTGAATATATGGAGGAGCCCCTAAAGACACCCGCACACCCAGAATATATGGAGGAACCCCTAAAAAACACCCGCACACCCTGAATATACGGAGGAGACCCTAAACTCACACACACACCCTGAATATATGGAGGAGCCCCTAAAAATACACCCACACACTCTGAATAAATGGAGGAACCCCTAAAAATACACCCACACACCCTGAATATATGGAGGAGCCCCTAAAAATACACCCACACACCCTGAATATAGGGAGAAGCCCCTAAAAATACACCCACACACCCTGAATATAGGGAGAAGCCCCTAAAAATACACCCACACACCCTGAATATATGGAGGAGCCCCTAAAAATACACCCACACACCCTGAATATAGGAGAAGCCCCTAAAAACACACCCACACACCCTGAATATATGGAGGAGCCCCTAAAAACACACCCGCACACCCAGAATATATGGAGGAGCCCCTAAAAACACACCCACACAACCTGAATATATGGAGGAGCCCCTAAAAATACACCCACACACCCTGAATATAGGGAGAAGCCCCTAAAAATACACCCACACACCCTGAATATATGGAGGAGCCCCTAAAAACACACCTGCACACCCTTAATATATGGAGGAACCCCTAAAAATACACCCGCACACCCTGAATATATGGAGGAGCCCCTAAAAATACACCCACACACCCTGAATATATGGAGGAGCCCCTAAAAACACACCCGCACACCCTGAATATATGGAGGAGCCCCTAAAAAAGACACCCACACACCCTGAATATATGGAGGAGCCCCTAAAGACAACCCGCACACCCAGAATATATGGAGAAGCCCCTAAAAACACACCCGCACACCCTGAATATATGGAGGAGCCCCTAAAAAAGACACCCACACACCCTGAATATATGGAGGAGCCCCTAAAGACACCCGCACACCCAGAATATATGGAGGAGCCCCTAAAAACACACCCGCACACCCTGAATATATGGAGGAGCCCCTAAAAAAGACACCCACACACCCTGAATATATGGAGGAGCCCCTAAAGACACCCGCACACCCAGAATATATGGAGGAGCCCCTATAAAGACACGTTTAGGATATATAAAGAAGAATTGTAGGATAGAAAAAGTAGTTTGGTTATAATATAGGGACATGTGGAGGGAAGGAAGTGCTGGTGTGGTGAGAAGAGGAAGGTCTTAATAAATAAGCATAACAATTTAAAATTGTTAATTTGTGGTGGCTCCCGTACGGTAGATACACCGGACCACCGAGTCCCGGAAAAGATCTACAAGGAATCAGATTTTTGTCCATATGACAAGTTTTGGAAGAAACGTCTTACTTTGGTTTGCTGTTTAGAGAATATAACCCTGGTCAGGTCTGAAATTACACCCCCGTGTATGTCAATTAATAGCAATTACCTGACAATTCAATAAGATTATGATCTATATCAGGATCCGCCAGGAAAGAGATACGACAATGATTATTTTTATGATTATTACAGGATTTTCTCTCCGTTTTTTTAACGTTGGCGGCTTAGCGTATTGGGCGAGCGTGGAGAGATAAAAATCAGATGAACATTTAAACATCCGAAGGGCTAACAAGCTAACCGAAGGGCCGACGGGAGGGTAAAAAAAAGGAGGATATATGGAGACAGCACACGGAGACTAATGATTAGAGAAAAAGATTAATATACACCTTGTGCCGTCAGATAAACCCCAACTGCATTAAGCTCTGGGATTAGATCCCCTCACTGCGGCATGTTTTTTATATTTGTGAGCATTTTGGCTTTATTAAGGCAGCTGCAATGCATTTATTAAGGTATCTGTGGATGGCAGGTAATGGTACATCTGTACGTGTTAAGGCCCTGTATTCCCAGGCCTGTAGTGGCAATGCATTATGGGGGATGCAATTCTACAACAGCTTGGGGAGCGGCTCTATTGGATCTTTGCATATTTTTCTTGGAAAAGGTGAAGATTTGGGGGTTATATTATTATTTACAGCTTGGATCAGAACATGCATCTCCTTAAAGTCCATCGGTGGCTTGTGAAGATGAAGGAGGATAAACCATCACAGTTAACGGCAGGGATTCAGATAGACCTTGTGTGTCTTGTAATTTATATGTGTGTCAATTCGTTTATGAATTTTGTTAATTTGTATTTTGGAAGTACTTTCCGAAATAACGAATTGATTTAATCTGAATTGAAACGAAACGGTATATAACAAATTTGATTTGTTATACGGTTTCACAAGAGAACCACCGATTAAATGATTCCTGAACAGGTTTTGATTCATTGGGGTTTTAATTAGTGAACCAAAATTCAAATCAATATCAAATCGATCCCAATTTACAATACATACAAGACATACTGGGTTATCCAAAGAGATTCGAAAAGTCACAGCACGTTCGGTGACTTTTCGTTCTCTTCAATTCGGTTCCTTTTGCCGATTGCATTTCGGTGACCCTGCGGTATATTCAGCAAACAGCACAGGGTCCCCGAATTGCAGGGAAAAGTCACTGCAAACCTGACAAAAACTAACCGCAAAACCCACCGAATGCACGCCGAAAACAAGCAAAAACATCTGAATTAACCTTCGAAAAACCCGAGCAGGAGCCGATCACACGCAGCCGAACAGGAGCCGAATCACACAGAGCCGAAGCAGCTGAGACGCAGAGGAGGCAGTGAATAAATTAGCAAAACCGTTTGTATGAATGTGTGAAAATGAAACCCTGTTTGCAAAGAAACTACTGAGCGAAAATGTCTGAAATTTACACAGGAGGTCCAGGGAATGTTACAGAAAAAATAAGTAAACTGAAAAAAAAAAAAAATCGGACTTTTAAAAAAAATCAGAAAAATTCTTAAAATATCCTAAAAAAATCTATAAATAAAGAGACTTTTTGCTGCAGAATTTTATAATGAACGGTTTATTAGATATTGAATTAAAACGGGAATATTTTTAACATTGAAGCCTATGGGATTCTCCTGAATAAACCTGCCGAATTAAACCACCGAATGGCAGGGCATTAGGGGAACCTTTCACTGCTGGTTTGTGTTCTCTGAATAGCCGAAGCAGTGCTTTTCGTGGGGATTTCACTGCCCTCGAACAGGTACCGAACACAGGCACCGTATGTGCAGGCAATTCGCCAGGATTTGGCGAATTGCCTGCTCTCTGGATAGCCGAATGGCCAGGAAAGGCAACCAAACACTGATTTTCAGCGTTCGGTTACCTTTCTCAAGCAATTCGGATCTCTTTGGATAACCCTGAGTGCTAAAGAAAACGACATTATGAAACGAATCAGATTTGTCCCTGTAAATTGCCCTGTGGTGCCGAATCTGTTGTAGCACCACAGGCCCATGGCCAGCTCAATATTTAACCCTAGCTTGCCTTTTAACAGCAAAATTTTAATTAGTGGGGCTTCATTTGGTGAACCGAAATTCGAATCAATATCAAATATCGAATTAATCCCAAATGTCAATGTTTTTTTTAGTGATCCGAGATACCAAAAAAAACACGAAACGAATCAACACTTGACGAAACAAAATAATTTTGAAAGGAAACAAATTTTTCAGCCATGCGCGCCACGGATTTATGGTGATGGATAAGACATAGAACTGCCAGATCGGCCATGTCTTCCTGGACACATATTACGATTTCATGCACAGGGAAAAGTGTTGCCCTGCAACATGTATAATTCTTATGCTGCAGGAAGGAAATCTAGGCAGGGGATTCATGTATCAGTTTATTCCTTGCAGTGTATGGATTATATATGTTGTGGGGTGGCGTTTTTCATGCACTGTCCATCTGCATGAATGAGTTATTTGACTCCAGGAAACCATGGGCGACCTGGCAACCTTAATGAGGAAAGGTAAGTGAAATAATAAACCCCAGCTTGGCCAAAGGACAGAAACCAGTTTGCCAAAATCACGAGTATAACAGTATGTAGTGATACCTTTTTTATTGGACTCTATTAGATTGTAAGCTCATGGGATGGCTTTCATAGCCTTCTGTATTAAAGTGCTGTAAATGTGAGATTAAAGCGCAGAGGCGTCACTGTCCTAATCAGTTTTCATCTTTAATACGACCCGGGTAAATTTGCACTTAGACAAGTGAATTGCAAATAATTTATTAGAATTATATTAATAAGGTGGTGAATATTAGGTGTGATTGTTATTTCTTATTCCGTGATGGCCGTGGACGAATGCAGGAAGTAATGGTGTGCACTGTATCTGTTGTGGTGGTCCATCCTCACCATAGCCTTTTGGGGGATTTTAAGGCAAAGCCCATGTATCCATTCTCACCCTTAAATATCGCATTGTTTGGATGCTCCAATCCGCAGGCCCTGCCGTGCAAACCTGGCTGGTGGCGGTTACGGAGAAGGATTGTGATTTTTTTTTCCAGCCAGACCCCAATTCTGCCCTTTTATAGGCATGTGAGAAGTATTCCAGCGGTTACATTAAACGCTCGGTGGAACGTATCGGAGCTGGGCTTCAGATCTAAACAAAGGGGAGAGGGAGACATAAATCATTGCGCTAACACCGGTGTATGTAAGTATGGACGGGAACAGGTGTGCTGCTCCACCACCACGAATATTTACTTACCGCGAGCACAATCACTGCAAGAGACGGGACGCCAGAAAGAAAAAGATATAGAGCGGGAGGGGATGTGCGTCTGTATATTAGTACAGACAAATTAAAAACCATATACTGAAAACTTTTGTGTCTCAGGATTAAATGAGGATTCCTGCAGCCCGGGTGCACATTCTGAACATGTAAATATTGTGATATATCATTTAATAAACAATAAAGTCATCCCGGCTATATCCTTGCACGTCGTACACCACACTGACTGTTCCGTTTCATATCGAGCCTTTATCCAGATGTTGTCTATAGCTGTGGGTCGTCTGCGCAACAACCGATTTTAGATGCAAGAAAAGTGGGCGTTCATTTGCATATCCTACCCATAATCCCCTGCTGCATGCGGGCAGTGTGGCACAGGAGTCCTGCGGCCAAAGCACGGCTCTGATTTGATATTTAAATATTTTTTCACAATGCCTTATACTCTGTTACAGTTTACGTAAGGGATTGTTTTAATTTGACTTATTTTGTCCTCCATAACTTTAATAGTTGTTAAGAGGCTATAATCTAAACTGTAACGTGATAGCCGACATGTCATCACTTTTTACCTATGACCTATATACATAAAATTATGGTATTTTAGTGTGTTGGTGTGTGTGTGTGTAGCTTGTGGACCAGACCCGAACCTGCTACAGCGTCCGTCCCTTCTCACCAGTCAAGCTGATTCGCAGCAGCTTTCCTTCTCACAACCCTCAGCCAGAACTTGAGGGAGTGCCGAATAATTATATTCATCTCTCCCCAAACACCAGACACAGCTTAATGCAGGGAAGAAGAATGACCTTTATTGTGAAATGGGGAGCAGTTATATAGGAAATGGGGTGGTGGTAAAATGACACAATCAGCAGAATGTATTGTCTACGTGAAGGAAATGTGAATTCCTTCAGGAGACACAGAGACCTGGATTAGTTTAAAACAGATGGAATTGACACATTATCAACAACAATTGAACATCAGATCAGCATAAGGACGAACAACTACACAGACAGTACTGACAATAGGGCAAACAATCACACAGACAGGGATAGACAGTACTAACAATAGGGCAAACAATCACACAGACATGGATAGACAGTACTGACAATAAGGAAGTCACAGAGACAGGGATAGACAGTACTGACAATAAGGAAGTCACAGAGACAGGGATAGACAGTACTGACAATAAGGAACAGTCTCAGAGACAGGGATAGACAGTACTGACAATAAGGAACAGTCTCAGAGACAGGGATAGACAGTACTGACAATAGGGCAAACAATCACAGAGACAGGGATAGACAGTACTGACAATAAGGAACAGTCTCAGAGACAGGGATAGACAGTACTGACAATAAGGAACAGTCTCAGAGACAGGGATAGACAGTACTGACAATAGGGCAAACAATCACAGAGACAGGGATAGACAGTACTGACAATAAGGAACAGTCTCAGAGACAGGGATAGTCAGTACTGACAATAGGGCAAACAATCACAGAGACAGGGACAGACAGTACTGACAATAAGGAACAGTCACACAGACAGGGATTGACAGTAGGACAATCACACAGACAGGGCCAGACAGTCCTGACAATAGGACAAACCATCACACAGACAGGGACAGAAAGTACTGACAATAGGTCTACATTAGACATGTGCATTTGTTTTAGTACTAAAACGATTTAGTCCGAATTTTGGGATAATTTAGTTTTTGTATGACTCAAGAGAAACGAAACTGCTCAGTACAAAAAACGAAAGAAACTAAAATAAAATGCACTACATTTTAGTTTCAGTCCTTTTTGTGATATTACATTGAGTGAAGGAGACCAGCAATGAAGAGCGCAACATCCGAAGTTCTGCACACTCCACATGCCAATGCAGTAGGATGTTCTATACAGAGAGGGGCATTAATTAATGCAGGAGGATGTTCTATACATTATACAGAGAAAGGTATAAATTGAGGAGGATGTTCTATACAGAGAGGGACATTAATTAATTCAGGAGGATGTTCTATATATTATACAGAGAGGGGTATTAATTAATGCAGGTAAATGTTGTATACATTATACAGAGAGGGGTATTAATTAATGCAGGAGGATGTTCTAAACATTATACAGAGAGGAGCCTTTTTTTAGCCCTTTAAATCCAGTGGCTGTGAGCGCTGAGATCGGCTGCTTGTTACATTATCTCTCAATACAATGTATCAGGCTCAGCTGTTACAGTAACTGACTGTAACAGCGCTCAGTTTCAGTAAAACAAGGAAATAATATTGTTCTAACATCTTATATATAAAAATAGTATTTACTAGTTCTACTGAAACTCTGAGCGCTGTGATGAGCAGCAGTCAGTTACTGTAACAGCTTTGCCTGACACGGGGCAGTGTTACAATGTTGGTGCTAACTTTACCAGAGCTGTTGTAAACTGAAAACCTCCATAGGCTATAATGGCTCTGGGAAGTTTACAACAGCTCTGGTTAAGTTAGCACCAACTATATGGCCCATAATATGGCCCATAGTGTGCTGAGAGTGAGAGATACTGTAACAAGCAGCGATCTCAGCCCTCTGAGGAGCCACTGCAATAGTAATTGTAGCCACTGGTTTTCGGATGAATGAAATTAGTTTTCATACTAAAGAACTGAAAACGAATTTCTTTAGCAACTAAATAAATTGCATTTTAGGACTAATCCATTAGTTCAAAACGAAATTTTGTGCTGTGCACATGTCTAGTCTACATTACTGCCATAAACTAAACTCCTAAAATACAAAGGACACTATTATCTTCCGAATGATAAATGGGGATGTTAACAGGGATAATGTGGCCTTGCAGGTTTCCCCATTTTAGCATTAGATTCTGGGGCAGGGACTACTTCAGCACCTTGCCCAGAAAGAAAGCGGTACCCTCGTTGATATATTATATATATATATATATATATAATCACAGTGGCAAGAATATATATATATATATATACAAGAAAAAGTATGTGAACCCTTTGGGATTACGTGGAGTTTTGCATGAATTGGTGATAAAATGTGCTCTGATCTTCATCTAAGTCACAACAATTTGAAAAACACAATCTGCTTAAAATAATACAACACAAACATTATATGTTTTCATGTGTTTATTGAACAGAACATGTAAACATTCACAGTGCAGGGTGGAAAAAGTATGTGAACCTTTGGACTTAATAACTGGTTGACCCTCCTTTGGCAGCAATAACCTTAACCAAACGTTTCCTGTAGTTGCAGATCAGACCTGCACAATGATCTGGAGTAATTTTGGACCACTCCTCTTCACAAACCTGTTTGTGTAGCAATATTCTTGGGATGTCTGGTATGAATCGCTCTCTTAAGGTCATGCCACAGCATTTCAATCGGGTTGAGGTCAGGACTCTGACTGGGTCACTCCAGAAGGCGTATTTTGTTTTGTTGAAGCCATTCTTTTATGCTTTGGGTCATTGTCCTGTTGCATCACCCATCCTCTGCGGAGCTTCAGTTGACGGACAGATGGTCTTACGTTTTCCTGCAAAATGTCTTGATAAACTCCATCAATTTCGTCATTTCCATCAATGACAACAATCCGTCCAGGCCCCGAGGCAGCAAAGCAGCCCCAAACCATGATGCTCCCTCCGCCATGTTTTACAGTGGGGATGAGGTTTTGATGTTGGTGTGCTGTGCCTTTTTTCTCCACACTTACAGGGTTATTCAAAGAGATCCGAATTCGCTTAAGAAAGGTAAAGTAGGGGTTAAAGTTTGGTACTGTTGGATCGGCCAGAGCATGGCCGTTCCAACGATACCAAACACGACTGTGAAAAAAGTTTTTTAAAAAAAATAAAAATGAAAAATAAAAAAATATTTAAAAAAAAAAAATAAAAAAAATAAACAAGTTTTTTTTTGGTTTGTTAATGCAGCAATATTGTTCCCATTTCAATTATAATGTGAACAATGATGCTGCTAACAATTTTTGTATGCGGTGCGTTTGTTAAAAATTGCGTAATTTTCCCCAAAAAAAAATGTAACGAGACCCCATCCCAGTCTGCGACCCACCGGGAAATGTTTTGGTATTTTGTTGGGCCGGTCCATCTGTGGCACTTAGACAAGCTGCACAAGGTTTGCAAAGGGCCTGGGCCCCCTAGATTCACTCGCCCCCTGAACATGTTATGCACTGTCCCCTCTGCCCCTGTTTCGCACTACTTGAGCTTCAGCCAACCTAATGAATGGCTGACGATCATGGGAGATGTAGCTCCAAAACATGTGGAGTGCCAGGGTTGCTGACCCCCTGCTCTAACCCATAGTTCCAGATTTATAAAACCACAATGTATCATGTAATAAGCTCTGTGATATGTGACACACAGAGGCACCGCGGGAATGTTCCATCAGAATAGTAGATAATTACCGTTCGCCGCCCTCTCGGCGCACACGGTATAACACTAAAAAAAGGGGTATGAATAAAAGACAGACTACTGATGAATGCTGCTTTTCCTTGTGGAGTGCGGTGAATATAACCTTTAACCCATAAACGAGATGCACTTTCAAAGAGGCTTTTCCATTATTAATGGTCCATATGGCGCTTTAGGCCGCCGCACTTTCAGAAATGCTGGTTTTGGTGAAATCTGGAGAGATAAAGATAGAAAGAGCAGGTACGAGGCCCCCGGAGCGGTGCGGTTAGCTGGATCACCACGTGCTGTAAAGCCGGTCCTTAGTATTCAGAAGCGGTATGACGGCACCCCGGGCCTTTCTGGGTTCCCGGAGAAGGATCGCACCTCGGTGGGGAGTTTGGCGACCCATTCGCCCTTCCTGTAAAACAGTGCCGCACGCACATACATCTTACCCCGACGCAGCCGGCGCAGAGGAAGACAAGCCAACTGGAAATACCAACAGTTTATCAGAGATACGCTCACATGTTCGAGATTATCCCGAGCCGCTGCATCCAGCAGAAATGATTTATTGGCCGGCTCACCGATTAACCTGTTTGCTGCCAAAGAAAAGCTTATGCACGTGTGTGTGTGTGTGTGTGTGTGTGTGTGTGTGGTGTGTGTGTGTGTGTGTGTGTGTGTAGATGTACAGGGTGGTCGTCTGCTAGAGACACGCACACATATAGGCGCATATAGACATACCTAGGCACACACAGACATGAAAAAATACACACAGACACACACCAAAATACAGACACACACACCAAAATACAGACACACACACAGCAAGATACACACACACACACACACACACACACACAGCAAGATATACACACACACACAGCAATATATACACAGACACACACACAGCAAGATACACAGCAATATATACACAGACACACACACAGCAAGATATACACACACACACACAGCAAGATATACACAGACACACACACAGCAAGATATACACAGACACACACACAGCAAGATACACATGTCCACATATTAACAAATATACATGCACACAAAGATATACAAAGGCAAACACAACCAAAAGGATATTCAAAGACACACTTCAACTAGCACACAAGATATGCCCAGAGACAAGCCAGTATATATGCATGTACACACACACCCTCCAAGAAATACAAAGATGCATGTCATCATACACACAGACACACACAGCAAGATATACAAGATACATCCCAAAATACAATATATACATACACACATCAAGATGTACACAAGCAAACTTACAGGCACAAGTATGGATATATGTACACACAGAATATATATAGCTAGGTGTGTGTCTAACACATTCATCAAGATCTTTAGCATGCACACATACAAACACACACAAGACAAACGATCACAAGACATACAGACACCCAACTGTCGAGATACAGACACACACCTATTAAGATATCCACATAAACACATATACCAAAATATACACACAGATACACATACCAACACACAAATCAAGTTATATGCAAACATTTCTATAAAGATAAGCACATGCAGACACACAAAGACAAGCAGATCACGAGATAAGTGTGACATACCAATATATACACAGACACAAGTACCACAATATTCACAGGCAAACGTACCAAGATATACACAGACACACATTACGCAGCATACACACATAATTTACAATTATTCATTTATTGGAAACAGGTTCTGCCTCACTGTATATGACATCCACAGACACATACCAAGATATACACACACATATACACACACATGTACCACAATATACAGATACATACCAAGATATACAGTTGTGTTCAAAATTATTCAACCCCCACTGAAATTGAGTGTTTTGGCCAGTTTGACATGGATTTTGATCATTCAGTCATCTTGCTTACAATTAAATCAAAGAGGCACGTGTAGGTCAGACAAATATAACATAACATTTATAATGAAATAACCACAAATGTCTTTTCTGTGCTCACATCATTATCAGTTTTATTCAACCCCCAAGTGACATTCAATCTTAGTACTTAGTACAACATCCTTTTACAGTTATAACAGCTTTTAAACGTGAAGCATAGCTTGACACAAGTGTCTTGCAGCGATCTACGGGTATCTTCGCCCATTCGTCATGGGCAAAAGCCTCCAGTTCAGTCACATTCTTAGGCTTGCGCACTGCAACTGCTTTCTTTAAGTCCCACCAGAGGTTCTCAATCGGATTTAAGTCAGGTGACTGCGATGGCCACTCCAAAATGTTCCAGCCTTTAATCTGCAACCATGCTCTAGTGGACTTGGAGGTATGCTTGGGATCATTGTCCTGTTGAAAGGTCCAACGTCTCCCAAACCTCAAGTTTGTGACGGACTGCATCACATTGTCATCCAATATCTCCTGGTACTGAAGAGAATTCATGGTACCTTGCACACGCTGAAGCTTCCCTGTACCTGCAGAAGCAAAACAGCCCCAAAGCATGATTGACCCCCCGCCATGCTTCACAGTAGGCAAGGTGTTCTTTTCTTCATAGGCCTTGTTCTTCCTCCTCCAAACATAGCGTTGATCCATGGGCCCAAACAGTTCTAATTTTGTTTCATCAGTCCACAGAACACTATCCCAAAACTTCTGTGGTTTGTCCACATGACTTTTGGCATACTGCAGTCGACTCTTCTTATTCTTTGGAGACAGCAAGGGGGTGCGCCTGGGAGTTCTGGCATGGAGGCCTTCATTATGCAGTGTGCGCCGTATTGTCTGAGCTGAAACTTCAGTACCCACATCTGACAAATCTTTTCTCAGTTCCTCAGCAGTCACACGGGGACTTTTCTCCACTCTACGCTTCAGGTAGCGCACAGCAGTCGAAGTCAGCATCTTCTTTCTGCCACGACCAGGTAGCGTTTCAACAGTGCCCTTTGCCTTGAATTTGCAAATGATGCTTCCTATGGTCTCTCTTGGTATGTTTAACATCTTTGCAATCTTCTTATAGCCATTGCCCTTCCTGTGAAGAGTAATCACCTCTTTTCTTGTCTTCCTGGACCATTCTCTTGACTTCACCATGTTTGTAACCACACCAGTAAATGTCTAGAAGGAGCTGAGTATCACAGTCATTTTAAAGCTGCCTAATTGGTGCTTATTATGCTTTATTGCTGCTCCGTGACATCCACAGGTGTTTTCAATACCTGATTGAAAACACTTGAATGAACCTCTGTTCTTCAGAGTGGTAGTCTTTAAGGGGTTGAATAATTGTGTCAATGAAGAATTCACAAAAGAAACATTTACTACTGTATTACAAAACCAATTGATGTCATTTTAGTTGCATATGGTTCTTTAAAAAGTCCTTGTAGGATTTCATTCTGAATACAATTACAAATGTCACTAAATTCCCTAAAACCCTTTACAGCATTGGGGGTTGAATAATTTTGAACACAACTGTATATACATACACACATGTACCACAATATATACAGACGCATACCAATAAATACACACACACACACACGTACCACAATATTGTACCGGCTGGGTGGAGTAGAGGTAACATCACTGCTCTATAACCGTGGAGAGAGACTGTGGAGACACAGGTTCAATCCCGGCAAGAGCACCTCTCCAGTAAGAGTCCTTGGGCAAGACACCTAACGGTACATACTCACCACCCAGGACATACTGAAAACGAGAGAAATCTCAATGTATCCTTCCTGCTAAAATCATTAAAAAAAAAATGATATATATAGATATATACAGACACACATACCACAATATACAGACACATATCACAACATACACAGACACACATACCACAATATGCAGACACATACCAAGATACACACACACACATGCCACAATATACACAAACACATGTACCATAATATACAGACACACAATACACAGCATACATTGCCACATATACCACAATATACACAGACACATGTACCAAGATATACACAGACACACACACCAATATATACACACTTTACACAGGATACAGCGAGACACACAAATATATAGATATTATATTATTTTATTTTAGGATGGCCACCATGTTTTTCTAGAAACGCTTGAGAGAGAGAGCGAAAAATCCCCGCTGCCCGCATATTCCTTAGAAAATAATTACCTCCAGCTGGAAGAAACGGCACTTACACCCCGGTCATCCTATATTTAACCAAGCACAGCATTCTGCGCCGAGCCTTGGGGTGAGCAGGTTGTTGGATATTTTTTAATCAGAAATGCTTTTTTCTCCTTAAAAGGAAAAGAGGGAAAATAAGACAGTGCTTAGGGGCTGCTCGCGCTTTACTGGATACAGCCCTGCATCTTATAGAAAGTAAAAAAATCAGTAAAGTGAGCCATTCTTACCCAGGCGAACATGGAAACCCCAGTAATCGGTGGAATTAATGAAAGGATGATTTATTGCGGAACCCTCCTCCACAAAATGAAAAACTAAATTATTCTCAGGTCAATAAACTCTGGTTCAAAATCAGGTCTTTAGATTTCCGGCAGAGTATGAAAAAGTCACTGATTACTTCCCAATCAGATTTATTCCACAAACAGATGCACAGCGGTAATGTGAAACAGGGCGAGGGCTGCCAGACTCACCATGCTTTCCTGTACACACATCGCTTGTGCATGCTGGGCAACACCTGAAAGCTGCTGCCCCGTAGGTGTGTAGAATCCAGCCGCTGCAGGAGGGAAACCGATTCCCTAACTGAAGCTTTTGGGTTCCTGCGTTATAAGGTGACGGCATGTAGTCAATTCTGTACACTGCAGGGAAGCAATTAAGTGCTGCCCGTCAGCACGAAGGAACGCCGAGTGACCGGGAAAACATGGCAGATCTGGCGAGCACGGTGCGCGCTTGAATATTCCTGATGAGCGTCTCGCTGACAGCTGGCAAAAAACCTCAAGGATGTCCCATCTACTTAACTGCACTGCCTGCTTATTCCGAGGTTAATTAGTCCTCGTTCTCTGCAGGCAGTTACACCTAATTAAAAACATACGCGAGGCTCTAAATTGGAATTTTACTCCCGCGCGGGGAACGAGCGCTTGTGGTTTGAATGAAACGTCTGTGTATTATATGAAATGCACGGTGATGTGAACATGGAACGGGAAAACAAAGACCAGGCTTTTCTACAAAGATGGGCAGTGCATTGTATGGACTACGACCAACCCTGCCAGATCAAGAACAATTGTATGGACTACAGCCTACCCTGCCAGATCAAGGCCCACTGCATGGACTACGACAACCCTGCCAGATCAAGGCCCACTGCATGGACTATGACAACCCTGCCAGATAAAGACCAATTGTATGGACTACTACAGCCTACCCTGCCAGATCAAGGCCCATTGTATGTACCACGACCAACCCTGCCAGATCAACACCTATTGTATGGACTACAACCAACCCTGCCAAATCAAAGCCCACTGTATGGACTACAACCAATCATGCCAGATCAAGGCCGATTGTATGGAATACAGCCTACCCTGCCAGATCAAGGCCCACTGTATGGACTGCGACCATCCCTGCCAGATCACTGCCCATTGTATGGACTATGACCAGCCCTGCCAGATCACTGCCCATTGTATGGACTATGACCAGCCCTGCCCATTGTATTGACTACGACCAGCTCTGCCAAATCACTGTCCATTGTATGGACTATGACCAGCCCTGCCAGATCTATGCTGATTGTATGGACTATGACCAGCCCTATCAGATCAACGCAGAATGTATGGACTATGTACAACCCTGCCAGATCAATGTCCGTTGTATGGACAACCAACCCTGCCAGATCATTGCCCATTTTATGGATTACGACCTACCCTGCCAGATCAATGGCCATTGTATGGACTATGACCAGCCCTACCAGATTAACGCCCATTGTATGGACTATGACCAACCCTACCAGATTAACGCCCATTGTCTGGACTACGACCAGCCCTGCCAGATCACTGACCAGGGTATGGGCTACACCCAACCGAGATCAATGTCCATTGTATGGACCACATCCAGCTCTACCAGATAGCTGACGACTGTATAGGCTACACCTAACCCTGCCAGATGAATGTTCATTGTATGGACTACAGAATCTGGGAAAAGAACCAATGCACTGTTGTTTCAAATCAGCACAGAGTGAAGTCTGGAGGAAAGGTAGAAGGCCTCCGTGGAGTCAAGACACACACACATAAAAGTTTATAATTGTAGAAGACATTTACACATCCCAGCAATTCAGAAAACTGCTTTGCCCACAGAGCTCATGTGCTACATTCCCCATATGCAGCTAGGAACTCTGGGTAGGACTTGCAAATGGAGTCTCCAACGTCTCACTTTTTTGCATTCAGGGCCCGTCAGAAAACAGAACCTCCTTGCCAGTGCAATGCCATAATATATATCAGGGGTCCGCCATGTTAGGTGTGTGACACACACACACATATACACACACGCACACACACACACCCCATCGCCTCCAGCACTATTTGCAGGAGAACCCCTTCCCGATCTATCCGTAACTTCCACACAATCCAAATCCGGCCGCAAGTGGGTCACTGCATTTTCCAGTTTACAAGCGTGAAAGGTAGTAAAGATGAGCGCGTGACAGTCACAGCCGGACTGGAACATTATACGTTGACAAATGCTGACCGAGGCCTGTCATGGTGTGCATTGTGTGCAGACACGCGGGGGGCGGCAGATTATCACCCGCTACTATTGATTAATAACATGAGCCACAACAATAATCAGAGGTTTAGTAAGGCGGCAGGAAGTGGGTCAGGCGTTCTGAGCCCCACAAAGCTCTTTGTCGAGGTGTCAGGTTGAAGCGTTGAGTCCATGTTGCCATGGAAGTGCGGCAGGTACCGGTCAGCGCGGTTGTTCACGACATGGCCTTTTACTCCTGCTAATGAAGTTTTTTGCCTACAGGCCCAAACAACATGTCCCATTCATACAAACGGGCAGGGTACGCTCAGATTAGGAATGGTAACATGTGACAACAAAAACACACTGGGGTTATTTAATGTATAGAGAGCTACAGAACAAACCGATACAACACGCACACACAAAATGCACAGACACACAACACGCACACATAAAATATACAGACACACAACATGCACACACACAACACGCACACACAAAATGCACAGACACACAACACGCACACACACAACACGTACACACACAAAACAAACATGTACACAAAAACACAACTCCTACAGACATACAACACATGCATACAACTTATACAGACATGAAACTCGTGCAGACCTACAATGCATACATGCAACACATGCATACAACTCACACAGACATACAACATATGAATACGCCTCACACAGACATAAAACGCATGGAAACAATTCAGACATGCAATGCATGGATACATCTCACACAGACATAAAACTCAGACATGCAACCCATATATACAGATACATAAAACATACATAAAAACAAACTTATATATATGACATACAAGCATACAATACATATGTACAAGACAGACATACAACAATATAGAAACACAAACATGTTTATGTTGACATGTATACTACATTCCTAATCTGACAGGGATCATATGTCAGAGTTTTGGCCTCTGTTTTGTGGTTACGCAGCTGTAGTTAGTTCTTCTAGAAAGGAAAAGATATTCCATATATTGTAAAAAAAAATCCATTTAATGTTCTTTTCTCGCAGGACATTATATCCACGCACCGTCACCCAGGACGGTAAGACCGTTACAGAGTTTATAATAAATACATGACGTGAAGATGCGGTGCCTGTGAACAAACACATCAGACGCCGCTGCCATGCAAGCTGACTGGGCCGGAGATAGCCTGAAACTCCTAGTACCATAAGCCGGCAGGTACTGAGCTCTGGCTAAGGCTTGCCAATGCTGACAGGGACACAAAAATACATGGAAGCTGGTTTGGGCGACTCTGCCCAGCCCAGCATTAAGGGCATGAAGCGTGTCCAAGCTGGTATTTCCATGTGAGAGCCTTTCCAGGCTCAAACAGCCACAACTGTGTGAAGTTGCGTGCATCATCTCAATAGCGTCTTTATCCAATCTGTACGGCGCACATACACCACAGCATCGGTATGTCAGCTTTCCGCCTTCAGAGCGAGGGATTTATTATGTTTTGTTGGAAAGGAAAAAAAATCTGGCTTTACAAATGCAAAAGTTATAACCTCTATGATATATATATATATATATATATAGTGGCATAACACAATCCACACATATATACCATACTATAAGGGGCGTGCAATGTGTAAAGTGACCTCACAGCACCAGAGACCCTAGCATGATGCTGTACCCATATCTTGTGATGGAGCCCTCAGTGACTGTGGCGTGACACCATACCCATCTCTTGCGCCAGAGACCCCAAAGCCTATGGAGTGACACTAAACCCATGTCTTGTATCAGAGCCGCCAGAGCCAGTGGCATGACGCTGTACCCATGACTTGTACCGGAGCCACCAGAGCCAGTGGCATGACGATGTACCCATGACTTGTACCGGAGCCACCAGAGCCAGTGGCATGACACTGTACCCATGACTTGTACCGGAGCCACCAGAGCCAGTGGCATGACGCTGTACCCATGACTTGTACCGGAGCCACCAGAGCCAGTGGGATGACGCTGTACCCATGACTTGTACCGGAGCCACCAGAGCCAGTGGCATGACGCTGTACCCATGACTTGTACCGGAGCCACCAGAGCCAGTGGGATGACGCTGTACCATGACTTGTACCGGAGCCACCAGAGCCAGTGGCATGACGCTGTACCCATGACTTGTACCGGAGCCACCAGAGCCAGTGGGATGACGCTGTACCCATGACTTGTACCGGAGCCACCAGAGCCAGTGGGATGACGCTGTACCCATGACTTGTACCGGAGCCACCAGAGCCAGTGGCATGACACTGTACCCATGACTTGTACCGGAGCCACCAGAGCCAGGGGCATGACGCTGTACCCATGACTTGTACCGGAGCCACCAGAGCCAGTGGCATGACACTGTACCCATGACTTGTACCGGAGCCACCAGAGCCAGTGGCATGACACTGTACCCATGACTTGTACCGGAGCCACCAGAGCCAGTGGCATGACACTGTACCCATGTCTTGTGCTGGAGCCCCCAGTTACAGTTACAAGTTTTTCTAAAGCGCTAACAAGTTCTGTAGCGCTGTACAATGTGAGGCAGAATAACAAAAATGCATAAACGTTAAACACACAGAACAGTAGGAGAGAGGACCCTGCTCAAGAGCTGACAATCTAAGAGGAGAGGGGTGACACACTAGGTAAGGGTAAATAGAGAAAATGAAATAGCGGGGTGTATTTGGGCTGGCTTCTCTAAAGTAATGCGTTTTCAGAGACTTCTTGAAGGACTGGAGAGATGGGGATAGTCTAATGTTACGGGGGAGGGAATTTCAAAGAAAGGGGGCAGCTCAGGAGAAGTCTTGAAGGCGAGAGTTGGGGTGTGGTTCCGAGGAGATGATAATGTCAGACCATTGGCCGTGCAAAGTGGTCGGGAAGGGATGTACCTGCTAATAAGGGAGGAGATGTAGGCAGTGGTGCGGTTATGTAGGCTGGGGCGCAGTTATGGAGAGCTTTGTATGTGAGCTCCAATATAATGAATTGGATTCTAAAGGAAACATGGAGCCATTGTAGAGATTGACAAAGGGGAGAGGTGCGGGAGGTGAGGTGGATGAGTCTGGCACATACATTCATAAGAGAGAAGGAGGTTACAGTAGTCAAGGTGGGAGATAATAAGAGTTTGGATGAGCATTTTAGCAGAGACCTGATTAAGACCGGGGGGATGCGTGCAATATTTTTTAGGTGGAAGTAGCAAGATTTGGTTAGTGACTGAATGTGAGGAGTAAAGGAGTGATCAGAGTCTAGGAGAACACAGAGGCAACGAGCATTAGAGGTGGAAGTAATGGTGGCCCCATTCACCTGAAGGGAAATGGGTGCAGGAATGCTAGTGTTGGAGGGAGCGAAGACGAGAAGTTCAATTTTAGAGAAGTTAAGCTTTAGGAAACGAGAAGTCATCCAGTCGGAGACGGTCAATAGGCCGGAAGTAACACAGTCCAACCGGGTTGCATGACATCATACCCATCTCTTGCAACGGAGCCCCCAGAGCCTGTGGAGTGACGCCATACCCACGTATTGCGCCGGAGCCTCCAGAGTTCATGACGTAATGCTGTACCCATCTCTTGCGCCAGAGACCCCAAAGTCTGTGGTGTGACCTTATACCCATGTCTTGTGCTGGAGTCCCCAGTGCCCGTGGTGAAATGCCATACCCATCTCTTGCACCAGAGCCCGTGGTGTGACACCATACCCGTCTCTTGCACCGGAACCCCCAGAGCCAGTGGTGTGATACCATAACCATTTCTTGCACCGTAGCCCCCAGAGCCTGTGTTGTGACGCCACACCCATCTCTTGCACCGTAACCCCCACAGCCCGTGGTGTGATGCCATACCCATCTTTTGCACTGTAGCCCCCAGAGCCCGTGTCGTGACGCGTACCCCTCTATCAGATAAGTTTGTGTTATCTTGTGGCAAGTCGCTCTGTGTTTAGACTCAGAAATTGAACAGGAATAAGTAAATAAATAAAAGCCTCGCCATGCACCCTCCGGGGTGAGGAAAATAATATTCTAACCAGAACGCCAAGCCGGGAAAGGAGCGCTCATTAAATAATACACCATAAATAATACAGACATGAAGGCATCATACACAGCACGCTGCGGAGCGCAGCATCAGTCACTGTGCGGAGCATCAGGAAAGCTCCCAGGACGACTTCGTCAGGTGTGATCTGATGAATTACCGGGTGCTGGGAAGGACTCAACGTGTCACCTACATCATCCCGGGACATGTCCCATGATCCTCTGTAAACGCGGATTTAAAATCATACAAACAGCAAGTGGCTGGCACAGATTCATGGGAATGGCAGACCGCAGGCAGCCGGGAGTCCTGGGCTCAAATAACAGGTTTAACTCCTGAGGTTTGACTGGATGCTCGTTAACCTCTGCTGTTCCTGAGGGTTTAGGGAAACAAAGATTGAGCGATTATGACCCTCACCGTTATTATCCATTTAAAAGCACAGGTGACCGACTTCTGCGCCATAAAGGGATTCAGTGAAGAAGAAAAAAAAAACAACAAAATGTGCAAATAAAACGCACAAACAAAACGCACACAGTCGAACATCTCAATTTAAATCGGGGCTGGACTTCCGGACAGACTACAAGTCCCATGATCCACGACAACCAGGGAACAAAGCAGGTGTCTGGCACAGATTTACGAGAGTGTGAGTCCAATACAAGTCCTTCATCTGGTATTTCACTACCATGTGGTGTCTGCTCACTAGCCCGGTTAACCCTTTCTGTTCCAGTGTCTGGGGGTTAAATTGCACCCAAACCCTTGTATCTGCACCCTTCATGATAGCTCAGGCATTCAGCAAACCGTGACACCTCGACTGTCCCGCAGACAGGAGAAAAAACAAAACAAGTGCCAGCATCACCGCAGGTAAGGAGAAGGGGTTAACATTGACAGCGGTGACACCAAACTTCAGCCTTAAGAGAGAGAGCAGAATGCCGGCTGTCACTCCGTGTCGTCCTGCGCTGTGCAGCGGAGCACCCTGGATACTGTATGGGATTACGTTCAGAATACCAATGACACCGAAGGCGACATGCTGGGGCTCGTGGCAGCCCCGTACGGGTGAGCGGCATGCACACAGGTGACGGGTCCAAGGAGACCGAGATCCAAGGATAAAAAAACACAAACCACACACACACACAATGCTGCTCCTCCGCTCAATAAACCCTTACACGTGAATCCACACAAACACGGGCGCAACACATACTCATGGCAAGCTCTGCATGTCAAAGACCTGGGATCACCGGGTAACGGTTTCCAGCAGCGTGGTTATTACGGGTTATTGTGAGTGCGGGTCATTCCAGGTTCTGCTTGGAATAACAGAAGTGTTAATGGTCCCCTGTGGTCTCGCACATGTGGAGGGGTCTTTAAACCCCAGAAATCTGGCGTGTGCCATGGGGGGGCCGTAGGCAGGTGTGTGAAACCTACATATACGTATAGCATAGCAGTAAGCGTGAACACAAGCCATGGAGTCCATGAAGCGGGTACCAACCTTGAGCCCAGCCTGGGCACAGCACCCCCAAAACTGCCATCCACATCCAGATCTGCCAGCATCCTCCAATCATCTTTCCTACAATCCCCAGCGCCGGATCCAAGGCACCCAAAGTCTCAGAGTGGACCAGGACTGGTTAGCACTTCAAGAGGAGGATAAGCTGCCCCAGACAGATCCCGAAAAATTATTTTTATTTCCCCGGGTAAGGCTAGAGAGTGAGGGAGCGCGGGTGCTTCTGGTAGAGGCGGCAGGCTGTTTCCATGCCCAGGGCAGTAAAGTTTAATTCACAGGCTTCTTCTTCATTATTCCATCAGACCCGCATCCCCTGCCCAGACTCTTCTGCAGAAAGTTTGTATGCCCCGGCTCCCCCTGGACGGGCAAAGGAGACAGAAGAGGATGACGGGTGAAGTTCCCAGGCTTAGCTTCACAGTCCTCAGGTTTGTGGCGAGAGGTGGTTCCCCTCTTGGCTTTTTTTGGCTGCACCCCCTGCCCCCGGGCTCAGACCCGCTGCTCTGAGGATGGTGAGCAGGGGAATGAATGCTGCTGGAGCAGAGAGAGCCAGGAGCTGGAATGAGAGGAGGAGGAGGGCAGCAGAGGAGGAGAAGGGGGAGGAAGGGAGAAGGACCAATATGAAGGAATGAGGTCGCCACCACGTGGACATAATAGGGTAGGATATCACACCTTGGGCTCCTGGCGAGGCAGTTACAGAGCTGACATCTCGAGACGCTTTATAAATTAAGATTTATAGAGGCAGCCAAGGACAGAGTTTTAGGGAATCGTAAAAAAAAAAAAAACACACAGCTTGGAGGCTTTATATAAAAACCCAGGTGTGCTTTTGGGGTGTTGCACCCCCTAACCTCTGCGTGAAGCCAATGAGCATGGCGTTCCCTGGAATGTGGGGCGTCTGCACGACAGCAGGCTTTAGATGCGGAAAGAAGTTAGAGCTTGTGTACCTCATTTGCATGTCCTACCCAGAAATCCCTTCCTGCAAACATTGAGCGTGACAGGGGAGCTCTGTGGGCAAAGCAAGAATCTGATCTGGTCGTTTAAAAGTCTTTCAAAATATCTTCTAGTCTCTCCTACAATTTATGTAGTGGAGGCTTTTAATATCACTTTTCGTTTCGCTTTAACTCTAATAGCTGGTAACATTATATAATTCCCATTACAATGTAATGATCCACCTGTCCTAGCTGGCATGACCGGGTACCTATGACTCTCCTATACACATTCCTATCATTTTATACACCCACTCTCTACTTGACCCTCTGCAATCTGGCTTTCACTCACTGCACTCAAAAACTGTGAAACTGACCAATGACCTTGCAACGGCTAAATCCAATGGGTGCTACTCACTGCTGATCCTTCTTCACCTCTCTGCCGCCTTTCATACAGTTGACCACTCAATCCTCCTTCAAAATCTTAGTGATTTAGACCTTCAAGGTGCTGTTCTTTCATGGTTCGCTTCCTACCTGTCCCAACGATCGTTTAGTGTCTCATTTGCTGGAAGTACCTACTCCCGGCAGCCTGTCTCTGTTGGGGTGCCCCAAGGTTCAGTACTGGGCCCTCTACTTTTCTCAGTCTACACGGCCTCTCTAGGCAAACTGATCAGCTCCTTTGGATTCCAGCACCACCTATATGTTGAGGACACCCAAATTTACCTCTCCTCCCCTGACCTCTCTCCAGGTCTCCTGGATTGAGTCACTGACTGTCTCTCCGCGGTCTCAATTTGGAGGTCTTCCCACTTCCTTAAACTCAATCTTGCCAAAACTGAAATTCTCGTCATTCCTCCCTCCAAGGAGAACCCAATACCACCCATCTATCTACGAGTAAATGGAACACCCATTAGCCCAACACCCCAAGCTCGCTGCCTTGGTGTCACTTTTGACTCTGACCTAACATTCTCTTCCCACATCCAGACAGTGACCAAATCCTGTTATTTTCAACTCAAAAACATTGCCCGTGTCCGCCCCTTTCTGACACAAGATACCACAAACGTGCTGGTTCATGCTCTTGTCATTTCACGACTTGACTACTGCAACTCGCTCCTTATTGGCCCCAACTCCCGTATCCCCCCTTTGCAATCTGTAATGAATGCAGGGGCCAGGCTTATTAGTCTCAATAAATGCACCTCGCGTACCTCCCCCCTCTGCCGGTCCCTCCATTGACTTGCGATATCTCCCCCCTCTGCCGGTCCCTCCATTGGCTTCCTGTACGTTTCAGGATACAGTTTAAAATACTGATGCTCACGTTCAAATCACTCAATAACTCGACCCGTCCCTACATGTCTTTGTTACTCCACAAGCACGTCCCATCCAGACAACTCCGTTCAGCAGGTGATCTCCACCTGTCATCAGTCTACACACGCAAACCAACTCTCACCTCCAGGACTTCTCAAGGGCAGCTCCGGTCCTCTGGAATGACTTGCCTCGCCCTATCAAACTCTCCCCTGATCTTCAGGCCTTCAAGAAGTCCCTCATAACCCACCTCTTCAGATTAGCGTACCACATCAATGACGCAACTCATCCCTCTGCTCACCTACTCACACTTGATTGAAGCGGCTTGTATGGCCCCACCATTCCCAAACCACTGGCACTAATGATCCTGCTATCTAGTGAAATTCCGCTCGTCTTCCTCAACCCCAGAGGAAGGCCCTCTACACCGAGTGTTTCCATCATATGTCGGTTTATTTGTATTTCGTTCCCTTTGGATATTGTAAAGCGCTGCGGAAACTGTTGGCGCTATATAAATGATGACAATAATAATACAGGAACAGTGGTGCACAGATGAAATATACATGTTCGGGGCGATTGCAAATCCTTGCTCTAAAATCCTAAACACAAGTTTCTCGCAACCTGCAAGTATGACTATCGAGCGACCTTGGAACTGCACGTTATTCTTCTGCTGCCGACACATTAGCACTTCTTATACAAGGTGTATGAACTATAGAGAGACTTAATATACAGCAGGTGGCTGCAGCAACTGATCCTTGAGAGAGCAGCCGTCGGTAGTAACGAGTGGAGGCTATGCACATTATGGATCACATTTTGATGCCAACGGCTCGGGCAGAATATCGGCCACAGTCATTTTGGTTTAGTTTGTTAAGTTTCTTCAGCTACCAGTATTTTCACAACAAATGAGGAATAAACAGAGTTAGTGACCTGTCCTCTGCGTGCCATAATGATCTTGTGTGGTGGAAGGGGAAGCTGGGCATCACAGACGGATGCATTGAAGTCCCTCAGGCTGCAGGAGGGTTAGGAACCATCATATTTCATTTTAATCACGGATGATAATTATTACATATTTTAATTGGAAATTTATAGATTTGTTCAAATTATTCAGCGAGGACTGAAGCGCGTGAAATATTCCAAAAAACACGGAATAAAACTGGAATCATTGGGATGTATGAATATTATGAATGTGAGAGATGGCGCCTGCTCAGAGAGCATGAAGTCATGACTGACGTTTAGGACGAGCAATTTACGAAACAAGACTGAGCGGGGCATTCTGTCTGGCTCAATGTGGCGTGTGATGCACCCCGGAGCCACGTGGGGATGACCTCTGGGATTCTTCCATTGAACGAGTGATAACTATCTTGAATTCAATATTTAGGGAATTACCATTGAAGTTCCCTGTACTTTTAACCATAATTCATTGTATGTTTCACTGTAATTCCCTCCACTTTCTGCTTCATTTCATTGTACTGTTTATACTTTTCACCTTTCATTTCACCATAGTTCAATGTACAGTTTGCAATTTATTTCAATGTAGTTGGCTGTACTTTTCACCCTTCATTTCATTGTACTTTTTACCCTTCACTGTACTTTTTAAACACGTCACCATACAGGTCACCATAGGTCACTGTACTTTTTAAACACGTCACCATGTCACCATAGCTCACTGTACGTTTCACCATTAATTTTGCCATAACTCCCTCCACTTTTTTGCAGTGTATTTCACTGTAGTTTCCTCTTTGATCAAACCATTTGTTTCATCGTAGTTCACTGCAGTTTTCACCATTAAGTTCACCATAGTTCCCTCCACTTCTCACTGTATCATAGTTCCCTTCATCGTAGTTCACTATACTTATGACATTCTTTACACTGTAGTTCACTGATCATTTACTGTAGTTCCCAATACTTTTCACTAGGGATGCACAGATACTAGTATTGGTGCCCAATACTGCAGTTGCACGAGTACTTGGTACAACGTGCAAATGCCCAGATACCCATAAACCACTGCTGGACCGGCCTGCCAGTATCCGAGGGGTTAGGGCAGCTGTCAGAATGCATTAACAGCATTCCGCCAGCATTCCGCTCCAGCTGGCCGCAATCCATAGAGCGGCCACCGGCTTGTGAAGGCTGTGACGCAGCCTCCAGCTAGGATCTTGCGGGAGTCGTGTTATTTTGTGAGAGCGCATCACAGCCTTCACAGGCCGGCGGCCGCTTGGTGGATCGCGGCCAGAGTCTGAGTTCTATGGGGTGTCTGGCCATACATTTCAATGTTAACATAAACTGGACAGTCTTTCAGCAAAACCCTAAATTATTTAATGGAAAGCGGTCACATGACATTAAATAAAAGTATGAGTAATCGGTATCAGTGAGTACCTGAAAAAAAGTATCTGTACTCATGCTCGATCTTTAAAAACAGATATCAGTGCATCCTTACTTTTCACCGAAGTTCCCTGTACATTTCACCATTCATTTCAATGCAGCCCCCCTGTATGTTTCACCTTACGGTTTATGGTAGTTCTTTGTAATTTTGATACTGTTCACCATTCATTTCACTGTAGTTCGCTGTACTGTCAACATTCTTTACACTGTAGTCCACCGAACATTTCACTGTAGTTCTATACTTTTCACCATTCCTTTCACCATTAATTTCAATGTAGTCCCTGTACTTTTCTCCTTTCATTTCATCATAGTCCCCTGCAGTTTTCATACTTTTCACTATAGTTTGCTGTTCTTTACACTGTACTTTTGACATTGCTTACACTGTAGTTCACTGGTCATTTCTCCGTAGTTCCCTGTACTTCTTGCCATTCATGTCAATGTACTTCCCTGTGCTTTTCACCTTTCATTTCAAGGTAGTTTGCCGTTCATTTCACGGTAGTTCTTGTACTTTTCACCATTAATTTCGCTGTAGTTCCCTGTACTTTTTACCATTAATTTTACTGTAGTTTTTACTGTACTTGTAGGTTTCACCTTTTAAAAACGTAATTCATTTTGGTTTCCCCGCCTTAATTTCGCCATAGGTCATTTTATTTTACGTCCTTCATTTCACGGTAGTTTCCTGTGCTTATCACCATTCATTTCACCGTAGTTACATTTAGTTACATAGTTTGTATGAAAAAAGCCATGCGTCCATCGGGTTCAGCCTCTCCCACATCACCTACTGCTGTTGATCCAAAAGGCGGCAAAAAACCCAGTCTGAAGCGCTCGCCAATATACAACACACTGGGGAAAAATTCCTTCTTGCCCCCAGATGGCGTCAGATTCTCCTTGGATCAAGAAGCTTTTACCCACATAGTAAATATTATAACCCTTAATATTCTGTGTCTGCAGGAAGTCATCCAGTCGTTTTTTTAAAAGTCTGTACAGTCTCTGACCCAACCACCTCAACAGGCAGAGAATTCCACAGTTCATTGTACTTTTTATATTATCACCCCAATAACTGCCCCCACGACCCGGTTCCCTCACATCTTACCAAAACATGCTCTGCTTCTCTTGCATCGTCCTTGACCCACACCTTTAATCTGTCCTAAACCTCTGGGGTCATTTCTGCTCCCCTCAAACATGCCATGATAGTTCCGATCCGACTGCTCCCTCCAAGTACCGCCCCGTGTCCCTGCTCCCTTTCACCTCCAATCTCCTTGAAAAGTTTGTGTATGCCGTCTGACTACCTCAACACCCTTAACCCTCTGCAATCTGGCTTTCACTCACTGCACTCTACAGAAACGGCTCTTGCAAAACTGACCAATGACCTTGTAACTGCTAAATCAAATGGATGATACTCTCTGCTGATCCTTCTTGACCTCTGTCGCTTTTGATACAGTTGACCACTCGCTCCGCCTTCAAACCAATAGTGATTTAGGCCTTCAAGGTGCTGTTCTTTCATGGTTCGCTTCCTACCTTTCCCAACAATCGTTTAGTGTCTCATTTGCTGGAATTACCTCCTTCCGGCAGTCTGTCTCTGTTGGGGGCCCCAAGGTTCAGTACTGGGCCCTCTTCTTTTTTCAATCTATTCGGCCTCTCTAGGCAAACTGATCAGCTCCTTTGGATTCCAGCACCACCTATACGCTGAGACACTCAAATATACCTCTCCTCCCCTGATCGCTCTCCTGGATCTAGTCACTGCCTCTCTGACATGTCGAATTGGTTGTCTCCCTGCTTCCTTAAACTCAATCTTGCTAGAACTGAAATTCTCGTTGTTCCTTCCTCCAAGAAAAACACAAAACCACCTATCTCTTTGAGTAAATGAAACGCTCATTAGCCCGACGCCTCAAGCTTGCTGCAGCAGTGTCACTTTTGATTCTGACCCAACGTTCTCTCCCCACGTCCAGACAGTGACAAAATCATGTTACTATCAACTCAAGAACATTGCCTGTGTCCATCCCTTTCTGACAAGATACTGCGAAGGTGCTGATTCATGTGCTTGTCATTTTGCAGCTTTATTACTGCAACTCGTTCCTTGGACCCAAAGCACGTATTGCCTCTTTGAAATCTGTAATGAATGCAGGTGCCAGAGTTATTTTTCTCACCAGATGCACCTCTCGTACCTCCCCCCTCAGCCAGTCCCTCCATGGTCTTCCTGTTCATTCCTGGATACAGTTTAAAATATGGACACTCAGTGGCGTGGCCGGCTGCGAACTAGGAAAGACGTGTGTATGTGGAGCTCCATCCCATCCTTCTCGTCTGGGGGTCCTTGTATACCTTTTGACGCTGATATTTTTACACCTGGGCACCCAGGGTGACCGGCCATCGGGGTGAGTTGTCCGGGGCCCGTTTTGCCCCCCCACCAGACCAGAGACAACTGTTTGCTGCCTGACAGAGGTTGCCGGCGGCCATCTTGGGGCCTATTCCACGGCACCAGACGGCTTCTTACTGCGCCTCCCTGCGGATTCCCTTGGCTGAGCACATGTGGTGTGCTATGGGGACAGAGGGTCCCCGTCTCCCGCCAGCTACAGGGGATGGATTACAGTCGCCGGGCGACGCAGGTGAGATCCGGCACCGGGTCGTTCCCTCTCCTCCATCTGAAGAGAAAATTTCTGCGGTGGCGGGCCTGGAAGCCTGTATGGCGCTGCTGGAGGGGGACGACCTTAGCCCGCTCACAAGGGGGACCTGGCGCCGGATGATGAATATATTGCGCAGCTGCAGAAGTGCACCGGCTCCCTGGTTGGAAGAGGCCTTAGGTGCTCGTGAGGAAGAGGATCTGGAGATCGCTGCCGAGGGGGCGATGAGCGAGATTAGTGATCCGGATGCCGTGCCGCTGGATGCTCTTCCGTCTTCAGCACAAGATCCAGGGCCACCTGATGAGGACCTGCTGCAACCTCTGATGGTGTGACGTTCTAGAAGGCTTTCTGCTGGCGGGCTAGTGTGCCCATATTGGCACTGTGATATGACCCTTACTGCGAATGGGGTAGCCCGGGGGATGCGTGTCTGACGTGGCCTTTGGAAGGCGCATCGGCCCGACATGGCTGTACTACCGACCTTTTTACTCGACACGGGTTGAAGTGGACAGTCTTATGTCCCTGCCTTGGGTCAGGCCCAATCCCTGTTACAGCAATCACCCCTTTAAGCTGCATTTCCCCTCTTCCATCCCCATTGCTGAATATTTTATTTTGATGTGACCCCCTCCCTTGCCGTGCTTTTTCTGCAGAGTTTTTCACTTTTGACATTTTTAGAGATGATTTTGTATTATTTTATACTTTATTGCAGACATTTTAGGTTTTATTTTACTCTTATGAGGTTTTTTGAGACCCTCCTGGCTTCCTGCCGAGTTTCTTCACTTACAGCTGACTTTTATCTTGCTCTTTAATATTTTTCTTATGCCGTCTCTATGCGGATACCTTTTGGGTGGCCCTACGCGGCCCTCACCCATCACTGTCTGTATGACGACTTCTTTACAAAATAAAAATAGTAAATTAAAAAAAATAAATAGATACTGACGCTCATATTCAAATCACTCAATAACTCAACCCCCTTACATGTCTTCGTTACTCCGCAAGCACGTCCCGTCTAGACCACTCAGGTTGGCTGGAGACCTCCACCTGTCCTCTGTCTACGCCCGCATGGCCAACTCTCACCTCCAAAACTTCTCAAGTGCAGCTTCAGTCCTGTGGAACAACATGCCTCGCCCTATAAAACTCTGATCCAGTAAAACTCCTGGTCTTCCTCAACTCCAATCCCTCTAGACCGTAAGCTCCTATGAGCAGGGCCCTCTTCTTTCCATCCTATATCTGTTTATCTGTATCTTGTTCCCTTTGGTTATTGTAAAGTGCTGCGGAAACTGTTGGCGCCATATAAATGACGACAATAATAATACTTTTTACCATTCATTTCACCATAGTTCACTATAAATGTCGCCGTTCATTTCACTGTACTTTTTATACTTCTTGTGATTTATTTCAATGTAGTTGGCTGTACGTTTAACCCTTCATGTCACTGTAGTTTTTAAAGTTTTCAACATTCATTTTATTGCAGTTCTCTTTACTTTTCACTGTTATTTTCATCGTAGTTTCTGACAAAGTTATTCAGTGTACTTCCTGACGGTGTTTCCGGCGCAGTTGCCCAGTGTTGTTTTCACAATAGATTCTAAGGGAGTTCTATGGAGATAACCTATCGGTGTTGAATTTTGGTTCTCTGAAGTGCTGAAGTTCACTGTAGTTGCACAGTGACGGTTAGTAAATCATACCATTTATTTGAATTTATATCATATACTGTACAGGTGAATCTGAATAAATTAGAATGTGGTGTAAAACGTCATTTATTTCATTAATTCAACTCAAATTGTGAAACTTGTGTATTAAACCAATTCAATGCTCACAGACTGAAGTAGTTTAAGACTTTGATTCGTTTAATTGTGATGATTTGGTTCACATTTAATGAAAACCCACCAATTCACTATCTCAACAAATTAGAATATGTTGACATGCCAATCAGTGAATCCACTCAAAACTCCTGAGCCTCCCGACAAGCACCTCTCCAGTAAGTGTCCTTGGGCAAGACACCTAACGGTACAGACTCGCCACCCAGGACGTACTTGAAAAACTAGAGAAATCTCAATGTATCCTTCCTGGTAAAATATGTTCTAAAAAAAACCCAAAAAACTCCTGAGCCTTCAAAATGCTCTCTCAGTTTGGTTCACAAGGCTACACAATCATGGGGAAGATGCTGATCTGACAGTTGTCCAGAAGACAATCATTGACACCTTCACAAGGAGGGTAAGCCACAAACATTCATCGCCAAAGAAGCTGCTGCTCACAGAGTGCTGTATCCAAGCATGTTAACAGAAAGTCAAGTGGAAGTAAAAAGTATGGAAGAAAAAGATGCACAACCAACCGAGAGAACCGCAGCCTTGAGAGACTTGTCAAGCAAAATCTATTCAAAAATTTGGATGAACTTCACAAGGAATGGACTGAGGCTGGGGTCAAGGCATCAAAAGCCACCACACACAGATGTGTCAAAGAATTTGGCTACAGTTGTTGTATTCCTCTTGTTGAGCCACTCCTGAACCACAGACAATAGCAGAGGCGTCTTACCTGGGCTAAGGAGGAGAAGAAGAACTGGACCGTTGCCCAGTGGTCCAAAGTCCTCTTTTCAGATGAGAGCAAGTTTTGTATTTCATTTGGAAACCAAGGTCCTAGAGTCTGGAGAAATGGTGGAGCAGTTCATAGCCCAAGTTGCTTGAAGTCCAGTGTTAAGCTTCCACAGTCTGTGATGATTTGGGGTGCAATGTCATCTGCTGGTGTTGGTCCACTGTGTTTTTTGAAAACCAAAGTCACTTCACCCGTTTACCAAGAAATTTCAGAGCACTTCATGCTTCCTTCCGCTGAGCAGCTTTTTAAAGATGCCAATTTCATTTTCCAGCAGGATTTGGCACCTGCCCACACTGCCAAATGCACCAAAAGTTGGTTAAATGAACACGGTGTTGTTGTGCTTGACTGACCAGCAAACTCACCAGACCTGAACCCCATAGAGAATATATTGTCAAAAGGAAAATGAGAGGGGGCGGAGCTAACAGCCGAGGAGAGAGGACGTGTGCAGCCGGGCTCTGTTGAAGATTTTGCTTATTTACCTGTAATCCCGACTGCCATCGACCTCATAGACGACCCCAAACCTGTATAAGGTCTGTCTGTGCACCCCTGAAGCGGTCTCACCGAGCAGCAGTGGTTTAAAAGGACCCAACCGATCACTTGCAACACTTGCGGCCTACTCCGGTCGGCCATCTTGCAACCGCGGAGTTTATTATTTCACTCGCCTGCCGCTTGCTGCCCTACTCGAACTTAGCACCCGGTGCGCCCGTTGTTTGTGGGGACCCAGGTGCTTGGGAGATCCCGAGGAGTGAGACAGATTGGGGACCGCTTTGCGCGGCGACCTTTGATAGACGTATACCCCGCTGTACTTTTATTCGGACTAAACAGTCAGTATACTGCTACTTTAATGGGGAGGAAGACCGGGAAGAAACCTCTGCTGCCGGATGGTACCCAGCAGCGGGACATCCGTGATGCACTAGGTGAGGCCCGACGAAAGCGGCAGGGCGAACCCCACACATATTTGTCTCCCACAGCGAGTTCTGCGGAAGAGGAGGACCCGTTTTGGTCTGAGACCTCGGTGGCTGCCCGGCATTCTCCAGGATTGCTGGGGGTAAAGAATCGACCGGGGTCGACCGCCGGAGATCCAAAGCCATCAGTGGCACGACGGCTGGAGACGCCATCTGACCACTTGGATTCTGTGGACTCCCTTCCTGCAGCCCCTGGGAGGCGGATGTGTACGGACCGCATGTCCTTCACGAGGGAGGATGTTCGGAGCTTATTGAGGGAAGCAATGGATGAGATGAAGGCGGTGTGGAGGGCGGATTTTGCGGCCATGTCTGCAGACCTGACGCAGGTTAGAGATCGTTTGACGGCTGCGGAGGCTCGAGTTGACGAGGTCGAAGTGACCCAGACACTACTTACGCCGCAGGTGGAATCGTTACAGTCGCAGGTCGCGCTGCTTACGGGAGCGGTAGAAGCAGCTGAAATCCGACATCGACAGAAGAATATCCGTATCCGGGGGATCCCGGAGACGCTTGCTGATGCCGACCTTCTGCCATTTATTAACAAAGCTACTTCTGCGATGCTCGAGTCCGCAACCAGTCCTGTTTTTCAGAAAGCCATCCGGCTTCGAAAGACGGCCACGGCCCCGGTGGACTCCCCTCGAGATGTGCTGGCAGTGGCGGGGTCGGTGGCTGATAAGCGCCAATTGATGTCGCTCCCTGTGGCCCGAGCACCAATTGTTTTTGAGAATGTATCCTTATCTTTATTTAATGATCTCCCATTTGTGACATTGATTGCTCGACGTCAATTCCGAGAGATCTCAGCGTTTTTGAGGAGCTGTGGGGTGAAATACAGGTGGGGGGTGGCGGGATCTCTTTACATATATCATGATAATTTGACACACCTGGTGACTTCGCCTGAGGCGGCGTGGTCCCAGCTACGTTCAATGGGTCTGTTTCCAACCCCAGAGATGAATAGTTCTGGACTGAACGGTCCCCCCGCTTCTACGAAGGATCCGGGTTAAGTATGGACCTGAAATCAGGCAGTGATATACCTGGACACTCTGGTCTATATTGCCTCTTAACGACCTTTTTCGGATTGTGTTTCCCCCATTAGTACTATTAATTTTCTTGGACTATTTCTGACTCTACATATTCCCACGCCGTGCCATTTGATTTCCTGTAAAAAAAATTTTTTTTCAGTTTCATTCAGATGACTTTTTAAGTAGACGTGATACATTTCGCCGATTTTGTTTTTTCCGTTTATTGATGTTTTTATTCTCCTTCCCCCTTTTATATTATTTGGTATATGTGTTTGATCTGCTGAGGATGGTGTACCCACCCTTCCCCCCCTCTTTTTTTTTTATTTATTTTTTTATTTTTTGGCATCTTTTTTGGCATTTTTTCAGGTTGCCGGAGGCGCGCCACCATGGCTTTGAGTCATGTTTGGCCCTCAGGCTCCTGGGCCTCGTGACATTGCTCCTCCATGGCCTCCCTCGGGAGTGTGCCAGGAGAGTCACGGTTATGGTCTTTGCCATTCTCCTCCTACCCCCTATTCGACCCCTTTCCCCCCGCCCCCCCTTTTTTTTTTTTTCTCTGCCCTGTGGGTCCCATCTTCTCAGCAGCGATATATATTCAGCACCATTCTCTCCCCATTTATTTTTCTCTTCTTATCACCCTCCCCTCTTTTCCTTACGAGAAATTTCTGTCAAAATATGACTATATTGTTAACTCTATGTTACATAAGTGATTTCTTATGGCCCTGCGAGGTCACTTTCGTTGGTTACTTTAATTTTATTTCTGTTCGCCAAATAAGGCCGCCTTTTCTTATTTTTTGTTGTTTACCCCCGATGAGACCCCCCTCTTAGGGGATGTTTGCTAAAATGTGATTTTACTCAGATGACTTCTTTGTTTTATACCGATGTGTTTCTTTGATGACATTACATGGCTCTGCGAGGCCATTCCATGCTTTGTTTGTGTTTACCCCCGATGAGACCCCCCTCTTAGGGGATGTTTGCTAAAATGTGATTTTCCTCAGATGACTTCATTGTTTTATACTGATGTGTTTCTCTGACATTTCATGGCCCTGCGAGGCCATTCCATGCTTTGTATGTTGTTAAGCTGACTCTTATTCAAAATAAAAACTTTGAAAAAGAAAAAATTAAATTAATAAAAAGACTTTTTGCTCCAAATGAAAAGAATAAACGGTTGAATAAAAATTTAATAAAAACTGTGCCCTTGAGGAAGTCTGCAGTAGAAGACGAAACGCATCGGGGCTATTTTATGTAATTTTATTTTAATAAACTTCATTTTATACCTTTAAAAAAAAACAAAAAAAAAAAGGAAAATGAGAAACAAGAGTCCAAAAAATGCAGAGGAGCTGAAGGCCACTGTCAAAGAAACCTGGGCTTCCATAGCACCTCAGCAGTGCCACAGACGAATCTCCTCCATGCCACGCCGAATTGAGGCAGTAATTAAAGCAAAAGGAGCCCCTAGCAAGTATTGAGGACATTTATAGGAAATTAACAGACTTTCCAGAAGGCCAACAATTCACTAATAATCATCACAATTCAAAGAACCGAAGGCTTAAACTACGTCAGTCTGTGCACATATAATTTACTTAATACACAAGTTTCAGAATTTGAGTTGAATTAATGAAATAAATTAACTTTTCTACCACATTCTAATTTATTGAGAAGCTCCTGTATATCATATACTGTACGTGGATAGAATCCCTATGGAACGGAATCGGCGGCGGCTGTCGACTCAGAACTCTCCATCATCTCAGGATAGTGAAGGATAAACACGGCATCTCACAGGTTCCAAAGCTACATGTATCATAACTCTAAACCTATGGTATTCTGATGTCACACAATACTCCTAGTGTGCAACCTTACCTTTGCTCATGCATGGGGTCAGCATGTGCTGGTGAGCCTCTGTCAATACATTCCCTTGACCTGTCCATTTATACAGGATGGCTTGTGGATTCCCAACAAGGCTGAGTACCCCTTCGTAGTTTAGGATAAGTGACATGATAAGCCTATATTATTCAGCTTCATGCTCGAGCTCTGTATTTGATCTCCCGGTCCTACTTTAACTCGCTAGACTGCGTCTCAAACACGCAATGGTCTCATGTATAGCAATGTATGTGACTCCTTACCTCTGGTCCAGTTAGTAATCCTCCATGCTGCCACTTCAATTTCCCATCACATTACATATATATGACACCAGTTCCTGATCGCATGGCCATTCCTGCACCTTCAACCAGGTCTAGAGCTGCATATATTCATTTAGGCCCAGGCCCTGAAAATAAAAATAATATGTGTATTGCATGGTCACTCGGTTTGCTTTTTCCACAGCAATAAGGCTAGGGTCCGATGACCGCACTTTGTACGGACTGTGCGTCCGTGCAGTACAGACGTACTTTCTGACTGACGGCACGGTAATGGCCACACAGTCCATTTTTTATCACGGTCATATTTTTTGACTGATGTAGCAGGAAAAATAAATTAAAATGCAAAATCATTTTGTCCGTCAAAAATGCTGGACGCACAAATGCAGTCCGTCTGACCTCGTTCCATCACTCACACACAAAGCTATGCGGACGTTGCGCACTCTGTGCGTCCATCCTAACGGATTTACATTCTTGGCTAACCTGCGTCCGTTTGCTGCGTCTGTTGTGCTTCCGCACTTCTGTGCGGACATACTTCGTGTGTGGGTCTCTATTGATCATAATTGTATGCTACCACGGACGTTAAAATCTCCGGCAACACGGACGTGATCAATGCGCTCGTCTGACACGGGCCAAAAACTCACAGCAATGTCCGGTGTGTGTGAGCATCTCACAGAGCTCGATAGTATTAAAGCTCATTATAATGGGTGGTGTGTATAACCGTACCACAGAGCTCTACAGCACTAAAACTCACAGCAATGTGTATGAGGATACCACACAGCTCCATAGCATTAAAACTCACATCAATGTGTGGTGTGTATGAGCGTATCACAGAGCTCCATAGCATTAAAACTCACAGCAATGTGTGGTGTGTATGAGCGTATCACAGTGCTCCATAGCAATAAAACGCACTGTAATGGGCGGTGTGTATAACCGTATCACAGAGCTCTACAGCACTAAAACTCATAGCAATGTGTATGAGGATACCACACAGCTCCATAGCATTAAAATTCACAGCAATGTGTGGTGTGTATGAGTGTATCACAGTGCTCCATAGCAATAAAACACACTGTAATGGGCGGTGTGTATAACCGTATCACAGAGCTCTACAGCACTAAAACTCACAGCAATGTGTATGAGGATACCACACAGCTCCATAGCATTAAAATTCACAGCAATGTGTGGTGTGTATGAGCGTATCAAAGTGTTCCATAGCAATAAAACACACTGCAATGGGCAGTGTGTACGAGCGTATCACAGAGTATGATAGTATTAAAACTCACTATAATGGGTGGGTGGTGTGTATAACCGTATCACAGAGCTGTACAGCAATAAAACTCACAGTAATATGTGGTGTGTATGAGTGTATCACAGCTCCACAGCAATAAAACTCACAGCAAAGTGTGGTGTGTATGAGCGTATCACAGAGCATGATAGTATTAAAACTCATTATAATGTGCGGTGTGTACGAGTGTATCACAGAGCTCTAGAGGAATAAAACTCACAGTAATGTGTGGTATGCATGAGTGTATCACAGAGCTCCACAGCAATAAAACACACAGTAATGTTTGCTTGGACCTGAGCCACCTTGCCTTAATAGTTGGTCTGAGATGCAACCGCCTGCCCATGTCTGCACACTTTATACATGGAATCACAGGCTCACAGTTTACTCTTATTTAATGGAGTGTGTCAGTCGATATTCTCAGCACATCACAAATGTTAACCCTTTTTTGCTGTGATCACGTTGTCCCATGCCCCCTCCCCCACTTATTTCCTTTTTAATTCCTCTTCGTTTTCCCGGACACAGCCTGATCCTGTTCACTCTTGGTGGTGCCGTTGAAGCCTCTGCCAGACACGCTCTTCCCAAACACTGCCATTGCTGTAATAACACAGGCGCACACCGCTGCTGTGAATAGGAATGGGTCCCTTGCGTCTGTAATTGGCGATGTCTCTGTGCCGTCACGTCTTCCTCTCTCGCAAAGGCTCCGGGAGATTTTCTGCTTGTCTAACCCCCAAAACATTCATAAAAATCCCATAAACTGTACCCAGACTGCCATCAACAACAAAATGGATAAGTATGATTAACCCCTTTCACCCTTGCAGCGCAAACGGCCTCTAAAACGGCCTCTAATCTGCGGCGGGGAAAAAATGGTGAGGATTAACCTTTAGCAATGAACCTGATTTTCAATGTGAGCAGAATGTTTTTTGTTTGTCTATCTCATCTTCTGGCCTTCAAGCTCAGCGTGTTCTGACAGTTTAACTCCATGGGGGAAAGGAATGGATATAACACCAACTCTAATCCTAAAAAAGGCTGCCTAAATCTGACCTTGAGCTCCACAAATCAAGCTACGAGTGAAGCAACAACAATAAACAGGAAGATAAAGAAATAGTTCATAAGTGACATCCAATGTGGATGACCACACAGCCAGAGTGTCCATGGTCACGGTACTGTACACCAGGGTAATATCATACAAAGCAAGGAAATGAGAAAACTCACGGCATCTACATAAGTCCTCAGTGTAATGATCAGATGCAAAGATTTAAGGACAATGAGACCGTCTGGACTAATTGTCTACACATTCCAAGGCCAATGAATCATCAGAATGGAACCCTTTCAACCCGTTTTAGAGGACTGACCCGCTTGACCATTTCCAGCCATTATGGTAACAGGCTGTCGACATTTGTGATGGGTTTGCGTCTTTGTATGGTACAGAAAACACACATAATGCTGACTCAACCAAAACGAAAGCAGGCATAGCGGCCTGGGATCTCCATGGAGAACGAGTCATCACAACTGAAAACTTTGATAGTCAATCTAAAAATGAAGATACTATGAGGTTAACATGGCTTATGCTAGGGGGGGGGGGATAGGAAATGTACCCAGGGTGGTAAGGATGCCCAGTAATGGACAGATCCCAAGTCTCTCTCTCTATAGACAGCAGAACTGATGATCTTCACAAACAGGATGTAGCTCACCACCACATCAATCTGGTTTAGGGACAAAACGCAGGGTTTACCTCATGGAGTTATTGAGCAATTTGTCCATTCAGTATATCTAATAAAAGATCACTTATTGTTTGGCCAATAACTAGTAGAAAACCCTCTATCAAAGTCATGTAGGAAGGGATTTAGATACTTTGGGCCCTAGTCTAGCTGTGACAATATATTAACGAGAAGGGTTATTATACTTACTGAACGGCTGGAGTTGCTAATCCTGCAGGAAAAAAACAGTGAGAAGGTCCAAGATTGCGCAGTACATCAGCACCCGATGGGAATATGTTTCATTCGTGTTTTAACTCACATTCTGGGGAGCCTACAACCGGCTCTCAGGAATACAGCAGACAGGGACTTATACCAGGTGCCCATAAACCCTTTGATCTACTTCTCCAGTGTTGCCAAAGGAATAATACTGCAAAAGATTGACAAAACCAAAAGAAAGCACCTCTTGGTGCAGTAAATCACAAATGACTTAGTGGCTAAAAAGAGAGCCAAATTTAAACTCACAAACGGTTGAGCCTCTATTGGCTCCGTCACAATTTGCGCAGGGAATCATACAGGAGTTCCCCAAACCTTCTTTCCCTGATTATATAAAAGGCAGCAGCAAGGACAGAAGTATAATCACCAGCTGAGGAAGCCATCCTGGCGAAATGCGTCCTGGTAGATATGATCTGTCTATTTTATACAAATAAATGTTTTTAATCTTATTCAACTGCTGTCTGCCTTTGTGATCCTGGAAAGAAGGTTTGGGGGAACTCCTGTATTATTCCCTGTGCAAATTGTGACGGAGCCAATAGAGGCTCAACCGTTTGTGAGTTTAAATTTGGCTCTCTTTTTAGCCACTAAGTCATTTGTGATTTACTGCACCAAGAGGTGCTTTCTTTTGGTTTTGTCAATCTTTTGCAGTATTATTCCTTTGGCAACACTGGAGAAGTAGATCGAAGGGTTTATGGGCACCTGGTATAAGTCCCTGTCTGCTGTATTCCTGAGAGCCGGTTGTAGGCTCCCCAGAATGTGAGTTAAAACACGAATGAAACTTACTCCCATCGGGTGCTGATGTACTGCGCAATCTTGGTCCTTATCTCTGTTTTTTCCTGCAGTATACATTTTATCATCTGCATTCTAAAGAAGACTATCACTTGAAGATAAGAACTATTGTTTATGGGCATATAGTGTGTCTATCCCACTTTCTTATGGACTCAGGTCTTCAAGCGCTGTGTTGTATCCCTTTTGTCTAGTTGTTATTCAGGTATTTAGAGAGACCTCCACACACAACATCCAGCGAGTGGTTTAGACACCCGTTTTCGGTGGGCGCTTCACCCCCTTTTTCTCTGCCCTGGAGTTGCTAATCCGACTGAGCCACAAGCATATCTTGCAGTTTGGCATTAGCAGCAGGTTACTGTGCATTAACAGCTCCTATACGTTGTGTAGGACACGTTAACAACAGCCCAGCTCGAGAAGAACTGGCTATTTCCTGGCAGCGGGTAATTCACAGGTTGAGCCATTATTCAGACATTACTGTGAGCTTTATCAAAGTCACTTAACACTTTAAAAAATCAGGATAAAAAAACTCCTTATTCCTGATCCTGCAGTGCAGAGGTCGGAGACATCTACCACCTCTTCCGGCCATATGCAGAAGAGGACAGGGCACAAATAGTTTGTGGTGTCCTTCCACGGTGGTGGAGAAACTCCCCTGAAGCAGGCTCAAGGCAGGGTCACACTCAACTCTGTGGTGTCCTACAGGCTCCTGTACCAATTACCAGTGCTTGCCCCACTATCGCTTAGCGGCTCTCGGTCACAATAGAAAAGGTAACCGAGGAGCTGCTAAGGGTAATTGGGTCGCAGGGATATTTACCTTTAGCAGCTCCCGGTTATCCGACAGGGTCACAATAAGGCCTTTACTACACCTCTCAGAAGCATGATGCATTGTATGCCGCGTTGTTTGGAGGTGCGCTGAATTCGAGTAGTGGGGGGGGCTATACAATAAATCTAATTGGTGGAGAGTTAAACATTTTAGATCAAAATCATCAAGCAGGAATTTTTATTTTATTTTTAAATTCAGCTATTTTGGCCTAAACATTATTCACCAATGTCCCTCTTGGTAACGAGCCCCTGAACGAGGTTACAGCTCTGACAGACATGTGAAAGTGAGCAACAAAGACAAGAAATACTGTCAGTGAAGTATTCACATTTTTCCTCAAAAAAAGGACACAACGCGTTAGTATTTTATGTTACGGAGCAATGTGAATCACAGAAATAATCAACGCTCCTCTGTCTCCTGTCCATTAACATCCCAAAGCTCGGCTTTTAAAGGTAAGAGCGTGTAGGAGGAGCAGGTGAGACCCTCCACAGCGGCCAGCATTCCTTTGCAGAGGAAGGTGACCCGCTCCCCAGGACAGACGTTTGAGATGCAGCGCTCGTCCGGCATACACAATTACACACTATTTACCTAGCGGCATATGGAGCCGTGGAGCAGGTGTCTGACTAATGAAACACTAGACTTCAATTATGCATCTGGGAAGCTGCCTCGACTCTGTCCTGATTAGCAGGATGATGTCTCTTTATTTATTTATTTTGCATGTTCCATTTTTCCCCCTCTTTTAATTTAGTCCAATTACGGGTAATGAGACGGAGAAATGAGTGCGAGGGGGTGATATGGAAAGTTATAAGAAAGTAAAAAAAAAAAAAAAAAAACACTCAATACGTACGTCCCAGAAGAAGCAAGAGGTGGAAAAAAAATAAAATAAATTTAAATAAAGGGAAAATAGGCAGATGCTCAGACACAAAATTCCTATGAAGTGATGGATTGCGGAAAGAACAGAAATTAGGAAATTAAATGGTTATAAAATTGTGCATCCAGCTCCCTGTCAGCATTAAACACGGTGACTGCTTTCTTAACCCTAACATAACCAAAAAGTATATACTCAATTTTGCATTGGAATATAATAATAATAAAAAAAATAGTATAAAATCCCTATTCTAATCCCTTTTTAATGCAATATTAAAGGGGAAAAAATTAAACCCTCAGTGAGATCTCATTGCTCACAGCATTACTGTAAAGAAGCTGCAACAACCAGGGATTGGGCGAAATACAGGGAAAGCTATGGGTTCAGTCATTGCTGTATAGGGATAAAATTAAGGGATTATAATGAGTGTAAATCCCTGTACAGTACAGATACAAGGTGTTGCTGTAATTGCCATACACAGGCATTATGCGACACATACAGTTACAAGGTATTACTGTAATTGCCATACACAGGCATTATGCAGCACATACAGATACAAGGTGTTGCTGTAATTGCCATACACAGGCAATATGCGGCACATACAGATACAAGGTGTTGCTGTAATTGGCATACACAGGCATTATGCAGCACATACAGATACAAGGTGTTGCTGTAATTGCCACACACAGGCATTATGCAGCACATACAGATACAAGGTGTTGCTGTAATTGCCATACACAGGCATTATGCAGCACATACAGATACAAGGTGTTGCTGTAATTGCCATACACAGGCATTATGCAGCACATACAGATACAAGGTGTTGCTGTAATTGCCATACACAGGCATTATGCGGCACATACAGATACAAGGTGTTGCTGTAATTGCCACACACAGGTATTATGCAGCACATACAGATACAAGGTGTTGCTGTAATTGCCATACACAGGCATTATGTGGCACATACAGATACAAGGTGTTGCTGTAATTGCCATACACAGGCATTATGTGGCACATACAGATACAAGGTGTTGCTGTAATTGCCATACACAGGCTTTAGGCTGGTGTCAGACGAGCGTAGTGTTCACGTCCGTGATTGCGCCTCAAAGTACGTCCGTGATAGCATGAAAGTAAGTCCATTGGAGCCTGACACATGAAGTACGTCTGCACTGAACTGCGGACGCACAACGGCCGCGGCAAACGGACGCAGGTTAGGCAAGAACGTAATACTGCTAGAACAGACGTGCGGAGTGCGCCACGTCCACAACGTCTGCATAGCTTTGTGTGTGAGTGATGGAGCGAGGTCAGACGGACTGCATTTATACGTCCAGCATTTTTGACGGACAGAATGTTTTTTCATTGTAATGTATTTTCCCCTCCTACATCCGTCAAAAAATAACTTCAGTGAAAAAACGGACTGTGTGACCACTACTGCGTCATCCGTACTGACGATGTCCGTACTGCACGGACGTACAGTCCGTAGAAATCACGCTCGTCTGACCCCAGCCTTATGCAGCACATACAGATACAACTGATCTCCCTGCAGCAAGCATCTTAAAAACACTCCAGGGAAACACACAGCCATGATCCATACACACACTGATCTCCCTGCAGCAAGCATCTTAAGAACACTCCAGGTATCCAGTTTTCACCATGATGGCAACCAGCGTACTCCACAATATGCTATCCTCGCAATTGTATTTTGTATCTGCATTTTTTTATTTTTGGCTTATTTTATTTTCTAAAAATCCCACTTTTTTTGATAGAATTTTAACCTGTGCCCCCGCCCCCCTCCCCTCCATTTCAAAGGCCTCTGATGCCTAACACTTACCTGAACTCATTTCCTCTTCACACAGGGAAACACACAGCCAGTATCCATTCACACACTCAGCAGTCCCACCCAGGACCGGCCTCTATTTTCAGGCATCCTTTCCAGCTGTCTACACTTCTTTCTCTAATCACTCTTACTAATCCCAGGCTTCTAATTACCAGGCAACCATCAATTACTTTCACCTTGCTGTCCTCTCCTCCTGTTTCCAACCCCAACCCTTCTAGATTGTGAGTTCCTACGGGAATAGGGCCCTCATCTCCTCCTGTACGGTTTGTCAAATGGGTGATGCTGTAACTGCCATACACAGGCATTATACAACACATACAGATACAAGGTGTTGTTGTAATTACCATACACAGGCATTATGCAGCACATACAGATACAAGGTGTTGTTGTAATTGCCATACACAGGCATTATGCAGCACATACAGATACAAGGTGTTGTTGTAATTGCCATACACAGGCATTATGCAGCACATAATCTCTTTATGATCACAACAATAGCATGGATGATATTAGTTATACATACTACAGGGCAGCAGGATTCCTGTGTGTATGTGTGTCCAGGAAAACATGCCAGATAGTGCATGGGTGCACTAAAAATGAATACAAGTAAAATGTGAGTTTGTAGCTGGAAAACTGGATTTGAGATTTTTTTTTTTTACAATTTGGCTGTTTCGGCCTAAATTCTGCAAATCCCTCATCAATTCATCCCGATTCGCAGTTTAGAAAATAAATCCCATGGAGTGACACTTGGGGTTCAGCGATTTCTCCTCCGTGACTTTCATTATCCGGCTTCACTAGACTGAGCAGAATTCTCTGTATTCCTGTATCCGGCAGGATTTGTACGGACTTTGTGTTTACACAGCTTTATGAATTAATCAAAGTCAAACTCGGCGGAGATCAGCAGCAGCAACCAACCAACCCAGGGTGCGGATCACAGAGCTAATATTAAAACATCACTGGGATCATGGGACAGGTGTTATCTTATACAGGGTTATCAGTAACTGCAAGAACCTCTCACCCAGTAATACACAGACACCGGGACATGGGCCTCTCACCCCCTCCTAATACACAGACACCGGGACACCCGCCTCCTCCTTACACACAAACACCAGGAGGACAGGTGCCTCCTCCTAATACACAGACACCGGGACACAAATCTCCTAATACACAGACACCAGGGCACAGGTCTCCGAATACACAGACACCGGGACACATGCCTCCTCCTAATACAGACACCAGGGCACAGGCCCAGTGATGTATTTTGGCCTAGGCCGACAAGGCTTAGGCCTAGGGCGGCACTTTTCCCAGGGCGGCAGTATAACCCACAGCAGCTGTTTTTAAATCCCTCAGTTTTAAAACCCTGATCATCGAAGCATCGCGGCGCCGCCAAGCGATGCATCCTCCTCGTCGCGCCGCAGCTGTCCCATCACGTGAGCCCTGCGGCGCTGGGAGTAAGTGATCATCAACGTCATTTCCTTCCAGCGCCCCACCAAGCTCAGAGGCAGGCACGGTTGGGGAGCCTGAAAGTCTGAGGCAGGAAGATTGCCCTCCCCTCCCCTTCCAAAGTAATGAAGGCTGGGATGTCGGACCCAGACTGTACCATGTACCTCGCCGGGCTGATGGGGGACGAGTGGCAGCCGCTGACAAGAGGAGATATGCGTCACCTGCTGACTGTGCTGCGGTGCAGGGGCTTCCTGCAGAGATGCAGCAACCCTGGATGGGCAACTGCAGCCAGCCCACAACTTCACCGGAGTGGGCGATAAATTGAATGAAATGAAAAGAAGGGGGTAAATGGAATGAAAAGAAGGGGGGTAATTGAAATGAAAAGGGGGGTAAATGAAATGAGGGGGAAATGGAATAAGGGGGGGAAATGAAATGAGAAGGGGGCGTAAATGAAATGAAAAGTGTAAATGAAATAAGGGGTAAATGAAATGAGAAGGGGGTAAATGGAATGAAAAGAAGGGTGGTAATTGAAATGAAAAGGGGTAAATAAAATGAGAAGGGGTAAATTAAATGAGGGGGTAAATGAAATAAGAGGGGTAAATGAAATGAAAATAAGGGGGTAAATGGAATGAAAATAAGGGTGGTAATTGAAAAGGGGGCAAATAAATGAGAAGGTAAATAAAATAAGAAGGGGTAAAGGAAATGAATGGGGTAAATAAAATGAGATGGGGTAAATTAAATGAGAAGGGGTAAATTAAATGAGAAGGGGTAAATGAAATGAGAAGGGGTAAATGAAATAAGGGGGTAAATGAAATAAGGGGGTAAATGGAATGAAAAGAAGGGAGGTAAATTAAATGAAAATAAGGGGGTAAATGAAATGAGAAGGGGTAAATGAAATGAGGGGGTAAATGAAATGAAAAGGGGGTAAATGAAATGAAAAGAAGGGTAAATGAAATCAAAAGGAGAGTGAATGAAATGAAAAGCAGGGGGAATGGAATTAAAAGGGGGTAAATGAAATGAAAAGCATTACAGTGCAAATTAGTGAGAGTTATATTGCTGTGCAGCTCTGATGCGCTCATACACAGTGCACATTTATGTGGGTTTTATTGCTGTGGAGCTCTGTGACTGTGATACACTCATACACACTGCACATTACTGTGGGTTTTATTGCTGTGGAGCTCTGTGATACGCTCATACACACCGCACTTTACTTTGAGTTTTATTGCTGTGCAGCTCTGCACATTTCTGTGGGTTTTATTGTTCAACCAATTAGACCAACCTAAGTCAACCAATTAGAGCAGCTGTGATCCAGTATACTTGACATGCATGGCTGATCTTTGTAAAAATGATTGAATTTAAACATTTCATAATTTTATTTTATTATCTCTTAAAATAATAGATACAACATTTGAAATTATATACGAAACAACAAAACGTACAACTAGGCACTTGGTATCCACTTTTAATATACAGAGAGGAAGAGGTGGAGCTCTAAGGAAAAGGTGGAGCCTAAAGAGGGTGGGGCTTTAACAAGACAGGAAGGGGTGCGTCAAATTTTAATTAGAAGGTGCACGAGTTTAGTCAGACCTAGGGCAGCACAAAACCTAAATACAGACACCGGGACATGCGACTCCTCCTAATACAGACACCAGGGCACAGGCCTCCTCCTAATACATAGACACAAGGGGACACAGGTCCCTTAGTACATAGACACCAGGACACGTGCCTCCTCCTAATACACAGAAACCGGGACACAAGCCTCCTCCTAATACACAGACACCAGGGCACAAGCCGCCTCCTAATACACAAAAATACCCCCACACATTATGAGTTTAGATTGTAAACTCCTCATGTTTATGTATTGGAGATATAGAAGGGGTCTGCAAGAAAGCCATAGTTTGGCATAGTATTGATTTATAGGGTTCTGTGTAATAACAGACCCAGGATGCATAAAAGTGAGACAGATATAATTTGCATATCCTACCCAGAATTCCTTGCTGCATATGGGGAATGTGGCACAGGGGCTCTGGGATACAATTCTTTGAATTGCTGTGATGTGCAAGTGGCTTCTGCAATAATAAACAAAACTAATTATAGCGTGGAGGCTTTTTATCTCACTTTTTATCCTCCACCACAACCCTTATTATATATATATTTATTTCCATGGATGAAACCATGTCTGAGGTTGTACAGTCACTGGGTACAAGCCAGACTTTCTTGGAGTGCAGATCTTTTATTGGATGACATCTTTGGGGGTTTGAAAGAAGGATAATATGCGTCTTTCCTCAGATCGTTCAGAGATCGCCCGCCCATCCTCTCATCGTCAGAAAATCTCCTGCGCGTTCAGATATGCAGAATTGAAATTTTTGTTGCGTTTTTCTTGCCGGTCCTAAGAACGAGCGAGCGAGCTGGGGGCTCATTCCTGACAGGCGCGATGATGTCTGTAGGAACGCGGCGCTACAAACGGAAGCAAATGAACCAATTAAGGTGAAAATAAAAAGAGCTGATCAGGACGGATGACGCGTCTCGTCAGAGGAAAGTCACATTCGCAGGCGGCGGACGCAGGAATTCAATCTCTGCTCATTAAATGCTGCATGGTGACACTCCATGAAAAGCAAAGCGTAAGCCCGCACCCTTTCCAGCCCCAAAGATGCGATAACAAGCCCTTAACCCTTTGATGTTGACTTTGAAATAGAAGAAACATGTTGATATTTGCGTATAGAGAGCTTTGCCCTGTGACGAACAATCTTCCAGTGACTCATAACCCATTACCCTCATCTCCAGCAGCGACGGGAGGTGGTGACCGATGTCCATTCAATAAATATATACACACACGACTATGTATACGCACATACATACACACACAAAATAAATACATATATTTATATGTAAGGCCTTAAGGGGCCCTAACAGTATTCAAGCCCACAGCATTGTACACTCACAGGATCTGCCCTCCAGGATCCGGTTATATAGCGTACTACTCTTGCAAGTACGGCCCTTGATATGGCACGCAACTCTCCCTGGTATGGCTCGAGATATGGCACGCTACTCTCCTGGGTACGGCTCGCGATATGGCACGCTACTCTCCCTGGTATGGCTCACGATATGGCACGCTACTCTCCTGGGTACGGCTCGCGATATGGCACGCTACTCTCCCAGGTGCGTCCCGTGATATGGCACATTACTCGACCAGATACAGCCCGTGATATGGCTACTCTCCCAGGTATGGACGTCAATATGGTGTGATACTCTCCCAGGTACATGTAACGGGCGTAATAGCGCCCACCAAGGAGTAGCGAAGTTGAGATCCTTAAGGACTGATAAATCTGCTTGACGTTTACACACTGCTTGGTATATTCAGACTTACAGTTGTGTTCAAAATTATTCAACCCCCACTGAAATTGAGTGTTTTGGCCAGTTTGACATTGATTTTGATCATTCAGTCATCTTGCTTACAATTAAATCAAAGAGGCACGTGTAGGTCAGACAAATATAACATAACATTTATAATGAAATAACCACAAATGTATTTTCTGTGCTCACATCATTATCAGTTTTATTCAACCCCCAAGTGACATTCAATCTTAGTACTTAGTACAACATCCTTTTACAGTTATAGCAGCTTTTAAACGTGAAGCATAGCTTGACACAAGTGTCTTGCAGCGATCTACGGGTATCTTCACCCATTCGTCATGGGCAAAAGCCTCCCGTTCAGTCACATTCTTAGGCTTGCTCACTGCAACTGCTTTCTTTAAGTCCCACCAGAGGTTCTCAATCGGATTTAAGTCAGGTGACTGCGATGGCCACTCCAAAATGTTCCAGCCTTTAATCTGCAACCATGCTCTAGTGGACTTGGAGGTATGCTTGGGATCATTGTCCTGTTGAAAGGTCCAACGTCTCCCAAGCCTCAGGTTTGTGACGGACTGCATCACATTGTCATCCAATATCTCCTGGTACTGAAGAGAATTCATGGTACCTTGCACACGCTGAAGCTTCCCTGTACCTGCAGAAGCAAAACAGCCCCAAAGCATGATTGACCCCTCGCCATGCTTCACAGTAGGCAAGGTGTTCTTTTCTTCATAGGCCTTGTTCTTCCTCCTCCAAACATAGCGTTGATCCATGGGCCCAAACAGTTCTAATTTTGTTTCATTAGTCCACAGAACACTATCTCAAAACTTCTGTGGTTTGTCCACATGACTTTTGGCATACTGCAGTCGACTCTTCTTATTCTTTGGAGACAGCAAGGGGGTGCACCTGGGAGTTCTGGCATGGAGGCCTTCATTACGCAGTGTGTGCCGTATTGTCTGAGCTGAAACTTCAGTACCCACATCTGACAAATCTTTTCTCAGTTCCTCAGCAGTCACACGGGGACTTTTCTCCACTCTACGCTTCAGGTAGCGCACAGCAGTCGAAGTCAGCATCTTCTTTCTGCCACGACCAGGTAGCGTTTCAACAGTGCCCTTTGCCTTGAATTTGCAAATGATGCTTCCTATGGTCTGTCTTGGTATGTTTAACATCTTTGCAATCTTCTTATAGCCATTGCCCTTCCTGTGAAGAGTAATCACCTCTTCTCTTGTCTTCCTGGACCATTCT